>CM075066.1:12532500-13782500 GCA_037428765.1 Rubia yunnanensis
TAACACCATGAATAACTCTGGTATGAGATTCAGACCAGGAATTAACAAAGCAAATTCTCTTCCAGGTTTGGGAGCATTGAAAAGACCTAGGCAGGGATGCTATAAAATGAGTCCATAGGGCCTTTGCAGTTTGAAACTTCCACCATAGTTTTACAGAACATGCATTAATGATGGTATGAATTGACCTGAAACCTAATCCATTCTGGTCAGGAGGGAAACATAAAGCATCCCACTTTTTCCAGGACTTTTTAGGCCTGAACTCAGTCTGACCCCAGAAAAAAATACTCAACCTCCTTTCGATTTGTTTAATGATGTGTTTTGGAGGTTTGAGGACAGACCAAATGTGCTGAGGCAATGAATAGATGCAAGATTGAATAAGAGTGATCTTACCTCCCGTAGAAAGCCATTTATTTTTCCAATTATTGAGTCTTTTATCAAGTTGCTCAATTAATGGTTGAAAATAAATGCTTTTCATAGCACCTTTAAAAATAGGAACACCAAGATATTTGAAAGGAAAACAGGCCGATTTCATGGCTAAAATCCTTTTGATGTGAGAAATGCGTGAAACAGAAGCATGCTTGCTAATAAAAATATCACTTTTTTCAAAATTGATTTTCTGTCCAGTGGTTTCCTCAAATGTAACCAAAAAGGCCTTAAATCTAACAAGAGAATTGGTGCTGGATTTAAGGAATACCACAGTGTCATCAGCATAGCTAAGATGGGAAATTTTGAGAGCATGAGAAGGGAGATCATAGTACTGAAGCTTACCAGTTTCAAAGATGAAGGGAAGACTTCTTGTAAAAGCTTCAGTGAAGATATTAAAGAGAAAAGGAGAGAGGGGGTCACCTTGTTTAATACCTCTTGATGGCTGAAAAAAACCTACCGCTTTTCCATTTAATAACACTGAAAACCATGCTTGGGGACAGATTATTCATTATGTTATACACAAACTGTCCATGGAAGCCAAATTTGAAAACAATACTAGAAAGAAAGGACCATTTCACCCTGTCAAAAGCCTTCCTAAGATCTAGTTTAACTATACAGTTATGATCCCTAGTCTTCCTATCTAAAAATCTCACCATTTCTTGTAGATAGATGACATTGTCAGAGATGTCCCTATCTTTCATATAAGCAGTCTGATGGGGAGAGATGATTTTTGACATCAGGGGTTTAAGTCTTTTCATTAATAATTTAGAGCAAATCTTATTCAAAACATTGGAAAGACTTATAGGTCTAAAATCATCAAAAGAGATAGGTATATCCTTTTTAAGAATAATAGTGATCCAGGTACTTGCAACACCTCTGGGAATATCATGACTAGAAAGAAAATTATTTACAGCAGAAAGAAGGTCAGTAGCAATGATTTCCCAGGATTTTATGAAAATTTTTGCAGTGAATCCATCTGGACCAGGACTACTATTCTTATTAAGATTAAAAACTACACTTCTCAATTCCTGTAAAGATGCTAATCTAATGAGACTGGCATTATCACTTTCATCAATAAGACTGGGAATCTGGCTGATGAGACCATTTTATGCGGATATATTAGGGTTTTTAGGATTGGATTTTGTATAATTTTGTGCTCTACATGTGGCATTCTGCCTTGAAATCATTTAAGGAGGGATAAAAGCGACTTTGACGTTTTTATCACTTTTTAGATGATTTTGTGTGACAAGGTGATTTGTTTGAATACTTTGAAGATTTTAAGACTTTGAAAGATATCTTTGAAGATTTGAAGACTTACACTTGAGCTTTTTGAAGATTTGAAGAAGTGAAGAGGTGAAGAAAGGAGAGCAAAGCAACGGGTGAAGGATGGTCCAGGGTTTTCATAATTTTCCGAGACGAATCAGCCTTCAAGAGTGGTACCATTGGATTCCTCTTCTCGAGCACTATAAAATCGACTACAAGAACTCCCGAAACGGATCAACGGTTCACCCGGAGGAAGCAAAATAAAACAGGGCTGGAGTTTACTGATCTGGTCGCGACTCGCGATGGAACTGGTCGCGACTCGCGACGACAGCGTGAATTCAGCCCTGCAGCAGCGTTGTTCTCCCCTTTTTCTTCCCCTATAAATACCTCTTCACCCCTTCTTCTCCACAGCTTCCAAGCCCGCCTTTGGGGCTCCAAAACCCGACTTTTCACCATTTTCTTCCATTTCTTCTTCTTTCTTTGTAGATTGTTGTTCTATGTTATGGGTTTTGTTTATCTAGGGTAGTTTTTATCTTGGGAGCAAAGGATTGGAGCTTCCACTTCTATGTAGTAAGAATCATTTTATCTATCTATTTGGTGTTTTTGCTATTGTGCATTTATTATGCTTTGAATGTTAATTGTTGATTTCATTGATGTTGTTGAAATCTTGAGCATATGAAATACTTGTATGAATTGCTAGCTAGGGTTTGGGGGATTTGGGTTGATTTCCCCCCTTTTCTTGTTAGGAATGTATGAGTATGATTTAGAGCTTTTGATTGTGTCGATGGATTGATAATGTGCTAGATGAATGTGATTGATGTTGAACTCTTCGTCATGTTCATTTGTGTAGTAAACGAGAGAGTTATATGCTCTTGGATGAATGTGCGTTGCACGTTCATCCAATCTCGTGTAATTACATGAATTGGTTAAATGCTTAGTCACGGTGTAGTGGTCATAAGTATTGCCAATATGATTTCGAACTTTTGAAAAAAAAATTTAAATGGAGCGTCTCACCTTGAGGGAACTCATGATGAGAAGAGAGGCTCAACAAGCAAGGTTTTGTAGGATGTGTCATTCCGATCATCCTACCGAATCTTGCTCTTTGTTGTGGGAAGAGCACTATGACCAAGAAAGAACCCTTGGTTTCCAAAACCTTGGGTACTATGAAGAGTGCTACCAAGAGGTAGGAGATGTTGGTTTTCAAGGGCAAGAAGCTCAAGAATGGTATCCGTACCACAATCCTTATAATCCGGAATGGAGTGGTAGTCCGGATTGGTGGTATGAGAATGAGCTGGAAAACCAACAATACGAGCAACCTATTTAGCCATCACCACCTTATACCATACCCCAAAACCAAACCCAACAAGGAAGTTCAAGTTTGACACCTGAGGAAGTCTTGAATACAATAGCAAACTTGAACTCCTCTACTAGTGAGGAGTCGGATACCCAGCTCTCCTCTAGTGTTGAGGCTATTGAGGGGCATGTCAGGAGTATAATGGAAGCGTTGGCCCGAATGGAAGCTCGTGATTCCGAAAATACACCATCCCAAATCGAACTCGAGGATTCGGTGAGTGAGGTCACCAATGGAAATGATTTTGAGTTCGAAGGGGATGGGGAGTTGGTTGTTAAGCATAGAAAAATGGAGGAAGAGGTGATAGTGCTACATTCATTAGCATCGTCACCCCTTCTCCTACCTAGTGAACCAACTCCACCATTTTCAGAAGTTGTGAGGGAGACAAGAGAGGAGCCAAAAGACTATCCCAAGCCTCCTAACCACTCAACTCCCTTTACACTATCTCCACCTCAACAAAACTTTCCTCTTGAAAGTTTTGTACCCCCACCTCTCTACTTTTGGATGCTCATGGTGAAGGGGTTCAAGCCTTCACCATACAGATAACATTAGGGTCGTGCCGACGACCTTAAAAATACGGAGCTTCGTCGTGCCGACGACGTAAAATAAATTTGGCATTTCTTTTAGTTTTTGTTTCTTAGTTTTTGTTGTTGTTTTGTTTTGTTATTTTTATGGCATGTTTTTCTGTGATTTTGTAGCAAAATGAAGTGCATTGCAATGGAGGAGATGAAGGAACGAGATCAACGAACAAGGGAAGAAATCTTGGATAGTTGGTAAGCAAAAGAAAAAATTTTAAGCCTGGGATACCCTGACGTCGTGAGTCGCGATGGCCTCATCGCGAGTCGCAATGAACAGGGGAGAAAAATCCACTCCCAGCACCAACTTTCCGCGAGTCGCGATGGGCCATCGCGAGTCGCGATATAGAGGTCGCGAGTCGCGATATAGAGGTCGCGAGACGCGACGTGATCAGAAAATTTTTGCTAAAATTCTGCTCCCGGCCTCAACTTTGCGCGAGTCGCGGCGGTACCGTCGCGAGTCGCGACAAAGCATCGCGAGTCGCGACCAGTTCAGTCGCGAGTCGCGATGGAAAATCCACGTTTTCATTTGTTCTTAAACATTGCATGATCCTTCAATCTTCTCCACCCAACACTCCCAAGAACCATCACATACCCGCTCATTCCTCCACCATCCTACATATATTGGCATATGAACATTCTTGCATCTTTATAGTATCTTTGTTGATTGTAGTATGCCGACTACATCATTGTGACCGTGAGTGCATATCCTATAATGATACTTGTATATATGTCGATATATGTTGGATATTTTTAATGCATAATCTTATAGTGGTGATTGAGGGTGGATTGGTTGTTCTTTGAAAATACTATGGTTATTAACTCTTGATGCTAAGCCTAGTATTACAAATCCTTATGTACTTGTGAGTTTAATGTTGTTCTTTGTGGTGTTAGTCTTGATCAAACGGCGCCACGGAGACTATGCTTTTCTCGAGGAGTGAGTTCTTCTACGGCATCTTTGCTCCCCCTTCCGGTTCCGAAACCAATTTTGGGACCATACAAGTACATTGGATTGTGCCATATCACCGGCGAATACACGGAGAAACGGGTGTCACTCTACCCCCTTGCCTTGATTTTTATTGTTCTTGCCTTACATGTTTACATTGAGGGCAATGTAATGTTTTAAGTGTGGGGAGGGATTAGAGAAATCACATGCATGCTAGATTGTTTTGGAATGCTTTTTGCTACTTTTCATTGGAAAAAATGAGAAAAAGGAAAAAATAAAAAAAAAAAAAATAAAAGAAAACCCGCTAAGTTGAAAACCCGAGAGGGCAACTTAGGCAACATTGGGGGCCCGAATAGGTCGAAAACCCGAAAGGGCGGCCTAGGCAAAAATGAGAGGCTAAAATGTGCAGAAAAAGGTGAGATGTGAGCTAAAGAATATGATGTGTGGCTAGGATGAAGAGGTATTTATAGGGGAAGAAAAAGGGGAGAAAAATGCTGCTGGAGGGCTGAATTCACGCTGTCGTCGCGAGTCGCGACCAGTTCCATCGCGAGTCGCGACCAGATCAGTAAACTCCAGTCCTGTTTTGTTTTGCTTCCTCCGGGTGAACCGTTGATCCGTTTCAGGAGTTCTTATAGTCGATTTTATAGTGCTCGAGAAGAGGAATCCAATGGTACCACTCTTGAAGGCTAATTCCTCTCGAAAAATTATGAAAACCCTGGACCATCCTTCACCCGTTGCTTTGCTCTCCTTTCTTCACCTCTTCACTTCTTCAAATCTTCAAAAAGCCCAAGTGTAAGTCTTCAAAACTTCAAAGATATCTTTCAAAGTCTTCAAATCTTCAAAGTCTTCAAACAAATCACCTTGTCACACAAAATCATCTAAAAAGTGATAAAAATGTCAAAGTCGCTTTTATCCCTCCTTAAATGATTTCAAGGCAGAATGCCATATGTAGAGCACAAAATTATAAAAAATCCAATCCTAAAAACCCTAATATAACCACATAAAATGGCCTCATCAAACCTCCTCACACTTAAACCTTACTCGCTCTCGAGTAAGAAAAGATCCAAGCACACGGAGGAATTCATATGGCCATATCCTAAACTAATCCCCCAATCAAAGCCTCACAAAAACTCTCAATATCATAAATCCCAAAATAAAAGCTCACATGAGAAATTTTCACACACACATCCCCAATCCTAAATCTAACCAAACCTACCACTTATCAATTCACTACCCATAAAAAATTTCAAAGCCCCGAATTGATATTCCCAAAGTCCAATGACACAAGATGAAGTTAAAACCATTTAATAGGTTTAAGCACATACTTCACCTAATGCAAATATATCCACCAAAATCCAATGACATAAAATGAAGCTAAAGCCATATAAGTGGTTCAAACACATGTTTCACCTAATGCCAATATATCAACCAAAAATGAAGTAGAAAAAAATTAAGAATTTCATAACCATACTTCGTTTTCCTAACCCACTAAGTTACCCAATCCCAAGAGGTCTCTAGATGTTGAGCTACCCGATCCATCCATGTGACAACCGCAACCTTATGAATCCAACGCCGGCAAATGAGTGAAATCATAGCATTTTCCGTTTTCTCTCCTTTTCTCTCATTTTGCCTAGGAGCTCTTTCGAGTTTTCATCCTAGCCACACATCATGTTTCTTTGGCTCACATCTCACCTTTTTCCGCACATTTTAGCCTCTCATTTTTTCCTAGGCCGCCCTTTCGGGTTTTCGACCTATCCGGGCCCCCAATGTTGCCTAAGTTGCCCTCGCGGGTTTTCAACTTAGCGGGTTTTCTCTTCTCTTTTTTCTTTTTTTTCAATATACATTTTCTCATATTTTTCCAATCAAAAGTAGCAAAAAGCATTCCAAAACAAGCTAGCATGCATTGAGTCCTCTAACCCCTCCCTGCACTTAAAACATTACATTGCCCTCAATGTAAACATGTAAGGAAAGAACAATAAAACTCAAAGCAAGGGGTAGAGTGACACCCGTTTCTCCGCATAGTCGCCGGTGATATGGCACAATCCAATGTAATTGTATGGTCCCAAAATCGGTTTCGGAACCGGAAGGGGGAGCAAAGATGCCGTAGAAGAACTCACCCCTCGAGAAAAGCATTGTCTCCGTGGCGCCGTTTGATCAAGACTAACACCACAAAGAACAACATTAAACTCACAAGTACATAAGGATTTGTAATACTAGGTTTAGCATCAAGAGTTAATAACCATAGTATTTTCAAAGAACAACCACTCCACCCTCAACCACCACTATAAGATTATGCATTAAAAATATCCAACATATATCGACATATATACAAGTATAACCATAGTATCTTCTTCTTTCTTTGTAGATTGTTGTTCTATGTTATGGGTTTTGTTTATCTAGGGTAGTTTTTGTCTTGGGAGCAAAGGATTGGAGCTTCCACTTCTATGTAGTAAGAATCATTTTATCTATCTATTTGGTGTTTTTGCTATTGTGCATTTATTATGCTTTGAATGTTAATTGTTGATTTCATTGATGTTGTTGAAAGCTTGAGCATATGAAATACTTGTATGAATTGCTAGCTAGGGTTTGGGGATTTGGGTTGATTTCCCCCCTTTTCTTGTTAGGAATGTATGAGTATGATTTAGAGCTTTTGATTGTGTTGATGGATTGATAATGTGCTAGATGAATGTGATTGATGTTGAACTCTTCGTCATGTTCGTTTGTGTAGCAAACGAGAGAGTTATATGCTCTTGGATGAATGTGCGTTGCATGTTCATCCAATCTCGTGTAATTGCATGAATTGGTTAAATGCTAAGTCACGGTGTAGTGGTCATAAGTATTGCCAAGCTTGTTGGTTCTTCGTGATTAAATGCCATCAATGGGATACTCCTAGCAATAGGGGAGCCATTGGTGAGGTTTGACAAGAGATGTCGAATTCACTCTTGCAAACTACGAACTAAGAAGGATGGAAGATTTATCTTCACAACAAGTAGTTGAAGTATTGAATAGATGATTTTAATTCATCCTTGAAGCATTTGTTATTTAGCATTTATGTATTCTTGATGGTGTGTTTCACTTCATTTGTGCCATGAATTGTTTGAGCATAGGGAGTGCTTGTATGATTGAATTGGTTAGGTGTTAGGAACGTGACGAATTCCGTAGCTCCTTTGCATGAAAATCTACGAGCATGAACTTAGAACTTCTTGTGCATAACGTGTTGTGATTCTTGCTAGATGGGTATGTTGATGTTGAGTCATGTAATGCTATATGATAGTCACTTGACTTTGCTAGTTATCTTGTCTTTTTACTTTCATAACTTAGGAAAACCAACCAACCAACCCCCCCCCCCCCATTTACATGCTTTTATATGTATGTATATATATCTACTCCTAGCCTAATATCAACCTTTTGTGCCTAAACGCTTAGGAAGATCCCTCTTCTTCGTGGACGACCCTGACTTGCCGCTATCTACCTAGTTGTAGAAAGTAAGCAAAAAGGGCTTATAAATTATCTTTGAATAGGGGTGCGACGACTGCCCGCTATCACTGGCTAAGAAAATGAGATTGGAAAAGACCAGGCCCATGATTTTCATCAGTTAACAAATTTTCATAATAGTGAATGGCCTCATTTTCAATATCAACAGGTTCATCTAGCCATCTACCATCACTACTTTTGATTTTAGTAATGTTCAATCTGCCTCTCCTTTTCTTGACAGAATTATGGAAGAAAAGAGTGTTACCATCCCCTTCTTTTAACCAATTTATTTTTGACTTCTATTTCCAGAAACTATTTTACACTTTAATGGCTCTAAGAAGGTTTGCTTTGGCTTTTTTAAGCTTAAGAAGCTCAGTAGTGGAGCTGTTCAAATCATATTGTACCTCCTGAGTACGTAATTCCTCCTCAGCCTTTTTTACATTGTCATGTACATTTCCAAAATGATCTCTATTCCAAATTTTTAGAGCTTTTTTAAGTCTGATCATTTTAAGGAAAAAACCTAGCATCCCTGATTCTAAGATAGGAGGACTCCAATTATGACTAACAAAATCATTAAAATCATGTCTTTTATAGCATGCATTGAGAAATCTGAAAGGCCTAGGGATGGATTGTACAAAGCTACCTACTGTTAGAAATAGGGGGTTATGATCCAAAGTGCTTCTATTAAGCACTTGAATGGAGGGGGAAGGGAACCTAGAGCTCCACTCAGCAGAGCACGGACCTCTATCTAGCCTCTGAATGGTTGGCCTTTTTAATCTGTTATTGCTCCATGTAAAAAAGTTACCAACTGTGTTAATTTCTTCCAGTTCCATAACTTCAATAAACTCATAAAAATCCTTAATACTACCTAATTTAGGAGTACAAGGACCTTTATACTCATTTACAGAGGTCATAGAGTTGAAATCACCTATGTAGACTGTAGCATTAATAGTTCTAGATTTAAGATCAGACCACAACTATTGTCTACCTTTCCTAGTTCTCAAACCATAAATGAAAATTGCCTCCATTGCAGTATTCAGTTTATGGCTGTGAATAAGGACTGAAAGAAACTGCTGATTATTAGTAATAGAAGATAAAGTTAAATCGTTATTCCAAAATAACCAAATCTGACCAGTGTTCACATGCATGCATTTATCAAAGTGTAATAAAGACCTGTACAAATCACATTGCAAATTATCATACATATGCTCAATTAAACAGAGAAGATCAAATCTGTGTGTATTAATTAAAGTGGATAGCTTTTTCATAGAAGAGTCCATACCTCTAATATTCCACACCAAAAAGTTAAGTTTCATAGTTGTACTAATCATAGTGAAACATTGGAGCAGCTTTTTGACCTAGTCATAATCCTATTTAACTGAGTTAAGAATGTATCAGGGTGAGGTTTTGTTTTTTTCTTTTGAGCAAGTTTTTTCACAGGATTTTGCGGAAGACTTACCTGCGTTACCTGAGTGATCTGGTCATTCCATGGTAGAGGGTGCACTGTAATATCTGCTGGTCTCTGAGAAGTGGTAGGATTTACTTGTGAGTTATCTTGAGTCTCCATATTCTCAGTTGTGTCGTTAAGTGGCTGTAATCTATTGTAAGAGGACCTCTGCTGTGAGTGGAAAAGTTTCTGAGCAGCAACAAAAGGACTGTAGGGGGGGGTAAACCTCACTGCTGGGAACCTGAATATCATCAGCAGCATATCTTGGTTCCCTCCTTCTCACAGGCTCATAAAAACCCATAAGTGAGATATCTATGACTTGAGAGGGAGTACGCTCTTTTTGTGTAGTTTGAGCATCCACAACTTGGTCTATATCAGAATTTTTAGAGGGGGCATTAGGGGATGAGATCATTGGGGGTCTAGGTTCAGAAGCCACAGTAGAAGCTGCCATGTCAGACATAATCAGAGCATCCTCTGAAACCACCCCAGATATCATATCAGAAACATTTTCCACAGAAACATTAGCAACCTCCTCAACAACATTGACTACCATAGGTGTATCATCAGAACGGCCTGCCTTCAGAGTTGCAGCAGTGACAGTAAATCATTTCAGGAGGTGTTACAGGTCTATATAGTGTAGGGTTGGATAGAGGGTTGGTGGTCACATTTACTGATGGTAAAACTAAAAATGGTATCCCACCCAAGATTCAATTTAAGACTCATTATGACATGGATGACACATGGAGTGAAGACCTTAATTAAAGGCTACATTGAGGCCTGCAGTTTGTTTAAGTTACCAAATTTAGGTATTATAATTTTACTGTCAATCATTTTACTTTTTCAAATTTAGATGTAATATTTTTATTTTGATTTTGATTTTAATGATCTATTTAGATTCATAATATAAATAAATTTTTTATTCTATTATATTGATTTAAAATACTGAAACATTTTTTTAAAATTATAATCTAAAATATCTGCAATATTATTGTAAAAAAAGTATATTTAAATTTAGAGTCAAGGGCTAAAAGGACCCTAACTTTAGGTTGATAATGCCAATATAACCATGCAAAATAAGAAAGTTCCAAAATAACTCTAACTTTATGTAATTTCATTCATTTCAAAAAAAATTTATTATCATTCATTAATTTTAATAGAAATATTTTTTCAATGGCCAAGTGATGTTAACGCGTTCTTGCATTTGGGGTGCAAATTTCTAGAAAGGTTTCTAATTAAACCTCTCTTAGAGCATCTCCAATAAAAGTATCACAATTGAAAATGTTAATATCCACATAGGATTGATGGGTTTAAAAGTTAAAATTGATCTTCAATCCAAGAGTTAATAAAGGAGTCAATTTAATGTGGATGACATGTGGAGTGAGCGACTCAATTAGATTTTCTGTATTTAGACGCTGAGCATCTCCAGTGCAAGCATCAATTAGGTAAGTGTTTCTATCCACGTCATACTAAGTGACTCTCAACCTCAAATATCATCTCCAGTGCATGGGTCAAATAAGCGCGTCAATCTGGCATGCACAAAAATCAAAGTGACCCCTTTAGTTTGAACTTCTGTTTTCAGAGGTGAAAATGGGATCGTCACTTCGTCTAGTTAGCAAACTTACTGAATTCATATATTTATTCACATTTAATTATTTTGAATTCATATAACTTTAATTTTGTTACGTAAATATTCATATAATAAATTTATTCAACTATACATTATTTGATTTTACATACGTGATTCATTTATATTATATTACATTTTATATTACTTAAATATATATATATATATATATATGTATGAATTTTTGACACTCATACAATTCTAAAATATAAACAATTGGAAAATTTTATTAAAATGTGTTGTGTATTTAGAAACTACTTGTTATGATAGATTCAAAAATATCATATACAATAATATTGTTGTTCATATATCTATTCAAATATGTGTTTAAATTTTGATAGAAAATAGTGTAAAAAATACAAGTGTGCGATTTGAACTGGTACAGAGGGAGTATTGATTTATAAAAAGAGATAGTTAAATTGTAAGTGAAATTATAGTTTCTAATTATTAATTTGTATTTTAATTAAAATGAACCAAATCAAATATATTATATATAAAATTATTAATGAATAATCTTGGTAGAAAATGATTTCTTTCATACTAAAGTGATGTTAACTGATGCTCTTGCATTGGAGTGTAAAATTTCAGAAATCTTCTCACCTCATATCCACGTCATACTGACATCTAATGAAATATTGAAAAATGTCTCATTTTTTATTCACGACCTCCTTAGCATTGGAAATCAATATTCTGTACTGATTTGCCATGTCACTTTTCAAGTAGTTGAGTTGATAAGCTACACACTTCAAACTATACTCATTTTAGTGTGATAGATCTCACATAGTTTTAAAAGTAATTTTTATATATAGTTATATCATAGTAATTGGTTTAACTTTAATAAAGAAAATATTTTTCTCAAAGCCTTATTTTAGACCTACTAACCTTAGACAGAGATTTGCAGGATTAATAGAGTAATTTAATATTTATTTTTTATCTATTGCAATGATGTATATATTAATATGAAAACCTTTTACTCCCTTAGTTCCAGTCTATTCTGCACAGAATTTTTTTTTGTCAAAGATGCCAAACTATGACCACATATTTGAATAAGTATATGAGCAATAATTTTATTCTATGAGATATGGTTAGATTCGTCGTAACATGTAGTTCCTTAATATCAAATTTTTGGGTGCCATTATTGTTTGTAAATACACATATTTACAGTCAAACATGTTTATTGGAGATCGTGAAAAGATTTTGTTCAGAATAGGCTGACACAGAGGGAGTAAAATGAATATCAACACATAATTAATTATAATGCGACCTTAAAAATATAACAAAGAGGTTTTCTGTAATTGGTGTAATTGTTAGTCAAGAGAACTTCTCAACAATTTTATTTGAATAAAAAGTGTTTTGCATTAATGACAATGGACATCCACTAGCATGTTTTGTTGAGCGGTACCGCTTTACTAGAAACACATGTGACTATGTGGCATCTGCATACCAACTGTCACGGGTCACCCTTCTTGGGTTAATCGTGTGGCCTAGCCGTGCTAAAATACCATGACTATCGCCCGTTTCCCACGTACGTCGCACTCAACTTGGTTGCTCTCAACACACCAAACCTTTAAAGGTGCGTTGATGTGTCCATTTTATATGCATTATTTAGTAGTATTTAGGATCACTTTTGTGCTCTTTTATTATCGAGAGCTTGTGTTTTACCTTGAAATTCTCTTAGGAGAGGTAAGAGCAACTTTATGCTCTTTTACCTCTTCTAAGTGGACTTTGTGTGACTAGGGAAGAACACGGAAGCAACGAAGACCGGAAGACATTGAAGACTACACTTTCGAAGACTTTTGAATACTCACTTCGAAGACATGAAGACCGGAGGCCGTTGAAGACCATTTTTTGGAGCCGTTGAAGGCTTGAAGATTGAGAAGGATGACTATGAAGAAGAAGAAGAAAACATGCAAAATTCTGGCACCCGTCACGAGTCGCGACAGACTCGTCGCGACCAACATGTTCGTTGCGAGTCGCGACGAACTTCATCGCGAGTCGCGACGGCCACTGACCAGAAATCCACTTTATCTTCTTTGCACTATAAATACCACTCTCTTTCCTCCTCTTCTCCAACTTTTGCCCAACCCATTTTTCTCTGGTTTTAAGGCTTGAAAACCCTTGGTTTTCTTCTCTTTCTTTTCTTAGTTTTTGTAGTTTAATTATGTCTTTTGTTGTTCTAGCTTAGTTTCTACCTTGGGAGCAAAGGATTGAAGCTTCCACATCTATGTATTGAGAACCATTTATATCTATCTATTTGGTGTTTTTGCTATTGTGCATTTATTGTGCTTTGAATGTTAATTGTTGATTTCATTGATGTTGTTGAGAGCTTGAGCATATTAAATACTTGTATGAATTGCTAGCTAGGGTTTGGGAGATTTGGGTTGATTTCCCCCCTGTTCTTGTTAGGAATGTATGAGTATGATTTAGAGCTTTTGATTGTGTTAATGGATTGATAATGTGCTAGATGAATGTGATTGATGTTGAACTCTTCGTCATGTTCGTTTGTGTAGCAAACGAGAGAGTTATATGCTCTTGGATGAATGTGCGTTGCACATTCATCCAATCTCGTGTAATTGCATGAATTGGTTAAATGCTTAGTCACGGTGTAGTGGTCATAAGCATTACCGAGCTTGTTGATCCTTCGTGCTAAATGTCATCAATGGGATACCTTGAGTCGTGGTCTCGACAACGGGAGTCATTGGTGAGGTTTGACAAGAGATGTCGAATTCACTCTTGCAAACTACGAACTAAGAAGGATGGAAGATTTATCTTCAAAACAAGTAGTTGAAGTATTGAATAGATGATTTTAATTCATCCTTGAAGCATTTGTTATTTAGCATTTATGTATTCTTGATGGTGTGTTTCACTTCATTTGTGCCATGAGTTGTTTGAGAATAGGGAGTGTTTGTATGATTGAATTGGTTAGGTGTTAGGAACGTGACGAATTCCGTAGCTCCTTTGCATGAAAATCTACGAGCATGAACTTAGAATTTCTTGTGCATAATGTGTTGTGATTCTTGCTAGAGAGGTATGTTAATGTTAAGCCAAGTAACGAATGCGATAGGATGAGTGAATGGTTCAATGATCCACATTAGGTTTGGAAGTGGATATCCATTGCCCCCAAGGCTTTATCTTTGTAGTTTTAAAACCCCTTTTCTTAGTTTTGTTTGATGATTAGCATAGTCACTTGACCTTGCTAGTTATCTTGTCTTTTATTTATTCTCATAACTTAGGACAACCAACCAACCAAACCCCCCCCCTTTTAAATGCTTTTATGTGTATGTATATATATCTACTCCTAGCATAATATCAACCATTTGTGCTTAAGTGCTTAGGAAGATCCCTCTTCTCCTTGGACGACTCCGATTTGCCGCTATCTACCTAGTTATAGAAAGTAAGCAAAAAGGGCTTATAAATTATCTTTGAATAGGGGTGCGACGACCGCCCGCTATCAAAATGGCGCCGCTGTCGGGGAAGAGGCGTTTATTCTTAAGTATTTAGGTGTATTTGGTTGTGTATTAGCTAGTTGTTTTTATTTTCCACTACTTGGTGGTTGATTTTGTTCGGAGTAGGTATTGCTTGAGTTCTTGGTAATTTATTTTATCGAGAATCCTTGCACTATGATTCCAAAATTTTGAAATTGTTTTTTTATGGAGCGTCTCACCTTGAGGGAACTCATGATGAGAAGAGAGGCTCAACAAGCAAGGTTTTGTAGGATGTGTCATTTCGATCATCCTACCAAATCTTGCCCTTTGTTGTGGGAAGAGCACTATGACCGAGAAAGAACCCTTGGTTTTCAAAACCATGGGTACTATGAAGAGTGCTACCAAGAGGTAGGAGATGTTGGTTTTCAAGGGCAAGAAGCTCATGAATGCTATCCATACCACAACTCTTACAATCCGGAATGGAGTGGTAATCCAGATTGGGGGTATGAGAATGAGCCGGAAAACCAACCATACGAGCAACCTATTTGGCCATCACCACCCTATACCATACCCCAAAACCAAGCCCAACAAGGAAGTTCAAGTTTAACACGTGAGGATGTCTTAAATACCATAGCAAACTTGAACTCCTTTACTAGTGAGGAGCCGGATACTCAACTCTCCTCTAGTGTTGAGGCCATTGAGGGGCATGTGAGGAAGATATTAGAGGTATTGGCCTGCATGGAAGCTCGTGATTCCAAAAATACACCATCTCAACTTGAATTCGATGACTCGGTGAATGAGGTCACCAATAAGAATGATTTTGAGTTTGTAAGGGATGAGGAGTTGGTTGTTGAGGATAGAAAAATGGAGGAAGAGGTGATAGTGCTACATCCATTAGCATCGTCACCCCTTCTCCCACCTAATGAACCAACTCTAATATTTTCGGAAATTTTGAGGGAAACAAGAGAGGAGCCGAAAGATTATCCCAAGCTCCCTAACCACTCAATTCCCTTTGAACCATCTCCACCTCCACAAGACTTTCCTCTTGAAAGTTTTGTGCCCCCACCTCTCTTATTTTGGATGCTCATGATGAAGAGCTTCAAGCCTTCACCATACGGATAACATTAGGGTCGTGCCGATGACCTTAAAAATGCGGAGCTTCATCGTGCCGACGACGTAAAATAAATTCGGCATTTCTTTTAGTTTTTGTTTCTTAGTTTGTTTTTGTAGTTGTTTTGTTTTGTTCTTTTTATGGCATGTTTTTTTTGTGATTTTGTAGCAAAGTGAAGTGCATTGCAATGGAGGAGATGAAGGAACGAGATCAACGAACAAGGGAAGAAAGCTTGGACAGTTGGTAAGCAAAAGAAAAAATTTTCAAGCCTGGGATACCCTGCCGTCACGAGTCGCGATGAGCTCGTCGCGATGAACAGGGGAGAAAAATCCACTCCCAGCACCAACAACTTTCCGCGAGTCGCGATGACGTCGCGAGGAGCTCAGAAATTTTTGGGCTTTCGGAACCAACTTTCCGCGAGTCGCGACAGCCTCGCGATGGGCCATCGCGAGTCGCGACATAGAGGTCGCGAGTCGCGACAAGATCAGAAAACTTTTCCTAAAGATCAGCTCGTTAAGTCGCGAGTCGCGACGAGTTAAGTCGCGAGTCGCGACGAGTTAAGTCGCGACGAGTTAAGTCGCGAGTCGCGATGAAAAATCCAAGTTTCCAACTGATCTTAAACATTGCATGATCCTTCCTTCTTCTCCACCCAACACTCCCAAGAACCACCACATACCCACTCATTCCTCCACCATCCTACATATATTGACATATGAACATTCTTGCATCTTTATAGTACCTTTGTTGATTGTAGTATGCCGACTACATCATTGTGACCGTGAGTGCATATCCTATAATGATGCTTGTATATATGTCAATATATGTTGGATATTTTTAATGCATAATCTTATAGTGGTGATTGAGGGTGGATTGGTTGTTCTTTGAAAATACTATGGTTATTAACTCTTGATGCTAAGCCTAGTATTACAAATCCTTATGTACTTGTGAGTTTAATGTTGTTCTTTGTGGTGTTAGTCTTGATCAAACGGCGCCACGGAGACTATGCTTTTCTCGAGGAGTGAGTTCTTCTACGGCATCTTTGCTCCCCCTTCCGGTTCCGAAACCAATTTTGGGACCATACAAGTACATTGGATTGTGCCATATCACCGGCGAATACACGGAGAAACGGGTGTCACTCTACCCCCTTGCCTTGATTTTTATTGTTCTTGCCTTACATGTTTACATTGAGGGCAATGTAATGTTTTAAGTGTGGGGAGGGATTAGAGAAATCACATGCATGCTAGATTGTTTTGGAATGCTTTTTGCTACTTTTCATTGGAAAAAATGAGAAAAAGGAAAAAAGAAAAAGAAAAAAAAAGAAAAGAAAACCCGCTAAGTTGAAAACCCGAGAGGGCAACTTAGGCAACATTGGGGGCCCGAATAGGTTGAAAACCCGAAAGGGCGGCCTAGGCAAAAATGAGAGGCTAAAATGTACAGAAAAAGGTGAGATGTGAGCTAAAGAATATGATGTGTGGCTAGGATGAAAACTCGAAAGAGCTCCTAGGCAAAATGAGAGAAAATAAGAGAAATTGAAAAATGCTATGATTTCACTCATTTGCCAGCGTTGGAGTCATAAGGTTGCGGTTGTCACATGGATGGATCGGGTAGCTCAAAATCTATAGACCTCTTGGGATTGGGTAGCTTAGTGGGTTAGGAAAACGAAGTATGGTTATGAAATTCTTGATCCTTTTCTACTTCGTTTTTGGTTGATATATTGGCATTAGGTGAAGCATGTGTTTGAACCTCTTATATGGCTTTAGCTTCATTTTATGTCATTGGATTTTGGTGGATATATTGGCATTAGGTGAAGTATGTGCTTAAACCTATTAAATGGTTTTAACTTCATCTTGTGTCATTGGACTTTGGGAATATCAATTCGGGGCTTTGAAATATTTTTATGGATAGTGAATTGATAAGTGGTAGGTTTGGTTAGATTTAGGATTGGGGATGTGTGTATGAAAAAATTCTCATGTGAGCTTTTATTTTGGGATTTATGATATTGAGAGTTTTTGTGAGGCTTTGATTGGGGGATTAGTAGTTAGGATATGGATATATCATTTCCTCCGTCTGCTTGGATCTTTTCTTACTCGAGGGCGAGTAAGGTTTAAGTGCGGGGAGGTTTGATGTGTCCATTTTATATGCATTATAAAGTAGTATTTAGGATCACTTTTGTGCTCTTTTATTATTGAGAGCTTGTGTTTTACCTTGAAATTCTCTTAGGAGAGGTAAGAGCAACTTTATGCTCTTTTACCTCTTCTAAGTGGACTTTGTGTGACGAGGGAAGAACACGGAAGCAACGAAGACCGGAAGACATTGAAGACTACACTTTCGAAGACTTTTGAATACTCACTTCGAAGACATGAAGACCAGAGGCCATTGAAGACCATTTTTTGGAGCCGTTGAAGACTTGAAGATTGAGAGGGATGACTATGAAGAAGAAGAAGAAAACATGCAAAATTCTGGCACCCGTTGCGAGTCGCGAAGGACTCGTTGTGACCAACATGTTCGTCGCGAGTCGCGACGGCCACTGACCAAAAATCCACTTTATCTTCTTTGCACTATAAATACCACTCTCTTTCCTCCTCTTCTCCAGCTTTTGCCCAGGTCGTTTTTCTCTGGTTTTAGGGCTTGAAAACCCTTGGTTTTCTTCTCTTTCTTTTCTTAGTTTTTGTAGTTTAATTATGTCTTTTGTTGTTCTAGCTTAGTTTTTACCTTGGGAGCAAAGGATTGAAGCTTCCATATCTATGTATTGAGAACCATTTATATCTATTTATTTGGTGTTTTTGCTATTGTGCATTTATTGTGCATTTATTGTGCTTTGAATGTTAATTGTTGATTTCATTGATGTTGTTGAGAGCTTGAGCATATGAAATACTTGTATGAATTGCTAGCTAGGGTTTGGGGGATTTGGGTTGATTTCCCCCCTGTTCTTGTTAGGAATGTATGAGTATGATTTAGAGCTTTTGATTGTGTTGATGGATTGATAATGTGCTAGATGAATGTGATTGATGTTGAACTCTTCGTCATGTTCGTTTGTGTAGCAACTGAGAGAGTTATATGCTCTTGGATGAATGTGCGTTGCACATTCATCCAATCTCGTGTAATTGCATGAATTGGTTAAATGCTTAGTCACGGTGTAGTGGTCATAAGCATTGCCGAGCTTGTTGATCCTTCATGCAAAATGCCATCAATGGGATACCTTGAGTCGTGGTCTCGACAACGGGAGTCATTGGTGAGGTTTGACAAGAGATGTCGAATTCACTCTTGCAAACTACGAACTAGGAAGGATGGAAGATTTATCTTCACAACAAGTAGTTGAAGTATTGAATAGATGATTTTAATTCATCCTTGAAGCATTTGTTATTTAGCATTTATGTATTCTTGATGGTGTGTTTCACTTCATTTGTGCCATGAGTTGTTTGAGAATAGGGAGTGTTTGTATGATTGAATTGGTTAGGTGTTAGGAACATGACGAATTCCGTAGCTCCTTTGCATGAAAATCTATGAATGTGAACTTAGAACTTCTTGTGTATAATGTGTTGTGATTCTTGCTAGAGAGGTATGTTAATGTTAAGCCAAGTAACGAATGCGATAGGATGAGTGAATGGTTCAATGATCCACATTAGGTTTGGAAGTGGATATCCATTGCCCCCAAGGCTTTATCTTTGTAGTTTTAAAACCCCTTTTCTTAGTTTTGTTTGATGATTAGCATAGTCACTTAACCTTGCTAGTTATCTTGTCTTTTATTTATTCTCATAACTTAGGACAACCAACCAACCAAACCCCCCCTTTTTACATGCTTTTATGTGTATGTATATATATCTACTCCTAGCATAATATCAACCATTTGTGCTTAAGCGCTTAGGAAGATCCCTCTTCTCCTTGGACGACCCGAATTTGCCGCTATCTACCTAGTTGTAGAAAGTAAGCAAAAAGGGCTTATAAATTATCTTTGAATAGGGGTGCGACGACCGCCCGCTATCATGCGAGTAGGGACAAAAGAAATATAAGGCCCAAACAACATGGGGAGCAAATGCTCATTTTCAATATATTGTAAAGGTAACCGAATGTGAATAGCTCAAATATTGCAGATAAGGCTACAAGTACTACTCTCTTTGTCCCAACTGAACTTGCACTTTTATTCTTTTGACACTATTCTCTATCAAAGTTTGACCATATATTTGAATAGATATATGAACAACAATATTATCTTATATGGTATTGTTGAATTTGTATTAACAAGTAGTTTCTGAATATCAACTTTTTATTTTCCATTATTATGTGTATGTAAACATAATAATGGTCAAATATGTTTCTTGAACAACGTGATAATGATGTGCAAGTTCAGATGGGACGGAGGGAGTAGTACTATTCAAGATGCTCTTAGAGCATCTCCAATGCAAGCATCACATTTATAAAAGCCATTAGCCATGTTAGCTTAATAAATCCTAAGCGTGAAAAATCATCTCCAATGCAAGGGTCTCTTGCTAGCTTCAATCTCACGTGGCTAAAATATGAAGTGACCCCCATTCAAATAGATCTTATGATATTGAAGGCTCATATTGATGCCTGTCAGTATGCCTAGTCTACTTATCTAAATTTAATTGCAAACAATTTACATAACTTTAATTTTATTGAATAAATAGCCAAATTTTAAATTAGTTTATACATTTAATATTTTATATATCAATTCAGTTATATTATATTTTATGTTATACTAACTAAAAATATACTCCTACGGTATCAAAAATAATTTATTTGTTCCCTCCGTCCCAACTGAATCTGCATACTTACTACTTGGAAGTTAAAATTGTCGAACTTTAACCAAATATTTGAACAAGTATATGAACAATAATACTATCATATGGGATATTCTTAGATTCGTCATAACATGTAGTTTCCAAATATTATCTTTGTCATTATTATACATAGTTGCATATATTTACAGTCAAACATATTTCTTAGCAACCGCAATTTTTTTGTTGCAAATTTCCCTTGAACAGAGGGAGTAATAGTTTTTCAAATAAAAATAATCAAAATTATTGTCCATATTTAAGTTCAATTATATATATATATATACAAAGATTTGGATGAGACCATCTCACCCAAACTTATAGTGAGACCAAGGTTCTTTTAAAAAATTATTTGTTACATGGACTTAAATGTAATAATATATAATATACATATTTACTTTAATATTTAGTTTTTCATTCAGTTTTTCATTTGCTCATCTTCTTCTACAAAAACTCCCAAAAACCTCTCTAAACTGCATCCATTTTCTTTGATTCAAAACCATTCCATTCCTTTTTAATCGTCGATTTTGGGGTTCATATTGCTTCACTATTGAGAATCTGATGTTCTCAGGGTAATTATAGTGTAATTCGTTTGATTTCGTTGTTGATTTTGAGGTTTTTTGTTCTCGGCATTGTTCCAGTGATTTTCTCTAGCTATCTTTGTATTTACAGCCGTGCGTCGTTAGTGCTCATCGTTTATTGTGCTTTTGTATTTTTTGTTTGTTATTTTGCAGATTCATTGATATTATGACAAGATCAAAGCATCGAAAGAAGTTCCTTTGGCAAATGTTCAAACGATAGGGCATAAATTGGATGTTTCTTTTTCGACTGCTGAGTCGAAAGTATTACGAGGTGTTTTTCCAATTTTCTAATCCTTTATGCATTTGTTTCGGGTTTTATTTTTTTTCTTAGTTTTTATGCTTTGTTCCTGTTTATTAATGAATTTACTAATGCATACTGTGTTTCTTAGCCTCTTCATGTATTTACTTCACGATGTGTTATGGTTAATATCGAATCTTGAGTTGATGTATATTGTTTATGTGTTTACTTCATGTTAGGCATGTTTATCCATTGAGCTTTGTCGTTTTAGATCTTTTTTCATGTGTTTATATAATTACTTTTGAATTTTGATGATGTTTACTGATATAATGTTTTCCGTGTAACCAAATGGTTGATATCGAATTAGCTAGTATGTTTATGTGTTTAGTTATAGCTATTTTTGTGATTAATTACTGTTGTGATCTGGATATTTATCTATTGAGATTTGTTGTTTTAGTTCTTTCTTCCCGTGTTTATGTAATTACTCTTGAATGCAGATGATGTAACACAAAGGAGAAAATCTAGTCGGTTACTCTTTTGAATACAGATAATGTATTTGTTGAGCTTGGAGTATCTATTCAAACTTTTGATCCGTATTGATTACTCTTTTCAAACATATGATGTCTTTGGCGCTTGGGTGGTGATTGATTCATGTTATTAAGCATATGTACAGATGTTTTGTTTTATTGATGCTTGTTTTATTGACTAATCTATGACACATTCTGGTGTTCCTCTGTTGATTTATTGGGTGTACTTTGTTGGTTTTGCTTCTAATGTATTCTTGTACATTGACTATCAATGGATTTTTGAAGGCTTTTGCTATGACAGGATGGAGACTTGGATATAATGCTAGTCTCAAACATTTTATTTCTGCTTGCAATGAGATCCAGAGCCAGTTTACTTCAGGGGCCTGTAGCACATCTCAAAAAGTAGTAGTGGCTACTTTGGGATTGGGCTATGCTGGTGGAGAAATAGTCTCAACTATGGTGAAAGCTTTCTGTGAACGCCAAGGTTTTCTGGTTAAAAGTTTTGGGGAAATGGATGGTGTGAAGATTTCAGAGCCTCATGGAGCTTTTTATCTTTTCCTCGACTTTAGCTCTTCATATGGAGCATAATGGATGGCTTTGGTGTTATCAATGATTTTGAAATATTGTGTCACTATCTCCTTAACAAGGCTTAAGTTGCTCTCGTCCCTGGAGATGCATTTGGCGATGATACGTGCATTCGCATCTCTTATGCAGCATCACTTAACACTCTGCAGGCTATATTTGAGAGGATTAAGAAAGCATTGGGAGCTCTTAAATCCCCAGTGTCTGCTTAAATATGCTGTTTGAGTTGCAACTGTTGATCTGCCGGCACACGTGTTTGTGAAATTGACAATTCGTACTTTATTCTTGGATCTTATAATCTTATGCAAATCTCTCCTTTCTCTCCTTTCTGAAAGCGATTTCCCAGTGAACAGTAACAAATAACTGATTTCTTCTCTTTCCTACTCCGCCGGTAACGGCACTTTGCCGGTAACGGCTCCTTTGCCGCCAACGCCAACTGTTTGGGTACAGCTACGGAATACCAATTGGTAACACCAATTGAGATGGCGCTTCCACCGGCCACTCAATTCCCCATCAAAACGTTTGCCACAGTTCTTCAAGCCAAAGCCCCTCCGCTCTCGAAATCCCTACCTAACAATCCAGAGATCATCCCCAAATCACAGCACCTGGGAGAACCCTCCTGCTTGTACTCTGATGATCAGATAGCTACACTCTCTGCCCATTATGCGAATGCACTGGTTGGGAAGTTCACAAGAGGCAGGCTCACAATGGAGCAATTGGAATTGGCATTCAAAACTGTGGGATTCGAAGGTAAGTATCAACTTGGATCCCTTGATTACAAACATGTTTTGATTCGCTTTGAACATATAAATGACTATCAAAGATGTTGGATGAAATGTGTTTGGAATTTCAATGGAATTTCTCTGAAAATCCTAAAATGGACACCTGAGTTCTCGACTCATAAAGAATCACCAATAGTTCCTATTTGGTGTACTATCAAGGAGCCCCCGCTTTACTACTATAACACTGCTTCGATTGAAGCCATGGGGAATAGCATAGGCAGTTTCATAAAAAATGATCAAGCAACTGAGATGCTAACAAGACCATCTGCTATTAAATTTTGTGTCGAAATTGATCTCCAAAAACCTCTGAGTAGCTTCATAAGGTTGGGCTCTGTGTCTAACAATAAGAAATACCCGATTGAATATGAAGATATTCCTCTTTACTGTGGTCACTGTTCTAAACTAGGCCATTCCCTGATCCAGTGTAAAGCTAACTCACAGAATGAGAATGTCACTCAGGATCCTAGTTTGAAACATAATCTGCCTCAGTACCTATGGAAGGCAACAGGTAAGAAATTTGATAAAGCCCCACTAATTGAAGACCAAGATCTTCCTGACAATGAGGGTGAGATTATGGTGGAATCTGGAAAAAATTTGAACAATAGTCCTGTGATGGTAAATCAGGAAAAATTGGATTCCTCTACTAAAAACAATCAACCTCTTGATACTTCTGATAACTCTATTTTAAGGTTGATTGAGGACACTTCTACTGTTAAGCCAATAATTTCTGCTTATGCTAACGATGATATACAAGTTGGTTCTGCCTCATTATCTATGTACAGTCCTTTCCACAAGAACTCTTTCTCCCAACCTGGGAAAATGGAGAACAGATTTTCAGTATTGCAGATTGCTGACAGCTTCAAGGAAAAGGAATTGCAAGCTGATACATCAGAGCTGACAGAGGATACCACTTCTACACAACTAGATAGCTCCATTTCTGCTCTACCAGGTAATACCCAAGGTAAGACTAAAGCTAAGAAAAATAATTATCTTAGTCAACTAAATAAGATGATGCTTAGATCATCTTCGAAAAGCTCTAAGTCAAGTGAACAATGATGACACACCTTAATATCAATTTTTTAGTGTGGAATCTAAGAGGAATGGACACTTCTATGCTTAGGTTAATTAATTTGTGCAGGATCAAAAAAATTCATTTGTTGTGTATTATTGAACCTATGCATGATAATTCCCAATGTGAAGATTACATGAAAAAACTGTCATTTACTCATAACTTGACACTGCCTAATGGGAAGATCTGGATTATGTGGTCTAATCTCTTAACTATCTCTCTAAACTCCTTTCATGATCAATTTATGCATGTAAATATTTTGCATCACTCTGTTAATCTGAATATGGAGGCAGTTTTCATATATGCCTCAAGAACTAGAGATGGTAGGAAAGATCTGTGGTCTGACCTTCAATCTATTCCAAATGGTGACACCATCTTCATAGGTGATTTTAACTCAATAACTTCATTAGATGAATATAGAGGGCCCTGCTCTCCTGCCTTAGGTAGTATAAGAGACTTTAATACCTGGATCTCTTCCAATGGAATCCAAGAAATTAATACGGTAGGTAACATGTTCACTTGGTGTAACTCTAGGCTTCGGAACCCTACTTCGAAAAGACTAGATAGAGGACTATGCTCAATCTCTTGGATCACTAAGTTTCCATCTTCCTCAATCCAGATTTTAAATAGACAAACTTCGGATCATGCACCTCTTCTTCTGCAAGTTTCAAATCTTATCTCTTCTAACCCTAAGCCATTTAGATTCATAGACTCTTGGTTTCTTAGAGAGGATTTTATGACTGTGATAAGGGATAGCTGGGATTCACCATCATCAGAAACTGGAATGCTGAAGTTTTACCTTAAGCTTGTCAGACTTAAAAGAGTTCTAAAATCATGGAATAGGGATAAATTTGGAAACATTGACCTTAATGTGACAAAAGCTGAAGATGATCTAAGAACTCAGGAAGCTATATATGATCTGAATCCTTCAACTGCTGAGAGAATTAAACTTAATGAGAAAAATGCTTTGCTGCTAAAAGTCTTAAAAGAAAAAGAGAAATATTGGAAGCAAAAAGCTAGATTAAAGTGGCATAAGTTGGGTGATAATAACACTTCCTTTTTCCACAAGGTTGTGCAAGAAAGAAACTGTAAACTACACATCACCAAGCTAAAAACTAGATCAGGTCAATGGATTAATTCTCAGCTAGATATACAAAAGGAAGCAGTTGAATATTTTACTGAATTATTGACTGAACCCGATTTAATTTTGGATGATACTTTTGACACTCATTTTTTGAATCAGATTCCTGGTATCATAACTGATAGTGATAATATTGACTTAGCAAGGCCTGTGACTGAGGATGAACTGGAAAATGTAATTAAAGGCTTAAACAAGAACAGCAGCCCTGGGCCAGATGGATACTCTCCAAAATTTTACACTAAATGCTGGCAGATTATTAAACTAGATTTGTTAGAAGTGGTAAATGAATTTATCTCTGGTGCTGAGATACCAAGGGGGATAGCTAGCACATGGATTACTCTAATTCCAAAAAAACCAACCCCAACCTCTTTTGATGACTTTAGACCAATTAGTCTATCAAATGTGCTGAATAAGATTTGTTCCAAAGTTCTTCTAGAGAGATTGAAGCCACATATGGAGAATCTGATATCCTTGAACCAAACAGCATTCATGAAGCATAGGGATATATCTGATAACATTCTATATTTACAAGAGATGATTAGATTTTTGGATAAGAAACAAAGAATTCCTAACTGCATCCTTAAGCTTGATCTGAGGAAAGCTTTTGATAGAGTTAGATGGAGTTTTCTCAAACAGATTTTATCTAAGTTTGGTTTTAAAGGGAATTTTTTAACAGCTTTAATGAACAATTTGTCTCAAGCCTACTTTTCAGTCATTATCAATGGTAATCCAGTTGGATTTTTCAGTGCAACAAGAGGAATCAAACAAGGTGACCCTCTATCCCCTTCTCTTTTTAATATATTCTCAGAGGCTTTCTCTAGGAGTTTGACCTTTATTTTTATAAATAAATGTCTGTCCTCATATCAGATTCCTGGTTCTATTCCTGTGGTTTCTCATTTGATGTATGCGGATGATACCATAATATTTATGCAAGCCTCTAAATCTAACTTAATTAAGATAAAGGCCTTTCTTGAAGTCTTTGAACACTGCTCAGGTCAAAAGTTTAATTTCCAGAAATCAGACTTTTATTTAAGTAAAAGGGCTACTGCTGCTAGAAAGGTTCAGGTTAAAGCAATCTTAAAAATGAAAGAAGGGTCTTTTCCATTCAAATACTTAGGTTGCCCTATTTTTAAAGGAAGAACTCTGATCAGATATTTTTTCCCACTGATGGCCAATGTTGATGCTAAATTACAAAATTGGAAAAACTGCTGGTTAAGCTCTGGTGGGAAAATGATCCTCATCAAATCAGTTTTGTATTCTATTCCCCAGCACACTTGGATGGTCTCAAATCCCCCAAAAGCTGTAATTAAATCTTTTCAAAGAAAACTGGCTCAATTTTTCTGGGGTAAGACTCAAGGTAAACAAAATAAGATTTGGAGGAAATGGACTAACATTGCCATACCCACTAATAGAGATGGTTTGGGCTTTAGATCAGTTCAAACTATTATTGATTCTTGTTCGGTCAAACTATGGTGGAAGAGCCAAGTGGGAACTTCATTGTGGTCTAAACTTCTTTGGTCTCTACCACCATCTTACAGGAAATCTATTACTTGGAGGAGAATTTGTCACATTAATGAATTTGCTGTTAACAATTCCTCAATTATTCATGGGAATGGGAGATGTAATTTTCTTAATGCTAAATGGTGTCCGCATGGTCCTCTCCGTTCTAAAATCCCTGAGTACATTACCTCTTCAATGGATGACATATCTGTGGCTGATTTCATTAGCAACAGAAATGCAATTCTGAATCAAATTGCATCTTTTCTTGAACATGATACTGTGCTTTTTCTTCAGGAGGCTGCTCTCACTGAGGATAGGGAGGATAGAATCATCTGGGAGCCAGAAACATCGGGTAAATTTACATTTAAGTCGGCATATAGAGCTCTAATTATACCAACAGGTACCTCTCAGGTCTCTAAGTTCTTATGGAATCCAATGGTACTAAAAAAGATCTCAATCTTTATCTGGAAACTCCTACATGCCTTTCTGCCCTTTGATGATGTTCTTATTACATGTGGTTACAGCCTAGCTTCAAAGTGCCCTGCTTGTTGTCATTCTGATTCTATCCAGCATTACTTTATCTCATGTCCTTTGGCACACTCAGTTTGGTTGAATCTGACTCATTCACTACCTTTTAACCTTAATGCATCACATTCCATTCCTCAAAGATTCTATCTGTTTTGGGATTGTCTAGATTTAACCAAGTTTTACCAAATATATTGCATGTTGCTCCCATCTGTGATATGCTGGAGTTTATGGAAAGCTAGAAACAACTATCTATATGACCACAAGCCTCTATCCATGAATGTTATCTGTACTGAGGTGGAGAATCTGTTTAAATTGAGTTTTAGTGGTTGTCCTCCCTCACTGTTATCTAAAATCTCAGTACCACAATTTTTTCATCATCTCACTCCACTGCTAAGGCCTCCCCCTAAGCCAAATTTAAGGATTATTTGCTGGGAAAGACCTAAACATGGGTCTATAAAAATAAATGTAGATGCAGCCTGGAGTTCTAACATAGCTACTGTAGGTCTTATAGCTAGGAATTGTCTAGGCTTTCCGGTTAGAATTAGTTCGGCAAAAATAACTTCCTTATCCCCCCTACATGCCGAAATTGAAGCAATATTATTTGCTACTGAATTATTTCACCATCTGAATGGTAACATTATGGTGGAATCTGATTGTAAGCTTGCGGTTGATATGATTCTGAATCCATATGAGGCACAATGGCAACTTTTTGATAAGGTATACAAAGTGAAATCTTTGCTTGGTAGTGCTCAACTGATTCACACGTTTAGGGAGGGCAACACGGTAGCTCATGCCATAGCTAAACATCATTTTGATTTCAACCAAGGGCTAGATATGACTAATGTTACACCTCGAATTCGAAGGCTTATTGATATGGATAGAGGCTGTTTTCCTCATATTCGAGTTGCTAAAACTCCTAGGCTATAGAATGTGATGCTGCTGAATACCTTCTTGTCTTGTCTTTGCAGAACAAGGAACTATACAATACTATAAGGAGGAGAATGCACAAGCTCATATTGCTGATACTAGTCTTAACCTGGATGCTCCCTTGCTTTTCTTTGCTGCTGGAGTAGCTTCTCTACTGCGGGAGTAGCTATGGAAGCTGCAAGAGATTTCTGCACACATCAAGGAGTGGGAAGCCTTCCCATATAGGCTCCACTACAAAGCTACAAAGCTCAGCATACATGTGATGATTTTATTTTGCGATTGAAGTTGCCTGGCCATTACAGAGGATTAACACGAGGGGTGGAGATCCTCTTGTTTTGGATCGCAACTTCGACTCCTATCCTTTCACTTAGGATAGTTTTATTTCACTATTAGCAAACACTGTTAGGTCTTTTGGAAACAACCATGTTGTTTCACATTCCTAACTCTAATTGTATATTCGATCATTTGGAAATCAAGGCTTGGGGTACCTATAATAAAATAACCCTCACCCTCGGGTGTTCTCATTTAAAAAAAAATATTCAAGATCTTTTGTACACAAACCAATGAATAAATAGTTCAATTCATTCCTTGCCCTAAGGATATAAAAAGTAGATTGAAATTTTTTTAAAAGAACAAGAATATATTGTTGTGATCAGAATATTTATCTGTTGAGCTTTGGTGTTTTAGTTCTTTCTTAGGGTGTTTATATAATTACTTTTGAATGCAGGTGATGTAACACAAGTGAGAAAATCTGGTCGGTTACAATCCAAACTATATACTCATGATTGTATGTATATGTTGTGTTTGTAGGTTTCTTAATTTTATATGCATCTTCGATATGTGATCGTTTTATTTTTCATGATATAAAGTTCATCATTCAAAGAGAAAAGAATTCAGAAAAAAAATACTACCACCGGTAATTGAAACACTATAGTTTTAAATTTTCACTTTATCTTGTTATCATACTTTCTTGTATCTCTATTGTGATATATTTGGATTTTTTTTATAGATGATATAGTGAAAAGTTGCGGAAAGGCAGTAGTAATCTGATGAAGATAAGGATGCAGAAGTTGGTGGATCAGAGACTGTGATCAATGATAAAGATGATGATGTTGTTGAGGACAATGTAATTCAATTAGGTAATTTTTTGCTTAATTTGTTAATTTTTTGTATTATTAGTTTTGATGTTTCCTGTGTTTCCTTGTTATGTTATATAGTTGTTGATGAGGTCGTGATGAATGATCTCATTGTTTCAACAATTAAAAAAATTGGTTGGATGTTATGATTATACTTTCTTCTTATGTATATGTAGTTAGTTTAGCTATTTAATTATTAGTTTATCATTTTGAAACAGAAATCGAGAAGGATGTCACTGCTGATAGAAGTGTAGTTGAAACTGGTAATTTTAGCATATTGTTTGTTCTTCATTTTAAATCATTAGATTATTGACCTGTCCCGACCCAGTTATCGTTAAAACACGAGTCGAGGGGCTTACGGGTTAAAGATAGAGATTTATATTCTGCACACGTTCTTACTAGTAAGCTACCAAGGGGTAGTAAGCGGCAAGCCCTGGGTTTGTCCACAAGGATGTTATGGCGTAAGTACTAGTTAAAACACAACCTCATGTGGGTCGTCAATCCGCAAGAGTGAAAGGAACAGCTAGTAATGTAAACATGCAATTGGGGGGGGGGGTGTTGGTATTTTCAACTAACAACTACAAAGCATGCAATTAACAAATGAGAAACTATTTATACTAGGCAATTAGGAATCATTTAGCAATATGGTAGTTCTAATGCTTCAATTCTCGATTCATTCACATATAGACATACAAAAGACCTAACAGTGTGCTCACAACACGTGGTGTGGCCGATGGCATACACTTCCCCAACCCTATCACGGTGGGTGCGCTCGCAACCCTACATTGGCACTGCCATTGTAATTAAGGGAGTACAACGAGGTCCAACCATCATTGCAGGTCTGTTTATCCCTCATGCTATTACATCCTAGGATTCCACCTTAGATTCAACTACTCCCCCCGGGTCCTCTATATGCTAGGCCCAAGGTTTGTAGGCACCTTATCTTTGATACTAGGGTTTCAACATAACACCTAACTTGCTACTATTCATTATCTTTACCTGCAACCTCTCGGACAACAATTACGAAGTTAGCTAAGACTGGTGTGATGACAAATGGGTCAGAGCATTCTCAAATCCCCCGTGCACACACCCACGCGGATGCATTCTCCCCTACCCATTCTAACATCTAGGTTTCTCTTCCCAAGGAGGCATCAATAATTGCACCATACATGAGTATATCCCAAAGTGTGTGCTTATATGTGGCGTACTACTCATGCATTTATAACATTCAAGAACAATCACAATAATATTATAAACACAAAGATATGATGAATCTAATGAATCTCATAAAGCATTTAGAACATACCAAGTACCAAAATGAATCCCAAGCTAATCTAACTACTTCCTAGTCTTAGAATTCAAATTTAGATTTGAGTTCCACATCTTTGGGACAAAGCAGGAAGAAAAGAAAAGAAAAGAATGCAAAACCTACAAAAGGAACTCTTTCCTTCTTTCCAAGCTCTCTCCTCTCCAAATGTGTTTCCAAATATGATCCAACCTCCTTCAAATGAGTATACTAGGGTCCTATAAATAGTAGTAGGAGATTGGGCCTAAAAATAGGCCAAAATAGGCCAAAAGTAGCAAAACCCTAGGTCAGCCACCAAGGTTTCACGGGCCGCCACGGATGCCACGTTCCGTGAAGCATGCATAGCCATGGGATGCCAGATTTGTCACGGTCTATGAATGCTCATAGAAGTGACCCATGGGATCTGGCGCGGTCCATGAAGCTAGGATCGTGCCACGGTCCATGAAGGTTTTCACGAACCACAAACAGCATGCAGTTTTTGCTCAGCGTGAAGGTTTTCACGGACAGCGAACAACTTGTAGCTTCTGCTCAGAAATTTTGTCATGGCTCGTGAAGGTCTTCACGAGCCGCGAGCAGTTTATGGTCTTGCTCAGAAGTCTTCTCACGTTCTGTGAAGGTTTTCACGGAACGGCTCCATACTTAGCCAAATGCTTCAACTCTTCATCCCCTTGCTTCACAGCCTTGTTCTTTTGTCATGACCCAGCGCCTTGCCTCGTGAATGTCTTATGCTAGTCTCGTTCAGGTCTTCATGGACCCCCTAGATACTTGTGTAGTGCGGGCCGTGAAGATTGTCACAGGCTGCTGGTGCTTGACCATGCACAGTCCGTGACCGGCCGCTAGTGTTTCATTGGTTGAACTTCATTTGCTTGTCACGAGTGAACCGTTAGTTCGAATCGGAAATTCTAGTAGTCAATTTTGTAGTACTCGAGAAGACAAATACAATGGAACCAGCCTTAAAGGTTAATTTTTCTTGGATCGTTCTCTGACTAAGGAAACACTCCTCGGACCACGATTCACCATGTTCTCCTTTGACCGTCTTGAACTCCGAAGCCGCCTATTATCTTTGGCTTCAATCTCCTTCTACCACACATTGATATTTGTGGCCTTCATATACTACCATTCAAATGCAAATGACCCTTAAATATTCTACCGTTAAAAACAAATGGCCTTCGCAAGAACGTAATGTAACAAATAGCATTCACGGGAAACCTACTGAAGGTACACATAATGAAGACCAAGGAGTCCGTGAACACGAGATGTCAAGAATCACTAATTGAGTATACAAAATGCAGGTTTTAGAATAGAAAACCAAACATGGTTTTTTAAACCCTCTGTTATGTAAACTCAACTAAAGCATGTGTAATCAGACTCCCCACACTTAAACCTTTACTCGTCCTCAAGTAAATAAAATCAAAGAAAAAGGTTCAAGCAGAATGAAAAATGAAAAAATAGCCAATGCATTCAACTTGTTCCCAAGCTACCCTAGTTCCCCCAAGAAGGTGAAAATCTCACAACTCTCACACTCCCCAAATTTCCTAAAGAAACCAAACCACCCAGAGCAAGTAAATGTGTATGGAAAAAGATAAGTGACAAAAGATCGGAGTAAAGCCAATATTAATTTTCCAAAAAGTAGTCCCAAAAGCAATCAAAGAGCAATTTCTTAAGCAAAACAATCCATCAAGGAAATCCAAAAGCTGTCGATTTGGTTGCAATATAGGGATAACTCAAGATTCTCGACCTAGTTGCAACCAAGGAGTCTAATGTATCGTCAACCTAGTTTCTTGTTTATTTTTTCAATTTTCTCTCAATTTCTCTCATTTTGCCTAGAAGCCTTTTCGGGTTTTCATCCTAGCTTTATCCCACAAAACGTGCTCACCTCTCACCTTTTCCACACGACCTCTCACTTTTGCCTAGACTCGTAGGTCTAGCCGGACCAAACCTCTCACTTTTACCTAGGCCTTTCGACCTATCTGGACTTTTCCTCATGTTACCCAAGTCGCCCTTTCGGGTTTTCAACTTGTCCAGGTTTTAAAAATAAATTTTCATTTTTAAAATTTTTCCATTTTTTTGGTGTAGTACAAAATTGCCCCAAAAGTGAGCTTCATACTAAAGCAGATAAGCAATAAAAATATACACCACCAAATCCTAAAGCCACATTCCACATGCAAACTAGAATCCTAAAATCCTAGCATAACATGCAAACCACCAAAATTTTCCAAAACCATCCCAATCACAAGCGACTAAAAATCTACCAAGAAAAACAAAGCATGCATGCACGAAGAAGTCCATGAATGAGAATTCCTAAGTACTCACTAATCCCTTCCCCACACCTAAAAAATACATAGTCCCTCATGCATTCTCATGTCAAATCAAAGGTGAAGTAGGGAAACTAGTGATACTTACCCTTCCAGCCTCAAAGGGCCAACCTCCTCATGGCTAGTGAAACACCTTTCAATGAATCTCGTTGCTTGGATTGTGGCCTCAAGGCAATCCACCCTCGTGTTTAGCTCCTCAACTTGTTCCTTAACTCCTCCAATAGCTTGAACTATCACCTGAAGAACTTGGGAAGAACTTGAGAGTTGCTCCCCATGTAGATGTAGTTGATCCATAATGCCCATGGGAAGATAAGATTGGCTCAAAAGTGCTCTCAAAGATGTCTCCCCTTCGGCCTCTTCTAGGCCTATCTCCAGGTTGGTCAATACTCTATAAAAGTCTTTATAGAATCGTGGATCGGGTTCAATAAAAAAGTTATCTAGGCTCGTATCAAGGTTGATAGAGTGCGTTCCGGTTGCGGGAAAACCATGAATTTGGAAGTAGGTGTTCCACCGTAAAGACACACAAATCTATCCTCCAAAGTTATAGTTCCCACCATGAATGCCCTATATAACTTTTCAATTGTATAGGTCGATCCCAACCTACCCATATTGGCCAACGCCCTATGCAAGATAGGATGTCCCAAATGTCATGCCAAAAGGCCAACCATGCCTCCCATAGGAATCTTCTCACTCTTCTGCTCTTCCATAGCTATGCATTCTTGAACAAAAACACTAACCAAGTCCTGGTAGATGTTCTCCTCCGGTGTCATCACCCAAAGAAGGTGTGCATTGGAGCCCGGACAATGCGTCAATTCACTATGGCATAGAATTCTCATAGAAAAGAGTTGATGAATATAACGTATTTCCGGGTGGACTATAGATATGCTCTTGCTCAGATTCTTCTTGTCGGTCCCGATTAGTTGTTTCCAAAAATTCCCCAAGGGAGAATGGCATTCCTTAGCTATGATTCTGTGGAATGTCCCGGCCGGTCTTCCACCGAAAAGTTAATGCCACCTCTCTATAGGTCATTTGGTACTCCTTGTCATCCTAGTTGAACTTAATCGCCCTGTGACTCTCCTTGCATGCAACCTTCCAAATAGTAGCTAGAAACTCTAAAGTGCACCTTATGTAGGTTTTCAAGTGCACGTCGAGAAAACCTTCTAGGCCTACCCAACCCAAAAGAAAGGTCTTTGGTTCAAGTAAGCCTAGAGCCATCAAGGTGCTCTTGCAAGCAAAACTAGTCTCCAAAATGCTTCTCTTTGGTTCCCTAAATTCCTCCATCTCCGGGATACATTCTCGGTAATGTTGGTCAAACCCATAAACTCATCAGCTGCAGACATGGGGTTGCGAGGAACGGGAGTTATCGGTTTAAGGTTTGCACCCTCTATCGGCTTCTTCCTTTCTCACCCCGCGAAGACCACTCTTTCTCTGAAGTACCCTTTTCCGAAGGCATCCTAACATAATGAAGGAGAAGAATGGTAATATGATAATAAACAATGCATAGCCCATGATGTCATCCAATAAAGAACATTCTCCCAAAAAGACCAAAAATTAAAATCATGAAGGTATAAGCATAATGACCAATTAAAACAAAAATATTCCTCATCAACCTACAGCATCATGTATGCCTTTCACCAACCCATCAATAGATTCATGCAAACAAGATTTATGCTCTCTCTAATCACCCACAAATGAAGAACACATCATCCAAGATCAATAGCACATTCAAGACTCCCATAAATTCATCATCACAAGATTGGACATACAAGTTCAAACAACATCACATCAACACATGCTCATTTGAAAATCATGCTTTTCATAACACCATAATGTCAATCAAGCATATATACAAAGAGATCAAAGGGTTACCCAAAATTTAAAGCCAAGAAGTGTAAGATCCACACAAGAAGAAGCAAAAATTGCTAATTTTTAGGAGAAAAGCTTCACTTTTTTTGAGCTCACCAAAGAGTGTGTTTGATTGAGTGTTTCTTGAGAAGAAAGAGTGGGTAAGTGATGAAATTAGGTGGAGAATTGTACCATGAGAATGCAATTTCAGCATAGGTGAAAAAGAGAGAGAGGGGTACAATGTAGATAAAGATGGAATTTCAAATTAGGGGACAAGTAGTACAATCAATTAATGTTGGAAGTATTATTTGCATAAAAAAATCCTAAGGAAATAGGAAATCTCACTTCTTGAATCAAAAATGCATTTTTTATTTTGAAATACAAACTTCATTTTCAAAAAGTTGCATTTTTTAGACAAGTTGGGGGGTGGAAAATCAAAATTCGATAGAAAGAATTTTCTGCCCATTTTTCCCACCTTCACGAGACAAAGTATCATGGCCATCATCATGGCACGATACCTGCCTTTCGTGACAAGCATTGTCATGAAGCAAACCCCAGATTTTTTACTATTCCTTAGTTTTCCTCAACTTTTGAAAGAAAACTATGTCACCCATAAAAAATCATTCGATCCACACATAAGCACACATTTTCACATCTAGATCTCTAAATAAAGCAAGAATTTCATTCAAATGATCCTTTATTTCAAGAAAGACATTCAAATTCTACCAAGTCAATACTTCAAACAAGAAAACAAAAGAACCACGAATGTTTATTGTCGTTATCACGACTTATTTCCTCTTCACTCATTCTAATTTGTAGCACTTACCGGTGGGTCTCCGAAATCGCCATCGGCGACTCCGCCCACGATGACATCATTGTGGAGAGGTCTTCACAACAAACCATCCTTACCTTTGTAGCCCTTGTCAACACCTAGAAATTTCTCTCATTGCTTTGCCAACCTTGGCTCCTTGAATTTCATTTTGGGGTTAGGAGGAGGTATCAAATCCTCGACGCTTCCCTTTTCCCGCTGAAATTTGGTTAGCATAGAAAAACAATCTAGTACGGACATATCATTGACCAAATCATGAAATTAATCGAGGTCCTCCACAAACTTATCAACAAGAGATTCATGTGCATGGGTAACACAAGAAGGTTCAAGAATATCATGCTAATCAAAAAGTGTCACACCTTTGCACATAAGAAAAGGTTTTGTTGAATCATGCTTGGATTTATACATGTTGAATTCCACTTTGTTCATGTCATCCTCTAGAGGCAAGATTCCCGAGTGGACATCAATTTTAGTCCTAGACGTTTTTAGAAAAGGTCTCCCCAAAAGGATTGGGGGTGCACTTTCGTTGTGCACAACGTCTAGGACATAAAAGTCTGCCGGAAAAAATTACTTGCCTACTCATACCATCACATCCTTCACTAGCCCACAAGGGCCATCTTAGGAGTGATTCGTGAGTTGAACAATCACTCCAGTCTCTTTAAGTTCACCAATTTCAAGACATTCAAATAAACTAAATGGAATCACATTGATAGAAGCTCCTAAATATATCATGGCATGTTCAACAAGTGTTCCACCTAAAGAAATCGGGATAGAAAACATTCCGGGTTCATCAAATTTCTTAGGCAAATTCTTATGATTCAAAATGGTGACTTCCCCAATTTTTGGCTTCACTAACTTCTTAGGTGGTCTATGCCTTTTCTTAGTACATGCAACCTTAAGAAATTTAGCATATGAAGGCTAATTGTCAATCAATTCCAAGATATGGATAGATACCTCCACTTTTTCGAAGACTTTCTAAATGTTGGCCTCATTTGTCTCCACCTTTGGTTTTCCCCTCAAAGCACTTGGAAATGGAGGTGGAATAACAACTTGTGCCTCGAGTGATGGGAGCTTCTTGAAGGGTGCTTCCTTGACAAGTATCTCTTCTTCTTCGAAGTGTGCTTTGGTGGCCTCCACTAACTTGTCATCCTATTGTGTCACCTTCTTCTTGGTTTCACGAACTTCCTTCCCAGTCCTTAGCTTGAGTGCACTCACATTTCTTGGATTCACCTCCGGTTGGGAAGGTAGTTTGTCAGACTCTTTTGCTTCAAGTCGGCTCACCGAGGTGGCGAGTTGTCCAACTTGAACCTCAAGGTTCTTGATACTTTAGAAGGCTCTAGTACCAAGATCTTCAATTTCCCTCATAGTCTTTTCCACGAAGATCTCATGTTTCTTCCCCAATTGACCAATGGCATCCAAGATCTCCTCCCTATCCGACTTGTAAAGTGTAGATAATTGTTGGATGGACCTTCAACCCTAGGATAAGGTTGAGGTGGTGCTTTTCCACCCATATATCCTTGAGGTTGATTGTTATCCCTCCATTGAAAATTAGGGTGATCCCTATACCTCAGATTGAATGTCTTAGCATAGGGGTCCGGTCTTGCCTCAACTTGGTTCCCCCATAACCCTTATTGTTGAACCCTAGAAAATTTAGGTCCCTTCCGATTGTTGTAGTCCACGGCGTTCACTTCTTGCACATCACCAACGACCTCGGAGAATTTTTTAAAGTGGTGATCGAGGTTGCAAACCCCACACATCTTGACTTGGTGCACCTTTCCTCGCAAAAGCTCTTTCATCATAGATGCAAGAGCTTGGAATTGCTCCTCCAACTTTGGTGTGTGTGCGGGTTCCTCCAAGACCTTAACCCTAAACCTTGTCCAAATTGCCTCATCCCATTGGTTATCTCTTCAAAATGTGTCATCGCATCCTTCGGGCTCTTGTTGGCTATAGAACCGTAGTATGTTACATTTACTATCCTCATGTCTTCGTCACAAAGGCCTTCAAAGAAGTAATAGACCAAATCCCCTTCCTTGAATAGGTGGTAGGGGCAACTAGATAGGATTCTCTTAAACCTCTATCAATAATCATATAGGCTCTTGGTCACTCCTTGAGTAATGTTGGACAATTGTTTCTTCAACCCGGCCGACTTAGATGCTGGAAAGTATTTTTCCAAGAATCATCTTCATATCCATCCACGACCCAATGCAACCCGGTGATAGATAATACAACCAATCTTTTGCTCCATATTACAGTGAAAAGGGGAATGCTCTCAAGTTGTAATCATCTTCCGACACTCCCGGTGGCTTCATATTTGTGCACATCAAATGGAATTTCGACAAATGTTTGTTCGGATCCTCTCCCGCCATACAGTGGAAAGTAGGAAGGCAATGTATCATCCCAATTTTTAGCTCACAAGTCACATTTGGAGGCAAAGGTGGGAATGTGTTACATACGGGTGTGTTCTCTAAGTTTGGGGCAATAAGCTCCCTCAAAGTGCGGTTATCTTCTGCCATCTTATGTGATGCTTCCTAAAAAATCAAACCCCTAGGTTAAGCCTCCAATCTAGTTCCCTTTCTCCTTCTCCTCCGATTACCTGTGAAATTAGTTAGAAAATGCAAAACACCTAGATTTGTGGTACGAGTATGTACCATAAACTAGGGTCACACTATCCTTCCAATGTCACAATAGCAAACATGATCAAAGTAACAAGGAAACTGTTACCAGAACTTCACTAACAGCAAACAAAACAAACAAAAGAAAAATAATAAAGGACACTACTAACTACTCTATTAACATGTCATGCTCAACAAATACTTGAACTAAAAACCATCCCCGACAGTGGTGCCAAAATTTGACCTGCCCCGACCTGGTTGTCGTTAAAACATGAGCCGAGGGGCTTACGGGTCAAAGATAGAGATTTATATTCTGCACCCGTTCTTACTGCTAAGATACCAAGGGGTAGTAAGCGTCAAACCCTGAGTTTGTCCACAAGGATGCTAGGGCTCAAGTACTAGTTAAAACACAACTTCGTGCGGGTCGTCAATCCGCACAAGTTAAAGGAACAACTAGTAATGTAAACATGCAATTGGGAGGGAGTGGTATTTTCAACTAACAACTACAAAGCATGAAATTAACAAACGAGAAACTATTTATACTAGGCACTTGGGAATCATTTAGCAACATGGTAGTTCTAATGCTTCAATCCTAGATTCATTCACATAGACATACAAAAGACCTGTCAGTGTGTTCACAACACGTGGTGTGATTGATGGCATACACTTCCCAAACCCTGTCATGGTGGGTGCGCTCGCAACCCTCCATCAGCACCGCCATCGTAATTAGGAGAGTATAACGAGGTCCGACCATCATTGCAGGATTATTTCTCTCACGTGCTATTATATCCCGGGCTTTCACCACGAATGCAACTACTCCCCCCAGGTCTTCTATACGCTAAGACAAGGTTCGTAGGCACCTTATTTGTGATACTAGGGTTTCAACACAATACCTAGCTTGCTACTATTCACTATCTCTACCCGCAACCTCAAGTCAGCTATGGCTGGTGCGACAGCAAATAGGTTAGAGCATTCTCGAATCCCCCGTGCACACCCACGCGGATGAGTTCTCCCCTACCCATTCTAACATCCAGGTTTCTCTTTCCAAAGAGGCATCAATAATTGCACCATACATGAATATATCACAAACTGTGACCTTATATGTGGTGTACTACTCATGCATTTATAACATTCAAGAACAATCACAATAATATTTTAAACACATAGATATGATAAATCTAATGAATCTCAAAAAGAATTTAGAACATACCAAGTGCCAAAATGAATCCCAAGCTAATCTAACTACTCCCTAGACATGGAATTCAAATTTATATTTGAAGTCCACATCTTTGGGATAAAGAAAGATGAAAAGAAAAGAAAAGATTACAAAACCTACAAAATGAATTCCTTCCTTCTCTCCAAGCTCTCTCCTCTCCAAATGTGTTTCCAAATATGATCCAACCCTCTTCAAATGAGTCGACTAGGGTCCTATATACAGTAGTAGGAGATTGAGCCTTAAAATAGGTCCAAAATAGGCCAAAAGTAGCAAAACCCTAGGTTAGCCGCCAAGGTTTCACAGGTCGGCACGGATGCCACAGTCTGTGAAACATGCATAGCCAAGGGACGCTAGATCTGCCACGGTCCATGAATGTTCATAGCCATAGCCCGTGGGATCTGGTGTGGTCTGTGAAGCTTAGATTGTGACATGGTTTGTGAAGGTTTTCACGGACCGCAAGTAGCATGTGGTTTTTGCTCAGAGTTTTTCCACGGTTCGTGAAGATTTTCATGGATTGCGAACAGCTTGTGGTTTCTGCTCAAAAATTTTGTCACAGCCTGTGAAGGTCTTCACAGACCGCGAGCAGTTTGTGTTCTTGCTCATAAGCCTTCTCAAGGTCCGTGAAGGTTTTCACGGACCGGCTCCATACTTAGCCAAATTCTTCAAATCTTCATCCCCTTGTTTCACGGCCCGGTGCTTTTGTCATGCCCCGGTGCCTTGCCTCGTGAAGGTCTCATGCTGATCTCATGTAGGTCTCCACAAAAACCTTGTGTAGTGCTCAGAAGCCTTCTCAAGGTCTATGAAGACCTTCACAGCAACCACGAGCAGTTTGTGTTCTTGGTTAGAAGCCTTCTCAAGGTCCGTGAAGGTTTTCACGGACCGGCTCCATACTTAGCCAACTTCTTCAACTTTTCATCCCCTTGCTTCATGACCCGGTGCTTTTGTCATGCCCAGGCGCCTTGCCTCTTGAAGGTCTCATGATGGTCTCATGTAGGTCTCCACAAAAACCTTGGATTCTTGTGTAGTGCTGGCCGTGAAGATTGTCATGGGCCTCTGGTGCTTGACCATGCGTGGTCCATGACCGGTCGCTGGTGCTTTGTTGTCTGAACTTTGATTGCTTGTCACGGGTGAACCGTTAGTCCAAATTGGGAGTTTTAGTAGTCAATTTTATAGTACTCGAGAAGAAGAATCCAATGGAACCACTCTTGAAGTCTAATTCTTCCTGGATCATTCTAGGACTAAGTCAAAATTCCTTGGACTACGATTCACCATTTTCTCCTTTAACCGTCTTGAACTCCAAATCCGCCTATCTTTGTCTTCAATCTCCTTCTACCACACATTGATGTTTGTGGCCTTCATCTACTACCATTCAAATGTGAATGACCCTCAAATCTTCTACCTTTAAAAATAAACAGTCTTCGCAAGAATGTAATGTAACAAATTGCATTCACGGGCGACCTACTAAAGGTACTCATAATGAAGACTAAGGAACCCGTGAACACGAGATGTCAAGAATCACTAATTAAGTATACAAAATGCGGGATTTAGAATAGGAAACCAAACATTGTTGCCTAAACCACTTGTTATGTAAACTCAACAAATAGCGCTAAACCGCCAACCAAAAGTAACTATAAACTATGTCAAATGCATTGGTTAAAACATGTGTAATGGTGCAGATCAGATAGTTATTAGAATAAAATATAGTACTATGAAAGAATGTGTCAATAGTTTGTTGATGAAGAGGTCGCAATACCAAAATATGCATCTTTTGAGCTGGTGAATGATGAAGAACTGGCTGGCAATATTGAAGTGACCATAACCACTGGAATGAATGATTTGGCTGGCAATCCAAAAGTGTCTACAATTGTACAACTATGATTGAAAGATGACAAAGTTGTTTGCAAGAAGTTACTGAAGTTATAAAAGTAGATTGAATTGGTGATGTAATTGAACAATTTCGTTTGGTAGTATTTGAATGACGATGGATTTTGGTTTTTGTTAATTTTGAATGTTGAATTTTCTAGAATGTTGAAATTGTTTAGTCTTATCGGATTATAACTTGCAGTTTTTTCATATAGTTTTTTGAATTGGATTAGTTAGGTGGTTTATCTATTTTGTTCGTTTGTTTAATGGTTTAGTTTGTTACTCAAGTTTTATAACTCTCTTGGCAATGCTATTTGGGTGTTTAATTTTTAGTTTGTCAAATTAAATTTTTTTTAATGTTTAGTGCATGTATCTTTTTCTTTAATTCATTGATTAGGTTTGAGTTTACTAATTCGAATTTGTCTTTAGTTCAAAATGTCATTTTTGTATTACAAGTTATGGCTGTGATTTGTTTGATGGTTTAACACTTTAGTTAGGTTATTTGGTTATTTAGTTCGAACATTACAAATTTTATAGTTGTGTGATGTCGTTCACATTGTGTTCATATTTTAATTTGTTTTACAGTAAGTTTAGTTCATGTATATATGCATTTATTTAATTTATTAGAATCATTAGTTTAAATATATTGCTTGTTGGGGTTTACCAATTTGAACATTATTTTACTTATTTGAACTTCAATTGTTAGTTTAGGTTTTTAAGGCATTAGAAGAGCAATTTAAACGATTAGTTTAAGAATTTAAGTAATGCGTGCAAATAATAATCTCTCATAGGTCTAGACCAATTGTTGCTTTGACATTCTCTCAATTACTTGTTGAACATCTCCTCCTTTAATCTCCTTCAAGCGTAGCATGTTGACGTAGTTCAAATTATCCTTTTGATAAGATGCTCAAACTAGTGTCAAATAAACACTCTAGTTTAGGTGTTTGAAAATTTCATTGAATATATAACATCTTATTTCACACGTTTCATAACAAAATGCATCTAATAAAATCTACACCTGCATGATTAATCTACCAATATAAAAAAAATACTTCATGTGTTTAGGAATTTTAATAGTGTATATACATCTTATTTTAAACGTTTCAGCAAAAATATAAAATATCAATTTTTTCATAAAATCATTCATCTTATGAAATATCAGTCCTTGATGAATCATCTAGAAATATATGAACACATTACTTTATGTGTTCATGTGTTTACATCGTGAATTTAACATATTACATTATTCTATCCAGCAAATTTTAAAATGCCAAAATCTTCTTAGCAAGATTCATCTAATCAAATGCCAGATCTTGACGAATCATCTGTTAAATAAACGATATGACTGCATGAAACATTAAGTAACGTGTTCATATTTTGCTAGATGATTCGTCAAGGTTTGAAATTTGATTAGATGCATTTTTTTCAGAAGATTTTCATATTTTGAAATTTGCTGGAACGTATGAAGTAATATGTTAAATACATGATGTAGCCGCATGAACACATGAAGTAAGATATATTACTTCACACGTTCCGAAAAATTCATAAACACTAAAATATCCATAACAAAATGCATCTAATCAAATTCAAGACCTTGACGAATCATCTAGCAAATTATGAACATATTACTTCATGTGCTCGTGCAGTTATATTGTGCATTGAACATATTACTTCATACATTCCATGAAACTTAAAATACAAAAATATTCTTAAGAAAATACATCTAATCAAATTCCAAACATTGAACAATCATCTAGTAAAATATGAGCACAGTACTTCATGTGTTCATACAGTTTCATTGTGCATTTAACACTATTTTCGTAATGTCAAATTTAGTAGCATCATTGCACTACTCAAAATCCAAACCTTGAGGAATTTTTCAGTTTCAACATCTTTATTGCTCTCTCCCCTGTGCAAAAAAGATTTCATTGCCTTGAATTGCTTCATTATAACACCACCACCTTCATGAAATTCATTTATGAGATTTCTCAAAATTTTGGCTAATGTTGATGAACGTTGAGATTTGAAACCGTAAATTTGATATTACCTTGTTAATTTCACCGTCGCAGATCGTAGAAGCTTTCAAACCTGCGATCATTTCATTATGGCTTTGCTAAATTTAGAGTACGATGCAAAAATTCAAAGCTCGGTCCAGATTTGCTAAAAAATGATCGACTCGCAGTATCTCAGCTTCGATCCGGTGATTTGCGAGCTTAAATATGGAGTTTATGAGATTCAATTTGGTGATTTCAATTGATTTGAATCAAGAAGGATTGAAATCCCTTGATTTTGGAAAATTTCTTTCTAAAAAATGGTAGTTAGTTGTAATCTGAACTAATTTTCTAATAATTGCAATTTGATCCCATTTTCAACTATATTTCTAATAATTTTACTTAATCTGCTCATCTCACCATTTGGTATGGTAAGACGGTCTCGGGAGATTTTGGAGGTTATGTTGAGGACATCCACTGCATCAATAAATATGGACAATAATTTGCCAGGTGACTCCTATGTTTACTGACTCTCTTATTTATGCTCTCTTGTAATCATATTGATGTCGTGGATGCCCTCAACATACCCTCTTCCGAAAATGATTTGAGATTAATTCATGATTTATGTAAAACTCAAGGGTTGTACTCTTATTAATATACTTTCCTCTCACTATAAATCTTGAGGGCAACGAGCAGGAGCGGAATAGAAGAAACAGCATGAACATAAGTTCAGTATTCTATGCAGAAGCATACCATCCAATTCAAGCTGGGAGTATTGATGGAACTGACATTCATCCTCACGACAATGCTGTTTGCAGAGCTCTCCTCTGCTCCACCTCCGGCCTATGTAATTTCCTCTTTTTGTGTCTTTTGTTTCCCCCCAAAACGATTTTGTTTACAAGATTCCCTGTTGATTTTTCGCAGATGACCCTTTTGGTGATCCGAAGGCTACTGGCGATCCTTACTGCACACTCTTTGTGGGGCGTCTCTCCCATTCAACTACTGAAGAAACCCTTTGTCAGGTGCCACTTTTTACTGTTTAGTTGTTTTATGCTCTCTCTTATCTTGCATTTTATTTATCTTTTTGTTGAAAAGATTGTCCCTTTTGCTTAATTTTGTTTATTTGGCGACTTGGTTTCTGTGTATTTTCTCAGGCTATGAGCGAATATGGGAAGGTCAAAAACTTGAGTTTGGTCAGACACATAGGTACGATTATCTTGTTGAAATTGCTAGTTACTTGTGTTTTCCTTTTATTGAGGTGAATTATTCTATTATGTAGCCTTCTTCAGATTTTTAACATGGTTAGCTGTTGGTCTTTTTATATGTCCTTGCAATCTTTTGGGGTAAATATTCTTGAATTGAAGTTAAGTCAGTACATAGGGATATGAGTACTAAGTTTTCTACTTTACAGTAACTGGTGCCTCCCGTGGCTATGCATTTGTTGAATTTAAAACAGAGAGAGAATTGCGCCGCGCATATATGGTTAGTAATTCTATGTATTAATTTCTGTAAATGCCACCATGTTGATGTGTTCCTCTGATGGTGTTGTGGCAATCTCTCAAATATATGGTTATCCTCCAATGTACAGTTTTATTTTCCTTGAGCTGGATTTGAGAAATTGTTGCATCAACTGACTATACCTTGCCCCCATTCCCAGCCTGGAAATTACCAAGTAGCCATAGTGAATGTCAACTTTTTTGTTAGCATGCACTTAGTTGCTAAAGCCAATAGGTGAAATTATTCTCTGTCAAACCTACGTACCAAGGGTGAAATGATGGTATGATCATGACCCGGTTCGTTCTGATTATATTTTGGCTGCAACAATTTCTGCATGCCATCTCTACTGTTGGGTATTTGCATAAGCGTTGCTGCTTGTTACCAATTTTCCTTCCTTTTCAAACTATAATTTACCTCCAACCTGCGGTGTTTGACTTGAAAAGCATATAAACTGGAGCTTAATATGAATGTGCTGCTACCTTATTTTATGCCTATCTTATAGAAACTTGTACTGAATTATGAGGGCATCCACGTATGTCACTTAGTGGGGGAACCCTTACCCCCATAGAAGATACTCTCAGGCATTCTGAGTCTCTGTTGCTCTCTTGATATAAGTGACAAATGATTGTCCAAACTGGTAGATTTTGAATTTTAAGCTATTCTCTTCCACCTATAAGTTCTGTTCATGGTCTTCCTGTTCTCAGAATTTTAAAGCTCAAAATTATTCTAATGGAGAAGCTTTTGAATGACTTTCATATAAAATTACGTACTCTCCATCTTCCTCTCTTCTGTAGGATGCTCATCATACATACATTGATGGTTCTGAAATCATGGTTGATTACAGTAGGCAGCAGCTCATGCCTGGATGGATCCCAAGAAGATTAGGTTGGTTAAGTTTCCCTCTTTGTAGTAATCTTTTGGGGATTGCTATCAGTTTTTCAGTCTTTCTTTTTACAGGAGGGGGGCTTGGTGGTAAAAAGGAGTCTGGGCAACTACGATTTGGAGGACGGGAAAGACCATTTCGAGCACCTTTGTATGTACCTTTTTGCTTCGTTGAATTTTGATTGAAAATGAAATGATTTGCTTGTAACAGTTGTATCTAAAGACACGGGACCTTTTATGCTGTGCAATTTGAGCCTGTATATTATAGGAAATGAGTATGAATGTTAAGAGATTTCAGTGTCATATGAGTTGTTTTATTATTGTTCTACTCTTGATTATGCCTTTATTTTATTATTGTTCTACTCTTGATTATGCCTGAGTATTTTCCAATGCAATATGACGCAATCTTCATTGCTGGTCATTTGGAAACAGCCGCTTAGGCTTAACACAGATGCGAGGCTGCGTAACTCCGACCCCTTACCCCATCGTTTGGGGGAGCCCTTGTGGCACTGGGGTAATGTATTATTTTAATCTATGATAAATGGGAAGTTTTGTGGGAAATACTCTGTAGTCCTCTGAAGTACTAACTTTCAGGTCATGCATTATTTTTGGCCATCAGTTTAGTTATTTATGCTGACCTGTGACTTTTATAATTGTCCTACTTGCTATAAATTCTCACAGAGTGTTTCATTTGTAAGACATTAGAGCTAGTGTTTTGAGGGATTTATTGTTGCCCCTATAGAATTTGGGCTATGAATTAGATGTGACGATAGCAAAGAAGCATGTACATTTATTTTGATGCTAAATCCACTTTTACACATTTTGGTGACTCAAGAGAAAAGGTTTAATGTTGTATAAACTGATCCTGGAAGTTTCTAGTATGAACTGTTCTGTCATTCTGAATTTAGTTTCAGAAACTTGTAGTAGAATTTACATTATAGTAAATGACGGTATAAACCCGAAGGATCATCTTAATCTTTAGTGAAATGTTGTGTTTTAAGGCTTCACGAAAATCACAAATATTGGTGTGTTCTCTGTGGTGATCTTTAGTCATGAATTAAATAGTCTTCTTATATTTGTATGACTCAACGTAGTGTGCCCCTTAAGGTGAAGATTTTGTAATTGACCGCAAGCATTGTAGGTATCATGTCAGCCGTATCTCTTATTATACCTAAAGTAGCAGTTCCTTTATTAAAGATCCCAATTGTTTTTTCTCCCATTGAAATTTCCTGTTCCAATTGTGTGTGCAAATGCTTAATAAAAATCTATCCTTGTTTATGTTTTACCTAATTCCTTCTTTTTCTCTTAATTTGAGGTATGAATTTGACTTTCATTTAGTCGAATATTCAAAATACAAGAAACAGACAAAGTGCTGTAGCTTTATTCAGAGCTTCATGCACCGATGATATTGTTGATTTTTCCAATTTCCTTCGATTTATGGAAATCCTTATGTGGCCGTCATATGTTATTTTTGTTGTTTATATTCAAATGTTGGCATGCTCAGTTTTATATTAGGCTCCATTTGTATTTGTTGCTTAGTACAGAGTATAATTTTTTGGAACTTATGAAAGTGAATAGACATATTAACATAAATAAAAGCACAAACTTGATATGACCTGCATATACTCCCTCCGGTTTTTTTACATTGGCACCATTTCCTTTCTGGGATGTTTTTTTATATTGCCACTTTCCTCTTTTGGTATACCCTAAATTGTTTTCATCTACACAATTTACTTTTTATTCTCTCAATTCAACCTACACCACTCATTTCACTTTTAAAAAACTTTGTGCCATTTAGTAGAGTGCCAATATTTCATGACCAGAGGGAGTATGCCTTATTGGTCAAATGTTCTGATCAAGATTAAAACTGTCGTTTCGGTGTCCCCATTAGCTCTTCTTTTTGCCCTTTAATATGTTGATTGAGCTTGTTAATATTTTTATTGTATGCGTGATAAGTCTTGTGATTAAGTTGAGAGTTCCCAAGAGTTGGCAAGTTTCATTGTTACATAGTTCTTCTTTCCTTTTGCCTTTCCAAACCAGTCATAGAACTCAGGTTGATGTTCTGACCACTATAAAGTGGTTTGAACTAAGTCATTATGACAGAAAATTCATTAAGCATGGAACAATTGTACAACAGAAACCTGCCCCATAGATAGTTATGCTTTTCATTAATCTTGTGCTACTTTGATACATTCTGACAAGTTATTTTATATGAACCAAGGCGGAAAATTCCTTATGATGATCTGAAAAGACTTGGCATACCAGCTCCTCCAGAAGGAAGATATTTGTCACGCTTTGAGGTAACAGCGAGTTGGTTAAATCCTAGGATTCTGATGCATAAGCACTCTGAACCAGATTTCTGTTAAGTTACTTGTTTACTGATGCTTCACTAAAGCTCTCCATTTTGAGGTTATAAGTACTACTGCAATAATATCCATTACTCTCACTGCATTTATTGTTACCCAAAAAATTGCAGATGGTAAAGTTTTCTTTGATTCATGAAGGTTCCATCCCCACCTCGAAGAAAAAGGCATTCTGTGGATGGTGAAGATTATCATAGACATGGAGAAGGAAGTAGGAATTCTGATCACCCAAAGAGATCGCCAAGCCGACAAAGGAGGTCCAGTGACAGGGTTGACAGCTCTAGCAAGCGCCATAGAAGTAGGGATTCTTATCAGCTGGAAAGATCACCAAGTCTATCTAGGAGGTCCAGAGACATGGCAGACAGCTCTAGCAAGCACCATAGTAGTAGGGATTCTTATCAGCCAGAAAGATCGCCAAGCCGACCAAAGAGGTCTAGAGACCGGGCAGATAACTCTAGCAAGCGCCATAGAAGTAGGGATTCTTATCAGCTAGAAAGATCGCCAAGTAGACATATGAGGTCCAGAGACGGGGCAGACAGTTCTTGCAAAAGCCATAGAAGTAGGGATTCTTATAAGCAAGAAAGATCGCAAAGCCAACCGAGGAGGTCCAGGGACAGGGCAGATAGTTCTAGTAAGCGCCATAGAAGTAGACACTCCGGGCATGAAAAGAGGTCTCACAGTCGCGATCCATCCCGGCATAGAAAGAGCTCCCACAATCTTGATCCATCCCAGCTTGCTAAGCAGCCGCGCAGCAGTGATTGCTCTTCAGAAGACATGAGTTACTTGGATAAAAGAGGCTCTCGGCTACAGAGAAGCGACTCTCGTGGACTTGACTGGGATTCTCCTAGGAGGAACAGCACACCTGATGAGTGATTAGTTGATTGACAATGTAGAGCTATGGTGAAGATTTAGACATAAAGGTGGATTACTAAATCTTTTGTGTAGTTTGAGAACAGTTAACTCTTGTGATCATCATGGATGAATTTGAGTTCCTCTGTCATCTTTAATGACTGAGATTTCATGAAACCAAGTAGTACATAAATCATCCAAAGAAAAGGGCAAACGTTTTGGGAATAGGTTTTCTAGCGTTGATCAAATTGGAAAGCGTGTCATTATAACCCTATCTACTTGAGTAAGTGTTAATATAATTCTATATGATAATTTTTAGTGCAAATATAATCATAACTAGTTAATGAAAGTGTCAATATAACCCTCAGATCTCATTTTTGGCATTGACCTCAATTTTCTAGCATTGATTCTATGTAAATTGATCAAAATACCCTTTGGGCTAACTCTGAAATTAGATGGACAATTTTACCCTCATAGTTCGCCGGACCGCCATAGTTTGCTGAAATTAGGTAGGGTTATATCAGCACATTATGCAATCTTATTGAGTTATATAAAAACATTTCTAATCTTTGTAGGGTTATATTAGCACATTTCTAATGTTTGTAGGGTTATATCAGCACATCATTAAAACTTATACTCCCTCCGTCCCAGGTTAAACTGCACACTTCACTTTATGTCACTATTTACTGTCCAACTTTGACTGTATATTTGAATAGATATATAAAAAATAATATCATCATATGTTACATGGTTGGATTCGTCGTAACAATTAATTTCTGAAAAGTAATTTTTTATTTACCGTTATTATACGTAGTTAAACATATCAACGATGAAACAAGTTTCTTGATGAGCGTGAAAACATTCTGTGCAATTTGACCTGGGACAGAGGGAGTAGTTATATTGGCACTTTCACTAATTATATAAATTTGTATTGACACTTTCAAACATTGAAAGATTATATTGACACTTATTTTAATTATATAGAATTATAAAAACACTTTTTTCAACTGGAAAAATGTCCAACCTTTGATTGTTATTTTTAAACAAGTTAGGCACCAATCACCTCGGACAATTTTGTGTTTATATAATTACACATCTTTTCATGGAGAGTTCTTGGTCTTATCCTTAAATTATGGATAATTTATTATATTTTTATCTTATAAATTGCATTTGTTAAACTATACAATAAATTTTAAAAATTTTAAAATGTTAAAATTATACTTTACATATTTTTAGTTTTATATTTTCACAATCAAATAAACAATATTACTTGTTTTAACTTATATCCGTCTCTTGAGATGATAGTCTTTTCATAAATTATTGAAAGGTCAAGGGTTAAACTGTAAATTAGAAGAAATCAAGATAAAATTTTTGGATTGCATTAAACGGGTCATAAACTTATAATAACGGCACGTTGCATGATAATTTTTTAATATTACAATTAATTTTTTTTACCTTTCAATAATTCTAAATTCCACTCTGTTTTTCCATATGCCTATGAAAAGACGGTCTTTTCCAAGACTTTGCCCTTGTAAAATACAATATTTCATTTTATTTTTAAAATAAAAAGTTCAAGGTAAAAGGTAAAAAGGTTTATCAAAAAGCTTATGATAGACCATTTTCTTGATACTTCTCCTTTTATATATCTATAAAGAGTACGTCTCCTGCGAGACCGTTTCATGATGAAACTAGGGACTAGGGGAAAAGTAGCAAAATAGCAAACTAAATTCAGGGGCAAAATAGAAACAAATTGGACTCAGGGTATTAAATGAAAAGCGCAAAAAAAACTAAGAGATTAAAGAGCAAATACGCGAAAACAAACCAAAAACACCCTTCCTAGACCGAAGGCATGAGAACAATCCATCACCCAAACACGCCTCCATCAAAAGTGTTCAGCCAAAAGTAATTAAACATCAAATTTCAAATCCAAATCATTCATAGTAAACAAATCCTTCAACCCTTGTTCATCATAAAAAAACAATTGACTATGATTTTGAAGAAAAATATCAATCAACATTAACAAAGCACCAATCAAGTAATCTACAACTACATTGAGGTAGTAATTCAACATTGATCATCACAAATCTGTCAAACTCGAATCATGACTGAAGAAGGTGGTTTACAGATTGAAAGTCAATTGGCAATCATCCAAACAATGCAATTACAGAATCCTACCCAAGAAAGGAAAATGAATATCAACGATGAACAGATCGTACCCGTTTCGCAAGGTCAGATGTTGGACTTCCAGTCCGTGAATCTGATCCTTCTATTTTGTGATTTGATGAGCAACAAACTGTGTTAATACATGAATGGTTTCCCATGCGGTGTTAATGCATTCAATTTTATGATTTGAACAACAACAAACTGTGTGTAGCAGCAAAAGTCTGATTTGTATGAACGATTAGCCATATATGGTGCTGGTATGTTTTTTAACAATGTAAATTAATTGTAAATTTGCTTAAACTTTCATTTAAAATGTCAGAGCTTTCACTTTATAGAGTTCACATTATAAGAACTTATTTTGAAGCTTTAAACAATGTGATGAGGATATGTTCACATTTTGCAAATGACAATATGTGGACAAGGATCTGATTTATAGCAAACAATGTTCATGAAATAGGGCACAATGTTTGAAATATATAGCATGATGGTACATATTAGCTAAACGTTACCAGAATAACAATTTGTAGAAAACACGATGCGATGTTACTCATGTCCTGTTTGATGTTACAAATATATAACATGATGTTCTGACTCTGCAACATTATGTTGGAAATTCACTGAGCATGTCCAACATTACATATCGCAACATCATTATGTGATGATGCAAACATAATACTTGATGAGCCAATGCACTACGCAAATAATTTGTTATCAAATTACAGTTTAAAACATAAAAATTTTGTGATCTTGTCCATATACTGTTTGATGTTATAAATTTATGGCATGATGTTTCAATATAAACATAAGTCACCTTAAAATCCCAATAAATAATATTTCATTCTATTTTTTTATTGGGGGGTTTTCAGATACATGTCTACCAAACTTGTTGGAAATAGATCAAACAGAATCCCTTCAAGGAGTGCAAGCAACCACGTGTGAAGAGCTTGAAACATTATACCGTGCACATGCAACTTCACTTGGATTTTCTGTACGGAAGTCGACACAGAGACTAAAAAGTGAAGTAAAGGTCAAAGAATAACATTACACGTGCTTGTGTTAAGGAAAATCAGTTTCAAAGACTCTTAACACCCCAACCCAATATCCACCAAACAAGTGAAGAACCACCAAAGAATTTCCAATTACAAGAACATGATGTAGGAATACAATCAGGATTAAGTTTATCGATGAAAATATCTATGAAATCAAGCACAATATCACTAATCACAACCATGATTTTACAAGGAATGAGTGGCAGTACTTGCAATGTAGTGAGAGAAAGATAGTTGACGAAAAGGTACGAGCATTTGGGGCTATGGAATTGGCGAGTATAAGGCCAGCTCCATGTTTCAAGTATTTGGCATGTGATGCAAGATGACAAGAAAATGTGGGGCACACAATGAGGGAACACATTAATTATGTCAACAGGTTGAGTATGAAAGCAATTGAAGAAGGCAATGCATAGAATGTGATCGATGAGCTCTACAAAATTAATGGAAGGGACGAGGATTTCTTTTGCAAGGTAAAGTTGGATGAGAAGGGTAAACTGACCGCACTTTTTTGGAGGGATGTAATGCTGAAAGAAGACTACATGCTCTATGGAGATGTGATAATGTTTGACACCACATACAGGACAAACAAGTACAACCTTGTTTGTGCACCGATTGTGGGAATCAACAACCATTAAAACAATGTGATGTTTGGTTATGTGCTCATTGGCGACGAAAAAAAGGACTTTCATTTGGCTGCGGGAGACATTCAAAAAGTCAATGGAAGGAAAAGAATCAGCGACAATATTTATTGACCAAGACTCAGCTTTGACAGGGGCCATGAAAAAGGTACTTACCGCAACCTACTCAATTTTCGTATTGATGTTTCAAAAACTACATGTGATGTTTAAAGTTTTTCTGGTGGATGTTTCTAGAAAGTGAGGTTTGAGCTAGAGTAGAGCACTTTCCACATCAATCTTTGTTCTGAGAGATCACATTGTATACTTTGAGTTGTTATGTGTGAAAGTGATGGAAGGCACTAGGATTAACCACACAGCTTAAATATTTTCTACTAATTACATTAACCACTATTGAAACACTTTGAAATTTTAACTATGTTCTTTGATACGAGTTACTATATATTTAGCCAAAGCCTTGTTTTATCCTTTCTCTTGGCCCGACTATGCATGTTTCTGGAGTTGAGTCGATGAATTCATCCATTGTGTTCTCTTGAGTTGATGACATTACATAACATATGTTCATTTTTCCCAAACAGGTGAGTTTCAAAATTGAAGGCTGAATCTTATTATGAACAGTAACATTGTGGATCTGTTTGCCCAGACTAGAGGGGGTGACTGTAAAAAACCTTATTGTTTTTTATTCTGCGACTTTCTCTCACAAGTACTGATTTTGGACTATATTGGAGAAGAATGGTGCTGGAAAAATTTGAAAAAGAAAAAATAAAATTATAAAAAAAAGTGCACCTATATCAGATGTGATATTCCTTTGATGTCTCATACTAGCCATAAGCTTGAATTAGTAAATGTCTACTACACATGGATGACGGTTCAAGAAAAAGGCATGCATAATATTTTGATTGATATTTTTTAAGCTTAGAACCCTTAGGATCTAACCTTATCTGAATGGTTCCTAGCTCCGTTACAACTCTTGAGAAAGACCTTCATGATTTGCATTAACTTCTCTGTGTTATAACTTGTGAATTATTTGAGTGACTGTCCTTCATATATTGAGAGTGATTGAGTGAAACTGTGAGAAAATATTCATTGTTTGTCCGATTTTGACTAAATTGATGATTGAATTTCATGATCTTGAATATTTTCATTTCTCTTACTTTGAGGATGATGATTACCACGTGCATTAACGTCATCCTTTACCCCTTGTCAGGGGAAAATATGTCATTAAAATAGTAGAATCTGGAGTTTTAAATGTTGAATTTATGCTTGTCTCGTTGTGTGTTTTGTGTTTTCATCTTAAGAGTTTTTTCTTTTCTTTTTATAGAGTCGTTTTACATAGAGTCTTATGAGGGAATGAGAACTTATGAACATCGTGGATTATTGATTGATCTTATTTTTTTCACTTCATGCTTGAGGGCAAGCATGATTCAAGTGTGGGGATGTTTGATATGTGCTATTTTGTGTTCATATGTTGTGGGATTATTATGATTTCATTAAGATATAATTTTCACTTTAGGTGTTTTTGATGCATGGATTCATGGATTATGAAGAATTGAGATAGAGCATGTATATTTTACTCTTTTTCCCTTAACAAATGGTTTTTTCCCACTGGGTTTTTCAGGTTAAGGTTTTTAATGAGGCAATATGCTCCAATGAAAAATTTTCTTATTTTATAAGACATTATTTCAGAGAAAAGGAAAGGACTAAAAGCACAATTAATGAAGTATTGGAGTGAAACGTGAAGTGGGAGTGTTATGAACCACTTAATTAAGTGAATGAATGCCTTTAACTGGAAATGATATGAATCCCTTTGTGAAGAATCCAGATTGCAGAATTAAGATCTTTGAAAAAACAAGAGAACTCGCAAACCCTTCATGCCGCACGAAATTCAAGGTCTAGCCCTTGGGGTACACTCAATTTTGACTCGCTCTCTAACTAGCCATCAGGATCAGATTACAAGGTTCATTGATACTTAACTAGCCCTACACACACTGACACTGTTCTTCTTCATCACCTCAATTTCTAACTGCTAACGATTACTCCACTACTTCACTACTCTACGGTCTGAAAACCCCACCCGTCGCTCACTGGTGGCTAACCATGGCGTCGCCGACGCCTCCACTTCCACCAGATCCTACACCTCTCATTCCCCCAATTCACAGAAGCTTCGTCCAAGCGCTGAACACAAAACACTCCCCACTACTTACAGCACTTCCCGATACCCCCAATTTACACCCCATTACTGAATTCAAGGGTAAAGTGGCTTATATCCTTCCCCCCGAAGAAGGCGAACAACTAGCTGCCCACTATTAGAATGCACTCGTCGGAAAATTCATCCGGGGAAAACCCACGATGGATACCTTGCAACAAGCCTTCAAATCCATAGGTTTTAAATCCAAATTTCAGTTAGGTTCTATTGACTACAGGCATGTGCTTATTCGATTTCAGGAATGCGAGGACTACCAAAGATGCTGGATGAAGGGGCAATGGACAATCCAAGGATTCACGATGAAAGTTCAGAAGTGGTCTCCGGATTTCTCCCCAACTGTGGAATCCTCCATAGTTCCGGTCTAGGTAACTTTTCATAACCTTCCGCTACACTTCTACAATAATTCTGCAATCATGGGAATTAGCAGTCAGATAGGTAGATTTCTTAAAATGGATGCTGCTACCAAAGCTCTAACTAGGCCATCAGCAATAAAAGTCTGTGTAGAGATTGATTTGTTATCACAGCTCCCAGATACTATAATGGTAGGAGTAGGAAACAAGGTGGCTGAATATAATATTGAATATGAGGATTTGCCTATGTACTGCTCACATTGTAAAATACTTGGTCACAGCAACACAAATTGTAACCAGTTGCACCCTGAGTTGAAGAAAAAGGTTTTTAAAAAACCTGAGGGTACTACAAGATATGTGCATAAGGAGAAAAAAAGTCCAGAACAACCTCCAAAAGAAATAATTAATATAGAGGGCTCTTCCACTCTGACTGGTTCACAAAAAGAGAAGGATATTCAACTTCAGACATCTTTCTTAGGAGTTCAACATGAAAGTAACATCAATTTCTTTAAGGTCAGCCATAAGAAAAGAAATGCCTCTTTTTACTCCCTTGATGATATATCTAAGCCTATAACCACATCTTTTTGGAGGAAAAAGAATCCAGTATCAGAACTACCCATAATCCAGGAAAGTCCTACAAACATTAACATAGTAACAATCTCTAATGCCTTTCAAACATTAGATGATTTACAAGAGGATCTGGAGGAAGAGGTAGCAGAGATATACCATGAAACTGTGGTAACACAGGAAGCTACACCAATACTCACTACTGACAAAAATGATTCCACTATAACTTCTCCCCCTTCTCTTGAGCTACCCCCTACAGGTGAAGCAGAGCACAACTTCAACTCAGACACTAACACAAGTGACTTCCTGATTCCAGATTAGTTAACAAAGAAGGAGGTAAGCATGATAAACAAGGTAAATAATTCTGACCTAAAATCTCCCATGAGTAAAGATGCAAACAGTAAAGTTAGAACAGGAGATAATGGAAAGACTTCAGCTAAGACAGGTAGAAACCTAAGATCATCACAGAAAGCCACCCCCAAAGTTTTTAAATGATAAAACACACCATAATAGGAAATCTTCTAGTATGGAATGTAAGGGGAATTGGAACATCTTTGGACAGATTAAAGGTTTTAAAACAAAAGCATAAGATTGATATTCTGTGTTTAATTGAACCTTGGCAGGACATACAGATGTTAACAGTATTAAAGCATGACCTTGGATATCATAATGCTTTCCCTGCTCAATATGCCAAAATCTGGATATTATGGGATCCAGCTTTCAAACTTACAATTTTAAGTGAGACAGATCAATTTGTTCAAGTTAATATAACCGATTCTGTATCATCTTTCAACTGGCACTGTTTCTTTATATATGCTAGTATACACAGACAAATGAGGGAAGCCTTATGGAAAGATTTACAGGTTACTATGCATACCCCTTCCATTTATATAGGAGACTTTAACACTGTTTTATCTGTTTCTGAATATAAGGGCCGTAAGTCTACACCCAAAAAGAGCATGAAACAGTTTACAGAATTTATAAACATAATGGACTTGCATGATATTCCTACTGTTGGAAACTCTTTCACTTGAAGCAATAATAGATATAGGGATAAGTGCAAGGATTTAATGTTTCAGAGGTTAGATAGGGGTGTAGCTTCCCTAGATTGGTTAGAGCAATTTCCTAATAGTTCCATTCAGGTTTTAAACAGGACGACCTCAGATCACTCACCATTATTTTTATCTGTTCAGTCATCTGAAGAACAAGCCCCTAGACCATTTAGATACCAAGACATGTGGTCAAATAGATAGGAATTCCATGAACTAGTAGATAAAAACTGGAACTTAGATGCTCCTTTTCATGGGATGTACAGATTAGTCTTCAAACTTAAGAGGCTAAAGATGGAAATAAAACAATGGAATAAGCAACATTTTGGTAATGTTTCACAGAATTTGACACATTATGAGAATGTGGTTAATGAGCTAGAAATCTCCTTTCAGCAATCACAAGATGAAGTCACACTAGCTGAGTTAACCAAATCAAAACAACTGTTGGTCAGGGCTCAAAAAGAAAAAATAATTTACCTTAAGCAAAAAGCTAGGATTAATTGGCTTAAGTATGGAGACCCTAGCACGAAATACTTTCACCACTCAATTAGGGAAAGGAGATCAAAAATAAGAATCAGTAAAATTAAAGATGGAACAGGTAACTGGATCTCTGAACCTGCAGATTAAAGAGGAAGCAGTAAGATTTTTCAAAGAACTTTTTAATGAGGAAGCTTCACAAAAAAGGGGAACATATCTAAAATACTTCCTTTCTGAAATCCCCAGTTTAATTACTGAACAGAATAATGAAAGCCTGTTATCTTCATTTCAAATTCAGGAGCTCAAATCAGCAGTTTTTGATCTGAATAGAAATAGCTCTCCTGGACCAGATGGATATCCTGGAGCCTTCTATACCACTTTCTGGGAAATTATTAAAGGTGATCTTCTTGATGCTGCTAATGATTTCCTAAAAAATGGTAATATCCCAAAGGCCATATCTAGCACTTGGCTGACCTTGATTCCCAAAAGACCTATCCCAATCACATTCTCTGATTTTAGGCCTATAAGTTTATCAAACTTTGTGAATAAAGTTTTTTCTAAGATGCTAATGGAAAGAATAAAACCCTTCATGACCTCATTAATATCCCCTGAACAGAGTGCATTCATTAAGGGGAGGGATATATCTGATAATATAATCTTAATGCAGGAAATGACTAGAAGTTTAACTAGGAAATCAAAAGCCCCAAATCTTATTGTTAAATTAGATATGCAAAAGGCCTTTGATAGGGTTTCATGGTCCTTTCTTAACTCAATTCTACTCCAATTTGGATTTCATGGTACTTTAGTACAACGCATAATGCAAAACATAGCCTCAGCTCACTTTTCAGTTTTAATTAATGGTGTCACTTCAGGTTTCTTTCCTTCCAACAGAGGCATTAAACAGGGGGATCCTCTATCACCCTTTCTGTATAACATAGTATCCGAGGCTTTTTCTAGAAGTTTAAAAACACTTTTCAACTCCGGGTACTTGCAACATTTCAGCTTGCCTAGAAACTGTCCTCTGATAACTCACCTTATGTATGCAGATGATACCGCAGTTTTTCTGAGTAGTAAACTTAAAAACCTGAAAAGATTTAAGAAATTTCTGAATGCATATGAGCAGTCTTCAGGTCAGAAAGTTAACTTCTCAAAATCTAATTTCTTTGCTGATCGAAAAACACCTCTGGATAGAATGCAAACAGTATCTAGGACTCTAGGTATGGCGAGAGGTTCCTTTCCTTTTATGTATCTAGGGGTCCCAATTTTTTCTGGAAGGAACAAACAGGTACATTATTATCCTGTGATGGAGAGAATGGAAAAATCCATTAACAATTGGAAGAACAGGTGGTTAAGCACAGCAGGTAAAATCATTCTTATTAATCATTGTTTTCTATCTATCCCCACACACATTTTTGCAGTACTCAGTCCACCTAAGGTAGTCTTAAAGAAAATGGAAAGGTTAGCCTCAGGACTCTTTTGGGGAAATAGTGAGATCTTGGAAAAAAAAACATGGCGCTCCTGGAAAAGAATGAGGTTCCCGGTTCAGGAGAATGGGATAGGATATAGAGACCTCAGGGCAATAGTACATGCTTTTTCATGTAAATTATGGTGGAAATTACAAATTAATAACTCTCAATGGTCTAAACATTTGTGGTCTTTGCCTAAATCATATAAAACATCTCACACATGGCATAGAATCTGTAAGGTAACTGAAATTGCAAATAGTTTAACTAGAGTCATACATGGAAAGGGTACATGCTCTTTCTGGAGTGCAAACTGGACTGGTGAGGGTGCTCTGTACTATGAATGGCCCGAGGGGTTGGATATTCCATTTTCTGACATATCCCTAAGTTCATTTATTGCTAACAAAAACTCCTATCTCCCAATACTGGAGCCTCATCTGGCTACCATTACCATTTCTTCTTTGCAGGAGGTGGAAATTACAAATTTACATGATGACAGGCTGGTATGGACTCCCTCCCTGGATGGGAACTTTTCTATAAGTTCAGCATACAAGACCCTTAGACAAAAAGGTACTAATATTAGACATTTACACAAAGTATGGTCTTCCTTTATCCCATCCAAAATGTCAGTTCTTCTCTGGAGAGTCCTTAATGGGATATTTCCTTTTGATAACATATTGAGTAAAATTGGTTTTTCTCTAGCTTCAAAGTGTCCTCTGTGTAAGAATCACTCAGACAACCTGGACCACTTTTTTAACCCATGCCCATCCTCACTTGGAATTTGGAACATAATCTACTCACTTATAGGAGTACAGCACCCAGTATTCAGGAGTTTCATTAACAGAGTGGACTACTACCTTTCTATAAGGGCTAAGTCTAGGATATCCTCTAACTGAATATTGCCGCCCTTTTGGTCACAACATGGTCCCTATGGATTTTTAGAAACAAGATTCTATTTGATAATCAATCTTTTTCTCCAGATACTTGCTTTCTATATATCAAAGATTGGATTCATTTGATTTTTACTGCTAATCCACCTAGAGGTAATAAAGAAAAACATAAGGATTTAACCCAAGCTGGAATTATACCTATCATTTTACAAAAAAGGAAAAGAATCTTATTAGCTGTAAGATGGGAAAAACCAGAAAATGGTTTCAAATTAAACACTGATGCAACATGGATAGCAGGGGGTGAGTCCTCATGTGCAGTGATCGTGAGGGATTGGAATGGAGAGGTGATTAAACTGAGAGTAGTAAATTTCCATTCTGATTCCCCATTAAATGCTGAATTGGTAGGTATACAGTATGCATATCAGCTATGCTCTGAACTAGATCTTAATGGTTGTGAAATTGAGTTAGATTGTTTAGCAGCTGTAAAAGGATTACAGAATCCAATGATCTGCCCATGGAGAGTTTTTTCTATCTGTATTAGCTTGAACGCAGGGCACAATGTCAATCCAATAAAGTTCATTCCAAGGGAATCCAATACGGCCTCTGATTTTTTGGCAAAATATGCAACGGAAAAGAACATGAATGGAGATTTTAACGTAGATCATATGCCTTCCTTTTTCAAGGGTCTAATAATGTTAGATAAAATTGGTTTACATAGAGTGAGATTGGTTACTTGATCACACTTAGACCTAATTCCGAATTGTAGCACATATCAATGATTCTTGCATTATTTCTACTTCCACTTTGCGAATGGACTCTGCTGGTGCTTCTTATCATTGCAGGATAGGTACTGAAGAAATGCAGAGCTGAGAATCTCCTCGGAGCAAATCACAAGGAAAGCATACATCTCAAAGATAGATTACATAGAAAAAACAGGGGAGGGAGCAATAACACAAATGAAACATGAGGAATCTCATCTCCAGAACCACAACTACATTGACTGACTGAAGTTGATATGCGGACGAGTAGACTACAAAGGATTTAATCAATCATCTCGACTGACACATCGTTGACAAATAGGGGTTTCATATACACGTCTCCCCGACCTGTTCGCGTTGTGTCTGAACGGATGATCGGCCAAGAATTCCATCTCAGTTTACACTTTTAGTTTGGTCTAAGACAGTTTGGTTTAGAACACCGCTTTTGGAAGCAATTACGATGTACAGCTACATTTAGACCTTATTGGTTGATCTTAATGGTCTGGGGAGCCAAATATAGTCCCTCCCATCCTAGGATGGTGTTAAAATTAAAAAAAAGATACTTAACTAGCCCTCAAGGTGAAGCAACAATGGAATAGCTCACAAGAAAAGAGTATGAACTCAAAAGGTTGTATTTTGATTGATAAAAGTGGTTAGAAATTCGTCCAAAGGCCTCCCCTATTTATAGTGTAGATTTCGGCCATAAACCCTAAACTGGAAACTGAATTGGCTTATTGCAGATTTAAGAAGCTAAAACTATATTTAACTAAAATACCAAAAATAAATGGTAAATATAAGATAATTTGGTCGAATTCTTCAAGAAGTAACCTTGATGAATATTACCTTACATAATCTTACCAAATTTAATTCTAATCAGAATAAAACTAAATATACAGAACTCTTATGGACTGTATTTTTGAAATTCAGCTCTTCAAAGCCCACATGGCCGAGCTATCAGTCCAATAAACCCAAAATGAAATAATTTTACAATATTTTACAGTGATCACACTACCTCATTAAAAACCTAGTGGGAATAAAAAGTATAGTGTTCTTCATGATGTCTTCAGTTCGTTGACAATCTTGAATAATGAATCCAAGATGCGATACTGACTCCTTCAATTCTTCATCATAAAGTTGATTCATCAAAGCATTTAAAGCACATCAAAGCATTTGATATTTGTATCATTCCCTCCTGGATCAAAAGGTTTCATCCTCGAAACGGGAAGCATATAACCTAAAAAGACATCCTCGAATTTTTGCAACATCTTAAGAAACTGTGAAAGCATATCTACAGGAATATCTTCATTTCTATAGTAACTTTCTTTAAAGGACATTATAAGAACATAAGAACGATTAGTCAAAGATCGATTCACATATCTTATTGAAGCATAAAATGATTTACTAAAGTTAGTAGATAGTTCATGCCTCATCATATAAATAGAAAGTAAAGGACTAAGATGTGAAGACAAGACTTTATGCGACTTTTCATAATCATTCTGCAACTTACCGGTCTTACCTACCTTAGGATCGACCTGGAACTTGTCTATGGCGATATTTACTGTCATTTTAGCGGAATTGACACTATTTTGGTCGAAATTACTTGCTCCTTGTGGGTAGTAATTTTGGAAACATCTTTGGAATATGCCTCAAAAACATCTTGTGTTTCAGGACCTTGCTCACCTCTGTTAACAATGATGATTTCATCATCTATTTGTTCTTCTTCTGTGTCATACTGTGCAGGCATATCATCATCTTCTTCCTCCTCCATTATTGTTATAATTCGTTCATGGGGACAGTTATTGTTAACATGTCCTCGTTCATTACAATGAAAACATGTAGGAGTGTTAGAAGAAACTGTATCTGACAAAGTTGAAATTGATTTACCTGTATCTTGGCTAAGAGACTGATTGGTTGCGATTATTCTTTCATCAGTGGTTCCAATGGTGGATTTGAGTATGTTTTGATCAAATTAGGGTTTCCTCGGCCACCCATGTTCAAATTTCTACAACCCCTGGTCGAATTTGGGCTTCTAAAATCAGAGAATTGCCTTTGACTGTCAGAGCTGAAATTAGAGCTTCCCATGGGCCTTAATGTTAACTCAACCAACCTGGCCTTGAATAATAAATCTTGCATGGAAACATAATAATGGAGCTTAACCGGAACTTGGAGATTTTCTCTTAGACCTTCAATAAACCAATTCTTTATAAAAGCGTCATTTTCTCTCATGCCACTCTTCTCATAACTGATTCAAGATCTTGCCAGTATTCATCTACACTCCAGTTGCCTTGCTTCATAGTGTTGAGATATGAATGTTTCTCCATCAAATATGTTTGTGGAACATGATGTAGTCGAAGTTTAGTCCTCAATCTCTCCCATGTGGAGATAGGTTTCTTTCCAGTAAGATATCTTGATTCCTTCAAATTCTTCCACCACTCTGTGGCATAATGGGTGAAAGAATACTCTGCGACCTTGATCTTCTCTTTCTAAAGGTAGTTTTTAAGATCAAATAGGTTCTTGGTCTACCTCTCCCAATCCAAGTATTTCACAGACCATCAAATCTAGGGATATCATACTTCAAACCTTTGATGTCACAAGCAGATTCAACTTGTCTTGTAGAACGAGATGTCGTTGGATTTGAAAGCTCATCTACCTTCCTCGAAAATAGTTGAATCTCACTCATTATGGCATTCATAACATTCATGGAATTCATTTTAGGTTTATTGTTGGGATTGCCAACAAATGGCGGGACGAATGGATCGTCCGCCCTCCCTGCTAAGAAGAAACAAACTGTCAGGAATATATGTCCCCCCTTATGCTTTGTTTAGTAAGGTCACTCACTAAGTGTATAACACTCACAACTCACAAGGCTAAGGCTAATGCAAGGGAAATTGATCAATTCACCGCAATTCAAAACAATCTATGGAGATGAGTACTGCAGAACTTATTTCGAAATTTAAAAATATATAAACTCAAAATTGGGCTCTACGATCTAGAATTCCAAATTATATAAATAATAAGGAACAAAATTCAATTTGAATGGCACTAATCGGAGCTGTATTGAATGAATTATGATGAAAATAAGATTGCTTTTATATAGGCGACAAATAGGTTCCGAAAATTAAAGAAACTTTTCTGAAAACAAATTGGAATAGGAACTCAAATCCAAATCCCTTGTGGTAAAGGATTTTAATGACTTACTTTTCCCTCAAGTCGAAAATTCAGATCAAAACCCCTCTCTCAATTGGCTTTTATTTCTTTTTTTTCTTCCAATTAGGATTTTGATTTTTCTTTTCCTTTTTTCAAACTGGATTTCCTTTTTCTTTCCTTTTTTTTTCCAGCCACATTTCACATTTCCCCCTTTTTTTGTACTATAAAACTCACAACTAGGATCTCATTCCCCAAGAAAATTTTTTTGTCACAATTCCCAAAAATTTTAGAAATTGCAAATCTACCCCCAAACGTTTGAAAATTGCAAATCTACCCCAAATTTCAGATTTCAAATCCTAAATTCTGATTTTGAAACCCAAAAATCTGCTACCTTTTGTTTTTTATTTTTGAAAAGTTGTGGAACAAGAATCGCCTATACAAAACTTGGAATAAGAAAACTGCGACAACTTCCTCTTGATTCAAAAGTACTTCGAGGTATTCAAGATCGTAAGGATCAACAATATGACACTATATATATGGAAAATGTTATAAGACTTTTTTTTGAATAAGTTGTAATCAAGAATAAAAGAACAATTCAAGATCACGGAATAAAAGAACGATAAATAAAACAAATAAGATTGCGGGCATGCAATAATTTTTAGAAGAGTTGACGAAAAATATCACAATCACATAAACTGTGTAAGCTACCTAAAACTACAAAACTGACCGGGAGGTGAAGGCAGATAATACTTGTTAAGCTCAGACCCTTCAACGTCCTCCTGACTCGACTGCTAAAGGTGAAGGAAAATAGTAATAACGAGGTATTCTAACTCTCGGGCCCTTCGACGTCCTTCGACTCTAGCTTGCATTTGATATTTGTATCAGGAAAGCAATGGAAATTCTTTAGTTCATGTATTCAAAACCTTCTTCATAAATGTATCTTAATGGGTTTTCATGAACTTGATAGGATAATTATATGTTGTTCTTTCATTGGGGAATTTAATTAAAGTGTTGATGTTTGAAGTGTATAATGGAGTTTTTATGGCCAAATTATGCAGTTAACATGGAGAAGAAACAGAGGACGGAAGAAGCATAATTTAGCATCAAGATTGAAGTGCAAAGGTGCAAGATTGAAGAGAAGAAGTTAGCAAGCAAAATGGAAGCAAGAAGTTGGGCTGAATTCATATGCTTAAGCCCACTAGTTAGTTTGTAATAAATACTCTTCCTAGTCCAAGATGGATTAGTAAGATATTTTGGTTGGTAGATTTTATATTATTTTACTCATTTTGAGCTCTATATAAATACCAAGAGCCAAAGTGATGAAGGAAACTTTTGGGAACAACTTGTGTAGATATTTTCGGATTCTTCTTCTTCTTGGAAGCTTGGCCGAGAGCCCTAGTTTTGGGACTCTTAAGTAGGTTTGATTTTTTCTTGTCTTTTCTTCTTGGTAAATTCCTTACTTTTCTTAGTTAATGAAATCATTTCTTTATCTTGTTTTCTTTGTTCATAATATGAGTAGCTAAATTTCTTAGTTGGCTTGGATTGATTCAAGGTTGATTCATAAAGTTGTGAGGATTGATATGCTTAAAAGTGTTCTTGCAAGTTCTTGGTTGATTATTGTATAAACTTAGGCTTTGTGGGTTGAGTTTGATCACCTCAATTCATGCTAAGCTAGAGCTAATTAGAGTAGCACTTTCTTGTAAAAAACAGATAACTGATACAGACTGTAATAGCAGGAAAATAATCAACCGGGTAGGTAGCTGTCTTTAGCAAATACTTGGATGTCTACCTAAATTAGGTCCTCTTTGTATTAATTTAACAATCTAGTAAGTTTAGCAAATACTTGCTTGCTAGAGGGTAATAAGAGAGGATTTTAGGAGTTCAGCAAATACTTGCTCTTATATAACTAATTGATTTGCGGGGATAACTAATTTGTAGCCGAGGATCAACTGAAGAATCAACGAGTTAATCTAAGCCAACTTCCTTCTTCATTATCTAGATTCCTTTCACTTTATTTTAGTGCTTTCAGTATTTATGAGTTTATGTGTGTTTATGTCTTTGTGTTTTTAGTCTCTTTTGTTTAGTAGTTTTTAGTTAAACAAATCTCAAGTTTAGGCGTGGTTGCTTAACCAATTAAATCTTTAGGTCAATCAATAGAATCAAATTGTTCCCTGTGGATCGACCCTGCTTACCCTGTACTAGTTTCATTATCATTGGAGTATTGCAGGTTTTATTTGTGTGAGGTAAACGACGCTCACCAAATTGGCGCCGTTGCCGGGGAACGGTTGTTGATTTCTGTTGTTTGTTCTACTGATATGTGTGTTAGTTTTTCAGTATATGACCAGGTCTGATAAGCAGGTATTGGAGTTTGATTCTGAAATAGAAAAGACAGCCAAGAAGAATCGGAAGGAAGCTAAGTTGGAAAAGTTGAAGGCTGCAGGGGAACCTCAGTTTGCCCAAATCGAGACCCTTCCAGAGGCAGAAACTGAAGTTAAAACCGATCCTTCTCTAATGGCGAATCCTAATCTTAATGCTGACAATCCCTATATGTGGGAACTTACTGGTCACAGTGAAGAAGACCCCCCTACTCCCATCCAAGTGGCACCAACAGGGAGTCCCATTGAGATTAAGTTAGGCCTTTTGAATGTTCTTCCGAAATTCCATGGAAGGAGCACCGAAGATCCATACAATTTTTTGAATGAGTTCATAAAAATTTGCAAGGTGCAAAAGAGGCCTGAGAATGTCACGGAGGAGCAATTCAAGCTAGTTGCATTTCCATTTAGTTTGACAGGGGCAGCAAACCAATGGCTTTCTAGCTTACCACCAAATTCCATTACTACATGGAATGGTCTCAAGAAGCAATTTCTGGAGTATTATTTTCCCTCCACAAGGACTGAAACGTTGAAGAGAGAGATTTCTAGTATCCATCAAGAGTTTGATGAGCCATTAAGTGCATTTTGGCTTAGGTTTCGAAGGTTGGTGGATAGTTGCCCTAATCATCGCTTTTCGGAGGGACAATTGTTGCAATATTTCTACCAAGGGCTGACTTCGGTGAACAAAGACCTTATGAATTCAGCAAGCAATGGGGGATTTTCCCATCTTCGAGTGAATGAAGCTAGGGAAATTGTCAAGAAATTGATTGATTCCAAGAAGGAATATGACAGAGGTGATGTGAGGATTTTAAAGAAAGTGGTGGATACAAGCTCTTCGGGTGAGGATAAATTCAATGAAAGGATGGATAAATTGGAGAAAATTCTTTCAAAAGTGGTTGATAAAGTTGCTACTCCAAATACAAGCTCTTCTTCTAGCCCTTATGATCGTCCATGTGATACGTGTGGAACATATAGCCATACCACTTTGCAATGTAATTTTGCATTGGAAGAGCCACTTGTTCAAGCGAATACTATGGGGAATTGGAATGAGAGGCAGCCTAGGAGAGATCCTTATTCAGCTACTTACAATCCTGGTTGGAGAGATCATCCAAATTTCAGATGGAGAGATCAAGGAAACCCACCTCAACAAGCCTATGTTCTACCGAATCAAAGAATTCCTCAAGCTTATCCTCAAAATCAGCCACCTCCTCAAGTGAAGTCAATGGATGAGAAGCTAGATTTGATGATGAATATGCTTCAAGATCAGAAAGAGAGTTCTAAGAAAGCCGAGGCTACATTGGACGAGCATACCCGTCAAATTTCTCAATTGACAAATTCTTTGAATGAGCTTCGAATGCAACAACCTGGACTTCCTTCTCAAGTACAAATGAATCCGAGGGAGACAGCAAAACAGATCACTCTCAGAAGTGGAAAAGAAGTTGAGTCACCACCAAAAAAATTTGCAAGCGAGACCAATAAGGATCATCCTCAGCAATCTGGAGCAAACCCTGATTTGCCCAAACAGAGGCTGGTGACAGAAGCTGAAAATCTGGTAGGGGGTAATTTTGAATTAACCAAGGAGGAAACTCCGAGGAAGGTTCTGAATGATCCTCCAGTGAAAATTCTTCCTCCCTTTCCTCGTAGATTAGCAAAGAAAAAAGAAGAAACCATTGATTTCTTGTCTATTTTTGGAAAAATGGATATTAACATTCCTTTGTTGCAGGCAATGAGACTACCACCAGTGAGCAAGTTTTTGAAGGATTTTGTGGCAAGGAAACCACAGAACTCAAGCAAGGTGATAATGAGTGAGTCGGTTTCGGCAGTGCTAAAAAGAGAATTACCTCAAAAATGTAAGGACCCGGGTATGTTTTCTTTACCATGTCATATAGGAGAGGTAAAAATTGAGTCTGCTATGTGTGATTTGGGAGCTTCAATTAATGTTATGCCCTTATCTGTTTATAAGAAATTGATTGGAGCTGAATTGGTAGATACTAGGGTTGTGATTCAATTAGCGGACCGATCTTGTGTATACCCCGAAGGTCTTTTAGAAAATGTTCTTGTCAAGGTCAATGAATTTGTGTATCCCGCTGATTTTTATGTGGTGAAAATGAATCATGATAATGGTGAGAATAATTCTGGAGTTTTGTTAGGTCGGCCTTTCTTAAGGACGGCAAATACTGTTATTAATGTGGGAGATGGAACAATTTGTCTTGATTACTATGGTGACAAATATATTTTCAGCATTGAAGATGCGATGAAAAAACCACTTGATGCTGAAAATATATATGCCATCGATGTAATTGACCCTTTAGTCCAAGATTTTCTTGAGGCTGAGTTCTTGCAGGAAAGAATGGAGATTCCATCATCTACAGGTGCTACAGAGCTGATGGTGCAAGGAAAGAGTGATAAGGAGATTTGTGAGCTGCTGTGTTCTTTATATTCTCAAGAAGAAGTTTTGAGCACTGGAACCACTCTCGATTTGCCCAAACAGAGCCTTGCCGACAGACCACTGCCTTCTGAAATTTCACCACCAGTTTTGGAGCTTAAGGCACTGCCACCAAACCTGAAATATGTGTACCTTGGGGAATCTGAAACTTTGCCAGTTATTGTGAGTACCAAGTTGGAGGAGTCTCAAGAAGAAAAATTGATTGCCTTGTTGACGAAGTACAAGAAAGCAATTGGTTGGACTTTGGCGGATATCACGGGAATTAGCCCTGACATTTGCACACATCATATTTTATTGGAGCGGGATGCAAAACCTGTTCGAGATCCTCAAAGGAAGCTCAATCCTAACATGAGGGAGGTAGTTCTCAAGGAAATCCTTAAACTTTTATCCTTGGGAATTATTTACCCTATTTCGGATAGCAATTGGGTTAGTCCGGTCCATGTGGTACCCAAGAAGTCCGGTATTCAGGTGGTGCAGAATGAAAAGAATGAGTTGGTTCCTACTCGGCTAGTCACCGGATGGAGGATGTGTATCGATTATAGGAAGCTTAATGCGGCAACTCGGAAAGATCATTTTCCACTTCCTTTCATCGATCAAATGTTGGAGAGATTAGCGGGGAATAAATTCTTTTGTTTCTTGGATGGATATAGTGGATATTTCCAGATATGTGTGAACCCCGAGGATCAGGAAAAAACTACTTTTACATGTCCTTTTGGCACCTATGCTTATAGGAGAATGCCATTTGGATTGTGTAATGCTCCGGGCACTTTTCAAAGATGCATGATGAGTATTTTCTCGGATTTGATTGAATCAAGCATTGAGGTATTCATGGATGATTTTTCAGTGTATGGGAATTCTTTTGAGATGTGCTTGAGTAACTTGGAGCAAGTATTGATTCGATGTGTGAAAAGAAATCTAGTCTTGAACTATGAAAAATGTCATTTCATGGTGGATGAAGGCATAGTTTTGGGGCATGTAATTTCCGAAAAAGGAATTCAAGTTGACAAGGCTAAGGTGGAGACCATAGAACAACTACCTTATCCTACCAATGTCCGGGAGATTCGTGGATTCTTGGGGCATGCTGGATTTTATAGAAGGTTCATCAAGGATTTTGCCAAGATAGCGCAACCATTAACCAAACTTCTTCAAGATGATGTTCCTTTTGAAATGAATGAAGAGCGCAAGCTTTCCTTTGATGTGCTTAAAGAGAAACTCATCTCTGCCCCGATAATGCAACCACCAAATTGGGACATGCCCTTTGAATTGATGTGTGATGCAAGTGATTATGCGGTAGGGGCTGTTTTGGGACAAAAGCTAGGGAAGGAAAGCCATGTGATTTATTATGCTTCTAAGACTTTGAATCCGGCTCAATGCAATTACACCACTACTGAAAAGGAGCTGTTGGCAGTGGTGTTTGCTCTTGATAAATTCAGGTCTTATTTACTGGGATCGAAGATCATTGTCTACACCGATCATTCGGCGTTGAAATATTTGTTTACAAAGAAGGAATCCAAGCCGAGGTTGATTAGGTGGATTTTGTTGTTACAAGAATTTGATTGGGAGATAAAAGACAAGAAGGGTGCTGAAAATCATGTTGCTGACCACCTGAGTCGGTTGGTAAAACCTGAGGATGCAATCCCCATTCAAGAATTTTTTCCCGAAGAACATTTATATGCTGCCACAGGCCTCGAATTGGCCAAACAGAGCCCTCTTACAGCAGCATTGCATGGGAAATCTGCTCATGATCCATGGTATGCAGATATTGTTAATTTCATCACCACTGGGGAAAGTCCAGAAACCTTCAGCACTGCCCAGAGAATGAAGCTCAAGAGTGAGTGTAAGCATTATATTTGGGATGAGCCATATCTGTGGAAAATCGGCTCGGACCAAATCATTAGGCGATGCGTTCCTGATGAAGAACAAGGTACAATTCTTTTGCATTGTCACTCTTTTGCTTGTGGAGGTCATTTTGGTCCTAAACGTACAGCTCGAAAGGTTCTTGATAGTGGATTTTATTGGCTGACTATTCATAAAGATGCTTACATGTTTTGTAAGAGTTGTGCTAGATGCCAAATGACAGGAAATATTTCTAAACGTGATGAAATGCCTCAAACTCCCATTATTGTTTGTGAGATATTTGATGTGTGGGGTATAGATTTCATGGGACCTTTTCCTAGTTCATATGGTAATCTTTACATATTACTTGCGGTTGATTATGTCTCAAAATGGGTGGAAGCGAAAGCCACCCGCACTGATGATTCTCAAGTTGTTTCAGGATTCTTGAAATCACATATTTTCAGCAGGTTTGGAGTTCCGCGAGCAATCATTAGTGACCAAGGAACTCATTTCAAAAACCGCACCATTGCAGCCCTTCTGAAGAAATATGGAGTGCATCATAGATTGGCTACTACTTATCATCCTCAGTCCAATGGCCAAGCGGAGGTGTCCAATAGAGAAATAAAGCAAGTTCTAGAAAGGACAGTGAATCCATCTCGGAAGGATTGGAGCAAAAGATTAGATGATGCTCTTTGGGCTTATCGAACCGCTTTCAAAACTCCTATTGGAATGTCCCCTTATAGGCTTGTTTTTGGGAAAATGTGCCATTTGCCAGTGGAGATTGAGCATAAGGCTTATTGGGCTGTGAAGGAGATGAATATGCAACCTCTCAAGTGTGAGGAGGAAAGGAAGTTTCAACTTCAAGAGTTGGAGGAACTCCGTTTGGAATCTTTTGATCAAGCTATGTGGTACAAAGAGCGCGCTAAAATGTGGCATGACAAGAATTTGAGGTCCAAGGAGTTCAAGATTGGCCAGAAAGTACTACTCTTTCAGTCTAGGCTTCGGTTGATGCCCGGGAAACTAAAATCCAAATGGGCTGGTCCCTTTGAAGTGGTCTCTGTTTGGGCAAATGGAGCTGTTGAAATTAAAAGCATGCATACAGAGAAGTCTTTTCTGGTTAACGGTCATCGTCTCAAGCCATTTCACGATGCATCTCAAGTGGTAGTAGTGGAAGAAATTTCACTATGCCATACCTCCAGTACTTGACCGTATGACAAAGTCTAGCCACGGACTGTAAACGCGGGCGCTTATTGGGAGGCAACCCAATTTTTAATTTCATGTTCTTTCTTTTATTAGAATTTTAGTTTTTGGTAATTTACTTTTATGAAGTTAAACTTCTGTTTGGTTTTATTTTATGTGAAATATAATTAATACTAATTTTTGATGCTTTCCATTTTATTGTGCAGGGGTGTGCACAATTCTTCTTTAGGAAGAAAGGAAGAAAAGAAGATGAAGGATTAAGGCAATAGAACTCTCTTTGATGAAGTGCAGTCACTTCGGGCAGATGTGCAATTTTTGCACATGAAACTGGACGCTTTAGCTGCTCAAAATGGACATATTCAGTCAGCCTTAAGTCACCTCTGCACTGCTTGGTTTGCTAGCAATTCACAACAGCATCCACCACAAAACTTAAGTTCCCTAATTCCCTTCTCTATATTTATGTTTGTTTTATTTTATTCCTAGTTGTTAGTTGGTTTTTTCTCTGTTCCGCTTGACTTGCTTGAGGACCAGCAAGATTTAAGTGTGAGGAGGGTGGTTTAGTGGTCTAGGTGTCTGTTACTTATTTGAATGTTTATGTGTGTTTTATGTGTGTTTGTTGGTCAACAATTCAGCATGATAGGAGTACTGGAATTGACTTTGAAATGGAATAACTGTGCATGTTGAGAGAATTTGAGTAGTAAATAGGATTGCTTGATATCCCCTTGAGAATTTGAGATGATTGACCCCTGAAATCAGTTGCACTTGAATGAACTTGAGATAAATAAGATGAGTTTGAACAAAGCCTAGCAGATAGTAAGGATTGAGCCTAAAGTAGAGCACTCTCTACATCCAACTTGTTTTTGAGAGTTGTGGCAGCTAGGTTAATGCATGATGAGGTGATAAAAGGCAAATTAGGACTAACCCCACATCGTATATATAGCCATCCTTTATATCCCTTAGTGAACCCCTTTGAGCTTTAACTTTTTCTTTGCTTTAACCCCTTCAATAAAAAAATAAAAGATTGTATAGTCCGAGCCTTGTTGATATCCTTTTCTTGACCCTATTGTGCATACTCTTGAAGGCTTACGTATTGAATTCATCCATGGTGTAATATTGCATATAAGGCATTCCACAAGTAGGGGTATGGATCTGAATTGTTGTTCTGTAATTATGTTGTGTTTCCTTGGGATTAATTGTGAAAACAGTGCTGCTGAAAAAAAAAAAAAATAAAAAAAAACCAACGAAAAAAAAAAAAAAAAGAAAGAGAAAAACAGAGCACTCAGATGTGATATGGGAATTGCCTAGTTGAGATGGATGGTAAATATGTGATGGAGTATGCATAAGATGTTTTGAATGAACTTAGAGCCCGTAGGATCTTACCATGTTCATACACCCTTAACCCCATTACAACCTAAATAAAAGTCCTTTTTGATCTTCATGTTTTGATTAATGCTGCCACGGTATGTATTGAGTGAAATAACCCTTACTTTTGAGTGGATTGAGTGACAACCGTGAGGAAGTTCATCTTGTCTATTTTGATCGGGTTGAAAACAAGTTTGACTGATGTAGGGGGGATTGATTTGATAGTTTAAAGGGGGATGATACCAATTCTGTTTATGAAAGGAGACTTGATATCATGCATAGTGAACTTTGTTGATGAGCCAATGAAAGGAAATTTGAAGTGCTGAATATTTGACCAAGGTTTTGTATATAATTTTTTCTCTTTTCTGTTTTCTGTTTTCTGTTTTGGTTTGTTTTTTTGTTTGTTTTCTGTTTTTTCTGTTTTAAAGTATGTTTCGGTTTGCTTTTAGAGTGTATTAAAAGATTGGGAATTGTGACTGAACAACATGCTTTATTAACATACTTGAGGACAAGTATGACTCAAGTGTGAGGATTTGATAGGATAATTATATGTTGTTCTTTCATTGGGGAATTTAATTAAAGTGTTGATGTTTGAAGTGTATAATGGAGTTTTTATGGCCAAATTATGCAGTTAACATGGAGAAGAAACAGAGGACGGAAGAAGCATAATTTAGCATCAAGATTGAAGTGCAAAGGTGCAAGATTGAAGAGAAGAAGTTAGCAAGCAAAATGGAAGCAAGAAGTTGGGCTGAATTCATATGCTTAAGCCCACTAGTTAGTTTGTAATAAATACTCTTCCTAGTCCAAGATGGATTAGTAAGATATTTTGGTTGGTAGATTTTATATTATTTTACTCATTTTGAGCTCTATATAAATACCAAGAGCCAAAGTGATGAAGGAAACTTTTGGGAACAACTTGTGTAGATATTTTCGGATTCTTCTTCTTCTTGGAAGCTTGGCCGAGAGCCCTAGTTTTGGGACTCTTAAGTAGGTTTGATTTTTTCTTGTCTTTTCTTCTTGGTAAATTCCTTACTTTTCTTAGTTAATGAAATCATTTCTTTATCTTGTTTTCTTTGTTCATAATATGAGTAGCTAAATTTCTTAGTTGGCTTGGATTGATTCAAGGTTGATTCATAAAGTTGTGAGGATTGATATGCTTAAAAGTGTTCTTGCAAGTTCTTGGTTGATTATTGTATAAACTTAGGCTTTGTGGGTTGAGTTTGATCACCTCAATTCATGCTAAGCTAGAGCTAATTAGAGTAGCACTTTCTTGTAAAAAACAGATAACTGATACAGACTGTAATAGCAGGAAAATAATCAACCGGGTAGGTAGCTGTCTTTAGCAAATACTTGGATGTCTACCTAAATTAGGTCCTCTTTGTATTAATTTAACAATCTAGTAAGTTTAGCAAATACTTGCTTGCTAGAGGGTAATAAGAGAGGATTTTAGGAGTTCAGCAAATACTTGCTCTTATATAACTAATTGATTTGCGGGGATAACTAATTTGTAGCCGAGGATCAACTGAAGAATCAACGAGTTAATCTAAGCCAACTTCCTTCTTCATTATCTAGATTCCTTTCACTTTATTTTAGTGCTTTCAGTATTTATGAGTTTATGTGTGTTTATGTCTTTGTGTTTTTAGTCTCTTTTGTTTAGTAGTTTTTAGTTAAACAAATCTCAAGTTTAGGCGTGGTTGCTTAACCAATTAAATCTTTAGGTCAATCAATAGAATCAAATTGTTCCCTGTGGATCGACCCTGCTTACCCTGTACTAGTTTCATTATCATTGGAGTATTGCAGGTTTTATTTGTGTGAGGTAAACGACGCTCACCAGAACTGTAGCGTAATAAAGCTCCATTAGTATTTTAGCTTAACTAAGCTCCATTAGTGTTGAATGTTACATGAAGTTCAATTAGTGTTGTAGGCTACATGAAGCTCCATTAGTGTTACATGAACACTATAAATAGTGCTTGTACCTTTGAAGAAAAACACACTTCATTTCTATAGATATTTTATTGCACTTTCGCAGACATATTTTTAGAGTTTATTTCCATGTTTTAGTCTGCCACAAAGGTTCTAGTTTGCCTAAGCAGAAGCCAAATTTTGAGAGTCCTTTCTTTCTTTATTTTTTTATCTGACATCATGTTTAAATTTTATTTCTTTTACGATTTATCCATGCATATCATGAGTAGCTAAGTATTTATCGGAAGTAATTTACGAGTATTAGTTTATGAATCGTGAGACCTAATTGACTAATAATTGATTCTTATGTATTTTTGATTGTTTTGGTTGAATTTATTCTTAATATGTTTAAGGATGACCGAATTGAATAACGTCAGGATAATGCTAGCTAATTCCACCAATACGTAATTGTTGTAATGGGTTAGTAAGTAGCGAGTTCTTGTGAAAAACAGATAACTGGTACAAACTGTAATAACAAGATAGAAAAAACTTAAGTGTGCATTACTATTTACTTTTATTTTGGTAATTTCTATATTAGGTTCTTTTCAACGAATAATTTTTTAGGGCATCTTGGTAAGAGAAATGGTTGCTTAATTACAATTAATCGACTGCCGACAAATTAAGAAAGAATCGAGAAGGTTTAGCAAATACTTACCGACCTATAGCTGATAGATGAATAAGAATTACTTCACTATTGCATTGATGATCGATGTTAACTAATTCAAGTTATTCTTAGCTGATATCATTCTCATATATTTTATTCTCCTTTTTGAAGTTATTAGGTTGCATTCTTATGTGTTAGCAAAATTATGATTTTAAGGCGTTGTGGCTACACCAAAAAACTTTTCTAAATTAGCTAGTAAATTTTATAATTATTTCTCCGTTTCTCATAGGATCGACTATGTTTTCTATTGTGCTAATTAAATCTTTTTAGTAGTTTGCAGATTATTTAGGCAAGTTATACGACGCTCGGTGGATGGCCATGTTTGGTATTCTTGTCTAAATACGGAGTTTTGTGGACTTAATTTATACTAATGGATACCTCGTGTCCACGGGAACCTAGATCTTTCTTTGTGATCTCATTAGTAGGTTGCTCGTGGGTACTTTTCATCATCTTTGTATAGAAGGCCGTTTGCAAGAACGGTAGAAGATATCAAAGGCCATTCACAAGAATGGTAGTAGATTGAAGGTCACAGACTCTAAAGTGTGTTAGTAGATGGATTAAGCCCAAGAAAGGAAGTTTCAAAGTTCAAAGATGCCAAGGAAGAAATGGAGGAATTGTTGTCCGAGAGTTGCGCAAAGTTCTAGGAAAGATCAAAGAAGAATCGGCCCTTAAGGATGGAACCATTGGATTCTTCTTCTCAAGCGCTATAAAATCGACTACAAGAACTCTCAAATCAAACCAACGGTTAATCCGTAGTGGAGCAAACAAGCCAGTTGGTCGAACCAGCCACGGGCAGCACAGCCACACATGGCCAGTACGAGGCTAGACCAAGCACGACCCATACCAAGCTTCACGGCCCGTGCCAAGGGCCTTTGACATAATCCATTCCAATCAACATGGGCCATGCCAAGCCCCAACATGGACCATACCAATCCCAGATAGCCATGTTCCACAAGTCTTCTTTTCACTCCAAAATTTGGCTAAGTATGGGCGCAGACCGTTCTGTTTCACATGGCCCACGTCGTTTTAAGTCACATATGTCAAGACCAGCCCACGGGGTGTGAATAATGATGCGACCCGTGCCATGATACTGAGAAAAATGAGGATCTAGCTGACGGCCTGCTCCAAACGACATGGGGTGCAGATTAGAAGATAAAAAATGGAGCTCCAGCTAATGGACCGCGCCGGTTAACACGGACCTAACTAGCACGTCTGCGCCAGGATTGATAACACATGCCAACCCGAGGCCATAAGCCATGCTAAGACTAATGTCCCGTGCTAGCACGAGGCCACATTGGTCAGCATTGGCCGTGCCAGACCCTATGCCCCCCTTGTGCCATTTGCAGCTGCTAAGGTCTTTGGCCTATTTTGGACCTATTTATAGACCCAATTCACTACTACTATATATATGGACCTTTTTCTACTAGGGTTGAGAGACTAGATCAGATTTTACACTTCTAAAGTAGGGTAGAGAGAGAAAGGTGCTCCTTCTTCTCTCTAGAATTTCCTCTTTTTATTTTTGCTTTGCTCAAAGGCATTGAATCCAATGAAATATTTGGGCTCAATGCTTAGGGAGTATTTTAAAAGCTAGGGGATAATATTAGTTTTCATGTTTTGACTTGTGTTTTGTGAGATTCCCTAGATATACTGGTGTATACCTAGCCCAAAGGTTGAGCCGCATGCCCGAAGTTGCAAGCAAGCCCAAGACCAACTCGCGATGCAAGCAGGGATAAAATCAACCCACCAACCGTGAAAAGTGGATATCATAGCCAATCGTCGACCACAGACCATTTTTCTCAGAGCCATAATCAAGCACAGGATAGAAAACCCGAGAAAAGCGGAGCTACGTTCAGAGCAGGCTATAAAAGGAACAAAGAGGTCACATATATAGGTAAGTGCAACCAGATTAGAGAAGCCTAATTTCTAAAAAGAGGATACTGACTTGAGCGTTGGAGCATTTTCCTCAGAACCACTTATGGGATCTCTTTTGGAGGCATCTCTTGGTGGGCGATGATCAATTAGCTGGATTGGGAATACCACAACATTTGGTGCCATCTGTGAGGACATAATTTTTTTTCCAGTCATTCATTCCCAACGAGGTTGATAATGGTATTCACCAGGAGTGAAAGAAGTCAAAACCACCACACTCAAGACCAAACAACTGGGAGAGATAGAAATATACATCCCAACCAACATCAAGATCACATTCCCAGCAGAGAGCAAGAACATGCTAGGGATGACACAGAGGATGAAGAAGAGGAAAAATCCCCTAACACGAACAAGGAAATAGAAAGGAGAGCGTTCATGTCATTCCCAGAAGTGAATAAAGAGAAACTTTATAATTAGTTTCTAGCTACTCTCAAACCAAGGTCCCCAGGGTGAGTAAAAAAATTGTTCAAAATAATGAGGGCCTTAAATATGGGGACGAGTTAAGAGACATAGTAGCGGATGGCAATGCAGAAAAGTCACCACTAGCTCCACATTGTTGCAACTTTAGGATGCCAAAGGACTTCAAGTTACCATTACATGTCAAATTCTATGATGGGATGACCGACCCAAAGGAATTCCTACATTCCTATCGTAATAGCATGAGGTTACGCGACGATGAAATCGAGCTGGACTGTAAGGCGTTCCCCATATTTTTGTCAGGAACAATGATCACATGGTATGAAGATTTACCAATCGGAAGCATCACATCTTGGGCACAACTTCCAGGTCTGTTATAAGGACGCTTCTACCAGAAGTAGAAGTTTACCAAAACAATTACAGATCTAAACAATTTAGCTCAACAAGCGATGAAAGCTTGGCAGAATATCATAGTAGGTTCGTTATAGAGAGTCTACAGGTGTGGGACCTATTGTTTCAATCTTCTTCAGGTGCATTCATAGGAAACATTCGATCGGGAGAGTTCTACAAGGAACTAACATAGAACATGCCAGAAAATCCAAGGGACCTACAAAAATGATAGAACAGTATGTTCAAACTGAGGAAGCCAACAACTGTAAAATATAGCGGGAGCGGGGCGATAAAATAGTAATCGAAGACTGGCAAAGGAATTTGGCAAAGAAAGGAAAAGGAAACTTCTCTTTCAAAGGAAGAGAAGCAGGAACAACAAACCCCTTGTCCAAGAGACACCGCTAACAAAATCGCGAAGAGAGATCTGGCAAGCAAACAAAGATCTATTTCGTGAACTAGCACCAATGGTAGCGCCTCCAGATAAAAGGTCAAGAGAATACTATTGTGCCTTCCATAAAAATCAAGGTCACAATATTGAGTATTGCAGAGATCTACGGAGGCAGATAGAAAAGAACTTGAGGAATGGTTATCTTGGGCAATACCAGAAGGAAGATGGAGGTAATAGATACAACGAAACGAGCAAGGAAAGAAGCTCTATGGCTAAAACCCAAGCCACAACAAACACTCTGTACAGAAATGAAAAGATGATGGCGGCAGAGGATTTCAAAGAGGATGCGCCCAACAAAGCTCCTGAAAAAGTAGTTTTCTCCATACATGAGTCAATAGAGTCCTTATCAAATAATGCCTAGAAGGTTAAGGCTAGGTATTCACCTCCACAGGAACCCATAGATAAAAGGTTTCATATCGAAGAAACAATCACATATAGCGAAGAGGACGATGTTCCTAATGCCTCGCCACATAATGTTCCTATGGTCATTATAGCTAAAATTAGGAATGTGGCGGTTCATAGAGTGTTTGTTGATGATGAAAGCATGGTAGAAATCCTTTTTGTGGACTATTTTGATAGACTTGGATTCAAGAGAGCGGGCCTGAAGAAATCCACGTCCACACTCGTAGGATTCACAGGACGAGCAGAGACACTGCTTGGCAATATTTAGCTGCCTGTAACAATTGGGGAGAATGGGAGAAACTACACTATGATCTGTGACTTCATTGTCATAGATGCTCCAAGTTCATTTAATGCCACTATTGGTGGGCCATGGATTAATAGAGCCAAAGCAATATGGTCTACATACCATTTAGATATAAAATTCCCTACCCTAACATGTATTGTAACAGTGAGGGAAAACCAGCAAACCGCCAAGCAGTGTATGGTCATTGCAATGAATGAAAATGATGCCAGTACTATCACAAACAGCGACTCACTTAACAAGGTGGATAGCCCAGTAGAGATAGGGGAACAAACTAAAGATGTCATTCTGGATGACAACGATGTATCAAAATGTGTCAAAGTGAGGAAATGTCTTCCAGATCAAGAGAAACGAAGGGTGACACAAGGACACATTCACATGGAATGTACAAAATATGGGAGGAGTTGACCCAAATGTGGCAACTCATTCTTTAATATCGTTGATTCGATCAAGCCGTTCAAGCAGAAACAAAGAAGCTTTGCTAGTGATAGACAAAAGACAATCGAAGAGGAAGTAAAGGCATTGTTGCAAGCTGGGATTATAAAGGAGGTAATGTACCCAACATGGCTAGCGAACCTGGTGATGGTGAAGAAGGCAGACGCTGGGTGGAGAATGTGTATAGATTTCACCAATCGAAACAAATCATGCCCAAAGAATTGTTACCCCCTGCTAAAGATTGATCAGCTAGTAGAAGCAATCTCATGATACGAAGTTCTTGCATTCTTGGATGCCTACAAAGGGTATCATCAGATATTGATGAACCCTAAAGATGCAGAAAAAATGGCCTTCATAACAAGTTTTGGGATATTCTGCTACGTGAAGATGTCATTAAGATTGAAAAACATGGGAGCAACGTATCAGAGAGTGATTGGTAATATGTTTCGCAGCCAGATTGGGAACAATAAAGAGGCGTATGTGGATGATATGGTCATAAAAAGTAGGCGAGCAGTCGACTTCTCGGATGACTTAAAAGAAACCCCAGATACATTAAGAGCAATTGGAATGAAGCTAAATCCTAAAAAGTGCATAATAGGGGTTGGCGCTGGAAAATTCCTGGGATACAAGGTCTCCTCAAGGGGGATCGAGGCTAACCCAGAAAAAATACAAGAAATCATTAATCTCCCTCAACCACAAACATGGAAGGAAGTCTAAATCTCGATGGGTTGCTGGCTTCGCTTAGTAGGTTCATGTCAAAAGCAGCCAAAAGGCACTTCCCACTGTTTGAAATCCTTAAAAAGACCAAGAATTTTAACTGGAGTGAAGAGTGTCAATCAGCATACGAATTGCTGTAGGACCAACTTCAGACACTTCCAACCTTGAAAGCACCAATTCAGAGAGAGACATTATACTTATATTTGGTAGTTTCTCTGAATGTAGTAAGCTCAGTCTTGGTAAGGCAAGAGGGCCAGAAATATATACTAGTATTCAACAACAGTAGAATACTGCAGCAGGCTGAAAGGGCTTATCTTCCAATTGAAAAGATGACCCTAGCATTGATATATTTGGAAAGAAGACTGTGAACATATTTCCACAGTTATATAATTGTTGTCTATACTAACTACCCAATCAAGAATGTCTTGAACATGCCCGAGTTATTTGGGAGAATAACCAAATGGGCTCGTGAATTGGGACAGTTCGAGATTCAATTTCAACCGCGAACCTCAATCAAAGCACAAGCTGCAGCAGATTTCATTACCGAAATGACAAGCGTCGGAGTGCAACAGGAGAAAACACAAAAATTTCTTGACAACGAAAAAAGAAAGGCCAATGGGATGAAGTTTCATGGAAACTGTTCGTAGATAAAACATCTAGCAAAAAGGATATAGAGCAAGACTGTTGTTGAATAATCGGAACTGAGGAGAATACAGATACTAGCTTTTCTTTGATTTCTAACTTACCAATAACGATAATGAGTACAAGGTGTTAATATGTGGTTTAGACCTCACGGTTAACATGAAGGTGAAGAGCGTTTGAGCGTTCAACAATTCACAGATAGTGATCCAACAAGTGCGAGGAGATTACGAAGTGCGAGAAGAGCAATTGATGAAATACTTAACCAGGGTTCATCAACTCATCGCTCACATTGAATACTTCAACATCCAACACATCCCAAGAACTTAAAAAATGAAGGCAGACACATTAAGCAAGTTAACCGCAACAGGTTTTGACTCCTTAGTTGACCATAAAGATGTGAAAGTGGAAGTCATTCTGGTTAGAAGCACAGCGAGGACAATCATGTCAACAGTTCAAGCACATGAGGTAAACTGGATGACACCATTGATTGAATACTTGGATAAAGGTAAGCAACCGACAGATAAGGTACAAGCCAGAAAGCTAGAAATGTGATCCCATACTATGTTTATGAAGATGGAACTTTGTACAAGAAAGGGTATCTATCTCCATGGATAAAGTGTGTGGGGCTATCACAGGCATGAGAAATCTTGAAAGAAGTGCACAAAGAATTATGCGGATCACATCAAGGATCTCAAACGATCACAAAGAAGATCATTCAAGCGAGATACTACTGGCCGACCATGTTCAATGATGCACACAATTTTGTCCATAAACGCATAACCTGCCAGATAAATGCTCCAATATTGCACAAGCCGCAGGAAGCATTAAAGGGAATATATGGAGCTTAGCCTTTTGATAAATGGGGAATTGATCTTATAGGACCTTTTCCAAAAGGTGTTGCCAGGTCCAAGTTTTTTATTGTGGTAGTAGACTACGTCATGAATTGGGTAGAAGTGAAACCCTTAGGAAGAGTCACAACAGAAGCAGCGAGAAATATTGTTTGACAGAATATAGTTTGCAGCTTTGAGTATGACAAACCATCGTTACCGACAATGGCTTGCAGTTTATAGGTGGGATCTTTACATAATGACGTTTGAAACTGGGAATCACGCAGAAATTCACTTTTGTAGCTCACCCAAACAAACGGCCAAGTAGAGGTAAGGAACAGAACGATTATTTAGGGTGTCCAGAAAATATTGGAAGGAATGAGAGAAGGCTAGGTTAATGAGATACTAACACCTTGTGGTCTTATAGAACAATAGTGCAGGAACCAATAGGCGAAACATTGTACAATTGGTAATACCAGTTGAAATCGGGCAATCAAGCCTTCGAGTTGAACAATACAAAGAGGATACCAACCCAGAGACGGTGAGGTTTGACTTGGGTGAGCTCGAGGAAAAGAGACAAAGAGCAACAATCAAGGAAGCAAGGTACAAGGAAAGGATAGACAGAGCTTTCAACCATAAATTCAAGGAAACACAATTAAAAATTGGCAATCCAGTGTTAAGGAAGAATGAAGCTAGCCTAGCAGAGGAAAAAGGAAAGTTGTGCCCAAAGTGGGAAGGGTCATATAAGATAACGAAGAAACACCGATCCAACGGCTTCGAGCTAGAGAGAATGGATGGTAGTATCATTCTTAACACTTGGCACGTAGTCAACTTAAGAAAGTTTTATGTGTAGATTTAGCAGAGAGACGAGATGTCCTAATTTCCATGTATAGAGACCATGATATAATCATTGGGAGTGTTCATTCCTTTGTTCTACATTGAAAACGAAATGATCACAATATAAATCCTTTGAAGCACCATCTTTTCTTTTTAGACAGTCGTACTTTTCATTCACAAAACTAAGTTACAAATTCTTAACATACGAACACAGGATGATAGTGACATAATTATCATTTATGAACATCATTCAACTTCCCTCTTTGAAAAATACAAAGAAAAGCAAGTCATGAACTTTGTAATAAGGCAGATATGCCCACAACAAAGCTACAAAAGCAAGCCATAGATCTTGCGGCTTCGTACTATCAATAAAAAGCAATTTATAGATTCTGCTACCAGGAAAACCTGGCTCAAAAACAGCGACAAAAGCAAGCAATAGATCTTGCAGCTTCACACAATAAAGCAAGCAATAGATCTTGCAGCTTCGCACAATAAAGCAAGCAATAGATCTTGCAGCTTCGCACAATAAAGCAAGCAATAGATCTTGCTACTTGGCAGATATGCCTACAATGCAGCGACTAAAGCAAGCTATAGATGTTGTGGCTTCGCGCAACAAAGCAAGTAATAGATCTTGCTACATAGTAGATATGCCTATAATGCAGCAACTAAATCAAGCTATAGATCTTGCGACTTTGCAATAAGCAGAGCTAAAATACTCAAAACAAAATAGATTGATATACGAGACACAAGTCCTACGAAGAAAAACAAACTATGCAGTCAAGAGCATTGAAAAGTGTGAAGACAGAATAAAAAAAGGACAATCAAAACATAAAAAAACAATATCATTGGAAAACATCACCCTATTTTATCTATGCATAGACGCTCGTGATGAACCAGAAAAAGATGAACCACCACAACGATGACTGTGCTCAGCTTTGTGATGGAGGAGCTCAGCTCTACGCCGATTTTCTTCAGCCTCATGCTCCTCGCTAACCATTTGGTTATATCACCATTTCATGTGTAAATAAGCAGGATGGCATGTTGCACCCCTTTACTCCATTTGACCGATATACCTAGCATAATACACCTTGAAATCAGTGATATAGCCGAACTCCTCGCGGTCCGGCTGCATACTCATCACATTAGCGGTCTCTTCACACTGCTTTATTTTGGTCCTTAAATTTCACACTTTGTCCTCTAAGCTGTGAATATAGGATCAGACAGCCTCAGGAAAATTGATCTTTTGATCACCAGTTCCCACAATGAGACACCCACGGCTAGTACCTCTATGAGATGAAGAAGGGAGAGCCCAAAGTCTATCTCTGTACTCAACACAATTTTGCTCGATTTGGTGCACTAAAAATCAAGCCAATTTCACTCAGTGCGAAGTTGCTTATTTTCACTACGCATTTGTGTGTTTATAGAAAACTACTCATCAAACTTACTTTGCCAACCAAGTACATAAGAACTTAAATGATCACACTCACCCTTTCTTTTTCTTTAACTTTTTGAACAAATTATCAATATGAACACATTGTTTATCAATGACCAATGTCTTCTAATGGGCCTCGCAAGTCTTGCTAGCAGCATAATTCCTAGCCTCTTCCTGTTGTTGGAGCATCTTCACCATAGCCAACTGTTGACGGTGGATAAAACCATTCTACTCGTTACAAATCCTACGCAAATAGCGCACAACATCCTGGGTATCTTTCACATCTTTTCCCCCGTTTACTTCAAGATCATTAATGCCCAAGAGCATGTATTTCAAACGAATACCTAGAGACAACGCCCACTCTTGGACGCGAGCAGGGATCTTAAGATATCTCATGTACACAACAACAGATTCAAGATCTAGCAGCCCACGAACAATATCTTTGCCAAGGGATGAAACATTGTAACCATCAAGAACAAACTGAAAACAAGGACATTTTGTAGTTACAGACACTGAGGCATTGGAAATAGGAATTTTCCACCCAAAGCCTAACGGAAGTGACTCCACATGACAGAAGCAATAAGAAGATACAATCTCTTCATATTCTTTAGTGAAGTACTGGGAGGCACGAATCAATCCAATAGGGCATTAAAAATGAGAAGACGAAGATTCTTAACGATCGGAAAAATGATCGCTATATCTAAGAAAGTCAAGGCATTTCAAAAAATTATGATCTATCAAAATATTGAAACCCTGCATATAAATAGGTATAATGAGACGCTGCAAAAAATGAATGATGAAATAGCAGTGATATTCCCAATCACACAAATAGTACAACCATACACCACAATATTGTCTCAAATTACACTTCAAAATCTAGCAAAAATCAAATACACTAGGAATTAACTGACTTTGGAGATAGAAGTAGGCAAAGGCTGAACAACGATAGCAGAGACTTTCTGGCTTGGTGGCTAAGCGGGAGCTTCGTGGTTTGGCTGCTGGGCAAGGGCATCAATGCTCGCATAAGCCTCAGCGACCACACTGGCATTAGGGTTAGGAGTTGGAGCAACAATGCCAAATTTAAATGGAAGATCCTCCAAGTAATCCACCTCGCAACCCTTTAGTTCAGTCGCAGAGAAAGACATGAAAGGCTGGCAAGATGCGAGAGCAAAGCATAGGGATGCCCCCCATCAGTAATTTTTTTTATAAAAGCTTTGTTCAGCTTTGCCTTTTGCTTCTCCAGTTTCTCAGTACATTTCTTCAGCATGGGTAGACTCTTCAGTGAACAGGTTGGATTCCACTCGCGTTAATCCTTCACAGCCTCGCAGTACCCAACGGTGTGAGCATTGCTAGAAATGTCCTCAAATAACTATTAGAAAGACTTAGTATTGCAAATCCAATCTACCAGAATTTGAGGATAGTTAGGAGAAGCAGGTCTATGGGTTCGCTTCTCCTATAACTTAGAATGAACCTGAGCCATTCCCACCCCCGCGACCTTCGTACGCTCCAGAGCGGCTTTCAGGGAAGTTTCTAGATTTGGACATTTTATTTCATAAGCCTTATACTTCTCCATAAGTGACTCATTAATAGGGGAAAACTTAGAAAGCCACCCACTCACGATCTGAAGGCTCTAGCCAACCTTACAAAATGATAACACAAAGGATAAAGTTAATCAACATTTTACAAAGAAAATATCATAGTATAGCAAAAGCCACTAAAATCTAGCCGCGAACTTACCGCAGCTAGTGTATCAGGCAGAGATAGGTTTGAGAGAATGTCAGATATCATTCCCTCTGCTAGAGGATCCTTGATTTGTGCAAAAGTTTGAGGGTGAGATGCATTGGCACCACGCCCCTTTTTCACGGGAGGAAGTAAATGTCCTGAAGGACCTTCACTCCTATCCCTCTTGTGCTTTTTCTCTTTATGCCCACCAATGGAGTGGTGACCACCTGTCTCCCTGCCTTCAGAAGACTTACCCTTATTACCAGTGCCTATTTTGTTACCACCCTGCCGAGTGGTGTTGTTTCCAGCAGCATTATCAGGCTGAACAAACGTTTTAGCCACCTCCTCATCATTGCCATCAAAAAGAAATATGTAAATCTATTCTTTAGATAGATCTATGACTGAAATAAAAATAAAAATCATAAATTAAATGAAGGCATGAAAAATATATATCGTTTGCCAACATAAGAGAGAATACAGATTAAACCCATCAAAACAATAACGAACAAAACACCTTCACATCAAATTCAAAATGGCAAACATGTTGGGTATGAGCACGAAGTGTGGCCACGATTTTTGTCTCAGCAGTAAAACAGACACTCAGACTAGGAAGCTTAGACTTGGGAACCTTGTAGTTCCAAGAAGGCACAGCCACATCGGGAGTTTATTTTAATTTTATGAAAAAATATTTTGTACGCCACAGACCCACATTACTAGGGAAACTGCTAACTAGTTCAACCCAAGCGATTAGAGGATAAATGGTGAATTCATCAACTGTATTTTTAACTTTTCACTGATGATAGAAGTTCCAAACTCAAGAGAAAAAGGAATATCTTCTTTCTCACAAACCTGATGAAACCCCATTATGATAGCGATGCTCTTGGGGTGAAATTGGGACAGTGCAACCTTGTATCAATGGAGAAGTTCAATCACATGTTTAGGGAGAGGAAGATAAAGGCCAAAGTTTAGGTAGGATTAATAACATGAAATATAGTTAGGCTGAGGAGTGCAAACGAACTCTGAATTCACCGAAGCGCAAAGGGAAAAGGGAGCTAGAAATGGGAAATAACTATTCAACTCATCTAAATACGAACTAGTAGTACATGACGTATGGTAGAGGATCCAGTGATATGACCAGAATCCCGTGGGAGTGAGCATCTTGGAGAGAGACTCAACATGGTTAGAGAAAACATATGGATATGCGAGGGTTCTAGAGTTGGAAGTAACAACCTTAATTAAGGTTAAATATCGTGGGCACAAGTTTTTTAGAGAAAATTTTACCAGAAACAAGCCGGAGGAGATGCCTGGAAAATAGTTAAAAACACAACTGCTAAAATTACCATAAATCGAAGAAGAACCTCAATGTATCAAGTGCAAAATATGTAGCAAAGAAATTGGAAATTAAATTAGTGACAAAACTTACTCTTGAAGAGGACGAAGGAAGATGATACGTAGAAAACCCTAGGATTGCTCAGAGAGGATGAAAGCTTGGGCAACAGAAGAGATAAACTGAAATGACAATGAGAAAAGATACTTAAATATCAACAAGAAATGGCAGGATTGAGGAAGACAATCAATTCAGAAAATGCAATGATGATAATCTGACACAAAAGAAAGTTACCTTTTGCTTATATCAAGACAACGGTGGTATATGAAAAGACAGCACACTAAATGAGGGCAACATTAAAATATCTGTTTCAAATTCTTCATTTAAGAGGTACAACGAGACCAAACATCAGAAAAATATGGACTAGAATAGCGAATATTGAGGATCAAATCTCGGCCTTTAGAAACAAAGTCTTTGCAAATATAACCTTGTCACGAGGAGTTCAAAATTCAAAAATTAAAATTTTAAGGAGTATTGAGGACAGAGATATAGCCAAAAAGCCAACGTCAATTTGCAGTGACGACAAAGGCAGTATTAAATGACGAACAATCTGTTAACGAGCAATATCAGTTAGTATTTAAACCATAAAGCCACGCCATTACTCCTTTTATTTTAGACTTCATGGCTATGGGAGCTTAAGGTGTATACCTAGCCCAAAGGTTGAGCCGCAGGCCCGAAGTTGCAGGCAAGCCCAAGATCAACCCACGATGCGAGTAGAGATAGAGGCAACCCACAAACCATGAAAAGCGGAGATCATAGTCAGGTGTCGACCACGAACCATTTTTCTCAGTACCATTATCAAGCACACAGTAGAGAACCCAAGAAAAGCGGAGCCACGTTCAGAGAAAGCTATAAAAGGAACAAAGAGGTCACATATACAGGTAAGTGCAACCAGATTAGAGAAGCCTGATTTATGAAAAGAGGATACTGACTTGAGCGTCTAAGCCTTTTCCCCGGAACCACCTCCGAGATATATTTTGCAGGCATCTCATGGTGGGCGATGATCAATTACCCAGATTTAGACTACCACAACATCTATCTATTCCTATGTGTTTGTTATACTATGTTGACTTGTTCTTGAAATGTTATGAATTTCATGAATGATACACTCCATTAGCACACACTCTAGTCTACATTCATGTTGGTTCACATATTGATACCACCAGGGGAAGAGAAACCTGGATGTGATATGGGTATCGAGGCCGGACCACGTGGGTGTGTGCACGTAGGTGTTCCAAGTTTACCTCTATGCTGACAGCACACCAGTCTCAGCTGGCGAGTTGGTCTGCAAGGTTACGGGTAGAGATAGTATTTAGTATCAAAACTATGGTTTAGCGACCCTAGTGCCATTTTAAGGTGCCTATTTCCCTTTGCCTCTTTAGGCCTAGGGGTAGAGCATTGGTGGTGTAGTGCCCGAGACGTAATCATACGGGGGAGAAACAGATCTGCACAATGGTAGAGCCATTGTTGCACTCCCCTAATTACGGAGGCGGTGCCGATGGAAGATTGCAAGAGCACCCTATATGAAAGGTATGGGGAAGTGTTGACCAACGACCACACAACATGTTATGAACACTATAATAAGCTTTGATATCTTGTATGTGATGGAATTGAGGATCGAAACATACAGTCAATCATGTTATGTAAATATTTTCGAAGTGCTTGCATATATAGTTTTCTCTTGTGTTACTTCTTATGTTCGTAGTTGTTAATTGAAAAACCCAACCCCCCCATTTTGAAATATCTAGCTATTCTTAGAACATGGACGGAATGACAACTTGTACATGGTTGTGTTTAGTTGGCTATTAGACCCTCGCATCTCTGTGGACAAACCTGGTCTTGCCACTAACTACCCCATAGGTAGCTTAGTATTAAGTTTGGGAGCGAAATATAAATTTTATCTTTGACCTTCTTTTTCGTTTGTTTGGAACGCCTTTGCTTGGGTTAGCTACGCTCATTTAACGACCCCGATTGGAGGTGGGTCAAATTTTGACACCGCTGCAGGGGATGCTAGTTTAAACGTTTAATTGTCAATTTTCATAACACGTTAGTTCAGTAGTTAGTGTTGTTCTTTTGTTTGTTTGTTATTTTTCAAAGTAGGTATTTCTTGAATATTTGGTGCAAACTGAGAACCCTTGCTTTATGAAATACCACTCAATAGATGAAACTTTCTAGGGTATGTCATTTTGAAACTTTGCTTTATGGTTCCCGCAACTCACGTGTCCATGGTTGAGTGATTATGGAAAGAAATGGAGCTTGTTGTGATGCAAGATCAAAGAGAGCGATAATGGTGCACATACCATAACTCACTTGAATTTATCTTAGCCCCTAAATCTGCATGCGAGGAAATACTTGGGTCCTAAACCAGTTTTGGAAAAACTAATGAGTTTCTTCAAAACCAAGTATTTAATTGCATTAGGGATTTTGGGGTTCAGATTTCTTCTAGTGTTGAAATGATAGGTGGGAAGGTGAGTGAGTTCATTGGTATAGTGAATCGATTGATAGGAAGGCGCAAGCTCACGGATGAGGAAGCTCCACCACCTTTATGCTTAGATGGTTTGAGGAATAGGAAGCCATTTGAAGTCTACTATGATCATGAGGTTAGTTATGTTTCTTTTGATGCTATTTATTCTATGCATAAGTGCAAGGCTTTGTTGAAAGAATTATGTGAACCAATTGAGCATAGAGTGATAAATCAAACAGTGAATAACAACTCCCCTCTGTTTGATATGTTTGACAATATTTTGGAAGATATGTTCAATGTTAACGAGAGGGTAGCTTTAGAGAATACCTCTTTGAATGATATATGCTTTCTCTAGATGCTAACCTAGAAGTGTGGAATAGGTTGATCCTCAAGCTCAGAACTGTGGGGAAGCCTTACCCAAGAACCTAGATGAGCTAGTGTTACCAGAAGTCAAACCTTCAATGCAGGAACCACCTGTAGTTGAACTCAAACCTTTTCCTGAGAACTTGAAGTATGTATTTTTAGGTGAGAGTGAAACACTACTTGTGATTATCTCTAATAAGCTATCTAGTGACCAAGAGAGTAGGTTGCTCAAATACCTTAGGAAGTTCAAGGGATCAATAGGGTGAACCTTAGCGGACATTAAAGGTATAAGCCCCTCTATTTGCATGCATTGTATACTATTGGAGGAGGGTGAAAACATGTATGCTAACCTCAAAGGCGGTTAAACCCGCTAATGATGGAAGTAGTTAAAGGAGAAGTACTTAAACTACTTAAGGCGGGGGTGATATATCCTCTTTCCGATAGTAAGTGGGTAAGTCCCACACAAGTGTTTCCTAACATGAGTGGAGTGGACGTAGTGGAAAATAAGGATGGGGATATGAACCCCACCCATATTCAAAGCGGGTGGTGAGTCTGCATTGATAATCGCCGTTTAAATATGGTAACTCACAAGGACCATTTTCTCTTACCTTTTATCGATCAAATGCTTGAGAGATTATCCTTTCACTCCTATTATTGCCTCCTATTCAGGGTATTTTCAAATAGCCATCGATCTTGAGGACCAAGAGAAGGCGGCATTTACATGTCCCTTTGGCACTTTTTCCTATACACATGTGCCTTTTGGTCTCTGTAAGGCCCATGGCACATTTCAACGATGTATGGTTAGCATCTTCTTAGAGTTTATGGAAATTTTTTTGAAGTTTTTATGGGTTATTTTACCATTCACGAGGATTCCTTCAATTCTTTCTTGCACCATCTAGCACTCGTAAGAGAGAGGTGCATTGAGACCAATCTTGTCTTAAACTCTGAGAATGCCACTTTATGGTGGAAAGGGGAATTGTTCTAGGTTATGTGGTGTCAGCTCAAGGTTTAGAGGTTGATAAGGCTAAAGTAGACACTATCAAATCCTTACCCTATCCCACTAATTTTAAGGATGTTAGGTCATCTTAGATCACGTTGGGTTCTACCAACGTTTCATTAAGGATTTCTCTAAGATTTTCTCACCTTTGTGTAAGTAGTTACAAAAAGATGTTGAATTCAAAGTAGATGAGGATGGTAGGAAATCTTTTGACACATTGAAACCCATGCTTGTGACTGCCCCTATCATCCAACCCCCAGACTGGTCCCTTCTATTTGAGATTATGTGTGATGCTAGTGATTATGACATAGGAGCAGTTTTAGGTTAGAGGGTAGGAACAGTACCACGCGTCATATACTACGCTTTGGTAACCCTTAATGATGCTCAACGCAACTACTTCACCACAGAGAAGGAGTTACAGGTCGTAGTCTTTGCCTTAGAGAAGTTTGGACAGTACCTATTATGAACTATGGCCATAGTATACACAGATCATGTGACACTTCACCACTTGTTGACCAAGAAAGAAGCTAAACCTAGACTCTTTAGGTGGATACTACTTCTAAGCGAATTTGACCTTGAGGTACAAGACAAGAAAGGCACTAAAAACGTAGTGGCAGATCACCTAAGTATACTACCAACCATCAAGAGCCTAGAATCAACCAAGGTAGCGTCAATGATGGAACCTATTCGGGAAGAGTTTCCCAATGAATAATTGTTTGGGGTGACAATGAGCCAACCTTGGTTTGCCAATATAGTGAATTATCTTACCATATGAGAGTTTCCCTCATCTTTTGATCAAGAAATAAGGGATAGGTTGGTAAATGAGGCGAGAGATTATTTTTGAGATGATCCCTACTTGTGGAAACATTTCTCCGACCAAGAGGTTAGGAGACGTATTCCCGAGGAGCGGGTAGGACCTGTCCTTAAACTGTGCCATTCCTCCCAAGTTGGGAGGCATTTTGGATATAAAAGAACCGCTAGGAAAGTAGCGGATTGTGGCCTTTATTGGCCCAATATGTTGAAAGGTACTCAAAATTTTGTGTCATCTTATGATCAATGCCAAAGGATAGGTTACATCTCATTCAAGAATGAGATGCCCCAAGTCTTTTCAATGCCGGTTGAGATCTTTGATATGTTGGGTATGGATTTCATATGACCTTTCCCAAGTTACAATGGTATATCCTAGTGTTGGTGGGCTACATTTCCAAATGGGTAGAAGTCAAAGTAACAATAAGAAATGACTCGGTAAAAATAGTGAGTTTCCTCAAATCTAACATCTTCCAAATCTAACATCTTCTCACATTTTGGTGTACCCCAAACCATAATTAGTGATAGAGGAACTCACTTTTGTAACAGAGTCGTGGAAACATTGCTCGAGAAGTACAGAGTGACCCACAGGACATCCACAACTTACCACCTACAAATCAATGGCCAAGCAGAGATATCCAATCTGGAAATCAAAGCCATCCTTGAAAAGACAGTGAACACCTCTAGAAAGGATTGGAGTGCCCGGTTGGATGTGCTCTTTGGGCCTACCGAACCGCATACAAAACTCCAGTTGGCATGTCACCTTTCTATATCCTCTTTGACAAGAGATGCCATCTTCCGGTTGAGCTTGAGTTCAAGACACATTGGGCCGTTAAATGCCTGAACTTGGATTTAAGTGAAGTTGGGAAGCATAGGAAGTTGCAATTGCAAGAACTTAAAGAAATGAGGCACAACTCCTATGATAATGCTTTGATCCATAAGGAAAGAACAAAGGCCTGACATGGTGAGAGTATAGTGAAGAAGGATTTCTTTGTGGGACAAAGAATTCTTGTTTACCAATCTAGGCTATGTCTATTTCCAGGAAAGTTACTATCAAAGTAGGAAGGGCCATATGAGGTGAAAAGAGTGTATGATCAAGGAGCAATAGAAGTTAAGAATGAGAAGGATGGCATAAAATTGTTGGTTAATGGGAAAAGGTTGAAACCCTACTTTGAGTGGGAGCCTTGGGAGTGAACAAGGTGGGCAATCTCCTTCTTGGTGAGAAAAATGTGGTAGGACTTGATCTAGTGAAAATAAGTCGTGAAGACGGATATAAAGAAATATTTTGTGAATATTTTTTATTAGTAGGTTTTGTAAATTTATTTTTCTTATAACATCTTGGTAGTTTTTGGTTTGGAATGGAATTACACTTGGTTTTCATATTTTTGGATGCATGATTACGATGCTCCCATTAGCACGGATTCATGGGTGACTTAAAAAAAAGAGATGAGGCGTGTGAATGAAGGCCCTTTGGGGTTGAAAGAGTAAGTGCCACTATTTTCCCAACTCCACTTATGAGTTCCATTTTTGATGATGCATTGGGGACAATGCATGATTTAAGTGTGGGGGAGAGAGTAGTTGGGCACTTATGAGTTTTCATCTTGAGATTCCTTTGTGCTTTTGTGTTCTTGGTGTTGATTTGTTTTTAAGATGTTTTGGATGCAAATTTGGAGGTGTGATGTGTTTGGTAGCATTTGTAGTTTTTCTTGGGGTAGTTGTTTTGGAATCTTTGGTGGTGTAATTTTTTATTGTTCTTATCTTCATGTAGTATGAAGCCCAACTTCGAGGCATTTTGTGCTACACAAAAAAATTGAAAACTTGAAAAAATGAAAAAAAATATATACCCGCCTAAGTTGGAAATTCGAAAGCGCAACTTAGGCAACAATGGAAAAATCCTGGTTATGTCGAAAGGCCTAGGTAAAAATGAGAGGCTAGGCCCGGCTAGGTTTACGAACCTAGACAAAATGAGAGGTCGTGTGGAAAAAGGTGATAATGTGAGTGTGAAAGCTGGGATGAAAACACAAAATGGCTCCCAGGGAAAATGAGAGAAATTGAGAGAAAAGGGAAACTAAGTTGACGATACTTTGGCATTTTCCTTGGTTGTAGTTAAGTTGAGAATCTAGCGTTATCCTTGGTTACAATCGAGTCGGGGATCTTTAGGATTTGCTTGGTGGTTTTTTGGCAACGATTTTTGGATTGCTTTGGGGAACTATTTGGGAGAGTAAGCTAGTTTACCACTCATCATTCTTGCTTACCTTTTTCTTCACTATATTTTTGGGTGGTTAGGTTACTTTAGAATTTTTGGGGAGTGTGAGTGTTGTGAGATTCTTACTTCTTTGGGGGAACTAGGGTAGCTTGGGAATAAGTTGAATGCATTGGATAACTTATCTTTGCATGCTACACTTCACTTAGACCTTTACTTATTTTTATTTACTCGAGGACGAGTAAAGGTTTAAATGTGGGGGGATTGATGTGCATCGTATTGCATGCATTAACCAATGCATTCGGCATAATAATTGGTATGTTTTACTTATTGGATTGCTAGTTTTAGCTAGGTTTACACGACAAAGGGTTTAGACATTCATGTTTGGTTTCCTTGTCTAAATCCCAAGTTTTGTAGACTTATTTGATACTAATGGACACCTTGTGTCCACGGGCACCTAGATCTTCCTTTGTGATCTCATTTGTAGGTTGCTCGTGAGTACTTTTCATCATCTTTGTATAGAAGGCCATTTGCAAAATTGGTAGAAGATATCGAAGGCCACGGACTCTAAAGTGTGGTAGTAAATGGGTTGAGCCCAAGAAAGGTGGATTTGAAGTTCAAAGAAGCAAAGGAAGAAACAGAGGAAGTATTGTCCAAGAGTTGCACAAAGTTCAAGGAAAGATCCGAGAAGAATCGACACTTGAGGGTGGCACCATTGGATTTGTCTTCTCGAGCGCTATAAAATCGACTATAAGAAATCTCAAATCGGACCAACTGTTCATTCCTAGCGGAGCTAGCAACTCAGTCGACCGAACTAGCCACGGGTAGCACGGACCGCACATGGCCAGCACTAGGCCAGACCAAGCACGACCCGTACCAAGAAATATAGCCCATGTCACAAGCCTTTGGCACGAGCATTTCCAATCAACACAGGCTGTGCCAAGCCCCAGCACAGACCGTGCCAATCCCAACTGGCCATGTTCCACAAGTCTTCATTTCACTCTAAAATTTGGCTTTCCACAAGTCTTCATTTCACTCTAAAATTTGGCTAAGTATGGCGCAGGCAATTCCATTTCACACGGACCGCATCGTTTTCAAGTCAAAAATGTTAAGACTATCCCACAGGGTGTAAAGAATGATGCGACCCGTGTCAAGATACTGTACAAAATGAGGATCTGGTTGATGGCCCGCGCCAAACGACACGAGGTGCAGATTAAAAGATTAAAAATGGAGATTCAGCCAACGGCCCGCGCCGGTTGACACAGACTACACCAACACGCCTGCACCAGGACTGACGGCCCACGCCAGCATGAGGCCATGAGCCGTGCCAGGACCGATATCCCTCGCCAACACGAGGCCACTTTGGTAAGCACAGATCATGCCGGATGCTACCCCCCCTGTACCGTTTGCGGCTACAAGGGTTTTGACCTATTTTGGGCCCATTTTTAGGCCCAATTCGCTACTACTATATATATGGACCTTTGTCTGCTAGGGTTGAGAGACTAGATCAGAATTTAGAGTCCTAAAGTAGGGAAGAGAGAGAGAAAGGAGCTCCTCCTTTTTTCCATAATTTCCTCTTTTCATGTTTTATTTTTGGTTTGCCCAACGTCATTAAATCTAATGAAATATTTGGGTTCAATGCTTAGGGATTAGTTTAATAGCTTGGGGATAGTATTTGCATTCATGTTTTGACGTGTGTTTTGTGAGATTCCCTAGATCTACCTATTCCTATGTGTTTGTGATATTGTGTTGGATTGTTCTTGAATTTTTATGAATTACATGAATGATACACTCCATTACCACATACTCTACTCTACATTCATATTAGTGCATATATTGATACCCTCCGGGGGAAGAGAAACCTGGATGTAATATGGGTAGTGGGGCCAACCCACGTGGGTGTGTGCACGTAGGTGTTCCGAGTTTACCGCTACGATGACAGTACACCAGTCTTAGCTGGCGAGTTGGTCTGAAGGGTTACAGGTAGAGATAGTAATTAGTAGCGAAACTAGGATTTAGAGACTCTAATGCCATTGATAAGGTACATATTTTCCTTTGCCTCTTTAGGCCTAGGGGTAGAGCATTCATGGTGTAATGCCTAGGACGTAATCATACGGAAGAGAAACAGATATGCACGACAACAGGGCCATTGTTGCACTCCCCTAATTATAGAGGCGGTCCCGATGGAAGATTGCTAGAGTATCATATGTGACAGGTATGTGTAAGTGTTGAGCATCGACCACACCATGTGTTATGAACACTATAATAGGCTTTGATATCTTGTATCTGATGGAATCGAGGATCGAAACAATTAGTCAATCATGTATGCAAATATTCCCAAAGTGCTTGCATATATAGTTTTCTCTTGAGTTATTTCTTATGTTCGTTGTTGTTAATTGAAAAACCCAAAAACCCCATTTTGCAATATATAGCTATTCATAGCACACAGACAGATTGACAATCCGTACGTGGTTGTGTTTAGTTGGCTATTAGACCCTAGCATCTCTATGGAAAAACTTGGCCTCTCCACTAACTACCCCATAGAAAGCTTAGTAGTAAGTTTGGGAGTAGAATATAAATTTTATCTTTGACCTTCATTTCATTCGTTTGGAATGCCTTCGCTCGGGTTAGCTACACTCATTTAATGATCCCGAGTGGAGCCGAGTCAATCTCTCCAAATTCTTTTTAGGGATTGAACGTTTCAGGAGTTCATCTGGCATTCAACTTCAGTAGTATAATTATATATGTGATTTGCTGTAGCAAACTGGCCTTTCTAGTGCTAAATCAGTCTCTACACCTCTTCCAGCTGGTACACAGTTGACTGAAGATAAATCACCATTATTATATGATCTTAGTTCATATAGAATGCTGGTTGGAAAGCTTTTTTATCTAAACTTTACTCGGTCGCATATAAGCACGCAATGCATCAATTGAGTAAATTTGTGAAAAATCCAACAGAAGCACATTTCAAATCTGCACTCCATGTTCTCAGATATCTCTCTGGATACTTCACACTTGGATTTTTCTATCCCTCCACACCTGATTTCACTCTTCAAAGTTTTTCAAATATTGATTGGGCCTCCTATAAGACCACCCGGAGATTCCTTACCGGCTACTGCATTTTTCTAGGATTATGTCTCATTTCCTGGAAAACAAAGAAGCAAACTACAATGTCTTGCAACTCTACATAAGCTTAATATCGAAGTATGGTAGCTGTGACTAGAGAACTTCAATGACTCATTTATATTCTGTCTGATCTTGATGTTCATGTTCCTTGGCCAATTCCTTCGTGGTGTGATAATCATGTTGCTTTGTACATCACTCCTAATCCCATATTTCACGAGGGAAAAAGTATATAGATCTTGATTGCCATGTTGTTCGCAATCATCTCTTAAAGGGATTTTTGGCTCTTCAATATCGGCATTCAAAATTGCATTGCATGTAGCATATTTCTTCACCAAGGTGCTGTCACCTTCACTTTTTCATTCCTTCCTTGCCAAGTTGGGTCTGTCATTGCTTCCCGATTCCAACTTAAGGGAGGAGGGGTGATGGAGATTAAAGATTCCAGAATATTCCAGCTCAACTCTCAAGCTCAGCTCCAACTTCTAGTTGTTCTGTTTTATTTAAAACTGTAGCTTAGATGTTCTACTTTTCTATTTTCGACCGGTCTGGTTGGTTAGACAGTTAGAAGAGCTAGTTAGCAACTCATGTATACTAACATAGCTTGTACATATTTAAGAGTTAAGTTATATACAAAAAACCTTTTCCCTCTCTTTCTCTAACTTCGATTTTGACAAATCGTTCTTAACTTTGTTTTTCTACTGTGTTCTTAATGAACACACTAGTGGAGGAAGTGGCGATTAAAGACGGTTCTATCGAACCATAGAAGGCACTTTAGAACCGCCTTCTCTGGCTCCACCTTTGATCAAAATTGATCTAAGACGGTTTTTTTAATATGGTCCGACATAGGTTCCGAACTAGAAACCTATTTTTGACCTTATTCGGTTTCCGACAACTCAAACCCAGATCTAGAAACTCACATAACACTGGAAACACAAGAATAACATTAACAGTACTGGACAAGCTTAAGGTTTAGACATATTGCGAATACACTAAACAAAAACCCTAATCATGAGCGGCCTCAGGCGACGACGTAGTGGAGATCTTCAGCGACAAACGATGGATCTCCAGCGGTGACCGACATATCTTCAACGATGCGGTGGGGATCTTCAGCGATGCGGTGGGGATCTTCAGCGAATGTGACCGACGGATCTCCAACGGCGAGCGGAGGGAAGGAAGAGACAGAAGGATTTGGACAGTGGAGGGATTTGGACAACATGGGGATTTGGAGCAACAGCTGGAGAGAAAAGATGGGGATGAGAGACGAGTATCTGAGCTGAGAGGCGGAGGCTGGGCTGGTGAGACGGTGGTTGGGTTGAAGCGACGGTGGGGTGGAGGTGGCGAGATGGTTTCAGTGTTTGTGGCTTGAGGAAAATAGACGGGACGGTGGAAAATATACTTAGGAAAATAGACGATAGAGTTTCTGGCATGTTAACCCATTAAAGGCCAAAATGCACCTAAGTGTGTGAGTATGGGCAAAAACTGAGCCCATTAAAGGCGATCCTGCCATTGGAACCACCATTAAAATGAAAAGTGACACAGGATAGCACTTTTTAAAGGCGCTCTTTAAAGGCGGAACCGCCTTTAATCGATCACCATTAAAGGCAGGACCGTCTTTAATCGATCACCATTAAAGGCGGGACCGCCTTTAAATAATTTGAACCGCCTTTAATTGAGGTCCATAATGGGTTTCCAAACTCGAAACCCATTCCGGACCTCCACTAAAGGTGATTCTGCATTTTTTTAAAACCGCCTTTCATCACCGCCTTTAATGGGCTGGTCTCTACAAATGACAACAAATTTTCTACTTTAATCCGCCAATTTCATATTTACCACATAAAAATGCTTCTCCCCTACCTTTACCTTTAGGGGAAAAAACTTCTCTTTCCTCAAATTGATCCGTTTATAGAGAAAATAACAGTTAAGGTGCCCACTTTTAGGCAAAATTATGGGTTTCGTTACTTTTTTGCACCATGTTCCTAAGAGGTTCCGATACTATTACGATATGTTCACAATTTGTTCCTTTTTCGGACATAATATTTTTTAATTAAATTAACGGATCCGTCAACAGTTGCCAATATTTAAAAAAATTATAAACAAACAACATTTGAGGTTATATTAGTTTAAATTGATATTCTCTTTTTCCCATTCTTTCTTCACTGTCTAAACCACCATATTATGAACACCACTAATACAACCATACTCATTTTCTCTTCTATCGTCATAGCTTTCCATGTTTCCTACTTTCCAATGGCGACACATCATCATTAGAAAGGTCGACTCAATGTTGACTGGTTTAAACCAATTAATAGTATATAAAAATAAATTGAGAACATTTCATAATAATGCCAACAATTTGCAAAAAAATAAAATAACGAAACCTGTTATTTCAGGATACCAAATCTTCATTTTCTCTCCATTTATATCATGTTAACTCATGGCCAAATCAACAAATTTTGTGGTTTAGAAAGTGAAAAGCAAACTTAATTATTTGTTTATATTTACTTTGATAAAGAAGCCTCGAATTGAGCAGAGGAATATTGGGAGACAATGGACTGCATATTCACACAAATAATTTGACTTTCACCTCCAATTTGCATCTTTACAAAGCCCACCCAATTTTGTCCTGACTTGCTTTTATGGTAAAGAGGTAAAGCAGCTGGAAAACTGTACGTACATACATTTCCCCCTCAATGAGGAGAGGAGATAACCATTGCTTCCTTTCCCGGGTTCAAATTAACAGCCTACTTCCTCTTCAAATCAAAATCTAACCATCCAAATAAGTCCAATTATTTCCCCCCCTCTTCCCCCACTCCACTGTCAGGCATTTGCCTTCGGTTTACACCTTGTGACTCCTACACTCCTAAAAGTCCAAACTTATCTCAGGACACACAGGTGACAGGTTCTAGTCTATTCTCACCCTTGGTACCTCGCACAACAATAATTCAGCTTATTGGAGAAATTCAGATGCGCCTCTTTAAAATACAGAGGTATCGTAATCCAATGAAGATAACCTAACAATAGGCCAATTTGTAGAAACCTCATCTCATAATATGTAAGCTAAATGAGGTGTTTAAAAATTTTAATAGAATAATTATAGTTGTTAACTACATGTTGTGCGACCATAATTTAGTACAAATATATACAATTAATGAGAACGAGTATGCCTCCATATTAAAAATAAAATAAAATTCAGGTCTGGGAGGACTCTGTAGATTAAGTTGAGAACAGAAGAGCCTATGCCCACTGTTGGCCATGAAAAGCAGCAACAAAGCATACTAGGGAGAAAATCAAACCAACAAAAAAGAAAATAAATCTCTTTCTTTCCATTATTTTTCTCACATTTGATATCCTTCCCTTTCTTCAACCTTCATTCATTTCCTGGAATATCAAGAGCAGAGAGAACAAAACCCACCTTTCAAAATGCATTCCTTTTGTAATAACAACAATCCAACCGTGTTCATTATTTTGCTCTTGCTGAGTTTCTGTTTCTTAAGCAAAAGCCACCCCATCACCACCGCCGCCGCCGTGAACCGCCGTCTCCTCCACCAACCTTTGTTTCCTGTCAACCGTGCTCTTCCACCGGCGGTTCATTCAGCATCGCCGTTCCCCGCCCCTGAGCCTCAGCCTCCGCTTGAGCCCAAGTACCCTTTCTCCTCTCTTTCGCCGCCCACCACACCTCAAACTCAAACCCCATTTTTTCCATTCTACACCTCTCCAACGCCTCCTCCACCACCGCCGTCCGCCGCTATGGTAACTTTTCCGGCCAACATTTCCTCCCTCATTGTCCCCCGCTCGACTGCCTCCTCCGGCAAACCCATCTCACACAAACTTGTCGTCGTCGTCATTTCCGTCTCCGTCATTTCCGCAGCCGTCATTCTCTCCATCGTCGGCTTCCTCTTCCTCCACCACAACCGCCGCCGCTACCACCGCCACGAACCACCCACCGCCAAAACAGACAACGTCCGTCTCTTTCCACCCAACGCCACCCCCTCCGACAGAACACCCACCACTAAAAAAGTACCTCGCCGACCTCCGCCGCCACCGCCGCAGCTCTCCCGCCACACTGCCTCCACCTCCAGTTCTGAGTTTCTGTACTTGGGAACTCTCGTGAGCTCAAGAGAAGTAAATGGCATCTCCCATAGCCCAAAGAACAGCCCCCCACCTTATCAGAGCCTCGGGTCTCCGGAGCTGCTGCCGCTGCCGCCGCTGCCACGTCACCAGTTCCATGAAGAACACAGGGAACCCAAACTGGGTTCCGACGATGAAGATGAGTACTTCTCTCCGAGAGACTCCACTGGGGATAGACAGAATAATCCTGAAGAGAAAAATGAAGCGGAAAATGGCCGGATTTCTACCTCGAACTCTTATCATTATTCCCAGAATCATTCTCTACTGAATAGTCCTTCAATAGAATTGCATTTGAGCCCGAAAAGTAGCATGAGATCGGTGTCACCGGATTCCATAGCTAATTTTCCGGCTCCTCTACTGTACATTCCTATTCCTGCTCAAGGGCGGCCGGGATTCCGGTCATCTCCGCCGTCTTCCGGGGACACGAGGAACTCGCCCTCACGGGTTTCAGATAGTTCAGGAATGTACATGGAGTCTCCTGGTGAAATCTTGAGCCTTTCTGCTAGGTTTGGTGCTGGTGTTGGAGTGATTGCTCCACCACCTCCCTCCGCACCACCGCCTCCTCCACCGAGGTTCTGGGAGACCCCGGTGATGGGCGCTGGGCCTCCGGAGCTGGTGGCACCTTCTAGGCCGGTTCTTGGTGAGGATGGAGAAAGTACGGAGAGTGTTATGAAGCCTAAGTTAAAAGCTTTGCACTGGGACAAAGTGAGAGCGAGTTCTGACAGAGTAATGGTTTGGGATCACCTCAAATCTAGTTCTTTTCAGTAAGATTTGCATTGGTCTTTTTAGTTTTAAGAAAAAAAATTATGATTGGGTTTGGATTGCTAAAAAAGTGATAATCTTTTATGTAGGTTGAACGAGGAAATGATTCAAACGCTTTTTACTGCGAATTCTTTGAATTCAAATCCAAATGCAAAAGATAAAGGTTGGCGCCCTATGATGCCAACAGCGAATCAAGAAAACCAGGTTCTTGATCTAAAGAAGTCGCAAAACATTGCGATCTTGTTGAGGGCGCTAAATGTCACGGAAGAAGAAGTTTGTGATGCCCTTTTGGAAGGTAAATAAAGATTACCTTTGATTTACTTTGGTAATGTACTATTGTACTTGTGCAAAATTGCAAATACTGTGATACATTTGGTTGCTCTACTTGTTATGCTTCCTACATGTATACCAATGATGCTACCATGAGGTCACCAAATTAATGTTTTAGATGGGTCAACATGTTGGGCGACCATGAAGATGTTGCGGTAGATGCAGACTTATTAAATTTGGTAAAATACCGATCATAACTAAAATCGGAGTAGTCCTAATGGTTAAAACAAAAGAGGAGAAACACGTCTCAGATGGTTTAGTAGTGTTGAGGTTGTAATTGACGTTTTTCCAATTTTTAAATGATGAATATAGGCAATGCTGACATGCTGGGAACAGAGCTGCTTGAGAGTTTATTGAAGATGGCACTTACTAAGGAGGAAGAAACAAGATTAAGGGAGTTCAAAGATGTATCACCAGTCAAGCTTGGGCCTGCTGAGAAATTTCTCAAGGCTGTGCTATGTGTACCCAATGCATTCAAGAGGGTGGATGCTATGCTGTACATTGCCAATTTTGATTCAGAGGTTGAGTACCTAAATAGGTCATTTGAGACCCTAGAGGTAAATTTCTGTGTCTAAAATTCTCGTCTATAACAATCTATCTCTTGTAGTCCAATCATTTTTTGTACTCACTCCATTCCATAATAATAAGCACAGCTTGTACAAGGAATGAACTTTTTGTCCCTTTTATGACTTGTGTTCGTCTTAGTAAGGGCACGTGGGAAAATAGACAGAAAATAATGACCCCCTTTTCCCTGAAACAACTTTGTTTTAAATGTTGGATAGTGAACTCTAATAACGGGATAGAATTAGCATTCCTTTTCAAACTTCAACATGCCTTGTAGTTTATGCTAGTTCTGCCTTGTAGATTTGACTGATTTGTTAATTTTGTTTTAACTTATGTTCTTTTCTCCTTCAAAGAATGGCAGATATCTTCCATTATGATTCTTGTTGAAGCTTAAAACTGGAACATGGATATATCTACTATGATTTGTGTTTTATATCAATAAAATTAGAATTTCGTTGTAGTTCTAATTATAGTTTCTGTGCTAAATTCAGGATTCATTTTAGTATGTTTGTCTTGCTATTTTTGCAGGAATCCTGCAGAGAGCTTAGAAACAGCAGAATGTTCATGAAGCTTCTTGAAGCTGTTCTCAAAACCGGTAACCGGATGAATGTTGGAACTAACCGTGGAGATGCTCACGCTTTCAAGCTTGACACGCTGCTTAAGCTTGCAGATGTGAAGGGCACTGATGGTAGAACGACGCTCCTGCACTTTGTCGTGCAGGAGATCATCAAAGCAGAAGGTTCTCGTCTTGCTGGTGCCGCTTCAAACCAAACTGCAGAAACAGACCATCAACTTGCCCTACAAAATGAAGTTGAGTTCAAGAAGACGGGCCTTCAAGTTGTTTCTGGCTTATGTGGGGAGCTCAGGAATGTAAAGAAAGCTGCTTCAATGGACTCAGATGCACTCAATCATGATGTGGCAAAGCTAGCCAGTGGAATTGACAAAATCGTTGAGATGTTGAAACTGAGTAAAGAACAGCTTGCTTTATCTGTAACTGATGTTAGCAAGGGTTTTTCAGAGTATTTAGTAGGGTTTCTGAAGAAGGCAGAGGAAGACATTGTTGCTCTTCAAACACAAGAAGGTGTTGCTCTGTCCATGGTTAAGGAGCTGACCGAGTATTTCCATGGGAATTCAGCCAAGGAAGAGGCTCACCCATTTAGGATATTCATGGTGGTGACGGACTTCCTTTCCATCCTTGATCAAGTGTGCAAGGATGTCGGGAAGATGAACGAGCGAACCATGATGAGTTCGGGTAGACAAAGTCAGACAATGGTGAATCATCCGAGCCTTCCTCAAGTTTTTCCTGAACTCAATGGTGGACTGTACAATGGTTCTGACGATGATGAAAGGTTGTCATTCTCGTCTTAACCTTTGCTCTGTCTTCTGAGATTCAGCTTCTGATCAAGGAGCAAAGATAGTTCATTTTGCAACCTCCTTTCTTGCCTCTCTACTTGTATAAATATGTGTATAGAGTAATTTGATATGCTATCATCCTCTATGTAATATAGCCCAAAAGTAGTATCAGGATATTATTATAGTATGAGTGAACTCAGTGTCTCACTCAAGAATCAGGTCCGACTAGAAGTTATGTTCTCGACAATCAGATAAATGGAGGGAGTACATGGCTACATGCTTATCTCTTCCAGTTCCAGTTCCAGTTCCAGTCCTTATATTTTGTGATGATGGTTTCGAAGCAAAGTACTGGTATCAGTCAACTTGTTATCTTACTGGTTTGGATCAGCATAATGTTTAGAGCAAATCCAATAAAAAGGATTGTAGAAATAAGGATAATAATATGTGATCGTATAAATGATTTTAGGGTATGTTATGTTGTGGTAAAGTGATATTTATATTCTTTAATACCCCTCAACTTTGAGCATGAAAATTAGAAATGTCCAACTTACTCAGTAATGAATGAAATTGGTTCCATCTGAGAGCTTTGATAAACAAGTCCGCAAGTTGATATGAAGTGTAGATATGATAAGTAACAATAGTACTAGACTGTACAAGATCCCGGACAAAATGAGAATCAACTTCAATATGTTTCGTACGACGGAACACCAGATTTTTCGTAATATGAAGAGCATATTGATTATCACAAAACAATCGCATAGGAGCAGTACGTGCAACACCTAAGTTTTTAAGTTAAAGACTTAGGCCATAACTCACAACAGGTAACAGCCATAGCACGGTATTTCGTAGATTGATTCTTAGTCTTCAAAGAATTCGGAGAATCGCTTGTCATCACAAAGTATCTGAAAAGAGCACGTCGGGTAATAGGACATACAGTCCAATCAGAATCACAATAAACAGTCAACTGTAACGAACTACGGGAAGAGAGAAATAAACCTTGACCAGGATGACTCTTCAGGTAATGCAGAACTTGAATTGCAGCATGCCAATGAGTAACACATGGAGACTTCATAAATTGCGCAAGTGTATGAACCGAATAGCTAAGCTCAAGACGTGTAATGGTGAGGTATATCGAGCGTCCAACCAGACGCCGATATTGCCAAGGATTATGGTAAAATGGACCTTTAACACGTGCCAAATCATGTTGTTGCTCCATAGGAAAATCAGTCGGTTTAGAAGCTGATAAACCTGTGTCAGATAAAATGTCCAGGGCATATTTCCGTTGTGAAAGAAACATCCCATCCGGTTTTATAGCAATCTCTATACCCAAGAAACACTTAAGCAAATCAAGATCTATCATATGAAAACAAAAGCTCAAGTATTTCTTGAATTCAGAGGTAAGTGACGAAGAACTACCATCAATAACCAAATCATCCACATAAACAAGCACATGCAAAGAGACCGAACCACAGGAAAACACAAAGAGAGAGTAATCTGCTTTACTCTAAACAAATCCAAATTCACGCAAAGCCTGAGCCAAATTGGGAGACCAATTGCGAGGGGCTCACCAAAGACCATAAAGAAAATTCTGAAGGCGACATACCTGTCCAGGGGGCGCAGGAGCCAGGGGGAGGCCGCATAAATACCTCTTCATGCAGATCACCATGAAGAAATGCATTATGCACATCCATTTGATGAAGTTCCCAACCACGAATGACTGCAATGGATAAGAACAGGCGAACCGAACTCATCTTTGCAATAGGAGCAAAAGTCTCAGTATAGTCAATTCCTTCAATCTGACGATTCCCAAGAACTACCAGGCGAGCTTTGTGACGTTCAATGGTACCATCAAACTTAAACTTGATTCGGTAAACCCATTTGCAACCAATTACAGTTTTATCCAGAGGAAGAGAAGCCATAGTCCATGTTTTATTGCGCTCAAGAGCATTAATTTTGTCAGCTATAACATCATGCCAATGAGCATGCTTCGATGCTTCAGAGTAGGTGGTGGGATGTGCACTAGAAGTTTGAAAAATTATCACAAGTTACATAATCAGTATGATGATAGAGAACACCTGAGGATAGTGATGGCACATGAGTGATCGTAGCAGTTGGGGGAGGGGGGTTTCAATAACAAAACAAACATACTTGTTTAAGTATAGAGAAGGTTGACGATCACGAACACTCTGTCGGGGAGGAGGCAGCTCAGCGAGGCAAGCGGTGGAACGAGTAGCATACGACGACGGAAGGTAAAGTCCGGAGCAGGGGATGCCACGTCAGGCAGTAAAACTGAGATGCGTGGCCGACGGTAGCCGGCGGTGCGTGAGGCGCCTGCGGCAGATCCGTCCTCGACTCGGTGGTGCGTCGGCAAACTGATCGGCCAGCAGGGGAAGCTGGCGGTCCAGGCTGGCCATCGCGTCCGGCTACAATGGCGGAGCGGCCGGGGACGGTGATGCCGGCAGTGAGGTGGTAGCACCGCCGTGATACACTAATGAGGCCAAAGTCGGAGAGTCAGCATATGGAAACTGGTCTTCAAAGCACTGAGCATCCCGACTATTGAAGAAAGTACGGGATTCCAAATCATAAATGCGATAGCCTTTCTTTTCGGCAGGGTATCCAAGAAACAAACATCGGCGACTTCTTGGCGCAAACTTATCACGGAATCTGGGAATGTAAGAAGCAAAACACAAGCATCTAAATACCAGCACAAGCTACTAGTTTGGAGCCCGACCATAGAGTAACTCAAATGGAGTGCGACCATTGATTTTTTTTTTGTCGGTGTCCGATTAATCAAATAAGCAGCTGTAAGAACACATTCTTCCCAAAAGTCAATTGGCAGATTAGCTTGAAAACACAAAGCACACGCCACATTTAACAAATGATAATGCTTGCGTTCAACTCGACCATTATGCTATGGTGTATCAATCATAGATGTCTCACAAATTATCCCAGATTCAGCAAAGTATGATCTCAAAGGCATAAATTTAGTACCATTATCAGCTCGAACGCGTAGAACGGAGCGGCCAAACTGATTCTTGATCAATGCACAAAACTCAATAAATCTAGAAGCTATATCTGACTTAGCAACTATTGTTAAAAAATAAAATGCACCACTAGAAGATGGTGCTCTATAGGGACCCCAAACATCACAATGTACTAATTCAAACAATTAACTAGTATTTAAAGAACTCAAAGGAAAACTATGTCTAGTCTGTTTTGCTCTATAACACATGGAGCAAGGAACGAAAGTATTATGTGTGCTAAAATCAAGAGAAGAAACAGAAGACAACACCGTAGAGGAAGGATGTCCAAAACGCCGATGCCATAAATAAGTGAAGAAACTAAAGCAATTGTCGGAATAGACTGCAGGATAGGAGGACGGACACGAGTATCCAGCAAACGAAGCCAATAAGCCCCGCTTTGTGGTTCACCCACGCCAATCACATTCATTGTACCGATTTTATGTAAAATGCAATAATTTTCAGTTAACAAGGATAGACATTTTAAGGTAGATAAAAATCTAAAGCATGCTAATAAGTTGCATCCAAAAGTAGGTATGTAGAGCACATGAGTAAAGGTGACATCACCAAAGCAAATAGAACCATATTGTGTAGTAGACGACACAGATCCATTAGGCAGTATAATATTGACATAATCGATATCAGAGGTAATATCAGTAAGAGAACCCTTGTCACTGGTCATGTGATATGAGGCTTACCTGACCCATGGTCAAACATAGAATTAAATTGATTAAATAAATGCATGGTCGTGCTCTATTGGTCATCAGGCAGAGCAGAGCCAAAATTAGAACGGGTAAGGGCACCACCGTTGGAGGCCGCCACCGCAAACCCTAGCGGCAACACGGCAGCGCCAGCGAATGACGGTAAAGGTGGATGGGCATCGGCGGCCGGAACGCCTGGACCGGTGGCAACAATCGGCCTAGCAGTTAGCACCGTCTTCTTGCGGTGTTGGGTCTCTCCCTCATCTCTGTGTACCATTCTGGATAGCGTGTGTGCTGGAAATAAGAAGCTATGTTGTGACCCTTGCGATGACATTGTGTACGAACGAGATTCTTACGATCAGCTGAAGTGAGGACGAATGTCAAAGAACTCGAAGGTGGTGGGCGTTGTGCGACATATGCCATTGAGTCAGAAGAAGGCTCGCGAGACTGAATGACAGCTTTTTTATTCTCCTCCTTAGCAAAAAACGCATACACGCGCATGACTGGTGCTGTATATATGGCCCAGTGAACACTCTGGCTGGTACCTGCCAGGCCTAGCCCACCAACATCCAATAGCAGGACGAGCAGGTGTCAGCCCAAGGTGCAGATCAGCTGGGCGTGAACCTCCTGATCGTGGTATAAGGTGTGGCCTAACAAACACGGGATAAGCAACGACCACGAATGAAGAATGTGCTGATCGGGGCGTACCCATGACAAGGAACTTCAATCATGTCAGCCTATAAATACAACAAGCTTTGCACGAGCTAGAGATAAGCGCTACTATATAGAGAAATTCCATTTCTTGAAGAGATGACTAACTTGATCATCGGGGATGCTCTCCTAGAATCACTCCCGGGGCTGCATTTGCAGGTAAAGAAATTTAAACAAGTGAACCAAGAAAAGGCTACCTAGACAGGCTACCACATCATTTGGCGCCAACTGTGGGGAATGAAATTTTTTTCTTTTCATTTTTAGGCTGCTCAGGTAAGCAATGACGTTCGCTAGGAGTGCAAAAAACCACAACCATCAGTCACAAGAGAAAACGTTGGGACAAAATGAGGGAACACACCACGAGAAAAATCATATACCTAGTAAAGAGAAATGGTTCAGTAAAAAAGAAACAGAGGAGGAAGAAGAAGAGGAAAAATATCCAAACAGCCGTGATAAGGAAAAATGGGCATTCACAGCTTTCTTAGAAGCGAACATGGAAGACCTATATGATCAATTCTTGAAGACTCCGAGGTAAATACTCGCAAGGCCAGAGAAAAGGGCAAATCAAGAAAGCGGACGTCTCTGCTACGAAGATGAGCTATGTGACATTATCGCAGAAGATGATGCAGATAAGTTACCTCTTGCACCATATTTACATGATTTTAGGATGCTTAAAGATTTCAAGATTCCTCTACACGTTAAAGTCTATGATGGTACCACAGATCCAAAAGAATTCTTGCATTCTAATAGAAACAACATAAGATTCCAGGATGCAAACATAGAACTATTTAGCAAAGCGTTTCCCATCTTTCTATCAGGCACTGCAATTACGTGGTACAAAGATCTTCCACACAAAAGTATCAAGTCTTGGGCACAACTTTCAGATTTATTGTTGGGACATTTCTACCAAAAGAAGAAGTTCACAAGAACGATTGTAGATCTTAACGAAGTGATGAAAGCTTTGTGGAGTATCATAGCAGTTTTGTCACGAAGAGCCTACAAGTTCGAGATTTGTCATTTCAATTTTCATTGGGTGCTTTTACATGGGGCATGAGATCCAGAGAATTCTACAAGGAATTGATGAAGAATATGTCGGAAAACCCAAGGAACTGCAGAAAATGATTAAAAAGCATGTGCGAACCGAGGAGGCAAACAAACGAAAGATAGAAAAGGAACAAGGTGATAAGCGAACAATGAAGGATTCTCAAAAAGACTGGCCTAAGAAAGGAAAAGTAAACACCACTTTCAAAAGAGGAGAGCCAGGCTCGCAGGGTTTTCCATTCCAAGATACGCCTCTAACGAAGACAAGGAAATAAATATGACTAGCAAATAAGGATCTATTCTGAGAACCAGCACCAATGATCGCACCGCCATAAAAAATATCATGAGAGTTTTATTGTGCCTTTCACAAAGATCATGGCCATGATATAGAGTACTGTAAGGACCTAAGAAGACGGATTGAAGAAAATCTGAGGAATAGAAACTTGGGCCAATATAGAAAAGAAACAACAAGTTAGTATGAGGACGCAAGCAAGACACCAAACCCGTCTCCACAAAACCAAGGTACTGTGACGACAATGGCTAAAAATAAAAAAATGACAGCGGGTGTAGAGTATAATGATAGCATGGATAGTAAAGCACCAGAGACAATTATCTTCTCTATGCATGGATTCATAGAGTCGTTGTCCAACAATGTGTGAAAGGCCAATGCAAGGTATTCTCCTCCATAAGAGCCAGTTGATAAAAAGTTTCGCCCAAACGAAGCAATTACCTTTAGTGAAGAGGATACAATACCCAACGCCTTGCCGCACAATGATCCCATGGTCATCATAGCAAAACTAAAAAATGCAACTGTCCACCGAGTTTTCGTAGATGACAGTAGTGTGGCCGAGATACTATTTTTCTATTTCTTCGACATGTTAGGTTTCAAGAGAACAGATCTAAAAAATCCACATTTTCGCTGGTTGGATTCACAGGGCAAGCAAAAATGCCTCTAAGAAATATACAATTGCCTGATATGATCGGGGAAATTGGGAAAAATTGCATAATCATGTGCGACTTTGTGGTTATAGATGCCCCAAGTACATTTAATGCCATAATTAGAAGACCATGGATGAACATAGCTAAGGCAATCTAGTCCCCTTATTAGTTGATTATGAAATTCCCAACCCCAGCTGGAGTAGCAACGATTAGGGGAAACCAGCAAGTAGCTAGACAATGCATGGTTATAGTGATGAAGGTAGGAAAGATAGGAGAAAAGGCGAAGCTGGTTTACACTATTTCAGGAGGAAGTTTACTAGAACATTCAGACGAATCAGTCGACCTAGGTGAAGAAACGAAGTTAATAAACCTAGATGCCGAAAATGACTCCAAATGCGTAACGGGTGGAAAACATCTTCTAGCTGAAAAAAGGCAAAGGTAATTCAAATCTTACAAAGCCAGAGGGATACGTTCGCATGGGTCGTACAAAACATGAGAGGAGTAAGCCCTGACATCGCTGCTCATTCGTTGAATGTCAGCAGCTCAGTTAAACCGTTTAAGCAGAAACAACATTGCTTTGCCAGTAATAGACTAAAAGTTATAAAAAATAGGATACATCATTGTTGGAAGCCGGCATAATAAGGGAATTCATATACCCAACGTGGTTAGTGAACCCATTCATGTTGAAGAAGTCAGAAGATGCTTGGAGGATGTGCATTGATTTCAAAAATTTGAACAAAGCATGTCCAAAAGATTCCTATCCTCTTCCAAAGATCGATCAACTGGTAGAAGCGTTCTCAGGACATGAAGTCTTGACATTATTGGATGCATATAAAGGATAGTACCAAATACTGAGGAACCTAGACGATGTAGAGAAAACAACATTCATAATAAGCTTCATAATGTTTTGTTATGTGAAGATGCCGTCTGGGCTAAAAAATGCGGGAGCGACATACTAGAGTGTGATTGAACATGTGTTTAAAAGCCAAATAGGGATAAAATTTAAGCGTACGTTGATGAAATGGTGGTCAAGAGTAAGAAGGTAGGAAACTTTGCTGAAGACTTGAAAGAAACTTTGGACACTTTAAAGGCCATAGGGATGAAACTCAACCCTAAAAAGTGTTTAATTGGAGTGGAGGTTAGAGAGTTCTTGGGGTACAAGGCTTCCTCAAAGGGTATAGAGGCTAACCCAGACAAGATCCAAGACATAGTGAATCTTCCCCAACTGCGAATAGTTAAAGAAGTATAAATCTTAATGGGATCACTGGCAGCGCTTAGTCGTTTCATATCAAAGGCTGCAAAAAATCATTTTTTTCACTCTTTGAAGTGCTAAGGAAGGCAAGAAAATTCAGCTGGAGCGAAGAATTTCAGAGAGCATATGAGGGATTAAAAGACCAGCTTCAAACGTTGCCAGTGCTGAAATTGCCCGTATCTGGAGAAACATTGTACTTCTACTTAGGAATCTCACAAAATATTGTCAGCTCTGTGTTACTTCGCTTGGAAGGTCAGAGACAGGTTTCAGTTTATTACATCAGCAGAATCCTGCAAAAGGCGGAGACAACTTACAAGCCTGTGGAAAAGTTAACCTTGGCTTTGGTCTATTCATCACAAAGATTGAGAACATACTTTCATAATCACAACGTAGTAGTTTACACAGGGTTTCCAATCAAGAACATCCTCTTTAAGCTGGAGTCTTCAGGAAGGTTGGCAAAGTGGGCTCTGGAACTAGGTCAATTTGAAATATAATTTCAACCTAGAACAACAATCAAAGCTCAAGCGTTGGTAAACTTCATTGCAGAGATATCAAGCCAAGAGACACGGAGCATCCATTAGAGCTTCACGATTGACAAAAGTAAGACAAAATGGGAACATGTGGCTTGGACGTTGTTTGTCGATGACACATCAAGCAAGGAAGGATCTGGAGCAAGACTGCTTTAAGTAAACCCAAATGGGGGCAAACACAGACACTTATTACGATTTGAATTCTCGCTTACCAACAATGAAGCAGAATACAAAGCTCTAATTTTTGGATTAGATCTCACGGTCAGAATGAAAGTAAGAAGTGTCTGTGTATCAAGTGATTCACTAATTGTAGTCCAACAAGTGCGAGGTGACTATGAGGCGGGTGCATTAAGCAAGCTAGCGACTGCAGGATTTGATTCCCTTACTCAGCAGAGGGATTTCATCATGGAGGTTATCCTAGTTAGAAGTACCATATCAACGGTGGTGCTAACAATCCCAGAATATGAACTAAGCTGGATATTCCGCTAGTGGATTTCTTTGCAAAAGGGTCGTTGCTAGAAGATAATGGGGAGGCTAGAAAGTTGGAATTGCATTCCACTAACTAGGCCTATGAAGATGGGACATTGTACAAAAAAGGATTCTTGTCCCTATGGATAAAATGTGTAGGGCCAACAAAGGCGATTGTGATATTAAAAGAGGTTCATGAAGGCTTATGGGGAACACACCAGGGAGCTAGAACAATAGCTAGAAAAATAATCAGAGTAGTGTACTACTGGCTGACTATGTTCAATGATGCACACAACTTTGTCCTCAAGTGTAGAAGTTTCCAAATCAATGCTTCGCAGTCACATAAGCTGCAATCAACTCTGACAGGAATCTACAGAGCCTGGCTATATGACAAGTTGGGGATAGACTTAGTGGAACCATTCCCAAGAGGAGAAAGCAACGCTAAGTTCCTCATTGTAGTGATCGATTACTTTACAAAGTGAGTCGAAGCTAAACCATTAGGATGTGTCACAGCCAAAGCCTCTAGGAAATTTGTATGGCAAAACATTGTATGCCGCTTCGGAGTGCCGCATACCATTTTCATGGATAAAGGAACGCAACTCACAAGTGTGGTTTTCACCGACTGGTGTTCAAAGCTCAGGATTATTCAGAAGTTTACCTCCGTGGCACATCCTCAAGCTAATGGCCAAGTTGAAGTGACTGACATGACTATAGTTTTGGGGATACAGAAGCGATTAGAAGGAAATCAAACATGATGGGTGGATGAGTTATCGAACACGCTATTGTCGTATAGAACAACCATCCGATAGCCAATGGGGAAGATGCCATATGCTTTCGTGTATGGTCACGAAGCAGTCATACCCTTAGAAATTGGAAATTCAAGTCTCAGGATAAGCAATTAATGGAGATGGACAATCCAGATGTGTTGAAGCTGGAGCTAGACAAACTGGAGGAGTAAAGAAACTTGGAAAATATCACAAAAGCCAAACAAAAGGAGACAATGGAAAGAGCGTAATCAGAAAATGAAGGAAATGCGAGGAAAAATGATGCTAGACTAGCCGAAGAGCAAGAAAAGCTATTCCCAAAGTGGGAAGGACCATACAAAGTCACGAAGGCTCACAAGTCTAAAAACTACGAGTTAGAAAGAATAGATGGCACATCAGTCTCGAACACATGTCATGTGACTAACTTAAGGATGTTACTGGACGACCACCTGTATAGACACAAGGACATTATCCTTGTTTTCCTTTAGTATCACTGTTCCACTGCGATATGATTGCCCTCGTACATATTTAATATAAAACCCACTTTTTCGGACCATGGTTATGCTTCCTATTCTTCCAATTCTTTGCTAGGACTTGACAAATGCAACTGAATAGCAGGCTATAGATCCTGCACACTCGTCAACACTCGTAAGCTTTAGATCTTGCAAGTCAAACAACCGCAAGCTATATATCCAGCAAAATTGGCGATGCTTACAAGCTTTAGATCTTTCAACTTCGCAAACCAAACAAACGCAGGCTATAGATCCTTCTCAAATACCGGTGCTGGCAAGCTTTGGATCTTGTAGCTTCATGAATCAAACAAACCGCAAGCAATAGATCTTGCAAAAATGGTGATGCTTGCAAACTCTATATTTTTCAACTTCGTAAACCAAACAAACACAAGCTCTATATCCTTCTCAACTACCAATGCTGGTAAGCTTTGGATCATGTAGCTTCGTGAATCAAACAAATTGCAAGCAGTACATCATGCTGATAGGAAAATATTTCTCCAACACTTATCAATGAAAGCAAGAAATATAACTTGCACCTTCGTACATCACAAAGAAAAACCAAACTACAAAGAAGATATGCCTACAAAGTTCAGCCGAAGTCAAGCCATACACTTAGAAACTTTATATCTTGTAAGTTCCACAATAACATTCACAAAAGGACAGAGGGGGGATAGTCTGATACCAGTATAAGCACATATTCAGCAAATCCATAACTAAGTTTATTACAAGGAAGACAAATAAATCTATCCAAGCTTCGAAGCTTGCGAAGACCTGGAAGATGATGACTCATCACAGCGGTGGCCGCGCACACCTTTACGATGGGAATTCTTAGCCCTACGGCATTTCTCTTTAGACTCCTCCTTCTCAATGATTATGTTATCATAATGCCATTTCATGTGCAGATAGGCAGGATGATGTATTAAACCTCTTCGCTCCATGTGCGCAAGATGTTTGCCATAGTATGCCTTGAAGTCAGTAATGTGGCCAAACTTATCGTGATATAATTGCATGCTCATAACATTGATGGTCTATTCATACCTTTTCATCTCAACACGTGAGTCTTGTATTTCTTTTTCGAGGGACCGTATGTGTAACTAAAAAAACTTAGATAAGTTCAATCTCTGCCCACCAACTTCCATAGTAATATCTCCACAGCTAGTGACCCTACGAGAAGATAAGGGTAATGCCTGGAGTTTGTTTTTGTACTCAGTACAAGTTTTCTTAAGTTGATGCACATATTTATCAAGTTGAGCACACTCAAAGTGAAGCTCCTCGTTGTCGTTCTACAATTGTGTGCTTATAGCGAGTTCGTCAAATTTTGCTTGCCAACCAACAGCAAAAGTTGATAAATGATCGCACTCATGTTCATTCTTCTCCAACCTAGCCAACAAATTGTCAATATGACCACGTTGTATATCAATGATTAATGTCTTTTAATGGGCCTTGCAAGTCTTTCTCACACCATAATACCTAGCTTCAACCTGCAGACGAAGCATGTTTGCCAGGTTCAACTACTGTCGATAAATGAGACCGATCTACTCATTTAAAATTCTTTGTAGATCACTCAGAGAATCTTGGCTATCCTTCATGGCTGTGTTCCACTTCATCTCAAGATCGCTAATATCCAGTAGCATATAATTTAAAAGTATACCTAAACACAAAGCCCACTCCTGAACACAGACAGAAAGATTAAGTGTTCGCAGGTACTTATCAACTGAATCAAGATTAACTTAACCACAAACCATGTCTTTGCCAAGTAGTTCAACATTGTATCCATCAGGGATGATTTTGCTGCAAGGATTACCCGTAGATGAGGAAAGGCGCAAAAATGAGACAGGAAGTTGCCATTCAGTGCATAGGGGAAGCTTTTCCACACACAAAAATAGTTCAGAGGACATGATTTTAGTGCACTCTTCACTGAAGGAGCGAGTGACGTGAAGCAAGCTAAGGGGCTCACAAAAAGGATTACCAGGTCCCATGAAGTCAAGATTTTTTAGGAACTTATGATCAACAAAAATATGGAAGCCCTGCATATAAATAAGGGCAATCAGAAAATAAGCGATAGGAAAAGAAGATAAACCATTATACTTAAAGTTATAGAAACAATACAAACGAACAACAATATATTGTTTTGAGTTTACAATCCAAAATACAGAAATCAAAGTTTGCTAAAAGATCAACTAACTTCAGAGTTTGAATTAGAAGGAGGCTGAATGGTGATTGAAGCTACATCTTGGCTTGGTGGCTCAGTAGATTCCTTCTCGATAAGCTGCTGAATAGAAGCTCCAGTAATTGCACTAACCCCACTAGCCGCATTAGTATTGGGAGTAGCAGCATTGGGCTTGATAGGAAGATTTTCAAAGTAATCAACCTTGTATTCCTTCAATTCAGCCAAAGAAGGAAGGATAGAAAGGCTAGCGAGATGCAGGGTAAAAGTGAAGGGATGCCCCCCATCAGGGATCTTCTCGATGAAGATTTTGTTGAGATGTGCTTTCTTTTTCTCCAGGGTGGCAATGCACTTCTTCAACAGAGGAAGACTCTTCAGATTTAAAGTTGGGTTCCTTTCACGTTGATTCTTCACAGCCTCAAAATACCCAATAGTGCGAGCCTCTGTCAAAATTCTCAAAAAACTGATAGAACGACTTGGTCTTACAAAGCTGATCCACCAGCATTTGAGGATATTGAGGTGAGGCTGGTCCATTGGTGCAGATTTCTTTCAACTCAGCACGAAGCTGAGTTACCTCCAAACCTGCTCGCCCAGCAGCTTCCTCAGTAGCTCTTGCCCTCTCTTTAACAGCTTTTTCTCTCTCCTCAATGGCTTTGAAAGAACTCTCTAAGGTTGCATATTTTATTTCTTGTGCTCTGTATTTCTCCATTAGTGACACATCACCAGAAGAATGTTTCGACAACATCCCACTTGCAATCTCAAGACCCTTTCCAACCTTATAAGGCAGAGTAACATAGGATGAGGTTACTAACATTGTTACACATAAAGATATTTAAATGAAAAAAACAAATACTAGGATACGATTGCAAACTTACTGCTGCTAAAGTATCAGGTAAGGAAAGGTCAGAAGGATATCAGCAATCATCCCCTCGGCCAAAGGATTTTTGGTTTGCGGCACAATTTGCAAACCAGATTTGTTAACACGTCCACGTTTAATGGGAGGAGCAGTGTGTCCTGTAATCCCACCACCCCTACCTCTCTTGAGCTTTTTCTCCCTCTGCACGAGGTGACGATCATTGGTATCTTCTCCCTCATTACCCATACCCTTATCCTCAGGGTTTGTAGAGTTCGCATTCTGAAGCGCGAGGTTATCACCAGAACCATTATTGGTCTATGCAGTAGCCTCATCCATCCCCTCATTATCAGTGTAAAAAAGAAACAGATTAACCTTAACTTTAGATAGGTTCATATGTGAAACAAGATGAGCACTATAGATCAGACCAAGTACATACAATAGGGAGGAAAGTAACAAGTTCAGCAAAGTATGGAAGACCACTGATCGAACACATCAAATGGAAATAAACAAAACACCCTCAGCATCAGAGTCAGCATTGCGAAGATGCTGAGTATGGCCATAGAGCGTCACCACGATCTCCGTCTCTTCAGTATAGCGAACACTCAAGCTTGGGAGTTTAGATATAGGGACCTTGTAATTCCAACAAGGGACTGCAGTTTCAGAAGCTTGGAATGCTTTTATGAAAAAGAATCGGGTTCGCTAGTATCCAACATTGCTAGGAAATCCGCTTACAAGCTCAACCCCCGGAATCAAGGGATAAGAAGTAAATTCATCTAAAGTGTTTTTCACCTTGCAAAGGTGATAGAAATTGCTGAACAGATCAAGAGTAAAGGGTATGTTTCCCATTTCACACACCCAGAGAAACCCCATTATTATAGTGACGCCCTTATGATGAAATTGAGAAAGCATGATGTTATATGAACAAAGGAGCTCAATGACTTGAGCAGGAAGAGGGAAATGTAGTCCAAAATTCAAGTAAGCCAAATAACTAGAAATATAACCAGGGGGAGGAATGCAAACTCATTCGGATTTGGAAGGAGAACGAAGCTCAAAATAAGCAAGAAAAGGAAATTAGTTCTTTAAATTGTTGACATATGAATCAGTCTAAATACTTTGGACGGCAGAAGATCTAGTAGCTTGACCGGAATCCCCATCGGAAGGAACATCTTCTATGGGTGATTAACCACGGTTAGAGGAAGACATTGTCCTAGATTTGGAATTAAGAGCTGTAATTAGGGTCAAAATAGCGTGGAACCAAAAGTTATGGAACAAAGCTTCATGGAAAAAAGGCCGGGGAGGACGACAGAGATCAGGTACAGACAACCACTAAAGCTACCATAAAATTAGGAACGATTCAACTGTACTAAAATAAAAAAAGGTTGTAAGTAAATTGCAAAATGAATTAAAAACAAGACTTACTTGGGAAGTGGGTGAAGACGGAATACGCAAAATATCTATTGGACAGATTTGAGCGATAAAGCTGAAACAAAAATGGAGGAAATTACTTATATGTCAATAAAAAAGTGGCTCAATCGAGGAAGGGAACTGTGTAGAAAATGTGCAATGAGGGCAATCTGACAGAAAGGGAAAATACCTTTTTCTTAAATCGAGACGGCGACGACAAATGAAAAGATAGCAAATTGTTTGAAGCTAGAAATTTGTTTATTCGGTTCAAATTCCTCATTTAGAAGGTGAAACAAAAACAAAAACTTGGAAAATGTGGAAGGGAAGGTGGAAGAATACGAAACGAATCTCGGAGTAGTTAAAGCACGGTTACTGTAAAAATAGACTCACCACGGGGAGTTCAAAATTCAAACGTTCAAATTTGAGGAGTGTTGAAGCTAAAAATACAACCATGAAGCTAACATCACTTCGCAAGACATTTGAGCTTGGTCTTAAAATGCGAATACTATATACACAATATAACATATGTTTGAATATAACACACATAGCCACGCCATTACTCTGTTCCTTTTAAGTCTTCATGACTAGGGGGGATTATGGTGTATATATGGCCCAGTGAACACTTTGACCTGTACCCGCCTGGCCCAGCCCAACAACATCCAATAGTAGGATGAGCAGGTGTCAGCCAAAGGTGCAGATCAGCTGGGTGCAAAGCTTGTGATCATAGCATAAGGCGTGGCCCAACAAACACAGGATAAGTAACGACCACGAATGAAGAACATGGTAATTGTGGCATACCCACAATCCGAATCCCTAAAGATAAGGAACTACAATTAGGTCAACCTATAAATACAACAAGCTCTGCACGAGCTAGAGGTAAGTGCCACTATATATAGAAAGTCCATTTCTTTAAGAGATGACTGACTTGATCGTTGGAGGTGCTCTCCCGGAATCACTTTCGGGGTTGCATTTGCAGGTAAATGAATTTAAACAATTGAACCAAGAAGAGGCTACTTGGATGGGTTACCATATCAACTGGTGGTAGTGGATCAAGACTCATGACAGGGGATCGCAAGATGTGATAGCCTTCATCTATACTGAGAAGAAATTGATAGATTAAATATTTTTCTCGCTCGCGGAAGGCAACAGAAGCATGGTTGCAGGTGATGCACCCCAATGTTCCACCGCCACTACACTGCCGTTCGTGGCCTGAATCTGTAAGACAAAGCCCTCGGAGGTGTCCGGGGGGAAGAGGCTCTGACGGCCAAGTAAGCAAAGTGAATTATAAGAGTATAATTAGGAATGAATTGTTTAATTCTTAGGTTTACTAGCCTTTATATAGGTTGAAAAGTAGAGAAACTATTTTGTTTTCTTGTGGAGCAAGTACTTCTCCCTTGGGCCGGCCCAAAGGTTATTACACAAAGGGTAATTTAGGGACTTGGGCTGGCCGTACTTAGGCCCTTGGGCCCAGTAAAAATTTACACATTATCAATAAGCTCCTGGAAAGTTGCATGTTCAGCCTTAGAATTTACCCTCAAGATCTTGGGTTCGAGTCCGAGCCCACTCCTACAAATTCGATGATTGACCTTTTAATAGGGTTTCTTTGAATTTATCATTGAGTGGGGGCACAACCTTCAAAATCCCACATTGTTTTAGGGGTACGGTTTGCATGCCCCTGCAATGCGGTAAAAGTTCATTACATGGATGGATTCAAAATCCTCCACTTTACTTTTGAGTTTTGTCTCTCGATCAGATTTATTTGTTGGGGGTCCAACCCTTAGCTTTATAATCTGTGTTGGAGCCCAAGGGCCTGGCTTCCGCTTTGCTTATTTTCCAGGGGAGCTTCGAGGGGGTTTGGCCTCCAGCTTCCTAATCTGTACTAGTGTATGAAGGCCTGGCTTTGACCCTGTTTAGTTTGCAAGGGAGCTTTGAGACCTAGTGGTTAGGAATAGGGGGTTTGACCTTCAGACTTCTAATCTTTGTTAGAATCTAGGGCCCTTCAAACCCAGTAGCTAGGAATAGGGGGTTCGACCTTCGGCCTTCTAATCTCTGTTAGAATCCTAGGGCCTTCAGACCTAATAGCTAGGAATAAGGAGTTCGACCTCCTGACTTCTAATCTGTGTTAGAATCTGATTATTTTTGGACCCCGTAGCTAGGAATAGGGGATTTGACCTTCAGACATCTAATCTATGTTAGAATCCAAGGGCCTATTTTCAGAGTGAGAAGTGGAAAAGTGAAGGAGCGTGATATCTATTCCTATCTTTGAGCTCGTGAAGTCCAGATTGGACTTTACGTGTGCCACTTTTGCCATTAATGTTTGGTATTTCTCACCCACTCAACCCATTTACCCACGTATTCACTTATTGCGTGGTGGCCCGAGGTAATCATTACCTTTTATCCCTCTATATAAGGTGCTTCTAAGCATTTCACTTTGTTCTTTACTCAAAATGATTTTCAAATTCCAAACTTCCGTTCTCTCTTTCAGAGCAGCCCAAGGCATTCCTTCTCCTCACTAACACATTCAGAAAACTCCAGCCAAACTCTGGCTAAGAACCAGTAAGTTCCCCTTATCTGATCCCCTTTCTTTCTCTTACTAGAATGTTGCAAACACCGTCGCTAGGAAATAGCTCAATCCCGGCCTATTTTCCGGTCATTTCCCCCAGTGGAAGGGTTAAGAACTCCTGTCTCCAAGATTCCGGCACCATTGTCTCACTGGCCGCCAGTTCCAATTCAACAGATAAGCAAGGTGGAGGGAGCTCTGTCGGTTGCCCGGCCCCACCTAAAGGATACCGTTGGAAATAGATCACTTCGAGGTTCTGTATCCCGAGAGAGGCCAGGGCTTAGAAAGATAAGGATGGCCGTTCTTTCTTTTTTGAGAAGATCCCGACCCCAGTACCCGAGAGCCCCCAGCCAATCCCTAAGGAGATCTCCATTTTTGTATCCTCCCTGCTCCTTTCAGTTAAGCTTCCGGAGGACTTATGGTTGGAGATCCTTTGGGAATATTAAAACCCTAGGGATACGAGGCCTAATAGGTGTGCCATTTATGAGTGCCATATCAGATTTTGGCTTTGTTTTCCCTTGCCCCCTATCCTCTCTCATCTTCTCGAGGAGTACCCCATTTACCTATCTTAGCTCCAATCGACCGCCATACTCTTAGTCATGGCATTTATGACTCGGTGTAATAGCTTAGGTTAGCCCCTAGCTACGGGCCTTTTAGGTCCCTGTACTACCTTTCTACTAATAAGGCTGTGATGCACAGGGATATGAAGATTAGTAGATTTTAACCCTTAGCAATTGGTTTTTGGACCACCCCATAAAAATCTCTCTGAACTACAAAGGGTAGCACAGAACCCCCCTATACACCTTTGAAATTGAAGCTGAGGAATATTATGTTCTAGGGTGGAATTCGAACCCTAAGTTCCAAAATGATGCTGGTTACGTTGCTCCGGAAAGTGTCATTTTATGTGCATATTTTGGGACTTTTTGGGATCACTTTTGCGCTATTTTTCAACTTGATCTTGTGTTTTTCCTTGAAATTCTCTTAGGAGAGGTAAGAGCAACTTTTGCGCTCTTTTACGTTTTCTAAGTAGATTTTGTGTGACAAGGAAATAACATCAAGACTTGAAGATCGGAGGTCGTTGAAGATCACCTTTTGAAGACTTTGAAGAATTGCTTTGAAGATTTGAAGACTTGAAGAATGGAAGAAAATTCAAGAAAATGAGGAGAATTTAAACCAAGGAAAGGAATTTAGGAATGGTGACTGCAGTCTTCACGACAGGTGAAGATTAGTTCGCCCATCACGAACTTTGGGTGTCCAGAAATCTTCTTTGCCTTTTTTGTACTATAAATACAAAATCCTATCCTCTCTCTCTTATCTTCTCTTCCAGCCCATTTTCCCCTCTATCAAACCTTATTTTTCCACCATTTTCATCCTTGTTTTAGTTTGATTAATGTTTGAATTTTTGTTGTTAGTTAGTATGGCTTGTAGTAGCTAAATCTAGTTCTTAGGAGCAATTGACTAAGGCTTCCAATCCCATGTCTTAAAAACAAGTTGTAGCCTATTTAATACTCTTAATATTATGTATTCATGGAGCATTGAATATATTTGTTAATGTCATTAATGTTCTTGAAAGCTTGAGTATATGAAGTACTTGTATGATATGCTTGTTAGGGTTTGGGGTAATGGGTTGTTTCCCCTTTTCTTGATAGGAAATCCAAGAGTATGAGTTAGAGCTTTTGATTGTGTTGATGGATTGATAATTTCTAGATAAATATGATAATGTTGAACTCTTTTTCATGCTTGTTCCTTGTAGCAAATGAGAGAAGTGTATGAACGTTGAACGTTCTTGACAAACCTTGTGTAAAAGCATAGATTGGTTAAATTCATAGACACAGTGTAGTGTTTATAAGTGTTGCCAAGTTTGTTGATTCATCGTGTTCAACGTCATCAATGGGATTCTTTTAGTCGTGTTTCGTCTAAGGGATTAATTGGTGAGGTTTGACAAGCGATATCGAATTCACTCTTGCAAATTACTATCTAAGAAGGATAGAAGTTTAGTCTTCACAACAAGTAGTGAAAGTAATAAATAGGGTGCATGTTCAATGATAGATAAGTGGCTCAGAAGTGGAAGTCAATTGTGCCCATGGTTCCGTAACTCGTGTTTTAAATCTTATTCTTTTAGTTTGTTGCCTGCTTCCTAGTTCTGTCTTGTTTTCTAGTTAACTTGTCTTTAAATTTGGTAACTTAAAAAAACCCAAACGAACCCCCCCCAATTTTCATGATTTTATATGCATCTATATTTGTCTATGCCTAGTATGTTTTCCACTATATATGTTTAAATGCTTGGAAAGATCCCTCTTAATGTGGATGACTCTGACTTGCCATTGTCTACTTAATTGTAGATAGGAAGCCTGTAAGGCTTAAAATAGTAACTTTGAGAGGTACGACAACGACCACCCAAATTTTGGCACCACTACCAGGGAAGATGCATTTATTTTTAGGTGTTTGGGCATATTATGTGTGATTATGTGTTAGTTGAAAATATTTGTTAGTTTGCTTTTATTTTGTTTTCTTAGTTGACTTGCCATTTTCGCTTTCCTTGGAGATGTATTGTTCGAATTCTTGGTGTATTGTTCATACGCAATTCTCTTCACAAGAACCCCTACACTATGACCCCGAGTTAGAGTTGAATTCGAGACGGGCTGGTAGACTCTCTTTGGAAAGTGTGAATAACACCCCTCCTAGTGACCATTTTGCGGACACTTCTACATCCATGGAACATTAAGATGAGCATGAAGGTGACATTCCAAGAGGAGGACCTCAACATCCCCATTTCCAAGAAATGGAGATTCCTTTGGGTCAAACTTTATTGAGGGACATTATGGCCCCCAACCTTGACCAACAACCGATGTACATTGAGTATCCTTTGGTTGGACCGAATGGGCATTTTGAGCTCAAGACCTGGTTTATAAACATGCTACCAATCTTCCTTGGTAGGCAAGGGGAAAATGCCTACAACCATCTCACCGAGTTCCATTTTTTATGTGGTGGTACGGTTCCCCACAAGGTAGATGAAGACTCCTACAAGTTGAAGGCATTGCACATTGAGAGATGGTGTAAGGGATTAGCTCCACCACCTACCACCCAGGAGCATCAAAAGTTGGCTTGACATGAAGATGAAATTTCTAGCCAAGTACTTCCTAGCCTCAAAATCCATCACTTTGAGGAATGATATAAGCAACATCTTCCAATGGTATGTAGAGTCTCTTTTCGACTATTGGGAGAGGTTTAAGAAGCTTCTCACGATTGTTTTTGTACTACAGCTCTTCGGAAGGAGACTTAGTCTACTATTTCTAGAATGGTGTTCTTAATGGGGACCAAAGACTAGTAAGGAGTTCTTGCGGTGGTACCCTTGGGAACAAGACTTTGGTGGAGGCTATGGATCTCTATGAGGTGTTAGCCGGGGACTCGAGGAACTACAATTCAAGGGCTGATTTGAGAAGAAGAAACCCCAACACTACAAGTGATCCTTCCACTAGTGGAAAGCTTGAAGACCAAGTCTTGGCCCTTACATCTACGGTGAAGTCTCTCATGACCAATGACCAGGAATGTGCTACATGTGAAATCATGTGAAATATTCTTATTGGCACATTCCATGGACGCTTTCCCAACTTTGTAAGATGATTATGTTGTGGAGGTGAGTGCCATGGGGGTACCAGGGAAGCTAAAGATACTAAGGTGCACAAGGCTATCAAAGAAATCAAGGGTACCAAGGGGGCCAAGGCTACAAAAACCAGCCTTACAATGCGAGTAATAGAGATCACCCAAATCTCTGGTATGGAAACTCACAAGTAGGATAAAATTCTTAACAATACCAGCCACCTCAACAACAATACCAAAAGCTCCAAGACAAGCCCCAAGATCAAGGGGAGAGCTCCAAGACAAGCCCCAAGCCAAGTCCCAAGATGAAACCAAGGAGAGCATCAAGAACTTGGAAAATCAAATGACCCAAATATCTCAAGTTGTCGACCGGAGGGAAAATGGAAAACTCCATTCCCAACCGGAGATTAACCCTAACAAAATGCTAGTACTATCACTTTTAGAAGTGGTAGAGAGGTTGGCACTCCCCCGAGTGATGAAATTATTGAAGAGGAGCCTAGAAGGGACTGAGGTGTTTGAGAAAGAGGTTGAAGAAGAGGCCGAGAATTTGGCCAAGGTGAAATCAAGGAAGGGGAAGGAGAAGGAAGATGAGGCTATTGTTGAGAAATAAACCTCCCTTCCGAAACCTTTATCCCCTTCCCCTCCTCAAAATAGGGCAAAAATGGTGGAGATTCCTCCATATGTGTTGGAACCACCATTTATGGAATCTTTGAAAGACAAGAGGAGGAAGGAGGACAACAAGGACATCTACGAAGTCTTTTGTAGATGTGGGATAAATATCCAACTCTTGAATGACATTGAATAAATTCCTAGATATGCTAAATTTAATAAGGAATTATGTGTTGTGAATAGAAAGCAAAGAGCCAAAAATAAGTTGAAAAATGGGAAAAATGAGCATGTTTCCGCCTTGTGTCAAAAAGAGCTACCCCCTAAGTGTAACGATCCCGGCATGTTCACAATCCCTTGCATAATAGGAAACACAGATTTTGAAAAAAACCATGCTTGTTCTAGGTGCATTGAAAAATGTGATTCCTTACTCTTTGTATGAAAGCCTCAACTTGGATACTTTTCACAAAATCGGGGTGGTAATCCACTTAGCTAATCATTCTAGTGCATACCTTAAGTGTATTATCGAGGACATGTTAGTTAAGGTGGATTCCTTAGTTTTCCGTGCGGACTTTTATGTCCTTGATATGGAGCATGCCAGCCCAAATTTTATTGGGGAGGCCATTTTTGAAAAATTCTAGGACAATGATTGATGTGCATAAGGGTACCCTCACCATGGAATTTTATGGGATAAAAGTAGAGTTAAACATAAATGACTCTATGAAGTATTCTTGTGAAGAATATGCATGCCATGCTTTAGATGTTGTTGAAGATGTTTTTGAGCCAACTGGTGATGATTCCTTGTTAGGTATTTTGCAATGTGATACTGATGATGCATACAATGTATATTCTATGAGCACTTACTTAAAGGAAAGCTTTGAGGATTTGAACTTGCTTGAAGAGATGAGAAAAAGCCTCTCAAATCTTCTTCCTCTTCTCTTAGAGGAACCCCAGGAACCGAAATTCCTTCCATCACTTGTGAAAGCTCTGGTGATAGAGCTTAAGCCTTTGCCAAGTGACCTCAAGTATGCATTTCTTGGGAAAGGGGAGATGCTCCCAGTTATCATTTTGAACAAGCTCACCCAAGAGTAAGAGGAGAAGTTCATGGTGGTGTTACTAGAGAATAAGGAGTCAATGGGGTGGACTATTACCGATATCAAGGGCATAAGTCCATCCACTTTCATTTATTGAATTTTTTTGGAAGAAGATGCAAGGCCCGTACAACAACCCCAACGGTATCCACCTATGATAGAAGTGGTGAATGCAAAAATCCTCAAATTCCTCTAAGTAGGTATGATCTATACAATCTCGGACAGTAAGTGGGTGAGCCCAACTCAAGAGGTACCCAAGAAGAGTGGGGTGATGGTAGTTGAGAATGAGAAGAGTGAAAGGGTGCCCACTCAAGTCCAAAATGGGTGGCGCATTTGCATTGACTACCGGAGGCTAAATGCGAAGACCCAAAAGGATCACTTCCCATTGCCATTCATGGATCAAATGCTCGAGAGGTTAGCAAGCCACCGCTTCTATTGATTTTTGGATGGGTACTCGAGGTATTTTCAAGTAGTCATTGCCCAAGAAGACCAGGAAAAGACAACCTTCATGTGCCCCTTTTGTACATTTGCTTACCGGCGTATGCTTTTTGGGCTATATAACACCCCCACTACTTTCCAAAGGTGTATGGTAAGACTTTTCCCTGAATTTTTTGAAAAATTTGTTGAAGTATTCATGGATGATTTAAAGGTTTAAGTTAATTCTTTTGACATCTGTTTAGAAAATTTAGCACAATTTCTTAAACGTTGCATTAATACTAATCTTGTGTTAAATTTTGAGAAGTGTCATTTTATGGTAGAGAAAGGCATTGTCTTAGGGCATGTTGTCTCCTCTAATGGTATTGAGGTTGAAAAGGCAAAGATAGACATGATTGAAACTTGTCCTTATCCTACTAATGTGCATGAAGTGCGCTTTTTTCTTGGCCATGCAAGAGTTTACCGCCGGTTCATCAAGGAATTTTCAAAGATAGCATCTCCTTTGTGCAAGTTGTTGCAAAAGGAGGTGGAATTTGTGATGAATGAAGTTTGTAAAGGGGCCTTCAATAAATTGAAGGAATGGTTAGTCTCGGCCCCTTTCATACAACCTCGGATTGGTCTTTTCCTTTTGAGATCATGCGCGATGCTAGCGATTACGCTGTTGGAGCGGTGATTTGTCAAAGGGTGGGGAGAGCGCCTCACTCCATTTACGGTGTGTTTTTCCTTGATTTTTTAGCAATTCAAAGAGCTTGGATTTGGATTGGTGAAGGGAGAAAAAATTTGACAAAGGAAGGAAAAGCTTGGACATTTGGTGAATTAAAAATCTTTTTAAGTGTTGGGAAAGCTCATAGTTCACGAGTGGTGAACAAGTCTTCGCGCTTCTCAAACAACTGCTCGCCCGTCACAAAGATATCTTCTCCTAGTGTTAAGAAATCAGAGAGATGGGCAGAAATTTGAGGTTTCAGATCCTCCAATGCGTGAGGGGCAAACAAATATTTGCCCGTTGCGAACTTTTTTTGAGCGACGCAAAGGTTTCTTTGCCCTTCACAATCAGGAACTTTGAGAAATATTTGAGGTTTCAGGTCAAGCAATGCGCACGTCACAAACGTTTCTTCGCTCATCGCGAACATGATCTTCTCGCATTGCTCATATTACCCAGACGGTTTAAGAACCAAAAGTACCTGCCCTTTTTCCTCATTTCCTTCTCTCTTTCGCCATAACTGCCGCCCCTAAGCTACCCTCTCTTGCTCACCACCACAAATCTAACCTCCAAACTCCTCCCTTAGTCCGGAATCCACTCGCTATCCACATTCCATCAATCCCATTCCATCTCTTTCCACCAAATCCACCCCAATTTTGAAAAACAAATTCCAAAACCCTAGGTTTTAGAACTTTTACAAAATCAAGATAATTAGGCTAGGATTGCTTGTGGGCTTCATTGTTTCATCCTCTTACACACACTATTGGTACAATTCCTCACTTTTGAAAACTTGAATTGTGAATTTTGTGTAGTTTGATTTTAGTGAAAATTGTGCATTTTGTAAATGATGATATATTGTGTATGTTATAATAGTTCTTCACAATTTGTGCTTGAATTGATCATTATGTTGGACATTTTGCAATGGTAAATGTGGGTGATGCCTTGTGAATATTGTGCTTATGATTTGGATTGATGGACATCTTAGCTATAGAGTGTTGTTAATAGATGATGGATTGAATTGATTATATTGATATAGTTTGGCCAACAACATAGTGAATGCCAACCATTCGTGGCCTGCCGAGCCTATTTTGAGGCCCACCGAAACTACTTCGAAGGCCCTAGAGCTAGATAATGCCACATGAGGCCCTTCTAAGAGTTCCTCCCCCAACACGAAGGTGTTTGTGGCTTCTTAGCATTTTTCTTAACTGTGATTTTCTTCTTCTTCTCTCTCTCTCTCTCTTTATTTAAAAAAAAACTAATTTACCTTTCTTTTGTGTTGTTCAGTGGACTTTGTTAGCTTGCTTGGTCTTGGAAATGAAAAAGAGATGGTTTTTAAGGAAACCTATTCGGGGGTTTACTCCTAGCCCCTGGTCCCGGTACCGATCCAAATGGAGCCCCACCCAGAGGTTCAACCGAAGGCCTCCCAGTAATTCAACGAACAATAAGCGGCATCGAGAGGGTGCTTCTTTGCACAACCCTTACCCCTAGGGGTAGCGGACTGACAAGGATATCATTATCAAATCACAAGCCGGTGGCTCAAAGAATGTTGAGTCCCAAGTTGGTCATCGTTTGGGAGAGGGTAACCTCACCCCTCCAGGTGTAATTGATCCTACCCTAGCTTTTGTCTCGGAGGCAGCCATCGTCTCGACTACTCTGGACTCTGTTTTCCAGACCTTCTTGGCAAAGGCCAAGGAAGCCCAAGTGGCTATTTCAAAGTCCATGGCTCATGAGGCCAGAGTGAATAAGCTCAAGGAAGAGCTGAAGAAGGCTGCCTCCGACCATAAGGGTAAGTTGGAGAAAGCGGTCTCCGATCATGACGCAAAATTTAATAGAGTAGCCTACGATCATGAGGCAGACCTGATGAGAATAGCCTCTCCACAAAGAGGCGTTGGAAAAGCTGGGCCTCAAAATGGATGGCCTTCTGAACTCAAAACAAGCTGCCGAGCTCGACGCAGGCTTACCCCTTCGAGCTCTACCTAGGCAGTAGCATAGGGGAAAATGTATGAATTATTTATTTTAGGGCTTCGAATGTACTTCACAACTTTTCACTATTAATGAAAGCCTTTGTTTCTTTATGTACATGTTTCTACTTTTTTGTTACTTGTAGATTCTAGAATTGGTACCTTACCGCCCTCCCTAATTACAAAGGGGTACCATTTTTTGACTTGTTTTTCCAAGTCATTAAAGAATGGTGTCACCGGATTGAAGAGTGGGCGTGGAAGCATCGAATCAAAGCTTCTCGATTTTACTACAAATCTGCCCGGCTCGAAGAAGAGCTTCGAGCTGCCCACGAGGAAGTTAGCCTGTGGCGTAATGGTCTTCACGAGAGGCAAAAATAACTTCTCGAAGAACTTAGCCATTTTTGGGAGGAAAGAGACCTTCTGGCAGTGGCTAAAGATTGGCTTTTGGAGGATTATTACCTCCTTGAATCCTAGCGTAACGAGGTCCTCGAAGAGATTACTACCAAAGATGAATTTAGCTCGTGAGTGCATCGCTGCTGCCAAGTCTTACAAGGCTTCTAGGGGGGGCATCATCCTCTCAGCCGAATGAGGTCATCGAGCACCATCATCATGATATCAAAAGGTATCAAGATAACCTAGAAGTGGCTCGTTTGGCCCCTGCTTCCGCCAAGGACAAAGTAGAAGAGTGGGAGAAAATACGGGGTACCAACAGTGTCTAGTTCCCACCTTAGAGCGGACCATCAGGGAGAAACAAGAAATCATTATGATGGATTTTAAAGATAAGGAAAGGGTCGAGAGGGACCATACCGAATTGTATCAAACCTACATGGCAACTGCTAATAGTCTTCGGCTGTATGGGCTTTGACTTGGGACCGTCGAAGTGCCTCTAGTTGAGGACTTTGAGGTACTTCTTCAAGAGACTATCAACATCATGGAGATAAAACATATCACGAGGGATCCCAAGTACCACAATGCCTACAAGGATGATAATAAGTGGCTGAGTGATTTACAAAAGGACAAGAAGAAAAAGAGCGAGGCTTCGAGCTCCCCTGCTGCTCCAAGAAGGAGGGGGGTTACCGACCCTATGGAGAGTAGCCCCTCCAAGGTTTCCCGCGAAAGGGGAGGCTCCATCTTCTATCGCTTCAGCCATTATTCTAGGGTCCCATCCCCGCAGATGAATCCAAGCCCCGTCACGCCCTCTAGCTCTTGATCCACACCCTCCGGGGCTCCGGTTTCAAGAGCTAATCAAGAAAGTACTCAGGCCAGTGCCTCTAGTCGAGGGAGGGATGACCTAACTTGCTCCAGAGGTTCTATGAGTGGTAGAAGTGGCAGCGTCACTAGCAGTAGAAATCAAGCATCATTTCCTAACACTGAGGATGCTGAGAATGCACCCCCTGATGAGGAGATCTCGAGGCTTATTCAAATTCTGCTCGAAGACCATAGGTCGGGGACTTTGAAGAATCAGAGTCTCCTCTTATGATAGGTTTCCCTTAGTCTTATGTAGGTAATTTTTGTAATTTTATTAGTTTTCTTTGTAAGTGGTTAGGCACTTTGTATATTTGAAATAAAATTTCCCGCCACTTATTCTTTTTTGAGCATTCGAAATAATTTTTTTTCCTTTTTCAAGGGATTAACCCATCTAACAGAGTTGAGTGTTTCAACTATTTCTTTTCCTTGGAAAGCTCTACTATGGCTATAAAGCATTCAGAGGGTTGCATTGGCCCTTCGAATGCATACAAGGTTAGTGCCTTGGGCGCCTGATGCGAGTAAATGCGATTTTAGCCCCAAAATGTTTGATAGGCTGTGTTGACCCTTTGAATGTTTACATGGTATGTGCTATGAGCGCTTGACACGCGTTAATGAGATTTTGGCCCCAAAATATTTGGTTGGGTGTGTTGGCCATACAAATTTTTACAAGGTCCGTGCCTTGAGCGCTTAATGCGCGTCAAGGGGATTTTGGCCCCAAAATTATCGATGGGATGTGTTGGCTCTACAAATGTTTACAAGGTCATTTCCTTGAGCACTTGATGCATGTTAAAGGGATTTTGTCCCCACAATATTTGATGGGCTGTGTTGGACCTATGAATGTTTACAAGGTCTGTGTCTTGAGCGCTTGATACGTGTTAAGGGGACATCGGCCCCAAAATATTTGATGGGCTGGGTTGGCCCTACGAATGTTTACAAGGTCTGTGCCTTGAGCGCATGATGTGCGTTAAGGGGATTTTGGCCCCAACATATTCAATGGGATATGTTGGCCCTAGGAATGTTGACAAGGTCTGTGCCTTGAGTGCTTGATGCCCGTTAAGGGTATTTTGGCCCCAAAATATTCGATGGGCTGTGTTGGCCCTTGGAATGTGTAGCGCTTCAATTTGAGGAGAGTGGGGAATATTTTATCCCTCGTGGTGTGTGTTTTAATTCTTTGGAACAAGAAATGACTATAGGAAACACAATTCAATAGATACTCAATAAAAACAAAGGAACCCTATCGACTTACAACACTATTTTGTCGAGGGTATCCTCCAACCCATAGCTACTCTAATGTAGGCTATTTTCTAGCCTCACCAATTCTACTGGGATTTTGGGGAATAATACCTCCCAAGGTTCAAAACATTCCATCTGCGCAGAATCGGTTCACCTTGGGGGGTTTCCAATGCATAACTACCTCCAATGCCAGCTTCGACGACTCGGTAAGGTCCTTCCTAATTTACTAAAAACTTCCCCTATGGCTCTTTTTCGATTTTCTCATTCCTCATTACAAGGTCTCTCGGGGAAAACTGGACTTTTCGAACTCTCCGATCATAATACTGCTTGACCATTTCTTTGACCTTGGCTTCGTGGAGAGGGATCTACTCTCTTAATTTCTTCGAGAAGGTCCAAATCCAAATGGTGTTGCTCATCATTGACCTCCTAGAATTCCTTTCTTATAGAAAAACTTTAGAAGGTGGGCAGCATATCTCCGTGGGAATAACCTCCTCAGAACTGTAAACTATGCCGTAAGGGGTTTCGCCTGTGGAAGATGCTTCTATTGTTCGAAATAACCAAAGTACACTAGGCGGTTTGTTGATCCAATTTCTGCTCGCCCCTTTATGCCTCGACCGTATGCCATTGACAATGGTTCGGTTTGTGACCTCCACCTACCCATTGGCCTGGGTTTGGTAAATGCTGGTGACTCTCTAACGAATCTTGTATTCCTTGCACTAGATTTTGAATGGGTCATTGAGGAACTGGGTACCATTATCAGTTATGATGGTTCAAGGGATCTCGAAGAGGTATATGATATTCTTCCAGTAGAAACCAATCACCGTTTTCCCTTTTACATCAGTTATGGCTTCAGCCTCGACCCACTTGGTGAAGTAGTCCATGATCACAATCAAGTATCGAAAGTGGCTTAGGGTCTCTGGGAAAGGACCCACTAGATCGATCCTCCATTTCTCTAATGGCCAAGAGTTGTTTATGTTCATCATTTCTTCTTAGGGGAAATGGGTGATTGGCGCATGCCTTAAGCACTGATTGCATGCTTAAATGTGCTTGTAACCTCATTAAACATCCTGGGCCAGTAATATCTAGCCTGAAGGAGCTTCTTAGCTATCGAGAGAGCCCCTTCGTAACTTTTGTAGGCTCCTTCATGAGTTTCACGGATTAGATAATCAACTTTGTGGGGGGATACACATCAAAGAAGTGGTTGCAGATGACCTCGATGATAAAGCACATTCTCATGGATCACATATTTGGGTGGTTTTAGCCTAACTTTCCTTGCTTCGATGCCCTCTTCTGAAAGGGTACCATCTCGAAGGTATCTAATGATAGGCATTATCCACGTCTTTTGTTCTTCCACCATCACTATCATCGCTTCTTCTTCGAGGCTACATTTAATCAACATTTCCACCATTAAGTGCCATTAGGATTGTAACACCAGGTCAGACAAAGCCAACTTGTTCAGGGCGTCATTTTTTCTTTTGAGGGACTTGAGTGAGGGTGTAATGGTAAAAATGTTTGAGGAGGGGTTTCACCACTTCCAAATAACGCTATAAACTCCTTTCCGTAGCCCTATATTCCCCATTGACTTGAAGGACCACAATATGGGAATAGCTTAATATTTCCATCCTTTGAACTCCTAAGTTTTTGGCTATTTGAAGGCATGTGATCAATGCTGCATATAGTGCTTCATTGTTTGTGGACTTGAAGTCAAAGTGTAGGGCATATGGATGGTTCTTCTTTTTGGCCTCATGAGTAGGACTCTAGCCCTACTGCCTCTGGAGTGTGATGATTCATCGATGTCCAACTGCCATGTTTCTTCAAATTCTCTTTCATCATCGACTACGATTAGTTTTGTAGTTTCCAAAATGAAATCCAATAAGGCTTGGCCCTTGATGGCTATTCTTGGGTGGATCTAGATGTCGTGCCCACTGAGTTTGACTGCCCATTTCATTATTCATCATGAGGCCTCTGGCTTGAGAAGCACCTGCCTTTTTGGGTGGCTGGTGAGCAAGATGATCTTGTGACTTTGGAAGTATGGCCCGAGGCCTCTCGCTGTATGGACTAGGGCCAACATTAACTTTTCAAAGGCACTGTACCGAATCTCCAGACCATACAATACCCTTCTTAAGTAAATTGGGTGTTGGGCTTTGTTCTTTTCCTTTACCAGAACTGCACATATCGCTAAGGGGGATGCGGAGATGTATAATTACAGATCTTCCTCCTTGTCTGGTTTCATCAGGGTGGGCAGGCTTCGTAAGTGTTCCTTTAACTCTCGAAAGGCTTTGTCACATTCTTGTGTCCATTCTAATTTTTTGGCTTTTTGAAGCACATCAAATAATGGTAAATATGTTTTGGCCCACTTCGAAAGGAATCAACTGAGTGACGCCATCGATCCTGTTAGCATTTGGACATCTTTAACCATTTAGGGAGGCTTCATGTTTATCAAAAAATTGATCTTCTCGGGGTTTACATTGATCTCCCTCTCCAAAACCATGAATCCTAGTGATATTTTGGTCCGTTCAGGCAAACTGCTTGCTCACCCTTTGAGTATTCTTCACCTGCAAAACTTATCCCGGAAGTGATTTCGAGAGGAAAGCTCTAACGATCAAGTCAGTATTCTCTCCTAAAATTTGGAATTTCTTAAGATAGTAATGCTTACCTTAGCTCCTCTTGAGCTTGCTAATAGAGATCGTGAGTGGCACCATGATCACCACGTTCCGTGTTCGTGGCTTTCGTGTTTTTCGTTCGTACCACATCTTTCGGCCCACGTTCTTTATAATGAGTGGAAGTCTCCTACGTAAGTAATTGACATCTTGGGCTGAAAAGGGCATCGCTTCGTTACCGAATGTAAATGGGCGAGCCTAGCAAGCATCGACCTTTTGACCGTTGGGCCATATATACACCATAAGCCACCCCAGCCATGAAGTCTATACTACACGAAGCTACAGCCGTGTTCATGAGCTGCTTATTTGAACCTACCATTTTGCCTCGAAGTGATGGGTAATGGTGTGTTCACTGTTGGTGCGATATGAACTACTCTTGCGTAGTGTTGTATGCTTCTTGGCTATGTATTTCAGTTAGAATAAAACACATATTCATTTAAATTTCAAACTTTTGAACGTTTTCATAATTGTTACAATTTTAAGGCCGAGATTTGCTCCTTTGTATTTGTTGTTCACTCTGAAATTTCCTCCTTTGTATCCGATGTTCACTCCGCTATTATTTTCTCAGTCATTTTGGTTTCCTTTTCTTATAATCACTTTGGATAATTTGCTTTGAAAGTTGTCACTATTCAGTGTACTACTGCCACCGCCTTCTCGAATTCCTAAAAAGGTAACTTACTTTTGTCAGGTTATCATGATTACAGATTATTCCCCTTTTGTTATTTAGCTCTTCATTTTCTATAATTAACTCCCCATATACATTTAGAGTATTTCATATTCTTCCATCTTCTTTATTGCTCTCAAATCTGTCTCGTCTTCCATGCTAAACCAGTAAGTTTTCCTCTTTGTATACTCTAATTCAATCTGTCTGGGTCTTAACCTTGTAGAGTTTTGTTCATATAGTGTAACTTGTTTTCCTTGTAATTGAGGCGGTCTGTTATTTTTCTTCTCTGGCGCTGTATTTATGCCTTGTATCTTGTCCAAAATAGTCCCTCTTGGACTTTGTTGTTTTAGTTAACACAATATTCATATGGATTTTAGGGATTTTGAACTCTATAATGTCTGCCTCTAATGATGTTGGAGTCTCTGCGCCGAATGTCTATGAGAACGGTGTTGACTCTGGAGAGGATTCTGACCACCTTGCTAGCTCTTCAATCACCAGTAGCCTCCTCAATGACTCTTATGTTGAAGATTTGAAATATAGCTTCCCATTTTTACAGTCATATGACCTTAAGGCCCCTACGGCGTCTGAGAGTGTTCGCACTCCGCCGTCAGGTTATATTTCCTGTTATATAGACTACCTTAAGTTTGGGCCTTCATTTCCTTTACCCCAACATGTATTGGATCTACTTTCTCACTACAAAGTTTCCATATGACGCTTCACCCTAAATCTGTTTCAACTTTTCTTTTTTTTACCATGTGTGCGAAGCTGCTGGTATTCCTTTTTTGATTGATTTATTTTTTGTAATATTTACCATCTTCGTAAAATCAAAAATAGCTCTGATGAGTTTACCCTCTATCCTGTGATCCTAAACATTGAGTTCATCAGTAGATTCCAAATAGTTATGGTGTATGGCGTGAAAAATGTTTCTACATCAAACTTGGTACTATATTGTGCCAGCTTTCTTGATTTGGAACAATGGCGTCCACAAGTTGAAACTTCCTAAGGCTGGGGTTCGCCTTAATGCCGAGTCTGAGATTGTAACAGCGCTTAGCCAACATTCCATCTCACTTCAACCCGCTAGTTCTTTAAGCAAAGGTGTCTAACTTGTTTATTTGGTTGTTTCTGCTATTTTCAGCTTGATTATGTATTTCTTTGCTTCTATTTTGTTTCTATGTTTGCATGTTCACGTAATTTTTTTCATGTGTTGAGTTTCAAATATAGATCTGACTCGTTGCTCCGCTGAGTGAAACTTCCTGTCTGAAGATGAGAATGATGAGATTGAGAGCTTAGGTAATGAAGGCAACAAAAATGCTGAGGTTTTTATTCCTCAAGAGGTGGCTATTAAAACTACTAATTAGGATTGTGAAAAAAATATTACCACAGAAACCAATAAGGGTGGCCATCGAATCCCCGGAGAAGCAGCTCAGTAGATGAGGCATAAGAAACGAATAAAAAATAATTAAACTGCCTTGGAGCCTGTGAAGAAAAAGGTGCGTGTTAGCCAACCTCCTCTGCATTCTCTCATGCTAAGTCGTGATTTGTTCATGGAGGGGACTATTCCTGCTATGCTTGCTAAACTATCTCTTCCAAAAATTATGGATGTGGTATGTTCTTGTTCAGTTGAATTATTATCGTGACTTAAATGTTTTGCCTTGTTGTACATCCATTCCTCTTTTTGGTTTGATTTGAAACCAAGATTGGTGAGAGTCTGCAACTTGTTAGCGAGTGGGTTGCTAGCTTCGCTAAAGGGGATGGTGCGGTACAAGAGAAGTTGTAGGCTATCCAAGAGGAGCGTGCGGCTTTGAGTGTAACTATATAGGAGGTTGATGAGCGAGCGCGTCTTGATAAGGAGTGCATTTTGGCCGCTGAAAAAGAGATGGAGAAGATGTGTTTCCAATTGGAAGAGATACAGATGAATGACCCTACTTTGCCCAGATACCCTAAACTTCTGGTTGATTGACTCATCAAGAAGAAATCTTTATATGCTTTGTTTAAGGAGGTTTTAACTAATTCTTGCAACATTGGTTATTGCAAGGCCTCGGTTGAGTTGCGGAAGCTGAATCCGGCTGCGAAGGTTGACAAGCTGCCTAGGTTGGCCAAGTCTGAAAATATTTTGGCAGAGCAAACAGGGATTCTTAATAAGGGTTTTCTTAAAAGCGTCTCTAACGGTGGTCATCCGTTTGAGCTGCTATCGTATATCGCTGGTCTTCCAACTCTTCCTTCTCCAGCCTAGCTAAAGAAGTGCGCGATTGACTACTTTGAAGATCTTCCCTTCAATTCCTCCAATTCTAAGGCCTGGGGGTGATTTGGATGGCGAAGTTCCCGTTCATTTTGTGAGCAAGAAGGATGCTGCAGTTGTTGTCCGCACTTCATCCACTTCCCCTTCTAATGTTAGTCCATCTTACCGCTACAAAACTAAGACACTTTTTTATTTATGTAACTAATGACAATGTTCCTAAGTATGTCTATATTATTTTGTATGATTGGTGACTGATGTAATCAATATGTTTGCTTTTTTTTATTTGACCTCTCTCTTTATATTTATTTACTTGCAGGGTTTTGATGTTATGGTTGATCTAATTTTTTTTGAAAAGTGTTGTCTATCTGGGATGTTATGTTCATTTTCCTTTTCACAATGGATTTCCATCGTCATCCAAAAGTTTCCCTATTAATCCGACTGAGGCGACCAAGCGCATATCAAAAGAATATTCTCAACTTATCTCTCCTGATCACCTAAATCTTGTGGAGTCCATTCCATTGCATATCAGTTGGAAAAATTCTATGTCTTTATCGACTCCGTATTCCTTCCCTGCGTGTCCTTCCAACAAATTTATACCTGATGTCTATAATATTGGATCACTTGGCAAAGATATCCTTCGCGGTCTAGTTTACCTTGAATCTGCAGCTGTGTACATGCGTTCGATTAACCTTCCTATTTTTGTTTAAGAATGTGCACTAACCTTGGGTATTCGTTTGAAGTACATGTTGTTAGGTGTTAACGACCTCAAAATGAAGTGGGACAAAACTGTGAAGGAGACTCAGGATGATGTTCTTGATCTGCGAAGGATTTGTAACGAGCAAAATGGTCTTATCCATCGGCAACCGTTGAATATGGGGAAAATGCATCACCAACAAGAGGAGGTCAGATGCTATGCCGCTAATAAAATGCTCAAAGTACACAAAAAAGTGATCATTGACAAGCAATGTAAGCGTATTGACGATTTGTATGATCGACTGGAGGAAAACCAGGGTGTTTATGATCACCTCTCAACTTCTGCTATTGGTTGGAAAAATAAGTTTGACGAGTAGTTTTCCATTAATACACAAATGCAAAGTGACAATAAGGAGCTTCATGCTGAGTACAATCAGCTTGATTTATTAGTGCACCAACTCGAGCGGACATGTGTTGAATACAAAGATAAACTTTAGGCTCTTCCTTTTTCATCTCGCAGGGCTACTAGCCGTGGTGGGCATTTGATTTTGGGAACCGGCGGCCAAAGGATTAATTTATCTAAGGCTGTCCGATTGCATCTTCGTAGCCTAGAGGACGAAGTGCAGAACTTAAAGGTTGACCTGAAGTGATATGAGGAGACTTTTAATGTGATGAGTATGCAGCTGGACAACAAGGATTTTTGTCTCATAACCAACTTCAAGGCGTATTATGATAGGTATCTTGGTCATATGGAGAAAATGGGTCTAACATTCCCATTCTTCTTATTTACACATGAAATGGCAGTTATGGTTAGCGAGGAGTGTGACGCTGGAAAAAGTCGTTGTAGGGCTGAGCACCCCCATCACAAAACTGAGCCCAATCGTTGTTGTGGTGGTTCATTTTTTTTCTAGTTCATCTTGAGCCTCTAGGCGTAGGTAGATCTGTTGTTGACCCCTCGTGTTTTCTTGTAATGCTTCAAATAATTTTGTTGTAACCTTGCAGACTTGGGTCTTCGTTATCACTTAATAAATCACATTTGTTTAATTTTTATAGAGTTTATTTCTTTCCAATTGTATGTGTTAATGAATTTCCAAAGTTGCTAGATCTGTGGCTAGCCATTTTCCTGCTATCTTGGTTTGCGAAGTTTGCCTATCCGCAAGATCTATAGCTTGCTAAAGATTGATCAAAGGATTAGAGAGCAAAAAGTGCGATTCACATAGTAAAAGTGCGATTTACACACACAGCTTTGCACCTTTGTCCCTCTCACTCTCCGGCACCGCCGAGATGGCGGAGTCACCACCTACCCTCTCCTACGCTCAGGCAGTCCGCGAAGAACTGTGGGAAGCTCTCAATCTCCCTCACTCCAATCCGCACATTGTTCATAACACACCCTTCGTCCCCAAAGCAAGAATCGACCATCTGGGTGAACCGGGATTCCACTTCTCGGAGGAGGAATGTCTCAAATTGGAAGCTCCCCTCAAATGGACATTGATTGGGAAGTTATCGCGCAGTCGACCACAACTGGAGAAGCTTCGGAAAGATTTTCATACGGCCGGATTTAAAGGTCACAATAGAATTACCCTCCTGGATAACAAACGGGTTTTGATATCCTTTTCTCTTCCTGATGATTACTATCGCTGTTGGCTTCACAAAATATGGAACTTTGGGTAGTACTCTATTAGAATCACAAAATGGGAATCTAATTTTAATCCTAACGCAGACTCCCCTATAGTCCCAATTTGGATTTCCCTTTATGGACTGCCACAACAGTTTTTCGATTATAATGTCCTTATGTCCATTGGTAGCATCATTGGAACCCCAATTAGGGTAGACAAAGCTTCCCTTAACAGAACCAGACCTCATGTAGCTAGGATCTGTGTTGAACTGGATGTAACTAAGCCTACACTGGAGAGAATCTGGCTAAGTTTTAGGGATATTGGCTTCTGGCAATACATATAGTATGAGGGTGTTCCTTTTTATTGTTCTAACTGCTTGAAACTAGGACACCAAGACACAGTCTGCAGGTTCGATAAAAGCTCATCCAGATTAATTCCCTGGAAACCTCAAGGCACATCACTCATAACAGGTAATAAAACCATTTCCATTGTTGAACAGGGAAGGCCCAAAGGTAAAGGATATGGTTCATCCTCCACGGCCACCTATTTCCCTAAAACTCATTTAGTTCACAAGAATTAACTGGATAATAATACCAAACAGATGTCTCAGGACTGCACTCCATCTCAGGCAGCCTCCCAACTGAACAAAGAAGCAAGTGCTGAAGGCTTGATCCTTAGACAAGGATCCCAGGTTCCCTCTATTACCCTTGATTCTGCTAATGTAGCTGTTTTCTCTTAAAACCTTCTGCCTGTTAGTGATTTGGTTTTACACCAGAAAGATCTTAACGTTACTCACCCGACCACTGACCTGGCTCCAACACCTCCCAAAAAGAGCACACCCATCGCCACTCCCATCGCCACTCCCATCACAAACCAACTCTCCCCAAGTTACTCTACACTAAACTCCTCTCAGGATACACTTAAAACCCCTCTCCCAGTAAATCCCTCTGATTCTCATCACAAAAACAACTCATCTGATCACACTTCTACTCCACTGCAAGTTTCTGCCCTCCTACCCCAAGACACATATTCAATGACTATTAACCATAAAGCTTATTTGAACAAACATAACAATGACCAAAACATTAAGAAATCTGCTGAGGCCACCATTCCCAAAGAGAAATATGGAGATCATTCCCCACCCTTATCAATAAACAGACTGTCCCACAAAGCCCTCGATTGGATTAACACGGAAACCTCCTTCAAGAAACAGAAGCAATTGCTAGAACAGGAGAACCTAACTCTTGAACAGATTAAGGCAGAGCTATTTAAAGAACATTCAAGATTAACCAACATCCTTAACCTCACCTGCACAGAACCCAAAAGTAAACAAAGAAAATATACCAAAAAAGACTATTCCTCCACACCGAAAACGGTCTTCACCCGTTCCTCACTGATCCACTCCAAGACTTATCCATGATCAGTCTCAACTTATGTGTATGGAATGTGAGGGGAATAGGTAACAAACCTACTCAATCCCGTTTGAAAAATATTATTAGAAGAAACTCAAAAAAAATTTGTGTCCTAATAGAACCCTTAATAAACATTGATCAACTACACAACATCTCTAAGAAACTAGGTTTCAACCAGTCATTTACCAATCCAACCAACAAAATCTGGTTAATGTGGGATGCTGAAATTTCAATTGACATAATCAAGGTGGAAGACCAGGTGGTTATTACAAAAATCAAAGCCCCAGCTCTATTACCAGACTGTCAGGTAGGTTTTGTCTATGCTAAGCACACAATCCATGAAAGGAATAAGTTGTGGCAAGTCTTAGCACCTATGAACAATGAACCTCTGTGCCTAATCAGCGATTTCAATGTCATCAAAGATACTGAGGAATACTTAGGACACTCAACCCCAAACCAAAACAGTATCAGCAATTTCAACAAATTCCTGAATGATTAACAATTTTCTGAAATCCCAACCTCTGGAAGCTTATATACCTGGACTGGTATGAGAATAAAGGGGAGGGTATGGAAACGGCTTGATAGAGGGATTTCTAATAACATTTGGGGGTCCAGTTTCCCCAGCTCAAAAATTAAAACATTAGCCAGAGAAGGCTCTGACCACACACCTCTAATTCTATCTATCTCTAATACACCTTCCAAAATCACTTCCAAACCCTTTAAGTTTCAAAAATGCTGGGCTAACCATCCCTCTTTCATGAAACTAGTGGAGGATGTCTGGCACTCCCACACCAGTCTTCACGGAATGGAAAAATTAGTCTTCAAACTTAAACGTTTAAAATCATCCCTCAAATTCTGGAACAACGAGATATTCGGCAATGTTTTTAATGCTGTTCCAAAAAGTGAAGAACTTTTAATCCAGGCTGAAACTGATTTACAACTGAACGAATCCAGTGGAACCTTACAAGCCTTAAATCAAGCTAAAGCAAAGCTGAGAATGGCCCTAACAAATCAGGAATCATTTCTCAAACAGAAATCTAGACTTAAGTGGATGAAAGAAGGAGATGTTAATTCTAAATTCTTTCACCAATCAATCCTAAACAAACACAAAAGGCAAACAATCTCTTTAATCAAAACCAATGAAGGAACTTGGCTTAGTAACATAGAGGACATAGAGAAAGAAGCTGTCAGCTTCTTCTCCACTCTTCTCACTGCTGAACATTTAGACCCAGCAGGTATTAACACAGCATGGTTAATGGAGAATATTCCTGTTGTAGTGTCAGACGAAATGAACACTAATCTACTCAAAGAAATCAGTATGGAAGAGCTAACCAACATAGTCTCCTCCATGGATAGCCATTCTGCCCCAGGTCCTGATACCTTCTCTGGGTTCTTCTACCATAAATATTGGGACATCATTAAAACTGATGTTTTGCAGGCAGTGAAAGATTTCTTCGCTGGGAAAGAAATCCCCAAAGCCATTTCAGCAACCCAAATAATTTTAATCCCAAAAAAAGAAGTCTGCTCATCTTTCACAGACTACAGACCCATTAGCTTGTGTAATTTTTCTAACAAAATTCTTTCAAAAATATTCTCCACGAGACTCAAAGTCTCTCTGGACACCATAATTAGCCCAGAACAATCAGCCTTCATTCCGGGAAGAGAAATTGCAGACAATGTTCTTCTCATGCAAGAATACGCTAATTTCCTACACACAAAAACAAGAGGACCTAACATGATTATCAAGTTGGACATGATGAAAGCCTTTGATAGAGTATCATGGCCCTTTTTAGCTAATGTCTTGACCAAACAAGGTTTCTCCACTGTCTTCGTTGATCTAATTATGCGAAACATCAAATCGGCATGTTTCTTAATATTGATTAATGGAAACTCAGTTGGATTCTTCCCTGCATCTAGAGGCTTAAAGCAAGGGGATCCTCTTTCCCCCCTGTTTTTCATTCTTATGGCTGAAGCCTTCACCCGAAACCTTAACTTTCTATACCAATTCGAGAATATTCAGCCCTACAAGCTACCCCGAGAGATGAAATCCTCTTCACATCTTTCATATGCCGACGACACAGCCATCTTTCTGAACTATACAAGACAGGGACTACAAACAATTTTGAATTTTTTGAAATCCTTTGAATTGGCTTCCGGTCAGAAAGTCAACTTCGAAAAATCTACATTCCTCCTGTCTAAACACACACCTAATAGAATCATAACTCTCATCAAGAGAGAGACATCCATGCTGGAAGGTTTCATGCCATTTAAATATTTAGGATGCCCTATATTCACAGGTAGAGCTAAAAACTCTCTCTTCCAAGGCATGCTACTCTCAGTTACAAAATCAATCTTTGGCATAACAAGCTTATTTCGCCAGCTGGGAGGGCAACACTTATTAATCATGTTTTGTCCTCAATGCAAATACACCTTCTAACAGTTTTGAAACCTACCACACACATCATCAACCTAATCCATAAATCTCTTGCTAAATTCTTATGGAAGAACATCCCGGATAACAGTCAAAACACAGAAATTGGAGATCGTATCCCAAATTATGTTTCCCCACTTCAGAAAATGGACTCAACTTCAAAAATTTGAACACTTTAACAAAATCCTTCTCACTTAAACTGTGGTGGAAACTACAAACTGGAAAATCCTTATGGGACACAGTATTGTGGTCCATGAAAGACACACATAAAATAACCAGAACCTAGAGAAGAATAAAAGAAGCTCATCAGATAGCTTTAAGCAACACTCAAGTCATCCTCGGATCCGGTTCAGTGTCATTCTGGAATTCCAACTGGTCCTCTCTTGGACCTCTGTCAGAGCACTTAATCAATCCCTCTGATTTCCCATTTCCAAACTTAACAGTGGCGGATCTCCTACAGAACAAAAGCGTATACTTGGACCAGATCAGAAACTCTCTCCCCTCTCACATTTACCAAAGCCTGAACCTGGACCAAACATTATTTCCCAATTATGATGACACCCTAATATGGGAACCTTCTCCTAATGGTGTCTTCACTGTCCATTCAGCCTATGAGCTACTCAGAGATAGGAAACAGAAGATCCCATCATATACTCATCTTTGGTCTAAATTTTTACCAAGGAAGATCAGCCTATTTAACTGGAAACTTTTAAATAGACTTATAGCACTTCTTGACGTGCTTGAGAAATTTCAATTTCATCTTCCATCACGATGTTGTTTCTGTTTTGACAACTTTGAATCTATCCACCATTGTTTCAACTCTTGTATCAAGGTCAATCATATCTAGAAACTCCTGAACTCCACCTTCGGCTTACCCAATCATTCCTTTCAACTCTTGTGGGATCATTTTTTTCTTTTACTGGATGTTTCCCTCTTTGGATGGACATCTCACAAAGCTAATCCGTATCCTCCCCTGTATTACTAGCTGGTACCTGTGGTGTGCCAGATGCAATTACCAATTTGAGGCCACAAAGCCGAACATTACATCCATTTTCAAGCGAATTTTATTTCATTTCAATGACATCTTGTTGGCTTATAAACTGGATTTCACTTGGGCCCTGTCTCCGATCCCTAAACTGCTGTATCATAAAACTGTTAACCAAAGACAAATCAAAATCATTAAGTGGCTCCTACCTCTCAGTACAAACTCAATATAGATGGCTCCTACAACAACGGGGCAGCGGGAATCGGGTGCATACTCAGAGACCACACTGGTCAGGTAATTTTAGCCTTGTCAAAATCAATTCCGGCTAAATCCGCTTTGCAGGCTGAAGCCTATTCTCTGCTGCACGACATTCATCTAGTTTGGGAAAGAGGATTCACAAGCATAGAAATCGAAACTGACTCACAAATCCTACTTGAGATGATTCGACACCAATTCAAGATCCCATGGAAACTGCTGTCAACCATAAGGGAGATTTGGAACCAGCTGCAAGGACTGAACTATTCATTGAATCACATCTTCAGAGAAGCGAATGGCGTAGCTGAGTCACTTGCAAAGATGGCTAGCCGCAAACAGGTAAACACTATCTACTCATCCACGGATTTTCCCACACTAGCGGCCGGTCAGGTAAGGCTTGATGCGATGGGAACTCCACACGTCAGAATAGTGTAACTTTTTAGAACTGCTTTTTCAATTTAGATGTAATCTATTCCATGTTGTTTCTGTTGATCTTTAGGGTTACAGTAGGTCTATGTATCTATTCTATGATCAACAGATTGAACAATCTGAGGTACGGTATTAAGCCCCCCTCTTTTCTTATACCTTTTTATTAATTAATAAACGGGTAGGGGTCTGCCAAACCCCCCACCATCACAGGTGGTTTTAATTAAAAAAAAGCTTTCTTAACTGGCATAAAAAGTTGTGGGATGTACCGAAAGCTTTTGTACTTTGGCCATGCAAGATATATTGCTTGCTTGTGGTACTTATATGAGCAGATTTGCTCTTTTGCAATATCTAATGCTTGCAATATCACAAGATCCAAAGCTTGCAAGTGTCTAGGTAAAATTTTGGAAATAATACCCTTATTTCCATGTCTTCCCGCTTCTCCATTTTTTCATCTTTTCAATTCATTTATTTTTTTGTCGAAGTTTCTTTTCTTTTTGTCAGAAGAGGAAAGAATTTAACAGGACAGGACAACCAGGAGGGGAAAGCATTTTTGGTAGAAAAAACCCATAACCCCTTAGCGTTATTCTGCTAGGAATTTTCTGAGACTGGAATAAGGGAAGCTAGCCTTGGTGGGAAAAGCAGTCCAATCCTTTTAAGAAGTAAAATTAGTTACGCAAGAGCTATATCTTGCAATTGTATGGTTTGCAAAGTTGGAAGTAAAGCCTACAATCTTTGGTAATCGTGCGAGATCTGTAGCTCACCAGTGTATAGTTTGTTTTGCTGCAAGGTGTATAGCTTGTTGTTCACCAAATTATGTTCGACTCGTAAAGTCTGAATTTTTTTATCACAATATTTTATGAATAAACTTATCTTCTAAAAATCGTAAATAAAATTTTTTTAAAAATGTAATCATGGTCCAACAAGGTTGGTTTTCATATTAATAATAAACTGCTCCGATAATGTCAAGGTTGGAACAATGAAAACAAAATGGAACCAAGGATGATCTCTTGATTTATGTACAAGTGGATAATCGTTATACACCATCTCCAACCTAGGCATAAAACCTTCTTAAGTTAGTCACATGACAAGTTTTGGGAATGCTGGTGCCATCCAATATTTCTAGTTCATAACTGTTGGATTTACGGGCCTTTGTAACCTTGTAAGGCCCTTCCCACTTTGGGTATAGCTTTCCTCGTTCTTGTGCCAAGCTAGCCTCGTTCTATCTTAGCACCAGATTGTCTGTCTGGAACTATGTTTCTTTCACATTCTGATTAAAAACTCCAGCCATTCTTTCCTTATACTTAGCTTCTGCGATCGTTGCCAAATCTCTTTTTTCCTTCAAGTTCATCCAGATCCAATTTCATCATATCCAGATTGTCTTTCTCCATGTAATTGCATACTCAAAGACTTGAATTACCAATTTCCACTAGTATTACTGCTTTATGACCGTAAACCAGTCAATATGGTGTCTTTCTTGTTGGTTCTCGAATAGTTATTCTGACAATTAATCTACCTATCCGGTTCATTTTCCTTTGAATCACTTCTGGATTCGTTGGACGATAATCCTTTTCGTTAACTAGACTTGCTTATTGGTTTGAGGGTGCACTATAGATGTAAACTTTCAAAGGATCCCAAGCTTCGAAAACCAATCAATGAATGCCCCACTTGTGAAATGTGCACCATTATCCGTGACAATGGTATGTGGCACCCCAAAACAATATATTATATTCTGCCACAAAAATTTCTTAGTGACCTCAACTGTGACTCGTCCTAATGGTTTCATCCCACCCACTTTGTAAAGTAGTCGATTGCTACGACTAGAAATTTGGCGTTGCTCTTGCCCTTTGGGAATGATCTAGCCAAGTCAGTCCCCCACTTATCAAATGGCCAGGATCCATAAACTCCTTTCAAAGCTGTTTGTGGCTTATGCAACATCAAAGCATTAATTTGGCAACTCCTGCATTTGAGCATGACATTGTGTGCATCATTGAACATGGTCGACTAGTAGTCAGCTCAAATGATCTTTTTTGCTATTGTTCTAGCTCTCTGATGCATTCCACACAGTCCTTCGTGAACATCTTTTAAAATTTCGGTTGCTAGAATATGCCAAACACATTTTATCCATGGAGATAGAAAACCCTTCTTGTACAAGGTCCCATCTTTGTAAGTGAGGTAATTAGAACGTAACTCCAACTTCCTAGCATGTACCTTATCTTCTGGCAACGTTCTGTTTGTAAACAACTTTATTAGTGGTGTCATATAGTTTACCTCATCCGTTTAGATTGCCGAAACAATGGTTGACACCATGCTTTTGACAGGGATAACTTCTACCACTATGTCTTCACGTTCGCCTAGAGAATCAAATCCTGTTGTTGCTAGCTTTCTTAGTGCATCTGCCTTTGTATTTTTGATTCATGGTACATGCTGTGTCGAAGAACTTGAGCCGTGCTATAAGTTGTTGGACTTTCCTTAAATATTTCACCAATTGGTCTTCTTGCACCTCATAGTCTCCTCTCATTTGCTGGACAATAATTAGTGAACCACTGGACACTCAGACCCTCCTAACCTTCATTGTAATGGTAAGATCTAGTCCAAAAATCAGCATATTCTGCTTCGTTGATGGTGAGTGGGAAATCGAAGCACAGTGAGTATCCGTGTTCGCCTCCATCTGGGTTTACGAACAATAATCTTGCCCCCACAATCTTTTCTACTGGACGCGCCATCAACGAACAATGTCGATGCCACTTCTTCCCACTTTGATTTTCCCTTGTTGATTCTCAGGGTCTAATACATGCTCGCTGTTGATGCTTCTTTGCTTGTAATTTCTGTAATGAATTCTGCTAACGCTTGAGCTTTGATCACAGTGTTGGTTAGAATTGAATCTCAAATTGGATTAGTTCCAAGGCCTATTTTGTCAGTATTCCTGATGATTCAGGATTGTTAATAAGTTCTTAATTGGAAAACCAATGTATACCATGATGCGGTGACCGTGGAAATACATTCGCAGTCTTCGTGCTGAGTTACCAAAGACAGAGTTAATTTCTGGCATATACGCTTTTTCTGTACTCTGCAATATTCTGCTAATATAATAGACTGGTACTTGTTTCTTATCTTCAAGGTGAACCAAAATAGAGCTAACTGCATTCTGTGAGATTTCCAAATACAAGTATAGTGTTTATCCAGGGGCGGGTGACTTTAGCATTGGCATTGCTAGAAGCTGTTCCTTTAAACCATCATATGCTGCCTAACATTCTTCACTCCAGCTAAAATTCTTGGCCTTTCTTAGAACTTCAAAGATTCGAAAGTGCTTCTCCACTGCTTTTGAGATGAACCTACTAAGCACTGCTAACAACCCCATTAGAATTTGTACTTGTTTGACAGTTCGCGGGTGAGGAAGATTGACAATGGCTTGGACTTTCTCTAGGTTGGACTCGATGACCCTTGAAGACACCTGAGATCCTAAAAAACTTTCCTGCACCTACTCCAAATACGCATTTCTTGGGGTTGAGCTTCATTCATATGGCACGTTATATGTATAATGTCTCTTGTAAATATGTCGTGAAGCCATCTACCTTCCTGCTTTTGACAAACATGTCATCGACATATACCTTGACATTTCATCCTATTTGGTTACAAAACACGTTGTCAACCACTCTCTGGTACGTTTCCCTCGTATTTTTCAGCCCGAACGACATATTTATATAACAAAATGTCCCAAAGCTTGTTATAAAAACAATTTTTTTGCATCTTTCGGATTCATCAATATTTGGTGGTAGCCCTTGTATGTGTCTAAAAATGCTAAAACTTTGTACCCTGAAATCGCTTCAACTAGTTAATCAATTTATGGCAAAGGGTAATAATATTTTGGGCATGCTTTATTCAGATATGTGAAGTCAATGCACATCCTCCCACCTGCATCTGACTTTTTTTTACCATGACTAGGTTTGCTAGCCTCTTTGGGTATATGGCCTCCTTTAATATACCAGCCTGGAGTAGTGTTCTAACTTCTCCTCCGATTGCTTTCTGCCTATCGCTAGTGAAGCAACGTTGCTTTTGTTTAATCAGTTTAACCCCATCACTGGCATTCAACAAGTGGGTAGCGATGTTTGGGTCTACTCCTCTCATGTTATGAATGCTCACTGTGAAAGTATTTTTGTGGTTTCACAGTATTTCAATAAAAAGATAACTCTCTCTTTTTCCATATCTGGAAGGTGCTTTCCTACCCTTACACACTTTGAGTTGTCTTCATCATCCAAGCTAACCGGCCCCGTGTCTTCCCCTAGGTTCGCTGCTGATTCTTGCTAATCTGATAAACCACCTTTTGAGATTGTGTCAACCAAATTTTTGCCTAGGCCGCCCTTTCGGGTTTTCGACCTATCCGGGCCCCCAATGTTGCCTAAGTTGCCCTCTCGGGTTTTCAACTTAGCGGGTTTTCTTTTTCTGTTTTTTTCTTTTTCTTTTTCTATATATATTTTTTCTATATTTTTTTCTTTTTGTTTTTCTATTTTTTTTTCTCATGTTTTTCCAATGAAAATTAGCAAAAAGCATTCCAAAACAAGCTAGCATGCATATGATTCCTCTAACCCCTCCCCACACTTAAAACATTACATTGCCCTCAATGTAAACATATAAGGCAAGAATAATAAAAATCAAGGTAAGGGGGTAGAATGACACCCGTGTCTCCGCAGTTCACCGGTGATATGGCGTAATCCAAGCACTTGTATGGTCCCGAAATAGGTGTCGGAACCGGACGGGTGAGCAAAGATGCCGTAGAAGAACTCACCCCTCGAGAAAAGCATTGTCTCCATGGCGCCGTTTGATCAAGACTAACACCACGAAGAACACATTAAACTCACAAGTACATAAGGATATGTAATACTAGGTTTAGCATCAAGAGTTAATAACCATAGTATTTTCAAAGAACAACCAAATCACACTCAACCAACACTATAAGAATAATCATGAAAAATATCCAACATATATTGACATGTATACAAGCATCATTATAGGATATGCACTTACGATCACAATGATGTAGTCGGCATACTACTATCAACAAATGTACTATAAAGATGCAAGAATGTTCATATGCCAATATATGTCGGATGGTTGAGAATGAGTGGAGATGTGGTGGTTCTTGGGAGTGTTGGGTGGAGAAGAAGGAAGAATCATGCAATATTTAAGATCAAATGAAAACTTGGACGGGGTCGTCGCGACTCGTGGCGGGGTCGTCGCGACTCGCGGCGGGGTAGGTATAGGCCGGGAGCATAATTTTTGGAAAAATTTTCTGATCACGTCGCGACTCGCGATGGCCCATCGCGAGTCTGTCGCGACTCGCGGAAAGTTGGTTCCGAGAGCTCAAAAATTCTGAGCTCATCGCGACTCGCGATGAAGCTCATCGCGACGAGCATCACGAGGTTATCGCGACTCGCGGAAAGTTGGTGCTGCGAGTGGATTTTTCTCCCCTGTTCGTCGCGACGAAGCTCATCGCGACTCGCGACGACAGGGTATCCCAGGCTTAAAAATTTTTCGTTTTCTTACCAACTGTCCAAGCTTTCTTCCCTCGTTCATTGATCTCGTTCCTTCATCTCCTTCATTGCAATGCACTTCATGTTGCTACAAAATCACAGAAAAACATGCCATAAAAAGAACAAAACAAAACAACAAAAACAAACTAAGAAACACAAACTAAGAAACAAAAACTAAAAGAAATGCCAAATTTATTTAACGTCGTCGGCACGACGAAGTTCCGTATTTTTAAGGTCGTCGGCACGACCCTAATGTTATCCGTATGGTGAAGGCTTGAACCCCTTCACCATGAGCTTCCAAAAGTCGAGAGGTGGGGGTACAAAACTTTCAAGAGGAAAGTTTTGTGGAGGTGGAGATGGTTCAAAGGAAATTGAGTGGTTAGGGAGCTTGGGATAATCTTTCGGCTCCTCTCTCGTTTCCCTCAAAACTTCCAAAAATGGTGGAGTTGGTTCACTAGGTGGGAGAAGGGGTGACGATGCTAATGGATGTAGCACTATCACCTCTTCCTCCATTTTTCTATCCTCTACAACCAACTCCTTATCCCTTTCAAACTCAAAATCATTTTTATTGGTGACCTCACTCACCGAGTCATCGAGTTCAAGTTGGGATGGTGTATTTTCGGAATCACGAGCTTCCATACGGGCCAATACCTCTAATATGTTCCTCGCATGCCCCTCAATGGCCTCAACACTAGAGGAGAGCTGGGTATCCGGCTCCTCACTAGTAGAGGAGTTCAAGTTTGCTATGGTATTTAAGACATCCTCACGTGTCAATCTTGAACTTCCTTGTTGGGCTTGGTTTTGGGGTATGGTATAGGGTGGTGATGGCCAACTAGGTTGCTCGTAATGTTGGTTTTCCGGCTCATTCTTATACCACCAATCCGGACTACCACTCCATTCCGGATTGTAAGAGTCGTGGTATGGATAGCATTCATGAGCTTCTTGCCCTTGAAAACCAACATCTCCTACCTCTTGGTAGCACTCTTCATAGTACCCATGGTTTTGGAAACCATGGGTTCTTTCTCGGTCATAGTGCTCTTCCCACAACAAATGGCAAGATTCGGTAGGATGGTCGAAATGACACATCCTACAAAACCTTGCTTGTTGAGCCTCTCTTCTCAGCATGAGTTCCCTCAAGGTGAGACGCTCCATTAAATGTTTTTTTATTTTTTTATTTTTCAAAAGTTTGGAATCATAGTGCAAGGATTCTCGATAAAATAAATTACCAAGAACTCAAGCAATACCTACTCCGAACAAAAACAACCACCAAGTAGTGGAAAATAAAAACAACTAGCCAATACACAACCAAATACACCTAAATACTTAAGAATAAACGCCTCTTCCCCAGCAACGGCGCCATTTTGATAGCGGGCGGTCGTCGCACCCCTATGCAAAAGATAATTTGTAAGCCCTTTTTGCTTACTTTCTACAACTAGGTAGATAGCGGCAAATCGGGGTCGTCCAAGGAGAAGAGGGATCTTCCTAAGCGCTTAAGCACAAATGGTTAATATTATGCTAGGATAAAATATATACACACACATAAAAGCAAGTAAAATGGGGGGGGGGGGTTGGTTGGTTGGTTTTCCTAAGTTACGAAAGTAAAAAGACAAGATAACTAGCAAGGTCAAGTGACTATGCTAATCATCAAACAAAACTAAGAAAAGGGGTTTTAAAACTACAAAGATAAAAAGCCTTGGGGGCAAGAGATATCCACTTCCAAATCTAATGTAGGTCATTGAATCATTCACTCATTCTATCATATAGCATTACATGACTCAACATCAACATACCCATCTAGCAAGAATCACAACACGTTATGCACAAGAAGTTCTAAGTTCACGCTCATAGATTTTCATGCAAAGGAGCTACGGAATTCGTCACGTTCCTAACACCTAACCAATTCAATCATACAAGCACTCCCTATGCTCAAGCAACTCATGGCACAAATGAAGTGAAACACACCATCAAGAATACACAAATGCTAAATAACAAATGCTTCAAGGATGAATTAAAATAATCTATTCAATACTTCAACTACTTGTTGTGGAGACTAAACTCCTATCCTTCTTAGTTCGTAGTTTGCAAGAGTGAGTTCGACATCTCTCGTCAAACCTCACCAATGACTCCCGTTGTCGCGACCACGACTCAAGGTATCCCATTGGTGGCATTTAATCACGAAGAACCAACAAGCTTGGCAATGCTTATGACCACTACACCGTGACTAAGCATTTAACCAATTCATGCAATTACACGAGATTGGATGAACGTGCAACGCACATTCATCCAAGAGCATATAACTCTCTCGTTTGCTACATAAACAAATATGACGAAGAGTTCAACATCAATCACATTCATCTAGCACATTATCAATCCATCAACACAATCAAAAGCTCTAAATCATACTCATACATTCCTAACAAGAACAGGGGGGAAATTAACCCAAATCCCCCAAACCCTAGCTAGCAATTCATGCAAGTATTTCATATGCTCAAGCTTTCAACAACATCAATGAAATCAACAATTAACATTCAAAGCACAATAAATGCACAATAGCAAAAATACCAAATAGATAGATAAAATGAGTTCTTACTACATAGAGATATGGAAGCTTCAATCCTTTGCTCCCAAGTACAACAACTACTCTAGAACAAGAAAAGACATAGGAACTAAGAAAAGAAGAAGAGAAAACCTAGGGTTTTGGCCCAAAAATGGAAGAGAAAAGTGGCCAAAAGCTGTGGAGAAGAAGGGGTGAAGAGGTATTTATAGTGGAAGAAAAAAGGGGAGAAAAACGCTGCTGCAGAGCTGGATTCGCGCTGTCGTCGCGACTCGCGACCAGTTCCATTGCGAGTCGCGACCAGCAGTGAAATCCAGCCCTGTTTTGTTTTGCTTCCTCCGGGTGAACCGTTGATCCGTTTCGGGAGTTCTTGTAGTCGATTTTATAGTGCTCGAGAAGAGGAATCCAATCGTGCCACTCTTGAGGGCTGATTCTTCTCGGAAAATTCTGAGAACCCTGGATCATCATTCATCCGTTGCTTTGCTCTCCTTTCTTAATCTCTTCACTTCTTCAAATCTTCACAAAGCTCAAATGTAAAGGTCTTCAAATATTCAAAGATAAATCTTCAAAGTCTTCAAATCTTCAAAGTCTTCAAACAAATCACCTTGTCACACAAAATCATCTAAAAAGTGATAAAAACGTCAAAGCCGCCTTTATCCCTCCTTAGATGATTTCAAGGCAAAATGCCACATGTAGAGCACAAAATTGCACAAAACCTAATCCTAAAAAGCCTAAAATGACCATCTAAAATGGACACATCACACATCCTCCCACCTGCATCTGACTTTTTTTTACCATGACTAGGTTTGCTAGCCTCTTTGGGTATATGGCCTCCTTTAATATACCAGCCTGGAGTAGTGTTCTAACTTCTCCTCCGATTGCTTTCTGCCTATCGCTAGTGAAGCAACGTTGCTTTTGTTTAATCAGTTTAACCCCATCACTGGCATTCAACAAGTGGGTAGCGATGTTTGGGTCTACTCCTCTCATGTTATGAATGCTCACTGTGAAAGTATTTTTGTGGTTTCACAGTATTTCAATAAAAAGATAACTCTCTCTTTTTCCATATCTGGAAGGTGCTTTCCTACCCTTACACACTTTGAGTTGTCTTCATCATCCAAGCTAACCGGCCCCGTGTCTTCCCCTAGGTTCGTTGCTGATTCTTGCTAATCTGATAAACCACCTTTTGAGATTGTGTCAACCATCTTCGCCTTTTCTTCAATTCTTCCAGCCTTCATTTCAATGACTATGCACTGCTTCACCGTTTGCTGGTTTCCTCTTATAATCGCAATTCCATCCGAAGTTGGGAATTTCATGACCAGGTGGTAAGGAGACCATATTGCTATTTCCTTGTTCATCAATAGTCTTTATATGATAGTGTTAAACATACTTGGGTCTTCTATGACTACGAAGTCCCACATAATGGTGAAATTTATTCCACTTTCTCCAATGATTAAAGGTAGTTGTATATTGCCCAAAGAGGTTTCTGCTCACCCCGTAAATCCAACTAGCAAGGATGTTAATTTTTTAAGATCAGATCGCTTGAAACCCAGCATCTCGAAGTTGTCAAAAAATAGTGTTTTCAACTGCGCTTCTATCATCCACGAACACTCTGTGTATAGTAGCATATCCAATTTTCACTATAATTACCATGGGGTCGTTGTGAGGCGAAGCGTTAGGCACTGCATCATCTTCGCTAAAGGTGATTGCCTCATTTGAGCAGAGTTTTTACTCAACAGGTTCCTACGGGGGGCGTATCTTGCCCTAGCCTTGCAAGCATTGTTGGACAATGACTCTATAGATCCATGTATAGACAAGATGACTATTTCTGGCACTTCGCCATTTTCCTCATCTTTTCAGTCAACTGTTGTGGTCATTCTTTGATTTTTTTTTGGCAATGTGTATGTTGTCCCTTGATTCCCTACTGATGGGTTTGGTGTTTTGTTATTTTCACCATACTGGCTTCCCCTTTCCTTTCTATATTGACTTAAGAAGCCATTCCTCAAATTTTCTTCAATTTGTCTTCTTAGGTCTCTGCAATACTCAATATCATGACCATGGTCCTTGTGGAAAGCACAATAGTACTCTCTAAATATCTTTTTCTGGTGGTACTAGCATTAGTGTTGGTTCTCGAAATAGCTCCTTGTTCGCTTGCCATATTACTTTCCTCGACCTTGTAAGAGGCATATCCTGGAATGGTCTAGCCTGCAAACCTGGTTCTCTTCCTTTGAAAGGGATGTTTAACTTTCCCTTCTCCGTGAATCCTTTCTGCAAATCCTCCATCATTCGCTTTTTGCCTTATTCCCGCTCTATTTTGCGGTTGTTTGCTTTTTCTCTTCGCACATGATGTTCAATCATATTTTGTAGTTCCCTTGGATTTTCAGGCATATTGTTCGTCAATTGTTTGTAGAACTCTCCTGATCGCATGCCTCCTATAAAAGCTAATAATGACGATTTGAATGAGAATTTGCGAACCTGTAAACTTTCCGTAACAAATCAGTTATGTTACTCTGCTAGGCTTTTGTCACTTCGCTAGGCTATTTTATTAAGATATGTGATCGTTTTGGTGAACCTTTGCTTCTGATAGAAGCAACTCAAGAATAGGTCTGACAACTATACCCAATATTTGATACTTTCATTTGTAAGGTCTTCGTATCAAGCGATCGTTGTTCCGAACAAAAAGATTGGAAACGCCTTGCAAACTAATTTGATGTTTGCGTTGCAAAATCTCATGCTATTTCTGTATGAATGTAGGAACTCTTTTGGATCTGTGGTCCCATCATAGATTTCAACATGCAAAGGAAGTTAAAATTCCTTTGGCATCTTAAAGTCTTGCAGATGTGGTGCTAGGGGCAATTTGTCTGTGTCATCTTCTGCGACGATGTCACGCAATTCATCTTCATAGTTAAGATTCTCACACTTTGGCTTGCCCCTTTTCTGTTTTTGAGGGTTTTTTCTTGAGCATTTTCAAAAATTGATCGTAAAGACCTTTCTTGTTCGCTTCTAGGAATGCCGCAAACACCCTCTTTTCCTTGTCATGGTTATTATTCGGGAATTCTACTTCCTCTTCTTCTTCTTCTGTTTCTTCTTTACTATGTTCTTTTCCCTATTTGGGGTATGATTCCGATGATGATGCATTCCTTTATCACGTCCAAGTGTCCTGTCTTGCGGGTGATGATAATGGCTCTTTTCACTCCCGGTGAACACATATGTTTACGTGAATGACCTTGAAACGAAAATAAAAATTTTGGTCCCCGCAGTCGGCGCCAAATGATGTGGTGGTCCGTTCAGGCCAACTGCTTGCTCACCCTTTGAGTCTTCTTCACCTGCAAAACTTATCCCGGAAATGATTCCGAAGGAAAACTCCGACGATCAAGTCAGTATTCTCTCCTAAGAATAGGAATTTCTCAAGATAGTAATGCTTACCTAAGCTCCTCTTGAGCTTGCTGTATTTATAGACTAACATAGTTATGGATCCTTGTTTTTAGGAATAGATATCATGGGTTGCACCATGATCACCACGTTCCATGTTCATGGCTTTCGTGTTTATCGTTCGTTCCTCATTTTTTGGCCCACGTTCTCTATAGTGAGTGAAGTCTCCTACGTAAGTAATGGACATCTTGGGATAAAAAGGGCATCGCTTCGTTACCAGATGTAAATGGGATGGGCCTAGTCCTTTGACCACTGGGCCATATATGCACCACCCAGGAATTTTCTGGCTCTAACTCCAATCACACATTTAGCTAGGTTCAACTTTAGAGTGGCCTCTCGGAGCCTCTGGAAGGTTTCTTTGAGGTCTAGCAAGAGCTGATCAAAACCTCTTCTTTTGACTACCATGTAATCCACATATATTTCAATGTTTCTAGCGATATGCTTTTTGAAGAGCTTGTCAACAAGCCTTTGGTAGGTGGCTCCTGTATTCTTTAGACCAAATGGCATTTTCTTGTGGAAAAATGTCCCACGTCCATTATGAATGAAGTCTTCTGCTTATCCTCCCCTGCTGAGTATCTGGTAGTAGCCTTTATGAGCATAAAAAAAATTCTAGCACTGCATATCCTGCTATTGCTTCGACCAACACATCTATGGAGGGTAGAGAATAACTATCCTTGGGGCAACATATTTTGAGATATGATAAGTCTATGCACATTCTCCAAGCCCCATCATTCTTGGAAACCATCATCGGATTTTATATCCATTCTGCGTAAAATACTTCTTCGATAACTTCTGCTCGAAACAGTTTATGAACTTCCTCTTTTATGACCTCTGCCCTTTCACGAGAAAACAACCCTTTCTGCTTAATTGGCTTTTGGGAGGGGTCAACATTTATCCTGTGGACCATCAGTTGTTTGGTTACCCCTTTCAGGTCGAAAGTGTTACATGAAAACACGTCAACGTATTCATCTCACAGGCCCTTCAGTTTCTCTTTCGTTGCAGGTGGTGTCATTTTTCCCAAGGGAAACGTTCCTTTTTCTAGGACGGTCATTGGCTCCATGTCCGTGGGTTTGATTTCTCTATTGACCGAAGCTACCTTGCCCTCTTTCCTAGCTTCTTTTAATTATATGGCCAAGCAACTCTTGGCCGTATGCTGGTCCCCTCTTATGAATGTTATCCCCATCCTGGTGGGGAATTTTATCGTCAAGTGATAGGGGAACCATACAGCTCTAGCCAAGCACATCTAGGGTCTTCCCGATATGACATTGTAGGGGGATACAACATCAATCATCAAGAAACTACAGCCTATTATGACTTCCTTGTCTCCATTAGCTACTTTAACTTGGAGGTTTACGACCCCTAAGAGCAGAACCATTTTCCCAGTGAACCCGGATAGGGGGGAGGTTGTTCTCTTCAAAATTTCATGTCCAAATCCAAGCTGATCGAAGTAATTAGAAAACATCACTTCCACTCTGTTACCATTATCCACGAACACCTTTTTGATATAAAGTCTCCAATGGTGGAGTGGATTACCATTGGGTCCGTATGGGGGGTTCGGCTGCACACCCGGTCTGCTTCCGAGAAAGTGATTGCTTCTTCTCCTCTATAACGCTTCTGGCAGGGTTCTCCGAGGGGTACGTATCAGGCTTGTGCCTTTATGATGGTGTTCGATGATTGGGTCACCTACCACCCCATTTATAAAATTGATAACCCGGTTAGTCCTTCCCTCCAGTTTTGATCCGACCGAGCTTTGGCTTCGGGCCCAGCATTTTCCCTTGTCTGGTTTCCAATTTTCTCCCCATCATATCCATGCTATTCTTTGCCACCTCAATTCGCTCAATTCTTTCCTTTCTAGTGGTGATTTCCTTTTCGCAGGCCTTTCCTCTTGGTCTTTCGACACAGTTTGGAAGCAAACCTTCTTTCCCACACCTTTCCATTTCATGCTTTAGGTGAGTGTCTTCATTTGTATTGTGGCCATGTGCTTTTATGATGGTCACAAAATTTGGACGAATCTCTTTTTCTGGGGTGTTCTCTCCCTGGAGAGTACCTTCGAAACAATCCCTTGTGGATGAAGTGTATTTCCATCAGGGATTTGGTTAGGGGAACGTAAACCTCGAATATTTTCATCAAAGCTTCCGACTTTCTCGATCTTTCAAAGGGCTTAAAACCTTTTTCACCCCATCTGTCCCCCTCTCATTTTCTCTTTATGGCCTTCTAGATTAAACCTGGGCAGGCCGTACTTAGGCACTTGGGCCCAGTACGAATTTACACATATCACTAGGCGCACAACGGTTTGCAAGCTTCACAGGCGCAAATTGAAGGAGGTCGCATATAGTTGTACTTATCAAATATTTCTTCAGTTTGCCAAAATAAATGGCAATAATTTGACCATTCTCCCGACAGTTCTGTATATCATCACATTTGCAGAATTTTCATACCATCACCAAGAGTAAATCGTACCTGTAGATCATCCCACAATTCCTTAAATGTGGAAAAGTAGCTTGTAGAAGATCGCAATGCTTGATCTACAGTCTGTAAGATCCCGCAGACAAGGGTAGCAATAACTCCAGGCCAATCAACAACATTAGGTGATTGTCCGGGGGTTTGGTAATGGATCCATTAATGAAACCCATCTTGTTCTTGGCAAGCATAGCACTACGAGTTCTAGTAGTCCATTAAAGGTAATTCTCTTTGCCTTTCAGCACGATGGGACAGATGAATAAATCGGGAGCATCAGAAGAGCCAAGGTTGTAAGGATCGTTAGGATGGAAACCAAAAGGTACAGATGACTAAGTGCCAGATTGTAACTGTAACTGTTTTAGTAAAGTTGCAATCACCCCAGAGGCATTCAGATTCTATAGCTTATTGGCCCTAGCTTCAGAATCGATGCGAGCCTATTTAGTAGCACCAGGATTAGCTTCAGGAGTCGACACTGTGCAAGATCAGACTGGATTTTTGACAGAAAATAGGATCAATGCCAAACCACAGGAAGATGCGGCGACGCGTGGAGGATCGGTGCAGCAGCGAGTGCAGATCAACAGGGGCGCGTGTAGATTGGAAAAGGCATCAGACGGATCAGCGACAACGGCAACTGGTGAACGGCGGCAACAATCGGCAATTTAGCAACAAACAGGGAGCTATGGACGGCGGCAGCGGTGCCGTGTGGAAGCAATGCGCGGACGTTGGGCGGTGGTAGAAGCTCGAAAAAATGGCAGCAAAAATTTTCTTTAGGGTTTCAGAATTTTAGGTTCTGATACCATGTAGAAAAAAAAGTTATAATCTGTTATTGCATTCATGATCGCATGTTATATTAGATAATGGTACAAAAGACCTGTACAATCTAGAAAAAGGAAATAGGATATAATTATAAACAATATCTATATTCCTTAATAAAGATTTAGAGTAACTACATGACAATTTCAAATGATGATGTTCGCAATTTTTTAAAGCGGATGGAAGCGTTTCTTTCCTTTGTACGAAGGAAAGCTCTCAACCTAGAAGTTTCTGGCAACCACTTTCAGATTCCATACCTTACATCCCAGATCTATAGTTTTTCAGCCGAAATATCCGTTTACTAAATTTTAAAAATCAAGGTTCTCAAACCTGATCTATAGACGTTTGGAACACGCGTAGAAGGTATAGTAGTAATAGGGACTAAGAAATTCAAAAGGGCAAAAGGCAAGAGCTAATGGCTACCGGTCTACAGCGACAAAGCATGAAATGCATCCACCAATCCAAGAAGGAAATTAAAAGTTTGGTGGTCAGGCATAAAGAGAATTAGCAGGTGGACTTCCAATAGAGACGCATGCAGAAGGAAGAATTTGAAAATCTAGGTGTTTATCACCAAACAGTTTGGACATTAGTTACCAAACGAAGATTCATTTCTTGGAGAATGCAATCTAGGGGCTCAACATAATCATTTCTCTTGATCAGTGGAAAAGTCAGCAGTAATAGGCAAACGGTGGAATTTCAAAACAGTTGTATAAGCACAGGTATAAATAGATGGAAGCAGAGGAGAAGGCAAGCATAAGCAAAATCTCCAGAAGGCCAAGTAAAGCTAAACTTAGTCCAGTTTCATCATTAACTGACAACACAAACATCACAAGTCATATCTCACAAGGGTTTAAAATGAATGGGAGGATATCAGAAGATAGCTCTACTCCGCAATATACGGAACCAGGATCTAATTTCGTGGAAGAACGAACGGAACCAGACGGAGAATTTCTTTTTTTTAAGGAATCTACAGGTATCACAGAATGGGGGAGAAATGGTTGGGGTAAATGTTGTAATAATGCATTCTAATGGAATGACAAAACCACGTTTGGATGATTGTGGTAAAACTTTTTTTGGATATCGATGTGAGTTAGTAACATACACTTTCCTTAAAGGGTAATTCGACCCTGGGTTACACGAATTTCCTTCGAGGATAAAACAATCGAGAATTCCTCATGTTCTAGACTTGAATCAAGAGAATACTTTTGAGTATCAGTGTTTTTGGTTGCTATGTATATCTTGGAAAATCTTGTCTTTTTCCCTGGTCATATTTGTATTTTCTTGTTTGTTTATATATCTATCATGCATACGTACCACACATGTATATATATAGAATAAGTGTCGATGCAACCGTTCATGCGTAGTTATCAGAATTGTACCAATGTATCTTTCCACATCCCAGGATAATGCAGTAAACTCGTTTACTTGTAAGAGGAGTTAGACATGCTACCAACACTGCATCCTGTAGACAACCATTAATCCATCTTTCATCCTTTCAGTCAAGGAATTAGACACTACATACTACCATACCACCATCAGAATTATAAAAAAACTCTGAAGTGATACATCTTTCCACACTCCAAGACAAGCTATTTTAGTTTTCACCAACACAATTAATCCTTATCATTTCAACTGTAAACTCGTAGATAGTTTATACAAGTGTACACTCCACACCACCAAACTTGTCTTAATTTACTCGAATCCAATTATACTTAAATAATTTTGTGTTTCATAAAACACCAACAATCCTCCCCCATTTAAGTATTATCCTTGATTCGAAAAATTCATCAACCAAACCAAACAAGTGCATAAATAAAAATGTATTGAAGATTGAATTTTCACCTAAGTGAACTGCACATTCCAAATATTTGAAAATCGGGGTGTCTCTAAAGATTGAACCCTTCAACCCATTTGAACACTTGAGAAAATCCACACACAAGTTCAAATACAACTCAAAAGTTTAAGATTGACACTATAAAAGCCATGTGTCCCTATCCCTTCATGAGTGCATACAAAAGCCAAGCCTAAGCTTATTGAAGCGGCTACACTTCACACTTCATATAGGTGAATCTCTTTAATTGTACACCTGCAATTGTACTTTGTCAAATGATCCATTAAGAAGTTAAAACTTCAACATAATTTCCATGCATGCCTAAACAAATTACCTCCGGGATATGAAATCATATGTTTCAATCTCAAACAATAGGTCTTCCACATTGAATTTTACTCTAACGTCGTATCAGAGCAAAATTGGGTATCTCATTATCAAAGATTTTAATAGGCTTAAATTCATCCCGATCACCGACTTGTTTATCAAGTCCCTAACTAGTCACTTCGTCAAGTGTTCTGCTAGATTGCGTTGATATCTTACAAAATCAACTAAAATCACACAATGAGTAATTTAACTCACGATTCATACTATGCCAAGCGCCCAAGTGTCTAAATTTTTATTATACACTTCACTCTAAACCTTAGCCATCTACCGGTTTAGGCCACAACAGAATTTCATGTATCAAATTCCGTAACCATTCTGCTTCTTTACAAGCAGTTTACATAACCATTTCTTTCATCATACAAATTCAGATTTCTTGTTTCACGCATTTACAAGAACTTTTAACATTCACACATCAACCATGCATGAACAATATTTTTCAAAATTCTGTAATCCCATTTACAAGAATTTCATATTTCCTCAGAATCATGGTTCTTTTCACAAACTAACACCGCCTCTTATCAGAGTTACACCAACTCGAGTTTTAAGATTTCATTAATCAAAACTCATTTATATTTCTTCATGTTACACAACAATATCCAGAAATATTTTTCATGTTGCTCTCTCATTTATGCAATAATTTACAAAAGTTATTACACATAAATAGCTAATTATTAATAAATATTTATTTATTTTCTTAACACCATCCTTTAAAGTGAATGGTAGACCGAAACCACTTTTCGTGAGGATAAAATCCTTTAAGGAATTAGTCATCCTTTTAAATAAAATAAAAAATTGATCAAACATCACAAATTAACCAACCCATATCTATTTATTCATTTTCTTTTATTCACAAAAGCAAGTGTTTTCTCACACTAAAAAATTAACACAATATATATGATCCATATATCATGCAACGTCAACATGACTTTAGTACCTTGAGTAATTAATTTCTTAGCATGACCATTAATGAAATAATCCAGTTCTTTTCAATACACATTAGTCAAACATAGCAAAAATCATACACGTGAATTGCAATTTTACATGGCAATAATCAATCGAGAAATTAAGAACAAAGCACAACAAAATTTCTCATCCAGATTTGAAATCAAATCTACAGTTTTAGTGCCATTATAAATTTTCTTTTCATGCAAATAATTTATAAAATTATTCATCATTATCCTTTATGCTTTACAGTAATAAATTTGGACAGACATGCATTTCATTAAAAATTTCATCATTGTCATAATGTTTTTTCAGTAATACATTGTCATGTATTTGATAAAAAAAATTCCATCATCGTCTTGATGCTTTTTAGGGATATACTGCCATGTATTTAATAAAAAATTCCATCATCGTCATGAACCTGACAGTCCAAAAATACTCCTGACATTTATTACAAGTTTTAAACTATTTTACACATGTAATTAATTTCATATTTCACTACCTGCAATATGACTCTATTACAAAGAAAACAAAGTACCATACCTTGTACTAGTATCTCCATTCCCATACTGAAGTCATCATTTTCCTGTATGTTCCATATGTTGCTACGATGTAGTTCCTCGCATCCTTTCAATTTTGCGCACGTTGTCACACGCATGCTGCACTACAACATTCCTCATCCAATATATAATCCATCCATGCACCGCATGCATGCACCACCGAACTCATCATCCAATATGTTCAAAATTACTCCTTAAGATTGTTAGGGTACATGTAATAAAGCATTCTAATGAAATGACAAAATCACGTTTGGATGATTGTGGTAAAACTTTTCTTAGATATCAATGTAAGTCGCGTTACGTACGCTTTCCTTAAAAGGTAATTCGACCCTATTACTGCCCTGGGTTATACGAATTCCCTTCGAGGATAAAATAATCGAGAATCCCTCCTAATCTAGGCTTGAATTAGGAGAATACTTTTGAGTGCCCGTGTTTTTGGTTGCTAGGTATATCTGGGAAAATCTTATCCTTTTTCCCTAGTCATGTTTGTATTTTCTTGTTTGTTTATATATCTGCCATGCATATGTATCACACATGTATATATAGAGAATAAGTGTCGATGTAACAGTTCATGCGTAGCAATCAAAACTGTACCGATGTATCTTTCCACATCCAAGGATAATGGAGTAAACTCATTTACTTGTAAGAGGAGTTAGGCATGCTACCAACACTGCATTCTGTAGACAATCATTAATCCATCTTTCACCCTTTCCGTCAAGGAATTAGACACTACACACCACCACCGTCAGAATTCTAAAAAACTCTAAAGTGATATATTTTTCCACACTCCAGGACAAGCTATGTTAGTTTTCACCAACACAATTAATCCTTATCCTTTCAACTGTAAACTCGTAGATAGTTTATACAAATGTACACTCCACGCCACTAAACTTGTTTTAACGTCCCTAGTTTACAATTACTCGAATCCAATTATACTTAAATAACTGTGTTTCATAAAACACCAACAGAAATCACAATTAATCAGGAGGACACCAACAAATGGAAATAGTGGCACAAAGTTGCGTGTTGGGTCACTGATCGGATGATAGGAAGTATAGTAGTTGGTGGCTGGATCAGTATTTTCAAGAGCACTGGGGATTCTCGGCTCGGGTGACACACCGTCATCAGCAGTTCTATGTCATCAAGTTGGAATCTCAGGCGGCTAGATTGACAGTAATACACAACACGCCTTTTTCTATTGATGGCAGAATGTTTGCTGTCCGAAGGTGGAATCCATCGGTGCCATTAAGCCGACTCAAGGTACACACAGTGATTATAGGAATTCGCATCTACGGGGTGCCGCCGGCATATTTTATGCCAAAAGCGGCGGAGAAGATAGTGAATTGTGTGGGGGAAGTAGTTGATGTATATTTATACCAGGTACCAGTGCAAAACATCAGATACCCGAGGGGACGCATTAATGTGTACCTAGGTAATCCGCTTATCCCATGGTGTGATGTAAACATGCCAAATGGGCACATGTTCTGGGTCAACTGAAAATATGAACGAATTCATAAGTTCTGTCGAAGATGTGGCCGTATAGGGCATCCTATGTCGAGGTGCCCCAACTCTACTAATGCTGCATTGATGCAGTTCCTAGAAGAAAATTTTATGCTTCATAAGGCGGCGAGAGGGACTAATATTATATATGATCCGAACCGGGAACTTTTCCCATGCAGCATGAGGGCTCATGGGCACAGGCCCCATAAACGGTTCACCACCTTCACAGCTGATTTCTTGGAGACAGGCAGATTTCTTCCACAACTTACAAGAAGATACAATACCGGATGATTTTGAATCTGTTGTGAATACGGATTATCCATAGCTCAGCATAGTGGAAGGAGGGGACATTATGCAGGTGGATAATGCGGGAAATATACCCCCCCAACAATAAGGGATTTGTAATCTGTAGCAGGACAAACAAAATCAGGAGAAGGAGCACCAGCACTATGATCTGCCAAATGGCCATCTGGAGGTAGGAACGAAAATCATGCACCCAGATCCGGTGCAGTTTCCTATTCAGGAGGCAGAGTATGGTCAGAGCGATAATTGTCACACATAAGATGCGGTGCATATGCAACCAGAGGAGGATATGGCATTGCTACAAGATCCAGAGGTAGGGTATACCGCACTCCTTCATAATGATCAGGTAACTCCATCGTTGGAAACTCCAGTAGCAACAATGAACCAAGATAATAAGTTGTTATATGTCAGTACATTTGATATGTGTACACATACAAGTTGGATATTTGCCAAGGAGACAGAAAAGCATACTGAAAACGTAGTAGTAGATCAGTGGTAGCCCTGGAATGCATTATAAGTAGGCTCACAAAGGCTTCAGGGAGGCAATTGTCATGGCAACATGCCTCTAGATCAGGTCCCACAAGTACAGGTGGAGTCACAAATGGTGGAAGGAGTAACTCAAAATTTTATCAATCTTGTTTCACCAGCTGGAGATGGGGGAAAGAATAAGGTAGTTAGTGAGGAGGAAATATCTTCCCGAAGAAGCCAGAAAGACTCACGGAGTTATGGGGAGGAAGATAAAGGAAGACAGATGCTCAAATCCATCAACAAGAGGATGAAGAGAGAATTTAGGGGGAACAAGTGGAAAAGGAAAGTCAGCAAGAAAGGGAGACACAAGATTTTATCTCAACTGGGGGCAAGCATATGTAGACAAGAGGAAGAGCGGACAAAGATAGGACTTTGCAGGGGATGCAGGAAAGGAAGGACAAGATCAAAGCTGGGGTACTCTACAGAAGCAAGAATAGGTAGTCAGGGGGAAGCAACAGTAGCAGACATCAGGAAGTTCAGGGCAGCGCAACAATCCTAACAGGAGGGTTGAACAAGAAGAATCGATAGCAGGGAAGAAGCGCACGTGGGAGGATGCAGAAGATACAGACTCAATCAACACATTTGTTATTACTAGTCGGAGAAGGGAGGGGTTAATTAGCAAGAAGCGCAGAATTCAGGATCAGGTGCAGATAAAGCCGATAGTACCTCTCAAGAAAAGGCCGAGAAGTGGGTATGCAAACACTGCGGGTTCCAGCAGGGCTGTCCTAAATGAGCCAGCCCATTCCCCATGAGAACACTAGTATGGAATTGTAAGGACCTTACGAGGACAATGCTGCACCAACTTGTCAAAACGCATCATCCACAAGTTCTCTGTCTACTGGAAATGAAGGCGCACATCGAATCAATGCAGAAATGGCAACAGGGGACTCAATACTACAAAGGATGGTATGTGCTGGCAACTGGGGCTGCAGGGGGGTTATCTCTACTATGGACCATTTCAACTAATCTAAGTGTAGTTAGTAGTAGTAGAAACTATCTTTTGGTTAAGTGTCAAGGTTATCATACTATCTGGTACTAAGTCTTTGTATATGGCCAACCTTTTATGGCACATAGGGTGGCCTTTTGGAACCATCTTAATAGTACCATGCCATATTCCCAGTACATTGTTCTTCTCTCAAGGGAATTCAATCAAATCTTATCCCAACAGGACAAAATGGGGGGACAACCTTATTACGCCTCGGAGAGTTATGTGACTCTACACCAGTTGCAAAAACTTCCAAATTTAGGTCAGTGGTACACCTGGTCTAACAAACGTACGGGGGTAGATTGTGTTTACCGGGATTTTAAAAAGTGTAAAGTGCAGCGAAGTTCTCTCGGTAAAATTTACCGAAGCACAAAGAGCTGAGCGCAAGCTTTCGCTTTTTTTAAAAAAAAGCGCTCGCAAATCATGTACTATGATTACTTAAATAAAGACAAAACATAGAACTTAGAATAAGAATATAATATCATAAAAGAAAAATAAAACATTCAACATAAAGACCAAATTCAATGTTTTAAAGGTGGTAAGAAGTACTAAACGACTAAAATCGAAAGATTCTTAAAGTTATTATGAAATCATTGGCTCTAATCTCTAGTCATCAGAAAAATCATCATCATCTTCACCAAAAGTATCCCTATGAACCTCATCTTTATCCCTAAACTCCATGTCGTCATTCATATCATTTCCCATATCTCCCTCGATCTCTTCCTCATCCTCATCAACAATGTTAATTCTTCTAGGCATTGAACTAGAGGAGGGCTTAAGAAGACTCTTCCCTTTGTCCTTTCTCATGGTTCTAGTTCTTGTAACATAGCTAGGCTCACCTGCCCCCGAGGCTTTAGAAACAACATCCCATGTCAAATCATGATCACTAAACACCAACTCATCACAATCATCATCAACACCCTCTATTCTCCCAACCAACCACTCATTACTTTCATCAATCTCAGTTAAAAAAATTGGATTAATATTATCCTCTCCCGTTGGTTTTTGAGAACGGGAGCAAGAGAGCTGAATGCAGCAAGACCGCAGTGAAGAATAGAGCAGCGGTCGCGAACAGAGCCGCTTTCACGAAGATGAGATATTTTGACCGATCTTTTTTTTTTAATTTCCTAAGTTAAACTAACCCTAATACTATTCTAATTCAACCCAAACTCTTTTCAGCCCAAACCTCTTTCATTAAAAAAAGAGAAAACCAAAAATTAGTTCAGTTCAGTAAAAAGACAAAAAGCGCGCTTTATCCAGCGCTTCGCACTTTAATAAAAGCGCGGAAGCAATCGCTTCAGGTTTGTATCAGCGCTTCTCGATACAAAGTGCTTCAGGTAGCGCCAAAGCATGCTTTTTAAAAACCCAGGTGTTTACCGGAGGTTAGATAGGGTATTTGCAAACAAGCACAGGAGTTTCCCAGGGACTAAGGTGTTGTATCTTCCCATCCTTCAGTTAGATCATGGACCTCTCTACTGGTGGATACATTCCCACTTATATTCAGGAAGAAAAGGTACCAATGTTCCAAGGCCTTCTGGATACATTGCCAGACACCACACCAGATAGTACGAGATATTTGGGAGTCTCCACAAAGTTTAGAACATACAAGCCAGTATCAACAATCCATGTCAGGAATACTACATCTTACGCTTCAATAGCTACACATTTGGTGCAGGAATACGTTTGGGAACCTGGATAGGTAGGTACAGTTTTTAACACAAAACAAATTGGCAGGTATGCAGGCGAAAATAACAGCAGGGTCGGATGCTACATAGCATTAAGGGAGAGAGTTTAAGATCTAATAGTTAAGCAGTCTAACTATTGGCAAAAAAGATCGAGATCACAATGGGGAAGCATGGTTGACCGGGACACCGCATGCTTTCACAGATGGGCCACAAGAAGACAGGCAAGAAATCAGATTATGAGTATACAAGATGACCAAAGTTCATGGGTTTATGACCAAGAGAATATAACAATAATACTCACAGAGCATATTGCAAGCATCTACACACATCCAGACAACTATCCTCCTTTAATTGGATATGAGAAAACCCTGGAACAGGTGTTCCGAGTCAATCAGGCAGCTTTGACAGAAGAAAAATTGCCTGTCTTACAAAAAACCTTTTCAGGAACAAGATATGAAGCCATTGAAGTCGCCGGGGTTAGATGTGATGCCAATTGGATTTTATAAACATCACTAGGATCTCATATTACCAGCTTCATCACAGGGATTTTGGAGGGAAGGACTCAGATGCCACAAGATTGGAATCAAATAGTGATAGTACTTATCCCAAAGAAAACAATCCCTAAAAAGGCACAAAACTTTGTTCTAAGGCTTCACTCCCTCGGTCCTAACTCAATCTCCACACTTTTTTAATTGGGCTATCCCAGTTCAAATTACAATTTCTAATTGTGCCAAAAGTGGCCTAGATGACTTGGCCCAAAACTACTAAAATACCCTTTGTTTATGCTGAAATCACAAATGGGCCTAGGCTTATTAAGGCTAGGGTTTAGGTGATAATTTGAAGTGGCAAACGTGTGGCTATGTCTTTGCCTTAGTAGCCACAGGTAATTAATTACCCAACACTTTTCCCACGCCAAATCTTATCATCTCGTTTCTCTCAAAAACCCTCTCCATCCCAACGCATTCTTTTTCCCCTCTACCTCTCCCCTCCATTCCTCTTGAATCTTCTCCTGAAACCCTTCCTCCTCCTCATCACAGGTCCGAATATCCCCCTATTTTTACACATATTCTGATTCCATCGTTATATCCAGCTTCTTGTGCTTAGTTTTTTTTCCAAATTTGTTTGATTTTGAAACTGGGTTTATACCCTTGGTTTTCTGAAGTCCATCTGAGCTCGGATGGTGTAACTTTGGGTTTGAAGACTGGGGTTATGCCTTTTTTTTTCTTTTGATTCAATGTTTTGCAAGTTTTCTCATTTTTGGATTATGATTTGCATAGATCTGAAAGATAAATGTATTTTCGAACAAAGAATATGAGTTTTTGTTGACCAATTTGTGCTTTTGATGTGTTCTTAGCAGGGTTTTCAAACCCTTGGGGTTTGTATACCCCTGTCGAGCTTCGATTGTGTTAGCCAGGGTTTGAATAATTTGAGTTCATGCCTTTTTGGCTGTTTTCATTCTTTATTTTTCATCGTTTTTTTATTTTTGGGTTAGGGTTTCCGTAGATCTATATAGGAAAATTATTTTTAAACAAATAAAATTTTCTTCTTCTTGACCGATTTGTAGATTTGATGAACTTTTTGAACAATTCGTATGCTGGTGTTGTTATTTGATGATTTTGTTTGGGGTTTATGTGTTGGGTCGGGTTTATGTTCGTCTACCATTAATGCATATTCATCTTCTGACTGAAAAAGACTAAGATGTGGATTTCTGGTTTGGGTTTAAAACTATTGGTTTTGATCTGTATGGTTGATTATTGCGATTACAGAGCAGTGTGTTGAAATGAACAACATTTTGGTTGTATATATGGGATTGGTTTGTTGATTGAAGTACTCTTAATCGGAAAAAAGTAGATTGATCTTGGTGAATGATAAGCTTACTTTGAATCAAATGTTTGGCATCTTATAATGATCAAAATTGTTCCTTGTCTAATTTGTTTGAGTGGATTATGTCTGGAATTTCTTCATATATTCTGTATGCAATTCTTGTTTCTTGATTCCGAACTTTCATATCAAAATAAAAGTTTCATTGTTTTATTTTTGAGGAAATGTCTCACTAATGTGTTTCCCTGCTTTTGTGCATAAGTAGGGGAACACATAATTTTTTCGTGTTAAATATTTGCATCTGTAGCTTCTGGTTCAGATCCATTTTTTGTGTTCCTGTTGTGGCCCTATGCATATCTTACTTTCTGATTTCATTTGTCTAGGTATTTATTAATGTGCACTGCCTTATTTATTGAATGTGTGTCTAATCTTCTGATTTTTGGATATCTACAACTGATGGTCCTTTTTTTGTGTGAAATGTTTGAATGTGTACTTCCTTGTTCACTTAATCTATATTTTAGATTTTGATTGAGCTTATTGATTGAACATGTATGTAGTTGGTCCTGATTTGTTTCATTCAGTTACTTATGTTGTGATTTTTTTCGTTGTTGTCTTGTCTACCATCACAACCCCTACTCTTTTTAATGAGTACACCTAGTGATGAGCCCAATCACTTGTCCCACTCATGTGTCGTGGCTTCAAGCTCTAAGGTGCTGATGGACAATGAAAAAGGTGAGGATTCACATTCATTTTAGATATCTATGTCTGATTCGGATATTCCGATAGCCACTCATTTTAGCCCAATCAACTTTGCTGATTGGACACCATGGTCGTCGGAGACCCTTGTTGATTGTTCTGAGGTTGAGTATCCTTCGGAATCTGTCGATGCCCCTAATGATGGCTTTGTACTTGATAAGGAGATTTGGGAAAATACAGATTGGTTTCAAAGCTTGAAGGTGTTACTAATTATTGCACCATCAAGTTTGGTGAACTAGGATTATATGAATATGGATCATGCTATTTTCAGGGGAATTGGCCTAAAAAAAGATTACTCGAGGCAAGAAGAAGTGGTCCTTGCGCAATTTGCCCCAAGATGTTCTTGATGATATATCCTATTGGGAGAATATGCCAAAACCTGAAGGGTATGTGCCCCAAGATGTGCTTGAAGGCACTACTTAAGGTTGCATCTTACCTTTTGGCTATAGTTTTATCCCCCTCTAATGCTCTTGTGAGTTGCAATCAATTTAATAATTTATATCGTTGTGCAGGAACTGGATGACAAAACTAGCAAATCCAGTGATTAACCTTGCGGGCCATTGGTTAAATACTGATGATGGGTTATATTAATCTTGAGTGTTCAATTCAGGACATTTTTTTACATTATGGTCTGCATTTGATGTGTTACCTTACATTCTGGTATATTATTTTATTGTTGGACTGCTAATATATTATGTGGATTGTTCTTATGTGGACTGCTATTTCTGATTTGTTAAATAGTCACGTGGGACTGTCTGGACAAATATTTTTAAACTGTGATAAAGTCGTGTGGGACTGTCTGGACTAATACTTTTTTGCATTGCTAGCTGACTACATGCTTTGTTTTATGTGCATTATTCTTTTAGGGAAGTGTATAACCTGGAGCGTTGGATTTGATAAGGTTGTGAGATTAGAGTTTGTGACTGACACATTGCAGCTATGCGGTTGGGTCTAAAGACTTGGCTGTTCTTGGCGGGGTAGTGTGATCGGGTTGCAGTTTAATTAATTGAGTCACAGTAGATATAGTAGGTCATAATCGATGATGAAGCTGTGATGTATGATTCTTATGTTATGCAGCCATGCCTATCAGTTAAAAAACTGATTTGTTTTTGGCGGGGCATTCATATGATTTGAAAACAGTCTGAGATTTACTGTTCTAATGACTTTGAGTTCTGTAAGCCTGTTAATAATAATGAGAAATGAATGAAAAAAACCTGTTGAACGCAACCTGGTTTTGTTAATTCAAATCCCTTTGGATGGCATAATGATGTGGTTTTGTAATTTACATGTTCATGTAGTGTGCCAAACCAGTATTTGCGGCTTCAGTCCTGTGATTGTTTCAATCTTAGACTTGGAGTTTTTGAAATAGGAAATGCATTGATTCATTCATACAAACTAATTTTACATCCAAAACAAAACAGGGAAAATTCCATCCCTATTTTACAAGGTTGCACCTTAAACATGACTAAGAAAACCAAAATGCATGTTTATACAAATTTCCAAGCACAGCCTTACAAAATGTTTTTCATGCCAAACCTTTTCTGCCCATTTCCATACTCAGCATGAGATCTTGAACTTGTCCAATAATTCCAACATCAATCAGGTCTTCCAAATAGTTTCTTACAATTTCAGGATCCACATTCAAGTTTTTTGACAAAATCCCCGGCCTAATCAGTCTTTGCTTACCCATATGTGGCAGTTTAAAGTTATTTTCCCCCTTATCCTTCATGATTTCAATCACCACATTTTTCAAAGACAAGAAAATCTGGTCAATTTTTTTGGGATCCTCTCTTTCAAAAGCATGGTATACAGCCTGTAAAAGTCCCTTTAAGTCTGTGCTAGGGGTTTCATGCTGTAAACTTTAAATGGAAGCAAAAAACCCCAAGTCTAGGATGGTTAAATCTTACAACCTAGCTGGTTGGCACACCATTTTAATTGTAAAACCATCTAAATTTGCAGCTGCTATGAACTCGGGGTCATTGGACACTACATGGAATAGGGAATTGTCTTGTTGTATTGAGATATGTTTGCTTAACCAAGAAGGCCACTTAGCTTTAATTGCAGGAATGACATCATAAATAAGTTTCTTCCTAATGCATTTCCTATTAACCTTCTTAACTGATGTTAAAACAAGGGTTCCCCTAGGCCTATTGATACTGGTTTTTTTGGCAGCAACATATTCAGTGTATGGAAAGACACCTACTTTACCATCAAATAAAAAATTTCCCTCATGGTCAAATATAGGCCTACAAACTGCACATAAGAACATCAACTTGGGTATGTAATGCTTGTTATGTTGTGTTCTATGTGGTTCGGTTTCTTCAGGGGCAAGTAAGTACCTTGTGGTTAATTCAGTGAGGTAGAACCACTTCTCATCAATATGAATAATGTTATGCATGTCCTTGAATTGCATGTTGCATTCTATCCTTGATAAACACCATTCCATTTTTTTAGCTTGGCTGTTCTTGATAAGAATGGATGAACTGCATTGATATGACTCCTGATTTCATTACTTATCACAGCCCGATGAACGGCACTCTTGCTAATATGTAGACCAGCAGCGGTTGCCTGACAGGTTCTTCACATTGGGAGAGGTATAGCCATCAATGCTGCTGTGTCGATTGGCTTTTTCATTGGGCATGGTCTTCCGTGTCGCATTGATCTTGCGCATATTGTTCCCCCACCAGCAATCTATTGCTTAACTCTCGCCTAAATAGTGCTGATGGTTTGGACTGAACACCCCCAATGATTTGCTCCCTGAACTCGCTGGTTATGCTTGATTTTTCCTTTTGTGATATGCTACAACAAAAATTGTGCTATTTGCTGCCTTTCCTCATCTGTGAGATTCCTTCCCACCACACATCCCCACCAACATTAAAAGGCCAATGAGGATCTTTGAGGTACCAGAATGTGTTTAATGAGAAGGAATGTGAGGGCTTTTAATGCTGCAATAAAGGAATGAAGGATTCAAGTTTTGGAAAGGTGGAAGTGGGTTGAAAGTGTGCAGATAATGAATGCTTTTATAGAGAAGAAAAATTATCTTTTGAATTTGTAATTTTTATTTATTTTTTGGGTGCCCATTCTCTTTTTTGGGTCCAAAAATAAAATTATAGAGCCAAATCTAAATTTTTGGAGCCAAATCAGATATTTTGGAGGGAAAGGTTAGCTTGTAAAAGCAATGTAAAAATCTGATTACCAAATTTGAATTTTACTCTTTACAATAAACATGACTTTACTTTCCAGTCTTGTCCACAGTATTTTAACCACCTTTTCCCACATTTTTCTGTACTTTTTTCACTGTCCTTTTTTCCCACCTCAATTTCTCCTTTTGCAAATTGAGGTGGGACAGAGGGAGTATGTAATGTCAAATAAAAAATAGTGGCAAAGTCCTGGCCAAGAGATTGGCAGCAATCATAAAGATGCTGGTAAATCAGGAACAAGCTGGTTTATAAAAGACAAAAATATTGGCAACAATGTTTTGATCGCACAGGAAATTTTGGACTACCTAAAAAAGAAGAAAAAAGGTAAAACAGCAGTTGTTAAACTTGACATGCGTAAAGCATATGACAGAGTGTCATGGGATTTTATAGAAAATGCTCTCATACATATATGATTACCATAGAATTGGAGGAGGCTGATCAAGAAATGTGTCACTACAGTTTCTACAGTGGTAAAATTGAATGGAAATTAGGCTCAGTTTTTCCACCCAATTAGAGGGTTAAGACAAGGGTGCACGTTGTCACCGCACATGTTCATACTATGTCAACAATATTTTTCATGTTTGTTACAACGTAGTATGGATCATCTCCATCAAGGATGGTTTAAGCTAGGAAGGTGGGCACCGCACATTTCTCATCTTATGTATGCCAATGAAAGTATATTATTCCTAGAATGCACGAAGAATGCCATCAGGAAACTAGCCATAAATTTAGATGTATTTGCCAGATATTTGGGTAAGCGGATCAATTTTGATAAGTCAGCAATTCAGGTAAGCCCTAATACAACTCCAAGCAGAAGCAATGTCGAGGTATACTCTTAACATGCATAATGAGGGGTTGGGAGGTAAATACATGGGCATGTATATCCTACTCCTGCAATCTAGGAATCAAACACACACATATTTGACAAAAAAATCACGGAGAAACTAGATTACTGGAAAACAAGGCTACTCTCTCTAGCAGGCAGAATTACTTGGGCTAAACATTAGGAATCTTCGAGATGCCAAAATATACACTCAGTAGAATAGATAAGATCATTGCACATCTCATCTAGAAGGTGAAATGGAAGGGAGAGGCTTACACCAGATGTCTTGGAAGAAACTATGTCCATCAATGAAAATGGGAGGTCTAGGATTTTGGTCTGTTAAATACATGAATAGAGCATTTGTGGCTAAGCACGCATGAAGGATATCACAAGAGAAGGAATATTTATTTGTAAAGGTTTTCCTAGGAAAATATTGTCATAATCAGGACTACTTTATGGGCACAACCCAATACCAATCATGATTGGGCCTGGAAATCAATCCTATGGGGGAATGAACTAATTAAGCAGCATACAATATGACAGGTAAGAACATGGGAACGTATCAAATTAGGGGATAGATGGATCCCAGGGAATGATAACTCAAGGAGACAGACAGTCGCAGAAATGCATACAAATCTAACAGTAGCACATCTGATTAATCAACAAAGAAACTAGAGAATACCTTTAGTTAGGACCAATATTTCACAAGAAGTGGTCAGGAAGATAATGCAAATCCATATTCCTCAGTATGGAAATGAGAGGGACATACAAAAATGGGAGCACACAAATAATGGTAAGTATACGGTCAAGTCCGTATATCATATACATGCTACAAACATATACAATGATGCACAAACAGATGCAATTGCAAATTGGCCAGCTCTATGGAAAGTACGGCTACCGGAGGAAATCATAAAACATACTTAGAGAGCTCTACCTAATGAAATCCTGACAGTTGTCAATCTCTAAAAGAGGGGTATAATTACTGAAGATTCAACCATACAAAGGAATTCAAATATCCATATCCTAAACTAATATTCCTCCAAATTCATACCTCACAAAACTCTCAATATCACACTTCCCAAAGTTAAGCTCAAATGAGGATTCACACACAACCCCCATTCCTAAATGTACCTAACCATACAAACCTATCTATTCACTAATACCCAAAAAAAAGCCTAAGTCCCGAATTGATAATTCCAAAGTCCAATGGCATCAAGTGAAGTCAAAACTATATCAAATCATATACTTCACTTAATACCATTATATCAACCCAAAAATGAAGCATACCAAGAATTAATAATTTCATACCTTACTTCATTTTTCCTGCTAAGTTACCCAATACCAAAAAGTCCGATGATGTTAGGCTACCCAATCCATCCATATATCAACTGCAACCTTATGACTCCAACGACAAAAAATGAGTAAAATTGTAGCACATATTTTTCTTTTTCTCTCTTTCTCTCATTTTGCCTAGGAGCCCTTTCCGGTTTTCATCCTAGCCACACATAATGTTTCTTTGGCTCACATCTCACCCACACATTTAACCTCTCATTTTTTCCTAGGTTGCCTTTTCGGGTTTCGTCCTATCCGGACCCCCAATGTTGCCTAAATTTCCCTTTCGGGTATTAAACTTAGTGGGTTTCTTTTCATTTTTGTTCCTTTTCATTTTCTATTCTTTTTTTCAAAATTTTCATTTTTCCGTGTTTTTCCAATCAAAAGTAGCAAAATTATTTCCACATGTCAAAGCTAACAAAAACATCCAAATACATCCAAGGAAAGCATCCAAAACAAAGAAAACATCCCAAATCATCCAAGCTAAAATCATCCAGAAGAAAGCAGTAAATGCTAAATCCCCTATCCACACTTAAAACACTACATTGCCCTCAATGTAGACAAAACTGTCCACCATTGAGATTATCACATAGCCAAATATCCCATATGAAATATCCTAGAAGCATAATCATCTCTACTTAACATCAAGCTTAGCTAATATCAACAATTCCAAAATACTAACACTCATGCCCAAGCTAAACTAGTCTAAGTATTATCCAAAAATTGCATATCAAATATCTAATTACATTTACCATGCAAGAATTCTACATAAATGCCACAAACCATTCACAAACAATTCCAACAATCCCACACTTTGTAAGTTTACACAAATCATCACATTCCTAAATATCACAATTCAAGAGCACAAAGGTGAAGAAATACTAGAACTACACAAAAATTATAATTCAAGTATGTGAAAGTGAGAAATTGTACCAATTATATGTGTAGGAAGAAGAAAGAAGTAATCCCACAAAAAATCCTAGACCGATTCAATAGCATATTAAAAAATTCCCAAAACCTAGGTTTTTTGGGTTTTCGTGGAATCTATAAAATTTATGGGTGTTTTGCGGATTTGGGAGATTTGGAATGGAAGGGATAAGGATTTTGGTGTTAAAGGGAGCTGATTCCGGGTGAATTTGGTGGAGAATAGGTGAAAGGTCGGTAGAGAGGGATAGAAACGGAGGAGAAGAGTGTGGAGAAAGTGAGGAAGAAAAACAGGTTCTGCCAGTTTATTTACTACATTAGATAGGCATTGCGAGTCATGAAGGCCATGGTCATGACTCGTGACAAGGAAGTCAAATGGGTCCAAAAGTCAACCTAGGCTTTGTGAGTCGCGAACATGGTGTCGCGACTTGTGAAATGTTGGACCTGTGAGCTCCATTTCTCATAAATTCTTCCGATTTCATCGCGATGTGTGACCAAACCTTTGTGACTCGCAAGGTATTGTCGTGACTCATGACAAAAATTTCCTGACTCGCAAAATGTTGGGTCTGTGAGCTCAAAATTTCAGAAGTTTAGCCGGATTTGGTCGCGACGTGCAACGATAATGTTGCGGCTTGCAAAATCTGACCATTCCTAGTACTTAATTTTTTTTGAATATACCAAATGTCCAAGATTTTCTTCCTTCCTTCATGCCTCCCTTAATTCACAAATTCAATGCTATTATTTTCAGTTTGCTACAAAAATCAGGGAAAAACACACCCGTGAAAAGAACAAGACAAAATAATGAAAATTACGACAAAAATTCAAATTGAGATAACATTGACGGAAAGCCATGAAAGGCGATCCGGATGATTAAAACCAATTTTGTTTAACGTCGTCGCCACAACTTACTTCCCTACTTGGATTTATTCACAAAATGAGCCGAGGTGGTCGGTCTCCTTTCCTCGATCCGGGTGAAAACACTTGGCATCCACAGTATCCCCAAACAAGACTTAGTGTACAACGGCTAGGGTTTCCTCATGTTCATCCAACATGCTCAACAACTTCCCTCTTTGCTCCATGATGATCTCAATTGAATGAGCAATTGGGGGTTTCTCTCCTTCTCCAAGAGATGAGCATTTAAGAACTCTCGGTGGTTGTTTGCACTCTTCCACCAAAGTTTTCACACGATAAGGGGGGAAACCCACTTTCTTCAGTTTTCTAGTGGACACATGAGGGTTTTTGGAGGTTGCCCCCCCCCCCCCAAAGAGTCTTCATCATTGTTGCTTTCCTTAAAGTTAGTACTAACAACATTTGCAATAGAATCACAACTCACATCATCATCTAAGGCAACATGTAAGGAACTACCATCTTTGAGCTCAAACACATCTTGCTTTAATCATTAAAAACATTAATAGCATGGAAAGAATGGTATTTACTAGGATGATAAATAGAATTGTTATGTCAATTTCTATTTTCCGCCCTTTAAACTCCATGGTTAAGGTTCCTTTATGCACATCAATTATTATCTTTGAAGTCTTTAAAAATGGCCTACCTAAGAGAATAGGTTTAGCATGATTACCACCTTCCATTTCAAGAACATAAAAATTAGCGGGGAATGTTAAAGAGCCCACCTTCACCAATACATCCTTCATAATACCTTTTGGGTATGTGCTAAAGTGACCGGCTAGTTGATAACAACCCCGGTTTTGTGGAAAATTCCTAGATCTAGACTCTCAAATAAAGAATATAGAATCACATTAATGGAAACACCTAAATCTAGCATGACCTTATTAACGCATTTTCCTCATATCACACAAGGGATTTTGAACATTCCCGGATCATCACATTTAGGAGGCAATTCATCACTAAACATGGCGGAGAAATATTCACTCTTTCCACTCCTTTTTCATACTCTTCAACTATTGTTTCCTATTAATGGTACAAAATTCCTTAAGAAATTTAGCACACCTAGGAATTTGATTGATAGTATAAAAGAGTGGGATTTTACCTCGCATATTCGAAAGATTTTGTAGATGTCCTTATTGTCCTCCTTTGTCCTCCTATCCTTCAATGCCTTCGAAAATGGTGGCTCCGATACATAGATAGGGATCTCTACCACCTTGATTCTTTTGTGAAGAGGGGATGAGGTCTCGGGGTTTGATCCTGACCTTGGCACAATGGTCTCCTCCTGAATTTCCTTTCCTTGTTCACCTTCTCTTTGGCAAACCCCTCGGTCTCCTTCTCAAGTTTTTCCTCTTTTTCAATCACCCACTAAGCAATAAAATTTCCTTGGGGCTTCTTCGTTTCATTTCTGCTCCTCAATGAGATTGAACTCACATTTTGCTGAGGGTTAATCTCCGGTTGGGAAGGAAGTTTTCCCTTAGCCCGTGTCTCCATCCGATTCAAGGCTTGAGCTATTTGGCTCACTTGAGTTCCCAAGATTTTTATGCTCGATTTGGCCTTCTCTTGGAATATATTAGACTTCTCCACACATATAATCAATCTCACAATAGCTTGCATCACTTCATGTTTCGACAAGCCCGAATCTCGCCTTGATCATGGGCCTTGCTTTGGAGCCTTGGGAAATTATTTGGTGGAGGACGGTATTGTTGTTGATGAGGGCGATAAAGTTGAGCATTTTGACCGCCTTGGGAATTTCCATACCAAAGATTCGGGTGATCTTGATTACCCACATTGTATTTCCAATTTTGGTAGCCTTGGCCATTTTTAGTACCCTTGATTTCCTTGACAACCCTGTCTACCTGATATCCTTGGCCTCCTTGAAAGCCTATGCCATTTACCTCTGCTACATGATCATCTTGCATACTTGGGCATGCATCTGTAGGATGTGGTGAAGAAAAAATCTCGTAAGATTTCACATTTGGTTTGTTGCCGGATTGTGTCATCAAAGGCTTGACCGTGGAAGTGAGTGTTGAGACTTGGTCTTCGAACTTTCCATTGTTAGAGGGAGAACTTGTGTTGTTAGGATTTTGCCTCCTCAAATAGGCTATTGTACTAAAATTCCTCAACTCCTCGGCTAATTCCTCATAGAGTGCCATAGCTTCCACTGAATTTTTATTCCCAAAAAAACCACCTCTAGGTCCCCTCACTAGTCTTTGCTCTTCATCAAGAAGACCATTATAAAAATAGTAGACCAAGTCTCCCTCCAAATAGCCATGATAAGGACAACCCGAGAGGAGCTTCTTGAACCTCTCCCAATAGTTTTAGAACAAATCTTCATGCCATTGGAGGATGTTGCTAATGTCCTTCTTCAAAGCGGTGGACTTTGAGGCTGGGATGTACTTGGAAAGAAATTTTTTCTTCATCTCTCACCAAGTGGTGATGCTCCTAGGTGGTAGGTAGTGGAACCAATCCCTTGCGGAATCCCTCAAAGAGAATGGGAACACTTTGAACTTGTAGAGGTCTTTATCTCACTACTACAGACATCACCTCTTACCTTGATTTTTCAGGCCTTTTTACCTCGGTTTTTCCCCTGACAGACCAAAGTAAATGTAGGTGGAGTACAATGGTTACTTTTTACCTCAATTCAAAACTGAGGTAAAAAGTCATTTTTATCTCATTTTTTCATAAAAATAACTGAGATAAATAATCCACAACCGACAACCATGGTGATATCAGTGCAACATTGCTACACGTGTGAGGGTTATCGACATCCCATCTAATAGCAAGGTCGCATTACATGACATCGTATATATTATTTGCGACCACATTATTAATCATATTCGATATCGCATCAGGTTGTAATAGGTTCATAGACCAAGATTTTTAACTATAATTTTTAACCATGGTAAATAGCTTTTTTTACATCGGTTTTGTTTTGCAAAATGGCCATAGTTAATTTGAAAGTTTCAAACTGATTATCGACCACTGTTCGAAGTTACGGATACCGATGTCGTTTGTTTGTAATTTGTGACATGATTGTTGACCTAGGCTGAAATCACATATTTTAGTAACCGACTTCACAGACTATGATTTTTAATTGTTGTTGTGAACTGCTGTAAATCAAAATTTTCTGCTTTGGCTTTTTGGGAAGAATGTCCACAGTAATTAAAGATGGGACAAACAAAGAGTCAGCGACGTTGTAGAGAACGATTAATAGTCAATGTGTCTGCAATGTCATATACTTCTTTGTGGTTCATTGTACGATGTTGCTCGCTTGAATGTACCATCGGTAAGCCAATGATAACTATATGTAACGTCTCTTAGTTTAGTTCTACTGTACCAAATTGTCTATTAAAGTGTGCGACTTCGGTCCTCATTTAAATAACATAATTAGAAATTTTCATAATTAGAAGGCCCGACGTCCAAAGCCCTTTCAGATTGAAAGTTACTACACCATGCACAAAGCATAAAGATAAGAGCGAGAAGCACTACACCATCCATACACTTAGTATGTTATCAAAATTCTCACAAAATGAACTATACCATTGATACTCTATAGCTAGCTAGATATCTATATCAAGGTGTCAAAAATACCTTGGAAAGTATCAATTGGCATTTCAGAGAATGATTCTCTCACCAAAAAATCAACCAATTCTAAGTTCCTCATGTCGTAGTTGGGTTAAGTAAATGCTTGAAATTCCTTACCATCATAAAGTTTGCCCAATTGTCGCGTACTTCCTCCTTTTGCTTGATAGTGTATGGTTCTCTGTCCTCGTTAAAATACTACAACAAGGAGTGATATCAAAATTGGTACATAGGTTGTGAAAAGTCATATGATGTTATTGATTAGATTCAACAGGTGAGAATAATAGATACCTTTTGTAGATATCGTTGATTCTCCCTTACAAGCATGACCAAATCCTTCATCAACCGCATGCAATCGTAACCACTTTCCCATGGGACCATTTGTTTTTTATGCTAGTCGATCAGACAAACTTTTAACAAACACACTGATAAGTACTTATGGCAATAGTTATTCCATAATACAATGTCGAATTTATTTCTAACCTTTAGGGACTTCCACATGAATTCTTTGTGGTTGTTAATTATGTGATTTTTCACCACCTTTGTAATTGCTAATGAAATTGTTTTCGGCGGCATTAGATGTAATGGATTGTACCAGAACACCTTGTTAGAAGGAAGAACGATGATGGCCACCATCCAATGTTTGCTACAAAAATGAAATCCCATTAACTCAATACAATCACATATTAATAAATAGAAACTTGTAATTTTTTCATCTCTATCAACCGATTCTTCAACGGAACTTTGGAGCTTTCAGAGATCGATTCTCGCGCAGCAGCCAGGTGTGGATCTCCGGCACCGCCGCTATAGCAGAGCCACCTCCAATTACCCTTAATCTACCTATCTCTTATACCCAAGCCCTACTGTTATCTGACAATTAATGGTCATAAACGGACAGATTTCCCCCTTTTCTTATGGCGGCACATCCGCCTGCACGCGGCGGGCAAAACCTTTCTCCAGGCCCTCGCAAACCGCCCCCTCCACTGAATGCTATCCTTCCGTCCAATCCTGATATTATCCCCAAGACGCTATATAAAGGAGATATAGCTTGCCTAGTCACGCACAAAGAAGCCGAAATCCTTGCATCACACTATGATAATGCCCTCGTTGGCAAATTGCAAGAGGCAAGCCACCGATGATCAAGCTAAATGAGGCGTTTCAATCTGCCGGTTTCAAAGGTAGCTTTCTACTCAGCTCTATTGATTTCAGACATGTCCTGATACAGTTCCAAGAAAAAGAAGACTACCAGCGTTTCTGGATAAAAGGCCATTGGATTTTCCTTGGTGCTCATATGAAAGTGCTGAAATGGACAATGGATTTTTCTCCAGAAGCAGAATCCTCAATCGTTCTGGTACGGGTCACTATCCCTTATGTACCTGTGTTTTTCTACAATACTGCAATGATAAAGTCGATGGGCAATCAAATTGGTAATTTCATAAAAATGGATGCTGCTACTGAGGCTCTATCTAGGCCATCTGCTGTCAAGCTATGTGTGGAAATAGATCTTAAGAAAAAATAGCCTACCTTCATTAGAGTAGGAATAGAGGAGGATGGGGTAGAATATAATGTGATGAAACTCCCTCTGGAATTTGAAGAGCTTCCACTGTACTGCTACCACTGTAAATCCATAGGTCACGATGACAATCAAAGTGTACATCTCCACCGTGCCACTATGCTACATAAAGATGGAAAGGATGTGGTTCATCCTGATTTGAATGCTGGTTCATCTGGAGTTTCTGCTCAAGACAAGGTTCAGACACTTAAGTACCATGAAAAGGCTCACAAATCCAAATATGTGCCAAAAACAAAAGTAGCACTTGTTGATGACTAGATGGTTGAGAATGAGGCTGTAATCACAGAAGATGGAGTTATTAAGGAGGTTACTAAAGCCACTGAGGTCACTAAGGTCACTGAAGTCATCACTGAGGATAATGGGGAACCAGAACCTCTTATTAATGTTGTAAATGATGTACATCTTTCTATGAAGGTTCCTAAAATTGTGGACATCACTGAACAAGAAGATACCTCTCAACAAGAAGAAATCAATGAAGATTCTCAGTCATTGCCCCCCTGAGGACCTTCACTCTAAAACCTATACTGGCAAGTCCTCCTTTTCTGCACCACCACATTTTAACAGTAAGAAAGAATCTGCTAGGGATGACACCCCGGCCAGAAGAGGTAAGACTTTCTCTCCTTTGAATACAATTTTGGCTGCTAAAAATTTTATCTTCTCTCAACAGAGATCCAAACAAAACAGGTTCCTTCTCCTGGCTGAACCTGAAAACCCTGAGGAAGTTTCTGAATCTGTCTCTGAGGCTCCTGCTACCAGTGCTGAGGTTCCAGCTCCCGGTACTAAGGTTCCAGAAATCCCTGTTTTAAATCCTCCTCAGGATATGTCCCACCATGTGGCTCAGGTAAGTCCCACAAAGAACCAAAAAAAGTCCTCTAAGTCTAAGAAACCTGCTAAATTAGACAAACAGGGAAAATCTAGCACTTCAGTTAATGAGACCTATTTAACTCAGTTAAATACTATCATGACTAGATCAAAAAGCACTAATGATGTTTCTCTATGAATAGCACAACTTTAAAAATAAAATTCCTGGTTTGGAATCTAAGAGGAATGGACACTTCTATGCTTAGACTTTCTAATCTAATCACTAGGCACAACTTTGAACTTCTCTGCATTATTGAACCTAAACATGATAACATGCAATGTGAACATTATAGACAACTACTTCATTATGACAATTGCATGTACGCCAGTAATGGATAGATTTGGCTTTTTTGGAAATCCAACTTGTCACTATCTGTTAAAGCTGATAATCTTCAGTTTCTAGTTGTAACTTTGAATTCTCTGACTCTCAATAAAAGTATGGATGCATTTTTTGTTTATGGTTTGAGAACTAGAAATGGTAGGAAAGATCTATGGTCTAACCTTAGGTCTTTCGTTCACTCTGAGTCAATGTTTATTGGAGATTTCAATGCTATTACATCTATAAACGAATATAAAGGTCCTTATACTCCCAAACTTGGTATTGTGAAGGATTTTAATGAGTTTATTAATGTAATGGCACTAGATGAAATAAACACTGTTGGGAATTTTTTACTTGGAGCAACAAGAGACTTAGGAACCCTACTAGACAAAGGTTAGACAGAGGTCTTTCTACATCATCATGGTCATCCACTTTTCCTGATTCTTCTATTCAAGTTTTAAATAGAGCTTCCTCTGATCACAATCCTATGATTCTTTCCATTGGCAGTGATATTCAATCTGTCCCTAGGCCATTTAGATTTCTGAATACTTGGTACAAAAGGAATGAATTCAGGGATGTTATTAAACAGAACTGGAATCTTCCTATCCGTGAAACAGGAATGCTTGGTTTCTTTCTTAAATTAATAAGACTGAAGAAGGAGCTTAAAATTTGGAATAGGGACCACTTTGGTAATGTCCATGAGAATGTGATTAAGGCTGAAGCAGTTCTAGGTTTTCATGAATCTGAATATGATATAAATGCTTCCATTGAAAATCTGGTTAGAGTAAAAGAAGCTAAAGCTAGGTTGGTCAAAGCTCTCACAGAGCAAAATAATTTTTTAGAAACATAAGGCTAGGGTAAAATGGCTAAAGGAAGGGGACAGTAATACCAAATTCTTTCATAACTCTGTTAAAGAAAGAAAAAGTAGGCTTGGCATCACAAAAATTAAGAGTAGTAATGGCCAATGGCTAGATAACATGCAAGACATTGAAAATGAAGCCATTAACTATTACAAGGATCTCTTAACTGAAGATAGGACCCCTGACAGCAACCTATTTCAATCTCATTTCTTAAGTCAAATCCGTAAATTGATCAACGGTGAAGATATTGCTAAATTGCTACAACCTGTTGTACTTTCTGAGCTTAAAGAAATAGTTTTTAGCCTGAAAAGAAATGGAACTCCTGGTCCTGATGGATTCACTCCCAATTTTTATATCAAATCATGGGATGTCATTGCCAATGATTTATTGTCTACAGTACATGATTTTCTTTCTAGCAGCAACATTCCTAGGGGTATTAGCAGTACTTGGATCACAATTATCCCTAAAAAGGATATTCCGGTCTCTTTTGATGATTATAGACCAATAAGTCTTTCTAATATTGTGAATAAAATCTGCTCTAAGGTGCTTATGGAAAGACTTAAACCACTTATGCCCAAGATTATCTCTCCACAGCAAACTGCCTTTCTTAAAGGTAGAGATATCTCTGATAATGTTCTCTATCTTCAAGAAATGGTTATATTCTTGCACAGGAAAAATAGAGCACCAAATTGTATTGTTAAACTAGACCTTAGGAAAGCATTTGATAGAGTTAAGTGGTCTTTTCTATATTGTGTGCTAGCTAAATTCGGTTTCCATGCTCAATTCATTTTTAGTATTATGAAGAATCTGTCACAGTCATGGTTTTCAATTCTGATAAATGGTAAGCCTGTGGGTTTTTTCCAAGCATCAAGAGGTATTAAACAAGGTGATCCTCTCTCTCCCTTCTTGTTCGATATTTTTTCATAATCATTTAGCAGGAGCTTAGCTTTTATTTTTCAAAATGGTAAGCTAGCCTACTATGATTTACCTGGTCAGGCTCTTCAAACCTCTCACCTCTCTTATACAGATGATACAGTGGTTTTTCTTAAAGCCAATACTCAAACATTGATTAGGTTTAAAGCCTTCTTATCTAAGTTTGAGGATACTACTGGCCAAAAGATAAACTACAACAAGAGTGATATTTTCATTAGTAGGCATGCTTCTGTTCATCAAATTACCTCTGTTAGGACAATTCTTGGCATGAAAATTGGTAAACTTCCTTTTAAATACTTAGGTGTCCCCATCTTTCATGGCATTGCAAAAAAAAAAAATTTCCAACCATTAATGGAACAGATTGATTCTAGGTTAAATAGTTGGAAAAATAAGTGGCTTTCAACTGGGGGAAAAATCACTCTCATTCAGTCATGTATTTATTCTATTCCACAACATATTTGGTCCGTTCTTAAACCTTTAAAGGAGATTGTTCACACTGTGGAGAGAAAATTGAGTAGATTTTTCTGGGGGGTACATGATCTGAAACCTAAAAGGGCCTGGAGGAAATAGGATGCTCTCTGCTATCCCATTAACCAAAATGGCCTAGGTTTCAGATCAATTCCCACCATCATTACCACCTGCTCAGTAAAATTGTGGTGGAAATATCAAATTGCTGATGCCCCATGGACCCATTTTATTGCTTCTCTGCCCCCTTCCTGCAGAACCTCATCAAATTGGAAAAGAATTTGCTATGTTAATGCATGGGCAAAGTCTCATTCTAGAGTGATAGTTGGTATAGGTTCATGCAATTTCTGGTCATCCAACTGGTTGGACTTAGTCCCTGTTATGGACCTGTGTGACCAGAGTCTTATTGACATTCCATATGACTGTTCAGTGGCTAATTTCATCTTTAACAAAGACATTCTTCTTCCTAAAATCTCCCCTTTTCTCTCACCTAATGATGTCTCTCTTTTGCAGGGTGCAACACTCTCTCCACACAGACAGGATAGGTTGATATGGAAACCTGACAAAAAGGGAAGATTCTCCTTTCACTCTAAATATCAATTGCTCAGATCACAAAGAGGTAATATTGCCTCAATTCAGCACCTTTGGAATCCAAGGGTTCAAAAGAAAGTCTCAGTTTTTATGTGGAGATTGATTAATTCTTTCCTCCCATTAGATAATGTTTTGAAAAGGATGAGTTTTTGCATGCCTTCAAGATGTTTTATGTGCTATCATCATGAGGAATATCTAGATCATTTGTTTAATTCCTGTCCTTTTGCCATTCACATTTAGAAGACAGTGCAAGAGTTTATGGGTATTAGGGATAGAATTTTTCCATCTATATGGGAAAGACTATCATGCTACCTCACATATTCTGGCCTCATCTCTTTACATTCCTTGATAATTAAATTAGCACCTTCAATAACCTACTGGAACCTCTGGAAGGTGAGAAATAAATATCTGTATGACAATGTGCCTCCACTGACCAGCTTAGTTGTTTCCCAGATCAGGGATCAGATTTTCTATGCTTTCAGTGCTAAACCTGTTTATGTTTCTTTTGTTTTTGACTTGGGTATTGCAGATCACTCCTTTCTTCCTCTAATAAAATCTGCCCCTAAGCCAAAATTTTTTAAAATTGCTTGGTCTAAACCGTGCATAGGTTTTAAAGTTAATGTTGATGCTGCATGGTGTGGTCTTTCTAAAATGTGTGGTCTTGGTATGATCATTAGAGATAATAGAGGTGGTTTCATTTATGCACACAGGAAATATACAAATGCTAAAACTCCTCTAGAAGCAGAACTTAAGGCAATTTTATTTGCTCTTCAGAGGTTGCTGGTTGCATGCTATTCAGTTCCTATCTGTATTGAATCTGACTGTCTTAATACAGTCTCCTTTGTTCTGAACCCATCAACTTCTCATTGGACATTGTTCCAGTTGGCTGATGACATTAACCTACTTCTGAATGATATTACCCTAATGCATGTATATAGACAAGCTAACCAAGTTGCTAATAGCATAGCAAAATCATGCCTCCAAGCTCAATCTTGTTCAAACCTATCTTTTAGTTCCCTTTCTAACACTGTACAAGGACTGATTAGACTTGATCAGATTGGTGTAACTACTATTAGAATTGCAACTTGAATGGGTTCTACTGATTTTACTTATTTTCTGATAGGTTCACACCTCTGACTTAGATGATCCTTTCAAGTTGACCATGACTGAGAAGATCCATTCAAGTTGAGAGGATCCATGATGCTGACCATGATGAGCTCTGCTGGGATTACATCTCACTGATGTTCCTGCTACTCATACCTCCGGATGCTGCTGCTGGATCTAAAAACATACAGAATTTTGCCTCACACTGTCACACTTTTGCCTAATAGGGGATACACTCTCTAGCCTCATTGGTGTTCTTTTGGCTGATCTGTGTTTCGTCTATCGATTCACTAATAAGCTCGAAGGACACTCTCAATGGCTAGAATTTTCTTGTAATCCTTTATCTATTCTTTCATTACTTCTATTTGTTTTGGAAGAAACTATTGTTGCTTCAAGAGCAACATGCTCACTCTTGTAAAAACTTCGCTAAGCTCTACGCTTCACTTTCCTTGTATTTATGTTTTCTTTTTATGGGCTTGGGAAGGCCTAATATAATTTCCCCCATCTCTGGATGGTTTGATGAAAATAAAATAAAATAAATAGAAATCAAACAATTGTAATAAAGTAAGTATAGTTGATTCACCACTCGAAATAAGGTGCAATATATATGAGTAGTCATTTTGCATCAACCAAGAGCTGAAGTGGGCCAAACGCTCTTCCATCGCAACATGGTCATGTTGGATCTTTGCTGGGCAGAGAACCCCTATCCACCCTTTCATTTTGGAAATGGATTGTACATACATGAGCCTATAAACATGGTTAGTCTTGCTTGATTGAAGCCAAACAAAATTAGTTTGTTGTTGAATAAAGTTAGGGTGATGCATTAAAATTACACGCAATTTATTTGCATCATAGGAGGGAAAGATATTGAAATGGAACAATGATACCAAATCCTTCATTCTGATAATTGCATCTACCTTGTACCTTAAAATACTCACTTCTTCCACGGGGATTTTGTATGAACATGAGGGAGGGTATGGTGTCACAATCATGTGAATGTTCTTAAGGGAACCATCCTAATAATGTATGGGCTGAAAGCCCACGTCGATATTGATCTAGCCCAAAGGAAATGTGCTGGCCCAACGGTAAAGCAACAACCAGAACATGCGCTGATGGGATGGATAGTATGACCATTGTCCCATAAGCCAAAACACACATATAACCAAGGAATAATCAGAGGATCGAGGTAAGATCACACAATCTAAACACTATTCACTCCATACTTCTCCTACACAGAAAATATGGCTGACCGGAGCGTCAGAGCAGGCATGGCCAAGTGCCTTCTTGCCTGAACTTAGCCTATCTATTTTGTAGATTCCAGCGAGAGCTGGACTAGAGCAGATCACGGAGAAATAATCAACAAATATTGGCATTAACATTGGCACCGACCGTGGGGATCGCGTAATCTTTTTAGCATCCATGCAGCTTGAACGATATAAAGGCACAATCGATGGAAGATCTCTTCAACGAAGTGGTCATGGAGGATATGACGCACTTAGGGAATGAACCCACCACCTCAATGCTATCATCGAAAGGAGAGAAACACCAGCTCCACACCACGGGGGAGCTCATAAACAAATCGGAGGTACTTCAGGCCCTCATGACATCTCATAATGAGGTGATGAGGAGGTTAAAGGAGATGGAAGACTGCCATAGTGGAGAACCAAGGCGGAGAGGTGAGGGCTTGCAACCAACTGAACTGTTCCCAGAGTAAGAAGGGTACAATGAAGAAGCTCGGAGTAGGGCCAGCTTCGGGAAGAAGGCCCCAGCTGGGGAAGGAGAGACTGCGGTGGACCAAAAGTGGTGGGAAGGCTATGTGCCACCGCCAAGGTTGGAAGAGCATACCAGGCGTAAGGACCCAGTCAGGGAACAAGAGAAAGAAGTGAGCAGAGAGCAGGAGCGCACCCTTCACCAGAAGGATCCAAACATTTACGATGGACCCAAAGCTAACGATATCAGCAAACTAGGGGCAGTATAATGGGGAAGTAGACCCGGAGGACCACCTGTACACATTTTGCACCAACATGGCTACCTTTGCGATACCACATGCCATCTGGTGCAAGGTGTTTGCGACCACCCTAACGGTAGCAGCCAGGGTGTGGTTCAAGAACCTGGAGAATGGGACGATTGACAGCTTTAGCCAACTGGAACAAAAGTTCTTGGTGTGCTTCATGCAGAGAAAGAAATTCCAAAAGATGCACTTAGAGCTGCTGACCATCAGGAAGAAGCCAACAGAGACACTATTGGCGTACTTGAAGCATTTCAATGACGAGGTCAATCAAGTGGAGGAGAGGAGCCACCAGTTCTTCATCGACACATTCATAAATAGTTTGAGGCATGAGCTGTTGTTGAGGGACTGCACCCTGGACCCACCAGGAATGATTGATGAACTGATGAAGAGAGTTGGAAAATTCAATAGGGCCGACCTGGCTGACAAAAGGAGGAAGGAAACATAGAGTAGCCACGAACAACGAAAAATAGGGATAGATGGGAACACAAAGGCAAGAAAGGCTAAGCGCACCAAGGGTGCCTAGCAAATACCTAACAGGTTTAACAAATTGGAAAGTGTCTTCACACTGCTCATCAAGATGCCCAAGGAGATCTTTGCCATGTATGCAGGGAAGGGTATACTGGACGTGCCGCCAAAGATTAGGAAGGACCCTGATAAGTGGAATAAGTCTCAGTTCTGTGACTACCATGATGATTACGACCATGACACAAATGACTGCATCCATCTGAAGTATAACAAAGAAAATTATGTGCAAAGTAGCTAGCTGGCACATTTTAAGAAGAGAGCCAGGGCTCATAACAAAGCCACTTACCATGATAAAATAAGCATGGAAACTCTCACAGATAGGAAGGGGGTGACCCAAGATAAGGAGCCCTAATAAGCAGCGGAGGCAGGATAAAGAAAAAGAGGTAGCCCGAGCTGAGACAGGGGAAGAAAGGAGTAAAAGGTGAAGGGAAAGCTCACCCACGGAGGAAAGCATGGCATATATAGTAATGGATATATACTCCATCATAGGTAAAAATACTGGAGGAAGGATAGAATGTCAACGAAAGGCACGATACAGGCAGACACTGCTGCCGACCTTGGCAAACAGGAAGCTGGGCACGAACGAAGAAATAACGTTCGATGCCAATGACCTAGTGCCGGACAGGCCAACAAGTGGCAATGCAGTGGTGATAACAGTGAGAGTGATGGACAAGAGGATTCACCGGGCATATGTAGGCAGCAGAAGCTTGGCAGAATTCATGTATTGGAACTGCTTAAAAAAGATGGATAAGAATACAAAGAAGAAATCGATGCTGACGGAAACCCCCCTGGTAGACTTTGGAAACTAGATAGTATGGCTTGAAGGAACCATACTACTTCCAGTGACGGTGGGAGAAGGAGATAAGAGCAAAAATGTGGATATAGAGTTTATAATTGTGAAGGCGGACAACCCATAAAACAAGATATTGGGCATGTTGGCATTGGCATTACCGAATGGTATAGTGCCAACCGTATATCTACTCCTGAAGCTCCCAACCAGAGGGGGGATAGCCTTGGTCAGGGGGGATCAACAGAAAGCCAGAGAGTGCCACAGAGTGGCTCTCAGTAAATGAAAGCGAGAGGATGAGAATAGACATCATAAGGGACAGGCATGTGAGGTTAATTCTATCAAGATGATTACAACCAAGCATGACCCTGCAGAGTTGGGAGCTGAGGTGGAAACTATACAATTGAGGTGCCACCAGTTGGTACAGGTGGGAACATTACTCCCTCCTGAGATGAAAGACAAGCCGGTGAGAGGGTGATAAGGGACAACAGGTAGGATTTCTCCTAGAAACCGAAGGATATGGCTGGAGTACCCAAGGACATTGGTTGCCCAAAATTGAAGGTTGACCCAGCCCACAAACCTGTCAAGCAGAAGAGAATGATGTTATGCAAGAAAAGGAATGAAGTTGTGAACTGGGAGGTCAGCCAGGTGATCGTGGCATGGATCCTGCAAGAAGTCCCCTACCCTACTTAGCTGGCTAACTTAGTGCTGGTGAAAAGGTAGATGGTAGCTGGAGGATGTCCGTGGATTACACGAATCTAAACAAAACCTGCGCAAATGACTGCTACCCGGTGCCGGCCATCGACGAAAAGGTAGATGCTCCTACCCACTACCCAGTTAAATGTTTTCTTGATGCATATAAGGGGTATCATCAGATCCCCATGCTAGAGAATGATGTAGAAAAGACTACTTTCATAACTGAAAAGGGAGCCATTAGCTACCGAATGATACCTTTTGGCCTGAGAAACGCCGGAGCCACTTACCAGAGAGTGGTGGAAAATATTTTCCAAAAATGATCGGGAGAAACTTGGAAGTGTATGTTGATGACATGGTTATAAAGAAAAACCATTATGAAACCTTTGTGGAGGATGTTAGAGAGACCTTAGCGCAGTTCAGGAAGAAAAGGATGAAGTTGAACCCAACAAAATGTCAAATTGGAGTGGGAGAAGGGAAGTTTTTGGGGCACATAGTTTCAAACGAGGGGCTTAAAGGCAAACCCCAAGAAAGCGAAAGCGATCTTGGAGATAAAGGCACCAGGAACGGTGCAGAAGGTCTTGAGCCTAAATGGAAATCTGGAAGCCATGAATCGCTTCATGTCCTAGGTGGCTAAAAGAACACTCACTTTCTTAAAAACCTTGAATGGATGCGTAGACAGAAAAGGAGCAACAGTGGGGGAGTTAGAAGAGAAAGCTTTTGACGAAATGAAGGCCTACCTGAAAGACCTTCCCACCCTGACCAGCCTAATGAAGGGGGAAACCCTGTACCTCTATGTAGCAGCAAGTGAGGAGGCAATCAGTGGCGCATTGGTGAGGGAGAAAGAAAAGGTGCAAAGGTTGGTGTATTTTGTGAGCTGAGCCCTCCAAGGCTTGGAACGCAGTTATTTAGGTCAAGAGAAGCTCGCCATGGCTTTGGTTCATGCGGCGAGAAGGCTAAGATAGTACTTTTAGGCGCACCCTATAGTCATGTTGACCAACCAGCCAATAAAAGCGACCTTGACTAGACCAAAGGGCTCAGGGAGATTTTAAAAGTGGGAAGTGGAGCTGGGAGAGCACGTCATCGAATCTACCCCAAGAAAAGCTATACAGGGGTAGGTCATGGCATACTTTCCTACAGAAGTATCCAAAGAAGAAGAGGCGAACATAATGGAGGAAAAACAAGGTCCAGCCCAGGGGGCCGAGATAAACAGATTGACAGGGTCCGATGTATGAAAGCTATATATGGATTGGGCCTCGGGCGTTGAAGGGGTTGGTACAGGCCTGGTGATATCAGATCTGGATGGAGCAGAGTTAACTTATGCATTACTTTTTAAGTTCCATGTGTCCAATAATGAGGCAGAATATGAAGCATTGATAGCGAGAATGTAGATAGCCAAAAAGATGGGGGCAAAGAAATTCCAAGCCCACAAAGACTCGATGTTAGTTGCTAATAATTACAATGGATAGTACGCTGCCAAGGAGCCAAAAATGATGAGATACATGGACAAAGTCAGAAGTTTGGCGGCTGAGTTCAAGGAGTTTGACATAGCCAGGGTGCTAAGATCCCAAAAAACTAGGGCAGACGCACTAAGCAAGTTGGCATCCTCGGCACATGCACATCTGACTAGGTTGATGCTGGTAGAGGAGCTAATGTGCTAGTCAATTGACATGGACCAGGTAGCGGTGAAACAGGAATCAGTGGTGAATTAGATGGCACCAATCTGAAGCTACCTGGAATATGGAAGGCTAAATTCGTATGAGAAAGAGGCAAGAACAGTATAGAGGAAAGCATTTCAATATGCCTTGAAAAGAAGGCTAATGTACAAAAGAGGCTACACTCTGCCATGGCTTAGATGCGTAGAGCCAGAGCTGGCGAACACTGTTTTGAGAGAGATACATGAGGGGTTCTGCAAGAGACATAAGGGGCCCATGACAATTACAATGAGAGCTATATGCGCAGGAGAGTACTAGCCAATGATGCTGGCCGACGCAGAAAAAATGGTAAAAGAATGTCACGGGTGCCTGGGACATGCTCGGGTGCAGAGGCACCCTGCAGAGTGGATGACTAGCATAGGATTTCCATGGCATTTCTCCAAATGGGGGATTGAATTCATGGGACCATTCCCCAAAGCAATGGGAAGGAAGAAATTTCTGGTTGTGGCAATTGACTATTTCACTAAGTGGGTGGAGTCTAAGGCCGCATCAAGTATAACGGGGAAGAGAATCACAAACTTTATGTGGAGAAGCGTAGTGTGTAGGTGTGGAATCTCGTAAGTGATAGTGAGAGACAATGGTAAACAGTTCATCCATGAGCATTTTAAGTTTTAGTGCATAGGTCTGAACATCAAGCAGCAGTTCACTTCTATGGCCAAGCCGCAAGAAAATAGATATACAGAGGTGTCCAACAGGAAAATTTTCCAAGGATTGAAAATGAGGCTGGGACAGGAAAAAATAGAATGGGAAGAGGAGTTGATGAGCCTGCTATAAGCATACAGGACGACACCCCGAACACCCACAGGAGAGTCCCCCTATAGGCTGTGTTTTTGGACAGAAGCAATCATCCCCCCCTGAGATTGTTTTACCGAGCAGGAGGGTAGTCGACGCCCTGGGTCTGTAGGAAAATGACAATGCGATCAGGGAAAATTTTCAAGTTTTAGACAAACATAGGGAGAAAGAAACTCTGCAAGAGACCGCATACAAGTCATGGATGGAGTATCATTATAACAACATAGTTTTCCCCCAGATCCTTGAAAATGGGGGACCTCGCGCTGAGAAGAAATGAGGCTAGCATGGCCAAGTGCTAGAAAAAACTAGATGCAGAATGGGAAGGGCCGTATAGGGTGGCGGAGGTGCTAGGAAAGAGATCCTACAAGCTGGAAATGCTGAGAAAGTATAGGGTGGCCGTATAGGGTGGCCGACCCACATTGTTCACCTGAGAAGGTACTATGCTTAAAAGTAGTTATAATATGAAAATATTGGAAGCTTTCTATCATATGGTGGTCCAACATCTCGGAGGCTTTTTGGTTCCTCACACCATGGGAGTACAAGCTCAAGAAACCCCGAGTGAAGGCCCAATCACAAAATTCTTCAAGCTTATCAACCCTCGACTCAGCCCTAGCAAGAGAGTTCTACAGCAAGTCGGTAACCCCCCATTTCTAGCTCTAAGTCTAGGTCTAGCTCACCGAATGTAATTCCTAGAATTGGAAACTTGCTTGATAACGATCCCCTCCAGTCTAGCTTGTTCGTGAACCTACAAGACAAGTAGAATGAGGTCAGGCAGGCCGGCATCGGGCCATGCCTACTCCGACGCTCAAGGTAGCCATATTTTCCATGTCACAGCGAATCAAAGGTTAATAGTGTTCTGATTATTCAATTACCTTGAAATGTCTATATTCTCCACATTATATGCACGTTTGGTGGCTGATGGGACGTGCGACGTCCCATCCGTGTGTGCATCTGTTCCCGCTTCCTTCTTAGGCAAACTAGGCTTTTCATTTCTATTCCTTATCTAGGCCGAAGGCTTTTCCCCTTGGACCTAAATAATCCAAACCTTATCAAGACCCCAGCCCAAGACCTGGTTGTCACAAAATAACTCAGGCGGAGGGGTGATTTTGTTTTCGATCTGAACTAGCCTTTAGGGAGCAGGCTCTGCTCCTGGGGGTTGGCTGGCCTCTTCCTTGTCTGCTCGTACCTCTTATTTCTTGTGTTTTATTTGGGGGGGGGAAATAGTTCTTTGGTGATTTGAATCGCCTACGCCTTTTACGTCATCGTTACCTGGGTGCACTTTCGATGGTTACGCTACCCACTTGTGAGCCCACCACGTGTCCTTTTTTCTGACAGTTCCTTGCACGCATTCATCTTTAAACTTCCTTCTTTTCAAGTCAGATAATTTATTCTCGTGTGTCCTCACTGTGTTAATAATTCCTTGGGCATGTGTACTTCATCTCCTTTGTCTTCATCTGCACTTCTCTCCCTAGCTCTTGTTTAAAGCTTTTCCAGAGATGTCTCCATCTTCTTAGGTACCTCCTTCTTGCCCTTCTGTTTCTTCATTTCCTTTCTTTCCATTATGGTTTCCACTATCTTTCCAAAAAGAATGGTCATCGTTTATTTGGAAACCCTTGAGGCTTGTTGTTATAAGTTCCCCCAATCTTCCTTTTCCCAATCCGTCTATGTTTATTTTGGTTTGAGGTTAACCGATCCTCCTCCTAACTCCGGTTGGGTTCTCTTGGGGTTTGAAACCTTGTGTCAGTTATATAGGGTTGAGCCATTTGTCACCTTGTTTAAGGTTTCTGCCATTCTGCCCGGATGCCTCCAGATTGGACATTCCTGAAGTTTTGGCAGGACGGAGTCAAGATCTTTACTGACCTCCCCACTCGTGTCGATTGGAAGTGGAAAATTTTCTTTGTGGGGGAGGAGATTATCTTGGGTCTGGAGGTGGAGCGACCAAACTACCCGTTGTGTCTAGAGAAAGGGTGCAGTGAGCACCCCAGCGTTGCCGAGATAGCACTTTTGCAGCCTCTCATTCCCACCTGGAGGCGGTGAATGTGAGATCAGACAAAGTCCTCTAAGATTCCATCATGCAGCTTGTTAGAATGCCCTCTCTGCCTAATGACCTTTCTACTAATGATGGCCCTGTTGATTTGAGTGATATAGGTTCATTTGGACATGTTTGTTGTCTATATTAGCATACTTTTTGTCTTCTAAGGTTGACTATTCTTTATTTGCTTCTTCGTCGCCCCTGTGATTTGCTCTTGAATTTCTTGCCTTGTTGTCTTTTAGAGAGATGTTAGTCGCCAATTTCCTTAGGGACCTTGCCAAACTACCTCGTCCCACCTCCTGTTCCCGTCTCCCACTCAAGAGTGAGGATACGACAGGTGTTGTTGATCAAAAGGAGAGGCTCGTTGACCTTCATGAAATTGGGGCCTCCATTGAGGAGCTCCTATCGAAGAAACTCCATCGTCGCCTTGTTGAGAATAGTGAGTTCTTCCATCCAGCCTTTGTCTGAGGTTGTCCCTGAGACTCCAGCTTCCCTGGCTATTAGTACATCTCAGGGGGATGCCTTAGTCATTAGGCCCATTCAGTCGGCCCCATTTACGTCGCCCTTCACTGCTCATTGCACCTATGCTTAGTGTTGACCCTTATGTAGCCGTGCGGTGTGGGCTGATTTCATTTCCCAGGTCTTACCCATTCATCATTTCAACACCCAGCTTTAGGAGCATTCGCTAAATGTGGTCGAGGCCACCTCTTTTGCCAACCGTTCTATGTCTGCCGTTCTTGAAGTGCACTTCTTATTTTCTTGCCCTATTTTTTTTCTTTTTTCATGCACTTAAATGTCATGTTTTTCTTTTGTTTTTAGGTTCTTTGCTCTTCTAGAGCCATGTAGAAGGAGCTTGATAGTGCGCAGGATGAAGTTAATGAGCTTAAGCATGGGCTGGATACCCTTAGGGGTAAGGTGCAGCGAGTTGTTAAGCTAGAGCAGGATCTTGAGCTGGAGAAAGGAATGCCGGCTTCTATAGAATCCTCGGTAGCTTTTTTTAAGCTAAGGTGTCTTGGTTGTGCACGTTTCATGAGTGAGCATGTTCTCAAGGCTTTCTGAGCGTCTATTCCCGGGTCGTTCAGAGCGACAGAGCTTTAGAGATGTTGAGTGAGGCCCTGATTAAAGCCATCGCATTCTACTCCAAAAGTAAGAACCTTGAGGCGCTATGTGTTAGGCTAGGTAACACCTTTGTTTCCTTCCACAAGCATAACTTCTCCTAGTATTTCTCTTAGCTGCTAGCAGACATGACCATTGACGAGTACAACAGCTGGAAACCAGATGGTCGGCCCACGGAGTATGATGCTCATTCTGCCAGTGGAAAGGCTCGTGATGGAGATGGTGAGACTTAGGCTACTGCTTGGAAGGCTTTGGACAAGGAAGCATATGATTCCACTGCTATGAAGCCTTGAAGACTTTGTAATTTATCTTTTGCTGTTATGAACTTTTACCCAATTTCTTTTGTGTGTTCCCATGCTGAGGGATGAAACAATATTTATCATTTTGCTTTAGAGTGTGTTTCCCTTCTTTGAAACTTCTCTTTACCATTAATGACATTTCATCGTTCTGTTTTATCTGCTACCCTCGGGGAGTATCCCCCTTATACCTTTGGGAGTGTTGTTCTTTTCAACACTATTTTTTATGACCATTATCCTTTCGATTTCGATGGATCTTCTTTATTCTTGGAAACTTGTTGATGTTCGGGTCATTGCTTTGATCGGATTTATTTGTCACCGCCCTTGGGCTTCAACATGAAATTTTTTCTTCTGCCCGTTGTTTAACTTGTGATTTTTTCTTACCAGCTATGAATACATCTTTCTTTGCTTTTTATTGGCCAGTCCTACAACATGCTGGCCCTTGGAGCCAGGGTAGCACCTTTGGTCTGGGTCAGGCTCATATTTCATCGGCTATGATTTTTCCCTATGCGCCTTTCTTTGCCCTTTATGGGCCAGACCTGTAAAATGTTATCTGTTGGGGCTAATGTTGTTTTTTGGCCCGAGCCACGCATTTTACTCATCGAGTACCTTTTCCTTTGCATGTTAGTGGCCAAGCCTGCAACATGTTGCCTGTTGGAGCCAGGGCTACTCTTTTGGCCTGGGTCAGGCGTGTTACATATCGGCTATGGTTGTGGCCAGAGTACCTTTTCTTTTGCCTGTTAATGGCCATGCCTATAGGCTGTTTGCTGTAGGAGCCAGACATGCTCTTTTGGCCCGAGCCAAACATGTTACTCATCAGCTATAGTTGTGGTTGGAGTACCTTTTCCTTTACATGTTGGCGGCGAGGCCTGCAACCTGTTGGCTATCAGAGCCAGGGTTACTCTTTTGGCTTGAACAAGGCTTGTTACTCTTTTGGCCTGAAACGTGATGGTAGCCATGCTTGCAACCTACTGGCAGTAGAGCTAGGGATGCTCTTTTGGACTGAGCCTAGCATGTTAGTTATCGACTATGGTTGTAGCCGTAGTATCCTTTCCTTTGCTTGTTGGTGGCCAGGCCTGCAACCTGCTGGCTGTTGGAGCTAGGGCTGCTCTTTTGTCCTGGGCCAGGCGTGTTACAGCTTTTTATCAGCTACTTCCTTCCTACATTGATAATCTACAGTACAGCCAAACGACCAGGATGTAGACTGAGATTTTCTAAAGATCATGCCCTTTATGGGCTTACCAAATACTTGATCCTTTCAGGAATCCCGTCCTGCCTTCCTAAAAATAATACTGTTGGGCCACATGCGCCGCATACATATTCATACTTATGACAAATCAGGCATAGTACCTTTTTAAGTACATGACGTTCCAAGTGCGGGGAGTGGGCCGTTCATCCAGTGTCTCCAACTTGTAGGCTCTTTTTCCCAACACCTCAACCACTTTGTACGGACCTTCCCATTCGGCATCCAATTTGTTTTGGCCTTGGGATCTGCTGGCTACGTTTCTTCTCATTTTAAGGTCTCCCACTTTCAAGGACCTAGGTTTGACCTTGCTATCGTAGTGCTGCTCCATTTAGGACTTGTACGCTGCCTTCTTCAACGCTGCCCTTTGCCTAATTTCATCCAGCCCTTCTAAGTTCCCTTTGATTACTTGCTCATTTTCATCCTGATTTATTGGCTCAGACTCCCTCCTACTGGGGACGACAATCTCTAGGGGATGATGACTTTCGTCATGAAGTACAGCTTGAAGAGGTATTCCCCGGTAGCTGTCCTTGGCATGATTCTATATGCCCACAGCACACTCACTATATCCTCTGCCAATTCTCCTTTCGCTCGCCCCAGCCTTCTTTTTAAGCCTTAGACTATGGTCCTGTTTGTCACCTCTGTCTACCCGTTTGCCTGCATATGGGCCACCGATGTCAACTGGTTCCTTATATTCAAACCATCGCACCATAATCTGAATGGTTCATGAGCAAATTTCTTCCTGTTGTCGCTCACTATCACTTGTGGGATTATGAATATACACACTATGCTCCTCTAGGCAAAGTTTGGGATTTTCTTCCCTGTTATTTTTATGTGGCTTTGGCATCTATCCACTTTGTGAAGTAATATATTACCACCATTAGAAACTTCTGCCTTCCCTCGGCCTCAAGGAATGGCCCAGTGACGTTGATTCCCCATTTGGCAAAAGGCCAAAGCGACCTTATGCTGGTCATTTGGTCTTCCAGGAGCCTTTGTACCTTGGTATGTTCTAGACATCTATGACACTCTCTGACCATTTTCTCCGCATCTATCCTTATTGTGGGCCATTAATATCCTGCCCGCAGAACTCGCAGCGCAACTGTCTTAGGCCCTTGGTGACTGCCACGGCTCCTCTCGTGTATTTCCTTGAGGACTGTGGTGGCCAGCTCAAGCTCTACACATCTAAGCCAAGACTTTGTGTATCCCTTTTTGCTTAATTGACATTGCCTCGTTATCATCTGCTGGCAGTATTTCATATTCCAGGTTGCTTCGAATATGCGTTGTCTAGTTGGGCTATGCATCCTGTATTACTGCCACCTAGCCTACATCCGTTGACCTGCTCGCTAGCTCCTCCACCAACACGGACTTTGTCAAGTGTGCATGTGTCGAGGACACTAGATTGGTGAGTGCACCTGCCTTTGTGTTCTATAACTTGGGGACTCTGGTGATGTCAAACTCTTCGAACTTAGACGCCGGACTTCTGACCTTGTCTCTGTACTTCATCATAGTCAAATCCTTAGCAGCGTACTACCCATTGTACTGGTTGGCCACTAACATTGAGTCTCCATGGGCTTGTAATTTCCTCGCTCCTAGATTCTTGGCTATCTCCTTGCTTGCTATTAATGCCTCATACTTTTTTTCGTTGTTGGAGGCTGGGAATTTGAAACCAAGAGAAAAAGTTGCTTTAATGCCTTCCGAATCTGATATGACCAGGCTTGTGTCGGCCCCTTCCACTCTAGATGCTCTATCCACATATAGTAGTTTCCAGACATTTGGCCCTGTGTGTTCGTTCCCATTTGCAGTGTACTCCGAGCTTTGTACCTCTTCCATAACCTTTATCTTATTTTCCCAAGGCATTTCTACTAGGAAATCTTCCATTACCTGCCTTATATTGCTCTCCTTAGGGAGTATTCAATATCTTGCTCTCATAGCTCTACGACTAACTTTACTAATGTCCTTGAGATCGCTGGCTTGGTTAGTATTGCTTCACCGGCTGATCGGTTAACACTATCACAGGATGTGCTTAGAAGTATTGCCCTAGCCTCCTTGCCACATGCACCAGAGCCTATGCCAGCTTCACTTAGCCCGTGTATCCTTGTTTTGGGCCCGTAGGGTTCGACTCACAAAATACACCAATTGTTGTACCTTGTTCTCCTCCCTAACTAGTGCGCTACTAATCACCTCTTCACCGGCTACCATATACAGGTATAGGGTTTCTCTCTTTTTTGGGCTGGTTAGGGTCGGAAGGTCGTTTACGTAGGTTTTCAACTACTCAAAAGATTTTTCTTCCAACTCTCCCCATTGTATTGCCCCCTTCTCGTCCACAATCCCTTTCAATGTTTTGAAGAAAGGGAGTGCTCTCTCTGTAGCTCGGGACATGAACCGATTCATTGCTACCAGCTTCCCATTCAGGCTCTGGACCTCCTTAACCGTACTCGGCGATTTAATCTCCATAATTGCTTTAATTTTATTGGGGTTGGCCCTCACGCCATCATTCGACACCATGTACTCTAAGAACTTCCCTGTCCCCACTCAAACCTGGCACTTGGCTGGGTTAATTTTCATCCTACTCTACATGAATCGTGTCAGGATCTCCCTGATGTCTTCCACAAAACTTTCATACTTGTTGGTCTATATTACCATTTCATCCACATACACCTAAAGGTTTCACCCAATATGCTCTTGGAAAATCTTGTCCACTACCCTCTGGTAAGTGGCCCTAACGTTTCCCAGCACAAACAACATCATCCGGTAGCCAAAGACCCCTTTCTCCGTTATAAAGGCGGTATTTTCCACATAACTTTCTAACATGTGGATATGGTGGTACTTATTATATGCATCAAGACAAAATTTAATTGTGTAATTGGTAAGATCATCTATTGTTGGTCAATGACATGCAACAGGTAGCAATCCTCTGGGCAGGCCTTATTCAGGTCTGTGTAATCCACACACATTCTCCAGCTGCCATATGCCTTCTTGACCAGCACAGGATTGGCCAGCTAGGTTTGATAAGGGATTTCTTGTAGGATCCCTGCTGCAACCAGCTGGCTTACCTCAAAATTTACTGCTCTATTCCTCTCTTTGCAGAGCATCCTCCATTTCTGCTTGTCTAGCTTATGAGACAGGTCCACTTTTAGTTCATGGCAACCTACATCCTTGGGGACTCCAGTCATGTCTTCCAGCTTTTAGGCAAAAGCCTTGCTGTTTCTAGCCAGAACTCTCACTAGCTCCTTCTTCACCTCAGAGGGGAGTCATTTTCCCACCTGCACTGGCATATCCCCACTTAACTTTACGGTTTCCACCTCTGCACCTAGCTCTAATGGGTTGCATCTGTTCGTGATCATACGGAAAGGTCTGGCCTTATTGCCAGGTCCTTCTCGTTGCACATTCCAGTCCTCTCGTTTGCGCTTGCTGAGTGCAACTCTGTGAAATTCTCTTGATTTCTTCCAATCTCCTTTCACTGCTGCTATTCCTCCCCTGGTTGGGAATTTCTGGAGCAAGTGCAGGATCGACACAATTCCTTTCAGCAGTGCTAGCGTTGTTCTTCCTAGTATCACGCTGTATGAGTTATTTGACTTCACCACTATGAACTCCATGTCCACAGTTTTACTCCTTTCTCCTTTCCTCACCGTCAAAGGAAGAGACGTATGTTCCCCTCAAGTCATATTATCCTATCTGCGAGAGCTCTCACTGTTCACATAAGCCCGGTGGATTCTCTTATCCATCCATTTACCATTATTACCACTGCATCCCCATCGGCTGGACTGTCATGGATAGGATCATTAGCATCAAACGTTATTGCTTCGTTCAGTCCTAATTTCCTATCTGCCGACACCGGCTGCAACGTGAGCCTGCAGTATGCTTTCCGCTACAATTCTGCCCTTCCTCTTTCGCTTCCACCTATTATGACGTATATGTATATTACCATCATTGCTCTGCAATCATCTGTCATGGACCTTCCTCTTTACCTCTTTCCACGGTCTTCCCCAGCCTTAGCTATGGAAACTTCCTTTCCCTTGTCACGTTTGCGCTCTCTGTCTGGGCTTCGTGCCCACCCATGCCCCTCCTGTTTACGAGATCCTCCATGCTTATTCTTGCTCCGGTAAGTGGCTTTTTTGGGCCCTTGAAATCCTTTCCAAGTGTGCCAACTCGCTGCTCTGGATGCAGTCTTCAATGTTGTGCTTCAAATGGATATAGTCATTTGTGTTATTAACGTGATCATCACGGTAGTCACAAAATTAGGATTTGTTTCTCTTATCAGGATCCCTTCTCATCTTGGGTGGGACATCCAGTATACCTTTTCTTGATTATAGTGAAAAGATTTCCTAGGGTCTTTTAATGAGCGGGGTGAAAACCCTTTTTGACCTGTTGAACTGGTTGGGCATCTGCTGGCTGCTCGTCTTAGCCAGCTCGGTCTTCCTAGCCTTACCATCTTCTCTAGCCCCAGCCTTTCGGCCTCCTAGGGAGCCCTGCGTTTCCTTTCTCTTGTTGTTAGCTAGGTTTGCCCTTTTAAAATTCCTGACTCTTTTCATTAACTCATCAATCGTCCCTGGGGGTCTAGGGTACAATCTATTAGCAACAGTTCATGCTTCAAGCAGTTTATGAATGTGTCAATGAGGAACTGGTTGCTCTTTTCCACCATCTGTTAAGCCTCATCATTGACCCTTTCCCAGTATGCATACAACGTCTCTGTTGGTTTCTATCTGGTAGCAAACAGTTCAGAGCGCATCTTCTGAAACTTTTTCCTCTGCTTGAACCGCTACAAGAACTTCTTTTCCAGCTGGTTGAAGCTATCGATTATTTCATCCTCTAAGTTCTTGAACCACACCATGGCTACTGCTATGAGGGTGGTTGCAAACACCTTGCACTAGATAGCCTATGGTATCGTGAAGGTAACCATACTGGTGCAGGATGTGTTCAAGTGGTTTTCTGGATCTGCCTCGCCATTATACTGCCCTAAGTTCATTGGTAACTTCAGCTTTGAATCAGCTGTGAACATCTAGATACTCCTTGTGAAGGGTGTGCCCGTGTTGTCCCTCATTGATCCCCATTCGGCCCCCTTATCTAGGGCCTTAATCTTACTGTGATAATTCATTTTTGGCAGTGGTATATAGCCTAACCGCTATTCTTGTTCTACTGCCGCCTCTTCCCCTCCGGCATGTGCCTTCTTTCTGGAAGTGGTTTTACTTTGGGATGTATCCACCCCCACTTCCCTTTGGTTAGGAGCTTCACTGTCGCTCTCTTATTCCCGGAATAGCTCCGTCGACTGTAAATCCCATTCTCTTTGTGTCCTGTCACCATTTTTACGGTCTTCCATCTCCGTGAGACTCCTCATCATCTCCTTATGAGAGGCCTTGATTGTTTGGATTATATTCGAGTTGTTCGCCAGATCTATTGCAATCAAAAGATGATGTCTTTCCCCTATTGGCGTCAGCATCAGAGCGATCAAAGAGTTCTCCTCTAGGTGTGTCACATCTTTTATAACCACCTGGTTGATTAAGTTTCATATTGCTTATGCCTCTATGTTGTTTGAACTATGTGGATGCTTTGAAAGATTATGCGATTCCTATAGTCGACATCAATGTTAATTCCAAAATTTGCAACTTGCTTAGTAACGATCCACTCCAGTCCAACTTGTTCATGAAACTACAAGACAGGAAGACTGAGGTCAAGCAGGCCGATGCTAGACCATGCTCACTCAGATGCTCCAATTAGCCATGTTTGCCATGTTAGAGAAGCTTTAGGGTGAATGGTGTTATGATTGTTCACTTACCTGCAAACATCAATATTCCCTTTGTTATATGCATGTTTGATGGCTGATGGGATGTACGATGTCCCATCTGTGTGTTGCTTCTGTTCCCGACTCCTTCTTAGGTAAGTTGGGCTTGTCCTCTCTTTTCCTTATCTGGGCTAACAGCTTTGTCCCTTGGGCCTAAATAATCCAAACCTTATCACCAAACTTCTAAACTTTGTGAGATAGGTCAACGTTGGCCTACTTCAAAGAAGTCATCCCACGATGAAGTTTCTCAATCTCCTTGTGCAGGCTGTCAAACACCATCTGCACAATTTTAACATAGCAAAGGACTGGAAAGATGACAAAAGAAGTGTCCTGAGTACATAAATCACAAAGAAAAGAAGAAGAAAGAAAAAGCAGGAAGAAAGAATGACGCTACCTCCAGTGCTGCAGAAATGGATCGATTCGAGGCTGAAGAAACAGGTGTCTCGATCAAGTTCAAAGCACACTCCCCAAGGAAAGCATTAAAATGGTGAATCAAGATGACTTCAAAGATAAACTCGGTAGAGATGGCGGCATTGCGCACTTGAGCGGGGTTTGGGCAGCCCTACGACGAAGAAGCATAATAAAGGGGCAGAGTTGACACCATAGAGCAGAGTGGCTGTGCTACAAGGACCTGGGAGTCTGACTGCCGAGCAAGGTGGGAAGCAAGGGTCTCTGGGACCTCCTCGTCCACCACCACGGGAAACTTGCTAGTGTTAGCAGTAGCAGAATTGGACCCCTAACCTCGACATGGCTTCTTCATCAGGGGCCTATCATCGCCTACCTCTGTGTTAGAATATAGCTCTATTGTCTGTGACGGGCGATCCACTGTGCTGTCTCTATCACCAAAGGGCTAGAAAAGGCGGTTGCTGGCTACACGCCTGGGAAGTTTGGACAAATCCTAAGTGAAGCAGGCAATCAACATATCTGAAAAAGGAAGGATAAGGATCAGACAAAGAGAAACTCAAAGGATTAAGTAAGAACATGTAAAGATAGAGGCAACGAAGATGAACAAGTAGTAAAGATTTAAGCAGAAAGCACATAGACATGGCGAGCCTATACCCCGTGAGTATTCAGGTCCACTGAGAGGGATGAGCCTGACGGGCGGGAAGGGCATCCCAACCATTGCCAAGGCAGCATTCTGCAGGATCAAGTCAGCCTTCACGTTGATTTTCTCAAGAGGAGAAATCAAGTCCATCATGGCAACCATTTCTGTCAAGCTGGGGCAAGCACCTAGCGCCTGTTCAGGGTCTTCCAGGAAGTTTGCCCTCTTCCCAAAATGAAACACCAACTTGTCATTCACAAAAACAATCCTACACTTCCACTCAACCCTAGTAGGAAGCCCAACCAGATGCTTGATCATGTCCTATCGGAACTTCAAGAAGGCCTAATCAGGAGATATCCTAGCTAAGTGAAAGAATACACGAAACAGTCACTGAAGGCTCCATTCCTAGGAGATGACACAACACCTCAAAACCTAAAAGGATTTGGACATATTTGGGAGGAAGGTCAGTGAGCCTCAGATGGAGCAAGGTAATCACATATTGACAAAAGGAAAAAAAATAAGAAATTGAAGGCCACAATTCCTAGGGTTTCTAAATAAACTGCAGCCATGCCCTTAGGCACATCTAAGATAGTTGGGTATATTCCAGATGAGATACATAAGCACTAATATCAAAAAATTCCACCCCGGCTGCGTAAAACACAGATTCTATAATCCTATAGGCCATGCAATAGTCGTCGGCGGTGGTGTCATAGTACGAGTCCTTCTTAAGTGGGCCTACGGTGGAAACCATGAAAATAGGAGGAAAAAAAAGGAAAACTGAAGAAGAGAAAGTGAGAGATACCTGGGAGAGATACCGACCATCAGGAAATGAGAAATGGAAATGAGGAATAGGAATGAAAAGACACAATGAAGAAAAAAGAGAAGGTAAGGCTATTTTAGAATTCGAAAAAGGATTGGAGCAGATAAAAGGTTTCTCTTGTGAGGTGAGTAGACAACGTCATAATAAGGCCTCCTCCGGAGAGTGCAAAGTTAAGGGCCACGTGGGTAAAACCGTTTGAACAGGAGAGATATGGAAATTGACAAAGCAGATAGCGTAAACCATTGATACACATCCTTATTAAAATGGTGTCGTAAGGCATAATGTGTTCAAATTATGGGAAACAAAAGGTTTTTCCCACCAAGGAGAGACACCAGTTTGTACCACTGCCCGCAAGCACGCGACCTACGCCCTGGGCTTTGTTATTGTGGTTACATTTCAGAATGAACAACCCATAACCCTATACCCTCGGTGGAGCATAGTCTTGGGGTGGGGGACTTAATAACGTATGGACCCACATCGGTAATGACCTAGCCCAAAGGAAATGCATTGGCCCGATGGCAAAGCAACGACCAGAACGTGCACTGATAGGATGGATGGTACAGACACTTTCTCGTCAGCCACCAAACACATATAACAAAGGAATAATTAGAGGATTAAGTTAAGATCACACAATCTAAACACTATTCACTCCAGAATTTTCCTACACAGCAAATATGGATGACCAAAGCATCAGAGCAGGGACACCCAAGCGCCTGCATGCCTGACCCTAGCCTGTCTATTTTGTAGGTGCCAGCGAGAGATGGACTAGAGTGGATCACGAAAGAACAATCAACAAATATTGGCATTAACACATCTATTGTGGGCTTGAATGGTGGTTGCCTCATTCTAGAGACATGGGACTTTGTTAGTTTTGGATCCCTACATGTATTTGATATTTTTTCTGGGCTACTTATAATCCTTGTCTCGATGTTATACCTTATTCATTGGTCTGTTCTCCATAATATCAACCAGGCGAAGGGGCCATTCAACTAACATTCATAACACCACATCCACTATTTAGGCCTCGGGTTCTAGGATTGGAAGAACAATACCATCTACAAGGCTCTTTGTGACATTGACAGCAACGTTATCATTCACGACGAGCTTATGATGATACACTCGTATTGATGTGTACACTTTACCCTCTTCCGCGATGTTGCTCTCTCCATCAACACGTTCGACAAGTAGTATGCACAATGAATTATCCTATAAATGAAGAGTCAGTAATTAGTGTAAAAATAATTTTGAACATGATTAGTGTAATATGAGTACTTATACCTTCATGTTGCGTTGGGTGGCCTCTACTAACTTCATTCTTAGTTGATCAAACCTTTGAGGTGTCGTAGAGGTTAGAGACGGTGGTATGAGCCTACTATGACACTCCAAGATATTATGTGTAGATGTTGTTGGAGAAGAAGTGCGAGGTGGTGTTGAGGTTTTTGGTTTAGAATAATTCTCTCTAAGTCAAGTGGAATTTCTCTCCTATTCGATTCTTGCGAGACATAAGCCACTAGTTGGCTCAATGTGGATTTCAATGCATTAATATCTCTTTGTTAATGAATTGACACAATATCAACCTCAGGAGATCGGGTTTTGATAAAGATGTCCCTGTGTGTAGTGAGCATTCCAACACCCCGAACCCGGCCCAGATGTTCTTTCCTATTACGTGCAACCGCTAGTATGTCTTTCTTTCCAACACCGATGACCTCGCCAGAATCTTTCTTCCTTTTTGAGTCCTCCTATAAATTACCAATAATAAATCGCATCTAAATTTTACTTGAAAAAATTCATTCATGTCATATCGTCTAAACTAGATGTAAAACTTACAAATTGTTTGGAAACAACCTACGCTTGTTTGGTGTGGAACTTACCCTCTATATTTTTCCCATGCCCTTTGTAGCCTTTTAGCCATTTCTTAAATCGGGGAACCTCATCGGGCGTGGGATAATCCGTTGAATTCCTTGTTTCCTCATCCATAATTCCAAGCCCCACCTTGTCAAACACTCTAGCCTTGAATATTTCCTTCATGATTATTCTTGTAACTAGTGCAAATCCTCCACGACTCATGGTGTGGTGCATCTTATTCCTTCTTGTTAGTTCACTTTTGTTTTCCCTTATACCCTATGAAATAATTAGAACAAATGGTTCAAAATACAAATAACAGTGTTAATGGAATTTGTAACACAAACCCCCTGATCTGACCGACATCGGACACCTATTGGTAAGTACATTGCATTTAGTGAAAGGTAAGTATTATATTTCTCATAAGTTGATGGTCTAATGCAATGTCTAAACTATATGTACTCACGACGTCACAAACTAGTCAACTTTATCAACTTACGACACGATTAGTAGTCTGCTACATTGCATGTTTAGCAACTGCTATTAATTTCTGGGCAAAGGGTGGACCTTTACCATTCTAAAACCCTTGCAATCACGCACAACATACACATTACGATGCTACAAAAAAATATCTACTCCAGCATAATTAATTTTTCCAATAATATAATGCATGTGTAAATTTATAAATATTTGCACATTGTGTATGTACTTGTAAGCATTTCATTGTAAATTCTTTACCAATTTTTCATACGCTAGTTTTCTTGCAAGAAAATGGATGTTGAATTCTTGGATTGCAATTTTTCTTCTTACCGAACACGTAATCCCTAGCCAATTTTGCTTTCAAATCCATTCATGTTTCACCAAGGTGCCGTATAGTTCTCTTTTTCAATTTTGCCATATCATCAGACTCGATTTCAAAGGCATCTAGCATAGCCCTCCATATTTTATCCTTGTAATAATCACTGAAACGAGGCCATGACTCATATAAAAAGATGTCCACCTTTGTATACGCAATCAAACCGATGTAACTAGACCACCAATTACTTTGCTCTCTGATATGGCCTGATTTTGGCCTGGCCTGGCTTCTAGCTGATAAAGTCGGGCTAATGAAGATGGTATGATCCACCTCCTGCTTGGCCCTTCTTCCGGTGACAAGTTTGTAACCGGGAACACCTATAAAAGTAGCATTGGTCACTCAGGGCGGGATGTCCTTTGCCTCGCCCGCTCTGACGCCCAAGTCAGATATGTGAAATAGGTTCTAGGGAATAAGAGCTATAGTTTAATAGAGGCAGAAGAGTTAACCTATTCTTTCGTGAGCCTTAGGCTCTCTTTTATGTCTAAACGGAATGACCTTCTTTAGGTCAAGCCTTTGGGCCTGAAGTGGTTATATGGGCTGGTAGTCCCATATCCTAACAATTTCCCTCTAGCCCGACACCGTATCGGTGAACAGCGTGAGGCATAGGGGTAATACATGCCCGAGCATCTCGGATGTTTGTCTAAATGTTATTTCTTGTGGATTTCCTCTTTCCTTGAAGCTAGAATTCAGTATCTTTATTCTATCACTCGTAGTCATAGAATTTCGTTTCGACCTTGCTCGTGTTAGCCGGGATTCTTCGATGCAACTCTGTAAATTCTCTACCTGGGCTCTGCCTCGCAAGCCTGGTGGTGTCATTCAAGGCTCCGCATCGCTACTTTGTAAATTTTCTACCTGGACCCTGCCTTGCGGCCCTGCTGATCTCAACCTGGGCTATGCTCCGTAACTCTGTAAACCCTCTGCCTCTTGTCGACCTGGACTTATTTTCTACCCGGGTCCTGCATTGCAATCCTGCTGCTGTCGACATGGACTCATTTTTTGCTTGGGTCCTGCCTTGCGGTCTTGCTAATGTCAACTTGGACTTTACGCTGCGATTGTACATTTTCTGCTTAGGTCATGCTTTACGGTCCCAATGATGTCAATCTGGACTCTGCAACATCGACTTCTAATTTGTGACTGGGACCTTGCATTCGAATTTGACTCAACTTGGGTCTTGTTAGTCACGACCAGGGCCTTGCCTTCAAGCCTTCATCTTTTCTTAGGCCGTGCATCTTTACCTTGCTCTTCACAGCAGGACCCTTCTCCAGCCTTATTAATCACGGTTGGAACCTTGTCTTCACACCTTACATCTTCGCCAGGTCTGTATTTTGCGGCCTTGCTCACTGCAGCATGGTCCTGCTCCAGCCTTATCAACCAGGACCGAAACCTTGTCTTCAAGCTTTACATCTTCTCCAGGGTCATGCGTTGACCTTGCTCACCTCATCATGTACTTGTTCCAGCCCCATTAATCAGGACCGGAACCTCACCTTCAAGTCTTACATCTTCTCCAGGGCCGTGCATCGGGGGCCTCCTCATCGCAGCTTAGGCAATGCTCTTTCCTTATTAATCACGATTAGAAATTTGTCTTCAAATCTTCATCTTCTCCAGGGCCGTACACTGCCATCCTGCTCATCGCTGTCTGGGTGCTGCTCTTTGCTTGGGTCCTGCCTTGCGGTCTTGCTAATGTCAACTTGGACTTTGCGCTACGATTGTACATTTTCTGCTTAGGTCATGCTTTACGGTCCCAATGATGTCAATCTGGACTCTGCAACATCGACTTCTAATTTGTGACTGGGACCTTGCATTCGAGTTTGAGTCAACTTGGGTCTTGTTAGTCACGACCAGAGCCTTGCCTTCAAGCCTTCATCTTTTCTTAGGCCGTGCATCTTTACCTTGCTCTTCACAGCAGGACCCTTCTCCAGCCTTATTAATCACGGCTGGATCCTTGTCTTCACACCTTACATCTTCGCTAGGTCTGTATTTTGCGGCCTTTCTCACTGCAGCATGGTCCTGCTCCAGCCTTATCAACCAGGACCAGAACCTTGTCTTCAAGCTTTACATCTTCTCCAGGGTCGTGCGTTGACCCTGCTCACCTCAGCATGTACTTGTTCCAGCCCCATTAATCAGGACCGGAACCTCACCTTCAAGCCTTACATCTTCTCCAGGGCCGTGCATCGGGGGCCTACTCATCGCAGCCTAGGCAATGCTCTTTCCTTATTAATCACGATTAGAAATTTGTCTTCAAATCTTCATCTTCTCCAGGGTCGTACACTGCCATCCTGCTCATCGCTGTCTGGGTGCTGCCCTTTGCTTGGGACCTGCCTTGCGGTCTTGCTAATGTCAACTTGGACTTTGCGCTACGATTGTACATTTTCTGCTTAGGTCATGCTTTACGGTCCCAATGATGTCAATCTGGACTCTGTAACATCGACTTCTAATTTGTGACTGGGACCTTGCATTCGAGTTTGACTCAACTTGGGTCTTGTTAGTCACGACCAGAGCCTTGCCTTCAAGCCTTCATCTTTTCTTAGGCCGTGCATCTTTACCTTACTCTTCACAGTAGGACCCTTCTCCAGCCTTATTAATCACGGCTGGAACCTTTTCTTCACACCTTACATCTTCGCCAGGTCTGTATTTTGCGGCCTTGCTCACTGCAGCATGGTCCTGCTCCAGCCTTATCAACCAAGACCAGATCCTTATCTTCAAGCTTTACATCTTCTCCAGGGTCGTGCGTTGACCCTGCTCACCTCACCATGTACTTGTTCCAGCCCCATTAATCAAGACCGGAACCTCACCTTCAAGCCTTACATCTTCTCCAGGGCTGTGCATCGGGGGCCTACTCATTGCAGCCTAGGCAATGCTCTTTCCTTATTAATCACGATTAGAAATTTGTCTTCAAATCTTCATCTTCTCCAAGGCCGTACACTTCCATCCTGCTCATCGCTATCTGGGTGCTGCTCTTTCCTTATTAATCATGACCAGAACCTGACCTTCAAGCTTTCATTTTCTCTAGAGCTGTGCGTTGTGGCCATGCTCATTGCAGTCTTGGTCTGCTTTAGCCTTATTAATAAGGACTAGAACTTTGCTTTTAAGCCTTACATCTTCTCTAGGGTCGTGTGTCGCAACCCTGCTCATCACAGCCTGGGTGCTACTCTTTTCATATTAATCACAACCAAAACTTGGCCTCCAGGCTTTCATCTTCTCCAGGGCCATGCATCGCGGCCCTGCTCATCACAGCCTTAGCCTGCTCCAGCCTTATTAATCAGGACCGAAACCTTGTCTTCAAGCCTTACATATTCTCCAGGGCCCTGCGTGTGGCCCAACTTATTACAACCTAGGCCTGCTTTTTCATTATTAATCATGACCAGAACTTGGTCTTCAAATATTCATCTTCTGCTGGGTTGTACACCACGGCCCTGCTTATTGCAACCTGGGCCAGCTCTAGCCTTATTAATCAAGACCGAAACCTCTCCTTCAAGACTTAATCTTCTTCAAGGCCGTGCATCGGGGCCCTACTTATCACAGCTTGGGTGCTGCTCTTTCCTCATTAATCGTTACCATAACTTGGTCTTCAAATCTTCATTCTCCAGGGCCGCACACCGCGACCCTACTCATCGCAGCCTGGGCACTGTTATTTCCTTATTAATCACGACCAGAACTTGGCCTTGAAGCTTGCATATTCTCCAGGGTCATGCAGTGCGGCCCTGCTCATTGCAGCCTGGGCTTGCTCCAGCCTTATTAATCAGGACCAGAACCTTGCCTTCAAGCCTTACATTATCTCCAGGGTCGTGCGTTGCAGGCCTACTCATCGCAGCCCAGGCCTGATCCAGCCAAGTTGCTTACTTTCACCTATGGAGGTTGACTTGCATCTCCCTGCCTGCGTGGGTCAGGCGTGCTTTGGGATATGGAGGCTGACTTGCATCTACCTGTCTGTGTGGATCTTTTCCACATTTCTTTCCTTTTGGCTAAGGTGATTTTCCTTGCCGCTTTTCTTCCTGACTGGGACTAGCATCTCCCTTACTGTTGGCAACCAGGGGTGCTTGTCATTTGCCTAAAAATTCTGGCTATGTCCTGCGTCTCTCTGGCTGTCGGCAACAAAAGCGGCTTATCTTTTACCTGCATGTCTTGCTAGGGCCTGCATTTTTTGCGGCGTTGTCAGCCAGAGCTGCTTGTCTTTTGTCTGAAGAGTATGGCTAGGACCTGCTTCTCTCTAGCGGTCACTCCATGTTGTGTTTTTGCTCCTCGCAATTCTCTGTCTGTTATAAGTTGGTGTTACTTACTTTGGCTTTTGGAAGTTGACTTTATCTCCCTGCCTGCGTGGGTTTTTTCCACATTGTTTTTCTTCTGGCTGAGGTGATTTTCCTTCTCGCTTTTCATTTGGTTAAGGTTTTTTCCTTACAACTTTTGACCTTTGCCTTTTTCCGAGTTTTTGGGTGTTTTTCCCTCAAACTCTCATCAACTTCTTTAAGTTGGCCAACATTTCCCTGCCTGCTCGAGGCTAGGGGTGTTTTTCATCAGCACCTTTAGGCTGGCTGGCATACACCTGACTGCGTGGTGTCAGGGACGCTTTGTGAATGAGCTCCTTTGAATCGTTCCTTATTTTTGTTGCTGATGTTGATAGGTCTTCTAGTTGCCAACCATCGTAGCATACTTTCTTCTCTTAGCTCTTGCCACTTATTTTACTTTTTACTTAACCACTTTCTATGCATAGAACTTCCTGAGGTTGGCCATGTTCCAGGTGCGCGACACTTGCTTCTTATCCATTATCTTCAGCCTATATGCCCCTTTGTTCAGTACCTCGGTAACCCTGTAAAAAGTTGACTCCCTACTTGCACAGTGCTAAGGGTGTTTTTCATCAGCCCATTTGGGCTGGCTTGCATCTCCCTTACTATGCGGGGCCAAGCATTCTTTTATTTGACTTCCATGTCTGTGTGGGGCATGTGTGCTCTTTTTCTTCATGTTGTGCTGTCGAGCCTGTTAGACACAACATTTTATGCTATCATGTTCCCATTTTATCGATAACACTAATACTTGTTAGTTTAGCCAACAAACAATACATCCATTATTCTCTTTCTCTCTCTCTCGTCCCCCTTTTAAAGAGGGTTATGCCACAACATTTCCCATGTCAACTCGTCGACCATGCTATCATGCGTCAATTCAAATGACAAAGGCATTTAAATGAATAATCTCATAAATAAATGTACTGTTATATTGCATTTTCTTGAGGCTTCTATAAAATGGCCTTGCTTGAATAGGTAAATTATTAACTTTTCTCTTGCAATGACCCATTAAGGCATCGTCTTGTCTGCGTAGGTTAGGAGTTGATCATTTCCCCACCTGAACAGGCAAAGGGGTTGATTAGCCCCATGTTTGAACATTCAGTGGGGTGGTCATTGCCCTGCCATTTCAGGCTGATGGTTGCTAGCTCCCTGTTTGAACATGCCACGGGGTGGTCATTGCCCCACCATCTCTAGTTGCGGGTTTATCACCGCCCTATTTGAACACGTTGGTGGCTGAGCTTTCTCTGCCATGGCTGAAATTTCTCTGCCCGAGTCACTTATAGACCATGTTATCATGCATCAATTTAAAAGACAAAGACAATAAAACTTTTAAAAAGTTATAGACAATAAAACTTTTAAAAAGTTAAATCACTGTGTCTATGTGCGATTGAAAGTGCGATAAACACACTACTTTTCCTTTCTTCACTTCGTCACCTCCATTTCTTACTTCAACGGTCTTATTACTGTTCCTCTGCAACTACATCGGTGGTTGATCATGGCGTCGCCGATGCCTCCTCCACCTCCGGATCCAACTCTCTCTAAGCTCCCGGCAATCAGAAGTTTTGCCCAAGCTCTCAACACAAAACAACCCCCCCTCCTATCAACCCTCCCAGATACTCCAAACCTTCACCCAATAACAGAATTCAAGGGCAAGATAGCATACATACTCCCCCCTGAAGAAGGAGAAATCCTAGCTTAGCACTACCAGAATGCCCTCGTCGGAAAGTTCATCCGAGGGAAACCGCACATGGATTCACTTCAACAGTCTTTCAAATCAATAGGTTTTAAATCGAAATTTCAATTAGGTTCTATTGATTATCGACATGTTTTGATCCGATTTCAGGAAAATGAAGATTATCAAAGGTGTTGGATGAAGGGCCAGTGGTCAATACAAGGCTACACAATGAAAGTGCAGAAATGGACACCAGATTTCTCTCTGTCTGTGGAATCCTCCATAGTACCGGTCTGGGTAACTTTTCACAAAATACCAATTCATTTCTATAACAACTCTGCAATTATGGGTATAAGTAGCCAGGTAGGTAGGTTTCTTAAGATGGATGCTGCAACCATGGCCTTAACCAGACCTTCAGCTATTAAAGTATGCGTAGAAATGATTTGTTAGCTCAGCTTCCTAAGTCAATTATGGTAGGCATAGGAAACAAGGTTGCTGAATACCCAATCGAGTATGAGGATTTGCCAACATATTGTACTCACTGCAAAATAATTGGGTATAGCAAAACAAATTGTAATTTTTTGCACCCTAATCTGAGGAAAATAACTAGTAATAAGGTAGAGAATATTGCACATAAGAACAAACTAGGATCAGATTCTCACCCAACAGAGAAAGTAAACATTGAAGGAACATCTTCTCTAACAGTATCACAAAAGGAAAAGGATGTACAGAAACAAATAATTAACATAGGAATCCAAAATGATAGCAATTTTGATTTCTACAAGGTAAGTCATAAAAAAGGAATGGTCCATTTTACTCACTCGATGATATATCTAAGCCAATAACCACATCCATTTGGAGAAAAAAGAACCCTGAACATACCTCCATAATGGAAAAGGAAACAAACACGAACAGGTGACAATATCTAATGCCTTTCAATCCCTAGAAGATAGAGAGGATGAGCAGGAAGGGGAGATAGTAGAGATTTTTCATGAAACAGTTGAATCGCAGGAAGTACCACTTGTCATTATCTCTGATGTTTCTGCTAATAAATTTATTTCCACTGTTTCCCAAAAAGAACAAGCACAATCGGAGCTTAAAGAGCAAGATCAAATAGGTCCTATAGAGCAAAGTTCCAGCAAAGAGGAAACATTGAAAGAACAAACTAGAACAACCTCTGATCTGAGCATTCTGGAAAAAGAAGGAGAGCAGGAAAAGGTAAACCTTTCAATCCAGAATCTGTTATCAGGGAATACTGATCATAGTAATGGAAAATCAGGAGAAAAAGGCAAAAACTCAGCAAAGACTAGTAGAAACCTAAGATCATCACAAAATGCCAATCCCAAAATTTTTAAATGATAAAACACACCATAATTGGGAATGTATTAGTTTGGAATATAAGGGGAGTTGGCACTTCAATTGACAGACTTAAGAATTTGAAACTTAAACACAATTTAGACATAATGTGATTAATAGAACCATGGCAAGAAAATCAGAAGCTCATAAAATTTAAATATGAATTGGGATTTCAGAATGCCTACTCTGCTCATAGTGCTAAAATTTGGTTATTTTGGAACCAGTCTTTTAGCATTACTGTTATAAGCGAGACTGATCAGTATGTACAAGTGAATATAAATGATTCATTATCTTCTCTGAGCTGGAACTGTGTTTTTATTTATGCAAGTGTTCATAGACAAGTCAGAGAGTCTTTATGGAGTGATTTAAAGGCAGCTAATCTTCTTCCTTCCATATATATTGGAGACTTTAACACTGTAGCGTCAGTATCAGAGTATAAAGGGAGAAAGTCAACCCTAAAAAAGAGCATGATGCGATTTAATAAATTTTTAAATGACCTGGATTTGCATGATATACCTACAGTAGGTAACTCTTTTACTTGGAGCAACAATAGATTTAAGGATAGATGCAAAGATTTGATGTTCCAAAGGTTAGACAGGGGAATCTGCTCATTAGATTGGCTTGATATATTTCCTAACAGTTCAATCCATGTTCTTAATAGATTGTCTTCGGATCATGCTCCTTTTCTCTTATCTGTACAAACATCCGAGGAACAAGCCCCTAGACCATTTAGATTTCAAGAGATGTGGACTAGTAGACAGGATTTTCTAAACTTAGTGGCTTCTAACTAGAACCTGGAAACTCCTTTCAGAGGAATGTATAGGTTAGTATATAAATTGAAAAGGCTTAAGATGGAAATAAAGCAATGGAACAAAACACAATTTGGTAATGTTGATCAGAACCTGATACAATATGAGAACAAGGTTAATGATTTAGAAATCTCATTTCAACAAACTCCAAATGATTCAATCTTGACAGATTTGAATAACTCTAAACATCTTTTGATGAGGGCTCAAAAAGAGAAAGTAATCTATCTTAGGAAAAAAGCAAGGTTGAATTGGTTTAAATATGGTGATGCAAACACGAGTTATTTTCACCACTCAATAAGGGAAAGGAGGACTAAATCTAGAATCAGTAAGATTAGGGATGAACATGGAAACTGGATCACAGATCCAACCCAGATCAAAGATGTAGCAGTGGGGTATTATAAAGCTTTATTCAATGAGGAAGAACCTCAGAAACTGGGAACTTATATAAGTCATTTTCTATCTGAAATTCCTAGAGTAATAACTGAACAAGAAAATAATTTACTGCTGTCTCCTTTCCTGATCCAAGAGCTCAAGTTTGCAATTTTTTACCTCAACAAACATAGTTCCCCTGGACCTGATGGATACTCTGGTTTTTTTTACACTACCTTTTGGGAAAATGTTAAAGTAGATTTACTTGAAGCTGCAAATGATTTTCTAACAAGTGGAAATATTCCAAAGGCAATTTCCAGTACCTGGCTAGCTTTAGTTCCCAAAAGAACAATACCTGTTACCTTTTCTGACTTCAGACCAATAAGTCTTTCTAATTTTGTGAACAAGGTATTCTCTAAGATGATGATGGAAAGGATTAAGCCTTTCATGTCTCAACTTATATCCCCTGAACAAAGTGCTTTTATGAAAGGGCGGGATATCTCTGATAACATAATTTTGATGCAAGAAATGACTAGAATTTTATCAAGGAAATCAAAAAAGCAGAACCTAATCATTAAATTAGACATGCAGAAAGCTTTTGATAGGGTCTCATGGTCTTTTCTTAATTCAATTCTCCTTAAATTTGGTTTTCATGGTATTTTTGTAAACCGGATAATGCAGAACATAGCCTCAGCTCACTTTTCAGTTCTAATTAATGGAGTTGCATCAGGATTCTTTGCATCAAATAGAGGAATTAAACAGGGAGATCCTCTTTCTCCATTTCTGTATAATATCCTATCAGAGGCATTCTCCCGAGGTTTTAAAAAACTGTTTAACATGGGATACCTGCAATTTTTTGGTTTACCTAAAAAATGCCCACAGATCACTCATCTAATGTATGCAGATGATACTGCTGTATTCCTCAGTGGTAATAAGAAAAATCTGAAAAGATTTAAAAGATTTCTCAGTGCATATGAGCAAACTACGGGACAAAAAGTTAATTTTTCTAAATCCAACTTCTATGTTGCTCCTAACACCTCAGTAGATAGAATCCAAATTCTGAGCAGGAATTTAGGAATGGCTAGAGGAGAGTTTCCTTTTCAGTACCTAGGGATCCCCATATTTACAGGAAGGAACACACAGAGATATTACTACCCTATATTGGAGAGAATGGAAAAAAGCATTAATAACTGGAAAAACAGATGGTTGAGTACTGCAGGTAAAATTATCCTAATAAACCATTGTTTTCTTTCAATCCCAACCCACTTGTTTGCTGTCTTAAGACCTCCAAAGATAGTACTGAGGAAAATGGAAAGGCTGGCTGCTGGTCTGTTCTGGGGAGCCAATGATAGTACAGAGGCCAGAAAAAAATGGAGAGCCTGGAGAAAAATGAGTATTCCTGTACAAGAGAATGGGATAGGGTTTAGAGATCTTCAGGCCATAGTTGATTCATTCTCCTGTAAGCTATGGTGGAAGCTTCAAATGAACACCACTCAATGGTCTCAGCATTTGTGGACTCTACCTGAGTCTTATAAGAAATCTCAGGTATGGAAGAGAATCTGTAATATAACTGAAAAAACTAATAGTTTAACTAGAGTAATTCATGGAAAAGGAGAATGCTCCTTTTGGAACTCAAACTGGTCAGGAGAAGGTGCACTATACTATAAATGGCCTGATGATGTGGAAATTCCTTTCCCTGATATCACACTGAGCACCTTTATCCTGAACAAAGACTCTAATCTTCCTTTTGTGGAGCCATATTTGGCTACCAATATAGTTTCAATATTGCAGGATGTGACCATCAAGAACACACATGAGGATAGACTGATATGGAAATCTTCAATGGATGGAAACTTTTCAGTCAGTTCTGCCTACAAGATCCTGAGGCAGAAGGGAACAAGCATTAGACATCTGCACAAGGTATGGGCAAATTTCATACCAGCTAAAATGTCAGTACTAATATGGAGAGCTCTGAATGGAATTCTGCCTTTTGAAAATGTTCTGTGCAAGCTTGGTTTTTCACTAGCCTCTAAATGCCCTATATGCTCTAATCACTCAGACTCTATCAACCATTTTTTTTAACTCCTGTAATAAGGCAACTGCAGTATGGAATAAAGTTAACAGCCTTCTGAATCTGCAAACACCTGCTTTCAGGAGTTTTAGACATTTAGTTGAATATTATCTCTCCATCAGGGTAGGCTCAAAGATTCTCAATCATGTGTATACTGCTGCTCTCATTGTCACAACTTGGTCTCTCTGGACTTATAGGAACAAAATACTCTATGATAATCTTTCTTTTTCAGTGGATATATGTTTTCAGAATATCAAGGAACTGATGCTCCTAATTTTTAATGCTAATCCATTGAAAGGTAATTTTGAAAAGTATAAGAAACTAGTTCAGGTTGGAATCATACCTAATATAACTCAAAAAAAGAAGGAAACCACAGTAACTGCAGTAAGATGGGAAAAACCAACAACTGGTTTCAAAATTAACACAGATGCATCATGGGTAAATGGAGGTGACTCTTCTTGTGCTGTAATAGTTAGAGACTGGAGGGGAAATGTGAAACACATGAGAGTCAAAACTTTTCGATCAGAATCTCCTCTACATGCAGAGTTGGAAGGTATCCTTTTTGCCTATCATTTTTGCTTAGAACTGGATATTAGAGGTAGTATCCTTGAGTCAGACTGCAAACCAGCAGTTAAAGCAATACAATATCCTTATGTTGGTTCATGGAGACTTTTCACTCTTAGCTGTCATCTGAATATGTTGCATAAAGAAAACCAAATCCAATATGCTCCAAGGGAAGCTAACACAGTGGCTGATTTTTTGGCAAAATATGCAAGGGAGAAATCCCTAAATGGAGACTTAAATATAAGAAACTCCCCATCTTTCCTTAGAGGTTTGATTTTACTAGATAAAAATGGAGTTCACGGAGTAAGAATAGGCACAGCAAAAGGGAACACAGATCACACAAAGGATGGATTTCTAGTTTGAATTCTCTTCACGGCTTTACACAGTACTTTTTGGTCAGAGACTGCTGTTGTTTTTCTCTGTTCTTTTTGCAGATTGAAAATGCTCAGGATGAGAGGTCCAGGCATAAAGGAGCACGAGGTCTACATAGTTTGAGGAAATCTATGAGATCAAATGCTAGGTAAAGGGACATTGACTGATAAGGGTTTTGAATTCTCATCTCCCTGACTTGTTCGTGTTCCCTTATCTCGGTTTGTTCTCTAGTAATGGTAGAAGATTTACACAAACCGAGAGTCACGGATGTTTTTATATTTCGCTTCCCCTTTTGTATCATCACATGAATGATATTGTACAGATGTAACTCTTTTTGCTACCCTCGGGGGTAACTCTACGGTTTGGGGAGCCAAATATAATCCCCCCATCTATTAGGATGGTTTAATCTAAAAAAAAAGACAAAGACATGCAAATATAATTAACACTTGTGTGACTTCTTTCTTTGAAAAATCATAAATAGTGCCTTTATTTTCGATTTTCATGACGGCCATTGCATATGTTATTTCCTTAATTTATTTCCTTGTGGCATACACATGTAAAATTTATGGTCGTGTTATGCAAATGAAAATTTGTATGTTTTTTACCTTAAGGCTAATGATACAACCTACATTATTCGGTGTGTCTGTATTTTGTACTCCTGCTGCTCTACACCGTTGTGCCTACGCTCTGGTCATATCTGACCTAAGTATCCGCTGTTGCGATCTACCTTTTCATATATGGCCTCCACAGTGTGGATGTGCCTTATTCTTTAGCTATGGACCTTATGGCTTCTTTTTGCATTCCATCCGCTCTGCAACGTTGTGGCTGTGCTCTGGCTACATCTGGCCCGGTACGTCTCTGCTGGTGCGATCTATCTTTCCCTGCAGGGATAAATAAAAAAGATACCCTACCGAACCTATCCTTCGCTGAATCTTTCCTTTGTCCTTCCACTGAACTGGAGACGAAACTAATATATGTAATTGCGGTTTTTGTTGACCGTTGTTCCAGTTGAGCGCTCTCTTTTCTTTGTTCAATTCTTTCTTACCAACCCGTGAGGAGTTGTGAGGCTGAACCAGGTACGAAGAATGAATCTATATGCACGGAAGGTCGGCGGCCGCTCAACTGTTTGATTGCAATGCAGTACGAAATTCCTCAAATTGGTTTGCCATTTCCATAAAGGATCTAATTTACAACTCAAAGTCGTACATTGTCCCTTTCCTGCAACAGATCGGGGGGAAGTGTTGCTACATTTAAACCGTCTGTACTCAAGTGACACTGCGCAGTTATGGCTGCTCTCTGTACTACATCTGCTACTGCATAGTTGTAGCTGCTCTCTGTACTCCAGCTGTTACTGCACAGTTGTAGCTGCTTCCTGTACTCTAGCTGCTACTGTACATTCGAAGTTGTTCTCTGCAATCCTGCTTCTGCTGCATACATGTAGCTGGACCATTTTTACCTGAGTCTTGACATTGCACCAGATATTGGCTTTGGTGTTTTACTTGGCTTAGGAAAAATGAATAAGTAGCCTTATCCCTCATCTTCTATCTCTTTATTTTTGAGAATTTTCATTTTCATTTCTCCATTTTTTGTTTTTGCTTTTCTTCTCTTTTTTCTTCTTCCTCAAGCTGGTTCATGCTATTTTATTTTTCAGAAATAGAATTTCTCCTTTTTTTCCTTTCCATCAATTCTTTCTTTACTTTCTTTTCCTCTTTTTTCTTCTTTCTCCTCTCTTTTCTTCCCCCTTTCTTTTTCTTCCTCCTTGTTTCTCTTTTTTCTTTTCCTGCTTTCTTTTTCTTCTTTCTCCGTTTCTGTTTTTCCCTCCTTTATTTTTCTTCCTCACGGTTTCTCTTTTTTCTTTTCCTGCTTTCTTTTTCTTCTTTCTCCGTTTCTCTTTTTTCCCTCCTTTATTTTTCTTCCTCCTGGTTTCTTCCTTTTCTTTTCCTAATTTCTTTTTCTACTTTCTCCTTCTCTCTTTTCTTCCTCCTTTCTTTTCTTCCTACTGGTTTCTCTTTTATTTTCCTGCTTCCTTTTTCTTCTTTCTCCTCGTACTTTCTATTTCCTTCTTTCCTTTTCTTCTTCTCTCCTTTCTCTTGTTTCTCTGTTTTCTTTTTCTTCTTCCTCCTAGTCTTTCTTTCTTTCTCCGGGAAGCATCTCATTTCTTTCCCTCTACTTTCTTTTTTCTCTTTCTCATTTCTTTTCTTTTTCCCCTTTTTTTTTCTCCGCTCTTTCTCTTTTTCTCTTTCTTTTTTCTCTTTTATTTTCTTCTCTCCTTTTCTTCTCTCCTTTTCTTCTCTCTTTCTTATTTCTCCTTTCTCTTTCATCCTGTTATTTCTTCTGAAATATTTGCCCCTTCTTTTTTTTCTTTTTGCCGGCATAGGATTGCATTTGCTAAGAACCTGTGCAGTGCTTCTATGCCTTCAACCATTGTGCTTATCGGTAAGATTTCAGCCGTGATTAGCTTCAGATTGGCATTGTAGCTTCACCAACATTTTCCAGCGAGCTCATCTTTATCTGCAAGCTTCATCGCCATCGTCGAAGGACAACGCCTCCCGTTGTCGTGGTGCCCCAGTGGGTTGATGATGGAAAATCTGAGCGATAAAGATGGTTAGGGGTCATGATGTCTCTGCCAATCTAGTGGCTTGTTGGGTTTGCAAGCTCTTTGGAGACATCCATCATAGTTGGAGTGGGTACTCGTTTTCCATTGAAGGGCGTGGATGATGTTGGGTATTCCATAGAGGTGTTGAGTCTTTCATCATTGGATCTTTGCCGTTGAAGGGATTGGGTTGACCCGCTGAGCTGGGCCGGGCTGACTCACTGAGCTAGGCTGACCTGATTCGCTGTATCAACTAGGTCAATTCACTGGGCTGAGTGAGTTGACTTTTTCTCCTAACTCGTTGAATTAAATTGAGTCAGCTCATTAGCCGGCTTGACTCCCCTAAGCTGGGCTGGGTTTGCTCTCTGTTTTGGCTCAAAACTACTCCACACAATAGCTCTGCTTCTTGCTTTTTTTCTTCATACTCTGAGTGTGTCACTAAAACTGTTGTGGTGGGTGTCTTTGTTGTGAACACTAAATGGATGTGGTTGTTGTGGAGACAAATACCCAATTCTCGGCTCCTTCTTTCTAACATGAAAGGTGGTTGAATTTCTGGGTATACTTTACCCCATTCTTTAATAAATGGAAATGATAAAATGTATAAACAATAGATTTGCTTAGCTGCGCAGATGCGTTTCCTGGCTTGTTTGCAGGTTTGTTTGAGTAGCATCTGTTAGAGCTGGATAGGGGCTTGACATCGGATCCTTACTGACGGCGCCAATGTTGTGGCCTAATTTTTCCATGGGGCTGACTTCTAGTTGATAAAGTTGGGCTGATGAAGATGGCCTGATTCACCTCCTGCTTGGCCCTTCTTCTAGTGATAATTTCGTAACCGGGAACACCTGTAAAAGTAGAATTGGTCACTCAGGGCGGGGCGGTCTTTACAGCGCCCACTTCGATGCCCAAGTCAGATCTTTGAAATGGGTTCTAAGGAATATGAGCTATAGTGTAGTAGAGTCAGAAGAGTTAACTTGTTCTTATGTAAGCCTTAGACTCTCTTTTAACCGGAATGGCATGACTTTTTTAGGTCAAGCCTTTGGGCCTGAAGTGGTGATATGGGCTGGAAGGCCCATATCCTAACACTCTCCTATGGCATTCCTGATGTGATCGAACTTCATAGGATATTTCATACCCCTCTCCACCATGTCTATCAATATCTTTCAAATTTTCCTACACTGACCTTCCTATGTCTCTTCGATTGATTCATATCTCCCCCTTCTTGGGTCCATTTCTTCTTATCGTGGTTCATGACTTGAAGACCTAAATGTAGAGTTCAATAAACACAAACATAACTGATGAATGAAATATAATATTTCATATGGAACCTTTACTGTGGATGAAAAGGAAACATAACAATCTTAACCATACATTTCGATCCCTCACATGGTACACAAAATACATATATCATGTAGTGTTTCGTCACTATAACAAAATGATGTAAATGAAACATTTGATGTTATCTCCATATCAAATAACATCTATTAGCACGCTTCTTCATATTTGTACACCATATTCACTTGAAAAAATAACATCTTTAATGAAAACATAATAACCTTACATGTGTATTGTCCACAATCTAAAAGTTAATGAAATGAAGAAGAATGAAACATAGCAATCTTAAACACCCTTTAAATAAACAATTCCAAGGGATGTGGGCATAAACAATTTGATCAAGTAATGATAAAGATGGAAACTCACCACTTTTTTTATTCATGGAATCCCACACCATGATGACCTCATCCTTTTCCCTTTGTTTCTCTATTTTGGAATGATAGGGTGGTAGGGAATATGGGTGTGTTCGGTTGTTGATTAGTTGGTGTTGGAAGGAAATGAAGATAATGAATGCTAGAGGCTTTGGAGGGGGCGGGGGGTGGCGCCAGTTTTGGCACTGAATGTTTTTTCAAAGAGTTTTGGGGTTTTTTACCAAGTATAGTGCATAAAAGTACGCTCCCGCCATTCATCCGATGTCACATGTGTTTTGCAATATGTCGATCGCTATCAATTTACGTCTCCGTTTGGGTCAAAATTTGCCCAATAGGCCAGTCCACGTTGAATATCTGACCTCGCAGATATATCAGCCAAACATCGGCACATAAGATGGAATTCACGATCTAAAAAATACACACAGTTTAATGCTAAGTCTTGGGCCTCTGGATGGACCAATTGGCCCATTCTCCTGGAATCTGTGACGTCGCTATCCGTTCATCCTACAGTCGCTACGAAAGAATGTTTGAGCAACTTCACATGTAAGGTTTTGAACATTTTTTTGAAATTTATATGAAGGGGAAAAATTTACTTACATAGTGTTCCCATTGTAAGATAAGTTTTTTGGAAATCTACGTGACATTAATGGGTTCGGAAGTTACCTGTGAGAGCGTCAATATTCTTTAAGAGCCGTACATTCCTTACCCATAGTACAAGGCTACTACATACGTCTCCATCAACCGCATATTTGATCTCCAAAGGTTATCGCATATTTCCATTAGAAAAAGCTATTATGTTTAAGTTTAAGATATTTAACCATATTTCACAACTGAGGCTTTCACAAGATCCTGTTCTTCATACATAATGGTTTAAAGAATGACATGGCCATTCACATAGGAGTAACTTATAATTACCAGCTTAATTGGTTGATTACATAGTCTTTGAATTTAAACCCATGGACTACAAACAACATTAAACAGGTGGGGCTATTAAAATTACTCGTTCGGCGATTATTGTTCTTAAAGACCTGTAAATTCCTTACCCATGTCATTTAAGGCTATAGCTTCATGATGTGTAAATTATATATGGATTTCAGTGGAAGCCCACAAACATCAAACTCATTACGTGAGTTGTCAAGATAGGTGCCAGTTTGAAATGAATAACTAGTTTAACCCTAAATGATTGTAAAAGCCTACTACGTACGTACGTTAGTCAACCATATATTTGATCTTGTTCTAGGCCAGTTGTTGTTGCATCTTTCAATTACAAATAGGTATTCTATTTAAGCACAAGATATTCAACCATATTACACGACTAATGCTTTCACAATGTCCCGTTCTTGATACATGATGGTTTAAGGCAAGACTAGCCATTCACCTAAGAGTAGCATATATGTACCACCTTAGTTGATTATATAGTGTCTTAATTTAAACCACAAGGACTACGAACCACATGAAAGGGGTGAGGCTATTAGAATTAGTGGTTCGACGGTTCTAGCAGATTTCAAGGGAGGGCCTTGGATTATTTTTACTTCATACAATTACTTAGGATTATTATTTCATGAGATTGATAAGTAAACCCTATCACACGAATAAGTGTTCAAATAGGAGTTCTATCAATGATCGGGAGGATATTTGTACTCATATAATTAATTAGTAGGGTTTTCAATGATGAAGAATTTAGAGGCCGAGACATAGCCATATTAAAGTTTTTTGTTTCAATGATACTTTTACTAATTGTACTAGTTAACACCATTTCCTTACCATTTGTGTTTGCCCTACAAAATGGGCTAGCATATATTGAAGATGGGTTGAAAGGCACATCCTTTAAGTGAGATATGTTGGACTACATTTGGTTATGTTAACATTTATGTGCAAATCGCTCATGTGGTTTGTAACCACCACTGGAAAAGCCCACAAGTTTTAATGTCTAGGCCGATTGTACAGTTTATCCCAGTTTCATATCTTTACAACCTCGCTAACATATCGGTCACCCTTCGGGCTTGTCAAATTTACCAGCGACATCACTACATGACGATTTATTTCCCCCACCTCCTAGCCCACCAAAAATTGTTTGGGCCCCAGGTGAAACACCTGGCCCATTATGTGCAATGTGCGGTGTCTCATTGTATTCGCCATATTTTTCGACCAATACGAAGTGATCCGCGATGTCGCATGTATCTTTAAAATGACACTATTTGTGGCATGGAATATATACTGCTCACCCCAAACCCAGTCTATTTCTTAACCTCAACATCACAAATAAACCTTTACCACCGAAAAAATTGATTCCTTAACCATCAGAATCCATCAAATAACCACTGACATTGACATATAAATTGTCAACAAAGAGCCAAATAACTCACATTCAAGAAATCGCAGCCACAATAGTGACGTAATCATCAACATTCAAACCTTAGCGAAGGTAACAATTGTTTTACTCTTTTTTTCACTTGTTTGCATGCTTTCATTAAGTTATTCCATTCGAAATATGTTATATATACTTCAATGCACATTGATTCAATGTTTTTTTTGGTTTCTATGAATCGGTGCAGCTCTTTTATGGGTTTTGAATTTCATGCAAGCTATTTCTGTGTTCATGTTGTGCATCTCAACTTTGGTTGATTTCATATGGTTTTTAGTGTCTATGATGCTTCATTCCATGTGGTTTTTGGTATGTTCTTTACAAGTTGAACACATATGAAATGGGTTGACGGTTATTGCAATTTTTCACATTCATACTTATGAATTTGCGACTTTGCATATGGCCTATCGGTCATGTCGAAGTGTCTGCGAAGTATGTTTTTGGGCTTCAATTACATTCCGGTGCATTTTTACCCTATTTTACTGAGATTTGAAAACAAATTTGTTCAATAGATGTCTCCAATGAAGCAAACTACAAAAAGGGGCAAGGGCAAGAGCAATTAAGTAGGTTCATCCCGCTCCAAAAATGTGAGGACCATGGATGCCCCTCTGTCGCTAAATTTTGACAAAAATGCTTCTTCAAAGATGAGAACGGGAAGCATTTTGAAATGTTTATTGGGAGGAGGGTAAAAGAGGTTAGGGTCATACGGACCAAGGATGTAGAAAGGCTCCACTTGGACGTTTTCTTGGAAGCATTCAAACATTTAGGAATGGTGGGGTTGATTTGTCTCAACAAGCCAACCTACGAAATGGAGGTGAAGGCACTATAAGAAACAACACTTTTTACCTTGGTTCTGCTGGGGTTTTTACCTCGGTTTTTTGTCCCAAAAGAACCGATGTAAATACTGGCGGAGTAAAAAATAGATTTTTTACCGCGGTTCAGAACCCAGATAAAAAAGCACCATTTACCTCAGTTTTTAACTGGCGTCGGTTGTTATAACGTGCGACATCGATTAAGGCAATCAGCTCCCGGTGAATAGTTTGTATCTGCGATGTCGGATGGGACAAAGTCTTGGTCAACATCCATGCGACGTTAATTTTTGCAGGATAGTAGTCGACTGTAGATCACATTGTCGATGTAGTAAATCTTTGTCTTCTAATCAGCAACGTCGATTATCATTCAGTACAACGTCACTCACGTTGAGGGACCAATGTCGTTTGTCTACTGACGTGGAACATGGATGAGTACGACTAAATTTTATCTAAACAACATCCTTTTCCATGTGAACGAGTACAAGTTCAACGTTGATTTGTACGACCTCGGTCAGGTTACAATTGGCACATGTTTATGCGACGTCTCGTTTCCATCGGTTAAAAATTACAAATCACTAGAATAGGTATTATTCATTGACACAAGTTATGTTTCTCGGTAGCCATTACATGTTATTAAAAAAAATAAATCGTAAAACGGAAAAACATCGTAAAAAAATATAATTGTGTTCGTTTAATGTGTGATGGGAATGACATTTTTAAAGCAGCAAAACTATATCCACTAATACAATAACATGTTACAACATTATTAAAATTTTAATATGAATTTTAAAAATGAATTGTATTGAACCACAATTTTCCACGTTGTACGCAATGTGAATGTGAAAGTCACTAGCGAATTGACAAGTCCGTCAAACTAGATGTTGAAAGTCCATCGATGACTCTCTTTGGCCCTATTATAACAAATACATAGTAAACAAAATATATGTAAAAATAGGGTAGTCCCCAAAAGAATTTCACAAAATGGTGTGAAATGTAGACAACAATAATCTAATTTGATAAATTATCTAATCTGGTCCCTACCGACGTCGCAAACTAGATGAAACTGACGTCGCAAACATTGATTCAACAAGGACCTCGGTTTTGTGCTAATAGAAATGTCAAAAAAATCATTGACATATGCGACCTCGGCGTATGATTGAACATATTGCATGGGACGAATGAATACTACCGATGTTGCACATTCATACTCTATGGTCATACGAATCTTAGCATCATGTCTCAGTCTTTTCAAACATGGCATTATCTTATAAAAACAAAACATACAATATATAACATGCAGAACAATCATCATATACTTATAAAATTTCATAATCATTAATCAATGAAGAAAAAAACATTTTCAATAAGATTATCACCAAATTTGTAGATGAACATAGAATGGGTCAAAAAATACCTCAAGGGATTTGTGCTTTTTGATACTCCACCCTTTGATCTTTTTTATGTAGAGATTAAATTTGAATGAGCTTAATTTGATTTTTGTAAGGTGTAAATGAAATGGATGGTGTGTTAGTTTGAGGTATTGGGTTTGTGTTATTGATGGGAAATGAGTGAAAGTGCTGAGTTTCATTTACTTGAAATGGTGTTGGGGGGAATTTTTGGTTCAAATTTTCACCTCAAATTTTAATTTCCGCTGCAATTTTTGGCACAAGTGACATTGGCTCATTTTATTTTATAATTTCATTGAATGTGTCAAGCATGCGACGCCGCACGTATTGTCCATATTCAATTTTCATGTGCTATCGCTTTAAAATTTTTCATGGACAAAACTCTATTACATTTTTATTTCCCAGAAAACCATGAATATGGAATTTCATGCAATTCTATGCGGTGGAAAATATCATTCTCATAACTCTTATCATAGGTGTATAAGTGGAATACTAAAAAATGATAGACGATTACCCTAGTGTATTCGTTCATAACCATAGCGGAACACTATGGTCTTGAATAGTTTATTTGATTGAGTTTCCAGTTTTACATTTCAAGTTCTCCCAATTTGGTGAAAGGACCTATGTTCAAAAAATTTAAAAATACATTGTCAATCCAACACTCCGATTACAATAAATCTGAAAAGAAAGTTTCAGATCTGTAGCTGAAAGTATACTATCCGGGTGTAATAAAGAAACCGAGACTACTCAACATATACTTCAACAACGTTTTTTGAATCACACCCTTTGTACTTGTAAGTAACGTGTTACAATTTACTCTAGGTCATGTGCTATCGCTTTAAAAATCTATATGGACAGAACTTTATTACATTTTTTACTTCCTAGAAAACCACGAATATGAAATTTCATGCGATTCTATGCGGTGGAAAATATCGTTCTCATAACTCTTATCGTAGGAGTACAATTGGAATATTAAGAAAACTGATGGACGATTACCCTGGTGTATCCTTGACCATAGCGGAACACTATGGTCTTGAATTGATGATTTGGTTGAGTGTATCTCCAGTTTTACATTTCAAGTTCTCCCAATTTGGTGAAAGGACCTATGCAATTTTTTTAAAAAATACGCTGTCAGTCCAAAACTCTGATTATGATCAGTCTGAAAAGAAAGTTTCAGATCCTTAGCTAAAATTATACTATCCTGGTGTAATAAAGAAATTGAGACTAATCAACATTTCAACAACTTCTTCTGAATGACACCTTGTGTACTTGTAAGTAATGCATTACAATTTACTCTAGGTCATGTGATATCTCTTTATAAATCTTCATGGACAGAATTCTATTACATTTTTATTTCCTAACAAACAACGAATATGAAATTTCATGCAATTCTATGTGGTGTACGTTCCCGTCAAACTAGTTAGACATCAATAAAGTTCACCGGTAGTGTTAATCAAAATTGATTCCTACCGAACTACATGTCTGTAAAGTTAATGGAAATATATAGGTGTCAAGTTATAGTATATAATATACCATTCACCGTTATTAAGGTCAGCCATGCTTGTTTTGGTCAAACGGGGGCCCTAGTTGGTTTGATAGTGGGCCGAAATGATGACGCACACGTTAATAATAATTGATGTTGGTTATATATTGATTAGACATCTGTATTGACAACGCACTTGCGACGTCGGATATGCAGTTCGACTGTCATAGGTCTTAACCTATGGCAATGGGCTGAAATGTTGATGCCCACATGTAGAGTACACGACATCGCTCATGGATTGCTTCACCTTCGTTTATATTGAATTATGTGCAACCTCAAATGAGAGAGGGTAGAATACATAACGATCCGTAAAAAATATATATGGAGGCCACCACTAGACTTCACTTCTTTTTTTTTTTAATTAAACCATCCTTAGATGGGGGAAATTATATTAGGCCTTCCCAAGCCGTAAAATAAACAAAAACTGAAAGGTAAAGAAAGAGAGAAGCCATTGGCTTAGTTGATATGTACATTTGTGTCCCATAGGCTCATTGAAGCAACATTTGTTGCTTCCAAAATGAATAAAAGAGTATAGCTAATTGTGAGAGGATTACTAAACTCTTAGTTGAAAATGGAGATCATCGAACTTATTAGTGGATCGTAATGACGAAACACTGTTCAGTCAAAATCACCCCATCTAAACTAAGAAGCTTATCCCCTACAAAGATAAACAGTGGAAAGAAAAGCTTCGATATCCAAAAAAAGTTCCATCAAGCAACTCATCACTGTAACCGAGAGCAGCCATGTAGCATCTAGTAGCATCCCTCAAGCATCAAGCAAACCAGCAATGAAGGACAATTAACCATTGCGCATTCCTGAATCTCCATGGAAAATCTCCATGTTGTGCATCCTTGTGGTCCTAGTAAAATCAAACTGCCTCCTTGTGCCTACAAAAGGTGAAAACATTTAATCAGTAGCATCCATACTATGTGAAATTCTTAAGGAGGGAGTCCCTAACTGATCAAGCCTAATCAGACCCTGAATATGATTAGGTAACATATGAAAAGAGAAAAAGGATTCACTTGTCCCATCTTTGAGGCATTTCTTTGCTAGTGCATCAGCTACAAGATTTGCTTGCCTCAAAATATGAGTAAGTTTGAACGGACTCAGAGATTGTTTAATTTCATCCGCAAGTTGGAACAATTGCCAAGGGGCAAGTAACGGATCTGATGCTGACAAGACAGCATTCTTACAATCGGATTCTATGCATACATTTACCAAAGAACCATCAATTTTTGATGTGGAAAACTGTATTGCCCTCATTTCAGCCTCTTGAGGAGATTTAGCATTTGAAATTTGAGTATGAGCAACAATAAAATTACCCCTACTATCTCTTAGGATCATGCTAAATCTAGTCAAGTTCAGATGGGAATTCCAAGCAGCATCAACATTTAGTTTATATCCCCTGATAGGTTTAGACCAAGCAATTTTAAAGATTTTCGGTTTAGGAGGGAGCTTGATCAGTGGCAGAAAAGAGTGATTTGCAATATCTTTGTCAAAATTTGATCTAATGAAAGCAGGTTTAGCAGTGAACATATAGAAAATTTGTTCTTTGATGCTTGCTATCACCAAACCTGTCATAGGCAAAGCTGAATAAAAAATGATTCTATTTCTCATTTTCCACAATTGCCAACAAGTTATAACAGCTGCAGATTTAATGATATCAGTATGAAGGGCACTTCTACCCGAGATAGTTAGATAGCAAGAGAGTCTTTCCCAAATAGAGGAGTAATCAGCAGCAGTAATCCCCATGAAAGAATGAACAGTTTCCCAAATTTGAATTGAAAATGTGCAGGAATTGAAAAAATGGCCTAAAGAGTCCTCATGATTATTACACATACAACATCTTGAAGTCAATGAGAAACTCAGTTTGCGCAGCACATTATCGAAAGGGAGCAAAGAATTCATCATTTTCCACATAAAAATAAACACTTTTTTCTCAATTCTAGTATTCCACAAGTACTGAGCAGATTGAATATTACCTCTTTGGTGTCGTAGCAATATGTAAGTAGCTTTAAAGGAGAAATCACCATTTGTACCTGGTTTCCAAATGAGTCTATCCTTTCTATGCGGAGATAGGGTTGCTTCCTGCAATAAAGTGGCAGCATGAGAAGGGAGAAATGGAGCAATTTCTTGAAGCCAAGAAGTTTTATGTTTGATGAAGTCAGAAACAGTGCTTGATTGAGGGATATTTACAGTAATAGGATTACACCAATCCTCAACCGATCCTATACCTAACCAATTTGAAGTCCAAAAGTTACAGTCTCTGTTTCCCACTATAACCCTAGAGTTAGCTTCTGCCCAACTATTAATATCACAAATTCTCCTCCAATTTTGAGAGGTTCTATAGGATGAAGGTAGAGATGCCAGAAGGGAAGACCAAAGTACCTCTCCCTTTTGGAATTTCCACCACAACCTAACAGAGCATGTCTTTAGGATTGTATGAATAGATCTAAACCCAAGACCATTTTGATCAATGGGATAACAGAGTAAATCCCACTTTCTCCATGTTCTTTTTGATCCTTGATCAGTTGTGCCCCAGAAAAACCTACTAAGTTTTTTCTCAATGGTGAGGATAACTTCATTCGTAGGTTTTAAAACTGACCAAATATGTTGGGGGATGGAGTATATACATGACTGGATTAAGATGATCTTACCCCCCATAGAAAGCCACCTGTTCTTCCAACCCCCTATTTTGTTTTCAATCTGTTCAATTATAGGTTGGAAATAGATTTTTTTGGGTGACCCTGTAAAAATTGGAACCCCTAAGTATGTAAAGGGGAATCTGCCTATTTTCATACCCAACACCCTTTTGATATTACTGATCCTATCTACTGAAACATGCTTTCCTAAAAAGATGTCACTCTTTGAGTAATTAATCCTTTGTCCACTGACCTCCTCAAACTTGGTAAGAAAAGCTTTAAATCTGATCAAAGATTGGTTATTTGCAGTTAGAAAAATAACTGTATCATCAGCATAAGATAAATGAGAAACTGGAAAGGTGTTACCTGGAAGATGATAGTATGATAGCTTACCATTCAGAAAAATGTAAGCTAAGCTCCTTGTGAAGGATTCAGAAAATATATTAAAGAGAAAAGGGGAAAGGGGGTCACCCTGTTTAATTCCCCTAGAGGCCTGAAAGAAACCGACAGGCTTACCATTTATGAGGATTGAGAACCATGCCTGAGATAAGTTCTTCATGATGATAAAGATGAATCTAGCAGAAAAACCAAATCTAGCAAGAATTGAGTATAGAAATGACCATTTAACCCTATCAAAAGCTTTCTGAAGATCAAGTTTAACAATGCAATTGGGATCTCTTTTCTTTTTGTTTAAAAACCTTACCATTTCCTGTACTCACTTACCCTTTCTTCAAAAAAGAATGCTCTCTAGATTCCCTTGATTACCTTCGTTTTTCTATTTGTTATTAAATTAAATATGCACATGTATCTCCAATTCCATAGTGTTTTTTGTTTTTTGTATTCAAATTTCAAGGGATGCTTGCTCAAGTTAGTAGGAGGTTTATGGTTTGAAATTCTCATTTGTTAACTGGCTAAAATTTGTTGTTTGTTCTTAATCTGTGTGTTGTTATTTGCCTCGAGAGAATGGGTCTGTAAATCCTATTTGCGACCTCGCTGGTATGGCAGTTATGATTCTTCTGGGTTGAACCGTTAGCAAGATCGGTTAACTTTTCTCTCTTAACCCTAGTATTTTGTGATGTCACATTCTGTTCGTTAACATATCGATTTTAACGACTGGTAGTCAACATATCAGTGATGTTGCGTATTAATGTATGCTATGTAATGTTTGTGGGCCCCATAGTACATTGAATTCACTATTTCTTATCAAATTTCAGGAATCGTGTCTAACAGTGTTGGTTCGAGTAGATGTGCCCCGATCGAGGTATTTATTGTTCCAATTTAAATTCCATTTCATTTTTAATTTTTTGTTCTAAGGATAAAATTAAAAGTTTGAATGATAAAAAAGCACATCCCTAGTGATTCAGCTAATGATCGTTGTCTAAGGACCACATTCGGCGAAGTCATTACACACTTCGTCCACATGACAACCAAGATGAACTTCAGTTCTATTCCGATTTTGGTAAGTTCTCCCTTGTTGACACATGATGTATTATTGGTTCAATGCATTTTCTCTAAAAGTTTCTTTCATATTTACTAAATGTTGTTATTTGTTTATAAATTAGTATGTCCCAACACACATTTCAGAGCTCCTACCACCATACAAGACCCCCGCCATGCTACGTTGTAATGGAAGGGTGTATGAGATTCACTACTCGGGGGCCCAGAGGTATAAGACCTTCACCCCTAAGGGGTGGGGAAAATTTCTTGATAAGGAGGAACTCGTGATTAGGGACACACTACTTTTTGAGGTGGTAAATGGTGTTGGTCTTGTGGTTTTTAATGTAACCGTTCTTCCCTGCAGGTTTGACTGATTATTGACTTTAAAACATTTGTTTAAAACAAATGTATTGAAATTCATATAAGTTGTGTACTTGAATTCTATTGTGATTCTTTGAATTTTATATCAAGAATTTTATTGATTGAAATTTATTTCAATGCTATTGAATTGTTCATATTCATGTAGCTCCAGTTCTCTCCCTCTTTCAACATGTTTAACTCCTTCTCCTATTAAGAAAATTGTTGTTGTAAACAAATATTGTAACGGAAGTTGAACCATAGACTGCCTGCTTGATGGGCTATTATTTTTAGGCCCATTCAATGATGCAATTGCGAAATGGACGAAGTCATATTGCTTAGTCCAATCAGGGTGAAAAGTCGTACAAGTTGGAGGATAGTACAATGCATTTAACCAACATCGATTAATGATCGACATCAAGTTGGATCAACCAAAAGTATATGCGACGTTGCCTAATTCGGGGCAGTTCAAAATGAGGTCGCTACTAATGGGTATGAATAGGGAACCCTAACAAAAACTTTAAGCATTTATCCACAAATGCCCCACAAAATATAACGGTCTCTAGTTTCCTCCCCTCCCTTCTCTTCTCCCTTGGAAAAAGGAATGGATTTTATAATCCCCAAACACATTTGATTTGTAAGTCTTACTCTGCTATGTGTGATCTGTGGTATGTGAATATGTTTCAAAATTCTTATGTTACAATTCGGTTTGGCAATGTTTTGGAATGTTTCCAAAGGGTTTAACTTTATTGTGATGTTTATAAAGCATCATTTTTTCTGGTTTTATACATTTCTTGCTGGCTCTAAAATATGCGATGTCAATGTCTTATCTGTTAGCACTCGGTATGTGCAATAATAAAATGACGTTGCATTTTCATCTATTTACTAACCCCTAATCAATATTATACGACCTCATGTATGGCTCTGTCTTCTTTTTGATTCGACCGACAGTTCCGTGAGGTTGAATCTACAAGTCTACTAACCCACTGCTTTGGACTGATGTGAATGAGCGACGGATGGCCCGGTGTCGCACACTGCATTTTATAGACTAGTTTAGCACTTACTATTTCCAAATATGATGCACGTAATGAGACGTCAAATTTATGTATTTTCCAAAGCATTTAATATCTCTTTTCCCATATTTTTGTCATAATATTACTAGATTTAGGTAGGTTTACATGATAAGGGGTTTAGATGACCATTTTCAATTTTTATATCCAAATCCTTCATTTTGTAACCTATATTTAGTCTAATGGACTTTTGGTCCTTACAAGCATCTAGATTCCATTTTTTGAGCTTTATTTGTAGATGTCTCATGAGCCCTTTGGAGTGGTTTAGTGAAGGCTACATGCCAAAATGTGGCACAAGATAGAAGGGTCGAAGAAGGAAGTCAAAGAAGCGGATGAATTGTCACCCGAAAGTTTGGACAAAGTTCTTCAAATTATCCTAGAAGAATCAGCTACAAGGATGGTGTTATTGGATTCTTCTTCTCAAGAACTATAAACTCGACTACAAGAACTCCCAAAATAGATCAACAGTTCTCTCGTGGGAAGCAAAAAAAGAAGCCACGAATTTTAGCTCGCCCGCGTAGATCATCATCTACCCGGGCGGATGGATCTGAATATGCAGATGAACCCTCCACTGCCCGGGCGAGCCCATTTCCGCCCGAGCAATGGCATTTCTGCCCGTGCAATGGCATTTTCACCCGGGCAATGGCATTTCCGCCCGAGCGACATCTGCTGTATTTTAACCTTCTCTTTTACCAACTTGGGCTATAAATAACCCCCCTTCTTACCCATTTTCCCAAGCCTGACTTGGGGGCTCCAAAACCCTAGTTTTTCACCACTTTCTTCCATTTCCTCTTCTTTCTTTGTAGATCTTTGTTCTATGTTATGGGTTTTGATTATCTAGCTTAGTTTTGTACTTGGGAGCAATTGATTTAAGCTTCCACACCTATGTAGTAAGAACCTCTTTTTCTATATTTCTTGAAGCTTTTGTTATTAGTATTCACGTGTTCTTAATGCTATGTTTTACTTCATTTATGCCATGGGCTGTTTAAGAATATGAAGTGTTTGTATGGTTGAAGTATTAGGGTGTTAGGAAAGTGATGAATTTCTTAGCACATTTGACATGAAAATCTAAGAACATGGATTTAGAACTTTTTGTGAATAATGTGTTGTGATTCTTTCTAGATAAGTATGTTAATGTGAATTTTTCTCATATTTATCATATAGATGAAATGAAAGGTTGAATCTTGAAAGTGATTTGTTCTAGGTTTAGCCTAATGAATGCTATGTTTGGTTAAATGGCTATATCTTTGGTAGAAGGCTTTTGTTATCAAATCTATGGTTCTTCGTGTATAATGCCATTGATGAACTATCTTTATGGTCCTTGAACGTCTAAAGTGATTATCAATGAGGTTTGCAAATGGTTGTTGAACGTCTTTGTGAATTACTCTTAAGAACAAATGAATGTTGATCTTCAATTGGGAAGTGATATCATTCCCCATATGTTACAAATGTGATAGAATGAGTGAATGGTTCAATGATCTACATGAGGTTTGGAAGTGGATATCAATTGCCCCCAAGGCTTTATCTTTTATAGTTTTTATCCCTTTTCATAGTTGGTAACCAACCAACCCCCCCTCCTCTACCTTTTTACTAGCTTTTATATGTCTATATATATATATATATATTTATCTACTTCTAGTCTAATATTAATCTTATATGTTTAAACGCTTAAGAAAATCTCTTCGTGGATGACCTCAACTTTCCATTATCTACTTAATTTTAGATAGGAAATATTAGGTCTTATAAATATTAACTTTGAGAGATACGGCAATGACCTCCCAAATTTTGGCACCGCTGCCGGGGAAGAGGAAAATATTTTTAAATTTTTGGGCATATTTGGTTGCATATTAGCTAGTTGTTTTTATTTTCCACTTCTTGGTGGTTGTTTTTGTTTGTAGTAGGTATTGCTTGAGTTCTTGGTGAATTTTAATCGAGAATCCTTGCAATATGATTCAGGACTTTTGAGAGGTACGACGATGACCTCCCAGCAAGACAAATGGTTGGCAAGGGATCTTTTTCAGGTATTTCACCAATTTAAATAGGTATTTATACAGTATTTCAACTACACACCTCGTAACAACTAATACTTTTTGTTTATCTAACTGTTTACTGCACAACGGAGGTACCAAGAGCCTTTTTTCTTCAACATTGAACATCATTCCATGGCTATTGATAGCCCTCATTTCTATTGCACTTTGAAGAAACTCAACATTGGGAATAAACCAACTTTGGTAAAGCGCTTGAATAAATTTTATTTTCAGACAAATGCATATGTGTATATATATACATTTATATTTATTATCTATATTTTTTTACTATGACTTAGTACATCACGTGGGAGATTGTACAACTCCTACCAACTGGAAAGACCCCCCATGATGATGAGGTGCTACGTGATAGACTGGTATATGGATTACTTAGGGATGAGAAGATGAAGGCCATTTCCCCAAAGGGTTTTGACGTGTTCCTTAGGGGAAACAACCTACGCATCGGGGACACCTTGTTCTTTGAGATGATAGAAACTAGGGTGCCAATTGTCTTCAAGGTTATCATTATTGAAGCTGATTAATTTTATTGTAATTTCTATTATGTGTGAACTAAGATAAATTTTATTAGAATTTATGCAGTTGTAAGGATATTCTCATGCCTACATTGTCTTCTAATTAATTATGTATCTTATTTGAACATTATGTAATTGACTGTACGTGTTTATATGTGTGGCTTCATGTGAGCACTATTTTATAAATCATTTGTACTTCTTGTGATTTATAAAACATTGAACAAAGAGGGAACTGGTCGTGTACAAATTAGGGAAGGTTTCTTTTCTATCACCGTAAAGTTCATGTCTGCGACATTGCAATGCCATTCGCAATTGTGTCGCTAGAAATGACGTATTACGTAAAATTGGTCCAGCTTCTAACACATAAAAAAGCGACGTCGAAAGCTACTCGGTAACATTATTTACCTTTTTTTAATCTTTTACTTCAGTTATTTTATTAACCAAGGTTAAAAAATCAATTATTTACCTCAGTTATATTTTAACTGAGTTAAAAAATAATTTTACTTCGAAAATAAAACCAACCAAGGTAAAAAAAAATTTTACCTCAGCTTTTTGGCGTTAAGAAAATACCGAGGTAAAAGGGGCAAAGTAAAAGGTCCAGTTTCTTGTAGTGAGGAGTTCTACGCCAACTTCACTCGTCTAACCACCACAAACTATTCCACAAAGGTCAACGGGGTGTCCATGGTACTAAAATTGACAGTGTTCAACGAGGCAATTGGAGCTACATTTGAGGAGATGATCAAGAGCAGCAGGTTGTGCCAATGAAAATATATTGTAGGGATGCGTATCCTTCTAGGGTATACGAGGATGATTCGGCGAGGCCCTCGACCCCAACCGTATGGTGAAGAAGTACTTCAAGATTAATGTGGGTAGTGGGACCGTAGGGCCGAGGCATGTTAAGATTAATGTGCTGGATGTGGTGGAAAATATGATGTACAATATCATTGTACAAATGCTGATCCCTATAGGACATCCTTCCGAGTGCACTATCAATGGGGCGGTATTGTTTTACCAAACTACAGAGAAGAAAGTAACTGACCCTGGTTTTATCATCATCAATGCTATGCACACGGTCTCCCTCACTTTGATAAGTTGGGCCCTCCCCTACGACAATGTGATCACTGCCCTGATAGAGAAGCAAGGTGTTAGGGTCAGATCAAAAGTGAAGATTCAGCCAAAATACTATTATAAGAGCTACTTCAATAAGAATCACTGGTATTGGGAGGCGGTGATGTGGATTTATCGCAAATTCTCAAAGGAAGTTCCCCCACAGGTCAGGCCCGACGGTACTCCATCGGCATCCGCACCATCACAAGCCCAAAGCAAAACTCCTATCACAGCCTTGGGTATAAATTTAATTATATTCCCAATCATTCGTAATAAAATTATGAACTTTATATTAAGTTAACATTGTAATTTTCTCTAAAAGAACTTTAAAGTAATGCTTGAATGATGCTAATGAGGGATACGGCCAAGACTTAGGCGTAGAATCAACAAATGATGCGCTCTATCCAGCAATTGACCTCCAACATAATAGAGATGAAGTTGATATTGGCTGGTGCTATCAATGCACCTAGTGTCCCCAATATGGCTGCACATGGAGCTCAGGCAAAATATCGATAACACAAAGGGTGACTTTGATGAGATGGAGAGGGAAAGTGATGGGACTATGAGGGATGATGCCGGGGAGGCTGTGCATGAGGCTGAGGTAAAGGAGCAGAAGGGTAAGGAGGTTTTCATGTCTGCTGATGAAGATGGAACAAATTCCAGTAGTAGTGAGATTGATACCTCAAGTGATGAGTCTGGTCGTGTGAAAAGACCGTAGGACTATGGGAATAGTACGTCTGAAAAAAGATCTCATCCCCCATCTTTCTCCATAGAAAAATGATGAATGTTTATTGGATTTATTAATGTGTGTTTCATGGATGTTTGATTAGTGAATTTGATGTGTTTTGTTACATAACATGATGTTTCTAGGATTTAAACAAAGTGTGTTTTTTATTGATTTTATATTCAATGCATATTAGTATTTGTTTTCATCAATTTTAATGGCATATTAGTATTTATTTTCATCAATTTTAATGGTTTTAATGATTTCTTAATATATGGTTTGTATTGGATTACACAATATGTGGTTGGCTGTGGTGAGCTTGGAATGTTTCCTTTAGTTGAATCATTCCTTGTTCTGGATTAATTGGTTTAGGAGTGATGATTTTAGAGGTCAGTTGCACACTTGTGATGTTGCACTATATTTTCACACCACAAGGACGGTAAGGACGAGAGGATACCAATAATTTGGAGACATCACATGTAATAAGTGAGATAAGATAATTTAGGCATTGATTCAGACTGATGGGTGAGTGCGAGATCGCCATGAGTAATTCTCTCTAACCTAATTACTCACCGATAAGTAGTGCGAGTTCATATGCTCTGTTTCACAGTCAGTATATGTAGGAACATTGTGACTTCGCATACATAGTGTTGAATTAACCAAATTTTAAACCGACTAGCGTGCAATGTATATTTTTAACTTCCCATACACAATCATATAGCTTCACTTCCGGGATAAAATGGAAGGACAGTTGATTTTTTAGTTACTTTTAAACATGAACAATCATATAAACAACCATCAAGGTTATCTGAAATGATGTGTGAACCCAATCTATGTCTTCTTCTTCCGTTTCTTCAATTTGGGTTGTCTTTCAATCCACACCTTCTTCATGGTCAATCCTCAACGATAGCTCCACCCTATATGTTTCATCCTGCCTAACGTTGCTGGTGCTAGAGGAACTATGTGAACTAATTTCAGACAGTGCAGATGGACAAGAATCTCCCACAAATTGACTTCTCCCATGAATGACCACTGACTTGCTTGAACCACTGGGATCAGTAACATAAAGCACCTTTGTTTCTAGGAAGCAAGAATGTAAGGATCGCCAGTAGAACTTGTCCTAATCAAATCGACAACTGTAAAGCCTAGGTCGTCCACCGATACACCAGCAAGGCTATCAACCCATTTGCATTTGAAAAGTGGTACCCTGAAATGTGTGTAGACCAGTTTCCATATTTCCTCAATCACGCCATAGTAAGACATGTTCCCATGCACGGGATTCTTATCCTTCGTACTACTTACATGTAAAGCTTCTGCAACTACACTGACACCACTATTTTATGTAGCAGTGTGTGTGTCCCATTTTAGGGTTGAGAAGGTAAAATCATTCATGTCATAGCCCACAAAATAAATTGCAGTTCCATAGGGCATAAAGGCTAACCAATTCAAGGTGTCACCATGACTGTCTTCGACCACTGTATTGCGTAACCAATCAATGCAAGAGTAATTGTGTTCGCAAAACACTTACTCCTCTGACCAACCAGGATTCCGCTCCTTGATAGTGGACATGTGCATATCCACGTACGGGTGAACCAAATATGAGTTTCGAAGGACATATAAATATACTTTCATCAACTCGTCGAAGGTTAATAACCTAGTAGTTTCTTTTCGCAAACCTTTGCCACCCACTCTATCTGCATAGCGCGGTTGTGGTACACCAAACCCTTCATAAATTCAGTACAGTATTCTCCAACCTTCTCGGTCACATACCTCTGCACAATATTAGCATCTGGGTGATATTGATTTTTCAAATAACCCTTGAATATCTTATCTTCATATTCCTCTCGAAGGGATACATCCATCGAAAATAAACATGACCACATATCATCATCTACCATACAACGTGAACCAACATGTGCACCATGATGTCAAAGAAAGAAGGGGGAAAACATCTCTAACTTGCGAAATACGATTACTATTTCCTCTTAAAGTTCTTCCAATTTCTGACACCTAATCTCCTTACAAAAAATTGCCTTAAAGAAGCGACACAGCTGGGTAATGCCCCTTCTAACGTGAGTTGGAAAGATGGATCTAATGACAAATGGTAGAAATTCTTGAATAAAACAATGTGAATCGTGTGATTTCATATTTCCCGATCTCAATCTCTCATCGGATACTAGATTGCTAACCCTCGAAGAGTAGTTCATCGGGACAACCATACCTTTCAGGCTTGAACATATCAACTCATTCTCAAGCTTTGAAAGTGTGTAATAAGCAACGAGCAAGTAAGTATTTAATCCCCGGGCCTTGGGGGCCAATTCAGGTCTAATTCCAATTTCAACCATATCTTTTCTTGACTTCAAACCATCCTTTGTATTACCGGGGATATTCATCAAAGTACCAACCAAACTGTCACTTACATTCTTTTCAATGTGCATCACGTCCAAACAACATTGGACGTCAAGGCTCTCCCAATACAGTAGTTCAAAAAAATTGAACGCTTCTTCCAAATACCAGCAACCTTAGGTTTCCTCTTCCTCATTCCAAAGTCATTTCAAAATTGCGTAACATGTTTGAGATTAACGCACCTGTTAAAATGGGTGGAGGGGGCGCCAACTCTACCTTGCCATCAAACTGAACACTAATTTACGGATGAGTTGTTGGAAACCATCTCCGGTGCCCAAGATACAATGTCTTACTTCAATGCCTCAAGTGACCATAAGTCGTTCCTTCCAAACAAATAGGGCATTTTTTGTGACCTTTAACTGAATAGCCTCACTAGTTTCCATGTGTGGGGAAATAAGTAATGGTGCAAAACAACGTGGCTCTAAAATCAAATGACTCCTTCCGAAACCGATGATATGTTCTCATTCCAGGATCCCATAAATTTTTTAGGTCATCCACCAACAAGGATAGGTACATCAAGATATCGTTACCCCGGTTGCTTAGGACTAGAGATCATTAAAGACAACATAATATTCTTCCTTTTCATGCACAACCATAGGGGCAAGCTGTATATCATTACCATCCCCGGCCACAAACTATGATTGCTGGTCACGTTACCGAACAAGTTTATTCCATCCGTGCACAAACCAAGCCTCAAGTTACGTGACTCATTCCCAAATTCGGGAAAGGCCGCATCTATCTTCTTCCACTAATCACCGTCGGCCGAATAACTAATGACTTCAGGATCAACCACTGTCTGATCTGCATGCAAAGTCAAATTCTTTGCATCCTCGGGATTGTCAAACAAACTTCTCAATAAAGGAATAATTGGTAGATACTAAACAGCTTGGACAGGAACCTTCTTCATCCGCCGATTACCACTTTCTCCATCAACAACCACCTCCTTCAATTTGAACCTTGGAGCTTTGCATTTTGGGCACTCCACCAAATTTAAATGATCACCCATATACAAGATACAATCGTTCCGACAAGCATGTATCTTTTCATGATCTATGCTCATCAGACATAGTACCTTCTTCGCCTCATATACCATTTTCGGTATTCTATTGCCATCCTGAAGCATTTCTTTCAGCATTTTTAATAAAATGGAGAACCCAACATCACTATAGGAATACTTGGCTTTCACATTCATCAATTGCAATGTAGCCTTCAGTACTGTCATTTCTTCAGAGCATCCATCGTATAGAAGGGTTTCACTATGTCCTTGGAATTCTGAAAGTCTTTTAGGATTGCCACTATAGTTCTTGACAATCTCCTCAACCAACTCATCTATCCTACCATCCTTCTCGGCCTCTACTTAATTTACAGTATGATCATCCACGTTCCCCCCCCCCCCCCCCCCCGCCAAAATCAAATCAAATTTTGTATATTGGATCAAAACCATGTATAAATAAATCATCCTTCAGAATAATTGCATCTTCATGAATGGAAGTGTCCTGACACTTCTTACAAGGACAATACACATATGAAAAATTCTCCTTGGCAGCATTCGCGAATATATATTTAATAAAGTTAGCTACAAGAGATTGATACTCCACACTCATTTGATCTTCATCAAAACAACGAGTTTTATCCATAAACATTCCTACATTGCAAAAATAAGCACACATTGTTTTACATCCTAGATCTTAGCAACAAATTAATACACACACTTACATTCATTCAGTTCATGGATTCCATAAACATACGTATGAATATTTGATTATCGCAACATAGATACACACACACACCTTCATATATCAAGCTCCCAAACACATATAAATATAACATCAACCATATATAAAATGCCTACATTCAATCAACTCATAGTTAAACACATCATATCAATTGAACTATAACCTAGAACCGAATTTTAAAAGGAAAATACAAATTAAGGAATAGAATACTTACTTGCTACTTGAGTGGGGAGTTAATTATATGACAACCACGACCCTATAGCCTCCTTCAACAATGAGGAATTAGATTTTGTAGAACCATCTTCAATGAGGAAGAAAATTTACGGAATTTTGATTGAAAATGGTCAAAGGACCAAATAATACTAATGAAATCACGACAAATGCAATATCGCTCTTTCTCATCGATTCATTAAGTGTGATGTCAGTAATCTCATGAATGGCCAAAACTGCATGAAAGACACATGTTGTCGACGTTGCACCAATATCGATCCATATTTTTACATCATTTTTTAATGACATTTACCTTGGCTACCTTAGAACTGAGGTAAAAAATCTGTTATCTACCTCTATTTTTTTAACTGAGGTAATTAATATTTTTACTTTAAAAAACCGAGGTAAAAGAACTTTTTACCTTGGTTTTTTGGGCTAAGGAAAAAAACCGAAGTAAAATAGCCGAAGTAATAGTAGTTGTTTCTTTTAGTGTCTGCTCTTCGGGAATCATACCACCACACACCATGTGGAAGTCGAAAAGATGTTTGTTGGGATTCTCCTCTGCCTACCAAGAAATGAAGGTAGCAAATGTATCAAACCAGGCTTAAGCTCAACAAGCCCATTTGGTCTAACCACCGGATGTGTAATGCACATAGGTTATTGACCAAGGTTGGGGGCCATTATCTACCTCAATGGGACTTGCCTTAAAGTGATACCTCCTTGAAGAGGTGGGTGTTGAGGTCCTCCTCCTGGATTCTCATCTTCATGCTCTATGGAAGTAGATGGGTCCGCAAAATGGTCACTAGAATGAGTGTTATTCACACTTTCCAAAGAAAGCTTCCTAGCCCTTTTCAAATTCATCTCTAACTTGGGGTCGTAGTGTAGGGGTTGTTGTGAAGAGGATCACATATTTAACATACACAAAGAACTTGAACAATATGTTTCCAAGCCATGCGAAAATGACAAAACAACTAGAAACCAAAATAAAAACAAACTAACACATATTCACAACTAGCACATATTCATACATAATATGACAAAACACTTAAAAATAAATGCATCTTTCCTGGCATCGGCACCAAAATTTGGGAGTTCGTCGCCGTACCTCTCAAAGTTACTATTTATAAGTCCTAAATGCTTCCTAAATGACAACTAAATAGATAATGACAAGTTGTGGTCGTCCACAAAGAAGAGTGATCAATCTAAGGGTTTAAACATATAATGCAGATACTAGACTAGATATACATATACATACATATATAAAAGCAATGAAGGAGGGAGGGGGTGGTGGTTGGTTTTCTAAGTTATGAATTTAAAACACAACAAATATATAGCAAAACAAGGTAACAATGCTAATCATGCAACAAACAACTAAAAATATGATAAAATCAACAATTGACAAAGCCTTGAGGGCAACTAATCCTCACTTGCAAACCTCTTATACATCCTAGATTCATTCATTCACATTTAATGGCTATGGTGAACGTTATCACTTCATTTCGAAGCTAAATATACATTTCTTCTTAAGAGTAATTTGCAAACATAATCAATGACAATTTGCAAACCTCATTGATAATTACTTTAGACAAACAACGCCTAAATGTATTTCATCAATGTCATCATACACAAAGAACCATAGACTTGATAACAAGCATACTACCAAATGCGTAGCCATTTAACCAAACAAAGCATTCATTAGGTTAAACCTAGAACAAACAACATTCAAGATTCAACCTTTCATTGCTACCCTAGGACAAATATGATACCAATCCACATTAACATATTCATCTAGTAAGGCTCACATTATACAACAAGAAGTTCTAATTTTATGTTCTTGGATTTTCATGTAAATGAGCTAAGAAATTGTACACTTTCCTAAGACACTAACACTTCAATCATACAAACATTTTATATTCTCAAACAACCCATGACATAAATGAAGTAAAACTCAACATTAATGGCACAGTAAATGCTAAGCAATAAATGTTCATAAATGAGCAAAATAGAGAATCTTATTACATGGATTTGGAAGCTTCAATCAATTTCTCCAGAGTGATTAACTTAGCTACTAGAATCCATACTAATAATAAAAAACCAACCAAATATAATTCAAGATAGAACAAAGATGAAAAAAAGAGAAAACCAGGGTTTAGAATTGTAGAAAATTGGGAAGAAGAAGAAGATTAGAAAGAGAGAGAATAAAACGCTATTTATAGTACAAGAAAAAAGAGAAATGATTCTGGGCCCCATTTTTCGCGAGTCGTGATGGATGCCCAGAAATAACATCATGGTTTTCATCCTTTTTCTTGTCTTCTAGCTTCCTCTCCACTTCCCTTCTCTTAAAATCTATAAGTCCTTAAAAGGTGAGCTTTATGATCTTCAATGGTAATCGGTTTTCAAGTCTCGATATTATTGCATTGTCATACAAAATCCACTTAGAAAATGTATAAGAGCGTAAAAGTCACTCTTACCTCTGTTAAGAGAATTTCAAGATAAAACACAAGTTAATGACAAAAAAGAGAGCAAAAGTAATCCCAAAAAAGTCCTAAAACATGCATATAAAATGGACACTAGTATGTCAAATGGATCAACCAAAAACAGTAGAACATGCTTTGCTCTAATGTACAACAACTGTGCCGAACGTCCAGTCTAGGCTTTTATTTTTCCGCTGGACAGCCAACTACTTTTCAGCAATGGTTCTGGAATTGGGAAAAAGGTGCACCGGATGCCCAGGTTTTCGCGCTATCCATTTCCATTATTTAGAAAATTTGGAAAAGAAGGAATAAGAAAGTGTTTGAGGCGAATCAATCAATCATGATGTGCCACCTGATTTAGCAATCAATCAGGCGAATCAATCAATCATGATGTGCCACCTGATTTAGCAATCAATCATGATGTGCCACCTGATTTAGCAATCAATCAGGCGAATCTGGATGTGATTATAGACACACAGCATACACAGGCTCTAGACATTGAAGACATTCAGATGGAAGCCATACCTAATTTCAATCAACATCAAAGGATTGTGCTACAACTACCAATTCTGAGGTTCGATGAAGCATACTGGAAGGAGACCGGACATGGAGCTGGAGCCTGGACAATATGCTCAACAGAATCAAGCCCTACAGAAATGACGAATAGAAGACATTTTCTGGCTGCCTCGGCGCTAATGGTTGAATCAAACACCTTATTGATGGGATTGCAACAAGCCCAACAACAAGGGATATCACAATTACAGGTTTTCTTGGATATCTAAGTACTGGTGAATTTGCTTAACAATCCGGCTGTTTTTCCCCCCGTCGAATGTGGTCACGATGGTCCAAGATGTTCGTCGTCTTATGGAGCAGTTTAGTCATGTTTCTTTTAACAAAGTGCACAGGGATGCACTTGTCTTGGAACACGAGGGAGCAAACGCTCTAAAATGTACTAATATTTGCTATTTTAAAATAATATTATATATTTACATTCATTTTTTTTAAAGCGGAGAAGTGTATTGATTTTCAAAGGTAAAAGAATTTTGGAGTCCGAAATAAACAATTCAAAGGTCACATAAAACTTTATGCATAGTACATTAATGAGAAAGTCTTACTAGAGACGACCTGCGTACAAATGTACTTTTTACATTAAATGTAAGTTTTTATAAAATTTAAATATTATATTTTAAAAGTTAAAATAAGTAATAATGTATATTTGAATGTGAAAATATAAAAAAATATTTTAAATTTCTAAATGTAGTATATAATTTAACAAATGTAGTATATAAGGTAAAAAAATATGAGGATTGTCTATAATCTTATTGACATGTCACCTGTAAGGAGACTCACTCTTATGCAATGACTATAGCTTGCAGGATGCACAGCCTCACACAGAAAGGGGAGATAGACTTATATGGAAACTAGAAGATACATGTATCTTCTCCTTCAAATCAGCCTATAGAGGCCTTACTCAGCAATCAGGTAATTTTCCAGCCACTAGATACATCTGGAACCCCAGACTACCAAAAAATTTTCCATTTTCACATGGAAGCTGCTGAATACTCTCCTTCCTTTTGATGATGTCTTAGTCCAATGTGGTTTTAGCCTAGCTTCGAAATGTCCTGCATGCAATAATCCTGACTCAATAGAGCATTTTTTCACTTCATGCCATTTGGCTCAAGCAGTTTGGGATAATACTTCGGATATTCTGGGGATTCAACTGCATACATTAGACAGCTTGACTCTAAGGTTTTTTGCATATTGGAATAATACTGAACTCTCTAAGGTGCATAGATATATCTGTAGAATGTTGCCATCTTTGATATGCTGGTCATTATGGAAAGCTAGGAATGCTTTCTATTATGACAAAAAAAAATTTCACAAGCACTAATTAGTAAAGAAGTGAGAGATCTTATCTTTCTTTCATTCTCAACCAAACCTGCTCACTCCAATGTGTATCTTATCAGAAGCTATCCTATTTCCTCCCTAATTCTGCCTCTGAGACCACCACCTAAGCCATCTATATCCACTATCTTTTGGAAAAAGCCACCACAAAATAGTATAACTGTGAACGTGGATGCATCCTGGTCCCCCAACATGTCCACAATTGGCCTCATAGCTAGAGACTGGACTGGTAAGCCGTGCCTAATTCAATCTTACACTACCATTGCTAATACGCCTTTAGAGGCTGAAATGAAGGCCATCCAGGCAGCAGTTAGATACTTCTCTAGTTTGGACCCCGGATGTTCTTATATAGTGGAATCAGATGCCATGCTTGCGGTGAACATGATAAACAATCCTAGAAATGCCAAATTGTCTCTATATGTCTTAGCTTTCCAAACTCACTCTGAGCTTGACCAGGCTACACTAAGACATGTCTATAGGGAATGTAATGTAGTTGCTGATGCAATCTCAAAGCATAAACCGACCCATCCTTCACAACAAAACATTAGCATCTCTAACATTCCAGCATTCATCAGAGGTCTTATCGAACTGGACAAAAATGATTTCCCTTACATCCGAACACAGAAGCATGCTGCTAAATATTAGATACAACCGAGTTTTTCTTTCCTTTTGTGCAGGGACACATCATGGATGTCAAATTCAACCGTGGACAAGGAACAACATGGAGAAACGCTGAAGACAATGGAATTGAAGATTATGATCACCTTCACCGGTATATAGAATTATTCCCTAGGGTTTCAGTGGTAAGTTGCCTGGCCAAAGTTAGTGATTAACACAGGGGGTGGAGGTCGTTCACTTTGGAGATGCAACTTCCAGTACCTCTAGCATTGTGCATAAACTGCTTCTTCCTTGAGCCTGGTGCATCGAGCAGGGAGCCCTCGAGCCCTGGAGTCCTCGAGCAATCAAGCTTTGGTGGCCTCAAGCATTGGAGCCCTTGAGCCTTGGAGCGCTCGAGCACTGGATACCTCAAAGGATATGGGACTGAAGATTATGATCTCTTTCACAGGTACATAGAATTATCCTCTAGGATTCTTGTAGAAAGCTGCCTGGCCATAGTGAGTGATTAACACAAGGGGTGGAGGTCGCTCACTCTGGAAACGCAACTTCCGTTACCTCTAGCACTGTACATAGACTATTTCTTCCTTAAGCCTGGAGCATCGAGCACTCGAGCCTGGAGCCCTGGAGCATCGAACACTCGAGCCTGGAGCTTTGAGCACTCGAGTCTGGAGCCCACGAGCCCTGGAGTCCCCCTAGCACTCATGCTTTAGAGCCCTCAAGCCTTGGAGCCCTCGAGCCTTGGAGCCATCGCGCACTGGATACCTCGAACACTCAAGCTCTCAAGTCCTGCCGCCCTCGAGACATCAGGTACTCGAGCCATCGAGCCTCGAACAATGGATACCTTCGGAGCCCTCAAACATTAGACCCCTAAAGCTTTCGAGTCCTCGACTCGAGCTCTCGAACCATTCAACCTCGAGACTGGATACCTAGAAGCCCTCGAGCACTGGAGCCCTCGAGCACTGGAGCTCTCGAAGACTTGAGCCCTTGATCACTGGATCCCTCGAGCACCCGAGCTATACACTCAAGCAATCGAGCCCTGGAATCATCTAGTCCTGGAGCTTTGAGCCCTCGAGCCTGAAGTATTGAGTACTCGAGCCTGGAGCCCTCGAGGCTTGGAGTCCTCGAGCACTAAAGTTTTAGAACCCTCGAGACCCGGAGCCCTTGAATCATGAAGCCCTCAAACAATGGATACCTTGGAGACCTCGAGCACGAGCAAGCATGCCCTCGAGCACTGAGGCACTCGAGACCTAGAACCATCGAGCCATGGAACCCTCAAGCACGGGATACCTTGAACATTCAAGCCCTCAAGCACTGGATGCACACAAGCCCTTGAGCCCTACAGCACTGGAGCCCTCGAGCACTGGAGCCGTTAAGCACTCAAGCAATCGAGCACTGGATATATCGAACACTCAGGCCCTCGAGCACGAGATAATTCGAACCCTAGAGCCCTCGAACCTAGGCAGCCTCGAGCACTGGATCCTCGCGCACTCAAGCAAACCAACTGGCACTTGAACCTCAAGCACTCAGCCACCCGAACACTCGAGCCCTCCAGACCGCGACCCAGCAGGTACTTACTTCCTTTCCATCACATCCACTAGTCCACTAGTATTAGATCATTTTTTTGAAGGCAACGAGGTTGTCTTATCGATGTAATATTCCAAAACATCATTGTACATCTTTTGGTTCTACATAGGTTTGGGGAACCTAATAAATATCCCCCACCTTAGAGTGCATTTAAAAAAATGACTATAGCTTTTAGGGTGGGGTTCATTTTAAAATAAACTTAAAAGTGAAGGCATTTTTTTGTAAATATAGAAAATTTTGGGCTCCTGTATAAGATAATTTCATTAAGAGCAAATGGCTTTGGTGGCCCTTTAACTATCACGATCGTTCACATTCGGGCCCTCATTTTGTATTGGAACACTTTTGACCCCTTAACTTACAAAACTGATGAGTCGTGGCCACTCCGTCAGGTCAAACCGTCAACCTAGATTTTAAACGTTAATTTTAAGGGGGAAAAAAATATTTCCAACCGTTCTTTTCCCATTTCTTTTTTACTTTTTATTTTTTTAAAATTTCTTCCTTCTTCCTTTTTCTTTTTTTTCCCATTTTCCTCTCCTTCCCCTTCCTTCTTTCCGCCGCTCGCCACCCCTGCCCTTCCCCTTCCCTCTTTCCGCCACCTGCAACCCCTGAATGTCATGTTTTGCGGTTGGAGGGTGTGTAGCAGTTTTCCATACTTTGGTCACACCTATTCCGATAATCCCAAAAGTATCGCTCCTTGAAAGGTGACCGACCGGTCCTGGGTTTATATTGACTCCGCTATCACCTTTTTTCCCTCCGACAATCAAATTTTCATTCTTTGACTGTTCGCGGCCTTGCTTCTTTGCATTTTAAGAAATTAATGCACTCTTTGTAGCTTATAGAGTCGTCGCAGGGGCCACTCTGTCCGGCCCATCATGTACTTGGCATCTTCTCTATATATCCTCACAATATTTAAAGCACCAGTACAACGTCGGAGGAGGAGGCGGCAGCAGCGGAGGTTGCGGTATATTGTTGCAATCGTTTACGAAGGCACATATTTCATGAATCATATGCAGGCCTTGCTTCCAAACAAACCACACACCATTTATGTTTCTCTTGCCCATGATTTGGGGAAGGGTGGTGGGTGTCAGAAAGGGGAAAGGGGAAAGGAGAAAGGCACACTACAAGAAATGGGACTTTTTACCTCAGTTCTACAGGACATTTTACCTCAGTTTTTAAGGACATTTTACCTCAGTTTTTAGTCCACAAAAAACTGAGGTAAATATAGCCAGAGTAAAAAATACTTTTTTACCTCGGTTCAGAACCAAGGTAAAAGTACCTTTTACCTTTAATTTTTTACCGACGTTGCCATCCATGTGCATGCAACTTTTTTCATAGCAAGAAGGCAGGCGATGGGAGATGAAATGATGCAACATCGTCAAAGCCAATGTCGATCCAATTAAGAGCGACGTCGCAGACCATTGCAAGCGACATCGTGAGGATGTTGCACAAAAAAAACACTTGAACCCAACATATCAAGGTTATTTGAAAATTTAAAGTCGATCAAAATATCAAATCCCTGTATACGAATAAATATGAGGGACAAATACAAAATTAGAGTTGGCATACCAGATTCACATTGTAGCCACCACACACAGTTCAAAAAAACGTAAAAGTACCATTATATGCTACAGATATAAATTAAAATGGTCTCAAATTAATCCATAACACTGAAATTAACTAACATTTTCAAGTGAAGCACACCCAATATGGGAAATGAGAGCATAATCCTTTTTGTTAACATTCTGAGCGGAAATGATAGAACCCTCTACATTCGCATTAACCTTTTAATTTAGGAGATGGCTTAGGATCATTAGAAGTAAACTAGAGGCTGTCAAGATAATTCACTCTGCAATCTTGCAGCTCAGAAATAGAAGACAGGGAAGGAAGACCAGTGAAATGCAATAACAAGGCATATGGATGTCCATCATTAGATTTTTAATGATAAATTTAGCATTTAGCATAGCCTTCTGCTGCTCTAATATCTCCTCATACTTAACCAGTGATGGTAATTTCATCACCTTCAAGGTAGTGTTTGTCTTTGTGGCTCTATCAAAGCCTCGCACCAACCAACATTGTGAGCAAAAATGGAAATTTCCTCAAAACAAGTGACCAACGAGAACTTAGGGATAACTGGGCAAACCGGGACCTTTAGTCCACATCTCCTCCAACTCAGCACGTAGCTTACTAGCCTTTTCTGCAATGACCCACGCAGGGTGATCAGCATCTTTAAGAGAGACCTTTATATCTTCACGTTGCATCTTGCTTGCCTTATACTACTCCAATAGCAAACTGTCTTACTTGGATAATTTGGCAACCCGCTCACCAATGAGCTTGAGACTCTCAACGATCTTATGAGATCATTCAGATAAAATACTCAAATGAACATAACAATTAGATATCGTAGTAAAAGCATACATATATAACAGAAAATTATTTCAAAATAACAATGAACATACCACAACCGTCGACTCATGTAGAGAGAACTTGGAAAGAGTAGCAGGAATGGTCCTATCTGCCAATGACTTACTACTTTGCAGTGAAGGCATAGAATGAGAATGATTAGTGTGACCTTTTTTCTCAGAAAGCTCCAAGGCAGCCGATGAACCGCCACTCCATTTTTTTTCTCTTTTTTACTTCTTGAGCATTAACTACATGCACCTCCTTCCTTTCTAGTACCTTACCTTTAATATGCACTAACTAAGAGTTCGCCTAGTTTTCTTGAGAGACACCATTAACACTAGTACAATGCGGTAGGACTGGTATGTTTTCCTTCTCCTCAGGCTCCTTATCAGAAATAAATGACCTGTCAATCTTTCGCCCAAGTAGATCTGTATCTACCATTCAACATACAACTTAAGTCAAGCAAACACACCAATACAACCGAGCAATACAAAAACAACAAGAGATAACTAAAGAAATATACGACATCAAAATAAAAATTAATGCATGTGAAATAGGAAACCATAAATTAACAACAAACACATTCGCTCTCAGATTTAGCAGGGCCCAGAGCTATGAAGTATTCGCTGAGTTTTAAAACAACCTCAAATTTACAGTAAGATGAAACTCCGTGTGGGGAAGATTAGACTTAGGAAAATTATAATTCCAAGTCGGAAGAACTGTTTCACACTCAAGTTCCAGTTTGACATAACTTTTTGTGTGCCACATACTACAGTTAGTAGAAACCCACTGGCGAACTCAACATTGGTAATGATTGGATAAAAAGTAAATTCACAAATGATTTTTTCACCTTACAAAGCTGATACTAGCTATGAAACAAGTAAACAAAAAAGGGACGTTAGCTTGGGTACACACATTGTTGAAACCTACAATAATCGTGATACCCTTAGGATGAAACTGAGACAACGCAATTTGATATGATAGAAGAAAATCTATAACATGATAAGGAGGGGAAAGACAAAATCAAACTTGAGAAAATCTTGATAAAAAGATAAATAACAAATAGCGGGAATGAAAACACTCTTTGAAATAGGAGGAGCTTTAAGCTCAAACAAGGACATGAATGGAAAATCAATCTGCAAATTTTCCAAACAGTTATCAGACAGAATGCTATTAATGGTGGAAGAACTGGTGAGACGATTGGAATCCTCCCCAAAGTCAACATCATCAATCCAACCATCCTTTATGGGAGAATCACTGGAATTAGGGGTAGACATTCTAGCAGGAATGACACCTGAAATCTGTGATGAAAACCCTATTAATTAGAGTTACAAAATATGAACAACGTATTCTATCAAAAATAAAAAAAGTAACACAAGTAAAATGCTGGAGAAGAGAACTGAGTAATTTCCTTGCAAACATAAGCAAAAAAATTGGATAAACAGAGTCAGCACTCAGATTCGCAAGTGAGAAAAACATTAACCAAAGGAAAATAAAAAGGATGGAGAGACTTATGAGTTCAAAGAGCGGAGAACAATGATGCAAAGGAAGAAGAAGAGAATGAGGATATAGAAGAGTGCGGCATTTGGAGAAGAAATAAAATCCAATATTAAAATCAAGACAATGAAACAACAAAACTGAAGTGTTAAATCAGTCAAAGACATCATGATGAAATCTTGGCACAAAAAGTAACTTACATGTTATGGAATATGAGATGACGGTGGTATATGAATATGTGATAGACTGATATGTAAGAGAGAAAGAACAATGGCGGAGCTAGGTAAGTCAAGTCATGTCATCTATAAAGTAAGCAAAGATTACGGCATGTGAGAGAATTCCTAAAAGTGCAGCGAGTGATAAGGAGAGAATCTCGATTTAATGATACAAAATTGCAACAACCATGCCTATCAAAAGCTCTAAATTTGAAGTATGAATTTAAATTCAAATTCAAAAACCACACATCCCAAAAATTACATATGTACCCAAGAAGCATGCAACACTTTGCAAAGATAGTATAAATTGATGTGTTGACGAACACATTGTTACAACTTAGGAGATCAATTGAAGAACAGTTCACACACATTCAACAAACACAATCATCACATCATGTTCCATTCACACTATGGATGTAGGGGTGGAGGGGTTTGTGGTGTATACCTAGCTCAACCCAAGACTTGGCTATGAACCAGACAACACAGAGCCACACTTAGAAATGGAAAAGACACTCGTAAGTGACCCAAAATTCTAGTAACAATGATACAACCCACAATCTAAAACTCTAACAATGCGGAGCCACAATCGTGATCTACTATAAATATAGGAGAAGCACCACTGAATCAGGTAAGCACCACTGACTAAGAAATAAAAATTCTCTAAAGGAAAGAACAGACTTGATCGTCGAAGTATTTTCCCCTGAATCACTTTTGGGGTCTTTCTCGCAGGACTCCATGGTGATCGCTAGCCATCTCACTTGACAGGGACTACTACATTCAGGTATAAATATGGAACCTTAACAAACAGTTCAAGCTTTTCTTCACAATTTTCCCTCAAATTCCAACGGTTTCCCCCTCCCTCCCTTCTCTTCTCTCTTGGAAAAAGGTATGTTTTTTCTAATCTTCTATGGCATTTCACACAAAGGACCGTAGATTTGATAACGAGAAGTCTTCTGCCAAAGACATAGTTATTTAACCAAATGAAGAATTTACTAGGCTAGCCCTAGAACACGCCACATTCAAGTTTCTTCACAATCTGATTGTACACTTTTGCTACTCTTTCCTTGTGTTTAGCTTCCGTGATACTTGCCAAGTTTCTTTTCTCCTCTAGTTCGTCTAGCTCTAGCTTCAGTACATATGGATTTTCCATGTCCTTATAATTGCTTATCCAGAGACTTGAATTTCAAATTTCTATGGGCATGACTGCTTTGTGAACGTACACCAAAGCGTATGGCATCTTCCCTGTTGGCAGTCGGATGCTTATTCTATATGACCATAGCATTGTTCGGTAGCTCAGAGTCATTTGTGATGTTTGGCCTCATGCTCTTGCTAGTGCAGATAATGATGATAGTACCCCTCTCCGATACCTATTATCACCAACCTGTCAGTGATCTCTATTATTCCATAAAGTAACAAACCCATGTCCCTCATGTACTAGAGCTTATCATCCACACGCTGAAATCTTTCAAAAGTCTCCTCCTGATGGTAGTCTAGCTGATCTCCTAGCCAGTGCACACCCTGCCTTACCCCAAAGATAGAGTCCCCAATGACTTCACTTATTCCTGCTCATGTCTCGGCGGCTGAGTCCACATTTGATAGAAAGAGGCTGACCAGTACTCTGGTGAACTGTTCTCCCAGAATAGGATTAACTGTGGGTGATGCCATATATAAGCCTCATTTCATGAAGGAATTGAGATAATGTTCTTGTATGTCTCAGGACATAGACTTGGTGGAGGTGCACGGCTGCCATGCCTGCTTGACTCTGTAAAATCATTAAAATGGGAGGAGATACTGAGCCTATGAGAGTCACTAGCGCCATACCCTGTGGAATGATATGGCTCCTTATGAATACTAAATGGCCAATGAAATAGGGGTGGTCATCTAAATACCTAATCAAATAGGGGTGGTGGCGCTATGGGATGCTCAAAAAATGGTGGTGGCATAAGCTGAGGAAGTGCTGGCATTGGCTGGATAAGGTGATGATCGGTGGGAATAAGCTGTGTGAAATGGTCCGGAACTGGCTCATCATGTATAGACTCCTCTTGCATCAGCTCCTAGTCATCCTCCTACTACTACTCACCATCCTCATCCTGATAGTGGGCTCCCAAAATCATCTCTGAACTGCATCCGACTGGATAATAAGATCCTTTAATAAGAAATTCTAAGCCATAGTGGTTCTCGTACTCTAGGGAAATCTCATAAATTTCTTACCCTTATACATCCAGTGGACAATCCCCACACTCAACTTTATCAACTTTTCCTGTGACAAGACTGAGGGAGTGAGTGTGTAAGGATAGCGCGGGTTTTCCCACATCTCATCATCCACCAAAAGGTGATAATGATCTACCAGGAACGATATCATGCCTCCAATCTCTATCTTGCCAGTGATGTACCAGGAAAGGTCGACACAGTGATCAATAAAATTTGTCCACCAGATAAAGCCGGGCTCGCCCAAGGGAAATCAACCAGAGTATCCTTCTATCCTTATCAGAAGAGATAGTGGCCTCCTGACCTGCCCTTGACTTGGGCGTCATTAAAACACAAACTGAGGGACTTACAGGTCAAAGATAGAGATTTATATTATGCACCCTAATCCCACTGCTATGCTACCTAGAAGGTAGTTAGTGGAAATCCCTGGGTTTGTCCCCAAAGATTCTAGGGCTCAAGTACTAATTAACACACAACCTCGTGTGGTCGACAATCCGCACGAGTGAAAGGAATAGCAAGTAGTGTAGACATGCAACTTGGGGGAGGAGGGGGGGTTGGGAGGGGTTTGGTATTTTCAACTATCAACTACAAAGCATTAAATGAACAAACGAGAAAATATTTATGCTTGGCACTTGGGCATCATTTAGCAACATGGTAGTTCTAATGCTTCAATCCTTGATTCATTCACATAAAGACTTACAAAAGACCTATCAGTGTGTTCACAACACGTGGTGTGGCCGATGGCATACACTTCCCCAACCCTGTAACGCTGGGTAGGCTTGCAACCCTACATTGGCTCTAACACCATAATTAGAGGAGTAGAAAGAAGTCCAGCCATCATTGTAGGTTTGTTTCTCCCCCGTGCTATTACGTCTCGGGCTTCCACCATGAATGCAACTACTCCTCCTGGGTCCTATATACGCTAGGCCCGAGGATCATAGGCACTTTATCTGTGATACTAGGATTTCAACACAACACCTAGCATGCTACTATTAGCTATCTCTACCAGCAACCCTCAGAAAATGGTTATGAAGTTAGATAAGACTGGTGCAATGGAAAATAGGTTAGATAATTCTCGAATCCCCCATGCACACACCCATGCGGACGCGTTCTCGCCTACCCATTCTAACATCCGGGTTTCTCTTCCCAAGGGGGAATCAATATAATATCATAAACACAAAGGTAGGGGGAACATAATGAATCTCAATAAGCATTTAGAATATACCAAGTGCAAAAATGAATCCCAAGCTCAAAATATACTCTACAAATATTATATCCATGGAAAATATTAGGTCAGATGTCATGAATATAGAAAATAAGATAAAAGGAAAAGATAAGAAAAATGAGAAGGAATGAGAAGAAGAACTCTCCTCTTCCTTCTATCTAAACTAGAGAGAGAAACTAATCTACATTATACCCACTTCTATTCTTCTTCTTAATGGTTTAGTAGAAGACCAAGGCTTCTATATATAGTAGTAGAAGATTGGGACTAAAAATAGGCCCAAAATAGGCCAAAAATAGAAAAACCCTAGGTCAGAGCCAAGGCTTCATAGATCGGCACAGATGGCACGGTCTGCGAAGCATTAAAGCACGGGATGTGGGATCTAGCCCAGTTTGTGAACATTCATAGCCATGAGCTGTGGGATCTGCTATGGTCCATGAAGTAGGTCACATGCCACGGTCCGTGAAGATTGTCATGGACCGTGAACAGTACACAATTTTTTATCAGAGGTTTCCCACGGTCCATGAAGATTTTCACGGACCGCAAGTATCCTGTGTTCTTCACTTAGAACTTTTGTTATGGCCCTTGAAGTTTTTCACGGACCGACTCCACACTTAGCCAAATCTTTCATTCTTCATCTCTAAGCTTCACGGTCCTGGGTCTTTGTCACGGCTAGGCGCCTTTGCCTCATGAAGGTCTCATGCATATCTTCACAGAACTCCTGGAACTCTTGTGTAGCATGGTCCGTGTGCTTTGTCAAGGGCTGTTGGTGCTTGACTATAAGCCATCTATGACCGACCGTTGGTACTTCGTTGGCTAAACTTCGTTTGCTCGAATCGGGAGGTTTAGTAGTCGATTTTGAAGTACTCAAGAAGACAAATACAATGGAACCATCCTTGAAGGATAATTCTTCCTGGATCATTCTCGGACTAAGGTAGCACTCCTCAGACCACAATTCACCATTTTCTCCTTTGACCGTCTTGAACTTCAAAGCCGCCTATCTTTGCCTTCAATCTCTTTCTACAACGTATTGATGTTCGTGGCCTTTATCTTCTACCTTTCTTACGAACAGCCTTCACATTGAATGTAACCAAAAAGTACCCATAGAAAACCTATTAAAGATGATCACAAGGAAAATCAAGGAGCCCGTGGATACACGATGTCTATTAGTACCAATTAAGCCTACAAAATGCGGGATTCAAACAAGAAAACAAACCATGGCTGTACAAACCCCGTGTCACATAAACTCAACTAATACTAGAAATCTACCAACTAAAAGTAACTAAAAATGATGTCAAATACATTGGTTAAAGCATGCGTAATGGTGCAGATCAGACTCCCCATACTTAAACCTTTACTCGTCCTCAAGTAAATAAAATCAAACAAAAAGGTTCAAGTAGAATGAAGCATGCAAAAATAGCCAATGCATTTAAATTATTCCCAAGCTACCCTAGTTCCCCCATGAAGTTGAAAATCCTCAAAAATCTCACACTCTCTAAAGTTCCTAAAGCAACCAAACCACCCAAAAATAAGTAAATGTGTATAGAAAGGATAAGTGACAAAAGATCGGAATAAAACCAAGCTTACTTTCCCCAAACTAGTCCCAAAAGCATTCAAAGAGTAATCCTCAAGAAAAACAATCCACCAAGGAAATCCAAAAGCCGCCGACTTGGTTGCAATATAGGGATAACTCAAGATTCTCGACCTAGTTGCAACCAAGGAGTCTGATGTATCATCAACCCAGTCTCTTGTGTAGCACGGTCCGTGGGATTTGTCAAGGGCTGTTGTTGCTTGACCATGGGCAATCCGTGACCAGCCGTTGGTGCTTCGTTGGCTGAACTTCGTTTGCTTGATACGGGTAATCAGGAGTTTTAGTAGTCAATTTTGTAGTACTCGAGAAGAAGAATCCAATGGAACCAGCCTTGAAGGATAATTTATCCTGGATCATTCTAGTACTAAGGAAACACTCTTTGGACCATGACTCACCATTTTCTCCCTTGGCCATCTTGAACTTCGAAGCCGCCTATCTTTGGCTTCAATCTCCTTCTACCACGTATTGATGTTTGTGGCCTTCGTCTTCAACCATTCTTTCAAATGGCCTTCACATAGAATGTAACCAAAAAGTACCCATGGGCGACCTACTATAGATAATCACAAGGAAAACCAAGGAGCCCGTGGTCCATTAGTACCAATTAAGCCTACAAAATGCGGGATTTAAACAAGAGAACCAAACATGACCGTCTAAACCCCTTGTCATGTAAACTCAACTAATACTAGCAATCCACTAACTAAAAGTAACTAAAAACTCATCCTAGAGTAAATAAAATCAAAGAAAAAGGTTCAAGCGGAATAAAGCATGCAAAAATAGCCAATGCATTCAACTTATTCCCAACCTACCCTAGTTCCCCCATGAAGTTGAAAATCATCAAAACTCTCACACTCCCCAAAATTTTGAAAGCAACCAAACCACCCAAAACAAGTAAATGTGTATAGAAAAAAATAAGTGACAAAATATCGGAATAAAACCAAGCTTGCTTTCCCCAAAGTAGTCCCAAAAGCAATCAAAGAGTAATCCTGAAGAAAAACAATCTCCCAAGGAAATCCAAAATCCGTCGACTTGGTTGCAAGATAGGGATAACTCAAGATTCTCGACCTAGTTGCAACCAAGGAGTCTGGTGTATCGTCAACCCAGTTTCTTGTTTTTTTTTCACAATTGTTCTCATTTTTTCTAAGAACCCTTTCAGTTTTTCATCCTATCTTTATCCCACAAAATGTGCTCACCTCCCACCTTTTTCCACATGGCCTCTCACTTTTGCCTAGATTTGTAAGCCTAGATTTGTAAGTCTAGCCAGGCCAAGCCTCTCACTTTTACCTAGGCCTTTCGACCTATCTAGGCTTTTCCTAATGTTACCCAAGTCACCCTTTTGGGTTTTCGATTTGCCAGGTTAAAAAAAATCAAAATTCTCTTAGAAAGGCTATTAGCTACATATAAACAACCAAAAATCATAAGTGTTATATAATCCCCTTCCCCACACTTAAAGTTTGTATTTTCCTCTATGCATATACAAAATCAAAGGACACATGTCAATGGAAAGAAATAGGAAAGCACTTATTATGAAAAAGGAACACTATAATATACCCTCGATGGCACAAACATGGAATGTAAAGAACAAACTACCATCACCCTCAATATACTACCCCAAACCTCTAATCAAGAAAGTTCAATCTAACCACTATCATGCATCACAAATCGAATAAGGAATTGAATCAAAATGAAGAGTTACCTCTTAGGTCTCGATGTGTGTGTCTTAAGGGTTTTGAGGGTAGGTGGGTTTTGGGTCGTATTTTTGTGGTGGTAGGGAAGAAATGGTGATTGGGTGGTGTAGGAAAGTATGTGAGTTTAAAGGGTCATGCACGTCTACACGCCCCATCAATTTTGGGTTTGGGCCTCCTCCTTGTTTACCATTTTGAGCATCACGAACCATGTACGTCTACATGGTCCATGAATTGGACTCCCGGGTTCCTCACCTTCCTCCATAAACCATATGCTTGCTACAAAACAAACATGCACACCAAGTGTAATAGTGTCCCAAAAACAAAAAGAAGCTACAAATAGAAAAACACACCAAAAATGCTAAACTAATCTCAAAACAATTTCAAGCTCGGGTTGGCTCCTGAGAAGCTCTGTATATTTAAGGTCATCGGTTTGACCCTAATGTTATCCATAAGGTGCGGGTTTGTACCCCATTACCTTAGACAACCAAATATGAAGAGCATGTGGGTAAGAATCTTCCAAGAGGAAGATATAGTGGAGGAAGAGTAAACCTTAGAGAGAATAGGTGGTTTGGAAGCTTACCATATTTAATTGGATTCCCAATGGTTTCCTCTAAGGTTTCCAAAAATGTGGGAATTGGTTCTGTAGGTGGAGGTATGAGTGCAAATAAGTAATATGGAAAATTACGTATAATCACCCCATCCTTAACTTCTTCACTCTCAACAAACCTTTCCACATCCCCTTTAGATTCATCTACCTAAATTTCACCTTCAACTAGGGATTGTTTATTTTTGGAATATTGGGTTTCAAGTTGGCTCACCCTATTCATCAAATGAAGCTCTTGCCCTTGAACTTTCTCAAAGTTTGAGAATAGTTGAGTTCCCAATTTGCGAATCTCGCTAAACACTTGTGATTAAAGTAAATCACTACTCTTGGTAACATTAGCTATAGCTTGCAAAATTTCTACACAATCCAATTTTGGAACCAATCCTAGGGATTGGTTTTGGGGCATTAGTTAAGATAGTAAAATCCAATTATCCAACCCAATGTAATGGTTTCCCGATGCATTTCCATACCATGAATTTGAGTTACCACTAAACCTCAAAATTGGAGAGTCGTGGTATAGGTAACAATCTTGATCCCATTGGCCTTGGGAATCAACAACTCCTACCTCTCTCACAACTTCGCTCATCAAAGAGCAAGTCTTCGTAGGGTGATCACACTGACATATCCTACAAAATCTTGCCCTTTGAGCCATTCTTCTCCACTCAACCTTGGGCAACACTCTATAGGATAATCACAATGACACACCATAAAAAGTTCCCCCCATTGAGTGTTTTCCCAAACTTTGTTTTCTTTTCTATTAAGCACTAATAAAGAAAACACACAAAATTCAGAATCGTAGTGCAAGGGTGCTCGGTGTTCACCAAGAACTCAAGCAATACCTACTCCAGAAAATAAAAACAAGAAAAAGATGAAAGCAATACTTACTACTCACTAACACGTTATGCTCAACTAATGCTCAAATTGAAGAGCATCCCCGACAGAAGCGCCAAAATTTGACATGTCCTTGACTCGGGAATTGTTAAAACAAAAGTCAAGGGACGTACGGGTCAAAGATAGATATTTATGTTCTGCACCATGATCTCACTGCTATACTACCTAGATGGTAGTTAGCGGCAAGCCCTGGGTTTGTCCACAAGGATGCTAGGGCTCAAGTACTAATTAAAACACAACCTCGTGCGGGTCATCAATCGACACGAGTGAAAGGAACAGCTAGTAGTGTAAACATGCTACTGGGATGGTTTGATATTTTTGACTATCAACTACAAAGCATAAAATAAAAAAAATCAAAACTATTTATACTAGGCACTTGAGAATCATTTAGCAAAATGGTAGTTCTAATGCTTTAATCCTTGATTCATTCACATAAAGACTTACAAAATACCTATCAATGTGTTTACAACACGTGATGTGGCCGATGGCATACACTTCCCTAACCCTATCATGGTTAATGCGCTCGCAACCCTCAATCGGCACCACCATCATAATTAGGGGAGTAAAACGAAGTCTGGCCATCATTGTAGGTATGTTTCTCCCCTGTGCTACTACGTCTCTGGATTCCACCATGAATGCAACTACTCCTCCCAGGTCCTGTATACGCTAGGCCCGAGGATCGTAGGCACCTTATCTATGATACTAGGGTTTCAACACAACACCTGGCTTACTACTATTAGTCATCTCTACCTGCAACCTCTCAGACAATATTTAAGAAGTTACCTATGACTGGTGCAATGCAAAATAGTTCAAAGCATTCTTGAGTCCCTCGTGCACACACCCACGCGGACGCGTTCTCCCCAACCCATTCTAATAACTAGGTTTCTTTTCCCAAGAGGGCATCAATATTTGCACCATACATGAATGTATCCCAAAGTGTGTTCTTATATGTGGTGTACTATTCATTCATTTAGAACAATAATATCACAAACACAAAGATAGGATGATGAATCTAATGAATCTCAATAAGCATTTAGAACATACCAAATGCCAAAATGAATCCCACGCTCAAAATCTACTCTACAAAGGTTAGATCATTGGAAAATATTAGGTTAGATTCCATTGATCTAGAAATTAAGATGAAAAGAAAAAAAATAAGAAGGAAGGAGAAAAAGAACTCTCATCTTCCTTCTATCTAAACTAGAGAGAGAAACTAATCTACATTATGCCTACTTCTGTTCTACTTTCTAATGGTTTAGTAGGAGACTAAGGCTCCTATATATAGTAGTAGGAGGAGATTAATTCTAAAAATAGGCCCAAAATAGGCCAAAATAGCAAAACCCTAGGTTAGCAGCCAAGGCTTCATGGACCTGTACGAATGTCATGGTCCATAAAGCATGCAAGCACGAGGTGAGGGATCTGGCGCAGTTCGTGAACATTTATAACCGCAACTATGGGATCTAGCGTGGTCTGTGAAGTAGGTCTTGTGCCACTGTCCGTGAAAATCGTCTAGGACCGCGAACAGTACACGGTTTTTGCTAAGAGTTTTCCCACGGTCCGTGAAGGTTTTCATAGACCACGAGCAGCCTGTGGTTTTTGCTTAGAACTTTTGTCATGACCCTTGAAGGCTTTCACAGACCGGCTCCATACATGGCTTAATCTTCAATTCTTCATCTCTAAGCTCCACGGCCCGGGATATTTTTCACGGCCCGACGCATTTTCCTCGTGAAGGTTTCATGCATGTCTTCACATGACCCATGGAACTCTTGTGTAGCGTAGTCTGTGTCCTTTTTTATGGGCAGCTGGCGCTTGACCATGGGCGGTCCATGACTGGTCGTTGTTGCTTCGTCGGATGAACTTTGTTTGCTTGCTACGGGTGAACCATTAGTCTAAATCGAGAGTTTTAGTAGTCGACTTTGTATTACTCGAGAAGAAGAATCCAATGGAACCATCCTTAAAGGCTAGTTCTTCCCAAATTGTTCTCGGACTAAGGAAAAACTCCTCGAACCATGACTCACCAATTTCTCCTTTGACCGTCTTAAACTTCGAAGCCTCCTATCTTTGGCTTCAATCCCCTTCTACCATGCATTGATGTTTGTGGCTTTCATCTTCTACCATCCTTGTGAACGGCCTTCACATAGAATGTAACCAAAAAGTACCCACGAGTAACCTACTAAACATGATCACATGGAAGATCAAAGAGCCCGTGGATACAGAATGTCCATCAATACCAATTAAGTTTACAAAATGCGGGATTTAGACAAGAAAACCAAACATGGCCATCTAAACATCTTGTCACGTAAACTTAACTAATACTATCAATCCACCAACTAAAAGTAACTAAAAAATATGTCAAATGCACTAGTTAAAGCATGTGTAATGGTAGAGATCACCTCCTTGTGGAAACCGGCCACAACACTCAAAAGCTATCTCAATGTGGGTGCACTATGTCATTGTTCTTGCTCTCCCTCCCCGTCTGCCAGGTGATGGTGGGCCATAACGTGTATATCTCTGTGAGCATTCCATCTGAAAACTCAGGCCAGTTACGCATATGTCAAAGCACGAGGCACATCCCCCAAATGAAGTCCCACATATTTCCCCATGTTTCTGTTGTTATCCTCTGTGTCAGTTGACATAAATTCCACAGTATACCTAATGTAGGTGAGGTCCGACTGTAATAAAATCATCCATACCAATGCTTAGTAGAAGCACCTTGACTTGTTTGTAGAGTTTGAGGTCCTTAAGGGTCCTCTCATCTACAAACTTTGTCTCTTGGATAGGGCGCCCTCCTAGACAGCCTCACCTCTCTTGCTGGCTCTCGGTTAGTGCGGTAAATCCCATAAGGGTACACTAGGTTCCCCCTCTCTGTCTATGAGATATGATAAAAATATAGCACAAATAACAACCTAACAACAAGAATATGCTAACACTCTTCAAACAACCACTTCAAACTTCCCCACAAGTCTCCAATAATCACAAGGCCCCCTTCATCAAAATGTACTAAACATGCAGATACTAAGAACATCCAAAAATTTCCAAATTCAAATTTTGAAAGCAAGGTTCAGCCGAGATGCCTTTGTAGAAATCGGAACTGAAATTTCACAAAATTGTGCATGATAACCATGCATGATTCCTCGCAGACAAATTTGCAAAAATCTCTAACACTTGAAATGGACCGAAAATCGAGTTCTTGGGAGAAAACTTGAAATATGGCCGAACTAAAATTTGGGATTTCTGGGCTGAATCTTGATATTTTTGGAAGCAATAATTAGGGATTTTTGTTGGACTCGGAAAAACGAAGATTTTTGGACAAGTTTGAGGTAAATCGGATGAGAATTGAGAAATTTATGGGAAAATTTTGTTTTTTAAGAGGAAGAGGAATGAGTTTCGGGTTGGTGTTCTTGAGATGAAGGGGAGAGAGAATAAGGAGATGAGGGATAAGGTTGTTGGACAGAAGGCTTTATAGGGGGTTAGGTAAAATTTGATTGGTTGGCTGGGGTGGCAAGGTGTGTGCCCGAAAAAGCCTCGTGCTGGCGCAGGTTCATCGCGCCACCGCCTCGTGCCACACCATGGAGCTTTGTGTTGATGTGGCGTGGCATAGCCCATGCCATAGCACACTCGTGTTAGGCTGCCTGGCACAAGGTTGACCCAGGTTTATACCCTTTTAACTTGTTCCAAAAAATCCCTACATCCAAAAACACAAAAACCGAGAGTAACACTATACAAGATAAAAATGGATGACTAATATTCCCTAAAAATACCACAAAAAATAAATCACTTTCCCAATACTCACTAAATTTTTGAAAAACCACTAACTTGAAATAGAACACCATTTCTTTATTTTTATCCTCACGACTTATTATTTCATGCAATTTTTGGAAAACTAAAAAGAGTGGATTGATGGGTCACCGGAATCACCATCCTTGATGCCACCATAGAATACGTCCATGTGGACGGGTCTCCACATTATTCTCAGTTTGACCTTTACGTTGGGATAAATGAACCAAACACATCCATCATTTTCAATAGTAGATACATTCTTGTTGAGTTTAGGAGTAGGAAGGGGCCTAGAAGTTTTTAATTCCCTAGCCCATTTCTTTCTCTGCTGCATGTTAGTAGTGGAATTCTGAGGCAAAACATCCTTATTCAAAATAGAGAAACATGATCGACACAAATTGTATCCCAACAATGATCTTTTAAACAAGATAGGACATGTAAGGCTTCAATATCGGGCAATACCTAATCCAAATCATTTTCAAAGAATTCACCAACGCATTCGTTTTCATTCCTCATGCAAGAGTTGTCAATTTGAACATAGACTAATCATGCTTAAACTTGTAAATATCAAACTCCACCTTATCAATGTCATCCTCTAGGGTTAGAGTTCCCAAGTGGACATTGATCTTTGTCCTTGGCATTTTTAGAAATGGTCTCCCCAATCATATTGAGGTGCACTACCATCGTGCGCTACGTTAAGGACATAGAAGTCCGCCAGAAACACTAACTTGCCCACTCTAACTATTCCATCCTTCACTAAGCCTCGAGGGCTAGCTTGGAAGTTATCAACGAGTTGAACAATCACCCTAGTGTCCCTAAGTTCACCTATGTCTAGGCTTTCATAAAGACTATGAGGAATAACATTTATAGATGCTCCTAAGTTAAGCATAGCATTTTCCACTAACTTCCCACCTAAGGAAATAGGTATTGAAAACATCCCGGGGTCATCACGTTTCTTAGAGAAAATTCTTATGATTTAGAGTGGTGACTCCCCTCATTTTTAATTGCCCTAATTTCCTAATCGGTTTGTTCCTATTTTTAGTGCATGCATTTTTCAAGAATTTAGCATAAGAGGGAAGATACTCAATCAACTCCAAGATAGGAACAGTTACCTCAACCTTTTCGAAGTTCTTCCGAATGTTTGCATCATTTGTTTCCACCTTCGGCTTTCCCCTATGTGCACTAGGAAATGGCGGTAGAAGGGGCACCCTCGCCTCGGTGGTTGGGAGCTCTTTGGGAGGCTCCTCCTCAATAATAATTTAATGCTCTTCAAATTTGGTCTTATTGGCTTCCACAATTAGATCATACTCTTGCACAATGTCTTTCTCGGCCTCTCGCACCTCCTTCCTGCTCCTTAACTTCAATGTGCTCACATTTCTTGGGTTCACATCAGGTTGGGAAGGTAGATTGCCATATTCCTTAGCCTCAAGTTGGCTTAATAAAGTGGAAAGTTGACCGACTTAGACTTCAAGGTTTTTGATACTTGAGAATGCCCTAGTGCCAAGTTCCTCATTCTCCATTCTTGTTCACTCCGCGAACACATTCTGTTTCTTTAACAATTGTCCTATGGCATCTAGGATTTCTTCCTAATCTGACATGTACAAGGTGGAGTTGTTGTTGGAAGACCTTTCTCCCCTAGGATATGGTTGAGGTAGTTGACCTCGGTTGTACCCTTGACCTTGATTCTCCTTGCGTCAATGACAGTTAGGGTGATCGTGATACCTAGTGTTGAACTTATTTTCATAGGGATATTGCCTCTCATTTCCTTTGTTCCCCCCGGAACCGTTGTTGTTGTTGTTGTTGTCTCCTTGCAAATTGCCTAATACCTCAGCTGAAATCCAACTCATTCACCTCATCCACATCTTCAACCACTTGTGGGCATATGTCGGTGGGATGGTCTAAATTGAATATTCTGCACACTTTGATTTGTTGAATTCTTTCCTTCATGAATTCCTTCATCATAGAGGCAAGTGCTTGCACTTGCTCTTCCAACTTGGGAGATTAAGTTGGCCCGTTCTACGTTTTCACTATTAATCTTGTGCTAAATTGCCTCATTCCGTTCGTCATTTCGTCAAAAAAATTCATTGTGTCCCTCAGACTCTTGTTGGCAATGGAACCATTGCAAGCTGCGTTAACCATCCTCATGTCATTATCACAGAGCCTTTCGAAGATGTAATACACCAAGTCGCCTTCCTTGAGCGGGTGATAAGGAAAACTTTCCAACGGCCTTTTGAATATTTCCCAATACTCATATAAGGATTTGTTTGCATATGGAGATATGTTGGACATTTGTTTCTTCAACCCTGTGGATTTTGAGCTTGAAAGTACTTTTAAGGAATTGTCGCTTCATATCCATCCAAGATGTAATGCACCCCGACAGAAGATAATGCAATACTTTGTTGGCAGGTTGTCGCTATACCTTTCAAAGTTAAATTTATAAGCCCTAATAAATCCTATCTACAATTAAGTAGATAATGGCAAGTCGGTGTCGTCCACGAAGAAGAGGGATCATTTCAAGTCTTTAAACATATAAAGCGGAAAACATACTAGGCATAGATATACACATATATATATAAAAGCACATAAATGGGGGTGGGGGGTTTGGTTGGTTTTTTCTAATTTATGAAATTAAAAGACAAGTAACTAGTAAAGCAAGAGAATAATGCTAATCATGCAACAACAAATAAAAAGATGATTAAATAAAAAATTAACGGAGTCTTAGGGGCAATTGATCCTAACTTCCAAACCTCTTATAGATCCTAGATTCATTTACTCATTCATTGACATTTATTGCCTACGGGGAATGTTATCACTTCCTGATTGAAGAGCAACATTCATTCATTTTTAATAGTAATTTGCAATCACAAACGACGACATTTTGCAAACCTCATTGATAATCACTTTAGGAAAATCACACCATAAAGGTATTTCATCAACGATACTTCACACAAAGGACCACATATTTGATAACAACAAGGCTTCTACCGAAAACATAGTCATTTAACCAAACAAAGCATTTATTGGGCTTACCCTAAAACAAACTACATTCAAGGTTCAACATTTCTTTACATCTATGGGATAAATATGAGAACAATCCATATTAACATACTTATTTAGCAAGAATCACAACAGATTATACACTAGAAGTTCTAAGTCTATGTTCATGGATTTTCATGCCAAATGAGTTGAGAAATTTGTAATTTTCCTAACACCCTAACACTTCAATCATACAAACACTTCCGATTCTCAAACAACCCATGATGTAAATGAATTAAAACATAGCATAAATGGCACAATAAATACTTCCCAATAAATGTTCATAAATGAGTAAAATAAAGAATCTCACTAAATGAGTTTGCAACCTTCAATCAATTTCTCCCAAGAGATTAATTTAGCTAACAAAAATAATAATAACATCCATAGACAAATTAATAGACAAATAAAGAGAGAAAAGATGAAAACGATGAAGAACCTAGGGTTTGGAAGGAGAGAATTTCAACCAAGAGAAAGAGTTATCAAGATAGGATAAGGTTTGGGTTATTTATAGTACAAAAGGAGAGTCAAAAGGGAGTCAAACACGTCAAGTGCGCTAGTCGGAAATTGGGCGTGCGGGCGCAGGAGGCAGTAAAGTTAGAGCAAGCCATCGCGGCCTAGAGCGAGCAAGGGCCGCGCGAGCGTGAGGCATGATGAGGAGGTGTGCTAGGGCAGGGCCACGAACACGAGCTGGACCGCTGGCACGAGGCCTGATGCGATGGAGAGGGGCACTAGGCATACACCTCTCACGGATATGGTACTGAGAGCGATTCCACTGTGTCATCCGAGGTGCACTAGAGCACGAGTGCAAGCGCGGGTCGCGTGGGTGTTAGGTGCTGGCTTGTGCCCAGAGCACGGCCGCTCGAAGGGACGCACAGGGTGCTCAAATGGGAACTGGGGGCTTTCACCATGCTCATTTTTCATCACGCGGGGGCATGGTTAAATGTGCTGCCCCCGCGCCTGGTTCTTCATCACCCAACTGGTCTTCGCATCGGTCGTTTAGCCTTCGTTCTTCAATTTTTGTACTTTTCTTCTTTCACATATTATTTGTGGCCTTCAATATTCTACCATTCTTGTGAATGGCCTTCACTAAATCAGTTTGAAGTGCTTACGAGCAATCTACAAATTAAGCTTACAAAAAGGGATCTAAACGTTCGTAAGGACCAAAAATCCATTAGACTATAAATAGGTTACAAAATGAAGGTTTTAGACATGAAAACCAAAAATGGCAATCTAAAACACTTATGATGTAAACCTGCCTAAATCTAGCAATCATTCAACAAAAGGATAACAAAATAGATGTTAAATGCTTTGGAAAATACATGTGTTTGACATCTTATCATTTGTCGAATCTCGCAGTGAGAAGGGAAATGATCGAAGGTTGTAATCCTCTTCTGAGACTCTGTGAGGCTTCATGCTGGTGCATACAAGATGGAACTCTGAGAGATACTTGTTTGGATCCTCCCCAGCCATCCCATGGAACGTCAATAAGCACTGAATCATTCCATTATTTAGCTCGCAAGTGACATTGGGTGGCAACGGGGGAATAGTGATGCACAGGGGGTTGATTCTCCATATTTGGAGCCATCAACTCCCTCAAAGAGCGGTTGTCCTCTGCCATGACGACTTGCCTCTCAAAAACTGGTTCTTGTGGAACCTTTGCTCTAGTCCTCCATCTCTTTCTCCTCCAAATACCTGTGTCTTCCGGTAGTTCTGGAAAAGTTTCTAAGTTTATGATACTGGTATGTACCATAAACTAGAAACCAAACAAAAACCAACTAAAAAACAACACTAGCAAACAGATTAAAAGCAAATGGAACAACTATAAACACAGGCTCAACACTGACAACCAAATAAAGGAACAAGAACAAAACAAAACAAATACAATACAAACTATTCAACTAACGTACTATGCAAGTTAACAATTAAACTTTTAGACTAGCATCCCCGACATCGGTGCCAAAATCTTGACCCGCTACCACCTCGGGGTTGTAAAAATGATCCATGGGAGGTCAACTAAAATTACCCCAAGGTAGAGGGCATGCGGTTAAAATATTAAAAAAAATTATCTTCTGCTCCTGTTCACACTAATATGATACCTAGAGGGTAGATAATGGCAAGTCCAAGTTTGTCCACAAGGATGCTAGATGTCTAAAAGCCAACTACACGCAGGCACATCCGGGTTGTCAATCCGTCTGTATGTTAAGAAAAGAAAAATATTGCAAACCAAGTTTTTGGGGTGTTTTAAACTAACAACAACAAACATGTTAGATCACAAGAGAATAAAACTATATAAACTAGCACTTGGGAAATATCTGCATAACATGATAAGTGATATGCTTTGATCCTCGACTCAATCAAATTCAAGACATGCAAACCTATTCTAGAGTTCACGACACGTGGTGTGGTCGATGGTCAACACTTCCCAATAATTTTCACGTAGGGTGCGATTGCAATCTTTTCTATAACTAAGGGAGTTCAACAATGACCCTACCATTTTGAAGATCTATTTTTCCATCATACGATTACGTCTTAGGCACTCCACCATGAATGCTTCTCCCTAGGCCTATAGATGAAAAGGGATAGGCACCTTATCTATGGCCCTACAGTTGCATATAACCCAAGTTTTCTACCAATGTTATCTCTGCATGTCACCCTTCGAACCAACTCGCCGGCTAGACTAGTATGCTATCATCGTAATGGTAACTCGAAAAAGACCTACATGCACATGCCCACATAGACCCGGACCCTGCTACCCATATCACATCTAGGTTTCTCTTCCCCAAAGAGTATCGATAGATGCACCAACATGAATGTAGACTATGATGTGTGCTAATCTTAGTGTGACATTCATGCAATTAACAAGAATATGAAGAACAAGACAACATAACATTAAAACACATAGAAATATGTAGATCTAAAGAGTCTCCTAAAACATACACTAAATCATGAATACAAATAAAATCCTCAAGTAAATTAACTACTCCCTAAGCATTGAACCCAAGTATTTCATTGGATTAAATGCTCTTGAGCAAAATCAAGAAGAAAATAAATGGAATTAAAGAGAAGGGTTATTCCCTTTCACTCTCTAAATTTCTCTCCAAGAGTGTAGAATAATGTTCCAAACTTAGCCAAACTTAAACCCTAGTAGACAGGCTTATATTTATAGTTGTAGGGAAATGGGCCTTGAAAAAGGCTCAAAATAGGCCAAAAAACTAGTAGGCGCAAATGGGACAGGACACCTCGTGTGGTACAGCCGTTTTGGGCGCTGCTGATACAGGCCATGCGGCGTGGCACGGTCGTGCTGGATACTGATGGCATGGGTTGTGTGGCCTGGCACGGCAATGCTGAATGGCTCTGGCACGAGCCGTGGTGGTTGGCACAGTCGTGTTGGTTACCCTTTGCACAGACAGTGCTGGATGACACGAATCATCGGTTGGGCATGATCTTTGGCTTTTGGATCTTGCATTCCTGTATCGGTTGGCACGAGCCATCACCTGGGAGTGGTGTATCCGCCAATTGAACGACATGGGCCATGTGGAACTTTGTAGGCCCAGTCAATTTTTAAGCAAAACAATAGCACAGCCGTGTAGAACATCACACCCCATCGGCTGGTCTTCGAATCTTGAGTTGAAAAGACACAGGCCATTTTAAGGGAAACAACATGCATCTATACTTGGCCGATTTTTGGCATGGTGGACGACACGGGTCATGCTGAGGCCGGCGGCTCGTGTCAAGAGAGTTTGGCACTGGCCTTGCTAGATGAGGCCTCGTGTCAGGGGCCTCTGGCACAAGCCATGCGAGACGGAGGCCTCGTGCCAAGGCTAACTGGAACGGGTCGTGCAGCGCTGGGTTCCTCATGCTGGTGCCTTTAGCACGGCCGTGTCGGCTGGCACAGATCGTGTTGGCAGACGCGACCGACCTTCGTCTTGAGATCTTGGACTTCGACTCCACTCTTTTTTTGGCTACTTTCCATCTACTACCACACTTTAGCTTGTGGTCTTCTTGTCTACTACCGCCCTTGCGGACGACCTTCTAATATTTAACCTTGCAAGTGGCCTTCTACAAAATGACGACAAAATACTTATGATCAAACTACTAGTAAGATCACAAAGGAAGATCTAGGTGATCATGAATACAATGTATCTATTAGTTCCAATTAACTCTACAAAAATTGGGATTTAGATAAGAAAACAAACAATTGTCATTTAAACTCTTGTCGTGTAAACCTAGCAAAAACTAGAAATCAACCAAACAAAACATAATAACAAATGTGTCGAATGCATTAGTTAACGCAAACATAATGGTGCAGATCAGCTAGGGATAAGGTAATTTCCCTAAATAACCAAAATATGACATCTAATCTCCCATCGAGGGACGTGGCTTACTCTGAATATTGTATCCCAAGTACAACCCCCCCCAGTCTGGGCCAACATTTGAGATGTTTCAAACCCTAAGAGCAGCGACGTTGAGATTGGCATCGAGTAAACCACCATTGCACATAATCCGAGAAAGGGGGTTACGGTCGGGTTTGGATTTCTCCTCCTAGGTGTCCTGGACAGGATACCCTTGGTACTGGTTGGGATTGAGGCCTTGTTTGTTCTACCAAGGGCATTGAAGCCATAATCCCCATCAATGGTTGAACCAATCTACGAAGGGGTATTGATCGGTGAGTATTCTGGTTTTCCGCAATCATAAGGGTTTACGCTATCTATGCCAAATCTAGTTGTGGGTGAAATGCGGTACCACCTGTGCTACGATTCGCCTAGATGGCCCTCTCATAAGCTTCTATATGAGAGTCATCCAAGACTTTTGTGAATTGGCCATCAATCTCCACAAACGAATTCGGTGCAGGATATGACGAAGGATCCACTAGGGTGACACCCCTCATCCAAGGATTGATGTTGACCTCTGGCTGCCTTGAAGATCCCGCAACCCTAACATAAGATCTTTCTACACCTGGAGTATTTTGAGAGGAAAACTCAATGATGGAAAAGTGAGCCAAAGTGTACAAGCGTACCGATGAATAGTGAGTGAATAGTAAAGTGAATCATTATATCACGCCCTGTATTTTACTGTATTGCGCCTTGTATTTGTACTATTAAATATACTATATGTATTTTAAATTTAATAATTAAATAATTAAAATAGGTTATAATTAATATTAAATTAAAATTATATTTAACCCACACCACCTCCACTGGAGGTGTTTGTCGGCTGTCGGCGGTGGAGTACGGCAGTCGACGGACGGTGTTCGCCCACGATGGAAGTGGTCATCCGTAAGTATCCGCCGTCATCTTCTCAAAGATTCTGGCATCTTCTCCGTCAGCTACTCCGGCGAGATTCATCGTCCCCAGTCATTTTCCTTTCAAATCTGCCATTCCCACCAGATTCCTCCCCTCGACAGCGCCTGTTCTCGTCGCCTAGCTCTGATTGTCATTCTCATCTTTTCCGTTCTCATTTTCCCCATCATTCTTGTTTTCCCTCCGGTCTCGTTTTCCCAGCCCCGACCGACTCTCCTTCTCTAGTTCTCAATTTCCCTTCTTTTTCGGTTCTCTTTTCCTAATCCCTGTGCCTCTCTCTTTTTCTGGCTCTCCTTTCCCAAATTTGGCGGCTCTCCATCTCTGGATCTCCCTTTCACTTCTCTCCCGATTCTCACTTTCCTTCCTCCCTGGCTCTCATTTCCAAAGCCCGCCCAGTTCTCGTTTCATGCATACACCCGGTTCTCATTTCCAATCGAGTCACTTGGCTCTCGATTCCACCGTCGAGAACCAATCGCTCGAGAGCCAGGAGAGATTGTTTCCTGGCGGATTGCTAGGGATGGGAAGGGATGTAAGGGTTTAGCTGGGGACGAAGGGCTCCAGAGGGGGGATCTTCCCTGATGAGGGACGAGAAGGACAGGGACACCGAGAAGAATTTTGAATGGTGGAAGGAGTTTGGAGGGTTTTCCGGCGGTGGTGGCTTGGAAGACTGTATTTCCTTTTTAAATTATTTTTTAACTTTTTTGTCTTCTTTTTTCTAAAATTATTTAATTTTATACATGTACATATACGTATTAAGGCGTAAACAAGTAAAATACAGGGCGTGATATAGTAATGCCCATAGTAAAATAGGCCTAACCTTAGTATATATACGTTGGTCATAATGAGGTGATTACCTAGAGTTAGGATTTTGTTTGCTTGTGAGACAATTAGTAGAGTTTAACAAGGAGTGGAATACTACTAGGCTGATGGGCTAGATAGGCCCATCAGAAGAGAGTCAAAATATTGATAACATGTTGGGTAGAGGCCTAACATCAGTGGGCCCTCGAGACCATGTATCATCAATTGAAAAAACATCAGAGCATCAGAGTACGTAATCATAAAATTGAAGTTGAAGATTTCTTAAATTTGAACCTACCTTGGAGTTTTATAATTAAAAAAAACTACTTGGAGATATTAACGTAGAAGAAGCAAGGTTTCTTGGTGTTGGAGACTTGTGGAGATCTCCGGTGGTGGCATCAAGGAGGAGGAGAATGGCGGTGGAAATTATGTAGGAAGGAGGAGCCGCGTACAATAATGGTTCCAAGTCGTATCCAAGTCGACTGAACCTGAAATACTAGTTTGATCTTCAAGAATGTATTCTATTTTTATTAACTACAAATAAATTCTTGACATATCAATAAGGTTACGGACATGTCACCTGTCAAGGAACCTTCTCTTTTTATTAAAGATTATAATGGAGTTAAACCCACAAACTTTCATTAAAGATTATAAGAAGTCTTTGGTCTCTTCATAAGTTATGACATACCATCTCTAAGAGAAAGTCCAACAGTTTCTCTAAACTTTTCTCTAGAATAGGGAATGAAACTCAATATTCCCTATATTTTTTTCATTCAACTCTAACAGATTTTCTATTTTGCATAATCTGACATTAATTACACCATGGATCTTTTTTCATTTAAAACTAAGAGCTCACTTTAATCACTTCAAAATATTATGATATAAAAATAAAGTTAGTTTTTAAAAATAATTAATATAACTAATTTGAAACTAAAATTTTGATGTTATCTAGAAACTATTTTTTTTATATTCACCCGGTTTAAAAATAAAAGGTAAAACACAAAAAAAATCAAACATTTATAAATAATAGATCAAAGAGATTAACTCAAATCTTCTAAACGATTACTATTGACAAAACCCTATAAAATCATAAATAAACATCACATATAAGTTTGAGATTGTAGTAAGAGAGCAAAGTGGTACTTCTATTAAAAAAAGTTGTAAATTGCTAACGCAAGATTTCTACATTTTTATCTTGTTGATTAGATAGAGTTACTTTAGTTATATGTCTTGTACTCTATTTGTTCCATTTAGTAATATCATAATGAAATCACTCTTTCATTATATCAGAGTCTCATTAATCTTGACCCTGATTTCTTCCCCTCTATATTTTTTTCTTTTTCTTTCATTGCTGAAAGGCTTTCCCGGTGGCGTTCTTTTCCGGCATAATTCCGGCCAACTCCCGGTGATTTTTTGGCAGTCTCCGGCGAGTTTCAATTCATCACCACCAGCTAATCTTCCTTCTCTCCGGCACCGGATTCATCTTAATCGCTGTCTAATTCTCCGACTCAGTGACACCGTCCATCTCAGTCAGGTCACAATCTCCGTCCCGGCAATGCCATCGCTCCTCTCAGCGATCCTCTCCGGCGACTCAACATCAGCGGTCTTCTCCGACGACGCCATCACTCCTCCCAGCGGTCTTCTCTGACAACTCAACAGCAGCGGTCTTCTCCAGCGACGCTATCGCTCCTCTCAGCGGTCTTCTCCGGCGACTCAACAGCAGCGGCGCTCCTCAACGATTAAATCTCAGCGGTCTTCTCTGGTGCAGAGGCGCGTGAAACCACGCGTGTATCGTCCAGTCACACGCGCAGCCAAAGTGCGTCAGTCCACGCGCGCATCAATCCACGCACCGAGAACACGAGCGTCAGAACACGAGCGTCAGAAGTTTTGCATTCTACTCCTTGTCCTTAGGTTTTAGGGAAAGTCTCGGGAAAGGCAGCCTTTCCATAAGTTTATGGACAGTCCTCAGGGGCATTTGACTTAAATGTTGTAATTTTTTATAAAATTTAAATATTGCATTTTATAAGTTAAAACAAGTAATAATATGTATTTGAAGGTGAAAATATAAAAATATATGATATAAAAAATATTTTCAAAAATTTTAAATTTTGTATGTAATTTAAGAAATGCAGTGTATAAGGTAAGAAATAAGTGGTCTGTCCATAAGCTTATGGACAGGCCGCCTGTCAGGAGACCCACTCTAGGTTTTATTGCTATTATGGCTTATGTTGCTCACTTTCGATGTGAATTGTGTGATATTTCGGGCCAGTCTGCTTCTTCGTGCTCTCGATTTTCTTCTTGTTCTTGTGGCAAGAACAACCGTGGCTCCAAATGGATTGTGGACTCCGTGGCCACAAAACACATGGAATCATCCTCCACTGTTATTGATCAAACGACTCTGTATCAGGGTCTCATTTACGTCATTGTTGGTAATGTTTCTCAACTCTCTATTACTCATGTTGGTGATTCTCACATTTTCAAGTCTCTGTCCCTTTATGATGTGCTTATTGTGCCTAATATCACTCAAAATTTTCTTTCAATTAGCAAATTAACTCGAGATTTGAACTCTGTTGTCTGCTTTGATAATCGCTCATTTGTTATTCGACATAAAATCACTAGTGAAACCTTGGGTCACGGTCATAATGAAAATGGGCTTTATGTTTTAGACTATAGTGCATATGCTTTAATGTCTAATGTGGAGTCAAAGAAGTCACGTGCGCCTTTTGAAACTTGGCATGCTAGACTTGGTAATGTTCTGAATTCCATTATTTTTGTTTGCGTGCTTCTAGATCCTTAGTTGTCTCATCGGTTATGCATAAACCCACCCTTTGTGAAGCGTGTAAAAAAAGCTAAAGGGAAACGTTTATCTTTTCATACAAATGAAAAACGTGATCCTATGGTACTTGATCTAGTTCATTGTGATTTATGATGACCCTCTCCTATTTTATCTGCTGATGGTTTCTCCTCTATGTTATTTTCCTTGATGATCATTCCCGACTCTCGTGGTTTTACCCACTGCGCCGCAAATCTGATTTCCGGGATGTTTATCGTCAGTTTGAGGCATTTGTTGAGAACCAGTTCTCTTCCACCATTAAGGTATTTCAGAATGATGAAGGGTCTGAGTTCGTAAATGGTCGTCTGCGCTCACACTTTCAGACAAAGGGCATTTATCATCAGATTTCTTGCCCATATACTCCTGAGCAGAACGGTCGGGCTGAGCGCAAGCACCGCCACATTGCTGAGATGGGTTTGTCTATGTTGTATCACTCGCATGTTCCTCTCTCCCACTGGCCTGACGCCTTTGCTGCAACCACTTATACCATAAATCGGTTACCCACTCATGTTCTTGGCGGACGATCAACATATGAAGTTATTAATGGTCGGACTCCTATATACACCAATTTTCCTGCTTTTGGTTGCCGGGTCTTCCCATGTGTTCGTCCTTTTTTCCGACCACAAGCTGTCTCCTCGCAGTATTCGGTATGTATTTATTGGCTACAACTCACAGTATAAAGGTGTTCGGTGTCTCGATCGCACTACTAGCAGAATCTATGTCACTCGACATGCTCATTTTGATGAGATAGACTTTCCATTTGCCCCATCCATTATTTCGACGACCGGTTCTCTACTTTCAGTGTTAGATGTTTCTGCCTTTCTTGATCCTGATTCTGACTCGGCACCTCCTTTGCCTACAGTTTCTCCTGTGCCGACCCTATCTCCTTCGGCCCCTTGCTCCATTTGTGTTATAGATCTGGCTCAAGTTTATCAGCCAGCACCACCTGCATCTCCGACGGCCAGTCCGACCGCCCAGTCTCCGCCCAATTCAGCCGCCCCTTCACCACTTGCCTCAGCCAACTCCATTCCCCCGGCTTCTCCTCCTAGACCTCGTACCCATCGGATGGCTACTAGGTCAGCAACTGGGGCCATACAACGCATGGATTATTCAGATATTGTCACCCATGATCTTACTGCTGCCTTACTTGCTCGGTCTCAGCCCACAGATTATCGCACTGCCCTTCAGTATTCGGCTTGAGTTTCTGCTATGGATGACAAGATGGCAGCTCTTCGTGGTTAGCGCACCTGGGACTTGATGTCTTGCCCTTCAGACGCTAACATTGTTGGCTCTAAATGGGTTTATCGACTTTAGTATCGACCAGATGGCACTATTGAGCATCATAAGACTAGACTTGTGGTGCAGGGTTCCTCATAGATTTCGGGTTTTGACTTTGACCACACTTTAAGTCTTGTGGTCAAAGCCTCCACTGTTCGGACAGTTCTCGCAATTGCCACGAGACCAGGTATCATCAATTGAAAAAACATTAGTGGGCCCTCGAGACCAGGTATCATCAATTGAAAAACATCAGAGCGTTTGAGTATGTAATCATAAAATTGAAGTTGAAGATTTCTTAAATTTAAACCTACCTTGGAGTTTTATAATAAAAAAACTACTTGGAGATATAAACGTAGAAGAAGCAATGTTTCTTGGTGTTGGAGACTTGAATGTGATTCTTCTTGTGGAGATCTCCGGTGGTGGCGTCAAGGAGGAGGAGAATGGCGGTGGTGCTGAGGAGGAGAAGAATGGCGGTGGAAATTATGTAGGAAGGAGGAGACGCGTACAATAATGGTTCCAAGTCGTATCCAAGTCGACTGAACCTGAAATATTAGTTTGATCTTCAAGAATGTATTCTATGTTTATTAACTACAAATAAGTTCTTGACATATCAATAAGGTTACGGACATGTCACCTGTCAAGAAACCTTCTCTTTTTATTAAAGATTATAATGGAGTTAAACCCACAAACTTTCATTAAAGATTATAATGAAGTCTTTGGTCTCTTCATAAGTTAGGACATACCATCTCTAAGAGCAAGTCCAACAGTTTCCCTAAATTTTTCTCTAGAATAGGGAATGAAACTCAATATTCCCTATATTTTTTTCACTCAACTCTAACAGATTTTCTATTTTGCGTAATCTGACATTAATTACACCATAGATACTTTTGCAAAATGATCGTCAGCCAGTATCTTCAGGATCCCCGAGACGATCATTTTGCTGCTGGTACTCGGATAATGCAATATATTCAGGGTACTCTGCAGTTTGGTCTTACTTTTCGTTCTGCTAGTTCTACAGAGGTGCTGGGATACTCTGACGCTGATTGGGCTTGCTGTTTGGAGACTCGTCAATCCACTTATGGATATGATGTTTTTCTTGGTGGAAACCTTGTTTCATGAAGCACTAAGAAACAGGTTTCAGTTTCTCGTTCCAGCACTGAGTCCGAGTATCGTGCTCTTGCCAACACTGCCTCGGAAATTGTTTGGCTTACTCATTTGCTCCGAGATCTTCGAGTTCCCTTATCTGGTTCTCCCGTGTTGTATGCGACAGTAACAGTGCCATATGATTGGCGTAGAATCCAGTTGCTCATAAGTTGGCTAAGCATATCGACATCGACTATCATTTCATTCGAGAGTTGGTTACTTCCGGTAAGCTGCGAGTTGCTCATATTCCTATTTCACTTCGGATTTGAGACATTTTCACTTAAGGTCTCTCTCGTCCGCTGTTCGAGTTCTTCAGATTCAAGCTTTGCATCGACGAGCAACCGATGCTTCGCTTGAGAGGGGTGTTAGAATAAGTCAATGTGATGGTTAGAATTGGTTTGATTTGTGTTTATCTTGTTCACTAGGCTGGAGTTATTTTAGTCATAGGCTATCTCCGGTACTCTATTTATTCTACTCAATAATATCATAATAATTACGGGAAATCATTCTTTCAAAGTTAACTTGCACGTCATAATATTATAAAGAGTTAAGTGCTCATATGACCTTATGTTTTGGTAGAAAGTGCCGATATGGCCCTGTAAACTCAGAAAGTGCCCATATAACCCTATTAATTGCACGAAAGTGCTAATCTAACCCTGGAGGCCTCAATTTGACCGGAGTTCTATGAATTAACTATTATACCCCTGATTTAAAAAATATAAAAATTTTAAAAAAGTGAAAGGACAATTTATCTATTAATGAAACAATTTTCCTTTAAGACTTTATTCTTCCCAGATCCATTTTCAATTTCTCAAAGCTTCTTAATTTTTCCTAGATCAAATTTCAAATATCCATCCGAGATTCCGACAAGAACCATGCATTGGTTTAGAAACTTTGAATTAGGGTTTCTTATCCTTGTTTTGTAAAAAATCAATGACCAAGTTTGGACAAATCAATTTACCACCACTCGCTAGGTTTCTTATCTCCACCTGCGATCTGCTAACAAATCAATTCTCTACTCACTTGGCCACCGCTCGCTTCTGCAGTTCAGCATCGCCGCACTGGAGGCGGTGGCAGCGGCGAGATTGGGTCCCACTTCTCCAACACTGGGAACCACGACGGGTGGTCAGAAGCCGCGGATGGTGGTATTGGGGTCCGGGTGCGCAGGATGCCGGCTGATAAAGAACATTGATATAAGTATCTACACCATCGTTTGCGTGTCTCCGAGGAATCACATGGAGTGCACTCCTCTGCTTGCGTCTACTTGTGTCGGAACTCTTGAGTTCCGGTATGTGGCATAGCCCATTGGCCAGATTCAGCCTGTAATTCCACTGAACCCGATTCTTTCTACTTTATGGCAAATTCTACCGACGTTGATTTCAACAACCATGTGGTAAATATCAAACTCCAGTGAAACGACAAGCCATATTCAATTTCAATTTTCAGATGGACAAGCTAGTTAAAGGACCGTTCTTTGGATTTTAAACTCTATAAGTTTTTCGAACAGATCAATGGTCTGGAGTTGTTTTTCCGATCTCTGTGTTGTGTCGGTGGCCGGAGTGGATTAGGGTTCTTGGGCAGTTGGGCTCTTGATTGGACTGTTTTGATTTGATTTGTTTGGTTTGTGAATTCCGGAGGATTTTGTTGTTTTTTGTTTTTGAGCTGTGATATGAATCACGTTGCAATTGTAGGTGGGAGAAGATGTGTTTTGTTCGTGTTTCACATGGTTTCTATTAGTGGTAGAAGATGTGTTTTGTTCTTATTTTTGTTGCACTGTTCGTGTTTTTATGGTATGAAAACACATTTTGTTTGTGTTTCTGTTATTGTTGGAGTGTTGACCTAGTTTTGAATTCCCAGATTCTGATTGCCACTGCTACCAGCTGGCAGCGGCGGCTGGCGGCGGTGAAAGCAGCGGAGCCGTGGTGGAAGCAGCAGTAGTTATGAGGATGAAGAAGAAGAATTTAGGGATATTTTTATCGTTACATTTTTTGTTTAAATAATAGGGGTAGTTTAGTCTTTTTATATTTGGTTAATGCCATCAAAATACATATTCAACCTGGAATAGTGTCAAAAGGTTATATCGGCACCTCTAATGCAAAAGATAGAATTATAATCACACTTTTAAACTTTACGGGATTATATTGGCACTTATGATGAAAACATGGAGTCATCTATGTATTTTGCCCCTAAAATAAACCAAAGTAACTTCTGATTTCTTTCCAACTCTCTGATCAGAATTTAAGTTAGTAAAGTATGTTGAAACTCCATTATTCCCCGATACGCAACGTAAAGATACGCAACGTTGTGCCTTCTACTAGACCAAGCTTTTCTTATTATCTTCGGCTATGAATATTCTCGGCATCGATGCGTTCAATAACACGCCTTGCTTCTTCCTCAGTAGAAGGCACAACGTTGCGTATCTTCAATCCACTTCTAGTGGCATCTGGACCGACCGTGAATGTGAAGTAGAACTTGTTTGATATCTGTTGAAATGTGTATGGGAGTGTAATGTATTGCCATTCTGAATATTCTGTTCAATAATCGCATAATGTCATATAAATTTTGACGTTAAAAGCTTACCTCACTAGATCTTTTCTCAGGACTTGTGACATGAGCAACAACTTCCACATTGATCAGAGGCAGATCTAGATTCTCAAGCTCTGTATACAAAACGCAAGATTTGAACCGGAGGAAGTTCCCAACATCCACCTGCGTCATGAAAGATGTTTTCAGTTGCAATCCTTCACCTTTTCAGTTATCAATTTCTTCATTGATTTGGATATATTGTGATGACACAAGTAACTTGTGGCATTTGATAAATAAAAACGCGTCTCAAATGCATGGTATACTAAAACCTCATAACACTAAAAATGAAACAAACATAATTGCAAGGACAGAGAAGAGAATCCAGGGACGATACTCACAGGCTTTAAGAAGTCGACGTGGTCAACTTCCAGAAAGCGTGGTGCCGCGCCGGCAAAAGTATAAGCTGTAGCAAAGGCCAATTCAAAAGCTCTTCTCATTAAAAACCCACCAAATATTCGACCATGTATGTTCCTTTGTTGTGGCTGACAAATCAGAGAGTTCTGGAGGCATGTATCCCTTATCAGAATGCTGTCTTTGTCAGCTAAAGCTGGCATGTCACTAAATATTCTTCCTTCAGTAAGCAACTCATTAAGTCTCTTCACTTCCTCCTGATTCTCTATTCCTGGCTTTTTCTCGCCTTTTTTCTTTTTTCTCAGTTGGTTTCGCTCTTCTGCTTCTGTCCAGAGCTGTCTTTCCGTTTGAGTTTCAGGTATGATCTGGTTAACTGGAGCTGATTTTTGGGTTTTGGAGTTGCGGGCTACAAATGTGAAGTTTGCAGTAAGAGCCAGACTGTCTAAAGGAGGAGAAGCATCTGCATGAAATTGAGTTATGTTTACGTATGCAGAATAGGAGATTATTGTGACAAAAGTGAAACTACTGCTTGGGAACTCACTTGGGTGTAAAAGGAAAAACCATAAAATAAGCCATAAAAAAACCAAAACTGCAGCTTTGGGTAGCTCACTAGGGCATTGAAGGAAAAACTGTAGGTAAGTTTTATTAATAAAATCTTAACCATGCTAAAATATCCATGGAAAAAGGAAGTTCCTTCTCCCAGAGGATTTTCCAAAAGCCTCGGGAATTCTAGTACTAGTTCCAATGGCACAGGATATTCTTTTAATTTTAAATGGGCTCCTTTGAGTTCAATGCAAGGAGAAAGTACAAGGGCAATGCATTAGGTGAATACAGTTGTGCATTGTGATGCATTTTTCTAGTTTAGTACAAAGCAATAGGAAGAGAAATTTATATCAATAGGGATGTTATACTCTCAAGTTATTCAAGAAATGGAAACTAAAAAGGAAAAAAAAACCTTGATCAGATTGAGTGACTTCCAATTGAATCTCCAAGGAAGATCGCCCAACCCAGGTGACAGCTCCTTTTAAGGTGAGATCAGTGTCAACTCGAATAGGTTTCTTGAGAACAAGCTTGTCCACGGATGCAGTGACTAGAAATAAAGGTCTTGTAGAGCTATCGTTGTCGCTACAATGCTGGATAAAAGAATAAATAAATCGAAGAATAAATAATTGCCTAACAAGATAGAAAGAAGAGACCTGAGAGTACAAGAAGTAAACCTACTGCATGGCCAGCCAAGTTCACTCAAACTAATAGCATTGCACTGAATGCAGCAAGCATGAAAATACTAAATATAAATAAATCATTCCGTTTTAGTTATATAATCACAATGCACATCCATATTTTTTGTTGCCAAACCTGGCTAAACTATGATTATTGTTTGCATGGATCTTGAACATTAGCTCAAAAAGTTGTCTCTAAGTTTTAATCTATGGTAATCCTTTAAACTAGCACTTGAGAAAAGAGCCCCGGGGCTTCTTTCCCATTGAAATATGGCTATACATCTATACAAGTATATTTCATTGTTTAAAACTAAATGGCAGTGAAAGTATACAGCAGTCCAGCTAGTCGCATAAATTTCCTGCTTCCTAAGTAAGCTACCTCAAAAGGAGATAAGCAACTTAATACTTATACAACCCACAGACGGGTGAAGACCATAAAGACAACATAATCAAATGAGATAGAGTTGTAACACAAACAAGTCTACATATAGAGCAACAACAACATGCAATTCATATCCAACATAAGCACTCAAGCCCTGAAAGAAGAGCAGTATATACTTCAATGCATATAGACAGATTTACTTCAGCACAAGGCTGAAACAACAACATTACTAGGCATGCAAAGATATTGTGCATCGTATCCTCAGATATCTACAACAGGAGCAGTTGTCAAGTGAAATGAAATCAATACAAAGTGGCAGGAATGAAAGTGCATTTTTCTTTTACCTTGAAAGATATGGTTCCAGCCAAAGCGTCGAGGTCTTCGACCAATTTCCCCAGCCGAACCTCATTCCAGGGATTGCGATACTGCTCCCGGAGTACATAATCATTGGAAAACTTATACACAATGCTAGTCCTGCTCTTTGATGGAGGCTTAGGCACCAACTCATTGGGCGGAGGAGCATCATCAGGAACATTGGTAAGCCTCTCGAAAATGCTAGACCTCGCTTCCCACAAGGCATTCGTGACAGGGGAATGGTACATTCCGGGCCACAGGCTTATCGGCTTCCTCATCGAATGTCCTGCATCAATTGGAGGTGAGCTTTCGAATGGCGTGGAATCCACAGGAATCGAATCGGTAGAGACAGATGAGGCATCCGAAAAGGATCTTTTTTGAGATATGAAACGCAGAAGAGGCCCATTGGAGATGATCTTGGAGGTGGGTTTTGCTGTGTTGAATGATTTATAGAGAAACTGGGAGCAAAATGGTTCATTTTGTTGGCGATTACTTAAAGGGATTTTGAAAAGTGGTGGGAATTTGGGATTCAGAACACAGCGAGTGATTGAAGCTGAACGCCTCATTTCGTGGATTCTAGGAAACGATTCTTGCAGCAACAAAGAAGGGGCGTCTAGGTTTGGTACTACTATTTTCTCTAGTTCTTCTAACATTCACCAACTTTCTTTTTTTTTTTAAGTTCAACAGTAGTTCGTCCAACCTTTTCATAAAGCTCATGTGTTTCCAAAGAATGACTTACATCAAGTTGGCCAAAGCCTTACATTAGTTGTATGAAGGCTTACATTTGTGGCCCCAAACTAGGAGTATCATAAATGCACTAAACATCAAATTATAAATTTGAAGCGTTCATGTATAGGTGGGCCGCCGGAGTAGGTGATGGTCTGGCGACACCAACCCCCCAGATCTAGAATTAGGGTTTTAGAAAATGGGAAGAGAGAAGTGAAGAGAGAGGAACGGAGGAAACATGAAAATGTTCTTATTATACTCTCTAAAAATGTTCCTCAATATATTTATTAGAATTTAGTTGAATTAAATGAAAACATGAAAATGAATATATTAGGTAAAAAGTAGAACGAACCGATGAAAATAAAGGAATCTTATAAAAAAATAAAAATATTTCCAACATAAAAAAATAATTAAAAAAAACGTGTCATAAGAAACGGAGGAAGTACATCCTTATTTCTACTATTGACATGTTATTTTTTAGGAGTTTGAATTTTAAAATAGTGAATGAGCACATTTTATATTGCCTAACTGTATAGTCATTTATAATTAATGTAATTGATGGGGTGATTTGATATTTGTTTCTATTTATTGTGAGGAGAATTCTATAGTTTTGAAAACTTTTAAAAGTAGGCAAAGTCTTGGGAAAGACGGTCTTTCCATAGGCTTATGGAAAGACGGGGTATAATTAAAATAATAAAAGGCAAAAGGACTTGATTGCAACATTAAAACTTTAGTATGTAACATGTAGTAGTTATAAAATTTATAACCCATTATTTCTTCTCATTTACACTTTAAACCTTGGTTTTTCCATAACTTATGGAAAAACCATCTTTCAAGAGACGGACTCTTAAAAGTATATCTAAAAATATAAACAATTATAACTTTACTCTAAATTTGTTAGAATGAGGTTTTTTTTAATTATTGGTGTAATCGTTAGGGGGTCTAACAAGAGATTTTCTCATAAAGGGAGTCTTCTTACGGATGACATGTCATAAGCTTATGGATGGGTCATGAGCTAGTTTGCAATGCACACTAGTGCATGAATGGGCTATTGAAGGCACTGAATGGGGTATTAGGACGGCGATTACCAACCACCATCCTTGGCACCGCCACAGATCCTACTGCCTCGTTGCATAACAGTTCCAATACCGCTATTGTAATATATATGCACGTCGTATCCGAACAACGTTGTATTTGTTAACTAAACTCCTTGTAATGTTTCCAATTTTGGAAATAACAGAAATGGTCACCTGTGAAGCATACTTCCAGAGTTGGAATTTGTTACCGAAATGTAAAGGGAAACCAAAAAACAGATCGGCCGGTTCGAGTTCTAATATCGGATTATAATTTTTGTTAATGCTTTATGATATGTTACGAATTCTGAAATTGGGTCGGAAATCAGAATGGCCGTGAGATTAGGAATGGATTGCAAAGTGTGTTTAATAGATACGTTGTACGGATGGCATTTTGGATTAGCTGTTGTTCTTTATGAAATGGAATAATGTTTGAGTTCTGAACTCGAAATTATGATAGACTCTACTAATGATTCCATTGCTAGTTAACACCGACAATCGGAAGCATTGTCTGAAACTGTGGTTATCAGTAATAGAAGTATTTTTAGAAATGCAGTTCATACCCGCATTCAGTAGACCAACATATGTAAGTTGTTTCAGAAAGAAACATACAAACTGTAAGACAAAATGAGATATACATAGTAACTTTTTAATGTATTAAAGTAGACCAAACACATGTAATTGAACTTGCATACAAAGAATGACTTAATGTATTATGGTAGACAAATCAAATGTAACTAACTGTGAAAGGACTTTTGGGATTTGGATACTCTAATGTTACTAAAGGTTGTTATGATGTACCTTAACTTCAACTAGTTTTAAAGGTTTGCTTTAGTTGAATTTCTTGAACCTATACTAGAAGATAGTTATTCATCGAATGTATTGATGAGTGGGAGGTATGTCTACCTAAAACCATAGATAGATATTATTTATGAAAAAGATATCCCCTCCAGTACTTCACGTCATTGGGCAGAGAACATTGTATGACCTATAAGGAACCATGGGAGAGAGACATCTTAAACAACTTCATGTCTGCAAAGAAAACAAAAAGGTTATCCACAACAACTCACAACATGGTGAATGATAGAAACCATGCTAACAAAATGTAGAGATTATATATTTGAGGTACTCTCCCTAATCACCACATCACATAGAGGAATACTTGTGAATTCTCAAGGGTTGAGCTCTCCACCTTAACCATTGTTTTCAGACAACAGTGATTCAAAGTCAATCGAATGTCTGCAACTAAATCATGAGAAACCAATGTGTAATTATAAATTATCTTTGTGTTGTATGTCATATTTAATGAAACAAATCACACACATTATAAGAATTGAAAAATCCACTACTACACATAAAAAAAACCAAAACAAAGATGAAACGCGCATGAACAAAAAAACAATATATGAAATTACCTTTGTCTTAACAAGTCCAATCATTTCCATGGCGGCCTGCAAATCGACAAAGTCCATCCTAGCCCCTACTCGTTTGAAAACCTTCATTTGCTCTTTCCATGGCTTGAACACCTAGCCTCAGTCGTGCCAGACAATGAGTCAATTACAAAGGGATATGGGGGAGAATGAGATGGCAGCAGATTAGACGGTGACGCCGGAGATGGGATTGGCATGTGCACTGGAGATGAGGTAGATGTGGTGGTGCGAGGGTTTCAAACAGGCTGAGGTTTTTGGTTGAAAATTTGTGCAGAAGAAAATGAAGGGGAGGTGATGGATAACACCATGTTCTATTTCTGATTAATCATGATAATGAATCTGTGAGGGTGGATGAGAAAGTACGAATATTTTTGGAGTTTGATAGGATGCAAGTAATTATGAGTTTGGAGAAGGGGGTGGATTTTATGATTTTTTCAAGAGTTGGGAGGCAATTGTTATAAATAAAGTCACATTATGAAAGAATGCAGTTAAACCACATTCTAGCCTAAATTAATGTGTCCCTCAATAAATGTTCCGCAGTCGGAACATCATTCAATTCTATTTTATACTCAAATAAACACATTTACGATACCGATAGGAGAGTCATAATTGAAAATGTCCCGGGAAAATAACCTCGATTTCAATTCGACCATGGGTCCAAAATTGGAATATAATGCGGTAGATTACACAACGTCTCTTGGCAACGTTTTCGATTTCTGAAACATCCCTATAAAATTTTTGATCTTCCCAAGTCCCGTAACAAAACCCTGAAATACCATCACTCCAATTATCCTTTTAATCATTCAAATAACATATTTGAACAAGTTCATATTCATTAAGGATGGGTAAAATGATGGAAAAAAGCAAGCCAACGAATCCTTCAATATTTATGATGAGACGTCAACTAATTGTATTTCTTAATGCATTTAAAATCTCTTCTATTATTTTTTTGTGGGTAGATTCCCAGTTTTGGATAGGTTTTACATTATAAGGGGTTTAGATGACCATTGTTGATTTTCGTATCTAAATCCTTCATTTTGTAGGCTAATATGACCCTAATGGATTTTTGTTCTTACGAGTGTCTAGATCTTGTTTTGTGATCTTATTTGTAAATTGCTCGTAAACAATTTGGAGTATATGAATGAAGGCCAATTGATCAATTGATATTGAAGGCTACGAGTCAATACATGGTAGAAGATACAAGGGTCGAAGAAAAGAAGCCATGTTTGGAAGCGTCGAAGAAGTGCACGGGCCGTGCAAAATGGCACGGTTTGTGCCATCAGTTCAAGCAAAGATGAGGGACCTAGACATCGGGTTGTGAAAATATGCACAACATGTACAAGAGGAGTTGTTGAAGAACCAGCCTTGGCTATCTGGATGTGCAACGTGCACTCAGAAGCCGAGAAACACAAGTCCCAGGCGACGGGTCATGCAAAACTGTATGGCCCATCTGATCAATTTCAACGGAATGAACTTCTAGTCGGCATCCCTTGCTATGCTACATGAGCCATGCTGGCAGTGCTGGGAAATACTACATGGCTCGTGCCAAGCTAATACTAGGGTTTAACTTGGGCTCTTTAGGCCCATTTACTCTACCCTATATATTCGGCCTTCAGTCTCCTAGGGTTGAAGAAGTAGACTGTTTAGTTTCATTTAGTGTGTTAGGTAGGAAGGGAGGATGGGAGAATTCTCTCTAGAGTTCTTTCTTTTTTCTCTTCATTTACTACTTAGATTCATGACATTTATTCCTATGATTGCCATGGATTTAATGTTAGTAGAGTAGTTTATTTCTTGGGGAATACTTAAAAGCATGATTTGACATAATTTGAGAAACTCTTTAGATCCATCCTATTTTTCTGTGTTATAAATAATGTGCTTAACTTGTAGTTTAATTTCTTGTCGTGATTGATTCTATTAAATATGTTAAGATGCATACTTGATTTATTTCTTGCATGATGTCATGCTAGGCTTTAAATGCTAATTTGGGAGTGTTGGATAATTGACGCTATGGTAGTCCTGTGAGTACCGAGAGGATTTGTGTGATATATCCGCCTTGCGAGTGCCGAGATGGTATTAGAAAATAATCTTAATTGTCTAGTTGTGTGAAGAATTGAATGTTAGAAGCATCTAACCTATCACGTTGATGTTATTAAAATCCTAACCCGGGAAACCCTAGCATGCCCTGATAATTGAGCATTTTTAGTTTGTAGTGACTAGGGTGGCGTGTACTCTAGAGTTATCACAAGGTATTAATGCCATCTTCCTTTTAAGGTCTAGGATGTGTGCTCATAGTGGAGGTCCCAATTCTGTGATTGAATTTACTCCAACATCTAACGATTACGACCTACGCAGAGCATAGTTTCTTTAAGTGGGGGCCTGTTAGCTCAGGAGTGAGCGGCGAGGGTGTTCAATAGAAAAGTGCACCCCTAGAAAGTTATGGGGGAGGTGAGATGTTAAGAAGGGGGCATAACTAGCTGTGTGACAGATAATGGGAGTTCCCGGGGAATTAAAATCTTCACACTATATGATATAACATGAAAATAAGTTGATAGTTTCTCATGTGAATTAGAGTGTAGGATCAAATCTATACGTAGATAATGTGATGAAAATAACCCCCAAGATGAGTTAGTTCATGGTTTATCTTGTTTTAAATGCATGCTTGTAGTTTTAGTAATTCCCGCACAAATCCCTCTCCCCTTTGTTACTAATAGCTATTCGTGACACACAATCGGGGTGACACCCGAGAGTGGATTGTGTTTAGCTAACCTTTAGGCTCTAATATCTCTGTGGACAACCTTGGACTTGCCATTATCTAAGTTTATTATAGTTAGGAGAAAGGTCAGGAGAAATAAATAAATCTTAGACCCCTCGCAACCATGGGTGAGATCCACCAAAAGAACAACCTCCGAGTGGAGGTCAAATTTTGGCATTGTTGGCATTTATGTGATATTAGTTTAGTCTATTTTTTAGATAACATAGTTTTTCGGTAGGGTAGATTGTATTTTTTTTATGTGTAGTTAGTTGGTTTTTATGTTGAGAACTTGTTATCTTTTCTTGAATTAAGTTAATCTTGATTTCTAGTGTTTGGTTAAGGATGAGTACTATATCATTCCTTGTTTATGGCACACACTTGTACCATGAACCTAGGAACCTTACATTGCTAACCTCTATGCATTATCTTTCTGCCACTCTTAGCTAACGTTACTTGCTCAAGTTTGGTATTGATCCACTACTTGCCCACGTTCCACGGTATGGCCAGTGAAACCCCGAACAAGCACCTTTCGGAGTTTCATCTCGTGGGCACCAACATGAAGCCCCAGGCATGTCCATAGAAGATTATAACCTTGGAACCTTCCCATTGTCACCCAACGATGAGACGAGTTAGTCGATTTTCTTGTATTTTTACCTAAGTTATCAAAGTTATTAATCATGGGAAGAGTTCTTGTAGTCAATTTTATGGTTTTTTGAGGAGACAAATCCAATGATACCAACCTTAAGGACTAGTTCTTTTTGGATCATTCCCAGAATTTGGTGCAACTCTTGGTCCACGATTCTCTGTTTCTTCCTTGGCCATTTTGAACTCTAAGATGCACCATAAAACCTAGCAGCCATGTCGGCACATACCCTGCAATAGCACACGACCGACACCTCACAGCCTATGAAAAAGTACATGGGCTGGGGACTGGAGACGTCCCTCGGCCAAACTGAGTGTGCGGCCTGTGCAAAGATGCGTGAGCCGCAAACTGGAGAGCACTTCTGGCTGTTTGAGAGGTGCGGCCCATACAAAAGCATGCAGGTCATTTTCTGGAGTCATTATTGTAGGTTTCTGATGGTGCGATCGCGTAATTCGTTGTGGGGCATGGACTGGAGGTTTGTGTCTTTAAATTCTGAGCGCATGGTCCGTACAAAAACATACGACATGCGTCAGGACTTAGTTGCACCAGCAGCTGGTTTGGCATGGGCTGTGTAAATGTACACTGGCTATGCCAATCTTCACTTCCTTCCGGACTTTGACACTTTGTCTTCAGCGCATCCTATCTACTACCACGTTTAGAGGTTATGGATAGTATATTGGGGTGATAGTAGTTTGTTCTTTACATTCCATGATAATGCCATCAAGGGTAGTTTTTAGTGTTCATTTTTCATTATAAGTGTTTTCCTATTTCTTTCCCTTGACATGTGTTCTTTGATTTTGTATATGCATTGAGGATAATGCAAGAATTAAGTGTGGGGAGTCTAGGGGATTGGATATCACTTATGATTTTAAGTTTTTTTCGTGTAGCTAATAGCTCTTCTAGGAGAATTTTGAAATTTTGAAAAAAAATGAAAAAGATCAAAACCTGGACAAGTAAAAAACCCGAAAGGGCGACTCCAGTAACATTAGGAAAATCCCAGATAGGTCAAAAGGCCTAGGTAAAAGTGAGAGGCTTGGCCTGGCTAGACTTACGAGTTTAGGCAAAAGTAAGAGGCCGCGTGGAAAAAGGTGAGAGGTGAGCATGTTTTGTGGGATAAAGTTAGGATGAGAACCCGAAAGGGATCCTAGGCAAAATGAGAGAAATTGAGAGAAAAAAGAAAAAAAAGAAACAAGAAACTAGGTTGACAATACATTGGACTCCTTGGTTGTAACTAGGTCAAGAATCTTGTGTTATCCCTATGTTGCAGCCAAGTCGACGTCTTTTGGATTTCCTTGGTGGATTGTTTTTTGAGATGACTCTTTGATTGCTTTGTGATCATTTTGGGAAAGTAAGCTAGCTTGACACTTATCTTTTAGCTTACCTTTTTCCACATTTTATTTTGGGTGGATAGGTTACTTTAGGATCTTTAGGGAGTGTGAGAGTTGTGAGTATTTTCACTTCTTTGGGGGAACTAGGGTAGCTTGAAATGAGTTGAATGCCTCGGTAAACTTATGCTTGCACACTGCATTTTGCTTGATTCTTTTTTTTGTCTTAGATTTACTCGAGGACAAGTAAAGGTTTAAGTGTGGGGAGTCTGATCTGTTTCATTTTGCTTGTGTTAACCATTGTATTTGACATTGTTTTTAGTTACCTTTAGTTGGTGGATTGCTAGTATCAGTTGAGTTTACGTTACACGAGGGGTTTAGATGGCCATGCTTGGTTTTCTTGTCTAAATTCTGCATTTCGTAGAATTAATTGATACCAATGGACATCTTGTATCCACGAGCTCCTAGGTCTTCATTTTGATCATCTTTAGTAGGTCGCCCATGGGTACTTTTTGGTTATATTCTATGTGAAGGCCGTTTGCAAGGGCAGTAGAAGATTGAAAGCCGTTCGCAAGAACGGTGGAAGAGGCGAAGGCCATTCACATTAGAATGGTAGAAGATAAAGGCCACGAATATCAATGCATGGTAGAAGGAGATTGAAGCCAAAGACAGACGGCTTCAGAGTTCAAGACGACAAAAAGAGAAAATGGTGAATCATGGTCCAAAGAGTGTTGCCTTAGTCTGAGAATGTTCCAGGAAGAATTATCCTTCAAGGTTGGTTCCATTGGAATTTCCTTCTTGAGTACTACAAAATTGACTGCTAGAACTCCCAACCCAGACTAACGGTTCACCCGTAGCAAGCAAACAAAGTTTTACCGTCAAAGCACCAGCGGCACTTCACGGACCTCACATGGTAAATCACCAATGGCCCATGACAAAGCTCACTGCCTTCACTACACGAGGGACACGAGAGGATCCGTGAAGACCTGTATGAGACCTTCACTAGGTAATAGCACTGGGCCGTGACAAAGACCACGGATCTTGAAGCATGGAAAGAAGAGTTGAAGAAATTTGGCTAAGTATAGAGCCGGTCCGTAAAAACCTTCATGGACCATGACGAGAGTTATGAGCAAATACCCATGCTGCTCATGGTCTGTGAAAAGGAGGTCGGGCCGTGAAAACTACTAAGTGGAAACCGTGGTGCTGCTCGCGGTATATGAAAACCATCTCGGACCGTGGCACGAGTCTAGCTTCATGGACCATGGCTTCCCACGGCTATGAATGTTCATGGACTGCACTAGATATGGCAGTTCGTGCTTGAAGACTTCACGGACCATGACATCCGTGCCAGTCCGTGACACCTTGGCGGCTGACCATTTTTGGCCATAACTCTCTCAATTTTCATCCGCTTCCCCCTACCATATATCAAAATCTTCGTCTTTCTGAGCTCTATCTAGCGCACTATAATTTAGCTCCCGAAGGTTCACGAATTTGAACAGTTTATTTGCCAAAAGTTCAACAACTAGAGGGAACTGGTGACTAGGGTTTTGCTATGTTTGGCCTATTTTGGGCCAATCTTTAGGCCAAGTATCCTACTATATATAGGAGTCTTAGTATACTAATAAACCCTAAGTATAATAGATATAGTCATAATGTATATTAGTTTCTCTTTCTAGTTTAGAGAAGGAAAATGAGAGTTCTTCTTCTCCTCTTTCTTTTATCTTTTTATTTTCCTCTTAGTTTATTAGATATATGGCATCTAATTCCATATTTTCCATGGATCTATACTTTTTAGAGTAGTTAGCTAAGCTAGGGACACATTTGGCACATGTGTAGCTTTTGATGCTTTATGAGATTTATTAAATTCTACCTATCTTAGTGTTTGTGATATTATTGTGGTTGTTCTTGAATGTGACAAATGTATGAACACTACACCACATATAAGCACACATTTTGGGCTATGTTCATGTATGGTGCACTTATTGGTGCCCCATAGGAAGAGAAACCGAGATATTTAAATGGGTGGAGGGGAATGATTCTGCTTGAGTGTGCGCACAGGAGATTCGAGGTAACCCTAATACGCATACCATCGCACCAGTCTTAGTTGATTATTTAACCATTTTTTGATAGGTTAGGGGTAGAGATAGTCGTTGGTTTTGTGTTAAATCCCTAGTATCATAGATAAGGTGCCTATGAACCTAAGGCCTCACGTATAGAGGACCAATGGGAATTAGTGCATTCGTGGTGGAAACCCAGGATGTAATAGCACAGGAGAGAAATAGAACCACAATAATGGTCGGACCTTGTTATGCTCCCCTAATTACGATGGCAATGTCGATGGAGGGTTGGGAGCACACCCACTGTGACAAGGTTGGGGAAGTGTAAGAAATCAGCCACACCATGTGTTGTGAACACACTGATAGGTCTTTTGTATATCTATATGTGAATAAGTTGGGAATTGAAGCATTAGAACTACCGCTAATAGAGTACTTCACGAAGGGAATGTTGCCAGGTGATAAGGTGCAAGCCAGGAAGTTGAAGTTACGTTCCAATAACTACACCTACGAAGACGGAACCTTGTACAAGAAAGTCTTTTTATCTCCATGGATAAAATGTGTAGGGCTATCACAGGTAATATAAATTCTAAGAGAAGTCCACGAAGGGTTGTGTGGAATGCATTAGGGAGCCTAGACAGTAGAAAAAAAGATCATCCGAGCAGAATACTAGTGGCCGACTATGTTTAACGATGCACACAACTTCGTACTCAAATGTAGGAGTTGCCAAATTAATGCTTTGTTGTCACATAAACCACAAGTTACTTTAAGAAGGGTATATGGAGCTTGGCCATTTCATAAATAGGGGATTGACCTTGTCAGGCCATTCCCAAAGGGCGAGAGTAGCCCCAAATTTCTATTGGTGGCGATCGACTATTTCACAAAGTGGGTAGAGGAGAAACCATTAGGATGGGTCATGGCTGAGGTAACTAAGAAATTTATCTGGCAGAACATAGTGTGTTGCTTCGGGGTGCCACATACCATCGCCACAGACAATAGTACAATGTTCCTAAGTGGTACATTCACTAATTGGTGTTCAAAACTGTGGATTCTTCAATAATTCGCCACTGTGATGCACCCTCAGGCAAACAAACAAGTGGAAGTAACAAACAAGACCATCGTTCAAGGAATTCTGTGGAAGTCCAAGATGTGTTGGGGCAAGGGGAATGAAAGCCCAAACTTAAGGTAATCTAAATAACATGATATAAAACCGAGGGGAGGAGTGCGAACACTTTTAGAAGCATCAGGAGCTTTAACTTCATATGAACAAAGAAAAGGGAATCTTTCTTTCAACTCCTCAACATAAGAATCAGAAAGGATACTATTAATTATTGAAGAGCCGACAAGGTGGTCGGAATCCTCCCCGGAGTCAACATCGTTCCCAGGGATATGTGGCACAGAAATTCCAATTGTTAGAGGTAAACTCAAAACCCTAAAATTCAAACCAAGATGTGACGTAAATTAAAGCAATATAGGCCAAAAAAGACAATACTGGCCAAAAGTTCAAAACAGAAAAAGATCGCTAGAGAAGAAAATTAGCACCTCAAAGGAACTAAACCACACCACAGAAATAAAGCCCTACAAATTCAGACAAAAACAATTGGGTTCTGAGTAAATAAAGAAAAACACATGAAAACTTACTGGTTCAGTGAGGAAAACAAGAGATGATTGGAGCAATAAAAATGATGGTAGAAGATGAAGACGTCTAAAACCAGGGAAGGTTTTAATTATAGAAGATGAAGAGCTAAGAGACAATAAAGGGAATTGTGTGTAATCGTGACGGACTGACAAAAAACACATTACCTTTTTGGAACTGGAGAAGGCGGTGGTAGTAGTACAATGAATATGGACAAACTTCCAAAGCACATGATTCAAGGCAATTATATGAAAAGGATAATGTAACGACGAATGAGGAAATTGCAGAATGAACAATGAATACAAATGAGCGAATCTCGGATGCAAGATCGCAATAGCTAGATACCCATGAGAAACATGACGTTCAAAAATTTAAAATTGAAATTCAAATGAATGCGTAATTCAGCGGAGTAGAGATACACTGCCAAGATGCATACAAAACTTTGCAAAAGCAGTTCACATCACAATAAAAATGAACTGATTATTACGCATAGGTTAAGGGCAAAATAGTAAGTTCGAAAGCATCTCCTAAACATGGCCTTAGCTTCGAGTAGCATTAACTTTGTGGCTGGGGGGCTTATGGTGTATGTGTAGCCCAGTGGTTAAGAGACCGCTAAACTCTAGGCCCAACCTAATCTTGTTCCATGGCAAGATAAAATCATTTCAGGCCCAAAGTACAAATCAGCCAGGTGTGGAACTATATAATCATGGCATAGAACATGGATTGAGAAATGTGGCACAAACAAGGAACACGGAGCAATGAGCGGAGAACGTGGTGATCGTGGTATAACCCACAATGTCAACTCCTAAAAATTAGGAACCACGATGACATGGGCCTATAAATACAACAAGCTCAGAAGGATCTAAGGTAAGCGTGAATACTCTAAGAAATTCCAGTTCTTAAGGAGGAAGACTGACTTGATCATCAAAAATATTCTCCTGAAATCACTTTCGGCATTAGTTTTGCAAGAGAACAAATTCATGGAGGGAGCAGCAAAGAGTTTTCCTAATCGAATCACCACATCAAGGGTGTTAACTACGAGGTCATTGAAGAAACATGTGCCCAGGTTGGTTATAGGAGTAGTCTCGTGTTGGATTATTGTGAAAACGCTACTTAGGTCACTTGGCGAATAGGTATGGTGATGTTTTGACTCGGTTAGGGTCGTAGGATAATACCCAAAGGTCATATCTCTAGTTCGTAGTGACTAGGCGGGGAATGCTTCTAGAGTTATCATGAGGTACTAATGTCGCACCTCTAGCTATATGTGGAGGAGGTGAGATTTTAAGGAGGATCGACATGGTGTGATAGACCGAGGGAGTTCCCAGGGAATTAACATCTTTGGATCGTGTAATATAGCCAATAGGCATAATTATATGTCTTGAATGTGAATATAATTCTAGAATCAAATGTCATAGTTAATCAAGTGATGAAAATGTCCCCAAGGCCCTATCTTTATCTTATTATCTTAGTTTATGATTATTATTAGTAGTTTAATTACATCAAGCAAAACCCCCATGTATTTACCTTCTAACACAAATTAGGGGTGACGACTGACATCCTATTATGCCATATCTACAATTTATTATCTAGAAGTAAGGGAACCAAGTAAAAATCTTATCTTTGGTCGCGAACCTGCGGGTATTATCGATGCTTTTAGGGTCCTTTCATTAGTTAATGCTAGTTATACTTCCTATATAAAGGTAACTGTATTGGGGGATATCCTTAGTTGTAGTTTTTCTTTGTCTGGTTTATGATTAGTTCTATTGTGGGTTTGCTCTAGTGAATGTGCATTGTGTATTTCATGTTGTTATTGAAGCTGTTGGGATGTGTGTAAGTTGTATACTTCTTATTGTAACTATGATGTGGGACTATGGGGGGAGGGGGTTGGATTCCATGTTTGAACCCCCACTTTTGACGAATTTAGTACGTAAACAATAATTGAAATAATTTTAAAATAAAACAATCCAAAATTTAGAATAATATTAAATAATGTAAAATGTTAAGTTTATTATATTATTCGGTCTTAAACACATTAGATTAAGGTATGTATTTGAGGAATAAGTAAGAAAATTAAAGAAAATAGGTATTGAAAGATAATCAACTAGGACAGAGAGAAAATCGAATATTAAAAATGAACCCTTTATTAGGCAAGAGATTTTAATTGAAATTTTAATTTGATGATTAAATTAATATGGGTTGGTTATATAATAAATTAAAAATTCTATAATTAATATAACCTTTTTGAAAATATATATAATCTCGTAATATTATAGTTACAAATGAATCAATATAGTGGTAACTTCCCCTTAATACTTTTTAAATTAAGTAAAATGAAAAATAAAAGAATTATTAATTTAATTAAAAATGAAAATAAAAAAACAAAAAAGAATAAATATTCGATAAAGAATAAAAGAGAGGGGGGAGTAGGAGTTAGACATGTCAATCACCTAGCAAATAGTAGACAAAGAAATCAATTTTTCTTCTCCTCTGAGGTGATCCCTAAATTTTAGGATCTCTGGCCACCGCTCTAATCTCCCACCAAGGTTTTCAATACCCGTGACGCCAATATGGCAGCGCCTGACACCGGACCTAATCGACAAATCTCCTAATGCCTAATCTCTCAACATAGAAAATCGCAAACCCTGGCCCGTCCACGCAGATTCTCAAATTCTCAGAGCCTCATTCAATCCAAAATAGAAAATTGAAAATTTAGGGGAACCAGAATTGCACTTCAATGATGAAAAATGCGATAGGCTTGAAAAACCCTTGAGATGGACACTTGTTGGGAAGTTTTCTCGGAGTCATCCTCAAATGGAGAAGCTCAAAAAAGACTTCTGAACAACAGGGTTCAAGTGGCACACTGAAATCAACCCGTTGGACAACAAACAAGTTCTTGTTCATTTTGCAATTCCGAATGATTATTATAATGTTAGTTACAAAATGTGTAGAACTTTGGATCCTACTTTATTAGGATGACCAAATTGATGCCTAATTTTATACCTAATGCCGATTCCCCAATAGTTCCAATCTGGCTAGCCTTATATGGTTTACCCCAAGAGTTTTTTTTTTTAATTTCACTACTATGATGTTGATTAGTAATTTTGTTGGGTCTCCTGTGAGAGTTGATAAAGCCACCTTGAATAGGACTAGACCACATGTCGCCCAATTTTGTGTTGAGATTGATGTGTCAAAACCTTTACTGAAAAGAATTTGTTTAAGTTTAAAAAATATTTGATTTTGGCAGTACATAGAATATGAAGGTCTCCAAAATTATTGCTCTAACTGCCTAAAACTAGGGCACTTAGCTTCTGGATGTAGGTTTGATCCCAACAATGCTAAATTCACAACATGGAGGCCTAAGAAAAACATCAACATAGGTAAAAAGACCAACCACAATGGTGAACAGGGCACTGAGAAAGGTAATGTGGTTGGCAATTCTTCCAGTGTCTTATCCAATGACAAAACTTACACCCCAGTCCAAAAAATTAAAGCCTACATTGTAGTTGCTAATCACTCTTCTAAACAGGTATGCACTAACACCTCTTCCATAGCTGTTTCTGCCCAGGTTATGGAGGACAGGTCCAAAACCAACAAATCAAACAAAGAGGTTCAAATGGAAGTCAGTAATACAAGTTCTAAAGGTTTGATCCCTGATCAGGAACCTCAGGTTCTACACTCAGTCCCAACTTCCTCTTAGAAATCTTTGCATCAACCAGTACTTGATTAGGATGTTAATGTATTACCTTCCATTATTGTTTCTCAACTAAACACTACTAAACCTATTGATGAAAATGACAAACTGAAAGCTACATCTGATAGGTCTAACCAGTTTGACATATTGCAGCAAATTGAAAATACTGAAAACACTGAAACCTTAACTATACCTTCTGATGCAAATGACAAACTGAAAGCTATTGTTAGCTCTAATCAGCTTGACATTTTGCAACAATTTGATAATACAGAAAACTCTGAAACCTTAATCAAAATTGATCAATCAGATAAAAAATATAACTCAGATAAAATGGATAACAGTTCAATTGACTTTATTGAGATCAATTCAGGGGACTCCCCTCTTCTTACCTCAGCTAAGTCCAAAACTAAAAGACTTGATTGGATTCATAAAGAACAAATTCAAAACCCTACTAACAACTATGCTCCTGAAAAAATAGCATGCTTCTGAAAAAACAGCATGCTTTGTGGAAATTAAGGAAAATCTTATGGAATCTCAGAAGAGACTTGATTCCATTACCAAAGACACAAAAAATTTGCAATGCTCAGTGTCCAGCTCTCAAGATAAAGAAACCTTGACCAACTAAGATCATCCTGAGATAAACACTAAACCCACGAAGTATAACAAGGAAGATTATACTTCAACTCAAAAGATCATCTCTACAAGATCCACACTAAACTTGATGTGCCCATTTTATACGGTTATATTAGGACTTTTAGGATACACTTTTGTACACTTTTGTGCTCTAAATGTGACCTTTTGCCTTGATGTTCTTAAGGAGGGTTAAAAGCGACTTTTAAGCTTTTATTACTTTTCTAGAGAATTTTGTATGACAAGGTAATTTGTTTGAAGACTTTGAAGACTTTGAAGAACACCTTTGAATATTTGAAGTTTTGAAGACTTGTATTTGAGCTTTTGAAGATTTGAAGAATTGAAGAAGTGAAGAGAAGAGGAGGATATGATACAAGAGGAAGAACGAAATCAAAATGCTCAAACTAGGAACCGTCGTGAGGTTGTTGCAAGCCCATCACCACTTGAAACAGACGAATGGCCTGAAATCCTTCTTGCTTTTTGTACTATAAATACTCACCTTATCCTCTCCTCTTGGATTCTCTATTCTTCCTGCATTTTCCTGGGTTCAAACCCTAGTTTTTTTAGGTTAAGCCTAATGAATGCTATGTTTGGTTAAACGGCTATGTCTTTGGTAGAAGGCTTGTCGTTGTCAAATCTATGGTCCTTCGTGTATAATGCCATTGATGAAATACCCATATGGTCGTTGTTTGTGTAGGGTGATCATCAATGAGGTTTGAAAATGGTTATTGTTTGTCTTTGCAAATTACTCTTAAGAAGGAATGAATGTTGATCTTCCATTGGCATTCCCCATAGCTAACAATTGTGATAGGATGAGTGAATGGTTCAATGATCTACATTAGATTTGGAAGTGGATATCGATTGCCCCCAAGGCTTTATCTTTTGTAGTTTTAATACTCTTTTTCTTAGTTTTGTTTGATGATTTAGCATAGTTGCTTGACTTTGCTAGTTGTCTTGTCTTTTAATTTTCATAACTTAGGACCACTAAACAACCAAACCCCCCCATTTACTTGCTTTTATATGTGTATATATATCTACTCCTAGCCTAATATCAACTATTTGTGCTTAAACGCTTGAGAAAATCTCCCTTCTTCGTGGACAACCCTGACTTACCGCTATCTACTTAGTTGTAGATAGTAAGCATTTGGGGCTTATAAATATTAACTTTGAGAGGCACGGCGACGGCTTCCTAAATTTTGGCGCCGCTGCCGGGGAAGAGGCGTTTATTTTTTAGTGTTTAGGTGTATTTGGTTGCATATTAGCTTCTTGTTTTTATTTTTCACTCCTTGGTGGTTGTTTTTGTTCGGAGTAGGTATTGCTTGAGTTCTTGGAAATTTTTTATCGAGAATCCTTGCAATATGATTTCAGACTTTTGAAAATAAAAATAAAATAAAATAAAATAATGGAGTGTCTCACCTTGAGGGAACTCATGATGAGAAGAGAGGCTCAAAAATCAAGGTTTTGTAAGATGTGTCATTTCGACCACCCTACCGAGTCTTGTTATTTGTTGTGGGAAGAGCACTGTGAGGGAGAAAGAACCCTTGGTTTCCAAAACCAAGGGTATTATGAAGAGTGCTACCAAGAGGTAGGGGATGTTAGTTTTCAAGGGCAAGAAGCTCAAGAATGGTATCCATACCACAATTCTCACAATCCGGAATGGAGTGGTAATCTGGATTGGTGGTATAAGAATGAGCCAAAAAACCAACAATACGAGCAAAATAGTTGGCCATCACCACCTTATGCCGTACCTCAAAACCAAGCCCAACAAGGAAGTTCAAGTTTGATATGTGAGGAAGTCATGAATACAATAGCAAACTTGAACAACTTTACTAGTGAAGAACAAGACACCCGGCTCTCCTCTAGTGTTGAGGCTATTGAGGGGCATGTGAGGAATATATTAGAAGCGTTGGCCCGATAGAAGCTCGTGATTCCAAAAATACACCATTCCAAATCAAACTTGAGGATTTGGTGAGTGAGGTCACCATGGGAAATCTTGAGTTCGAAGGGGATGAGGATTTGGTTATTGAGGATGATAATAAGGAGGAAGAGGTGATTGTGCTACATTCATTAGCTTCATCACCCCTACCCCTACCTATTGAATAAACTCCACCATTTTTTGAAGTTTTTAGGGAGATAAGAGAGGAGCCAAAAGAATACCCCAAGCCTCATAACCACCCAACTCCCTTTAAACCATCTCCACCTCAACAATAATTTCCTCTTGGAAGTTTTGTACCCCCACCTCTCTACTTTTGGATACTCGTGGTGAAGGGGTTCAAGCCTTCACCATATGGATGACATCAGGGTCGTGCCGACAACCTTAAATATACAGAGCTTTGTTGTGCCGATGATGTAAATAAACTCGGCCTTTTATTTTAGTTTTAGTTGTTTAGTATTTGTTATTTTGTCTTGTTCTTTTTACGGTGTGCTTTTCTGTGATTTTGTAGCAAAGTGAAGTGTATATCATTGGAGGAGATGAAGAAATGAGATCCATGAGAAAGGGAAGAAAGCTTGGAATGTTGGTAAGAAAATATTGAATTCTTTCTAAGTGCTGGGAGGTCTTGTAATCGCGAGTCGCGATGACCTCGCAATGGACAATTCAGCTAAAAAGTCGCGATGACCTCGCAATGTGATCAGAAGTTTCATGCTAAAAATTCAGCTCCTAGCCACCACTTTCTGCGAGTCACGACGAGCCATCGCGAGTTTTGATGAATGGGCCCTCGAGACCTCGAGTCGAGCCGAACCCAAAATGTCATCAGTCCTTCGAGACTAGTCAACCCTCGAGACCTCAGGTCCTTGAGGCAGCAAGCCCTCAACTCGAGCAGAACTTGAAAGCCCATCTGCCCTCGAGACCTCAGGTTCTCGAGACCAACCCTCGAGACATCATCCCCTCGAGACCTCGAGGCAGCAAGCCCTTGACTCGAGCAGAACTTGATAGTTTATCATTCTCTCGAGGCTAGTTCTTTAGACCATCCCTGGAGACATCATCCCCTCGAGACCTCGAGGCTGCAAAGTCCTTGGCTTAAGTCAAACCTGAATGACCATTATCCCTCGAGACCATCATTCCTCGAGTCGAGCCGAAGCCCTCGATGCATCAGCCCCTCGAGACCTCCGGTTCTTGAGGCCACTAGCCCTCAATTCGAGCAGAACTCGAGGCCAAATGCCCTCGATTCGAGCTGAGCCCAACATTGTAAGCCCTCGAAATCTTGTGTTCTCGAGGCCACAAGCCCTCGATTCAAGCTAAACCCCTCGAGACCTTGTGTCCTCAAGGCTTCAATCCCTCGACTCGAGCTGAAGTCCTTGAGACCTCGTGTTCTCGAGGCCACAAGCCCTCGATTCGAGCTGAACCCCTTGAGACCTCGTGTCCTCAAGGCTGCAATCCCTTGACTTGAGCTGATATCCTCGAGACCTTGTGTTCTTGAGGCCATAAGCCCTCGATTTGAGCTGAACCCCTCAAGACCTCATGTTCTCAAGGCTGCAATCCCTTTACTCGAGCTGAAGTCCTAGAGACCTTGGGTCCTCGAGGCTACAAACCCTCAATTTGAGCTGAACCCAAAAGTGTATCATACCCTTGAATTCTTGGGTCCTCGAGGCCAAAATCTCTCGACTCGAGTTGAAGCCCTCGGGACCTCAAGTCTTGCGAGATCTTGAGTGCTCAAGACCAAAAGCCCTCAACTCGAGATGATGCATTGGGAGTCACGACCAATGCTGTCGCAAGTCGCGATGAGAAATCCAACTTTTTAGCTGAGCTTAAACACTGCATAAACCTTCCTTCTTCTCCACCAAATACTCCCAAGAAGCACCACATATCCACTTATTCCTCCACCATCTTTCACATATATTGACATATGAAATTTCTTGCATCTTCATAGTATCTTTGTTGATTGTAGTATGTCGACCACATCATTGAGTCTTTAATTGTTATATTCTATAGTGATGATTGGATACGTGTTGATATATGTTAGATATTTTTATTTGACAATCTTATAAGTTGTGATTGCATGATGGATGGGTTGTTCTTTGATAATACTATGGTTATTAACTCTTGATGCTAAACCTAGTATTACAAATCCTTATGTACTAGTAACTTTGATGTTATTCTTTGCGGTGGTAGTCTTGATCAAATGGTGCCAAGGAGACAGCGTTTTACTCAAGGGGTGAGTTCTTCTATGACACTTTTGCTCCCCGTTCTGGCTCTGAAACCAATTTCGGGACCGATTCTATACAAGTAAATTGGATTGTGCCGTATCAGCGGTAACTATGCGGAGAAACGGGTGTCACTCTACCTCTTACCTTGAGTTTTATTATTCTTTCCTTACATGTTTACATTGAGGGCAATGTAATGTTTTAAGTGCGGGGAGGGGTTAGAGGACTCACATGCATGCTAGCTTCATTTGGAATGCTTTTTGCTACTTTTGATTGGAAAAACATGAGAAAAAGAAAGAAAATTTGAAAATTTTGAAAAAAAATAGAAAATGAAAAAGAAAAAAAATAGAAAGAAAAGAAAAACCACTAAGTGGAAAACCTGAGATGGCAACTTAGGCAACATTGGAGGCCCATATATGTTAAAAACCTGAGAGGGTGACCTAGGAAAAAATGAGAGGCCAAAATTTGCGGAAAAAGGTGAGAAGTGAGCCAAAGAAACATGATGTGTTCCTAGGATGAAAACCCGAAAGGGCTCATAGGCAAAATGAGAGAAAGAGAGAAAAAGAGAAAAAATGCTATGATTTCACTCATTTGCCGGCGTTGGAGTCATAAGGTTGCGGTTGTCATATGGCTGGATCGGGTAGCTCAACATCTTTAGACCTCTTGGGATTGGGTAATTTAGTGGGTTGAAAAACGAAGTATGGATATGAAATTCTTGATTATTTTATACTTTGTTTTGGTTGATATATTGGCATTGGGTGAGGTATTTATTTAAACCTCCTCTAAGGTTTTGACTTCATTTTGTGTCATTGGATTTTGGTTGATATATTGGTATGAAGTGAAGTATGTGCTTGAATCTCCTATATGGTTTTAACTTCATTTTGTTTCATTGGACTTTGGGATTATCAATTCGGGACTTTGAAACATTTTTATGGGTAGTGAATTGATAAGTGTAGGTTTGGTTAGATTAAGGAATTGGGGTTGTGTGTCTGAAAAAAATTCTCATTTGAGCTTTGATTTTGGGATTTATGATATAGAGAGTTTTTGTGAGGTGTTGATTGGGGTAATATTAGTTAGGATGTGGACATATGAATTCTTTCGTGTGCTTAAATCTTTTCTTACTCGAGGACAAGTAAGGTTTAAGTGCGGGGAGGTTTGATGTGCCCATTTTATACGGTTATATTAGGACTTTTAGGATTCACTTTTGTACACTTTTGTGCTCTAAATGTGACATTTTTCCTTAAGTTCTCTAAGGAGGGTTAAAAGAGGCTTTTACGCTTTTATTACTTTTCTAGAGAATTTTGTGTGACAAGGTAATTTATTTGAAGACTTTGAAGAATACCTTTGAATATTTGAAGACTTGTATTTGATCTTTTCAAGATTTGAAGAATTGAAGAAGTGGAGAGAAGAGGAGGATATGAAACAAGAAGAAGAAAGAAATCAAACTGCTCAAACTAGGAACCGTCGCAAGGTCTTCGGAAGCCTGCCGCGACATGCAACAGACGAATGGCCTGAAATCCTTCTTGCTTTTTGTACTATAAATACTCACTTTATCCTCTCCTCTTGGATTCTCTCTTCTTCCTGCATTTTTCTGGGTTCAAATCCTAGTTTTTCTTTCTTCTTTTCTTAGTTTTTGTAGGTTAATCATGCCTTTTAATTGTCTAGCTTAGTTTTATCTTGGGAGCAATTGATTGAAGCTTCCATTTCTATGTAGTAAGAACCATATATATATATATATATCTATTTGGTGCTTTTGCTATTGTGCATTTATTGAGCTTTGAATGTGAATTGTTAGTTGCATTGATGTTGTTGGAAGATTGAGTACATGAATTTCTTGTATGATTACTTGTTAGGGTTGGGAGAAAGTAGCTAATTCTCCCCTCTTTTAATGTGGAATCCAAAAGCATTAGTTAGAGCTTCTTAAATGATGTTGGTGTGTTGATAATTGCTAGATGAATGTGATAATGTCGACTTCGTTGTCATGTTTGTTTTAGGTAGGAAATGAGAGAAGTCTATCAATGTTGATCGTTCTTGACTGGTCTTGTGTAAATGCATGAATTGGTTAAATGCTTAGACACAGTGTAGTGTTTATAAGTGTTGCCAAGTTTGTTGATTCTTCGTGCTAAATGCCATCAATGGGATACTCTTAGTACTAAGGGAGTCATTGGTGAGGTTTGACAAGAGATGTCGAATTCACTCTTGCAAACTACTGTCTAAGAAGGATGGAAGATTTATCTTGACAACAAGTAGTCGAAGTAGTGAATAGGTTGTTTTGCTCATTCTTGAAGCCTTTGTTATTTAGCATTCATGTGTTCTTAATGCCATGTTTTACTTCATTTATGCCATGTGTTGTTTGAGAATAGGAAGTTTTTATATGATTTAAGTGTTAGGAAGTTAGGAAAGTGACGAATTCCTTAGCTCCTTTGCATGAAAATCTAGAAACATGAACTTAGAACTTCTTGTGCATAATGTGTTGTGATTCTTTCTAGATAAGTATGTTAATGTGGATTGTTCTCATATTGATCCTACAGATGAAATGAAAGGTTGAACCTTGAATGTGGTTTGTTCTAGGTTTAGCCTAATGAATGTTATGTTTAGTTAAATGGCTATGTCTTTGGTAGAAGGCTTGTCGTTGTCAAATCTATAGTCCTTCGTGTATAATGCCATTGATGAAATACCCCTATGCTCATTTTTGTTCTAGGGTGATCATCAATGAGGTTTGCAAATGGTCGTTGTTTGTCTTTGCAAATTACTCTTAAGAAGGAATGAATGTTAATCTTCCATTAGCATTCCCCGTAGCTAACAATTGTGATAGGATGAGTGAATGGTTCAATGATCTACATTAGATTTGGAAGTGGATATCGATTGCCCCCAAGGCTTTGTCTTTTGTAGTCTTAAAACCCTTTTTCTTAGTTTTGTTTGATGATTTAGCATAGTTGCTTGACTTTTCTACTTGTCTTTTCTTTTAACTTTCATAACTTAGGACCACCAAACAACCCCCCATTTACTTGCTTTTATATGTGTATATATATTTACTCTTAGCCAATATCAACCATTTGTGCTTAAACGCTTGAGAAAATCCCCCTTCTTCGGGGATGACCCCAACTTGCCTCTATCTACTTAGTTGTAGATAGTAAGCATTTGGGGCTTATAAATATTAACTTTGAGAGGCACAACGACGGCCTCCTAGAACTTTAACAAGCAAAATTAAATGATTAATTTTAATATATTATAATGGAATGCAAGGGGAATTGGAAACAATCCCACACAAATAAGGATAAAGGATATTAAGAAGTGATTCAAAAGTGACATAATATCAATTATGGAACCTTTGTTACGGAATAATGCAATACATGAGATAGCTAAGAAGATTGGGTTTAAGTTCTGTTACAATAGCCCTCTCAATAAGATCTAGAATGTCTGGCAAGAGTCTGTGAACCTTAACATTATCCAAAGTGAAGAACAACTCATACTTTGTGAAATAAACCGTACATCTCTGATCCATAGCTATCTCATAGGATTCATTTTATGCTAAATACACAATTATACAAAGAAAGGTTTTGTGGAATTCAGTACTGAATGTAACTCACAAGCCTTTATGTTTAATTGGGGACTTAAACATAATTGAAAAACAAGAAGAGAACATTGGCCCCTCAGTCCCTAGTTAAAGAGGTATAACCAATTTCCAAAACTTCATTTCTGAGGCCAAACTTACCACAATCAACATATCAAGTAACCTCTTCACCTGGACATGCATGGGGCCAAAAGGTAGGGTTTGGAAAAGGTTAGATAGAGCTCTAAAAGACCAATTATGGGATGCATCCTTCCCCATAACCTATGCCCAAACCATGGCAAGGGACCAGTCTGACCATTCACCTATAATACTATACTTGTCTAACAATCTGATCCTAACAAAACCAAAACCATTTAGGTTTCAAAACTGTTGGCTTTCCTATCGGAACTCTTAAGCCTAATTGAACATCAATTCCAATTCATCCAGAGTGAATAAGTTCAGTTTTAAGGTGAGAAACACAAAATAGGCTTTAAAACAGTGGAATAAAAATGTTTTTGGCAACATCTTTGATAAGGTTAAGTCAGCAGAAGAATTATTCTCAATTGAAGAAAAAAATATATAACAAAATAAGGATTTTGAAACTCAAACTAATTACAATAGAGCTAAAGCTGAACTAACCTAAGCCTTAAAGAACCAAGAAACATATTGAAAGAAAAAGTCAAGGGTTACATGGCTAAAAGATGGAGATATAAACACTAAGTTTTTTCATCAACATGTTAAATCAAAACATAATAGACAAGCTATCTCCTCAATCAAGAATGACACTTGGGATCATTTGCTCATAGCTCCATTGGAACTAAAGCAGTAAGATTTTACTTAAGTCTTCTATAAGATGATCATCAAGACTCCTCTGGTATTAACACAATAGTAATGTTGGAAAATGTACCCAAATTAATTACTGGTTTTGATGGTTTTCCTGGTGCATTCTATAAACACTACTAGTCCATAATTAAAAATGATATAATAGAAGTCATTAATGATTTTCTCAGTTTAAAACCTATTCCAAAAGCCATCTCTTCTACTTTAATCACTCTGATCCCTAAAAAGGAAGTTTGTGCCTCTTTTAAAGACTTTAGGCCTATATAAGTTTATGAAATTTCATATACAAAATATTTACTAAACTTATAGCTCACAGCTAAAACCTATCCTACACCATCTGATCTCTCAAGAACAAACAACCTTAGTAGCTGATAGAGAATTGGCAGATAATGTACTCCTCATGCAAGAGATGAAAAACTATATTCATTCCAAGCAACCTGGTTTAAATATAATTATAAAGTTTGACATGATGAAGGAATTTGATAGGGTTTCCTACGATTTCTTAACAAAACTCTTTAAAAATTTTGGTTTCTCTGACCATCTCAACAAGATAATCATAGGAAACTTGAGAGCTGCATTTTTTTTCAATCTTCCAGAGGATTAAAGCAAGGAAATCCACTGTCTCATTTACTTTTCGTCCTTATGGTAAAAGCCTTTCAAGAAACTTAAACTTCCTATTCCAATATGCCAATATTGGATTCTACAAGCTTCCAAGATTAATGAAACCTGTAACACACCTTTCTTTTGCAGATGATACTGCAATTTTTCTGAGATACCCTGAACAAGGAATCAAAAAGTTAATGGGATTTCTTAAAATCCATAAAAGAGCATATGGACAGAAAATTAATTTTGAAAAATATTCTTTCTATATTTCAAAGCATGCTCCCCAAAGAATCAAATCCGTAATCAAAACAAAATCAAACATGATGTCAGGTTCTATGCCCTTTAAATACTTGGACTACACAATCTTTACAGGAAGAAATAAAAACATCTACTACCAAGGCCTACTGGATTCTATCAACTCCAAAATCATTTCATGGAAAAATAAAAAATCTTAACCAAGCTGGAAGATTAACTTTAATAAAACATGTTCTTGCCACAATACCCTTGCATATTCTCATAGTCTTAAAGCCTGCACAACAAACCATTGATAAGCTTCACAAAATGTTTGCTAAATTTCTATGGTATAATCAAGACACAAAAAATAATAAAATAAAAATTTGGAGAAGTTATACAAAATTAACTCTTCCAAAAGAAGAAAATGGTTTAAATCTAAAAGACTTAAAAACTATAACAAGAAGTTTTTCCTTAAGGATTTGGTGGAAGCTTCAACAAGGAAAATCCCTCTAGTCACAATTTATGTGGTCAACACCTGACCAAAAGAAAACCTCTAAGTCAGGGAAAATAATCATAGAGGTTCAAGACTTAACTATTAACAACTCCTATGTCTAAATTGGTAATTGTGAATCATCCTTTTGGCATGCAAATTGGACTATGTTAGGAACCCTAAGAAAGTACTGGCCCTCAAAAATTGATCTCCTTCAACCAGACTTATCTGCTGCAGACTTTCTAAGCCCGTAAGATTACTATATCTCCATGATTCAAAGCTTTCTTCCAATTCCAATCATCATCTATCTTAGAACTGAGCATCAACTATTTCCTGAACATAAAGATGAATTGATTTGGAAAAAAGACTGAGAATGGGAACTTTACACTCAGTTCTGCTTATGAGCTTTTAAGGCATATAATACTTAAAGTACCATCATTTAAGTTTCTATGGTTTTCTCTCATGCCTCATAAAATAAGCTTATGGAATTGGAAGCTTCTAAATAGATTAATCCCAATGTCTGGCATCTTGGAAGACTTAAATCTTCACCTACCATCTAAGTGTTATTTCTATAACAACAACTCAGATTATTTACATCATGTTTTCAGTTCTTGTGCATTCTTATACAAAGTATGTCATCTGGTAAATAGAGTTTTAACATACAACACATGCTATACTCTAGAACAAATTCTTTTTCTACTTGACATTGGATGTGAAAATTAAGCATGCCACTGACATCATCAAATCTTTACCAAGTTTGGTTACCTGGTCTTTATGGTGTGCTAGAAACAAGTTCATTTTTAGGGCATTGCAACAAATCTGAACACAATTTATATATCCATAATGAACTTGTTAAATGACATGTTATTAGCTCATAAAATAAGCGCTTATTGGGATTTGTCTGATACATACCTCACTCTCTACATTTGTAGAACACCGAGGAGAAAAAAAGGGACCAGGTGCTATTTCCTGGTCCCCATCACATAAAATTAAACTTAATGTGAATGGTTCAGTTTTATTACAGTAAGCATTGATCTCATTTTTAAAGTGGACGATTATTCTATGATCATTCCACATTGCACTATTTTGGAGGCCAAAATGACAGCAATCCTCCAAGGTCTCCAAATGGACGAGGATAAAAATATCAGGTCCCTAATCATTGAATCTAATTCAATGATAGCAGTGAAGATACTATGGGGAGAATGGAAGATACATTGGAGATGTATGACAATAACAAGAAGTATATGGAAGATAATGGAAAAAATGAGTGCACTTTCACTCACATTCTAAAAGAGGGAAACAAAGTAGATGAATCCTTAGCCAAACTGGCTACATTCAATCAAGTAACTGAGGTTTTCAACTTTGTTGATCTTCCACATGACATTCAGGGTCAAATTAAACTTGATGGGATCAGTCTCCCTTATACTAGAAATGAATTTGATCATGGTAGAACAATAGCAGCTGCTAGGATCTGCTATATCATGGACCCTGATCAACACAAGGAAACTTGGAGTGAATCTTAACTGCTTCAATCCTGAAGAACATAGAGTAACTCTTTTCTGTGGAAGAGTGTTGCAAGAGACTATAATAGAAGGACACCTCTTCTTGTTGGCATAAGGGTGTGGAGGGAAGAAAGTGGAAGGCTATAATATATCTCGATATGGGTTAAGGGTCATATTCTTCATTGAGTTAGGGGTTATAGATGAAGAATATGGAATAAAGCTTGCTGTAATTAGCTTTTCCATGCTAGCTTATCTAGCTATACATCTGTAACACTAAAATATGTAATACCACTATAATTTTATGGTCTAGGGAGCCTAATATATACCCCTCTCTAAAAACATGATTGATATTTCCTCCAATTTTTGACATGATCATCCAGATATCTTTGAAAATGTTGTTTATCTTCCATGGGATTCAATAATCTCTTCTAACCACGTTAACTAGGAGAAGAGAGTCACATTCAGCTTGAATGTTTTCGAATCCATATTGGTCTGCTAATTGCATTCCATCTTTCAGTGCAAGGGCCTCTGATTCTAGGCTATGGCTTTTCCCCACATATTTGGATTGAGCAACCTGAGTCTCTACTTAGGTGAGTATTTTATTTCAAAAAAATACCAAGAGAATAAGAAAGACACGTGTCATCCTCCTAGCCAAAAAAATTTATTCTTTTGAACCCATATGATAAAAAATTCTCCAATTCTCAAAAGAGAATAGAAGAAATCATACTTTCATACAATATCTTAACTGAATTTTATCTAATGATCAATAAAAGAAGACACATTAGTGTCAATCTGGATGGAAAAGGCACTTAGAGCATGTACATTAGTGGCTTTTGCATTTAAAGAGAACACCAAAAGCCTCACAATGAGAATCTTTTATCCCATCGTTTGTTCAATATCGTACACATAACTATGAAGGGACTTTCCCTCTTCAGCCTCTTAAAAGACATGGGACCCATGCCATGTGGCATGTGGGTCCCATAAATTAAAGCATACTCCTTCTCATTTGCTGCACATTCAGCCATTTACTTCTCATTTCTTTTTCTCTTAGTTTTTTAAAATTTCCTTCTCATTTCATTGTTTTATTAACTTCACATTTTCTTTCCCCAACAAAAAAATTTAACTTAAATTTTATTATTCCATTATTTTAACTCAATTTTAAAAAAACATATTTGTAATTATACTAGTTTGATTCACAAACAAAAATATTCATATCATTAGCATTACTTGGATAATGTAGTGGACACTTTCTTCACCTTCTGGAACTGTAATGACCTTCCAGGTCTGCAGCGAATGATATGTAGATTACTACCCCCACTGATCTGTTGGTCCTTATGGAAAGCTAGGAATGCTTTCTATTTTGATAACAAGTCTTTCTCTTCTATCCATATAGGAAAGGAAGTTAGGGACCTTCTTCACCTATCCATTACAGCTTTTCCCTGCTCTCCAACCTTTCACCCCAACATACACCTTCCTTTTTCCTCACTGATTCCCCTCCACAAACCACCTCCAAAACCTACCATATCCATTGTATACTGGGAATTTCCAGATCCTAACCTCATCAAGATTAATGTAGATGCCTCATGGTCTTCTAACACTGCATCAATTGGTTTTATTGCCAGAGATAATAATGGTTTTCCACTCCTAATCAGGTCGGCAATCACCACTGCCAAATCAGCTCTAGAAGCTGAAATAAAAGCTGTGTTATTGGCCTGCCAGATTTGTATCCCTAGGTACCCTAATCTCATCTTGGAATCTGAATCATTGCAGGCAGTTAATATGATTAACGATCCAACCTGTTCCAAATGGTCTCTGTATCCATTAGCTTTCCAAGTTCACACTCTTCTAACCGATACCATCCTTAAACATACTTACAGAGAATGTAACACAGTGGCTGATGCTATTGCTAAATACCAATCATCTTATCCTATGAAATCCTCTCTTGATTTGTCTAACACCCCTGTACACATTAAAGGCCTCATCTATATGGATAGTATACATACTCCCTATATTAGGATTCATAGACATGCTTCCAAAGATGATTGATACTGCTAATTTTCCTTTTAATTGCCTCACATTTAGATGCTATTCTACTCTAGCTTGGACATGTTTTTACTCCACTCTGCTTACCTATGGTTTTTGATTGCTGTCTGCATAGTTCTCGGATTCATGACCCTCGCAAAGTGAATTACCACAGTCTGCAACCTTTTTTCCGATTTTGAAATCACACCAACATCTCAAGAACATGGGAGACTTTTTTGCACAACGCCTCGATCTGCTCTTTTTGGCTAGGATAGAATGCTTGTTGCCTGGCCAAAATAAGAAATTAACACATGGGGTGGAGATTCTTTACTTTGGAATCGTAACTACCATTATAAGTTTTTTTTCCTCTCTAACCATTAACTTAATGTTTTTAAATAGATCGATCCGTAGATATTAGCAACTAATCTTTCTTTTGGAGGCAATGATGTTGCCCTTGTATAAACTACTGTAATGTTTCTCTTTAACGCTATCTTTTTCTGGTTTGGGGTACCAAATATACCAACCCCCACCCTCGGGTGTTTTCATTTTAAAAAAATAATGTAGGTTTAACACTAACGTATTGTTGTGGATTCATAAATTAATTTAGCCTTACAATTATATATTGCATAATTCAAATTTATTAATTTAATTAGGTTAAAAAATTACATTATTAATTTTTATTTTTTAATGTGAAAAAATTTCACAACTTCAAATTACTTCATATAAAATTTTATTATAATAATACAAAAGGAAATTATTACTATGGTAATTAAATTTAATTTATTTTAATCTACAAATATAAATAGTGAGTTGAAAATAATTGAAAATAGTGGAACCAGTCAAAGATAATGTGGATGAGATTGTATGACGTGAACATGACTAAATGATTGTGAAATTTGAGGTTGTTGAGAAGAGAGAGAGTGCAAAAGTCCCATAATGGGACTTTTACATTGTACATACTCCTAGGCAAGAGCCTTAGAGCATGTACATTAGTGGCTTTTGCATTTAAAAAGGACACCAAAAGCCTCATAATGAGAGTCTTTTATCCCATCGTTTGTTCAATATCGTACACGTGGCTATGAAGGGGCTTTGCCTCTTTAGCCTCTTAAAAGACATGAGACCCATGTCATGTGGCATACGGGTCCCAAAAATTAAAACTCCTTCTCACTTGTTGCACATTCGGCCATTTACTTCTCATTTCTTTTTCTCTTAGTTTTTTTTTATTTCCTTCTCATTTCATTCTTTTCTTAACTTCACATTTTCTTTCCCCAACAAAATAATTTAATTGAAATTTTATTATTCCATTATTTAAACTCAATTTAATTTTGTTTTTAAAATTATTTATAATTATGCTAGCTTGAATCATAAACAAAATATTCATATTATTAGCATCACTTGTGACATAATTAATGTAGGTTTTACAGTAACATATTGTTGTGTATTCTCAAATTAATTTAGCCTTACAATTATGTATTACATAATTAAAATGTATTAATTTAATTTGATTAAAAAATTTATATTATTAATTTTATTTTTTAATATGAAAAAATTTCACAACTTCAAATTACTACATCTAAATTTTTGTTATAATCATACTAAAGGAAATTATTATTTCGGTAATTAAAGTTAATTTATTTCTAATCCATAAATATAAATAGTGAGTTAGAAATAATTGAAAAATAGTGGGACCAGTTAAAGATGATGTGGAAGAGACTGTATGATGTGAACGTGAATGAATGATTGTGAAATTTGAGGCTGTTGAAAAGAGAGAGAGTGCAAATGGGACTTTGCATTGTACATGCTCTTAGGCAAGAGCCTTAGAGCATGTATATCGGTGGCTTTTGCACTTAAAAAAGACACCAATAACCTCACAATGAGCATCTTTTATCGCATTGTTTATTCAATATCGTACATGTGGCTATGAAGGGGCTTTGCCGCTTCTGCCTCTAAAAAGACATGTGACCCATGCCATGTAGCATGTGGGTCCCAAAAATTAAAGAAAACTCCTTCTCACTTTCTGCACATTCGGTCACTTACTTCTCATTTCTTTTTCTCTTAATTTTTTTAATTTCCATCTCATTTCATTCTTTTATTAACATCACATTATCTTTCCCCAACAAAAAAATTTAACTAAATTTATTATTCCATTATTTTAACTCAATTTAATTTTGTTTTTAAAATTAATTTTAATTATACTAGTTTGAGTAAAAAAAGATTCATATTATTTGCATTACTTGTGACATAACTAATGTTGGTTTAACACTAACGTATTGTTGTGGATTCATAAATTAATTTAGCCTTACAGTTATGTATTACATATTTTATTAATTTAATTTGGTTAAAAATTTTATATTATAAATTTAATTTTTAATATGAAAAAAATTCACAACTTCAAATTACTATAAATTTTTGTTATAATAATACAAAAGATAAATATTATTTTGGTAATTAAGTTATTTTATTTCTAATCTATAAATATAAATAGTGAGTTGGAAATAATTGAAAAATATTGGGACTAGTCAAAGATGATGTGGAAGAGACTGTATGAAGTAAACGTGACTGAATGATTGTGAAATTTGAGCATGTTAAAAAGAGAGAGGGTGAAAAAGTCCCAAAATGAGACTGTTGCATTGTACATGCTCTTAGGCAAGATCCTTAGAGCATGTACATCAACGGTTTTTGCCTTTAAAGAAGACATCAAAAGCCTCACAATGAGCATCTTTTATCTCATTGTTTCTTCAATGTCGTACACGTTGGTTTGAAGGGGCTTTCCCTCTTCAGCCTCTTAAAAGACATGGGACCCATGCCATGTGACATGTGGGTTCCAAAAATTAAAGCATATTCCTTCTCATTTGTTGCACATTCAGCCATTTACTTCTCATTTCTTTTTCTCTTATTTTTTTTATTTCCTTCTCATTTCATTCTTTTATTAAAATTTTCTTTCCCCAACAAAACAACTAAAATTAAATTTTACTTTCCCATTATTTTAACTCAATTTTTTAAAAAAATTATTTATAATTATACTAGTTTGATTCATAAACAAAATATTCATATTATTAGCATTACACGCGATATAACTAATGTAGATTTTACAGTAACGTATTGTTGTGGATTCACAAATTAATTTAGGAATTTGTGATATATGGATTCACAAATTAACGTATTGTAATATATGGACTGCTAATTGGTCACTTATTGGTCCCTTAGAGGATCTCCTACCACATGATTTCCCACAGGAAATCAGGGAACTGTCTGTCTCACAATTTGTGGAGAATAAATTTTCCCTTCTTACAGCACATGAAATAGTATTGCCTCCATCCATTCTCCACTTGCTGGAAAATCTCACAATAACACCGGAAATGGCTGATAGGATGATTTGGCAACCTTCATGGAGTGGAATTTTCACCTTCAAGAGTGCATATAACCTGATCAGGGAATCCAGGCAAAGAGTTCTGTCACTCAGCAAAATATGGCACTCCAGAATACCAAAAAAACTAAGTATCTTCCTCTGGAGACTCCTAAATAGCTTACTTCCTTTTGATAATGTTATGCAATTCATGGGTTACCAACTAGTATCTAAATGTTGCTGCTGTTTTCACTCTGACTCCTTGTCACATTTCTTTAATGACTGTTCTTTCACATTACATGTATGGGATGAGATTAATAGATGGCTTTCATTACCTGTGCTTCGTTTCAACACATTGTGGAATAGATTGTCCTATTACTGGTCATCTGCTGGTTTCACTAATACACACTCAACACTTATTAATCTTCTACCACTACTTGTTTGCTGGCATCTGTGGAAGGCAAGAAATAAACTGCTATTTGTTGAAATTAAACCAAACTATGTTATTATTCTCTCTGAGATTAGAAGGTCACTGCATGACATTGCCCTCAATCATCCTCTACATCTCTGTGGTGAGTTTGACAAAATATGGATATCATCTAATCTTGTGCCTCTTCTGAAAACACGGGAAAAGAGAAAATTAACAAAAGTAATATGGTATCCTCCAGAAAATTTCATCAAAGTTAATATAGATGCCTCCTGGGACTCAAAATCAAATAAATGTGGTATTGGTTTAATTGTTAGAAATGCATGTGGTGACTGTTTATTGGCCAAAGCTGTCAGCCAAAGTGCATTTTCAGCCTTGAATGCAGAACTGATAGCTATACTGTGTGCTTTAAATCTAATGCATGAAAAGCACTTTTCAGAATTTGAGCTTGAAACTGATTGCCTCAATGCTATATCATGTGTAAACAATCCTTTAAATGCTCCTTGGAACCTATATGTCCTATCTGATGATACTCATAGACTTTTGGGTGCTACAAAACTGACTCATGTTCTTAGGGAAGGTAATATGCCTGCTGACTATTTAGCAAAGAGAGCCAGGAATGAGAATATAAATTCTCTCTTCATGTTTGATGAACTAGATAACAAAACTAGAGGATTAATTGCTTTGGACAAAAGGGGTGTACCCTCTATCAGAATTTCTAATGATGTTTATGATTAAAAACTACACAATGATTCTGCTATGTTATCTTCACAGGTCAGCTATCTTTTCATGGAGTTTTCCCAGGAGGCCGTGGACAAGAAAGGCCACCTCCCAAAACAGTCAGATGCAAGGATCTCAACTAGCAGCTAATACTTCCTCCAAACTTCACCAGCATGTCAACCTGAACTTTTCTTTGTGGATTTTCACTAGTTTCCTGGGACTTATATTTACAAACCATTCGGCTGACATACCATTGACAAATAGGGGTTTCGAGTTTTCAATTTGCCGATCTGTTCATGGTATAACAGCTAGATGAAATATAAAGAAAGTCCCCTGCTGGATCATCGATGTACGTTAGCCTGGTTTAGTTTTTGATTAGGTGGAAACACCGCTTTTGGAAGCAAGTGCTATATTGCTTCAAGAGCTTATTATGGCTCTTGGATCATCAATTGGATGATCTTTTTGTATCGAACTATGCCTTTTCGGGCCTGTTCAATTTGTTTTAAATTTTCTTTTCGGTTCGGGGAGCCTAATATATTCCCCCCATTCTCGGATGGTATTAAATTAAAAAAAAATTAATTTAGCCTTACAATTATGTATTACACAATTAAAATTTATTAATTTAATTTGGTTAAAAAATTTATATTATTAATTTTATTTTTTTAATGAAAAAATTTCACAACTTCAAAATACTACATATAAAATTTTGTTATAATAATACAAAAGAAAATTATTATTTGGTAATTAAAGTTAATTTAATTCTAATCTACAAATATAAATAGTGAGTTGGAAGACCAGTCCCAGCCTCTATTTGCAATGAGGTGCAAGAACTGATCAAACTAACATTATATGTGTGTCCCCCTAAACTGTTTCCTTCTGGTCCTATCCCAGCCTCACTCATACATCTATCACCTCTGCTTAGACCTCCTCCTAAGCCTAACATATCTAAGATTTTTTGGGAAAGGCCTAAGCCTGGTTTCATAAAAATTAATGTGGATGCTTCTTGGAGTCACAACAAAGCTTCTATTGGTCTTATTGCTAGAGATACCTTTTGTTGCCCAATTAAGATAAGTACTGCTGCCTCTTCTGCTGCTTCACCGCTACTAGCAGAAATTGATGCCATTTTGCATGCTTGTCATTTTTTCCCTCAGCTTGACCACACTTTTATAATTGAATCAGACTAAAAAATTGCGGTCAATATGATAAATGACCCCTACGCTGCTCAATGGGAATTTTTTGACAAAGTTTATAAGGTTAAGGCTTTGCTTGGTACATCTGTTCTTCAACATGTTTTAAGAGAGGGTAATTCTGTAGTTGATGCTCTGGCTAAGTACCATTCTCATACAGATCATGGCCTTTCTATATCTAATGTCCCTAGGCATATAAAAGGCCTCATTACTTTAGACAAAGAATCCATACCTTATATTCGAGTTTGCAGAAATGATAATGGCTCTGAATAGATACTGCTAAGTTATGGTTTGTTTCTCATATGTAGGACTTGTTTCTGAATGAGGTTGGATGGATGTTGCTGCTCTCTTATGGATTTTGGCTTTGGCAGTTCATTTATGCCATACTGAGGAACTGGAGGATGCCATTCTACTGGTGTTGTCCATATCATTCATACTCACTCCTGGACTAGAAAGGTTTATAGCTTTTATATTACTCATATTTTGGAAGTTGCCTGGCCAAGGGAGAGAATTAACACAAGGGGTGGAGATTCTCTCTTTTGGATTGTAACTTCTTCATAGACGTTTATTACCTATGTACAGTTGTTCTTATAGATAGTTTTAGTACTTTTTGGCGGCAACAATGTTGCCTAAGTGTCTAGGGATCTAGATATACTTATTTATAAATGGTTAAGCTTGCTATAGGGCCTGGGGAACCTAATACATAACTCCCCCACCTTCGGGTGTTTTCATTAAAAAAAAAAGTTGGAAGACCAGTCAAAGATTATATGGAAGAAGTTGTGTGTCGTGAACATGACTGAATGATTATTTAATTTGATGCCGTTGAGAAGAAAGAGTGCAAAAGTCCCAAAATGATACTTTTGCATTGTACATGCTCTTAGGGAGTATATAAATGCATTTCTTCCATTACTGAAGAATAAACGAGGCATTAGGGGGTTGGTTTTTTCAAACTTATTTCAAGGAAATCAACCTCATTTATAAATAAAGAGCATGTTTCCTGACAGGCGCCCTGTCCATAAGCTTATGGATATGTTACTTATTTCTTACCCTATATACTGCATTTGTTAAACTACAAACAAAATTTAAAATTTTGGAAAATATTTTTTAATATCATATATTTTTTATCTTTTCACCTTCAAATACATATTATTACTTGTTTTAACTTATAAAATGAAATATTTAAATTTTATAAAAAAATTACAAAATTTAAGGTAAATTCCCCTGTGAACTGTCCATAAGCTTATGGAAATGCTGTCTTTCCTGAGACTCTCTCATAAATAAAATATTAAAAGTGAGGGTTTTTATAGCCTTAGCACAAGTTGAATTTTAAAAAGTGATTCTTGCATGTTATACTATATTTATTGATTTTAATGTATTATTTGAAAATTTTAGATCTTGCATAAAATAGTATGTTAATATTGTGATTACTCTTGTTAATTATTTTACTTTCATAATAATTGTGTGTGGTGTGTACTTTATCGCTCCGTGCTTAATTATTGTGGTATTATATGGATAACTAGCTTGTAATTTATCTTGCCATGTCAAACATGACTGCGTGCTACTTGATTACTTGTCTGTGATTTTCAGGGTCCCCGATGCCATTTTAGTTTGATTTAAATCGACGAGGCATGGTATAGACTGGACCGTATGATCGATCGACTACATGTGAAGTTTCGGTATGCTAGCATAACCACCTGGTTTTTGATATGAGCTCAAAACTGAACATATTAGGCCTAGTTGACGAGTATTGACTTCTAGATCAGATAGCCTTCGGGCACCACTAAAGGGCTTATGCCTTGATGTCAGTTACAGTGGCCATATAGGAACTTATCTGTGCCTCGGCATATAGGATTATGTGGCTATTTCTTTTAGGTGATCACTAAAACTCCACTTGGTAAATATTGGTGGGAGGTCGTCGTCGTACCTCTAAAAGTTAATATTTTTAAGCCCTAATGCTTCCTATCTACAATTAAGTAGATAATGGAAAGTCGGGGTCGTCCACGAGAAGAGGGATCTTTTCAAGTGTTTAAACATATATAGGAGAAAACATACTAGGCATATACATACTTAGATACATATGAAAATATGTAAACAAGGGGAGGTTTGGTTGGTTTTTGATCCAAAATTATCAAATTGAAACACAACAACTAGCAAAGCAAGCGAACTATGCTAATCAAGCAAAACAACTAAAGAGACGATTAGAATGATAATTAACGGAGCCTTGGGGGCAATCGACTTCCACTTCTCATTCAAAGATCAACATTCATTCCTCCTTAAGAGTAGTTTGCAAAGACAAACAACGACCATTTGCAAACCTCATTAATGATTACTCTAGGCAACCCACAACATAGGGGTATTTTAGCAATGACATTTCACCCAAAGGAACATAGGTTTGATAACAACAAGCCTTCTACCAAAGACATAGTCATTTAACCAAACAAAGCATTTATTAGGTTAAACATAGAACAAACAACATTCAAGGTTCAACCTTTCTTTGCATCTATATGATAAATATGAAAAAAAACCACATTAACATACTCATCTAGCAAGAATTACCACACATTATACACAAGAAGTTCCCATGCTTTTGGATTTTCATATCAAATGTGTTAAGAAATTTGCAACTTTCCTAACACTCTAACATTTCAATCATACAAACATTTCATATACTCAAACAACCCATGGTATAAATGAGGTAAAATACAACATTAATGGCATAATAAATGCTCTCCAATAAATGTTCATAAATGAGCAAACATAGAATCTTACTACATGAGTTTGGAAGCTTCAATCAATTGTTCCCAAGAACTAAATTTAGCTACAAGAGTTCATACTAATGAATGCTAAACAACCAAACATAATACAAGAGAATTCAAAGATGAAAATGGAAGAAAATAGGGTTAAGAACAGTACCAAAAATGCAGGAAGAAGAAGATGTGAATGAGAGGAAAGAGAGTGCTATTTATAGTACAAAAAAGAATAAGGTTAGGTTTTGGCCACCCGTTGGTCGTGATTCGCAACCGGTTCGTTGTGACTTGCGACGGGCGCTAGAACTCAACCTTGTTTTATTTTCTTCTTCTTGTGGTAAAAACTTATCTTCACAATGATTCCTCTCATTTTCCAAGTCTTCAACTCTTTGAAGAAAGTCTACAAAGTCTTCAAAAATGGTCTTCGACGGCCTTCGGTCGTCAAGTCTTCGTGTCTTCAAAGCAAGTCTTCAAAAATGGTCTTTGATGGCCTCTGGTCTTCAAGTCTCCGTAATCTTCCTTTGTCATGCAAAATCCACTTAGAAGAGGTAAAAGAGCGTAAAGTTTCTCTTACCTCTTCTAAGAGAATTTCAAGGTAAAACACAAGCTCTTGATAATAAAAGAGCACAAAAGTGATCCCAAAAATTACTAAATTATGCACATAAAATGGACATATCAATTGGCGATGGAACCTCACTAAGAAAGAAGCTTACCCTAGTCTAATGAACCCAACAAGTCTAGCTGAGCAGAAAGAGTGAGAGCTCGTGCCTAACGCCTTTACTTAATTTTGGACAAGATCCTTGATAGGATTTTGGATCTAGAAACCAATCTTTAACTTTTATTTTGTTCACCCATGTAAACCACATATTATAAGACTTTATTGTAATAGGAAGTTAGGTTTTGAATTCTAAAATCGCTTCTGTATGATTTGTATTGCTTGTTACTAAATGTAAGTAATCCAAACTGTTGGATTCTTAGTAACACTCTTGGTCTGACCCAATACTTGTGTTGATCAAGTTGGTCAGAGTTCAGGGGTGTTACACCATGTGTAAGGCCTTATCAGTTTGGTGGTAATCCTTATTGGATGGTTGTTTGCAGGAGTTATCTCCCTTGCTGGTAATCCTAGCTGGGTTAGTATCTCTTACGAGATTTTCTAAAAGAGCTCAAGCGATCTATAGTCTTGAGTCTGACTATTATAAAATTTATCTATTCTTAAAGAATTAACCATGTAAGTGTTATTGACCTTTTTTCCTCTGTCTACTAGAATCGGCGACTGGGACCAAAAAATAACATGGTGGAGGATAGTGGTGAACCTTCATCTATCCGGCCATCTCTCATGTGAACTGAGGGTAATCATCCCAAGAAGAAGCCTAGATTCACGACGACTTAGCTCGAGGAGAATGCTAGGATGTACAACTAACAAACACACCTGAATTGATTAGCTGTTGGCCTTTGTTAGGATTTTCAAGAATGTGATAGAGTATGCCAGTGGCAGGAAGAGTGCTTAATCACCATACTTGCCTACTTTCAAGTTAGTTGCCCTTCATATGGAGGGGGACCATAGGTGATGCTACGGTGGCCTATTTTTTCAGTGCTCGAGAAGGTAGTGGTATCATCTCCACCAACAACGAAGCGAGCTCGTCTACCATGTTGAACTTAGTTTATGATTCTATCTACTATATTATGTTTGTTATTCTAACATTGTAAAGTTCCTCGATGCAATCTTATAGATTAGAAGCATCGTTCTATTGCTGACATCTTTTATTTTAATGTCTATCTTGAGTTGTTCGACCCCAAAACATAATGGTATTTATTTGGCTTTTTTGACCGAGATTTTATTTTAGTTTTTGTTAATATATTTTGTTCAATATTTTTTGTACCATTTATCTCTTTTTGATTGGCCTAATTTCCAGACAACTTTGTTATTGTAACTACGTCCTTATGATAGGCCTAATTTATTGGATTTGAACGAACAGGAATATGGTAAGACACGTGAAGCTATTTTTGTTCTTGTCAATGTTACTCCATGCATAGAGTTTAGCGTGTTAGGGCGTACTTGTCACTGAGAGTTGAAATAAAATAGCATTTGTTGGTGTGAATAATATACGTGTTGTCTCTATGATCATCTCCTTCCCATTGTATGCGTGTGCAACTTCATTGTAATTTGCTTTGTTCCTGTTGACGATTTTTGTAATTGCGTCAAGTAATTCATGTCTTGACAGGGAAATTTTGTCTTTCATGAACATTACGAAGGCTGAGAAATAAAAATTTGATCCCCACAGATGGCACCACTAATGCGAGGGAGTCTTTCCGAGCTAACATAATATGCAGAATCAACTTGATGTGGTATACATGCTTAATTATCCAGAAAAACAAGGTCCCGAGGAGGTCCATGGAATCCATCTCCGATCCCTATTTAGTGTTTTGGTTTGTATCAACTTACCTCTTGAAAATTCCATTACCTATATCCTTGCTCTGAACCTTTATTTATAGCTGGCACACTGCGTAATATCCATTGTATGTGGTCTATGTTCTTTGTGTTAATAATAGGTCAATGATTTGGGAATGATCATGGGTGTTCACCATCTTCCGCCTCGAGGTGAATTATTCCTGTATCACGCTAGCCATGGTCAGGTTTTCTTACTAGGATCACTGATCACGAGATGTTGCCTTAGAATTGGGCTTTGCGTGGCCAAGGGGGTGTATGCCAAGGCTAAACTAGCATTTTTTTACGTAGGACCATGTAACCGATTTTGAATAAGATTGTTTAACTCAATCATTGTATGACTTTGACACTTTCTATTAGTATCCGACCTCTCAGAAATCTGCAATTTGTCTGCACTTTACGAAAATATCCAGATTTGTTCTAATATTTTTTGGGTTGGTGATCTCATCGTAGTTAATGGTTCTTGGGTTTGGGATGCCTTCCTCCACCCCGATGAATGCTTCTAGTTTGTATACTAGGATAAATGATGTTTCTGCTGTTAGCATTCTAGGGGTTTGTTTGGTATACCCATGGGAAGGTTGGCAGCTCTTCAACCAATCCTGTCTGCTTCCCTTCTAACCTCTTCTTGATCCCCTAAACTATTGTGTGATTAGTGGCTTCCCCTTGCCCATTAGCCTAGGGATGTGCCACCGATGTGAATTTCTGACTTACGTTCAAGTCCTTACACCATTCTTTGACTGCTCCACTTTCAAATTGTGTCCCATTTCCCCAGATTACTGTTTTGGGTTTGTCCAAACATCATAAATGTTCTGCCAAGTGAATGTGACTGCTGCTTTATTAATGATTCTATTGAAGGGTCTCACTCCAACTCATTTGGTGAAATAGTCAATAGCTGCAATTATGAATTTTTCTCCACCCGATCTAGCTAGGAAGGGGTCGTTGAGTCCCTAACGGTCATGGACCGTAAACTCTAGTCATCTCTGAGTGGAGTTTTTGCTTAATTATTGTAATTTGATGGCATTTGTTGCATTTTGTTGTAGCTCGAAAAGGAATACATGTCCTCAAATATGGTCAACCAGTAGTATCGCGATCAAGGATATGTTTGGCTATGGTGCAGGCACACTGATTTGATCCGTACCAATCTTTGTGCATGTCTCTGAAAATGAGTATAGATTGTTGATGCGGGGAATTTCTTAGGAATCATCATAATATCTGGAATCAGCATAGTGTTCCATGCTATCTTTATGACACCAATAGAACAAGATCTCGGGAAGATCTCGGGAAGTTCCCGTGATCTTCCTCCAATGCCTCAACTAGTGTATAATTAATATATGAATAGTCTCTAGAAAGATTCTATTGCTTGTATTATCATTCAGATCATCTATTTATAGCTAGTGATCACCGATATCTTTGTTGATCATGGTCCACGTTATTCCTTGGTCATAGTTTTGTGGGTGACCTTCATCTTCCCACTATGGTTTGCTTACTTGGTTCACTGGATTTAAGTATTTTTTTGGTCTCGAACTCCGCGAGACTTTTCCTTTACTAAGAAAAATGTCTGCTTACTTGGTTTGCTAGGATCCAGATGCTATCTTTAATTTGAACTTCGCATGATTGAGGGGAAATGTATACCGTAAGCCCCCCTAGCCAAGTAATTAATGCATATGGAGCTACAAAAACATTTTTGAAACGTAGGAAAAAGACGAACAATCATGGTAGCTGTAACAGCTCGGATCCATGAACCGCATGTTCAACGCAAGTATTGGGTCCAACCTAGGCGTGCTACCGAGAATTCAACAGGTTGGACTACTTAAATGCGGTAAGGATCAGTTTTACGTTAATATTTTACATTAGTTATAAAACAACCTAAACTAGAAGATTCTAAAGGTTCGCCCAGGATCCTTTCTCAAAAGAAGTAAAGGCACAAGTGCACTTCACTCTAACTGTTTAGCTATACCTATTACGGTTGATTAAACTAGGGTAAGCTCCCTACTTAGTGAGGTTCCATCGCCAATATTTACCAAGTTAAATGTAGTGATCACATAAAGCATATAGTGAGGTTCCATCGCCAATATTTACCAAGTTAAATTTAGTGATCACATAAAGCATATAGCCACATAAATCCTAACACATAATAAAAGGATACATGTGGGTTATGCCAAGAGTTCCTATATGGACACTGTGACTGGCTTCAAGGCATAAACCCTTTAATAATGCCCGAAGGTTATCATGATCCAGAAATCTATTCTCGACAACCACACCCAATATGTTCAATTACGAGCTTGTATAAGAAATCCAGATGGTTATGCTAGCATATCAAAACTCCACATGTAGCCAATATAATCAGACAGTCTACTCTATACCGTTCCACTCCGACTTCGACCAAACTACAATCGCATCGGGGACCCCAAAAAGCACAGACAAGTATTTAGGTAGCACGTAATCCAAGTTTGACGTGGAAAGATAAAGTGCAAGCTGGTCATACACATATAATATTAGGGTAATTAATTCAGATAATATCATAGTCGTTCAGCATAGTGTGAAAAGTACACACCGTGCTTAATTATAATAAAACCAATTAACAGACATGAAAAGAACATAATAAAATTAAGCATTTAATTTAATATATAAAATTCTAAACTAACACATGTAAATTTAACAGGCATAAAATAGCATGCAATAATTAATTTTAATTCAATCCATGACAGGGCGATGAAAACAATCACCGAATTAACGTAGTTCGGTGTTTAAATTTTCTTGCTACTCTGCCGACTTAACTCAGGTGACTAAATTTTGGTTGATTATGATCTCGTAAGGGGAGGAATTCATAATGAAAGAATTAAGTTACCACTATTTATAAGGTTGGATGCATGACAATCTCATCTCAAAGTGGGACACGTATTCTAACACTTGTCCTCTTGAGGAAAGCCCTATTATGAACGAGGTTTTTGCCTCTTGGAAATCCATTTTCTTAGAAATGTTCCAGAGATGTTCACCCACCTTTCATCATTATTACATTTTATTTTTTATTTTTTGTTTTCTTTTAAATTATTCTTATTAAAAGCTACATTCATGATTTGTATTTTATTTCTATTCTCTCACTTTATTATATTGGTTTATTAAATTCTATTAGTACCGGTTTTCTTTTCTTTTCCTAATTTGGAATGGATAGTCAATTATAATCTCGATATTACGAGACTTTATTATAATTATCTACTAATACAATTATGTAGCTAACACTTCGGTTAATTGTCAATATCTTGTTTTCAATTGTAATTTAAATATTACGAGACTTTATTATAAATTCTAATAATATAAAAATTTACTATTTCTTTCTTACTTATTATATTTATATTTCTTTTAGATGTGTGAATCTTATATCTCACTATCTTCCTAATTTGGCGTATTATTATTCATTTCTACTTTCTTAAATGAATCCTATAATAAAGTCAATATTTTATCACTGTTAATATTATTTACTTATTTATTTATTTATCATATATTTTATTTTATTTTACATTAAAATTTCTCGTAGGGTTTTGAGTTATAGCCATAAATAGTTGAAGAAAGTAGATAAGAGAATATGATTTCTAGTTAAAGCCTACATGTTACATATGATGTTACTTGATTAAAATTGGGGGTTCATAATCTCCCCCCCTAATGAATTTCATTCCCGAAATTCACATTTCCCGTGAACAACTCCTGGTACTTATCCCCCATGTTGGTTCCAGCTCCCAATTTGCTTCCTCGGCCTTATGATTTCTCCACAACACCAAAACCACCGGGATCTCTCAGGTATGCAAGATCTTATTTTTTTGATCCAGTATCTTTACCAGATTCTCTTTGTACATCAGTTTTTCATTCAATGCTAAGTCTTCATGGTTTAACACGTGTTGAGGGTTAGGGTCGTACTTATTCAGGAGTGATACATGGAAGACGTCATGTAATTTTCCCAACAGGTGTAGGTTAAGTCGATGCACAACTGTTCTGGCTCGTTGGGTAATCTCAAAAGGGTCAATGTACCCAGGACTTAGCTTTCCCTTCTTACCATGTCGGACGAGACCCCTTTTAGGGGTTACCTTCAAGAATACGCGGTCACCAACTTCAAACTCCAAATCCCTTCTTTGATGGTTTGTGTAACTCTTTTGTCAACTCTGAGCCGTCTGTAGGCGCTGCCATATCATCTTACCTTTTTCCATGGATTCCTAAATCATAGGTATACTATCAACCGTGAGAATGTTTTTCTCTCTAACTTCTTCCCTAAAGAGGGGTGTCCAATTTTTTGACCATAGAGTACTTCATAGGGGGTCATTCCAATGGATGACTGATAACTATTGTTATAAGAAAATTCTTCCAAAGGCAAATGAGCATCCAAACTTCCCTCAAAATCCATAACACATCTTCGAAGCATGTTATCCAGGGTTTGAATTGTTCTTTCCGGCTGTCTATCCGACTGTAGATTGGCAGTGGTACTATAGTTCAACTTGGTTCCAAGTTCTATTTGCAGTTGTTTCCTAAATTGGGAAGTGAATCTTGGGTCCCTGTATTACACTATAGTTAATGGCGCCCCATGTAATATTATGATTTCTTGGGTATACATGGCTGTCAACTTTTCTAGGGAGTATTTAACGTTGATAGGTAGAAAGTGAGCCAATTTAGTCAACCTATCAAGCACCACTCAAATTGCTTCATAACCCTTCAGTGTCCGAGGTAGTCCTGTCACGAAATCCATCGTAATGTGATCCCATTTCCATTCAGTAATCTCCAATGGTTGTAATAACTCCGAGGGTTTCTGATGCTCAGCCTTGACTTGCCAACAAACCAAACATCACACCACATATTTTGCTATGTCCCTCTTCATGTTGTTCGAACGGTACTTCTATTTTAAGTCCCATTACATTTTGGTCCCTATTAGGTGTACCGTATATTTGGATCCGTGGGCTTCCTCTAAGACCCTTTAGTTGATCTCAAATTTTCTGCGTAAGTAAAACCTACCTCTATAGGTTAGTACTCCATCCCCGTTCACTTCAAAATCTGGTAACTTCCTTTTAGTGATAAGCTTCCTCTTTTTTACTAATGCTTCGTAAGATTCTTGTGCCATTTTAATCACTGTGGGTCAAAAAGTCTGCACCCTTAGATTGGAGAATACGAGTCAGCCAGATTTAACCTCGTAGTCTCAACTCTTTGCATTCGATAACATTTGAGTCTCCCTTATCCTTATATGTGCCAAATTCGCCTTATAGATCAAGGCGTCTACCACCACATTTTCCTATTGAGGATGATATATGATCACACAATTGTAGCCTCCCAAAAAATCATCCATTGAAGTTGACGCATATTTCGATGGCGCATATTCAATTCCTTTTGAGAAAATAGAAGCTTCAGGTTCTTATGATCTGACATTACTTCAAACGTCACTCCATATAAGTAATTTCACCATTTCTTCAAAGCAAACACCACTGCAGAGAGTTCAAGGTCTTGGGTGGGATAATTCTTATAATTAATAAGGTTTCACCTTCCGTGAAACATAAGCAATCACGTGGCCCTTTTGCATTAATACACATCCCAGACCATTTACTGAAGCATTTGTATACAATAGAAATCAATCATTTCCCCCATGCAGCGTATGAACTGGGGCAGTGGTCAAAAGCTTCTTCAGTTCTTGAAAACTAGATTCCCCCTATTCATTACATTCATACTTGACTCTCTTCTGAGTTAGACAGAGTAAAGGAGATGCTAGTTTAGAGAAGTCTTTAACAAAGTGCCTATAGTACTCGACAAATCCTAGAAAACTCCGTACTTCCGTACTCTTGGTCGAAACCTTCTAATTTAAGATGGTTTCGACTTTAGAGGGGTCAACTGATATCCCTTCCTTACTTATCACATGCTCAAAAAGTTTACTTGGTTTAGCCAGAATTCACATTTGCTAAACTTTCGTACATATTTTGTTCCTTCAATTATTGTAACACTTTCCTTAGGCGTAACTTATGCTCCTGCTGGAATTCAGAATAGACTGGAATGTCGTCGATGGAGATGAAAAAAACTCGTCTAAGTGTGACTAAAATACTCGATGCATGAGATCCATGAAAGCGGTTAGCGCATTGGTAACTCCAAATAGCATCACCATGAATTTGTAATGACCATATCGAGTGTTGAAAGCTGTCTTAGACATGTCCTCCCTCCTCACCAACAACTGGTAGTACCCTTGCTGTAGATCTAGTTTGGAAAATATAACTGCTCCTTGGAGCTGATCGAATAACTCCTCAATAATAGGGAAAGAGTGCTTATTCTTAATCGTAACATTATTTAGGCCTCTCTAATCAATACACATCCTTAGAGAGCCATCTTTCTTCCTAACAAAAAACACTAGGGCTCCCCAGGGTGATGTACTCGGTTGGATGAACCCCTGAGTTAACAAATCCTCAAGTTTTATTTTCAACTCTTGTAGTTCCAATGACGCCATATGATAAAGGGTTTGAGAAACAGGTGCAACTTCTGGTACAAAATAAATGATAAACTCCATTTCCCTTTCCGGAGGAAAACTTACAAGTTCACCTGGAAATACCTCAGGGAAGTCCCGAACTACAGGTATATCTTCTCCCTTCAACTGGTCTGCTGGCTTATTCATGATGTAAGACAATACTGCTAGCAAGTAGTAATGAGGAGGACCTCTTTTGCCCTACATCTACTTCAATCGAGGGTTCCCCTGGTAGACAAAACCTAACTTTCTTCGTATGACTATTTAACCGGGCATGATAATTCCCAATGTCGCACATTTACCCCACAGTTTCTACATACATGTTCAATTAGGATGTTAGCATCGTTTGCGGGAGTTTTAACTTCTAACTTATAAGGTAAGTTATCCATCATATATTCCATATTTTAAAGAAAAGAATAGCTAGCAAACGAATGACAAGCACAAGGATAAATCAGAAATCTAGCTAATTTATGAAAATCGAGATAGTACCTTCATGACCTCTGTCAAAATGGGGTCTCAGTATCCTCCAACAAGTAAACTCGAGCCTGTACCTTTGGTTGGTTGCTCCCACCTGCTCCCCCTTTCTAAATAGGTTTGGTGACCGATGCCTGTTATCTTAAGGGTCAAGATAAGGGACTCGGTTAGGCCAATGAGCACTATGATATTCTATGTTCAGAACTTTCACACCGTAGACACTTATTCATTTTTTTCAGCAATTCTTCTCCTCGTGGCTTCCCTTCCCACATTACGTGCAATGAACTTAAGGCACTTCCCTCGGAACAATACGTGAGCCACAGGACATAGTCCATGGTTGGGGTATGTCTCACCTGGGAGCTTTGTTTCCCCTATAGATTGATCCTTGTGAGTCTGAGGTGTACACCAACTGAGACTTCACATTTGCATGTCTTTCCTGGTGTATGGCTCGCAAGGAATTTTTGGTTTCTTCCACCCTGAAAGCTAATTCGATGACTGCATAATAATTACTCTGATACGTTGGGGCTAAAGCATCCCTGATTTCTAGTCTTAACCCTTGGATGAATCTCTTATTTCTTTCATCATCCGTGGAAACTAACTTCTTAGCAAACTTAGAGAGTCTTAAAAATTTTGCCTCATACTCTTCTACACTCATTGCACCTTGCTTCAAGTTTACGAACCCCGCTTCCTTACTTTCTTTAACTAAAGGTGGAATGTACTTCATCTTAAGCTTGTTCTCAAAATTTTTCCAGGTTCGGGGAGTGTCTTCCATTTCCCATTTCCTCCATATTATTTTCCACCAATCTTGCACAGCTTCTTTTAACTGAAATATGGAAAAATCACCATCCACTCATTAGTATATCCCAAAACCCTGAAGGTCTGAGTCATTAATTTGATTTATATTTCAATGACTTCATCGTCTGGACTGCCTTTGAACCTGGGGGGATGAAAGTTCTGAAATCGCTCTAAGGCCACATCCTCTGTCTCTGGCCTTTGACTTCGATCTCTAGAGGGGATCGAGATTGGTTCTCTCTTTCTGTCATGCAGCTCAGTATTTAAGTAACTTGATTTGGAAATAACTCCAACCCGGTGGGTGGAGGATTTTGTCCCATTGGCGTGTTCGAGCTTTCACCTTGTTCTCCTTCCATTGGAGCCTATATACAATGAGTTCGCCTACTAGTTTTTGATTAAATTTTATAAACTCAAATTATACTAATTCTTACTATTCATTTTGGAAAAATAAGAAAACATAGTTTACATGATATTTTACTTTTATTACACAATAAATTCATAGTTGACATAATTTTTATTACACAATAACTGCAACCTGGTGATGTCCTCACATGTCCAAAATTGGGACTCACCCTAGTTTTACCAGTTATATTTTACGAGTTAGGCTTAATATTCTTCTGGGTTTATCGCACGGTTCCTATCCTTAACTCACATGATCCACCATGGGCCAAGTTGGGATTTACAAGCACCAAAAGTCATAGTCTACTACTATAGTTATTATACAATCTAGTTCTAACCAATTCTAGACCTTCAACGGAGGCACATCCCTCCTCTCGCTCAACTCCAAGGTATGCCAGTTTTACCAGGTCATCGCGAAGTGTCTTAATGGTTTTATCCATTGTCTCAAAAGTCTCCTTAATGTGCCTTCAAATTGGTTCAGTTGGTTGTCTATGGTATGCTGCTAGACCCCTCTGTAGTATTTGAGCACTCCCTTGGGCTAGGGTTAACTCTTGTATGACTTCTTGACACTCGATGCCCTATTTTCCGAGTTCCAGGATCCTTTTGTTCTTCACCTGATCACGTTGTGCGATCACTGCATTTGCCCTAGCCTTTTCTTCGTCAGCACGTAGGTATTATTTCCACATTCCATCTTTCATTTGCTGCCCGTGGTTCTCGAGGCTAGGGACCTTGGTAATTAATTCTTCGTACTCTATGGCTAGGGCTTGCATAACAAATTAGGGTAGGAGTAAGTCTCCCACCATTGTTGAAGTTCTAAAGGCCCTAGCCACGTGGTGAACATCTCCGGGAGAGCTCCAGTGTGTCTCTTTACCTCAATGGGCTTCCAAAAGTTGTTGGTCGCAACCTCCTCGTGGTCATCCATCTGCTAAATTAAAAAAATCTCTACTTTGAATGGTTTGACCAAACTATCCAAAAATTCTATTATTCATAATTTATTCACTTTCTCTGGAATCATTTAATTAAGGTAAGTATTGATTTGCCTTTACTTGTTTTGAGAAATCTATGATACCACATCTTTAACACTCCAGATCTATGACCCACCTGCTCAACGCAAGTATCGGGTCAGTTTGCTACCGAGAATCCAACGGGACAGACTACTTAAATTCATTAATGAGAAGATACAGTTTATGCGGAAGTAAATTTAGAAAATCGAAAACCTAACTTACTATCATAGTGAAAGTCTTAATATAAGTATTCAACATGAGTTTTAACTAAAATATAGGAAAACATTCTAAATGATCCGGTAAGGATCAGTTTTACGTTAATATTTTACATAATTATAATACAACCTAAACCAGAAGATTCTAAAGGTTCACCCAGAATCCTTCCTCAAAATAAGTAAAGGCACCAATGCACTTCACTCTAACTGTTCAACTACATCTGTTAGGGTTGATTATACTAGGGCAACCTCCTTGTTTAGTGAGGTTCCTTCGCCAATATTTATCAAGTTAAATTTAGTGATCATGTAAAGCAAATAGCCACATAAATCCTAACAAATAGTAAAAGGATACGGGTGGGTTATGCCAAGGTGCAGTCGAGTTCCTTTATGGACACTGTAACTGGCGTCAGATCATAAACACTCAATATTACCTAACGGCTATCACGATCCATAAATCCACACTCGACAACCGTGCCCAATATGTTCAATAACGAGGTCGTATAGACAATCTAGATGGTTATGCTAGTATATCAAAACTTCACGTGTAGCAGGTCTAATCAGTGAGTTCGGTCTATACCGTTCCCTGCCAACATCGACCGAACTACAATCGCATCAGGGACTCCAATAAACACAGACAAGTATTTAAGTAGAACGTAATCCAAGTTTTACACGGCAAGATAAAGTATAAGCCGATAATCCACATATAATATTAGAGTAATTAATTCACATAGTATCACAATAATTAAACATTGGCTGCATGACACAATGCTGCATGACAATCTCATCCTCACTTCATCCATATTATCACACTATTGCTTTATCACACTATCACACTATTACCGGATCAATTTCAATTTACCCCTATTAATAAGGTTGACTGCATGACAATCTCATCTCAAAGTGGGACATGTATTCTAACGTGGGTCCCCTTTAGAAAAGCCCTATTATTAACAAGGTTTTTACCTATTGAAAATCCATTTTTTTAGAAATGTTCCAGAGATGTTCACCCACCTTTCATCATTATTTTTTTACTGTATATTTATGTTTTCTTTTAAATTATTCTTATTTTATTATAAAGTATAAGCCGATAAACCACATATAATATTAGACACTCACGATTTGTATTTTATTTCTATTTTCACACTTTATTTTATTGGTTTATGTAATTCTATTAGTATAAGTACTTCCTTTCTTTTCCTAATTTGGAATGGATAGTCAATTATATATTTGATATTACCAGACTTTATTATAAAATTCTACTGATACAATTATTTAGCTAACACTCCGGTTAATTGTCAATATCTTGTTTTCAATTGTAATTGAAATATTACGAGGCGTTATTATAAATTCTAATAATATAAATATTTTCTTAACCACTCAAAGTTTTGTATTTCTTACTTGCTTATTATATTTAAAGTTATTTAGATGTGTGAATCGTATATCTCATTTTCTTCCAAATTTGGTGTATTACTATTCATTTCCTCTTTCTTCAATGAATCCTATAATATAGTCGATATTTGACCATTGTTAATATTATTTTATTATTTATTTATTTAATTATCTCATTTTATTTTATTTTATGTTAATATTTCTTGTAGGGTTTTGAGTTATAGCTGAAAATAGTCAAAGAAAGTGGATAAGAGAGTATGATTTCTGGTTAAAGCCTAGCTATTACATACCTTCTGACTTCATTATGGTCGAGGGTTCATGGTAGCATGTTATTGGGAGAATGTTTTACGAAGTAATAGTAAGATATCAGCGGAGTAGGCATTGGTAGCTTGGATAAAATAAGAAGGTATACTCGCACTTTTTAAATTTATCTCTTTTCACTACAGCAAACAACACCGATTACCTCTGTTTTTCAGTAGTTTTTACATCGATTTTCTGCCCATGATAAACCAAGGTAAATTTGGGTGTAGTAAAAATCATACTTTTTACCGTGGTTCAAAATCGAGGTAAATAGTCCTTTTACCTCGGTTTGGGACCGATATCGGCACGAAGTTAGACCGACGTCGCACCATGGTAGGAGGTCGATGATGTGATACCTTGGCTGTAACATCGTTACAAAAGACGTTGACATCATGATGCATGCAACGTCGATGCTAGGAATACAATAGCCGATGGTAGAGAAAGTGCATCGACGTCACACCGAATGATGTCATTCATAATACGAGCGATGTCGGAGTTGCTAAGAAGCAACATCTCACATAGTGAGGGACCCATATCATTTCCATGGTGATGTGGAATGCTAAGAAAATGATGTCATTTTGTTTGTCTAAGCTCGCAAAGAAAAAGTGATGCCGGTCTATGCAACATTGCTAGTATGTTGTGTCGCAGCTAGTTAATACGATGTTGTGTTGTAGTCGGTCAGCTCCCATTTCTCGTATCACATTATAATAAAAAATATTTGATGATGCAAACAATAGGACTTCGATAGCCGTTATATGTTATAAATAATATGATAAATAAAGTAATGGTTGAACATCATACTACACTCAATTGTTCAGTTTTTGTGGGAATCATTAACTGAAATGTTCATTTAAAGCAACATGATTATGACATACTAATATATACAATTAAATGTAACAATATATTAAAATACATAAGGCTGTTATAAAATTGAAACAGTAATTGCATTTAACCTCTAATTTCTATATTGTATGGTGTTCATATTTCTAGGGGGACCGGTAAGAAGCCAACTAAGTCCATCTGATATGCTAGAATCCACTGATAAATCAGTTTGATCCTATTGCAACCAATATAAATGAAACAAAAATTATGTTACAATTGGTCTGTACCCAAAATTACACGTAATATATTCATATGTAGACAACATTATTCAGAATATGGAAATAGTAAGTGAACAGTACCAGAGCGACACTAGACTCATAATGACCGAGGTTGCAGAGATCGATGTAAAACCAAATTAGGATATTCATGGATATTAATGCTAAAATCAATAATTTCTCACCTCTGCGACGACGAGTTTAACTTGGTATCATATCGTACTGAGCGATTAATGACCGATTTTGCACATTCATATTGTGTTCATCCAAATCTTAGACATTTTTCTCACTTTTTACAAACATGTCATCTAATTGGGTAACAAACACAACATACAGTATATAACAAGTGACACAATGATTCACCCTTCATGAAATTCTTTGATCTTTCATTCATGACAAAAAAAAACACATAGAAGGTATGTATGGTAACAAATTTGGTAAAGGTAAAACATGTAAAAGATGGAAAAATACCTCAATGAATTTGAACCTAGATGCTCTATTCTTTGGATACTTGTTGATGATTGAAGTAATCCATTTGAATGAGCCTTTTCATTATGGTGTGAATAGATAAGGTGGGTTTGTGGGATATGCAATAGATATGGAAATGAGAGTTAGTGATAATAGTTATTAAAATGAAAAATAAGTTTGGGGGGACATTTTAACTCAAATTTTCATCTGAAATTTTTGGTTCCTGCTAGAAATTTCACAATGATCGATGTCGCTAGCAATTCGGTAAGTCTATCGAGCCTTGCAACATGTGTGCGACACCACATATATGGCCATAGTGTGATAATCAAAATTTGTAGTAAAAATCTCCATTTAAAGGTTCAAGGCCCTTCTGTCAACCCATTTATGCCCTAATCGGGACAACACAGTTGTCCAATTTGGAACAAAATAACGATACATCCTATTTTGCATTTTGACATCTCCCTATTTCTTGTATGGACCTAATTGAAAAATAAAAAACACAACGTGTGGTCCCAAACTCGATTTCGATTGTCTCAAAAAGAAACAATTTCAGTCTTATATAGTTGGACTTATAAAAATCAAAAGTAATATTATATTCCTCATTGAATTCCTTTTCTTCACCATTATGCATTCTTTAACCAATGCATTTGACGTAGTTTTTATTTACTTTTGGTTTACGGTTTGGCAACATTAGTTGAGTTTACATGACAAGGGGTTTAGACAACCATGTTCGGTTTTCTATTATATATCCCACGTTTTGTACACTTAATTAGTGATTATTGACATACTGTGTTCACGACTTCCTTGGTCCTCATTATAAGTACCTATAGTAGGTCGCCCGTGAATGCTATTTGTTACATTACATTATTGCGAAGGCCGTTTTCTTTTAACGATAAAAGATTTGAAGGTCATTTACATTGAATGGTAGTAAATATAGGCCACAAGCATCAATGTGTGGTAGATGGAGATTGAAACCAAGGATAAGCGGCTTCGAAGTTCAAGATGGAAAAAGGTGAAAATGGTGAATCGTGGCCCGATGAGTGTTGCCTTAGTCCGAGAATGATCTGGGGAGAATTAGCCTTCAAAGATGGTTTCCTTAGATTTTTCTTCTTGAGTACTAAAAAATTGACTACTAGAACTCCCGATTTAAAGTAATGTTCACCTGTGGCAAGCAAACAAAGTTCAGCCGAGGAAGGACTAGCGGCCCGTGAAAATGCCCACGGTCCGCACTACATGAGGGACACAAGAGAATCTGTTAAGGTTGGCACGAGACATTGACGAGGCATCAGCACAGGGCCATGACAAAAGAGCCAGGCTGTGAAGCATAGAGATGAAAATGTGAAGATTTTAGCTAAGTATGAATTTGGTCCGTGAAAACCTTCACAAATCATGAGAGTTTTTGAGCAAAGATCCCCGTGCTGGTCGTGGTCCGTGAAAACCACGATGGGCCATGGCACGAGGCAATCTTCATGGTCCGTGCCAGATCCCACAATCTGCCAATGAATTTTCACTGACCGTACCAGATCTGGCGCCTGTGTTTGAATGTTCACAGACCGTTGCATCCGTGCGTGGTGGCTGACCATTCTTACCATAACTCTCTCAATTTTCATCCGATTTCCCTCTACCATATATTGAAATCTCCGAATTTATGAGCTCTATCCAACGCATTATAATTTCAATCCTGATAATTCATGGATTTGAGCAGTTTAGTAGAGAAAGGTTTAGCAGCTAGATGGAAAGGGTGACTAGGGTTTTGTTTTATGCTTGGCTTATTTTGGGGTTATCTTTAGGCTCAATCTTCTACTACTATATATAGGAGCCTTAGTTTTCTACTAAACCCTATGTAAAATAGAAGTAGGCATAATATAGCCTAGGTTCTCTTTCTAGATTGGAGAGAAGGAAGTGGAGATTTCCTCTTCTTCTCCTTCCTTCCTCATTTTCTTATCTTTTTTCTTTTAATCTTACTTTCTAGATCCATGGAATCTAACCTAATATCTTCCATGGATATAACTTTTGTACAGTAGTTAGCTAAACTTGGGACATATTTGGCACTTGTGTAACTTTTGATGCTTTATGAGATTCATTAAATTCCACCTATCTTTGTGTTTATGATATTATTGTGATTGTTATTGAATTTGACAAATGCATGAACACGACACCACATATGAGCATACAATTTGGGCTATATTCATGTATGGTGCACTTATTGATGCCCTCTTGGGAAGAGAAACCTGGATGTTTGAATGGGTGGAGGGGAACGAGTCTACGTGAGTGTGTGCACAGGAAATTTGAGGTAACCCGCATACCATCACACCAGTCTCAGCTGATCACTTAACCATTTTTCAATAGGTTACGGGTAGAGATAGTTAATAGTAGCAAGCTAGGTGTTGTGTTGAAACTCTAGTATCATAGATAATGTGCATATGAACCTAAGGCCTCGCGTATAGAGGACCACTTTGAATTAGTTCATTAGTGGTGGAAGCCCTGGACGTAATAGCACCGGGGAGAAATAGAATCACAACAACGGTCGGACCATGTTGTGTTCCCTTAATTACGATAATGGTGTCGATGGAGGGTTACGAGCGCATCCACCATGACAGGGATGGGGAGGTGTATGCCATCGGCCACACCACATGTTGTGAACACACTGATAGGTCTTTTGTATGTCTATATGTGAATTGATCAAGGATTGAAGAATTAGAACTAACATGTTGCTAAATTAGTCCCAAGTGCGTAGTATTAATGGTCTACATGTTTGTTTATTTCATGCTTGTAGTTGTTAGTTGAGAATACCAACCCGCCCAATTTGCATGTTTACATTAGTAGCTATTCTTTTCACTCGTGCAAATTAACGACCCGCATGAGGCTGTGTTTTGACTTTTACCTAAACCCTAGCATCTCTGTTGACAAACCCATGGCTAGCCGCTTACTACCCTTTGGTAGAATTAGCTGCGAGAATGAGTGCAGAATATAAATCTTATCTTTGACCATCCCATGGGACTAATGCCTGGGCTCGAGTTAATTGATTGCACTGATGCAATTGTGTTAATGACCCCGGGTCGAGGCAGGTAACTTCCACAAGATCATTCGACCTACAAGCGAATACTTGTAAGTAATCATCTAAAATTTACTCTAGACCACATACTGATGCTTTGTAAAAATTGAAGGATAGAGTTTTGTTACTATTATATTTTCAAAATACCTAGAATATGAAATTTTATGTGATTTTTTATATCTGGGGGAAATATTCGTTCACATAATGCTTATCGCTACATTATTATTGGATTACTATTAAAAAAACCCGGAAGATTACCCAGGTTCACGTGCCTGTAATAGAGTACGCATAATTTCCATATGAAACATTTGTTCTTTTGTTCAGGTGAAAGTCTCTTAACACACATCAACAACCACAAATGTTTGGGACGTAGTGTAATTTCCCCAGAGTTTTGTATATAATGCACTGTTCGTGAATAACTTGGGGCCCGTTCTGGTGACTAGTTCATGGCCAAATTCAAAGATGGTGGTCATAACGATGTAAATTACATTAGCATATATCCAATTTTGTATTTCGATATCTCCCAATATCTTGGAGGGCTCTAAGTGCAAAAAAAAAGATGACATGTGGTCCCGAACTTGATTCCAAGTGTCCCAAAGAGAAGCAGTGTCATCCATATGTAGTCAAACTTATAATAACGGATAGTAATATTATATTTCCCCATCGACTTCCACAAGATCATGTGACCGACAATACTATACTTGTAAGTATAGTATCTAGAATTTACTCTAGATCACGTACTGGCGCTTTGTAAAAATCAAAGAACGGAATTATATTATTGTTATATTTTAAAAAAAACTTAGAACATGAAATTTCATGTGATTCTTTATATTTGGCGGAAATGTTCATTCCTATAACGCTTACCACTACAGTATTAATGGAATACTATAAAAAAATTGGATGAGTACCCATGTTCACGTGTCTGTAAGACAGTGCACATAATTTCCATATGAAAAATTTGTCATTTTTTTTGGGTGAATGTCTCTTAACTCATATCAACAACCACACAAGTTTGGGCTATAGTGTAATTTCCCAACAATTTTGTAATGCCCTGTCTGTCAATAATTTTTGCTCATTCCAATGATGGGTCCATGGCTAAATTTGAACATGGTGGTCGTAATTTTATGGAGGTAATTTTGTTACTTCTATATTTCATGAAAAATGTAGACTATGCAATTTGGGCCTTTCGGCCCAAAATCTATTAATACGACGTCATTCTAGGGTCTGTTTGGACTCGGTGGCAAAGACATTGAAGTGACATCAGGCTTTTGTGCTTTACATTCACCACTGACCAGGGCCATAGTTGTTTTTGGGTCAGGCCGCTACTCTAACACGACCTAGTGTTTATTATGTGTGATATTAGGGTGGCTTTTGTTCTTTCTCGCATGAGGCAATTATCATCGGAATGTCGTATATTGTTTAGGCCCTTATGTTGGGCCCAAACCTACGATCCACAACTTCACACTACAATTTATGTCTTATTTGTACTATGCGACAAATTTGGGAAGTTGCACAAAATGACACCGTTTCATAGCGGGTATATAAATACGCGAGCACCATACCCCTTCGCATTCCTAACCGTTGAAATCGCACCCAAACCTCCCACCTAAAAAAAATGGTAGGAAAACATTCTAATCCTAACAGAATCAGTTGCTCACAAATCTCAGTAGCACCAAAACCAATTTCAATTACGTTGGATGCATTGCATTGGCAGATTTTTCCAAATTTGAAGAGCAAAAAACCCTAACAAGATAAGTTTTTTCGGATGAATTTTGATGTTGGTTTTTCAGGTTTCATGTACTTCTTTAGTTGCCCATTGCTTTGTTATTCAGTTGTGGCATGTTAGTTGTTTACTTTGTGATGTTTTAGTTGAAATTGTAGGTGATTTAGGACCATTTGTGTTGTAGTTGCATATTGTTTCATCTTAGCCGATTGAACTGCGATGTTGCACATTTAAGATCATGAATATGTGACATTGCATACGTCACATCGATCCAGACAAAGTGTTTGTGGCATATCCAAACTCGAATAAAACACATTGACATCATTAAGTTCTTCACTTTTGCACTGACTATTCTACGTCCCTTTGATTCTCAGATGGCTTGAATAAAGCAGAAAACCAGAAGGAAAAGGGAAGACAACACAGGAGCAGCCCCATCGCACACGAAAAAGGTGAAGACAATGTCCAACCCTCCATCGCCAATATAGGACAAATTAAGCTTCGTCATGGAGGAGGCAGCAAAGCGTTTCAAAAATATCCAGGGCTGTAGGATAAAAGAGGTCAGGGTGATGGAGCCTCAGGATGTGGAACGACTATGCCTCAATTTTTTCCACGAACCCTTCAAACTGTCACAAATGGAGGGTTTAATATGCTTGGATAAACTAACGTATGATACGGAGGTCAAGGAGTTCTATGCAAATTTCTGAATGGAAACAATGACCTCTTGTAAACCAAGAGTGAATGGGATGGACTTGGAGATATTGAAAGAGCTCATCAATAAGGGGATTGGCTAAACATTCGGAGGGGAAGATCAGCCGGAGGTTGAGTCTCTACAGCTATACTACCGGGACAATTGGCCTCGATGGGTCAACGAGAATGACCCATTTGGGGCACTTGACCCCAACAGAATAGTGGAGAAGTACTCCATAATTGAAGTGGGGAACAGACTCATCCTAATAAAGCAGATCAATCTTGGTGTTCTCAACCTTCATGAGAGAATGATGTTCGATATAATTGTACAAGTACTTATCCCGGCTGGACATCCTATGGAGTGCACGATCAATGGGACCGTCATGTACTACCACCCTGCAGAGAAGAAGGTAGCCGACCCTGTGTACACCATCATCCAGGAGATGCATCAAATATCCCTCTCCATGAAGAGTCGGACACTCCCCTACGCAACCGTCATCACCGCTATTCTAGAGAAGAAGAAGGTTTCCATTAAATCAAAAGCAAAGATCCAACCTAAGTACTACGATGCAAACTACTTTGGGCTGAATCATTGGGCTTGGGAGTTAGGGATGTGGATTGATCACAATGTCCCTAAAGAGGATATGAATGTGCCTCCCACACCCGGCCCTGAGGCAACTCCATCGGCTTCCACAGCTATGGATGCTCACCCTGCTACTATTCACACGCCCCTAACGGGTAAATTTTTTTGAGTTTTTTTTACAAATTATCATTAATTAATATTTTGACAATTTCATTTAATAAGACTAATTAATTTCTTATCCCACATGGCCTAAATAGAAGGCATGGGCCATCCTCTTGAAGGACATGGCCAAGACCAAGGCAATGGCACTGCGTATAGCACAAACCGCGTGTAATTTTACAGTAGAAATGAGGTGCTAAATTTTATGACTATCGATGAAATCAATAAACCTGCAGGGGATGAGGGGCCTGGGGATAAAGGGCTTGGGGTTGACGAGGATGGGATGGATACCACTGATAATGAAGAAGGATCAAGTACTGGTGTTAGCGAGTCTTTCACCGAAGAGTCAAAGACTAATTCTCAAGAAAATGGAAGCATTTCATCGGCAGACAATGTTATCCCACCCTTGTCACCACCCCATTGATTGCCATGGATTATATGTTTGTTTGTCCTAGAAGATGAAGAATGTTTGTTTGGATTTTGTTAGGATTTTATGTCTTCTATTTCATTTTCATTTTGCAGGGATGTTACATGTGGTATGTAGCACTATGTGTTTTGGATATATATAAATATATATACCTATGTACGTACCTAGTTTTAGTGTTATATATGTAACTTGATGAAATCTTGGGCAGGCTGTGGTGAACTTGGAATGAAACCTTTAGATAAAACATTCCAAGTTCTGGCTGCATTGGTTTAGTATCCTTAATGTATTAGGTATGATAGATATGTGCGACCTCGCACTGCATTTGCATAGTAATATTCTCCCTAATGGACATAACAGTGATTGAGGTGCGACATCACATATATTAATTTATTTGAAAGGATTTTAGGCACGGGTTTGGTCCGAGAAGAATGAGTTACTTTGCCAAGTGAAATAATCGATGTTGCTATTTACTTCGGATAAAAGTTGGTCACAATGAGTGATGGTGCAAAGTCGATCTTGTCGTCAATGACTATTACAACTAGGTCATACTGTTACTGGCAATGTCTCAAGTATACCGGTAATGACTTTTACTTCAATTTCATAGCCAATTTACTTCGGTTATTGTAGAACTGCGGTAAAAAACCTATTATTTACCTTGGTTTTTAAAAATCGAGGTCAATAATATTATTTACTTAAAAAAACCAAGGTAAAAGAACTTTTTACCTTGGCTTTTTGGTGCTTAGCCAAAAAATCAAGGTGAATAGGGCGAAGTACTAGGTTCAGTTTCTTGTAGGATTTTTCGGGAGGTCAATTTTAGTGAACCGAAAATGTATTTGTAATTTTTCAATTTATAATCATGGTTAAGAACTTAACCTATCAGTTGTGTACTAGCCATTAACCATTTGAAAAATGTTGCATTGCAATAGTGTTCTTACCTTCGATTATTAAGATTTTCTAAAATAATATTATTCTTGTTTATCTTAATGTGAGATTATGATTCCTCCTACTGGATGAGTTATGATGAGGCCACCGCCGGACATGCTTAATGTATATTCATGTCAGTTGTAGTATGGGTTGTCTCTACCCATGCTAAAAAAAAATTATTGTTGTTTTCGAGGCTTATGGCGTTGCTCTCGCTTAGATACATCCTCAGGAAGTGGTCATACTAACTATTTTTGAACTTTTATGCCGTGAAATTGCTATTAATTTCAGTGTGTCATTGTTTAGTGCATATTATATGTTATATAAAATGGATATTGGTGAGTCTATGGTATCGTTTAAGGTAGTTATCAAAAGTATCGAAATTGTAAATGTTTCTCATGATTATTATGGATATTGATAAAATAAATTCATAGTATATGTGAGTTATTCTGACCAAGGTGAAATGCCAATATGGAATGAAACATTGACCTGGATCAAGGACTAAAGTGAAGGAATAGATCAAATTTCCTAAGGGAAATGCGATCTAACATTGTATAAGTAAGATCCCTTGTTGGTTTGCAAGGTATTTTCATTTTAAAGTTTGTCAATTCATAGCTATGTCAAGTTATTAAAAATTTATTTATCTTGCAGCCATAAGGTCTTGTGTCTTACCAAAACCATTATCTCATGATCAATATGGAGCCCTTCCATAATCTATCATGAAGCCTACCACTTGAGATAAGATTGAGGTACTAAGTGTAAGATTGATGTATAAGAGAAATCTAGGAAAGGTTCTCCTAAGTTGATGAAAACTAGGGGCAATGTTATTAAGGCTTCTAGTGGTTTAACTATGAGTGATGGTTCTGCGACTGAGTTATGTTGGTTTTCAAAACAATTCTTTTGGCACTTGATACCTATGTCATTGGTGTATATGTAGTCCAACGATCAAGAGGCTTATGGCCACTAAGTCCTGCCCAATTTCATTCCCCTAATAAGGCAAATCCTTTTTAATCCAAGGAGCTAGGTAGCTATGTGTGAGACTTCTAGTCATTACTAAGAATGTGGAATGAATGGCGAATGTGGCGATCATGGTGTGACCCACGATCTTTGTTTATGAAAACAAGGAACTGTAACTATTTTAGCTTATAAATACAACAAGCTTAGGAGGAACTAAGGTAAGCGCAATTGACATGAGAAATTCCAATTCTTACAAGAGAAGGCTTACTTGATCGTAAGAGCTTTTCTCTCAGAATCACTTCCAGGATTCACTTTGCTTGTGAAGAGGCTCAAGGAGTGAACAACAAGTGGTTTCCTTGAATAGACCACAACATCATTTGGCGCCGACTATGGGAACAGACATTTTTCTTTCATTTCAAAGTCATTCAGGTAAATAATGGTGTTCACCAGAAGTGAGAAGAGCCATAACCACCAAACAGAGAAGCAAACACCTGTTCGTAATAGAATTATGCATCCTCCGTGGGATCACGACTACATCTATAGTAGAGAAAGAGAGCATATAAAAAAGGAGACGGAGGAGAAAGAAGTAGAATCTTCCAACACAAACCAAGAAAAAGAAAGAAGGGCATTCGCATCATTTCAAGAGGAAAACAGGGAAAATTTATACAACCAGTTCCTGACAACGCTCAAACCAAACAATCCAAGAATAGAAAAAGGGTAGGTCAGGACCCTGAAAATCTCAAGTACAAAGAGGAACTACGGGACATCGTTGCAGACGATGATGAAGAAAAATCACCCCTAGCACCACATCTACGGGATTTTAACATGCCAAAGAACTTCAAACTTCCTTTACATGTTAAAATCTACGATGGAATCCTAGATCCAAAGGAGTTCCTACATTCATACAAAAACAACATGAGGTTTCACATGCTTACATCAAATTAGTGTGCAAGGCATTCCCCATCTTCTTGTTAGGAACATCAATCACCTGGTACGATGATATCTCTAATAGAAGCATTAAATCATGGGCATAGTTATTAGATTTTTTCCTTCGTCGCTTCTATCAGAAGCAAAGATTCACAAAAATGATTGCATACCTTAATAATATAGCCCAACGAAGTGACAAGAGTCTGGCGGAGTATCTTAGTAGGTTTGTCAAGGAAAGTTTGCAGGTTCACAACTTGTCATTCCAATCATCATTGGAACCATTCACAAGAGGCATGCGGTAAGGAGAGTTCTTCAAGGAATTAACAAAGAACATTCCTGAAAACCTGAGAGAGCTACAAAAGATAATTGCACGACATGAGCAAACAGAAGAGGCAAACAACTGTAAGATAGAAAGGGAATGAGGCGAGAAGCAAACGATGGAGAATTTACAGAAGGATTTTACAAAGAATGGCAGAGGAAAAATCACCTTCAAATGTGGAGAATCAGGATCGCAAGGCACGATATTCCAAGATACATTGCTTATTGGATCAAGGAAGGAGATATGGCATATGAAAAAAGACCTATTTCAAGAACCGGCACCTATGCTTTCACCACCAGAAAAGAGATATAGGGAGTATTATTGATCCTTCCACAAGGACCATGAGCATTGCAGAGACATGAGAAGAAAAATTGAAGAACACTTGAGGAATGGTTACTTAAGCCAACATAGAAAGGAATGAGTAAGACAGTATGAGGACACTAGCAAAACAGCAAACCCATCACTAAGAAACCAAAGTAGAACGATCAAAATGGCAAAAAAGTAAAAAAATAACGGCGGTGGTGGATTGCAATGATGATTCAGGAAATGAAATACCAAAGACGGTCATTTTATCCATATACGGATTCACATAATCATTGTCTAGTAATGCTTGGAAGGCCAAAGCAAGATACTCTCACTTGCAAGAGCCTATTGATAAAAGGCTTCATTCGAATGTGACTATCGCCTTTAGCGAGGAAGATGCAGTACCTAACACTTCGCCTCACAACGACCCCGTGTTCATCATAGCTAAAATTGGGAATGAAACTATTCAAAGAGTGCTTGTAGATGACAGAAGCGCAGTCGAGATACTATTCGTAGACTGCTTTGACAGGATGGGTTTCAAGAGAGCAAACCTAATGAAGTCAACGTCCTCGCTGGTAAAATTTACTGGACGAGTAGAACCACCTCTGGGAAATATACAGTTACCTGTTACTATTGGATAAAGTGGGAGAAATTGCACTATAATGTGTGACTTCGTGGTCATGGATGCCCAAGTATGTTTAATGCCATCATTGGAAGGCCATGGATAAATGGAGCTAAAGCAATATGGTCCCCTTACAACCTCGTAATGAAATTCTCAACTCTAGCTGGTATCAGGACCATATGAGGAAACCAGCAAATGGCCAGGCACATGGTCATAGCAATGAAGGGAAGAAAGGTTGGAGAAAAGGCAAAAATGGTTAGCACAATCTCAAGCGGTGGTTTACTAGAGCATCCAGAATTGGCTACAAACTTGGGAGAAAAAACAGAGCCGGTTAGCCTAGACAGTGAAGATAATTCCAAGTTTGTAATGATAGGAAAATACCTTTCACACAAGAAGAAGACGACATAGAAATCCTACGAATCCATAAAGACACGTTTGCATGGAGTGTCTAAAACATGGGAGGGTTGGACCAAGATATTGCTACTCATTCTTTAAATATCAGTGACTTAGTCAAACCGGTTAAAAAAAATAAGCATTGCTTCACTAGCGATAGACAAAAAGCAATTGAAGAAGAAGTTACAACACTTCTTCAGGCCGGTATACTGAAAAGGGTTATATACCCATAATGGCAGGTAAATCTAGTCATGGTAAAGAAATCAGGCCCAGGTTGGAGAATGGGCATTGACTTCACGGATTTGAATAAAGCATTCCAAAAGGACTACTACCCTCTGCCAAAAATTGATCAACTAGTTGAAGTTACTTCAAGATATGAAGCCTTGGCATTTTTAGATGCGTAAAAGGGATACCACAAAATATGGATGAATCCGGAGGATGCAGAGAAAATGACATTTATAACAAGGTTTGGGACATTTTGTTATGTGAAGATGCCATTCACGTTAAAAAATGATGGGGAAACGTACCAAAGAGTAGTTGATCACGCATTTCACGATCAGATAGGACGAAATGTTGAGGCATATATTGAGAACACGGTTATCAAAACTAGGAAAGTGGGTAACTTTGCTACATCTTTAAAAGAAACTTTATACACGTTAAAAGGCATAGGGATAAAGCTCAACCCTAAGAAATGTGTAATTGGAGTAGGCATAAGAAATTGTTTAGGATACAAGGTATCCTCAAAAGGTATCGAAGCCAACCCTGAAAAAATCCAAGCTATAGTAAATATTCCCCTGCTAAGAAAAGTCAAAGAGGTGCAAATCTTAATGGGATCGCTAGCAGTGCTTAGCCACTTCATCTCTAAAGCGGCGGAGAAACCCTTCCCACTCTTTCGAGTCTTAAAAAAGCCAAAAGGTTTAGCTGGAGCAAATATTTTTAGAGAGCATATGATGGTTTTAAGGAGCAACTTCAAGCGTTGCCAATGTTAAAGTCACCTACCCTTGGAGAAACACGATACTTATACTTGGCAATCTTGGAGAATGCCGTCAACTCCATTTTGGTTTGCTTGGATGGACAACAATAGGTTCCAGTCTATTATGTCAGCAGAATATTTCAAAATGCAGAGAAGGCGTATATACCAGTTGAGAAGTTAACCTTGGCTTTAATTTACTCGGCACGAAGATTGCAAATGTATTTCCACAGGCACTTCATATTGGTCTACACAGGTTCTCCAATCTAGAACAGTCTTAACAAGCCCGAATCTTCAGGCAGACTAAGAAAGTGGGCTCTTGAGCTAGGCCAATTTGAAATCCAATTTCAAAAAGAACAACGATCAAAGCCTAGGCATTAGTAGATTTCATTTTAGAAATGACAAGTGAAGATGCGCAGGGATCGAAGATGCACCAGAATATGAGATTTGGAAAAGGAAAATCAAAATGGGAAAAATTGCGTGGACATTGTTTGTTGATGGTGCTTCCAGCAAGGAAGGTTATGGATCGGGATTAATGCTGGTAAACCCAGAAGGAGGTGAACAAAGATATTTAATCTGCTTCGAGTTCCCACTTACCAACAATGAAGCAGAATATGAAGCTTTGATATGTGGATTAGACCTTACCATTAGAATAAAAGTGAAAAGTGTTCAGTAATTGTAGTCCAACAGGTACGAGGCGACAACGAAGTACGAGGAAAAAACTGGTAAAGTATTCAAAGAAGGTTCAGCAACTCATAGCCTAGCTCGAGTACTTCGATATTCCACACGTACTAAGATCTAAAAATACGAAAGTAAATGCACTAAGTAAGCTAGTAACACCTCTATTTTAATCTCTGGGTGAACATGGAGAAGTAATAGTAGAGTGTAAGTTGAATCTCTGGGTGTAAGTCATTCTAATCAGAAGCACGGTATCAACTACTGTGTCAACAGTCCAAACGGAAGGTGTAAGTTGGATAACTCCACTAATAGAGTACTTCGTGAAGGGAACATTTCCAGAAGATAAGGTGTAAGCCAGAAAGTTGGAGCTACGTTATAAGAACTACACTTATGACGGGACCTTATACAAAAAAGGCTTTCTATCTCCATGGATAAAGTGCATAGGACCAGTACTGGAAAAAGAAATCCTCGGAGAAATTCACGAAGGATTGTGTGGAATGTTAGAATGGTGGCAAGAAATATCATTCGAGCAGGTTCTATTGGCTGACTATGTTTAATGATGCGAACAACTTTGTGCTTAGTAACAGGAGTTGCCAGATTAATGCTTTGTTGTAGCACGAGGCAAAGGTAACACCAAATTCCTAATTGTGGTAACTGACTATTTCAAAAAAAGTGGGTGGAGGCAAAACTATTGGGATGAGTAACAGCTGAAGTAACTAAAAAATTTGTCAGGCAAAACATAGTGTGTCATTTTGGGATGCCATATACCATCGTCATGGACAGTGGTACATAGTTCACAACTAGCACGTTCATTGATTGTTTTTCAAAGCTTGGTATTCTTCAAAAGTTCACCTCTATGGTGCACCCTCAAGCTAAGGGACAAGTCAAAGTAACGAGCGGGACTATCGTTCAAGGAATTCAAAGGTGACTTGAAGGAAAGCAAAGTGGATGGATGGAAGAAATATCCAACTCCCTATGATTACATAGAACGACTGTTCAAGAACCAAAGGGAAAAACACCATATAGTTTGGTCTACGGTCTTGAGGCAGTGATACCTGTAGCGATTAACAACTTAAGCCTTCGAGTATGCGTTTACATGGAGAAGGACAATTCAGGGATGCTAAAGTTAGACTTGGATGATCTAGAAGAGAAAAGAGAATTGGGAATGATCACAGAAGCTATGTATAAACAAAGAATGGCTAGAGCTTACAATCAGAAGGTAAGGGAAACACGATTTCAGAGTGGCAATCCGGTGTTAAGAAATAATGAGACTAGCCTAGCAGAAGAATGAGGAAAGATTTTCCCAAGGTGGGAGGACCCTATAAGGTCATGAAGGCTCACAAGTCCAACAACTACAAATTAGAGAGGTTGGACAACACCCGTGTTCCCAACACATGGCATGTGATCAATCTGAGGAAGTTTCATGTTTAGAGTTGAAGAAGAGGATATGAAGCATCTACCTGCATTACTTGAAAATGAAATAATCATTGGTTGTATTCATTCCATTCTTCCCAACATGACATTATTACTGTGAATATTAAAAAACCATCTCTCGGGGCCTCAATTACATTTTTAGTCCTCTACTAACAAACCTTAGATGACAGTACGTTCGTAACATATCGTGATCATTGCCAAAAGTCGAGCATAAGGTTGCGAACATTAAGCTATATATATCGAACAACTAAGGAGTCTTGCAAGCTTTAGAACTTGTAACTTCGCAAATTATACATTCGCAAGCTATAGATCTTGCACAACTACTAATACTTGCAAGCTTTAGATCTTGCAACTTAGCAAGCCATACGATCGCTAGCTTTAGGTCTTACACAACTATCGATGCTTCTAAGCTTTAGATCTTGCAACTTTATGAATCGTACACTCACAAGCTATTGATGTTGCATGACAATACTTGCACGCATTGGATCTTGCAACTCGGCGAACAATACTATCACAAGCTACAGATCTTGTACAAGAGTAGATTTTCTTGTAAAAACTGACACAAGAAAGCAATATATCTTGCACGTTATGAAACCCGAAGCCTTTTAATATGCATGTGATGTATTTCCAGCCTCTCTATCATAATCACACAAGTTATGGATCCCCCAGCATCACCCGATCAAAAAGACTCAACCAAACCGCAAAAGCAGGATGAAGCCAACTCATTGAGTGATAGCAAAGATGCAAGTTCAGAAAGTTACAAAAAATATTATTCAAAAAATTACAAGAAAACAGCTTTATCTAGGCCTAGAAGCTCTTAACGATCCAGAAGAAGACAAACCACCTCAACGTTAACTATTCTGGACCTCTCCATGGGAACGTTCTGCTCTATGCCAGTTCTCTTTGGCTGTATGTTCCTCGCTAACCATGTGGCATATCATCAGTTCATGTATTACTAAGCAGGATGGCGCATTAGACCCCTTCGCTCCATATGACCAAAGATGATTAGCAAAGTATCCCTTGAAAGTGTCAATAGGGCCAAATTCCCCGCGATCCAGCTGCATATTAATAACATTAACAGTCTCTTCATACATTTTTTCCTTGATAGCCAAATTTTGTACCTCCTATTCCAGGCACTAAATATGTAATTGGACAACATCAGAAAAAATTACTATTTTCCAACCCAAGTCCCTAGTAAGATCTCCACGACCAGTAGCCTGACGAGATGACAAAGGGTGAGCCTGGAGTCTATCTTTATACTCAACACAAGACTGCTCAAGTTGGTGCATAGTTGTATCAAGCCGTTCACAGTCAGTGCAGAGTTCCTCATTTTCACTTCGCAACTGGATATTTATAGTAAACTATTTGTTGAATTTAGTTTTCCATTCAAGAGCAGATGTTGAAAGGTGGTCATATTCATCCTACTTTTTCTACAACTGATCGAACAAGTTGTCAAGGCGAGTACACTTTTTATCACTGATAGATATTTTTTTAGTGGACTTCGTACATCTTACTTATAGCATAGTTCTGGTCTCCTCCTTTTGGCGAAGTATTTCAACCATATTCAACAGTATCTGATGGATAAGACCATTATGCTCTTTTCAAATCCTTCGCAGACCACGCACAACTTCCTAAGTCTCCTTCACGGTTTTTCCCCACTTAGCTTCAAGGTCATTTATACCCACGAGTATGTACTTCAAACGGATTCCCAAGGATAATGCCCACTCTTGAACTAGGGTAGGAAGTTTAAACAAATGCAGGTACACAACTGCAGATCAAGGTCAAACAAACCACAAACGATATCTTTGCCAAGCGACTCAATGCCATAGGCATCAAGAATAAGCTTACTGCAAGAATAGATTGGGGAAGAAGATAGAGTCGATGAAGACATAGGGGTTACCCACCCCATATGCAATGGAATGGACTCCACGCGAGATAAGAGATCATAGGAAATAAGCTGAAAATATTCTCTTGATGTACACTTGGTAGCCTCAATAAGGTTAATAGGGAATCATTCATGAGATGACGTAAATCCATTGTGATAGGAAAAATGAGCATAACATCCCAGATATTCAGTACTTTTCAAAAAAAAAATTGATCAACCACAATATCAAAGCCCTACAGGTAAATAAATGTAAAATGATTGGTCAAATTATAAAAAGTGAACATAACGATCGTATCAGTCCCCAATAATACAAAATAGTACAAACATACTTGGGAATATTGTCTTCAATTACAAAAGAAAATAAATGAAGCTTCTTAGGTCTATAGTGCTAGGATTAACTAACTTTAGAAGGAGAAGGGGGTGAAGTGCGGACATATGCAACATTCTCATCGCTTACATGATGAACAGAAGCTTTGCCATTCAAATCACCTGCAGGGTTTGCATCATCATTAAGATTAGAAGTATGCTCAGGAATGCAAGCCTTGAAACTGGAGGAACTGAAGGCAAGGTCCTCAAAGTAGTCAATCACACATTTCTTTAACTCAGCTACAGAAGGAGGAGTAGAAAGACTGGCGAGATGTGATAGCAGCACAAAAGGATGGCTGCCATCGTAAATGCTCTTAAGAAAACTCTCTTTAAGTGTTTTATTCTGCTGTGCTAAAACCTTTTCGGCCTTAGCCAACCTAGGAAGCTTATCAACCTTCGCTTTAGGATTAAGCTTTTGTAACTTGACCAAGGCCTCATAATAACCAATGTTGCAAGCATTGGTCGAGACCTCATCAAACAAAGCATAAAAGGATTTGGTCTTCACAAGGTGATCAATAAGAACATGAGGGTATATGGGCGAAGTTGGGCCATTCATCTGTATCTCTTTTAACTGGAAGCAAATTTTTTCCATCTCATTCTCAAACAATAAAGCTCGATCTTCAGAGACACGTGCTATCTCCTCAGTGTCTTTAGTAGTAGTCCTCAAAAAAGAACACTCCACCTTTCTTGCATGCAGCTCACCATCCCATTTAGTAAAATCAGCAACCCGGTCGCTGACAAGTTGCAGGCTCTCACCAATCTTTCTTTCGAAGCAAGCAAAAAAGAAGAGAAGTTATACAAGGAAACACATTTAAAGAACGATAACATTTCAAGGGAACAAGAACATACCACAACCATGGTTTGAGAAAGGCACAATTTAGAAAGCGTAGCAAGAATGGTCCCTTCAATAAACAAATCATGGCTTAGCATATGAGGGTGATAAGGAGGATGGTTAGCATGCCCTTTCTTCATAACAAGCTCTAGTGACATTGAGGTAGCGTCAGTTCGTTCCTTACGCCTCATTCGGTGAGTTATTTCATTGGAAGTCTGATCACCACCTCCTTTAGTTTCTTTGATAGTCGACCCAGAGGTTATGGGCTAAAGGACAACTCAGGTAACTATCTCTTGAGGGATTACAACCTCAGAATGTTAGTAACCTCAGTAGCTAGAGTCTCCATATCATCGTTCTCATCCTCAGAAAAGAAGTTCCTCTCAGCGGAGCGTCATGTTAGATCCATATCTATAACTTAACACATGAAGAGATTCAGGCGAAAATGCAAACATAGAAGAAAAATAGAAATTAACACAAATAGAACTAAGCTGATCATGGCAGAAAAACAAAAGACAAGTAAAACACCTTTACTTAAAGAACTAGCTGGTGGAAGTGAGATGGAATGCTGGCTAAGCAAAGCTACAACCCAAACTCAACATTCAGATGAACCCCTGCCTTATAATGATTAGATTTAGGCATGCCATATTTCCAAATCGAGAAAACTGGTCTACTATCTCTATCAAGTTTTATATAAAAAATGTTTTCAAGCCACACTCCACAATTATTTGGGAACCCGCTAACGAACTCAATAGTGGGGATCACGTTATATAGGGTGAACTCATCAGATTATTTTTTTACTTTACAAACATGGTAAAGGTTGCAGAACAAGTCAATGGAAAAGGGAATGCCAGCTTCTTTGAATACATGACACAACTTTAGGGTTCATCTGACATAGAGCAACTTTATAGTGAGAAATTAGATCCAGCAGATAGTGGGGTAAGGGAAAGGTAAGCTCAAACTTGTGGTAATCTAAATAACAAGAAACGTCTGGAGGAGTGCAAACACTCTCAGAGGCCGTAGGAACCTTAAGGTCGTACAAACGTAAAAAAGCAAAGCTTCTTTTTAGATCCTTGACATAAGAATCAGTGAGGAGGTGATGTGTCCATTTTAGATGGTTATTTTAGGCTTTTTAGGATTAGGTTTTGTGCAATTTTGAGCTCTACATGTGGCATTTTGCCTTTAAATCATCTAAGGAGGGATAAAGGCGGCTTTGACGTTTTTATCACTTTTTAGATGATTTTGTGTGACAAGGTGATTTGTTTGAAGACTTTGAAGATTTGAAGACTTTGAAGATTTATCTTTGAAGATTTGAAGATTTGAAGACCTTTACATTTGAGCTTTGTGAAGATTTGAAGAAGTGAAGAGATGAAGAAAGGAGAGCAAAGCAACGGATGAATGATGATCCAGGGTTCTAAGAATTTTCCGAGAAGAATCAGCCCTCAAGAGTGGCACCATTGGATTCCTCTTCTCGAGCACTATAAAATCGACTACAAGAACTCCCGAAACGGATCAACGGTTCACCCGGAGGAAGCAAAACAAAACAGGTCTGGATTTCACTGCTGGTCGCGACTCGCGATGGAACTGGTCGCGAGTCGCGACGACAGCGCGAATCCAGCTCTGCAGCAGCGTTTTTTCTCCCCTTTTTCTTCCACTATAAATACCTCTTCACCCCTTCTTCTCCACAGCTTTTGGCCCCTGTTTTGGGCCAAAACCCTAGCTTTTCTCTTCTTGTTTTCTTAGTTTCTATGTCTTTTGTTGTTCTAGAGTAGTTTTTGTACTTGGGAGCAAGGATTGAAGCTTCCATTTCTATGTAGTTAGGAGCATTTATATCTATCTATTTGGTGTTTTTGCTATTGTGCTTTTATTGTGCTTTGAATGTTAATTGTTGATGCCATTGATATTGTTGAAAGCTTGAATGAAATACTTGTATGAATTGCTAGCTAGGGTTTGGGGGATTTGGGTTAATTTCCCCCCTTTTCTTGTTAGGAATGTATGAGTATGATTTAGAGCTTTTGATTGTGTTAATGGATTGATAATGTGCTAGATAAATGTGATTGATGTTGAACTCTTCGTCATGTTCGTTTGTGTAGCAAACGAGAGAGTTATATGCTCTTGGATGAATGTGCGTTGCACGTTCATCCAATCTCGTGTAATTGCATGAATTGGTTAAATGCTTAGTCACGGTGTAGTGGTCATAAGCATTGCCAAGCTTGTTGGTTCTTCGTGATTAAATGCCACCAATGATACCTTGAGTCGTGGTCGCGATAACGGGAGTCATTGGTGAGGTTTGACAAGAGATGTCGAACTCACTCTTGCAAACTACGAACTAAGAAGGATAGGAGTTTAGTCTCCACAACAAGTAGTTGAAGTATTGAATAGATGATTTTAACTCATCCTTGAAGCATTTGTGTATTCTTGATGGTGTGTTTCACTTCACTTGTGCCATGAGTTGTTTGAGCATAGGGAGTGCTTGTGTGATTGAATTGGTTAGGTGTTAGGAACGTGACGAATTCCGTAGCTCCTTTGCATGATAATCCATGAGCGTGAACTTAGAACTTCTTGTGCATAACGTGTTGTGATTCTTGCTAGATGGGTATGTTGATGTTGAGTCATGTAATGCTATATGATAGAATGAGTGAATGATTCAATGACCTACATTAGATTTGGAAGTGGATATCCCTTGCCCCCAAGGCTTTTTATCTTTGTAGTTTTAAAACCCCTTTTCTTAGTTTTGTTTGATGATTAGCATAGTCACTTGACCTTGCTAGTTATCTTGTCTTTTTACTTTCGTAACTTAGGAAAACCAACCAACCAACCCCCCCCATTTTACTTGCTTTTATGTGTGTGTATATATTTTATCCTAGCATAATATTAACCATTTGTGCTTAAGCGCTTAGGAAGATCCCTCTTCTCCTTGGACGACCCCGATTTGCCGCTATCTACCTAGTTGTAGAAAGTAAGCAAAGAGGGCTTACAAATATTCTTTTGCACGAAGGGCGCGACGACCGCCCGCCTGTCAAAATGGCGCCGTTACCGGGGAAGAGGCGTTTATTTTTAAGTATTTAGGTGTATTTGGTTGTGTATTGGCTAGTTGTTTTTATTTTCCACTACTTGGTGGTTGTTTTTGTTCGGAGTAGGTATTGCTTGAGTTCTTGGTAATTTATTTTATCGAGAATCCTTGCACTATGATTCCGAACTTTTGAAAAATAAAAAAAATAAAAAATTTAATGGAGCGTCTCACCTTGAGGGAACTCATGATGAGAGGAGAGACTCAACAAGCAAGGTTTTGTAGGATGTGTCGTTCCGACCATCCTACCGAATCTTGCCCTTTGTTGTGGGAAAAGCACGATGACCGAGAAAGAACCCTTGGTTTTCAAAACCATGGGTACTATGAAGAGTGCTATCAAGAGGTTGGAGATGTTGGTTTTCAAGGGCAAGAAGCTCATGAATGCTATCCATACCACGACTCTTACAATCCGGAATGGAGTGGTAGTCCGGATTGGTGGTATAAGAATGAGCCGGAGAACCAACACTACGAGCAACCTAGTTGGCCATCATCACCCTATACCATACCCCAAAACCAAGCCCAACAAGGAAGTTCAAGTTTGACACGTGAGGATGTCTTAAATACCATAGCAAACTCGAACTCCTTTACTAGTGAGGAGTCGGATACCCAGCTCTCCTCTAGTGTTGAGGCCATTGAGGGGCATGCGAGGAACATATTAGAGGTATTGGCCCGCATGGAAGCTCGTGATTCCGAAAATACACCATCCCAACTTGAACTCGATGACTCGGTGAGTGAGGTCACCAATAAAAATGATTTTGAGTTTGAAAGGGATGAGGAGTTGGTTGTAGAGGATAGAAAAATGGAGGAAGAGGTGATAGTGCTACATCCATTAGCATCGTCACCCCTTCTCCCACCTAGTGAACCAACTCCACCATTTTTGGAAGTTTTGAGGGAAACGAGAGAGGAGCCGAAAGATTATCCCAAGCTCCCTAACCACTCAATTCCCTTTGAACCATCTCCACCTCCACAAAACTTTCCTCTTGAAAGTTTTGTACCCCCACCTCTCGACTTTTGGAAGCTCATGGTGAAGGGGTTCAAGCCTTCACCATACGGATAGCATTAGGGTCGTGCCGATGACCTTAAAAATACAGAGCTTCGTCGTGCCGACGACGTTAAATAAATTCGGCATTTCTTTTAGTTTTTGTTTCTTATTTTGTTTTAGTTGTTGTTTTGTTTTGTTCTTTTTATGGCATGTTTTTCTGTGATTTTGTAGCAACATGAAGTGCATTGCAATGAAGGAGATGAAGGAACGAGATCAATGAACGAGGGAAGAAAGCTTGGACAGTTGGTAAGAAAATGAAAAAATTTTAAGCCTGGGATACCCTGTCGTCGCGAGTCGCGATGAGCTTCGTCGCGAGTCGCGACGAACAGGGGAGAAAAATCCACTCCCAGCACCAACTTTCCGCGAGTCGCGATGACCTCGCGATGCTCATCGCGAGTCGCGATGAGCTTCGTCGCGAGTTGCGACGAGCTCAGAATTTTTGGGCTCTCGGAACCAACTTTCCGCGAGTCGCGACAGACTCGCGATGGGCCATCGCGAGTCGCGACGAAGAGGTCGCGAGTCGCGACGTGATCAGAAAATTTTCCCAAAAATTATGCTTCCGGCCTCTACTTTTCGTGAGTCGCGATGAACCCGTCGCGAGTCGCGACGAAGTCCGTCGCGAGTCGCGACCACTTCAGTCGCGAGTCGCGATGAAAATTCCAAGTTTTCAATTGATCTTAAACATTGCATGATTCTTCCTTCTTCTCCACCCAACACTCCCAAGAACCACCACATCTCCACTCATTCTCAACCATCCTACATATATTGGCATATGAACATTCTTGCATCTTTATAGTACATTTGTTGATTGTAGTATGCCGACTACATCATTGTGATCGTAAGTGCATATCCTATAATGATGCTTGTATACATGTCAATATATGTTGGATATTTTTCATGATTATTCTTATAGTGTTGGTTGAGTGTGATTTGGTTGTTCTTTGAAGATACTATGGTTATTAACTCTTGATGCTAAACCTAGTATTACATATCCTTATGTACTTGTGAGTTTAATGTGTTCTTCGTGGTGTTAGTCTTGATCAAACGGCGCCATGGAGACAATGCTTTTCTCGAGGGGTGAGTTCTTCTACGACATCTTTGCTCACCCGTCCGGTTCCGACACCTATTTCGGGACCATACAAGTGCTTGGATTGCGCCATATCACCGGCGAATTGCGGAGACACGGGTGTCATTCTACCCCCTTACCTTGATTTTTATTATTCTTGCCTTATATGTTTACATTGAGGGCAATGTAATGTTTTAAGTGTGGGGAGGGGTTAGAGGAATCATATGCATGCTAGCTTGTTTTGGAATGCTTTTTGCTAATTTTCATTGGAACAACATGAAAAAAAAAATAGAAAAACAAAAAGAAAAAAAATTAAAAAAAAATTAAAAAAAATAAAATATATAGAAAAAGAAAAAAAAAAGAAAAAGAAAACCCGCTAAGTTGAAAACCCGAGAGGGCAACTTAGGCAACATTGGGGGCCCGGATAGGTCGAAAACCCGAAAGGGCGGCCTAGGCAAAAATGAGAGGCTAAAATGTGCGGAAAAAGGTGAGATGTGAGCTAAAGAAACATGATGTGCGGCTAGGATGAAAACTCAAAAGAGCTCCTAGGCAAAAAGAGAGAAAAAGAAAAATTCTAAGATTTCAGTCATTTGCCGGCGTTGGAGTCATAAGATTGCGGTTGTCACATGGATGGATCGGGTAGCTCAACATCTATAGACCTCTTGGGATTGGGTAGCTTAGTGGGTTAGGAAATGAAGTGTGGTTATGAATTTCATTATCTCTTTCTACTTCATTTTTGGTTGATATATTGGCATTAGGTGAAGCATGTGTTTGAACCTCTTATATGGCTTTAGCTTCATTTTATGTCATTGGATTTTGGTGGATATATTGGCATTAGGTGAAGTATGTGCTTAAACCTCTTAAATGGTTTTAACTTCATCTTGTGTCATTGGACTTTGGGAATATCAATTCTGGGCTTTGAAATATTTTTATGGGTAGTGAATTGATAAGTGGTAGGTTTGGTTAGATTTAGGATTGGGGATGTGTGTGTGAAAAATTTTCATGTGAGCTTTTATTTTGGGATTTATGATATTGAGAGTTTTTGTGAGGCTTTGTTTGGGGGATTAGTTTAGGATATGGCCATATGAATACCTCCGTGTGCTTGGATCTTCTCTTACTCGAGGGCGAGTAAGGTTTAAGTGTGGGCAGGTTTGATGAGGCCATTTTATGTGGTTATTTTAGGCTTTTTAGGATGTGGATATGTCATTTCCTCCGTGTGCTTGAATCTTTTCTTACTCGAGGGCGAGTAAGGTTTAAGTGTGGGGAGGTTTGATGTGTCCATTTTAGATGGTTATTTTAGGCTTTTTAGGATTAGGTTTTGTGCAATTTTGTTCTCTACATGTGGCATTTTGCCTTGAAATCATCTAAGGAGGGATAAAGGCGACTTTGACGTTTTTATCACTTTTTAGATGCTTTTGTGTGACAAGGTGATTTGTTTGAAGACTTTGAAGATTTGAAGACTTTGAAGATTTATCTTTGAAGATTTGAAGATTTGAAGACCTTTACATTTGAGCTTTGTGAAGATTTGAAGAAGTGAAGAGATGAAGAAAGGAGAGCAAAGCAACGGATGAATGATGATCCAGGGTTCTCAGAATTTTCCGAGAAGAATCAGCCCTCAAGAGTGGTACCATTGGATTCCTCTTCTCGAGCACTATAAAATCGACTACAAGAACTCCCGAAACGGATCAACGGTTCACCCGGAGGAAGCAAAACAAAACAGGGCTGGATTTCACTGCTGGTCGCGACTCGCGCGAGTCGCGACGACAGCGCGAATCCAGCTCTGCAGCAGCGTTTTTTCTCCCCTTTTTCTTCCACTATAAATACCTCTTCACCCCTTCTTCTCCACAGCTTTTGGCCCCTGTTTTGGGCCAAAACCCTAGCTTTTCTCTTCTTGTTTTCTTAGTTTCTATGTCTTTTGTTGTTCTAGAGTAGTTTTTGTACATGGGAGCAAGGATTGAAGCTTCCATTTCTATGTAGTAAGGAGCATTTATATCTATCTATTTGGTGTTTTTGCTATTGTGCTTTTATTGTGCTTTGAATGTTAATTGTTGATGCCATTGATATTGTTGAAAGCTTGAATGAAATACTTGTATGAATTGCTAGCTAGGGTTTGGGGGATTTGGGTTAATTTCCCCCCTTTTCTTGTTAGGAATGTATGAGTATGATTTAGAGCTTTTGATTGTGTTAATGGATTGATAATGTGCTAGATGAATGTGATTGATGTTGAACTCTTCGTCATGTTCGTTTGTGTAGCAAACGAGAGAGTTATATGCTCTTGGATGAATGTGCGTTGCACGTTCATCCAATCTCGTGTAATTGCATGAATTGGTTAAATGCTTAGTCACGGTGTAGTGGTCATGAGCATTGCCAAGCTTGTTGGTTCTTCGTGATTAAATGCCACCAATGATACCTTGAGTCGTGGTCGCGACAACGGGAGTCATTGGTGAGATTTGACGAGAGATGTCGAACTCACTCTTGCAAACTACGAACTAAGAAGGATAGGAGTTTAGTCTCCACAACAAGTAGTTGAAGTATTGAATAGATGATTTTAACTCATCCTTGAAGCATTTGTTATTTAGCATTTGTGTATTCTTGATGGTGTGTTTCACTTCACTTGTGCCATGAGTTGTTTGAGCATAGGGAGTGCTTGTGTGATTGAATTGGTTAGGTGTTAGGAACGTGACGAATTCCGTAGCTCCTTTGCATGAAAATCCATGAGCGTGAACTTAGAACTTCTTGTGCATAACGTGTTGTGATTCTTGCTAGATGGGTATGTTGATGTTGAGTCATGTAATGCTATATGATAGAATGAGTGAATGATTCAATGACCTACATTAGATTTGGAAGTGGATATCCCTTGCCCCCAAGGCTATTTATCTTTGTAGTTTTAAAACCCCTTTTCTTAGTTTTGTTTGATGATTAGCATAGTCACTTGACCTTGCTAGTTATCTTGTTTTTTTACTTTCGTAACTTAGGAAAACCAACCAACCAACCCCCCCCCCATTTTACTTGCTTTTATGTGTGTGTATATATTTTATCCTAGCATAATATTAACCATTTGTGCTTAAGCGCTTAGGAAGATCCCTCTTCTCCTTGGACGACCCCGATTTGCCGCTATCTACCTAGTTGTAGAAAGTAAGCAAAGAGGGCTTACAAATATTCTTTTGCACGGAGGGCGCGACGACCGCCCGCCTGTCAGGAGGCTACTGATAATCTAAGAACCGATGAAGTGGTTGGAATCCTCCCCGGAATCAACACCAGTTTCATGGATGATCAGTGCAGAGACTCCAACATTGTTAGAAGTAGACATTGAAGAGTTTAAGATTTCTAAAATCCAGATGAAGGCAGTGTAAATTAAAACAACTCCTGGCTAGAATAGAGTGCATAAGCAGAGTGTCTGAGAAGAAAAATAATAGATCACCTCAACTACGGGGGAAACAAGTTACACTACAAAAATAAAGCTCTACAGGTTAAGACTTGTACAATTAGACTAAGAGTAAACAAAGACAAGACACAGGAAAACTTACTTGTTTAGCGAGGAAGGCAAGAAAGATTTGAAGCAATAAGTAAGATGATAGAAGATGAAATAATCTGAATCCATGTGAGGTTCTAATTAAAGATAATAAAGAGCCAAGAGACAAAAAAGAGAATAATATGCAATTATGACAGCCTGAAAAAAGTAAGTTACCTTTTTGGGAACCTGATAGTGGCGACAATAGTAAACTAAATAGGGATAGCCTGCAAAGCACAAGATTCAAGGTAATTATAAGAAAAGGAAACTCAACCGACTAATGAGTGAATTGCGGAGTGTACAACGAATACAAAGGTGCAAATCTCGATGGCAAAATTATAACAGCTAATCACCTGGATGACACAAAATCATTCAAAAGTTAGAAGTTCAAATGAATGTGTGATTTATAAAAATTAGAATACACAGCCTTTAAGCATACAACACTTCGCAAAATCAATTCACATCGAAGCAGAAGCGAACGTACTATTACCCATGGCTTTGGGATGAAATAATATGTTCGAAATGTAGCTCATGAATAGTTATAGCTTTATGTAGTATTGGTTTCATTGCTGGGGAGGCTTATGGTGTATATGTAGCCCAACGATCAAGAGGCCGATGACCGCTAGGCCCAGCCCAATTTCATTCCAGTAACAAAGGAAGACATTTTCAGCTTAAGGCACTAATTAGTTACGTGTGAGACATCCAGTCAATACAGAGAATGTGGGCTAAGAAACATGGAACAAAGGGAAAACATGGCGATCTTGGTGTGACCCACGATCTCTTTTTCTAAAAACAAGAAACTGTAAATATTTTAGCTTATAAATACAACAAGCTTAGGAGGAGCTAAGGTAAGCGCAAGTGACATGAGAAATTCCAATTCTTAGAAGAGAAAGATAACTTGATCGTCCTAGCTCTTCTCCTGGAATCACTCCAGGGATTTGTTTTGCAACCGAAGAGGCTCAAGGAGTGAACAATAAGCGGTTTACCTAAAAGGAACACAACGTCAGTTATTAACTTTAGTGTATAGGTGCTAGTTGGAGAGGCATTAAATAAGGCCACTCAACTTGCTATTAAGTGTGATAGCAAATTAAAGAAATTGAAGAGGCAATTAGAATTGATAGAGTTGCCAAGAGCATCATTGGACACTGGATCAAAGGATGAGATGGATAGGTTTCATTTTTTTTTGTATGGATAAGGATGGGATGTATTATTATGTGAGAAAAATAGGGTCTAAAAGAGATTGTCCTGCTTGTCGAGGCCTTCGCTCTGTATTTTCTAACAAACTTATAGGTACTTGGGATTTTCACTGTTTATTTGGAGATATATATGTTAAAATGGTAGAGGTTGGGCATTGTGAGAGTTTGCTTCAACTTCATTTGCTAAACCTTGGGTTGGAGGTCACCAGTTTAACTGAGGTGTGTGTTTTGGATGAAGCATTGGAATGATCTAGGGCTACTATTAATGATGGGTTTTTCCAAATTCTGTAGGTTGGGGGTGAAAATTTTTGTCTAATTGGGGTTCTTGAGGAATTGGGTACACTTCCTAATTTAGTGGAGTTGGAGGGATGCGATACTGACCAACACGGGGTTCTTTCCACTCCTAATAGGGTTAATGGTGCATTATGGGATGAGACAGCTACTGAAACTATTTAGGTTAAACCTCAGAGTGCTTGTTTTAGTGATAAGTTTGATGAAAGGGATGCGTTCTTTTATTTTAAGGTAGGGTAGATTGTTATCCTAGGTTATGTTAGATTCTTGTGTAACCTCAATGAATCTATGTTGTTTTCTTATTTGGATCAATCCTTATTTTTGTGTTTATGGTATATAGGTAGGGGAACCATCTGCATTGGTTATATATATTAGGTTACCTCGAATGGGTCCTAAGAATGTCCCTTGTGTGGATGAATCTTATACTGAATTAACTAATGAAATTGCTCTATTTATGTTGGATTTGGACCAAGTTTATGGGGTTCTTAATAGTTTATGGATATCCACTAACATTGAGGAAAGTGTGAGGGCTTTAGGTAGCTGGGTAAAATTTTTTTTCTAAGCTTGTTGGGGCTATTTCAGGGTTGAAACTACAAAAGAGACATTTTTTTTTCATTTTTACATGAATACAATGCTCATCTATCTGAGCAGGGGTTTCATATTCATACGTTAAAGAGAGAGCTAACAAATGTTATGTGATGCAAAGATGAGTGGAAAAAATGCTTATCTAAGAAGTGTTGGGAAAGTGATAGGTTGAAATATGTATTATCGAAGTAGACTGAATATCTTAATGAGATTGCTGATCGAAAGGAAAAACTATAGGTTTAATTCCACCAATTTCAAGAGTGGAGTACATGTATAAGGGTTTATGATGAAGAACGCAATTTCTCTATTTTACTTCTAAATAAGTATGAGAAACTAGAGGGCCAACATAATGTTGGAGAAGTTCTCTATGTCCCATAAGGGATGTTACCCCAATCTGTGTCCCTAACAACAAAAATGATTCCTCCAAATAACCCACCCAATTTGGATTACCACCAAACCTGTAGAGTATTCCGTCCAAAAAATAAGCACCCCCAAAATGAACACCATGTTAGCCCTTAGCATGTTATAACATACGCACATCTAGAGAACAAATAACACTACTAATATAAGCACAAAGCCAAACAAAAATTTTCATACACATAAATATATAAGGATATCCGTGCAGGTGGGATGTCCGCATGTGTCACGAGGATGGTGATTTTCTAAGTGTATGCAAAGCCACATTAATCTTACCCCCTCTGTTGTTTGGCTGTATCTAAAGAATTAGTATGAAGTTAATACTAAACTTCATTTTAATATTTATAAGCTTCTTTGTAAGAATTTCCATGAGGGGTGTTTGAAAGATCATGATGTGCCCTTTTTTTTCCCATGGAAACCATCCGGAGATGGGGGAAATTATATTAGGCCTTCCCAAGCCCTGTAAAATACAAGAACTTAATCAGAAATAAAAGTTGAAGCCTTGGCTTATGATGTGTCCATTTTAGATGCATTATTTAGTAGTATTTAGGATCACTTTTGTGCTCTTTTATTATCGAGAGCTTGTGTTCTACCTTGAAATTCACTTAGGAGAGGCAAAAGCAACTTTGTACTCTTTGACCCCTTCTAAGTGGATTTTGTGTGACAAGGGAAGAACACGGAAGCAACGAAGACCGGAAGACATTGAAGACTATACTTTCGAAGACTTTTGGATACTCACTTCGAAGACATGAAGACCGGAGGCCGTTGAAGACCATTTTTGGAGCCGTTGAAGACTTGAAGATTGAGAGGGATGGCTGTGAAGAAGACAGAGAAACAATACAAAACTCTGGCTCCCGTCGCGACCCCGTCGCGACCCCGTCGCGACACCATCGCGAGCCGCGACCCCGTCGCGACACCATCGCGAGTCGCGACCAAGACCGTCGCGAGTCGCGACCAACGAGCGGCCAGAAATCAACTTTATCTTCTTTGCACTATAAATACTACTCTTTTTCTTCTTCTTCTCCAGCTTTTCCAGCCCGTTTTCTCTCTGGTTTTTGGGGCTAAAACCTAGGTTTTTCTCTTCTTTCTTTTCTTAGCTTTTTCTTAGTTTAATTATGTCTTTTGTTGTTCTAGAGTAGTTCTTGTACTTGGGAGCTATGGATTGAAGCTTCCACTTCAATGTATTGAGAACTCATTTTATCTATCTATTTGGTATTTTTGCTATTGTGCTTTTATTGTGCTTTGAATGTTAATTGTTGATTCCATTGATGTTGTTGAGAGCTTGAGGATATGAATGCTTGTATGAATTGCTAGCTAGGGTTTGGGGGATTTGGGTTAATTTCCCCCCTGTTCTTGTTAGTAATGTATGAGTGTGAATTAGAGCTTTTGATTGTGTTAGTGTGTTGACAATGTGCTAGACGAATGTGATTGATGTCGAACTCTTCGTCATGTTCGTTTGTGTAGCAAACGAGAAGAGTTATATGCTCGTGGTGTATGAGTGGTCGCTCTTGACTAATCTCGTGTAATTGCATGAATTGGTTTAATGCTTAGTCACGGTGTAGTGGTCATAGGCATTGCCAAGCTTGTTGGTCCTTCGTGCTAAATGCCACCAATGACACCTTGAGTCGTGGTCGTGACTCGGGAGTCATTGGTGAGGTTTGACGAGAGATGTCGAACTCACTCTCGCAAACTACGAACTAAGAAGGATAGGAGTTTAGTCTCCACGACAAGTAGTTGAAGTATTGAATAGATGATTTAAATTCATTCTTGAAGCATTTGTTATTTGGCGCTTATGTATTCTTGACGGTGTGTTTCACTGCATGTGGGCCATGAGTTGTTTGAGCATAGGTAGTGCTTGTGTGGTTGAATTGTTTAGGTGTAAGAACGTGACGAATTCCGTAGCGCCTTTGCATGAAGATCTATGAGCATGAACTTAGAACTCCTTGTGGTGTGTGTGTTGTGGTACTTGCTAGATGGGTGCGTGAGTGTTGGGTCATGAATGTTATATGATGGAATGTGTGAATGATTCGATGAACTACATTAGATGTGGAAGTGGATGTCCGTTGCCCCCAAGGTATTTTATCTTTGTAGTTTAAAACCCCTTTTCTTTAGTTTTGTTTGATGATTAGCATAGTCACTTGACCTTGCTAGTTATCTTGTCTTTTTACTTTTGTTAACTTAGGAAACCAACCAACCAACCCCCCCCCCTTTTACTTTCTTTTAAGTGTGTGTAAATATAGTTACTCCTAGCCTAATACTAACCATTTGTGTGCTTAGACGCTTAGGAAGATCCCTCTTCTCCTTGGACAACCCCGATTTGCCACTATCTACCTAGTGTAGAAAGTAAGCATTTAGGGCTTATAAATTATCTTTTGGCGCGCGGGCGCGACGACCGCCCGCGCCTGTCAGCTTAGTTGATATATACATGAGGGAGCTATAAGCTCTTGAAGCAACATTTGTTGCTTCCAAAATGAAGTAAGATATCTAGCTAATAGTGAGAGGATTACAAAGACACTTAGTAAATTTAGTAGGATTGTCGAACTTATTAGTGAATCAAAGCATCGAAACACAAGTCAATCAGACACACCCCAAAATTCACTAAGGGGCCTATCCTCTACATAAAGTAGAGGATTGAACAAGAAGGTAGCCAGCAAAACAGGAGTCCACTCAATTCGTATGCATTCATCGCCATTGAGCCTGCAATTTGGTGCAGAATCCACCTACAAGTGACAGTGAAAATCAGTAGCATCCATTCATACAACAATCCTTAAAGAAGGTGTACCTATCTGATCTAGCCTAATTAGACCCTGGATATTATTGGATAGCATTTTAAACCTAAACATAGATGTGCTGGTCTCAGCCTTAAGACATGCCTTAGCAAGAGCATCAGCTATCAAGTTAGCTTGTCTCTGAATATGCACTAGATTGATATCTCCCAAATATTGTTTTGTATCATCAGCTAATTGAAACAATGGCCAGGGAGCTTTTTGTGGATCAGTAACAAATTTAACTGCATTCAGACAATCCGATTCCAAGCAAACAAGAGGAGAGAAACCAACAATTTTCTCACGGGCAAAGAAAATTGCTTTTATTTCAGCTTCCAGAGGGGAATTGGCAGCTGTAAATTTAGTATGAGCAGCAAAAAAACCACCCCTATTATCTCTTATAATCATGCCAATTCCACTCATATTAGATTGACAACACCATGTAGCATCCACATTAATTTTATAACCCATACATGGTTTAATCCAAGCAATTTTGAATATTTTAGGCTTTGGAGGTTGCTTGATCAGAGGGAGAAAAGAATGATCTGCAATGTCTAAGTCTACCTTAGATACTATGAAAACAGGTTTAGCAGTGAACATGTAAAAAATTTGGTCCCTTATGTGAGTTAAAACTAAACCTGATAGTGGAATGGCAGAATCAAATATTACTTTGTTTCTCATTTTCCACAAGTTCCAACATGTTATTACAACAGTAGATCTAATGATTACTGGATGTGAAGAGCTCAAACCATTATAGGTCTAGTAACAAGAGAGTCTATCCCATATAGATGGGTAATCCCTTCCTGTATTCCCATGAATGTATGGACTGCTTTCCAAACTTGCACAGCAAATGAGCACGAATTAAAAAAGTGATCCAAAGAGTCCTCATGTTTATTGCACATACAACACTTAGAAGGCAATGAAAATCTCAAATTGCGCAGGACATTGTCAAAGGGAAGAAGTGAATTCATCACTTTCCACATGAAGACAGAAACTTTTTTTTTCAATTCTTGAACTCCAAAGATATTGAGTAGAAGTGACAGTACCTCTCTGAGTTCTGAGCAGGAGGTAAGCAGATTTAAATGAAAACTCACCCTTGATACCTGGTTTCCATATGAGTCTATCTTTTCTGTGTGTAAATAGATTAGCTTCCTGTAACAAAGTAATAGTATGAGGGGGTAGAACTGGGGAAATTTTTTGAAGCAAAACTGATTTGTTAGAAATGAACTCTGAAACCGTGCAGGAATCAGAGATATTAACAAGGTCTTGATCACATAGATCCTCAATGGGACCTATATCTAACCAGTTTGATGTTCAGAAATTGCAATTTCCTCTACCCACTATCACCTTGGAGTTAGATTCTGCCCAAGCATTTATAGAAATAATCCTCTTCCAGTTAGGAGAAGATCTGGAAGAGGTTGGCAGTGATGCAACTAGATGAGTCCATAAAGCCTCAGCCTTTTGATACTTCCACCATAGCTTAACTGAGCATGTATTTATTATGGTGGTTATTGATCTGAAATCTAGACCATTTTGGTTTATAGGATAGCAAAGTGCATCCCATTTCCTCCATGTTCTTTTAGGTTTTAGATCAGAAGACCCCAAAAAAAATTACTGAGTTTTTTTTCTATGGCATAAATGATTTCCTTGCTGGGTTTTAGAACTGACCATATATGTTGAGGAATGGAGTAGACACATGACTGTATGAGTGTGATTTTCCCCCTAGTAGAGAGCCACCTATTTTTCCAACTCCCAATCCTACTATCTATCTGCTCAATTAAAGGTTGAAAATAGATTTTCCTTGCTATCCCTGTAAAAATGGGAACCCCCAGGTATGTAAAGGGGAACCTCCCAATTTTCATACCTAAAATCCTTCTTATATTACTAACTGTATGTACACAAGCATGTTTCCCTATGAAGATGTCACTTTTACTGTAATTAAGTTTTTGGCCAGAAACATCTTCAAATTTAGTCAGAAAAGCCTTAAATCTGATCAAAGTCTGATTTTTGGCTTTTAAAAAGACCACAGTATCATCAACATATGATAAATGTGAGATTTGGAGTGCATTACCTGGAAGATCATAATATGCCAATTTACCATTCTGAAAAATCAAAGCTAAACTCCTGGTAAAAGCCTCAGAGAAGATATTAAATAGAAAAGGGGAGAGGGGGTCCCCCTGTTTAATTCCCCTTGTAAATTGGAAGTAACCTACAGGCTTACCATTTATTAGTATAGAAAACCAAGCCTGTGATAGGTTCTTCATAATGGTAAAGATGAATTTTGCATTGAATCCAAATTTAGCAAGAACAGAATAAAGGAAGGACCACTTAACTCTATCAAAGGCTTTCTTAAAATCAAATTTAACAATGCAGTTGGGATCCATTTGCTTTCTATTCAAAAACCTTACCATTTCTTGCAGGTAGATAACATTATCCGATATGTCTCTGCCTTTAAGAAAAGCTGTTTGATGTGGGGAGATATGTTTTGGCATTAAAGGCTTAAGTCTTTCCATTAAAACTTTGGAAAAAAGTTTTTTAAGGACATTGGAAAGACTTATTGGTCTATAATCATCAAAAGAAATAGGGTTTTTTTTTTGGAATAATAGCAATCCAGGTACTTCCAATACCCCTTGGAATATTGTTCACAGCAAGAAATCATTTACAACAGACAGTAAATCATTAGCAATTATATCCCAGGATTTAATGTAGAATTTAGCTGTGAATCCATCAGGCCCCGGACTGCTGTTCTTATTCAGACTTAATACAATGTCCCTAAGTTCATTCAGTGAAACAGGTTGTAGGAGTCTATCATTTTCTTCTTGAGTGATCAATTTAGGAATTTGACTGAGGAAGTGAGACTTGAAAAAGTTGCTATCAGAGGAGCTATCATCAGTTAAAAGATCTTAGTAGTAGTGAATGGCTTCATTCTCAATGTCCTGCATATTATCTAGCCACTGACCGTTACTACTCCTGATTTTTGTGATCTTTAATCTACACAATCTTTCCATAACCGAGTTATGGAAAAAACTAGTGTTATTGTCCCCCTCCCTTAACCATTTAACCTTTGCCTTATGTTTCCAAAAACTCTTCTGTTCTACTAGAGCCCTCACTAGCTTAGCCTTGGCCTCCTTTAATTTCACCATATTTCCAACAGAAGCATCAAGGTCATAAATATGTTCCTGAGTTTGGAGAGCAGATTCAGCTTGTAACACATTATCAGTTATATTGCCAAATTGTTCCTTATTCCAAATTTTGAGCTCTTTTTTCAGTCTTAAGAGTTTAAGGAAGAAACCAAGCATTCCTGATTTGTGAAGAGGCAAATCCCAGTTTTATTTAATTACTTCACTGAATTCATTCATTTTATACCAGGTATTTAAAAATATAAATGACCTAGGAGTAGATGGGATATCACTACCAATAGTGAGTAGCATAGGGTTATGATCAGAAGAGATCCTATTCAAAATGTGGACAGAGGAGGTAGGAAAATTAGACGACTAGGAAGGAGTACAGAGACCCCTATCTAATCTTTGAATATTAGGGTTTCTTAACCTATTATTACTCCAGGTAAACAAATTGCCCACAGTATTAATTTCTTCCAAAGGCATAACATTAATAAAATCATTAAAGTCCCTCATACTACCAAATTTAGGAGTAGAAGGACCTTTATATTCATTTATAGATGTTATAGCATTGAAGTTTCCAATAAAAATAGAATCAGAGTGATTGAGTGACTTAAGATCAGACCAAAGAGTTTTCCTGCCATTTCTAGTTCTAAGACCATAAACAAAGAAGGCATCCATACTTTTATTCAGAGTAACACTATTCAATGTGACAGCTAAAAATTGCAGATTATCACATTTTACTGTTAGAGATATGCTTGATTTCCAGAATAGCCAAATCTGGCCATTGTTAGCATGCACACAGTTGTCAAAATGTAACCGTTGTCTATAATAATCACATTGTATGTTTTCATGTTTAGGCTCAATCAAGCATAAAAGCTCAAACCTGTGCCTACTTATCAAGTTATGAAGTCTTAGCATAGAAGTATCCATTCCCCTAAGATTCCAAACCAGAATCTTAATCTTAAGTGTTGTGTTATTCATAGGGAAACATTGTTAGAGCTTTTTGATCTAGTCATGATAGTATTTAACTGAGTTAAATAGGTCTCATTCCTATGATTAGACACTTTGTCCATTTGTTTCCCCTTTTTCAACTTGCTTGATCGAGTGTAAAACAGTAGAACTTATCTGACTTACCTGAGTAGCATCAATTCCATAACCAGTGTCAAAAGAAGCAGAGTTTGGGTTGTCCCTTGGAGGAGCTTCATCACTGGATATGTCCTCATCCTCAAGAGGGAGGAATCTGTTTTGCCTATGTTTCTGCTGGGAGAAAATAAAGTTTTTAGCAGCAGTAATAGGATTAAAAGGAGAGAAAGGCTTACCCCGTTTACTAGGAATGTCATCCCTAGCAAAACCTGTCTTTATATTGAGATTAGGTGGAGCAGATAAAGATTGCTTGGTCAAATGTATAGGAGACTGAAGATGAGAACTTGAGAGCTCAACAGTCTCATCTTGAATCACTATAGGGTATTCAGTATTAGCCTCAAAAGAATTATGCTCCACATCAATTTTCTGATTAAGGACCAAGGATTGACCCCCAACTACATATTATTTTCTAACATCAGAGTCTAGAACCAACATATCAGACTGTTCAGTAACAAGATTATCATTTGTTAACACATTATTCTCAGAGATCTTATCTGCCCCCACATGGGGAGAAACAATAGCCTCATTCTGATCCACATTTATAACCGAGACTACCTTCTATTTTGGAACATATCTGAGATTCTGTGAAGACAGTATTTTGAGTTTATCAGAATCCGAAACACCAGAGACCCCAGCCTTATTTAGTCCATCATACATCCGACTTACTCCATCCTGAACAGGATCATCAGAACCCCTTTGTTGATCATTAGATTGAGGAACTATCTTACCTTCTCTTAGATCATTATGGATAGGGTTAATTTTATCCATCTTATAGGTCTTTGGTTTCCTAAGTTCTGGATGTAGATAAATGCATAAGTTATCATCATGTCCTATAGCTTTGCAGTGGTGACAATAAAGGGGAAGATCCTCAAATTCTAGGGGAAGTTTAACCACATTGTATTCTATTCCATCCTCCTCTATGCCCACTCTAATGAATGATGGCTGTTTTTTTTTTAAATCAATTTCAATGCACATCTTAACAGCAGATGGTCTAGTTAGGCCAGCAGTAGCAGAATCCATTTTAATGTAATTGCCTATCTGATTCCCCATGGATTCTAGCATGGCAATGTTATAAAAGAAAACTGGAACATGGTGGATAGTAACCCAAACTGGGACTATGGAGGATTCTACCTCAGGGGAGAAATCAGTGGTCCATTTGAGCACTTTCATTGGGACATGATTAAAATTCCACTGACCTTTAATCCAAAGCCTCTGGTATTCTTCCTTGTCCTGAAAGCGGATGAGTACATGCCTAAAATCAATGGATCCAAGCTGAAATTTACCTTTGAAGCCCACAGAGTTGAAAGCCTCGTTCAGGACAGCCATCGAAGGTTTACCTCTTGCAAGCTTACCCACCAGGGCATTTCGATAGTGAGAAGCGAGAGTTTCCGCCTCCTTTCTGGTTACCAAGCAAGCTATGTCCCCTTTGTAATGGGTTTTTGGGACGATTCAGGGTTAGAGGGAAGGGAAATGTTTAACGGTGGGGATCGGTTACCTAGAGCCTGTAGAAAGGTTTTGGCCGGCGCGATTCCACCGCGGCCTGGCGAAGGAGCTGCCATATCAGTGAAAAGAAAGAAACAGAATGTGACCGTTAGCAGGAAAACAGTGGCCATGGAAAGGAGAAGAAGAAAGGTGAATAGTAGTATGTGTTTCGCACTCAATTTCGCACGTAGCAACAGTACTCAGCTTTACTCTTGATGAACCGCGGAGGAGCATCAAGTGTCACAAAAAGATCATGATGTGCCCATTTTATACGGTTATATTAGGACTTGTAGAATTCACTTTTGTACACTTTTGTGCTCCAAATGTGGCTTTTTTCCTTGAAATTATCTAAGGAGAGTTATACGCGACTTTTACACTTTTATTACTTTTCTAGAGGATTTTACGTGCAAAGGCAATTTGTTTGAAGACTTTGAAGACTTTGAAGACTTTGAAGAATACCTTTGAAGATTTGAAGACTTGTATTTGAGCTTTTGAAGATTTGAAAAATTGAAGAAAAGTGAATGGAAAAGGAGGATATGAAACAAAAAGAAGAAAGAAAGCAAGATGCTGGAACTGGAGTCTGTCGCGAGGTCATCGCGATCCCGTCGTGACTCATGACGGATGTATAGCCAGAAATATTTCTTGCTTTTTTGTACTATAAAAACTCACCTCATCCTCTCCTCTTAAGAACCTCTCTTCTTCCTGCGATTTTTCTGGGTTCAAACCCTAGTTTTTCTCTTCTTTTTTTTCTTTGTTTTTGTAGATAGTTCATGTCTTTTTATTATCTATCTTAGTTTAATCTTGGGAGAAATGGATTGAAGCTTCCATATCTATGTATTAAGAACCATATCTATCTATTTAGTGCCTTTTCTATTTTGCATTTATTGAGCTTTGAATGTGAATTGTTAACGACATTGATGTTGTTGAAAGCTTGAGTATATGAATTGCTTGTATGCTAATTCTCCCCTCATTTAATGTGGAATCCAAGAGCATGAGTTAGAGCTTCTTAATGATGTTGATGTGTTGATAATTTCTAGATGAATGTGATGATGTTGACCTCGTTGTCATGTTTGTTTTAGGTAGAAAATGAGAGAAGTCAATGAATGTCGATCTTTCTTGGTTAATATTTTGTAAATGCATGAATTGGTTAAATGCTTAGACACGGTGTAGTGTTTATAAGTGTTGCCAAGCTTGTTGATTCTTCATGCTAAATGACATCAATGGGATACCTTTAGTCATGTTTTGGCTAAGGGAGTCATTGGTGAGGTTTGGCAAGAGATGTCGAATTCAATCTTGAAAACTACTATCTAAGAATGATGGAAGATTTATCTTCACAACAAGTAGTAGAAGTAATGAATAGATTCTTTCACTCATCCTTGAAGCCTTTGTTATTAGCATTCATGTATTCTTAATGCTATGTTTCACTTACTTTATGCCATGGGTTGTTTCAGAATAGGAACTGTTTGTATGACTTAAGTGTTAGGGAGTTAGGAAATTGACGAATTCCTTAGCTCCTTTGCATGAAAATATAAGAACATGAACTTAGAACTTCTTGTGCATAATGTGTTGTGATTCTAGCTAGATAAGTATGTTAATGTGGATTTTTCTCATATTTATCCTATGGATGCAATGAAAGGTTTAACCATGTCTTTGGTAGAAGGCTTTTTGTTGCCAAATCTATGCTCCTTCACCCATAGGTAACAATTGTGATAGGATGAGGGAATGGTTCAATGATCTACATTTCATTTGGAAGTGGATATCAATTACCCTCAAGGCTTTGTTTTTGTAGTTTAAAAACCCCTTCTTCTTAGTTTGTTTGATGATTAGCATAGTTACTTGACTTTGCTAGTTATCTTGTCTTTTAATTTTCATAATTTAGAACAACAAACCAACCAAACCCCCCCCCCTTTTACATGATTTTATATGTGTATACATATCTACTCCTAGTATAATAGCAACCTTTTGTGTCTAAACACTCAAGAAAATCCCCCTTCTTCGTGGACGCTATCTACTTGTTATAGATAGTAAGCATTTAGGGCTTATAAATAGTAACTTTGAGGGGTACGGCAACAAACCCCCAGATCACATTTAATGTTTGGAACAAGAAGTTACTGATTTGAAATGAGACCTAGAGACTTAAGATTATTATGTATATCTAATGAGTATACAACTAGAAAGGACAGAATGTGGACCAATTATTGTCTATAAGTCTTATTATTTGAAGCATATTCGTCATATGGAGACTATTGGTTCCACACGATATGATGTTTACCTACATATGTGGTGGAAACTAGTGGAAATCCTAGAAGTAGAAGCTAGTATAGTGAAGGTAATGAGTCACTAGTTATTGTAGTTGGTTTTGGTATGCAATCCTTTTCGATCTAAGTTGTAATGGTATTTATTATTATTTATATTAAAAATTTTGGTGTTTTGTGTGGTTTTTTATTATTTGGGATGTACTGGGTGTGGGATTTTTATCAGCTATCAAATGGGTCGGAGTCCACTCGCGTCGCAAGGATGGAGATTTTTCATGCTTATGTGAAGTTGTGGTTCCCTCTCCATAGTAAAGATTGTGTGTTGTGTATGGAAAGATAAATAGAACATTTTCTTGTGTTGCGTGACTGATGATTTTGTAGGCATGTGCAAAGCCAAAATATTCTATTTATATTTTGGTTTGAAGAAAGGAGGTGTGATGTTCGCTTGTGTCACAAGGCTGGTGATTTTCAAGTCATATGTGAAGCTTCATAATTCATACCACCTTGGTTGTTGGATTTCTTCTTTGCTTACTGGGCAAATCCGTAGGTTATTTTCCTACTTGTGTCGAGCCCGATAGTTCAGTAGTGTAGTTAAGTGCATGGGCTGGTAGTGTGCTTCTTTTTAGAGGATAAATATGTCATATGGACTTTTCACTTCAAATTTTCAGGATAATTATGTGTGACTTTTCCATTTTTCAATGTCAGTGTAGTGGGTAAGGTGGTTGTGGGTAGTCACATAGTTGCAACTTTTTAAATGCATTATCTTAATGTTTTTTCGTTAATTTCTATTCTTATCTCTTTCCTGTATAAGATGGATATTCAAAAGGATATCCTTATTTGTTTTTGTGTATAACTAATTTGGTTTGGCTTTGTGCGTATTTTAGCGGTGTTATTTGTTCTCTGGATGTGCATATGTTATAACATGCTAAGGGCTAACATGGTGTGGGACTTTGGGGGTGTTTGTTTTATGTGCACCATATTGCATGATTTAACCAATGCATTCAGCATAATAATTGGTATGTTTAACTTGTTGGATTTCTAGTTTTAGTTAGGTTTACACGACGAAGGGTTTGGATGACCATATTTATTTTTCTGTCTAAATCCAGAGTTTAGTGGATATAATTGATACCAATGGACACCTTGTATCCATAGGCACCTAGATCTTCCTTTGTGATCTCATTAGTAGGTTGCTCGTGGGTACTTTTCATCATCTTTGCATTAGACCATTCGCAAGGATGGTAGTAGATTTAAGACCATAGATTCTATAGTGTGGTTGTAAATGGAATTAAGCCCAAGAAAGGCAGATTCGAAATTAAAAGAGGCCAAAGAAGAAGCGGAGAAATTGTTGTCTGGGAGTTTCACAAAGATCTGGGAAAGATTCGAGAAGAATCAGCCCTTGAGAGTGGCACCATTGGATTTTTCTTCTCGAGAGCTATAAAATCGACTACAAGAAATCTCAAATTGGACCAAAGGTTCATCCCTAGCAGAGTAATCAAGTAAGTCAGTCGAACTAGCCACCGCCAGCATGAACCGTCCAAGGCGAGGGCTAGACCTAGCACGACCCATGCTAAGCAACACAACCCATGATAGGAGACCTCAGCATGGCCTTTTCTGATCAACACGGGCTATGCCAAGCCCCAACATGGACCATGCCAATCCCGATCGGTTGTGTGACACATACCTTCTTTTCACTCTAAAATTTGGCTAAGTATGGGCACAGACCATTCCATTTCACACAGTCTGCACCTTTTCATGTCACATATGTCAAGACCAGCCTATGGGGCATGAAGAATGACATGCCCATGCCATGATACTGAGAAAAATGAGGATCTGATTGATGGCCCACACCAAACGTTATTGGGTACGAATTAGAAGATAAAAAATGAAGCTCCAACCGATGACCCGTACCAATCGACACAGACCGCACCAACATGAGGCTAACACCCCTTTCTAGGACAAATGACCCGTGCCTGCTCAAGGCCATAGGTACGCCCCATGCCGGTACAAGGGCACCTCAGTCAGCACGGCACGTGCCAGATGCCACCCCCTGTGCCGTTTGCAGCTGCTAGGGTTTTTGGCCAATTTCGGGCCAATTTTTATGCCCAATTCACCACTACTACTATATATATGGAACATTTTCTACTAGGGTTTAAGTTTTATGCTCATTTTTAGACTTCAAGATTATGGTAGAGAGAGAAAAGGGCTGCTAGTTGTGTGAGAAATCACATGTAGGGGCCGATTAGGTAAATTCTAATAAGGAGAAGGCCTTGGTATACCCCGATAGATTAGCGTGATTGTTTCTAGTAACTAGATTTGTGCTGATTCTAGAGTCATCATAAGGTGTTTTTTCATTTGACTCTCTAGGCCTAGGGATTGAGATCCACAGTGTAGTGACATTGCCCTTTTAGGCGAGCTTTGATTCCTCTAAGTGATGGTGTGTTGGCGATGGAAGTGAAGTGATGGGGATGGTATTCGACGTCACGAGACTAGAGCGCATCCCCAATTTATGAAGACAGTGAGATACGACATCATGGTAAATACCACATGTTACAGATGGGGGGAAATACCTGGCTAACTCCACATTGTGTGACATAGGCATGAGATGGTTTATAAGTTTATATGTGAATGAAACGAGGATAGAATCCATTTATCAATCATGTTACACAAATACCCCCAAGTACTTGTCTATATATTTTTAATCTTGCGTGAACCTTTTTTTTCTTAGTTTTTAATTGAAAAACCCAAAAAGTCCCCCATTTTAAAATATTAGCTATTCCCAGCACACGACTAAATTGACAACCCGTACGTGGTTGTGTTTAGTTCGCTATTAGACCCTAGCATCTTTGTGGAAAAACCTAGTCTTGCCACTAAATACCCCATAGGTAGCTTACTAGTGAGTTTAAGAGAAGAATATAAATTCAAATTTGATCACAATTTTCCCATTTTGTGTTTGACTTACAAATGCCTTTGCTCAGGTTAATTGGCTACAATGGATGACCCCCCAATGGAGGCAGGTTACTATTTTTTGGATGGGAGATTCTACTGATTTAGGGTTAATTCAAGTTGGGTTGGTTATTTGGAGGAATCATTTTCATTACCGATGACACAGATTCAGGTAATAACCCTTGCAGGATTTTCTTGAAAAGCTCATGTAGGCTTTAAGTGGCATGCTTTTGATATTAACTATGCATTATGTGTATGTGTGTTGAGTATTTTTTCATTGTATTATCCAGGATCATCGATTGAGATAAGCGAAAAAAGGGATGAAGGATGATGGTGAATCTCCATCAACCCGACCATCTTTTCAGAGGTCATGGAAATTGATGCGAGGAGAAGCCTAAACTCGTGGTGGCTTGGCTCTAAGGGGACCATAAGCCGCATAGCCAATAAACACACCCAATATTCCATAGGTATGGGTTTGGCTATGCCAGTATGGGGTGAATTATTGTTCGAGAATGATAATTGGCAGAGGGCAATTTATCATTCTTTGACATACATGCCTACTTTTAGGTTGGTTCACCCACTACCGGGGTACACTAAAGAGTACGAGACACGATTGTAAATCAGAATATAGTCCAACACCTATATTGGAGTTCACGACTAGTCGCTACATGCATTACTTTCACCACCCACCTTTATAGGTTGGGTAGGTCACAATTCATTATCTAGTTATTTTGAACTAAAATCTGCAATATTTATCAATGCAATCTGATAGATTGACATGAGTATCTTATTGTTGTAATTTCCTTGTAATTAGTTTTCATTTTCGGTTACTAGATCCTAAAACCAAATGTTATTTTACAGACATTTACTAGGCAGATATTCTTTTAATCTGTTTTAAAAATAAATCATGTTACCATGCATTTATCAAGAGGTTTACATGTTCGAGGTTGAGTGTCTTGGAGCATACCGGGATTTGAACGTACCCTAGTTAGTACGATATAATGTTGCGATGTATTGATGTTGTGTGACTAAACTTGGTTCGCTTCGTTGCTTACATCCAGATCCTGATTGTTCGAGGTTTCATGTTTGTCTTAGTTCGCTTAATCACGTTCATCTAATCCCGCATGTTCAAGGCTTTCCAACTTGTTATATGATTAATTCTATCATTATTATGTGTTGTTGATGGCTAATCCTTTAGCTGGTTTAATTTGTTGTTTCCGTCCAATCTTGCCTTTTTAAGGATTTCCAGTTTGCCTTTGTCAAGATTTTCAAGCTTGTACTATAGCTAGTTCCACTGACCTTGGGTCTCATGATGAAAGGTAAATAATATGAACACAAAAGCCAAGTGGGTTAGGCCTTATGGGATGGGAAAGGTTCCATTAGCTGCCAACTCGAATAAAAAGGAAGGAAACATGTGGGTGAAGAGGTATGATCTCTTTTCCTCCTTCCCTAACACACTACCATTACATAAGATGGCCCTTTGATCAGAGTTGAGCGTTGTAGCAGACACACAATTATATCAACCTTCCTGGCCTTAGTCTGTTAGTCTTATAGGGATTGGATCAAGCTTAAGAGCGGGATAAAGATCTAACAGGCCACATAGAGTTTGGACTCAACATTGGCGCCGACTGAGGGGGGTCGAACTACAACATTGGCACTGAATGTGAGAAATGCTTCATTCATCACCCTCGTACCTAAAATATTATAGAAGGATCAACACCTCTAGGGGGAGACCTATTTAATGACTTCGTAGTTTAGTATATAACATACACAGAAGAACAATAAACCCTCACACCTATATGGGTGCAACACTGGGTTCAAACTTCCATAGAGCTAGCCAGTGACTTGGAGATCCTACAGACCATCGTGGCTTTCCATAATAAGATGATGAAAAAGAATAAGTAGATAGATAAGAGGGAAATGGTAAGATAAGTTGGCAGCCAAAGATACCGGAAACACAACATCAAGCAAATGAATCTCATTTAACCAAGAGGGTAACTCTCAACAAAGGTAATAAGAGGGGAGAAATGATTCACAGTGCCACAAAGAGTAGGAAGTTCCTAGCTATCTTGAGGAAAAATAATGACCATAGGGAAGGAGGAGCGGTAACAAAGGGTGGTTGGGACAATGCCTAGGTTCCCCAAACATTGAAAGAAGAAAAAAAGCAAAGGGAAGATGACACAGAAGAAATGATGTAAAAAAAGGAGGAAGGGATTCTCAGTTCACAAAAAGGATTCAGCTAAATGCAGCAAACCCCAGGCTGAATATACACCCCAATTAGAGAAAGTATAATGGCAAGGCTGACCCAGAGGTTAACCTACACACCTTCTCCACCAATATGGCCACTTTTGAAATATTTCTAGCCATATGGTGCAATGTATTTTCAAACACCCTTACAACTGCAACTAGGGTCTGGTTAAAAAAACCTAGAAGATGAAACTTTAGATAGCTTTAACTAGCTAGAACATAAGTTATTGGTGACACCTTGAACCCGCCGAAGATGATTGATGATAGGATGAAAAGGGTTGGGAAATTCAACCGGGCTGACTTGCTGGACAGAAGGAGAAAAGAGACATAGATAGGCTGGGATTAACTAAAGAGCAAAGTAGGCACTAGCAAGTTAGGCCTAGAAGGATAAGCTTTGACATGAAGTTCACGCCTCTCATCAAGATTTCAAAAAAGGTCCTAGCTCTTGTGACGGTGAACAACACTTTGGAACGAGCAAGGAAAATGAAATATGGTCCTCAATAAATGGGCAGGTGTCAATTCTGTGACTACCAAAAAATCATGGTCATGATACGAATGCATGCATTTAAATTTAACAATTGAGAACTTCGTTTAAAGTGGGTTTCTGGCTGATCCGCCTCAACTTGGGGTCACTATTAAACAACCTTTTTAAAGGGAGATCTACTAGCTGAGTGGCTTCACAAAGATAGAGATTTATATTGTGCTTATGTTCCTACTACTATGCTACCAAGATGGTAGATAGCGGTAAGCCCGGGTTTGTCCATAGAGATGCTAGACATCTAAAAGATAACTAAGTACAGTCACGTCTAGGTTTTCAATCCATCTGTGTATTAGGAATAGCTAAATATTGAAAATTAGGTTAACAACTAGAGCATACAAGATCATAATAAAATAAACTATATAAACTAGAATTTGGGGGGTATTTTCTTAACATGATCGAATGACTTTTATTCTTTATTCATTCAAACACAAATATATAAACCTATCTTATAAATGTGTCACATAGTGGTATATAGCAGTACATTTCCCTTCGACTGTCACACAAAGGTACTTGACACCAGTACATGCATATCTCACCATCTCTTAATCAGGTATGTGCTCTAGTCGAAGGACGCAACAGTCCATCCGCGTCATCTCACTCCCAACACTAACGCGCTCCCGCTTAAAAGAACAAAGCCCGCTTAAAGGAACAATGCATTGTGTAGGTCGTAACCTTAAGATATGAAAGTGAGGATAATACGTCTCGGACACTCCATTATGGATATGAATCCCTGGGCATATAGAGGGATACTCCATTATGATAACTTTAGAGTCGGCACAATTATAGTTGCTACAAAAAATCATGCTCATCTATCACGGTAAGCCAAGGGTTTCCCTTTGTTGGGGTTTTAGCTAACATCCCCAACATGTGATTCCTCACACAACTAGCCAATTCGAATTATGGCTTAACCAATCAGAAGATATACTCTCAAGGTAACATGAATGCACTCATCTCCTCGGTGTTCTTAAACCTACTTCATAATCTAACACTCCCAAGATATTAATGAAGCCTAGCACAATATTACACTACCATGAATGTATGGATGCATCATAACAATGGCATAGCATAAATCTCACAATAATGGAAAGCATAAATCAAGTACAAATATTCATAGGACATAAAGATAGGATAATATACAAATCACAAAAATCCAACAACAATTCAAAAATACAAACACTAACCCCAAATAAATTAACTAATCCTTAAGCATTGAACCCAAGTAATGCATTGGATTTAATGCCCTTGGGAGAAATTAAGAATAAATTAATTAGAGAGAAAGATAATTCCCTTTCTCTCTCTAGAATGCTCTCCGAGAGTTTAGAATAATGTTCCAAACTAATCCAACATTAAAACCTAGTAGACATAGGCTTATATTTATTATAGTAGGGAAATCAGCCTTGAAAAAGTCCCAAAAGAGACTAGAAAACCCTAGCAGCCGCAAACGGGATAGGATGACTCATATGGTAGGTCGTGCTGAGCGCTGCTAGCACGGGTTGTGCAGATGGGCATGACCATGTTAGAAGCTTCTTGCACGGGTCGTGCGACATAGCATGTATGTGCTGGGATGCTCCGGAATGGATATGCTGAGTACTATTGGCACAAAATGTGCCGGCTGATATAGACTGTCGATTGGGTGCTCGATCTTAGCCTTCTTATCATGCACACTCGCATCATTTGGCACACGATTTTGGCTGGGTGCTCGGTCTTGGCATTTTGATCATGTATTCCCACGTCGTTTGGCGCAAGCTATCAGCTGGGAGTGGTGTCTCGACAAACTTAATGACATGGTCCATGTGAAACTTGACCAGGCATTGGCTACAAGTCAGTTTCTAAGAAAAACGATGGCCAGGCCGTTGAGAATGTCACACCTATTCGGGTGGTCTTCGAATCTTGAGTTGAAACAACACGGGCCATTTTAAAGGAAATTTCCCGCATCCATACTTAGCCAATTTTTGGAATGGTTAGCGACCCAGTTATGCAGATGCTAATGACTCATGCCAAAAGAGGTTGGCACGAGACATGCTGGAAGAATCCTTGTGCCGAGGGCCTTAGTCACGGGTTGTGCGGGACAAAAGCCTCATGCCAAGGCTGGATGGCACAGGCCATATGGCAATGGGTTCCTCTTATCGTACAGCATCGGTTGCCTCATGCAAGTGGCTCCTGGGATGGACATTGTGGTAGGCACAGACCGTGTTGGCAGATGTGCCCGACCTTCATCTTGAGATCTTGGAATTTGACTCCACTCTTTGGCTTGCTTCTTTCCATCGACTATCATGCTTAAGTTCGTGTCCTTCTCATCTACTACTCACCTTGCGGACAACCTTCTAATATCTTCTACAAACTAGCAATCAATTAAAAAATCAATCAATCATCCTTCGTTGTGTAAACCTAACTAAAATTATCAATCAACCAAGCGAAACATACTAACAAGTGTGTCGAATGCATTAGTTAATGCATGCATAATGTTTTAGATTAATTCCCCCACACTTAAACCTTTCCTTATTTTTTCCTAGGTTTTTCAACCTAGCCGGCATTGCCTCTTATTTTTACCTAGTTCTTTCAACCTATCTGGGCTTTTCCCATTGTTACCTAAGTCACCCCTTTGGGTTTTCAACTTAGTCGGGTATATTATTTTTTCATCTTTTCAAAATTTAAATTTTTTTTGGTGTAGCAAAAAATTACCCAACGATGAGCTTCATACTACACGAAGAATAGCAAAATAAAAAAATGACACTACCAAAGTGTTCCCAAAAAGAAAACATCCCCAAAACACAAACTACTAAAGCTACAAAACAAAACACACCACCCAAGTGTTTCTAAGACTTCCCCAAAGCATAGACCATAAAAAGGTGCCCTCAAACTAGAAAGAAACAAACAATAAAAAAGTCCAACAATCAAATGAGGGAAAAATAAAACAAAGGGGAAAACATAGTCATCATCTCAAACATGCAAATCTAAAGGAATCACCAAATAAAATGAAGTGCCACCATGGCGGTGTTCCGAACCCTCCCCCACAAATGTTTTATGAATTATCCCCAATGAATATGTCCAAGGTGAAAAATAAATTTGGGAACATGGAAGAGTAATATGTACTGTCTGCAATGTCTGGCCTCATGCCCTTGCGTATCCTAATGATAGTACCCCTTTCTGATACCTGCTGTCCTCAACCTGTTGATGATCTCTATCATACAGTTATACAACAAACCCATGTCAGCTCTCATATGCTGAAGTTGACCATCCACTCGGTCAAACTTGTTGGCAGTCTTTTCCTCATGGTAGTCTAGCTACATTCCCAGCCGGTGCACGTTCAAAGATAGAGTCCCCCAAAGGCTGCACCCATCATGTTCATTCCTTGAAGGTTGAGTTCACATATAATATGAAGAGGTTGACTGGTACCCAGGTGAACTTTGCTCCTGGAACAAGCTGAACTGTGGGTGATGCCATTAATGATCCTCATGCTATGAAGGGATTGAGACACTGTGACTATATGGCTTAGGAATCAGACTAGGTGGAGTCCCACGGCTACCACAACTGCTAGACTCTGTAAAATCATCAAAATAGGAGGAAATACTTTGCCTATAAGAGTCACTAGCACCATGCCCTATGGAATGATATGACTCCTCATGAATACTAAGGGGCCCCTAGTATGGGATGGTTCTCCAAATACGTGCTCATGTGGTGGTGGCACTATGGGATGCTCAAAAACTGGTGGTAGCATTACCTGATGAAGTGATAGATGTGGCTGGATAAGGTGATGATCAGTTGGAACAAGATGTGCGAGATGGTTCGGAACTGGCTCCTCATGTATAGGCTTCTGGCCATCCTCCCCCTACTACTCACCATCCTTATCCGGATAGTGGACGCCTAGATCTATCTTGATGATAATATTGTGTAATAATAACGTCTTTCCCAAACCGGTTCACATAAAATGGGATAATCTTATGAACTTTTTGCCCTTGAATATCCAATGGATAATCCCCCTATCCTCTTCTATCAACTTTGCCTCTTACATGACTGTAAGGGTGAGTGTGTAAGGAGAGCACTGGTTTGCTTGCATCTCATCATCCACCGGAAGGTGGTAATGAGCCACCAAAAGTGATATCATTTCCAAAATTTCTATCTTCTTAGTGCGGCTCCTAGAGAGGTTGAGACACTGACCAATGAAAGCATCTACCAGATCAAGGCAAGCTCTCCCAGTGCAGATTGATCACAGTGTCCTGCAACCCCTATCAGAAGTGGTGGTGGCCTCTCTACGGTAACCTACCACCACACTCAATAGCTTGGCCATATGCCTCATTGTTGGATGCACTATGTTGTTATTCTTGCTATTCTTCCCCTGCAGTTATTGGGTGATGGTAGCCCAGAATATATACAAATCATAACCTGCATTTGAGTCATTGTACCCTTAACATATCTATGAGCCTTCCATTTGAAAATTTCAGCCAGCTTAGTATATGTCAAAGCACGAGGCACATCCCTAAAACTAAATCTCACAGATTTCCCCATGTGTCTATTTGTATCCATCATAATAGTAGACAGAAATTCCAGAGTATACCTAGTGTAGGTGGGGACCGACACTGTAGTAAAATCCTTCATACGAATTCTCCGTATGAGCACCCTGATGAGTTTCTAGAGCTTCAGGTCCTTAAGGGTATCTTCATCTACAAATGTTGTCTCTTGAATAGGGCCCTCTATTTTGTTCTTCCATAAATGGTACACTAGGTCCCCAAACTCTCCCACAAGTCTCCAAAATTCACAATATGGTCCCCACAATCAAAATGTACTAAACATGCAGATACCAAGATCTTCCAAAAATTCCAAATTTTGGAGCCAATTTGGCCGATCTAACTTTGTAGAAATTGGAGAAGAAATTTAGCAAAATTGTACTTGGGAAGCGTGCAATACTCCTCCTAGATGAATTTTTAGAAGCTCCTAGCACCCGGAATGGACCCAAAATCAAGTTATGGGGAGAAAACTTGAATTATGGCCAAATTAAACTTTTGATTTTCTGGGGAAAATATTGATGTTTTTGGAAGGAATAGTTAGTGGGTTTTGTTGGGTTTGGAAAGAGGATGATTCTAGGACAATTTAGAGGCAAATCGGATGAGAATTGAGAGAGTTATGGGCAAAATTCAATTGTGAGAGGAATAGGTTCGTACGACTGGAAAAAAGAGGAAGAAGATGATGATGAACACAATGATTTTATAAAGGATGGGGAATTTGTTGATTGGTTAATTGGGGCAGCAAGGTGATGCACCCGAGAGAGGCTTGGCTAGCACGGTTTCACCATGCCACCACCTTAAAACATGGGCCTCATGTCATGCCAACAACTTCAGCTTCATGCCCATGTCGTGGCACATCCGTGCTAGGCTGCCATGGCATAAGGTTGACTGATATTTTCTCCTTCAAACCTTTTTTGCAAAATCCTACATCTAAAAACATTAAAAACTAAGAGTAACATTGTTCCAGATAAAAATTTATAACTAATATTCCCTAAAAACACTACCAAAAATTAAAAAAAAATCCCCAAATACTCACTAAAATTTTGAAAAACAAATACTAACTTGAAATAAAACATTGTTTCATTATTGTCATCCTAATGACTTATTAGTTCATGGAAATTTTGGAAAACTAAAAACAATGGATTGATGAGTCACTGGAATAACCATCCTTGATGCCACCATTGACCACATCCTTATGGACGAGTCTTCATATCATTCTTAGGCTGCCCTTTACCTTTGGAGAAATAAACCAAGTGTATCCATCTTTTTCAAAAGTAGATACAATCTTGTTGAGTTCGGGAGTAGGAAGGGGCCTAGAAGTTTTTAATTCCTTAGCCCGCTCCTTCCTCCGCTGCATGTTAGTAGTGGAAATCGTAGGCAAAACATCCTTATTAAAACTAGGAGAATTATGCTCAACAAAAATTGTATCACAACTATGATCATTCAAACAAGATAAGGCATGTAAGGCTTCAATATCAGGAAATACCTCATCCAAATCATTTTCAAAGAATTCACCTTGGCATTTTTTTTCGTTCATCATGCAAGAGTTATCAAGTTGCACATGCTCATCACATAAGGTTATGACATTCCACACAAAAGAGGACAATTTCTTTCTCGGCTCTCTTTCACTTACTACCTACTCCTTAATTTCATTGCACTCACATTCCTTAGGTTCACCTTAGGTTGGGAAGGTAGCTTGCCAGATTCCTTAGCCTTTGTCAGCTCACCGAGGTGGCAAGTTGCCCAACTTGGACTTCAAGGTTTTTGATGATTGAGAAATCCCTAGTTCCAAGATCTTCAATTTCCCTTCTTCTCCACTTCATGAACACATCATGCTTCTTTTCCAATTGGCCAATGACATCAAGTATTTCTTACCTATCTGACTTGTAAAGAGTAACATTTATTTAGAAGGCCCTTCTCCCCTAGGATATGGTTGAGGTTGTTGACCTCGCTTGTATCCTTGACCTTGATTCTTCTCGCACCAAAAAAATATGGGATGATCACAATACCTAGGATTGAAAGTATTTGCATAGGGATCTTTCCTCCCATTTCCTTGGTTGCCCTGAAACCCTTTTTGTTGTTGTTCCATTGAAAATTTCCTATTACATCTGTTGAAATGAACGCATTCACCTCTTCCACATCTTCAACCACTTGAGGGAACATTTTAGTGGGATGGTCAAAAGTGTATATTCTGCACACTTTGACTAGTTGGATCCTCCCCTTTAGGAATTCCTTCATCATAGAGTCAAGTGCTTGTAGTTGCTCTTCCAACTTGGGAGATTGAGTTGGGTCATCCAAAGTTTTCACTCTCATCTTGTGTCGAATTTCCTCGTTCCACTTGCCATTTCCTTGAATAAATACATTGCATCCTTCGGACTCTTGTTTGTGATTGCACCATTACAAGCTTTGTTAAACATTTGCATGTCATCATCACAGAGCCCTTCGAAGAAGTTGTACACCAATTTTCCTTTCTTGAATGGGTGATAAGTACAACTATACAACAACCTTTTAAATCTTTCCCAATACTCATATAGGGACTCATTTGCATTTTGAGGTATGTTGGACAAATTTTCTTCAACCTTGCAGATTTTGAAGCTGGAAAGTACTTTCAAGGAAACACCTTTTCGTATCTATCCATGATCTAATGCACCTTGGAGGAAGGTAGTATAACCAAACCTTTTCTAAATCTCAAAGTGAGAAAGGAAATGATCAAAGATTATAATCCTTTTCCGATACTCCGTGTGGCTTCATGTTAGTTCGTACAAGATGGCACTCTGAGAGATGATTTTTTGGATTCTCCCCGACCATCCCATGGAATGTTGGTAAACATTAGATTAACCCACTCTTTAGCTCGCAATTGACATTGTGTGGAAACGGGGGAAAAACGATGTACATGGGTTAATTCTCAAAATTTGGAGCCATCAACTCTATCAAAGTGTGGTTGTCCTCCACCGTGATTACTTTCTCATAAAAAACTGGCTCTTGTGGAACCCTTGATCTAGTCCTCCCTCTCATTCTCCTCCGACTACCTGTATATTTCGGTAGTTCTTGCAAAGTTTCTGAGTTCGTTGTACATATATGCACCATAAACTAGAAACCAAACAAAAACCAACCAAAAAACAAAATTAGCAAACGCGTTAAAGGCAAATGGAAAAACTATAAAATAGGTTCAACACTAAAAACCAATTAAATCAACAAGAACAAAAGCTAACTAAACATAGCCACACGCCCGGGTTGTCAATCTATATGTGTGTTAGGACTATCTAAATATTTCAAAATAGGTTTTGGTGGTTTTTAACTAACTACAAGCATACGAGATCACAAGAGAATAAACTATAAAAACTAGCACCTGGGGGATATTTGCATGACATGATTGATGAATGAATTTTATCCTTGATTCATTCACATAAAAATATATAAAATGATGTGTCCATTTTACATGCATTTTTGGAAATTTTGGGATCACTATTGTGCTCTTTTGTTATCAAGATCTTAGGTTTTACCTTGAAATTAACTTAGGAGAGGTAAGAGAAACTTTACGCTCTTTTACCTTTTCTAAGGGGATTTTGTGTGACAAGGAAAGAACATGACTTGAAGATCGAAGGCCATTGGAGATCATCTATTGAATACTTTGAAGATTTGAAGATTAGCTTTGAAGATTTGAATACTTGAATATTTGAAGAGTTGGAGGATTGTGTAATGGATTGAAGGGTAAAAGACAAGAAGAAGAAGAAAAACATTTCGATTCTGGGCGCCCGTCACAAGTCGCGATGACCCTATTGTGACTCATGACGAATGGTTGGCTAGAACACTTTATCCTTTTTCTTGTACTATAAATATCATTTAATCTGTTTTTAGTTGTCATTGCATGATTAACATTGTCTCTTACTTTTCTAGTTCCTTGACTTTCATTTTCGTAATTTAGGAAAAACCAACCAACCCCCATCCTCACCCATTTCCAAGCTTTTATATGTATCTATATATGTCTATGCCTAGTATGTTTATCCGCTCTATATGTTTAAACACTTGAAAAGTCCCCCCTTCTTTGTGGACGACCCCGACTTGCTATTATCTAATTAATTGTAGATATGAAGCAACATGTCTTATAAATTGTATATTTGAGAGGTACGGCGATGACCTCTCCAATTTTGGCGGCGCTGCCAGGGAAGAGGCGCTTATTTTTAAGTGTTCGGGCATATTATGTGTGATTATGTGATAGTAGTAAACATTTCTTAGTTTTCTTTTATTTTGTTTCCTTAGTTGACTTTCCATTTTTTTTGGCATGGAGACGTATTGTTGGAGTTATTGGTGTATGGTTTGTATGCGATCCTATTTACAAGAACCCCTACGCTACGACCTCGAGTTAGAGTTGAATTTGAGATGGGCTAAGAGGCTTTCTTTGGAAAGTGTGTGTAGCACCCCTCCTAGTGACCATTTTGTGGATACCTCTATTTCTATAGAGCATCAATATGAGCATCCGGGAGGAGGGCTCCAACATTCTCCTCTCCAAGAAAGAGCTCCTCCTATCCAAGGAAGGGAGATTCCTTTGGGGCAAGCCCTATTGAGGGACTTTATAGCCCCTAACCTTAATCAACAACTTATGTTTATAGAGTATCCATTGGTTGCACCAAATGGACACTTCGAGCTCAAGACCAGGTTGATAAACTTGCTATTTACCTTTCTTGGTAAGCAAGGGGAGAATGCCAACAAATATCTCTCCAAGTTCCACTTTATTTGTGGTGGTACGGTCTCCCACAGAGTAGATGAAAACCTCTACAAATCATAGGTGTTCCCATTCACATTGGGAACACCTTGCAAGGGATTGGCTCCACTACCAACCACCCAAGAGCATGAAAACTTGGCTTGACATGAAGTAACAATTTCTAGCCAATTACTTCCCAGCCTCAAAGTCCACCGCCTTAAAGAAGGACATAAGCAACATTTCTCCAATGGAACAAAGATTTTTTTTCTGACTATTGGGAGAGGTTGAAGATGTTTCTCATGAGTTGTCCTTACCATGGTTATTCAGAGGGATACTTGGTCTATTATTTTCACAATGGTCTTCTTAATGAGGACCCAAGACTAGTGTGGAGCTCTTGCAGTTGTACACTTGGGAACAAGACTTTGACACAAGCTATGAAGTTATATGGAGAGTTAGCCGAGGAGTCGAGGGGTTAAGACTCCAATGCCCACAAGTGATCCTTCCACTAGTGGAAAGATCGAGGACCAAGTCTTGTCCCTTACTTCTATTGTAAAGTTTCTCATGACCAACCCGGAAATGTGCCATATGTAAATTCTTGTGAAATTTTTTCATCGGCGCATAATACAAACACTTTCCCTACTTTTAAAGATGATTATATCGAGGATATGAGTGCTATGGGGTATCAAGGTGGGCAAGGCTATCAAGGAAACTAAGGGTACCAAGGGTACAAAAGCTATCAAGGAAATCAAGGCTACCGAAACCGTCCTTACAATTCGGGTAATCGTGATCACTCAAATCTCCGGTATGGAAACACTCAAGGAGGCCAAAATGTTCAACCATATTTCCCTCCTCAACAATAATATCGGCCTCCATAACAATGATACAAAAGGCTTCAAGACAAGCCCCGAGACCAAGGGGAGAGTTTGGGCTTGACAAAAGATGAGATGATGCAAGCTATTCATAGGTTGAGTTTGTGTGCAGAAAAAGTAAAAAAATCCAAGATAAAGCTAAGGCGATCATTAAAAACTTGGGAACTCAAGTTAGCCAAATAGCACAAGCTGTGAATCGGGAGAAGGCAAGGGAAAAGGGAAAACTCCCCTCCCAACCGGAGTGAATCCCTACCAAAATAATAGTGCTATCACTTTGAGAAGGGGTAAAGAGGTTGGCATTCCCCTGGGTGATGAAATTGTTCAAGATGAGACAAGGAATAAGCAAGGAAGGTAAGGAAAAGGAAGAAGAAATTATCGTTAAGAAATCAACATCCATTCCCGAACCTTCATCCCCTCCTCACAAAAAGGTGAAGGTGGTGGAAATTCCTCCATATGTGCCAAAACCACCATTTCCGGATGCTTTGAAGGACAAATGGAGGAAGGAGTCCAACAAAGAAATCTACAAATTCTTTCGTATATGTGAGGTAAATATCCTTCTCTTAAATGCCGTTGAAAATATTCCTAGATATGCTAAATTTTTAAAGGAATTATGTGTTGTAAAGAGGAAACAAAGATCAAAGAATAAGCTTTAAAATGGTAAAAATGAACATGTCTTCTCTTTGTGCCAAAGGGAGTTACCCTCTAAATTTAGCGACCCCTGAATGTTCACAATCCCTTGCATGATAGGAAATACACATTTTGAAAAGGCCATGCTTGAATTAGGTGCATCAACTAATGTTATTCCTTACTCTTTGTATGAAAGCCTCAATTTCGGTACTTTGCACAAAACTGGGGTAGTGATCCAATTAGTTAATCGTTCTAGTGCATACCCTAAAGGTATTATCGAGGATATGTTTGTTAGGGTTGATTCCTTAACATTCTCTGCATATGTTTATGTCCATAACATGAAGCATGATAAACGTGCCACCCCGATCTTGTTGGGGAGGCCATTTTTGAAAACTTCAAGGACCATCATTGATGTGTATAATGATACCCTCTCCATGGAATTTGATGGGATTAAAGTAGAGTTTAACATAAACGATTCTATGAAATATCCTCATGATGAATATTTTTTCCATGCTATTGATGTTGTTGATGATGGTGTGCAAGATGTTTTGAATTTAATGGTGATGATTCCTTGTTAGTTTCTTTGGAAAATGATCTTAAAGATGCATGTATTGTATATTCCATGAGTACTACTTGAAGGAAAGCATTGATGATTCTTGAAGAAGTGGTACCAAGCCCTCGTCCTGTAGTTTTAGAGGAACCCAAAGAACCAGAATTCATTCGTCACTTGTGAAAACTTTGGTGATAGAACTTAAACCTTTTTTGAGTTTCCTCAAGTATGCTTTTCCAGGGGAAGGGGAGACGCTCCCATTTATGATTTCAAGTAAGCTCACCCAAGAGCAAGAGGAAAAGCTAATTGTGGTGTTACAGGAGAATGAGGAAGCAATTGGATGGACTATTGCCAACATCAAGGGCATAAGTCTATCCACTTGCATGCATCAATTTTTTTGGAGGAAGATGAAAGACCCATACGACAACCCCAACGCCGATAAATCCACCTATGATGGAGGTGGTAAAGCCAGAAATCCTCAAGTTGCTCCAGGAAGGTTTGATCTATCCAATCTCGGATTGTTAGTGGGTGAGCCCAACTCAAGTGGTACCCAAGAAGAGTGGGGTTATGGTAGTAAAGAATGAGAAAGGTGAAATGGTGCCCACCCTAGTCCAAAATGGGTGACATGTTTGCATTGACTACCGAAGGCTAAATGCTGAGACCCGGAAAGATCACTTCCCATTGCCATTCATTGATCAAATACTAGAGAGGCTAGAAAGTCACCCATTCTATTGCTTTTTGGATGGGTACTTGGGATAATTTTAAGTGGCCATTTCCCCAAAAGATCAAGAAAAGACAACCTTCACTTGCCCCTTTGGTACTTTTGCTTACCGGCGTACGCCTTTTAGGCTATATATGTAACGCTTTCGCTACTTTCCAAATGTGTATGGTAAGCATCTTCCCAGAAATTTTTGAAAACTTTGTTGAGGTATTCATGGATGATTTCACCGTTCATGGTAATTATTTTGACAACTGTTTAGCAAATTTAGCCCAAGTTCTTAAACATTGCATTGATACTAATATTGTGTTAAATTCAGAGAAGTTTCATTTTATTGTAGAGAAAGGCATTGTCTTAGGCCATGTTGTCTCCTCTAAGGGTATTGAGGTAGACAAGGTAAAGATAGACACGATTTAAACTTTGCCTTATCCTACTAATGTGCAATAAGTGCATTCTTTTCTTTGCCATGTAAGATTCTACTGCCGGTTCATCAAAGAATTTTCAAATATAGCACCTCCTTTATGCAAGTTATTGCAAAATAAGGTGGAATTTCTAATAGATGAGGGTTGTAAAGGGGCATTTGATACATTGAAGGAAAGGTTAGTCTCGACCCCAATCATACAGCCCCAGGATTGGTCTTTGCCTTTTGAGATCATGTGTGATGCTAGTGATTACATCGTCAGAGCATTGCTTGGTCAAAGGGTAGGGAGAAAACCTCATGCCATCTACTAGGCATACATGTCTCTGATTGAGGCCCAAAGAAACTACTCCACCACAGAAAAGAAATTGCTATCGGTGGTATTTTCTTTGGAAAAATTTCATTCTTATTTGCTTGGTACAAAAGATATTGTGTACACTTACCATACAATTCTTTGTCACTTGATGACGAAGAAAGAGGCCAAGCCAGGATTGATTAGGTGGATCCTGCTTTTGAGCGAATTAGAGTTGGAGGTGTGAGACAAGAAAGGTACAAAGAACCTTGTGGCCAATCATTTGAGCCGGTTACCTGAATGCCAAGACGTAGAGGTAAATTCATCAATTAAGGAGCAACTATGGGAGGAGTTTCCCAATAAAAAATTGTTCACTATCAGGGACCTCCAACCGTGATATGCCAACATTGTGAACTTTCTTGTCTCCGGTAAATTCCCTCATCATTTTTTAAAGGCTCAAAAAGATAAGCTAAGAAGTGATGCTAGATATTATGTGTGGGATGATCCCTTTTTGTAGAAACATTGTGTAGATAAAGGTTTTAGGAGGTGTATCCCGGATAATGAAGTGCATTCAATTCTTACCTTTTGTCATTCTTATGCATGTGGTGGTCATTTTAGAGTGAATAGGACCGCTAGGAAAGTCCTCAAAAATTGTTTTTATTGGCCTACTTTTAATAAGCATGCATATGTATTTTGTAAGGCTTGTGACAAGTGTCAAAGAGTAGGAAATATTTCATCTAAAAATGAGATTCCTCAAAAAGCTATGTTATATTGTGAAAAATTTGATGTTTGGGGCATTTATTTTATGGGGCCTTTTCCTAACTCTTGTGGCTTTACATACATTCTTCTTGCTGTTGATTATGTGTTGAAGTGGGTTGAAGCAAAAGCCACTAGGACTGATGATTCAAAAGTGGTTGTAGAGTTATTAAAAGACACTCTAGGTTTGGGATTCCTTGATCCTTGATTAGTGACCGTGGCACCCATTTTTGCAACCGGAAATAGAAGCACTCTTGAAGAAGTATGGTGTCACACACAAGACCTCCACTATGTACCATCCACAAAACAATGGCAAAGCCTAAGTTTCCAACAAAGAAATCAAGTCCTTCCTTAAAAAATGGTTAACCCTAATCGAAAGGATTGGAGTTCTCAATTGAATGATGCCCTATGGGCATATAGAATGGCTTACAAGACATCGATCGGTATGTCAACATACCAGTTAGTCTTTGGGAAGCCATGCCATTTACCGGTGGAAATACAGTACAAGGCCTGTCTTTGGGAAGCCATGCCATTTACCGGTGGAAATACAGCACAAGGCCTGTTTGTAGTAAAGAGTTTCAACCTTGACATAGATGAGACGGGTTTACATAGGAAATTGCAATTGCAACAGTTTGGAGAGATAGGGAGAGAGCCCTATGAAAACTCTGAGATATACATAGATAAAACCAAAGTATGGCATGATAAGATGATCAATAGGATATTTTTTTTCATGGGACAAAAAAGTCCTATTCTAATCCCACATCTGCCTATTTCCCGGTAAGCTAAGATCGCAGTGGAGTGGCCCTTTTGAATTGGTTTTGATCATTCGGATCGTCATTCGTGACTTTCCGTCAATTTTGTTTTAATTTGAGTTGTTGTCATTAGTTTCATTATTTGGTTTTGTTCATTTCACATGTATTTTTTTCATGATTTTGTATCGATTTGAAGAGAATGAAGCTGGATTTATGTAGGAAGGACTGATGTGTCCATTTTAGATGGTTATTTTAGGCTTTTTAGGATTAGGTTTTGTGCAATTTTGTGCTCTACATGTGGCATTTTGCCTTGAAATCATCTAAGGAGGGATAAAGGCGGCTTTGACGTTTTTATCACTTTTTAGATGATTTTGTGTGACAAGGTGATTTGTTTGAAGACTTTGAAGATTTGAAGACTTTGAAGATTTATCTTTGAAGATTTGAAGATTTGAAGACCTTTACATTTGAGCTTTTTGAAGACATGAAGAAGTGAAGAGGTGAAGAAAGGAGAGCAAAGCAACGGGTGAAGGATGGTCCAGGGTTCTCAGAATTTTCCGAGAAGAATCAGCCTTCAAGAGTGGCACCATTGGATTCCTCTTCTCGAGCACTATAAAATCGACTACAAGAACTCCCGAAACGGATAAACGGTTCACCCGGAGGAAGCAAAACAAAACAGCAGGGCTGAGTTACTGATTTGGTCGCGACTCGCGATGAACTTGGTCGCGAGTCGCGACGACGGCTTAAAATCAGCCCTGCAGCAGCTCTGTTTCTCCTCTTTTTCTTCCACTATAAATACCTCTTCACCCTTCTTCTCCAAAGCCTTAAGCCCGATTTTTGGCTCCAAAACCCTAGATTTTCTTCCATTTCTTCTTCTTTCTTTGTAGCTTTTAGTTCTTTGTTATGGGTTTTGTTTATCTAGGTTAGTTTTGTTCTTGGGAGCAAAGGATTGAAGCTTCCACTATCTATGTAGCAAGAATTCATTTATATCTATCTATTTGGTGTTTTTGCTATTGTGCATTTATTGTGCTTTGAATGTTAATTGTTGATTGCATTGATGTTATTGAGAGCATATGAAATGCTTGGATTAATTGTTAGCTAGGGTTTGGGGGATTTGGGTTAATTTCCCCCCTGTTCTTGTTAGCAATGTGAGAGTATGAATTAGAGCTTTCGATTGTGTTAGTGTGTTGACAATGTGCTAGGCGAATGTGATTGATGTCGAACTCTTCGTCACGTTCGTTTGTGTAGCAAACGAGAGAGTCATATGCTCGCGGATGAATGTGCGTTGCACGTTCATCCAATCTCGTGTAATTGCATGGATTGGTTCAATGCCTAGTCACGGTGTAGTGGTCATAGGCATTGCCAAGCTTGTTGGTCCTTCGTGCTAAATGCCACCAATGACACCTTGAGTCGTGGTCGCGACTCGGGAGCCATTGGTGAGGTTTGACGAGAGATGTCGAACTCACTCTCGCAAACTACGAACTAAGAAGGATAGGAGTTCAGTCTCCACGACAAGTAGTTGAAGTATTGAATAGGTGATTTAAACTCATTCCTGAAGCATTTGTTATTTGGCGTTTATGTACTCTTGACGGTGTGTTTCACTGCATGTGTGCCATGAGTGGTTTGAGCATAGGGAGTGCTTGTGGGGTTGAATTGCTTAGGTGTAGGAACGTGACGACTTCCGTAGCACCTTTGCATGAAGATCTACGAGCATGAACTTAGAACTCCTTGTGGTGTGTGTGTTGTGGTATTTGTTAGATGGTGTGTGTGAGCGTTGGGTCATGAATGCTATATGATGGAATGTGTGAATGATTCGATGAACTATATTAGATGTGGAAGTGGATATCCGTTGCCCCCAAGGCATTTTATCTTTGTAGTTTAAAACCCCTTTTCTTTAGTTTCGTTTGATGATTAGCATAGTCGCTTGACGTTGCTAGTTATCTCGTCTTTTTATCTTTGTTAACTTAGGAACCAACCAACCAACCAACCCCCCCCTTTACTCGCTTTTAAGTGTGTGTATATATATTTATTTACTCCTAGCCTAGTATATCAACCATTTGTGTGCTTAGACGCTTAGGAAGATCCCTCTTCTCATTGGACGACCCCGATTTGCCACTATCTACCTAGTTGTAGAAAGTAAGCACTGAGGGCTTATAAATTATCTTTTGGCGCGCGGGCGCGACGACCGCCCGCGCCTGTCAAAATGGCGCCGTTGCCGGGGAAGAGGTGTTTATTCTTAAGTATTTAGGTGTATTTGGTTGTGTATTAGCTAGTTGTTTTTATTTTCCACTACTTGGTGGTTGTTTTTGTTCGGAGTAGGTATTGCTCGAGTTCTTGGTAATTTATTTTATCGAGAATCCTTGCACTATGATTCCGAACTTTTGAAAAATTTAAAAATTAAAAAAAAAAAAATTTCTTAATGGAGCGTCTCACCTTGAGGGAACTCATGATGAGAAGAGAGACTCAACAAGCAAGGTTTTGTAGGATGTGTCATTCCGATCATCCTACCGAATCTTGCCCTTTGTTGTGGGAAGAGCACTATGACCGAGACAGAACCCTTGGTTTCCAAAACCATGGGTACTATGAAGAGTGCTATCAAGAGGTAGGAGATATTGGTTTTCAAGGGCAAGAAGCTCATGAATGCTATCCATACCACAACTCTTACAATCCGGAATGGAGTGGTAGTCCGGATTTGTGGTATGAGAATGAGCCGGAAAACCAATATTACGAGCAACCTAGTTGGCCATCACCACCCTATACCATACCCCAAAACCAAGCCCAACAAGGAAGTTCAAGTTTGACACGTGAGGATGTCTTAAATACCATAGCAAACTTGAACTCCTTTACTAGTGCGGAGCCGGACACCCAGCTCTCCTCTAGTGTTGAGGCCATTGAGGGGCATGTGAGGAACATATTAGAGGTATTGGCCCGCATGGAAGCTCGTGATTCCGAAAACACACCATCCCAACTTGAACTCGATGATTCGGTGAGTGAAGTCACCAATAAAAATGATTTTGAGTTTGAAAGGGATGAGGAGTTGGTTGTAGAGGATAGAAAAATGGAGGAAGAGGTGATAGTGCTACATTATCCATTAGCATTGTCACCCCTTCTCCCACCTAGTGAACCAACTCTAATATTTTCGGAAGTTTTGAGGGAAACGAGAGAGGAGCCAAAAGACTATCCCAAGCTCCCTAGCCACTTAATTCCCTTTAAACCATCTCCACCTCCACAAGACTTTCCTCTTGGAAGTTTTGTGCCCCCACCTCTCTTATTTTGGATGCTCATGGTGAAGAGCTTCAAGCCTTCACCATACGGATAACATTAGGGTCGTGCCGACGACCTTAAAAATACGGAGCTTCGTCGTGCCGACGACGTTAAATAAATTCGGCATTTCTTTTAGTTTTTGTTTCTTAGTTTGTGTTTCTTAGTTTATTTTTGTTGTTGTTTTGTTTTGTTCTTTTTATGGCTTGTTTTTCTGTGATTTTGTAGCAAAGTGAAGTGCATTGCAATGAAGGAGATGAAGGAACGAGATCAACGAATGAGGGAAGAAAGCTTGGACAGTTGGTAAGAAGAAGAAAAAAAATTTTAAGTCTGGGATACCCTGCCGTCGCGAGTCGCGATGGACTTCGTCGCGAGTCGCGACGAACAGGGGAGCAAAATCCACTCCCAGCGCCAACTTTCCGCGAGTCGCGATGACTTCGCGAGGCTCGTCGCGAGTCGCGACACCCTTCGTCGCGAGTCGCGACGAGCTCAGAAAATTTTGAGCTTCCGGACTCCACTTTCCGCGAGTCGCCCTGACGTCGCGAGGCCCGTCGCGAGTCGCGACCAACCACGTCGCGAGTCGCGACGAGCTCAGAACATTTTGAGCTCCCGGACTTTACTTTCCGCGAGTCGCCCTGACGTCGCGAGGCCCGTCGCGAGTCGCGACCAACCTCGTCGCGAGTCGCGACGAGCTCAGAAACTGTTGAAAAATTTTTTGAGCCCGGATTTCAAATTTCCAAGCTTTCAAGTTTCCAAATGATTTTAAACATTGCATGATCTTTCCTTCTTTTCCACCCAACACTCCCAAGAACATCACATACCTCTCATTTCTTCCACCATCCTACATATATTGACATATGAACATTCTTGCATCTTTATAGTACATTTGTTGATTGTAGTATGCCGACTACATCATTGTGGCCGTAAGTTCTTATCCTATAATGATGCTTGTATACATGTCAATATATGTTGGATATTTTTCATGCATAATCTTATAGTGGTGATTGAGGGTTGATTGGTTGTTCTTTGACAATACTATGGTTATTAACTCTTGATGCTAAACCTAGTATTACATATCCTTATGTACTTGTGAGTTTAATATGTTCTTCGTGGTGTAGTCTTGATCAAACGGCGCCATGGAGAAAATGTTTTTCTCGAGGGATGAGTTCTTCTACGGCATTTTTGCTCACCCTTCCGGTTCCGAAACCCATCTCGGGACCATCCAAGTACTTGGATATCGCCATATCACCGGCGAATTGCGGAGACACGGGTGTCACTCTAACTCCCTTCCCTTGATTTTTATTCTTCTTGCCTTACGTGTTTACATTGAGGGCAATGTAATGTTTTAAGTGTGGGGAGGGGTTAGAGGATTCAATGCATGCTAGATTGTTTTGGAATGCTTTTTGCTACTTTTCATTGGAAAAACATGAGAAAAAGAAAAAAAAAATAGAAAAACAAAAAGAAAAAAAAAGAAAAAAAAAAAAAAAAAAGAAAACGAAAACCCGCTAAGTTGAAAACCCGAGAGGGCAACTTAGGCAACATTGGGGGCCCGGATAGGTCGAAAACCCTTAAAGGGCGGCCTAGGCAAAAATGAGAGGCTTAAATGTGCGGAAAAAGGTGAGATGTGAGCTAAAGAAACAGGATGTGTGGCTAGGATGAAAACTCGAAAGAGCTCCTAGGCAAAATGAGAGAAATTGAGAGAAATTGAAAAATGCTATGATTTCACTCACTTGCCGGCGTTGGAGTCATAAGGTTGCGGTTGTCACACGGATGGATCGGGTAGCTCATTATCTATAGACCTCTTGGGATTGGGTAGCTTAGTGGGTTAGGAAACGGAGTATGGTTATGAAATTCTTGATCTCTTTCTACTTCGTTTTTGGTTGATATATTGGCATTAGGTGAAGCATGTGTTTAAAACTTCCTCTATGGTTTTAGCTTCATTTTGTGTCATTGGATTCTGGGAATATCAATTCTGGGCTGTGAAATATTTTTATGGGTAGTGAATTGATAAGTGGTAGGTTTGGTTAGATTTAGGATTGGGGATGTGTGTGTGCAAAATTCTCATGTGAGCTTTTATTTTGGGATTTTTGATATTGAGAGTTTTTGTGAGGCTTTGATTGGGGGATTAGTTTAGGTTTTGGATATATCATTTACTCCGTGTGCTTGGTTCTTTTCTTACTCGAGGGCGAGTAAGGGCTAAGTGTGGGGATATTTGATGTGTCCATTTTGTGTGGTTATTTTAGGGGTTTTAGGATGTGGATATGCCAATTCCTCCGTACGCTTGAATCTTTTCTTACTCGAGGACGAGTAAGGTTTAAGTGTGGGGAGGTTTGATGTGTCCATTTTAGATGGTTATTTTAGGCTTTTTAGGATTAGGTTTTGTGCAATTTTGTGCTCTACATGTGGCATTTTGCCTTGAAATCATCTAAGGAGGGATAAAGGCGGCTTTGACGTTTTTATCACTTTTTAGATGATTTTGTGTGACAAGGTGATTTGTTTGAAGACTTTGAAGATTTGAAGACTTTGAAGATTTATCTTTGAAGATTTGAAGATTTGAAGACCTTTACATTTGAGCTTTTTGAAGACATGAAGAAGTGAAGAGGTGAAGAAAGGAGAGCAAAGCAACGGGTGAAGGATGGTCCAGGGTTCTCAGAATTTTCCGAGAAGAATCAGCCTTCAAGAGTGGCACCATTGGATTCCTCTTCTCGAGCACTATAAAATCGACTACAAGAACTCCCGAAACGGATAAACGGTTCACCCGGAGGAAGCAAAACAAAACAGCAGGGCTGAGTTACTGATTTGGTCGCGACTCGCGATGAACTTGGTCGCGAGTCGCGACGACGGCTTAAAATCAGCCCTGCAGCAGCTCTGTTTCTCCTCTTTTTCTTCCACTATAAATACCTCTTCACCCTTCTTCTCCAAAGCCTTAAGCCCGATTTTTGGCTCCAAAACCCTAGATTTTCTTCCATTTCTTCTTCTTTCTTTGTAGCTTTTAGTTCTTTGTTATGGGTTTTGTTTATCTAGGTTAGTTTTGTTCTTGGGAGCAAAGGATTGAAGCTTCCACTATCTATGTAGCAAGAATTCATTTATATCTATCTATTTGGTGTTTTTGCTATTGTGCATTTATTGTGCTTTGAATGTTAATTGTTGATTGCATTGATGTTATTGAGAGCATATGAAATGCTTGGATTAATTGTTAGCTAGGGTTTGGGGGATTTGGGTTAATTTCCCCCCTGTTCTTGTTAGCAATGTGAGAGTATGAATTAGAGCTTTCGATTGTGTTAGTGTGTTGACAATGTGCTAGGCGAATGTGATTGATGTCGAACTCTTCGTCACGTTCGTTTGTGTAGCAAACGAGAGAGTCATATGCTCGCGGATGAATGTGCGTTGCACGTTCATCCAATCTCGTGTAATTGCATGGATTGGTTCAATGCCTAGTCACGGTGTAGTGGTCATAGGCATTGCCAAGCTTGTTGGTCCTTCGTGCTAAATGCCACCAATGACACCTTGAGTCGTGGTCGCGACTCGGGAGCCATTGGTGAGGTTTGACGAGAGATGTCGAACTCACTCTCGCAAACTACGAACTAAGAAGGATAGGAGTTCAGTCTCCACGACAAGTAGTTGAAGTATTGAATAGGTGATTTAAACTCATTCCTGAAGCATTTGTTATTTGGCGTTTATGTACTCTTGACGGTGTGTTTCACTGCATGTGTGCCATGAGTGGTTTGAGCATAGGGAGTGCTTGTGGGGTTGAATTGCTTAGGTGTAGGAACGTGACGACTTCCGTAGCACCTTTGCATGAAGATCTACGAGCATGAACTTAGAACTCCTTGTGGTGTGTGTGTTGTGGTATTTGTTAGATGGTGTGTGTGAGCGTTGGGTCATGAATGCTATATGATGGAATGTGTGAATGATTCGATGAACTATATTAGATGTGGAAGTGGATATCCGTTGCCCCCAAGGCATTTTATCTTTGTAGTTTAAAACCCCTTTTCTTTAGTTTCGTTTGATGATTAGCATAGTCGCTTGACGTTGCTAGTTATCTCGTCTTTTTATCTTTGTTAACTTAGGAACCAACCAACCAACCAACCCCCCCCTTTACTCGCTTTTAAGTGTGTGTATATATATTTATTTACTCCTAGCCTAGTATATCAACCATTTGTGTGCTTAGACGCTTAGGAAGATCCCTCTTCTCATTGGACGACCCCGATTTGCCACTATCTACCTAGTTGTAGAAAGTAAGCACTGAGGGCTTATAAATTATCTTTTGGCGCGCGGGCGCGACGACCGCCCGCGCCTGTCAAGGACAACAATGAAAAAGGAAGGAAAATCTTGGACATTTGGTAACACTGAATTTTGTTTCTAAGTACCAGGTATGTTAGCTATCGTGAGTTGCGACCACTACATCGAGACTCGCAACGAGATCAAATTTTTTTTCATAAAGTGTGAGGTCTTAGGGTATTGGCAGTGGTGGTCTCTTAAAATTAAAAGACCGCTCTAAACACTGAAAACCACCACAGTGGTGGTCTCTAGAGTGGTCTCTTAACAAGAGACCACTCAAGAGTCTCTTGCTAAGAGACCAAACAAGAGACTGGGCATGGGGTCTTTGTCTGACCAAAGCACATGGTGCAAGGGCTGCTGAGAAGCGGCCCATTGTTTTAGTCCATAAGGGACATGTGTTGCCCCGTAAGTGGGCCACGTGTCCCACTACGTTGCTATTTTTTTAAAACAATTCTGTTACAGACATGTGTCACCTAGGGATTGGGCCACGTGTCCAAGACATATCTTTTCTAAGTAGGGACTGACATTTAAATAAGGGGGACACGTGAACCAATCAGAAGGTGACACGTGTTCCCCTACAATAGCTGTAAACGACTAGTTTTTTGAATGGGACATGTGTCCCATTCTGGTGGCGACACGTGTCCCAGCCGTATTTATTTTTAAAATTTTGGCAATTTTTTTTTAAAATTTTAATTTTAATTTTTATATTCCATCTTCCTTCATTTTTTTATAGTTGTTATAATTGGTTGTCGCATTTTTTATGTTTTTTATATTATTTTATAAAAATAAGGAATTCTCTTATTATTTATTTATTTAATTTCTTTTTAATAGTTTCTTTAAAAATTTTGAAATCAATTTTATTTTTTTACACCGAAGCATGATATTGATAAGAATGGGAAAAAATTTTATTTAACATATTTTAAAAAATGAAATTATATTTTAAATATTAAAACATTATATGAAATTTCACATTCAACTTATTTTGGGTGGACAAATTTATTTAAAATAAAATTTTATGGTCAAATTAATCAATAGGCTAGAGAAAATCAAGTGGGTTCCATGAATAGTATAGAGTGGTCCCTTACCATTGTGAAGAAAAAAGGGTTGTCTCTTAAGTAGTCTCTTAAGGTGAGGTGGAAGAGAAAGAAAGATAAAAATAATATATTTAATTGGTAAGAGATAGCTAGTGGTCTTTACCACTGCCCATGGACTTAGGCTCAAGATGTTGCAACTTGCATTGGTCTTATTGCAAGTCCCAATGAATCATTGTAAGCTGCAACCACTACATTGCGAGGCGCGATGAGATCAGAAAGTTTTATAAAAATGTGAGCTCTCGGGCTCAAGATGTCACGACTTGCAATGGACCACCGCGGGTGAGATGGTTTGGTTGTGACACGCGACCAAATCAGGGAGAATTTGCAAAAATGTTGCCTTTCAGGGTAAACATTTCACGAGTCGCGACTAGCGACCCAAAAGTTGACCGGTTGTGCATGATGACCTACGACCGGTTGTGCCTGTTGACTCATGACTAAAAACATTTTGTGACTCGCGACTAGTCTATTGCGACTCATGGAAACAATGCGGGAGCATTTTAAACACACCCAGAAATTTAGCGCCTGTCACCATTCTTCCTCTCCACATCGTTCTCCTCCCCTTAACCACCACTCTCCTCCTCTCCGGCCACTAACTACCACAACTCCGACCTAAATCAACCCCAAACCACTCCCTATATCCATCTTCCCAAATCTCTTACCATAAATCAGCCACATTCATTGAAGAACACAAAACCCTAGAATTTTGGGGTTTTCTGATTTTGAGCAACCTAGATTTAATTTTTTTGTGGGCTTGACCCCTTATTGTTCCTAAGCATTTAAGTGGTACATTTCATCACTTCCTTGTGCTTAAATTGTGATTATGTTGTCTACTTGATTCTATTGGATATTGTGTGGATTATATGTGATGCTTTATGGATTTAGATTGTTGGAACTCTGTAGATTTTTGTGGTTGTGGGTTTTTATTGATTGAGATTTTGGCTATAAGTGATAATCATGCACAATGGTTGAGATTTGATTATGTTGACATAGTAGGCCAACAAATACACTAAATGCAAAATTGGATGATAGCTATGTCTTAATCTCATAGTCGTAATTGTTGGGATTGGTTTAGTGTAACTTGTGGCTTGTGCAATAGATGGGCTCTGTTATCTTGTAACACATAGTGTGATATTTATATGCAATCGTGGTAATGTTTGAGGTAGTTTAGCTATGGAACTTAAATGCTAGCATTTTGAAAGTGATGATAATAGCATAACTACTTAGGCATGATTGTGAGTATGGGATATGGCATATTGGATATTTAGCTGTGTCACAAACCCAATGAACTTGAATTTGTTGGCATGTTAAATGTGACATGTATTATATATGCAATTGTGGTTGACACTTGAACTAGTTAGCTTGGACTTGATTGTTGCATCTTGGAAGTTGTGAGGTTGGCTAGACTAGTTTGGTGTTTATTGTGATTTTAATTTATTGAATATGTTTATATTCTTGTGCATCTGACATGTTTGCTTTGATTGATAGACGTGGCCCCTACCAAGAGACCCAGGGCTCCTCCATGAGGTGCGCAGACTGCCGCTCTACCTCCACGTCTACCACCAGCTCTGGAGTTGAACCTTGTACCCCCTTCTCCAGACTGGTACATGGGTTTGACTCTGATCACTGGGTCTTACACAGATGGGTGGGACATCTTGGTCACCTGCATGCTCCTGGAGATGAGCTTCATCGATGAGATGACATTTGATGCTCTCGGGCTGACAGAGCCAGTTCACTGCCTCCTCGCCAAAGGATGATTGGATAGTTTCTTTGGCAAGAATGCCCCACCTACCGACGCTATACCTTGGAGTTATTATCCACAGTCTAACTATACATCATGCAGAATAATGAGCCATGTGAGAAGTAAATGACCTTTCACTTAGACGATGTACCCAGAGAAATGACAGTCTCGCAGATAGAGGCAGCCATTGGATGGGACAAGACAAAAATCCAGGCAAGGATGGACCCAGAGGCCCGAGAGTGCATGATCGAGAAAGACATGTTTTTTGGAGCATAATTAACAGGAGGCTGAAGAACTCCAATTCATCCATCCCACAATCCATTTTTTGCACAAGTTCTTAGCGAGCACAGTGTTACATTCGTCAGAGTCGATCAACGTGCCAGAAAGTGATATTCACTTCATATGAAATCTGACAATGAGAGAGGATATGGACTTTGGGCTGAGTTATGGATGAAGAGAATTGGCGAGGTGACTGGGAAACAAACGGGCAAGATTATCATGAGGGGTATGATTACCGTTCTAGCAGAGCACTTGGGTTTGGTTGCCCCAGATCGCTCTCCGCCCTTGGGCAGACATTCTTCATAACTTATCACTATGGAGAGGATGAAGAAATTTGGCCTGATCAACACCACAAAGGTCTAGAAGTGTACCATTGATTGTATGGGGTGAGAAATGTCATCTTTTTTACACTTTCTCAGTGCTATAAGACAAGCTAGAGTTGGATACCCTGGTCTTGAATTTAGTGATAGCACCTGATTATTCATGTAGGGTGGATTTTGAGCGAGAACTCCAGAACCTACCCTCACCTCCAGCTCTGACTTACGAGGGTGCCTTGCCATCCATTGAGGTGCAGGGTGAGCCGCATCCTCCATCACCTCAACCACAGACCGAGCCGATGTAGGAGGATTATGTTCCACCTCATTTCTTTTAGCCTTCACCTAATTCTATGAGAGCTTGATGCAGAAAGTCCAACACAACTTTCATAGACAGGTTGAGGATAACATGTTCGTCTCCGGGAGCCTTTTGGAGATAGATAAGGACATTGACTATCTTTCCTCTAGGATTTCAGAGTTGCAGTCACAGAGTAGTGGTGACTCAGGTCTTGACTCTAGAGCAGCAAGGCGAAGAGAGCAGCTTCATAGAAATGCCGATTGGCTGGCAAACAAGTGGGAGAGGCAGGATTCGAAGTATCAACATACATATAGCAGGGACCCCGATGATGGTGACAGGCCATCCAATTCCTGATACTTTTCGTTTTAGGTTTGGGCCCTATTTTATCTACATTGAGGGCAATGTAGCATTTTAAGTGTAGGTAGGAGTAGTCACTGCTTTTACTGCTTTTCTTTGGTTTTCTTTTTTCTAGACTTAGGTGTTTCGGGATGGTTTTCTTCATTTTGGGATGCTTTAATGTGATGTATTTGGATGCTTTGTTAGCTTTGACATGTGAAATGTTTTTGCTACTTTTTGATTGGAAAAACACGAAAAAATTAAAACTTTTGAAAAAAATTGAAAAAAATAAAAAATGAAAAAGAAAGAAAAATAGAAAGACACCCGCTAAGTTGAAAACCAGAGAGGGCAACTTAGGAAACATTGGGGGCCTGGATAGGTCGAAACCCTGAAAGGGCGACCTAGGAAAAATGAGAGGCTAAATGTGGAAAAAATTGAGATGTGAGCCAGTGAAACATAATCTGTGGCTAGGATGAAATAAAAAATGCTCCTAGGCAAAATGAGAGAAAGAGAGAAAAATGGGAAAAAATGCTATGATTTCACTCATTTGTCGGTATTGGAATCATAAGGTTGTGGTTTCCATATGGATGGATTGGGTAGCTCAACATATTCAGACCTCTTGGGATTGGGTAATTTAGCAGGGAAAACAAAGTAAGTTGTGAAATTATTGATTTTTGATATACTTCATTTTTAGGATGACATATTGGTATAAAGTGAAGTATGTATTTGAACTTCATGCATGCTTTTGGCTTCACTTTGTGCCATTGGATTTGGGATTGTCAATTTAGGACTTAAAAATGTTTTTATAGATATCAATGAATTGATAGGTTTATATGGTTTGGGTAGATTTAGGAATGGGGGTTGTGGGTAACTTTTTATTTGATCTTAACTTTGGGATGTTTGATATTGAGAGTTTTGTGAGGTATTTATTTGGGGGAATAGTAGTTAGGATGCGGATACGTGAATTCCTTCGTGTGCTTGAATCTTTTCTTACTCTAAGGCGAGTGAGGTTTAAGTTAGGGGAGGTTTGGTCCATTTTATGTGTATATTTTGGGACTTTTTGGGATCACTTTTGTATTCTTTTGTTATAAAGAGCTTGGTTTTATCTTAAAATTCTCTTAGGAGATGAAAGAGCAACTTTACACTTTTTTACCTTTTCTATGGGATTCTGTGTGACATGGAAAGAACATCGAGACTTGAAAACCAAAGGCCATTGGAGATCATATTTTGAAGAAATTGAAGATTTGAAGATTTGAAGAGTTGAAGCATTGGAGGAGTGTGTAATGGACTGAAGGCTAAAAGACAACAATAAGAAGAAAAACAATTCTGTTCTAGGTGCCTGAGTGAGTTATGATGACCCTGTCGCGACTCTCGACGAATGGGTGGCAAAGACACTTTATCTTTTTTTCTTGTACTATAAAAATCACTTTATCCCTTCTCTTTCCTCACTTCTTCTCTTCCACGATTTCTACAACAAAACCCTATGTTTCCCCTGCTTTTCATCTTGTTTTATTGTTAATTATGTTTGGATTGTTGTTGTTAATTATTATGGATTGTAGTAGCTAAACTAATCACTTGGGAGTGATTGATTGAAACCTCCTAACTTATGTAGTGAGATTGTTAATTTTACTTATTTATGAACATTTGTTGGAAAGCATTTATTATTCCATTAATGCTATGTTTTACTTCATTTATGACATGGTTTGTTTGAGAATATGAAGTTTTTATATGATTGAAATGTTAGGGTGTTAGGAAAGTTACAAATGTCTTGACTCATTTGGCATGAAAATCTAAGAACATGGACTTAGAACTTCTAGTGTATAATGTGTTGAAATTCTTTCTAGATAAGTATGCTAAAGTGGATTGTTCTCATATTTTTTCATATAGATGCAAAACCGTGCGATTTTGGTGCGACAACGGTGCGATTAACTACTGTTCTCTTCTGACCCTCCTTCCTCAATCAATCTCCAGTTCATCGTCCCTAAATCCGAGGCGTACAATCTTGGTTCTGATTATTCTCCGGCGTTCGGCCGGTCCTGAAGGTGCTGGGGGGTAGCCATGGCTGCTCCTTTTCCACCCATCCTCGACAGTAATAACCCAATCCAAACTCCTCCAATCCAGCAAACCTTTGCCGCTGCTCTTCAGAACAAATCACCTCCCTTGAACAAGATCCTTCCTAGCAATCCTGAGATAATACCCAAATCCCAACACCTCGGAGATGTATCATGTCTATACTCTGATGATCAGATCGCTACACTATCTTCACACTATGCAAACGCACTGGTCGGTAAATTCACGAAAGGTAGATGCTCCATAGAACAGCTTGAACACTTCTTCAGAACTGTTGGTTTCTCAGGTAAGTACCAACTCGGTTCTTTAGATTACAAGAATGTTCTTATTCGATTTGAATTGCTGAATGACTACCAGCGTTGCTGGATGAAAGGAGTATGGAATTTTAGTGGCATTTTGCTAAAACTCCTAAAATGGACCCCCGAATTCTCAATTCATAAGGAATCACCAATCGTTCCTGTTTGGTGCATCATTAGAGAGGTTCCCCTATACTACTATAATTCTGCCTCAATTGAATCAATAGGCAACAGTATTGGTAGTTTTATAAAAACTGACATGGCTACTGACATGCTCACAAGGCCTCCGGCCATTAAGTTATGTGTCGAAATTGATTTGCAAAAACCATTATGTCATCATATCCGCTTGGGATCTGTCACTAACAATAAGAAATTCCTAATTGAATACGAGGACATCCCAATGTACTGTGACCACTGCTCGAAACTAGGCCATTCTATGGCCCAATGTAGATCTTTTCCCCCTAACAATTCTGTTATACTTCAAGAAGAAGTTAGTATAGCTAATCAGGCTATGTGGAAGCCAACTGGAAAAATATTTGATACTCCTCCTCTGATATCTATGGAAGAACAGCTTGATCCAATCCCCACGGAGATGGATAAGATCTTTGTGCCTGTGGTAATACCATCCTCATCCCAAAATCCTCAGTCTACACCTAACATTGATTTATCTCATTCACAGATTCCCATCACACCAGAAAAAACCTCAGCTCCTAGTCCTAATGACAGTTTAGATAACTCATTGAAGAAGCTGCTTAATGATACTGCTCTCGTTAATTTTAACCCTAAGATTTATGCTAGAGATGATATTCAGTTGGGGAAACATAATCTACCTTTGAACTTACAGAGTTTTACTACTAACTCTCCCCATGGTCTAGAGGGAAATAGATTTGCTATTTTACAGGATCAAGATCAACAGGAGGACTCTACTAATTTTCAGGATAATGTGAGCATATCTGTTAGATCATCTCCTCAGGATAATGTGGCGGAGGCTCATCAATCCCCTGCTCAGGCCATATCTGTTACTCCATCCAGCCTTAGTCAAGATACTTTGCAAGGTAAGTCCAAAGGTAAAAAGACTAACTATTTCTCTCAAATTAACAAAATGATGCTTAGATCATCTAATAAAAGTAGTAAGTCTGGTGAACAATGAATAGTTCTCCCTCAATAAATTTTTTAGTTTGGAATATCAGGGGCATGGAAACTTCGATGTTAAGATTAATTAATCTTATTTCACTGAAAAAGATTCAATTGCTCTGTATTATCGAGCCTATGCATGATCTCACTACATTTCACTCTTATAAGGAAAAACTGAATTACCAAAATGGCATGACTTTGTTTAACAGTAAGATATGGATCATGTGGTCTAACTCTATCTCAGTCTCTTTACTGGCCTCACATGAACAATTTTTGTATGTGCATATAGAGCATCTTTCCTTCAATTTTCAGATGAATGCGGTCTTTGTTTATGCTCTTAGGAGTAGAGAAGGTAGGAAAATTTTATGGGAAGATCTGGCCCCCATCTCCAATGGAGATACTATTTTCATTGGTGATTTCAATACCATCACCTCCATTTCTGAGTATAGGGGTCCATGTACACCATCTTTAGGTAGTATCAGGGATTTCAATGCATGGATAAATTCCTCGGGTTTGGAGGAAATTAATACGGTTGGCAACTTATTCTCTTGGTGCAACTCTAGACTTAGGAATTCCACATCCAAAAGGTTAGATAGGGGTTTAGCTACTATTTCCTGGAATCTCAAATTCCCCTCCTCATCAATTCAGATTCTGAACAGGCAAACCTCTGATCATTCACCACTGTTGCTGCAAATATCTGACTTAATCATCACAAATCCTAAACCTTTTAGGTTTATAAATGTCTGGTTTAATCGACAGGACTTTATCCCCCTAATCCAGGCTAATTGGGATAAACAATTGAATGCTAAGGGTTTGCTCCGTTTCTACCTCAAACTGATCAGGCTTAAAAAAGAGATAAAAATTTGGAATAGGGAGTGTTTCGGGAACATAGACATTAATTTGTTGAATGCTGAAGAATCCCTTAGACTCCAGGAAGCTAGATTTGATTTTAATCCCTCGGACACTGAACTCATGGAGTTAAATAGACTTAGAGCTTTATTGTTACGAGCTCAAAAAGAAAAAGAAAAGCTGTGGAAACAAAAAGCTAGGCTAAAATGGTACAAAATGGGGGATAATACTACGCAGTATTTTCACAGAGTGGTTCAAGAGAAAAATTGTAGACTGCAGATAAGTAAGATTAAAAATTCAGAAGGTCAATGGCTTAACTCTCAAACTGAAATAAACTCTTAAGCCATTTCTTTCTTTACAAATCTGTTACAGGAACCTAATGCTGAACCCAATGATACATATTACCCACATTTTCTGAATCACATACCCCTAATGATCTCAGAAGCTGATAATAAGGATCTAGCTAAGACTGTTACTGAATCTGAAGTTGAAGCTGTTATAAAAGGCTTGAATAAAAATAGCAGTCCTGGCCCAGATGGCTTCTCATCTAAATTTTATCAGAAGTGCTGGCCTATCATTAAAACTGATTTAATTTTGGCTGTAAATGATTTTTTAGATGGAACCCCTCTGCCCAAAGGAATATCTAGTACTTGGATTACACTAATTCCCAAAAAACCCACTCCTAGTTCTTTTAATGACTTCAGGCCTATAAGTTTGTCCAATGTTCTTAATAAAATATGCTCCAAGGTGTTAATGGAAAGACTTAGGCCATATATGGATAAACTGATTTCCCCTAACCAATCTGCTTTCATGAAAAATAGGGATATATCAGACAATATCATTTATCTGCAGGAAATGATTCGTTTTTTAAATAAGAAAAACAGGATTCCAAATTGTATTCTCAAATTAGACTTGCAGAAAGCATTTGATAGAGTGAACTGGCATTTTTTGAGAAGCATTTTACTGAAATTTGGTTTTCAAGGTAAATTTCTTCATGCTGTTATGTCTAACCTTTCCCAAGCTTATTTTTCCATACTCATCAATGGAAATCCGGTTGGTTTTTTTAGGGCTACTAGAGGGATTAAGCAAGGTGATCCTCTATCTCCCTCACTGTTTAATATATTTTCTGAAGCATTCTCCAGGTCTTTAGCATTCATTTTTCAGAATCAGAAACTTTCATATTATCAGATCCCTTCTTCTGTTTCTGCAGTGACTCACCTTAGTTATGCAGATGACACCATCATTCTTTTGCAGGCTTCTAAATCTAATTTAGTCAGAATTAAGGCTTTCCTAGATGTGTTTGAATTTACTTCTGGTCAGAAAATTAATTTTAATAAGTCTAACTTTTATATTAGTAATAGGGCTTCACTTGGAAAAATAAATCAGATGAGGAACATTCTGAAAATGAAGCAGGGCTCTTTCCCTTTCCAGTACCTAGGATGCTCAATCTTTACAGGAAGAACCCTTAATAGATACTTCCAACCATTAATGGAGAAAATTGATAATAAACTTCATAACTGGAAAAATCAATGGCTCAGTCCTGGAGGTAAATTAGTACTGATTCAATCCTGTTTGTACTCCATGCCTCAGCATCTTTGGAATGTAACTAAACCACCTAAATTAGTAATCAAGAACCTAGAAAAAAGTTTCTCTAGGTTTATGTGGGGTGAGACAGATGGAAAAAGGAATAAAGTCTGGAAAAAATGGTCCTTCTTAGCTTCTCCTACTTCAAGATGTGGTTTAGGCTTCAGATCAATCCGTGATATTCTAGAGGTATGCTCTCTTAAGTTGTGGTGGAAATGCCAGGTTGGTAATACTTTATGGGCAAAACTGTTGTGGTCCCTTCCGGAGTCATATAAAAAATCTAGTACTTGGAAAAGGATTTGTCCAGTTAATCATTTTGCTGAACAAAATTCCTTAGTAATTCATGGTAAAGGGCTATGTAATTTTTGGACTGCAAACTGGTGTAAGATTGGACCACTGGTTGGTCATGTCCCTCAACATATTTCTGATCCAATTATGCAGCTCTCTGTGACCGAGCTCATCTCTAATAAGTCTAATTTTCTGCCTCTGATTGCTCCTTATTTAGAAAATGATACTCTTTCCTTTTTACAGGAAGCACAAATTGAAGAATCAAGGGAGGACAGACTCATTTGGAAACCAGACCCAATTGGTAATTTTACTTCGAAATCTGCATACCATGCTATAACTGGTCCAATAGGTAACTCTCTGATTGTTAAACTGATATGGCATAGAGTTCTACCCAAAAAGATATCTATTTTTGTTTGGAGGATGCTTCAATCTCTCCTCCCTTTTGATAATGTTCTCATGAAATGGGGTGTTAGTCTTGCCTCCAAATGTCCATGCTGCTGCCATATAGACTCCCTTGAACATTTCTTTATACAGTGTTCTCTGGCTAAAACTGTTTGGAGGAATATGTCCTCTCTGGTAAAGTTTCAGCTACCTGAACCCCATACTTTAATCCGAACATTCTTCACCTTTTGGAATACTAGTGACCTGCCAAAGGCCAGTCAGCTACTTTGTCATATCATCCCCACCATCACTTGCTGGTGTCTTTGGAAATCTAGGAACAGATTCCTCTATGATCAGATCCCTATATCTGCTGACTATATCATTAAGGAGTCTATAGACACTATCAGGCTTGCTTTGCTTGCTAATCCTTCCTGTCTGAAATCTTCATGTACCACGTCTCAGTTTCTAAGAAACCTTTGCCCACAATCACGACCTTCCCCCAAACTTATCATTAGACTAATCTCCTGGGATAGACCACCACAATATCACAAGAAGATTAACACTGATGCATCATGGTTCCCAGATAGAGCTTCTGTTGGGATAATTATTAGGAATTGCATGGGAACACCTTCACTGGTTAATTCGATGTCTGTCTCAGCCGATTCATCCTTATATGCTGAAATACTTGCAATTAAGTTTGCTTGTCAATCTGTACTATGAATGATCTGGTGATAATTGAGTCTGACTCTTACCTTGCTGTTAAGATGATTTGTGAACCATACTCTGCTCATTGGACATATTTTGATGTGGTTTACAAAATTAATATGCTCCTGTGTGGTGCTACTCTTCTATATGTTCCTAGGGAGGGAAATTTGGTGGTGGATGCAGTTGCAAAACATCATCATACTTCAGATAACATATCATGGGACCTTAATAACCTGCCTCTGCATATTCAGGGTCTCATTGCCCTGGATAGATCCCATACACCTCAAATTAGAACTTCTGCTCAGGATTCATGATAGGATTGATACTGCTGATAGATGTTTTCTATTCCTGCAGGTTATTGATCTGCTGTTTGGATAAACAAACTTGGTGGACTTTGTTTTGGGTAGCCGAATTGCCATCTACCTGATTATGGATCTCTCCCACTCCAATCCGAAGTCTAACTCGTTTCTACTGAGTACTGCTGCATTTACTAATGTGGTAACCTGGCTGCAATGTTTTTTGGCTACTGATCCGATGTGCATGGACTTCTGCAACTGCTCCCTCTTGCAACTAGTCAATCCTCTAAGTTTGCTTCAGTCTCCAACTACTTGCATATTTCCCGGCTGGAGTACTTACTATGTCTGTAAACTAACTTCTCTTTCTTTACTAGTATTGGCTAGGATATCTATTGAGTTACCTGGCCAAAGAACAAATTAACACAGGGTGTGGAGATTCATCGCTTTGGAATCGCAACTCATGGATATTCACTGTTATAGCCTAACATAGCTCGGGGTAAGTCTCTTGCCTTTTGTACAAACTCAAGCCACCTTTGAAGGCTACTTTTCATGGTTTGGGGCACCAATATATAACCCCCACCTTAGGGTGTTTCCATTAAAAAAATATATATAGATGCAAAGAAAGGTTAACCCTTGAATGTGGTTTGTTCTAGGGTTAGCCTAACAAATGTTTTATTGGGTTAAACGACTATGTCTTCGGTTGAAGACTTGTTGTTATCAAGGTCCACTGGGAGAAACCTACAAAAGGTTATAAAATCAACACAGATGCCTCATGGATTCCTGGAGGCTTTTCATCTGCTGCTGCAATTGTGAGAGATAGGCATGGAAATGTGGTTAAAATGAAAGTCAGTACTTTCCACTGTCCATCACCCTTACATGCTGAAGTAATTGCTATACAAAGTGGATATAACATTTGTTCAGAACTTGAATTAGAGAATGTTTTAATTGAATCAGATAGTTTATATGCGGTTAGGGGCATCCAGAACCCTCTCTCCTACCCTTGGAGAGTCTTTTCCATGTGCAGTGCTTTAAATATAATACAGGGTTCTATAAGGATTCAACACATACCTAGAGAAGCAAATTTGGCCACTGATTTTTTAGCAAAATATGCAAGGGAAAACCTCCTACAGGGGGATTTAGATCTCTGTTCTATCCCTCTATTTCTCAAAGGTTTACTAGCACTTGATTGCATGAGTTTTCCGACATTTCATATTGAATCAAGTAGGGATCCAACTTCTCTTTAGTTAGAAAACTCTCTACTTGTTTAGCTCAAACAATTTACTTCCGGCGGTGAATAAGTAGTTACTCTATAAATATTCCAAGTACTGCTGGTTCCCTTCCTCTTTATTTCAGATTCGGATGCAAGCACAAAGGAGGGGGAGAAAAAATTTTCAGCCACAACTCAACACATCTCAGCTGAGAGCACAGGTGGAATGCACAAACTTGGTCCAGATTCTGTAGCCGAAATGCCTAATCAACCGAAGGAGAAGATTTTCTGAGCAACCTATTGCAAAGGAGTCCACATCTCATGCAAAGGAGGTTTACTGGCCCCTAACTCCTCAACTGATACTTGAAGCTGCTACTCGGGAATTCAAACACTCTGGTCCTCTCGGCTGGCACATCGTTGAAAAATAGGAGTCTCGAATTCTCGTTTCTCTGACCTGTTCGCGATGTACCAGCGAGATGGCGACTTACTTGGTGATTTAGCTAGCTTTTTCATTATTAGCCAGATGTTTTTGTTCTTGTCTGTTAGGGTGGAAATACCGCTTTTGGAAGCAAGTTGTTTTTGCTTCAGGAGCTTAATTTAGCTCTGGGATCATCAATTGGATGATCTTCTTGTAAACTGCGATGTATCATGACTTTTAGCGCCTATTAAGGCTCACTCTCTTTGGTCAGGGGAGCCAAATTTATTCCCCCCATCCTCGGATGGTTTTTTAAAAAGAAAATGTTGTTATCAAATCTATGGTCCTTTGTGTAAAATGCCATTGATGAAATAACTTTATGGTGTGGTCTACCTAAAGTGATTTTCAATGAGGTTTGCAAAATGTCGTTGTTTGCATATGCAAATTACCATTAAGAAGGAATGAATGTGGATTTCCCATTGGAAAGTGATAGCATTCCTCGTGGGCAATAAATGTTAATGAATGAGTGAATGAATCTATGATCTATAAGAGGTTTTCAAGTGAAGATCAATTGCCCCCTAGGCTCAATTATTTACTGTTTTAATCATCTTTTTAGTTGTCATTTCATGGTTAGCATTGTTCTCTTACTTTTCTAGTTACTTGGCTTTCAATTCTGTAATTTCGGAAAAACTTAGCAACACCCCCCCATTTACATGCTTTTATATATATCTATATATGTCTATGCCTAGTATGTTTTCCGTTCTATATGTTTAAACAATTTTGAAAATATCCCTCTTGTTTGTGGACAACCCCGACTTGCCATTATCTACTTAATTGTAGATAGCAAGCTTTAGGGCTTATAAGTAGTCTTTTTTAAAGGTTCGACGATGACCTCCCATAAACCAATATAATACCTATATCACAGAGTGGGGAGATAGCTAGCCATTTCCCTCCGTCTATTACACAAGGGTACTTGCCACCAATACATGCATATCGCACCGTCTCCCTAATTAGAGATGAGCTCTAGTCGAAGGATGCCTCCGTCCATCCCCATCATCCCACTCCCAACGCTAATGCACCCCCTCTTAAAGGAAAAAATCCTACTTAAAGGAACAATATCTTGTGTAGGCCGTAATCGTTAGATATGAAAGTGATGACAATACGTGTCAGACGAATCCCAAGGCCTACAGAGGCAAATGAATTGATATATTGTGATGACTCTAGAGTTGGCACAACTCTAAGTTTTACAATCAATTATGCTCATCTATTGGGGTAAGCCAAGGGTTTCCCCTCGTTAGGGTTTAGCTAACATCCCCAACATGTGATTCCTCACAAAAATACCCAATTAGAATTATGGTTTGACCAACCAGATGATATACTCTGGAAGTAACATGAATGCACCCATCTCCTTGGTGTTCTTAAAGCTACACCATAATCTAACACTTCTAAGATAGAAATCAAGCCTATCACAATATTACAATACCATGAATGTATGGATGCATCATAACAATGGCATAGCATAAATCTCACAAGAATGGAAAGCATAAATCAAGCACAAATATTCATAGAACATAAAGATAGAATAATAGACTAATCTCAAAAGGCCAACATCAATTCATGAATACGAACATTAAACCCAAGTAAATTAACTACTTCCTAAGAAATGAAATCAAGTAATTCATTGGATTCAATGCCCTTGGGCAAAATCAAGAAGAATGGAAATTAGAGAGAAAGGTTATTCAATTTCTCTCTCTAGAATGCTCTCTTAGAGTGTAGACTAATGTTCCAACCTATACCCAACTTAAAACCTAGTCAACAAAGGCTTATATTTATAGTAATAGGGAAATGGGCCTTGATAAAGGCCAAAAATAGGCCAAAAAACCCTACCAGCCGCAAACGGGATGTGATGCCAGGTGTGGCACGACCGTGCTGGGCGCTACTAGAATGGGTCATGTTGCATGGCACGGCTATGTTGGAAGCTTCTTGCATGGGCCATGTGGCTGGGAATGTCAGTGCCGGATGGCTCTTGCACGGGCCGTGCTGGCTGGCACTAAGGGAGTTCATGGGTCGGAGCGGGTCAGCTGACCTAGCCCAAATTGAACCAAAATTTAGGGTCAAATGTGTCAAGTAGGGTCAGGTTAAAATTTTCATGGTTTAGGGTTGGGTTGGGTCTGGTCAAACATGGTCATGGGTCAACCCAAATCGACCTAAATTGACCAAAATCGTATACAAATAGTAAACTTGTTTTATTTTAAATATATTTTTAGCTTTGTAAATATATATTGTTTTCAAGAATGTTAAAATTGTTTATGAAGTAAACTAATGGTGGATATATTGTATTAAATAAATTATTTTGTATCATTCTTTTTTCATGAAAATGAGGAAAAAATTGTAAACGGGGGTCAAAATCTGACCCGACACATTTTGACCCACATGGGTCATTGACTCGACCCGACCCAAATGTGCTAAGTTACAATGGGTTGGGTTGGGTGGAGTCAGAAATTTGAACACCCCTAGCTGGCACGGGCTTGCTGGACATCGTCGGCATGGACTGTACCCGCTGACAAGGACCGCTGACTGGGCACTCAGTCCTAGCCTTCTTATCATGCTCGCCATATCATTTGGCATGGACCGTCAGCTTGGAGTGGTGTCTCGACCAGCTGAACATCACGAGCAATGTGGAACTTTATAAGGCATTGGCTATTAGTTTATTTTTGACCAAAACGATGGAAAAGACCGTAGAGAATGTGACACCCCGTCGGCTAGTCTTCTAATCTTGAGTTAAAATGACACATGCTATTTTAATGGAAACGGCCTGCATCCATACTTTGCCAATTTTCTAAATGGTGAGTGACACGGACATGCAGAGGCTAATAGTTCATGCCAAGATAGGTTGGCATGGGCCATTTTAGTGCCAGGTGCCTAGTGTTGGTGCCTCCTGGCACGGATGTGTCGGCTTATGCGCCTTACCTTCATCTTGAGATCTTGGACTTTGACTCCACTCTCTTTTCGGATTCTTTCATTCTAATACTAGGCTTTAGTTTGTGGCCATCTTGTCTACTACCACCCTGTGAACTACCCTCTAATATCTTATACCATTCTTGCTAGTGGTCTTCTACAAAATGATGACAAAATACTTACGAGCGACCCCCTAGTAAGATCAAAAAGGAAGATCTTGGTGCCCATGAATATAATGTATCCATTAGTTCCATAAAATTCTAAAAAATGCATAATGTAGACAAGAAAGCCAACAATGATCATCTAAACCCATTTTTGTGTAAACCTAACTAAAACTAGCAATCAACCAAACAAAAAATACTAACAAGTGTGTCGATGCATTAGTGAACACATGCATAATTGTGCAGAATACAGGCAAATGTTGTATTCGCCGCCAAGAAAATTGGTTGACCTTCAACTCGTAATCGATGTGATCCTGCAAGGAAGATCCCAGAAGTGTCTCCAGGGAAAGAACTCCGACGATCAAGTCAGTATTTTCCTTAAGAGAATTAGCATTTCTTAGTTTAGTCCTCCTTACCTATGAGAATGTTGCTCTCCTCGTATTTATAACAAATAATAGTTGTGGCTATGCCTTACTAGGGTTTAAAATCATAGGTTGCATCATAGTCACATCGTGGTTGCTACAATCTCGGATCGTGGCTAAGTCTTGGCCGTGATTCCATCTTTCTCAGTTCGTGGCTAGGTCTTCTTAGACATTGTTCTGCCTTTATCGATTTGGGGTTGACATGAACATTAGGCTGAAACATTGTGTATTTTATCCTTGTCTATTTGTGGTTGGTCATTGGGTTGGGCCTAAAGCCAACAACCTCTAGTTCATGGGCTAGGTATACACCATAAACCCCCCAACCTAGCAATAAAGTCAATACAACACGAAGCAATAACTGTGGTTGTAGGATGTTTGCAAACTGTTATTCTGTTTATTATTATTATTTAAACTGCAATAACATGTTTGTTATCGCAGCTACTTCAACTATCTTCGCGAAGTGTTGCATGCTTCTTAGTTTTCCTTGCGAACCTGTTGAGTTATCTAACTTTTGAAATTTAAATTTGAAATTTTAAAATGTTGGAATTCTGGTAGACTTCTAAGTGTCGCGATCTTGTCTCTCTAAGCCGATATTTTCTCCCATTTATTCTTGTACAGTTCCGAGATTTTCTCCCCTGCCGTTATCTTTTCTTCCCTAATAATTGCTTCAATTCTAATGCCTCCACCATCATTTAGTGTATTACACCAATTCAAATACCGGTGCCTTCTCATATTTTGAAAAAGGTAATTTACATTTTGTAAGATATTCATCATTACCTCTCCTGCTACTTTAACCCCTCTTGAAATTTTGGTGTCTTACATTAAAACTATAATTTAATGGTCTTTCAAGCATCTGAATCTTTCATCTTACTCTTGTCTTCATTATTGTTCCAGTTCATCATCCTTCTCCGCAACCTTGTAAGTTTCTCTATCCTTAATCTTCTTTCTCTTCTTTAAAAGATTCTCGTAATTGCAAATATGTGCGGTGTTTTCAATATAATAATTTTGTTTCTCAAATTTTGGTTTCGAATCTTTTGATTGTTCTCTCAAGTGTGCATTTTGTATTTCATTTTCCAACTTTCACAGGAATATAGTCCCTGTACACTCTAATTATGATTAATAGGGTTTTCGTCTGAATCGTAGGAGTTCTATCTGCCCAAATGTCTACTTATTTTCTTGTCGCTTCTTCCGTAGAATATGTACATGTTGACAACGTTAATTCTGGCGAGGATTCCGATCATCCTACATGTTCATTTTCCATTAGTAGTATTCTTTCCGATTACTAGGAAAATTTGAAAAATAATCTTCCTCTCATGTCTTTGTATGAAGTTAGAGCTCCTTATTACTCAAGAGTGTTTGTACTCCTCCTATAGGCTACATCTTGTGTTATTTAGATTACATTAAATTTGGACTTTCTTTTCCTTTGTTGAAGCACAACATAGATTTACTGTTACACTACAGAATCCCATTATCTCAGTTTCATCCTAAGGGTATAGCTATCATCATGGTTTTTCCCCATGTGTGCCAACAGGCTAATATCCCTTTTTCGATTAACTTATTTTATAGCTTGTATCAACTTTGTAAGGTAAGAAAATCATCTGATGAATCCACATTTTACCCCACCATTACTTCTGTTGAGCTTGTCAACAGATTTTCTAGTAATTGCGATGTATAGCGCAAAAACAAAATTATATTTAAAAGTTGGTGATGAGTGCGAACAATCCCTTAAAGTTTGGAATTGTATTGTTCCCAAGTAAAAACTTCCTAAGACAGGGGTTCGACTTACTGCTGACTCCAAAATTGTTTTAAGACTCACCAAACACTCGATATGTCTTCGCCATGCTGATTCTGAGAGTAAAGGTATTTGTTTGCTATTATATTGTTGTTTCACCATGTCATACTTAATTTTAACATTTATTCTTGACACTTAGTTATTATTTTTGTTTGGTCATATAACTTGTGTTGCATACTTAATTGTAGATATGGATCTAGCTAGATGTGCCATTGACAGATAGTTTCTTTTTTGTAACGTTAATGAAGAGATGGAGGAGATGCCCAACTACCCTAATGATACCATAGATAATGATGTCTATGATGAGAATATTATTAAAGCAAATTCTTAATTGATACCTTTAAACTAAATGAAGGTGAAGATGTGGTTGTTGATAATACTACTGATACCTCTAGAATAAGGAGGAGGAAGGAGCAACCGGATGGTTCATCAACTGCCATAGGGTCTCTTGGGAAAAAGGGGCACAACGGTCAGTCTCGCTCTAGAGCTCCGCCGCAAAGCAATAATTAAAGGGGGAGAGATGGCTGGTGGTAATGCTACTGATGCCTCTAGAAGAAAGATGAGGAAGGAGTAACTTGATGGTTCATCAAGTTCCTTAGAGCCTCCTAGGAAATGAGTCACACCGATTAGTGTCATTCTAGGGCTCCGCCACGAAGCAATAATTTACTGGTGGAAGGGACTATTCCTACTACTCTCTCCCAACTTTCTCGTCATGAGATAATGGCTGTGGTATATTCGCTAGAAGTTTTAAATAATATTTTTTTTGATTTGATATTCCCTTATCGCAATGTATAACTATCATATTCATGCGTGCATTTCTCTATAAATGTTATAAGGTTGGTGAAAGTGTTCAGCTGTTAGTGAGCAAGTTTCCAAATTTTCCAAGGAAGTTGGTTCTCTCCTGGAAAAGTGTAAGGAAAGTGAGAAAAAGTGCAAGGCTATGAAGATCTCTCTTGAAGCAATTGAGAAGCGTGTGTAGGCTGCTGAAGAAGAAGCTAATATGCTTCATTCTGAGTTGAAGGAGATACAGACTAATGGTTCCACCTCGCCTAGCAACCCCCAAGTTCTTGCTGATCGGGTATTTTAAATGAAGTCTTTCTTCAACCAATTTGAGAAAGTTTCTAGCTCTGCTCGCAATGTTAGTTATTGTACGGTTTCAATAGAACCATGAAAGCGGAACCCAACTCTGAAGGTGAAGAAATAGCTTTCTGACCCACCTCCACCAGAGGTTGTTAATTTTAGCTACTTAACCCGAGCGATGGTTAAGAAGGGAAAATATAAAATTTATATTCTGCACTACCTAGAGGGTAGTTAGCGATAAACCCTGGGTTGTCTAAGGAGATGCTAGGGCTCAAATATTAAATTAAAATACAACCTTGTACGGGTCTTCAATCTGTACAATTAAATGCAAACACAAAAGAGGGGTTTGGATTTTCTGATTAATAACTACAAAGAAAAAACTAAAAATAGCAAGTAATCTAATTAATCTAAGAACTTGGGGAGACATTGCGCAACATGATTAACTTAATGTTTTGTCCTCAATTCATTCACATATAAGATTTACTAAACAACCTATTCGAGTGTTCACAACATGTGGTGAGGTCGATGGCATACACTTCTCGGCACCTGTCACATCAGGTGCACTCCAAACCCTCCATCGACATCACCATCATAATTAGATGAGTACAACAAGATCTGACCATTGTTGTAGGTCTATTTCTCCCTCGTGCAATTACTTCCCGGCTTCCACCACGAATGCAAAACTTCCCTCAGGTTCTATCAACTAGGCCCAAGGGTCGTTGGCACCTTATCTATGATACTAAGGCATTTTACAACCCTAGCTTGCTACTTTTTCACTATCTCTACCAGCAGCCTATCAGAAAACATTACATAATCAGTTAAGATTGTTCCGATGACAAATAAATAAGACGCAACATAATCTCTTACCCATTCTAACATCCAGGATTCTCTTCCCAAGGGGTAATCAATAAATGCACCATACATGAATACAACCCAAAGTGTGTGCCAATGTGGTGTAATATTCATGCATTTAGAACGTTCAAGAACAATCATAATAATATCATGAACACAAATGATAGGATGAATCTCACAAAAAAATAGAGTTAAAAATGCACTACAATTATCCCAAAGCTATGGAAACTGCTCCATAGATATCAAATTCAAATATGAATTTGAATTCCACATCTAGGTTGAACACAAAAGAAAATAAAGTAAAAGGAGAGAGTATTTCTCTCTCCAAAAGTGTTCTCCTAATGAGCTAATCTATTTTGTAAATTTTTAACCTAGTAAACTAAGGTCATATATATAGTAGAAGGGGATTGGGCCAGTAAAAAGGCCCAAAATAGTCAAAAAATGCTAAAACCCTTCAGCCGCCGCCTAATGCGGGCCATCGTGAATGGTGCGGTCCACGCAAATTAGATGTTGAAGTATGCACGATGGTGCGTGGCTAAGGGCCTTTATTAGAGGGGGGTGCTGGATCTGGCATGGGTTTTGGTGCGAGGCTCTGCGCGGACCATGGGATAGGGCACCGACCTTGGTCTGGAGGCTCGGCTTGCTTAAATGTTTGGCACGGGGCATGTGCTTTGGTGGAAGCCATAGTCTAGAGCCTCATTCTGCTCAGAAGTTTGGCATGGGGTGCAGACTTTGGCGTGGCCCATAGGTTATTTTTGACATCTTGAAGTTGGAAAGGCGTGGGCCATCATAAATGGGACGGTATATGCCCTTATTTACCTATTTTTGAGCAAATTCTCAAACTCCTGCTATGCAAGCCATGATATATGGTGCGATTCATGCCATTACCTCACGCTGGAACTTTTGAAGTGGGGCATCTTCTCTGGCGAGGGCTATTGGTGCTTGACTATGAACAACCCACGCCGACTCATGGCACCTTGGCCGATTTAACCTGTTTCCTTCACTACGGGTGAACCGTTAGTCCAATTTTTAGGTTCCAGTAGTTGAATTTGTCAAGGGGATCCATTGTCGCCTCTTCTGTTCGTCATATGCATGGAGTATTTTTCGAGACTGTTGAGAAGGAGGACGAATTCAAGACATTTCACTTATCATCCGAGATGTGAATTGTTAAGAATCACACACTTGGCTTTTGCAGATAACCTCATGCTCTTCTCTAAAGCAAACACGAGTTCAGTACACATACTCATGGAAGCCTTGAATGAGTTTGAGCGCACTTCTGGATTAGGAATCAACGCGGCTAAGTCCAAGTTTTTTGGAGTTGGAATAAAAGAGGATCTGAGTTTCACAGGCATTCCTTGAGCAACCTTTCCAGTTCGGTATCTAGGCGTGCCACTTGATTCCAGTAAGTTGAAGGTGACTCAATTAAGTACTCTACTTGGCAAGGTTGATTCGGAAATTGCAAAATGGAAGGGACATACTCTCTCTTATGCTGGTAAGTTGGATCTTGTACGATCAATTATAGGAGGCATTGCAGGATTCTGGATTCAGAACTTCATTATACAATCCTTGGTTTTCGATGCTCTGGAACAAAAATGTAAACGCTTCTTGTGGGGAGGAAAGTACAAGAATAAAGTGGCGTGGAAGAATTTATGTGCTCCTAAATCATATGGGGGTCTTGGCTTGCAGGACTTTATTACTTGGAATCTCGGTTCTTGGGCAAGTTTGGGTAGATTTACAAGTGGGGCTTATTTCTTTATGCATCGGCACAAGTATCCGAATCTGTATGTTCAGGGCCGTTCGGAAGAGAATGTTTTCAATAGTATCTGGCGTGGTTTTATTCCTCCCAAATTCTCCTTTATTGCATGGCTGGCTGTAATTTGGAGACTTCACACCAAGGATAAGCATCGATCGGAGGAGGGAGATATCATGGAGAAAATATGTTCCTTATGTCATCTTGAAGAGGAGATGAATGAACACTTTTTTTTCAAGTGTGAATTTTCAGAAGTTGTATGGAGGCGTATAAGGAACTGGATTGGGTTAAGGAGACACACAAATACAATTGCAAGCTCCATGACCTGGATTAAGAGGCAAATAAAGGGTTCAAAAGTTTGAAAGAAGTTTGGAATTCTAGCTTTGATTACCACGGTGTATCGGCTTTGGAGGGAAAGGAATAGTGTTGTTATGAATGCTGTTCAACCAAGTGATGATCGAGTGGTAAAAATCGTCAAGAAAGATTGCAATATGGTGATTAATCTCTTGTTCCCAGATAAGCATATGTTCTAAACCTGGGCAATTTTCGAGGGCTCGATCTAGTGCTCGAGGAGCTGTTGAAAAGAAGGAGGCATTCGAGTTCTCGAGGGGGAGGTCGGATTATGAAGGTTTTCGAGTTTGTGAGGGGTCATGTGTTTGAGTGCTCGAGGGGAGCATCGAGTTTTGGAGATATTCGAGTACACCAGGAGGTTCTCACGTGAGGGAGGTCTTCGAATGCTTGAGGTGGTCTTCGAGAGTTGTTGTTCGAGAGCTCAAGGGGAGCATCGAGCGTTGGAGATCTTCGAGAGCCCCCGGGCATTTTCAACTGTGGGATGTCTTCGAGTGCTCGAGGGGGTTTTCGAGGGTATCAGGCATTCGAGTGCTCGAGGAAGTTTTTGAGTTCTCGAGGAGGTTTTCGAGAGTAGGTGGCGTTCGAATGCTCGAGGATTTCGAGTGCTCGATGGGGCGTCCGAGTCAGGAAGGCTGTTCAAGGGCTCAAGGGGAGCATCGAGTGTTGAGATCTTCAAGTGCCCCAGGAGGTTATCGAGCGGGAAATCTTCGAGTGCTCGAGGAGGTAGGAGGTGTTCAAGTGCTCGAGGAGGTTTCGAGTAGAGGAGAAGTTCCAGTACCCGAGGGGCCGTTCGAGTCATGGAGGTGATCGAGGTGCCCCAGCAGGTCTTTGTCATCTCGAGGGGGGCTTCAATCATAGGAGATGTTCAAGCGCTCGAGAGGGCATTCGAACTATGGAGATTACTGAGTGCTCGAATGGGACATTTGTTATGGATGTGTTCGAGAAGGCAATAGGATTTAAAGTAAGGATTTTGCTCCGATGCTTTTTCTCCTAAGCCTAGTTTTAACTTTGAATTAACGGTTATTTATGCGCTCTATGCCCACGCTACACTCTGTGTTAAAATGGCATACAGCTGTTCATTTGCTCAAAATGGAGTGGGCGATTACATAATCGCCACGCTTGATGCACGCGGTATAAGTGTATCCATTCTCTCATCTTTCGGAGACTGGTTTGGCTGGGATTCCCAAGGGTATGAGGTACGGCCTCAACACATCCTTGCGCACTTTATCACTCTCGGCGCTCACAAGAGAATGTTTGAAGGCTAATAATATCCCTCTTTCTCCACTTTAGGGGTGTAAAAGGTAGAAGCAGATATCCACTCGTGCCAGATTGGTGCAACTATGGGCATCAGCTTAACTTTTTATAGGACATCCAAGACCCGAGACACTCTCGGCTGCATTAGGACCTTGGATTATGGTATCTTAATCTACTTTCTGACAACAAACATTTTCTCAATACCCGATTCTTAATACTCAGCTGCTCTATGGAATGAAAATGAAGAAGGCCCCGTTTGTTAGGGGTAGAAGCGGTACACTTGTTTATGGGTAGTGAGTTTGTTCTCATCCCATTTACCTAGCATTTCTTAGCCTGTCTTCTTGTCAGGTTGTTGGTTTTGGTTCCATTATCTTTGGGACTTGTCTCTTTTCCCTTTGATGGACTTACCTTGCTAAGGGTTGGTAGTTTTTATTTAGAAAATGGGGGGGGAGTGGTGCCCTTAGGGTTTCGCTACCCCCCCCCCTCGGATTTTGCTCCCTAGGTTCATCACGTAACCTAGGGTTGTATTCTTTTTGTATTTGGTAGGGCCGTTTTAGAGCTCTACCATGGGTTCCACCGTCTATATTATTTACCTATTTACCTGGAAAAAGGTAAGACAAAAAGATAAGTTTCAAGCTTGCTTAATTTTCCCAAAATGATCCTAAAGCAATCCAAGAGTCGTCTCCAAAAACAATCCATGAAGGAAATCCAAGAGCCATCCACTTGGTTGTAACTTAGGGATATATAATTTGTAATTCTTGACCTAGTTACAACTGAGGAGTCAAATGTATCGTCAACCTAGTTTTTTGGTTTCTCTCAATTTCTCTCATTTTTCCTAGGAGTCCTTTCGAGTTTTCACCCTAGCTTTAACACCCAAAGGGTAATCACTTCTCAAATTTTCCACATGGCCTCTCATTTTCCCCTAGGCTCTCAGGCTAGCTGGGCCTAGCCACTCAATTTTACCCAGGTCTTTCGACCTATTCGAGTTTTTCCTAATGTTACCCAAGTCGCCCTTTCGGGTTTTCGACTTGTCCAGGTTTTTGTATTTTTTTCATTTTTCAAGTTTTCCAATTTTTTTGGGTGTAGCACAAAATTGCCCAAAGTGGGCTTCATACTACAAAAGATAAGATCACACACAAAAATAAACCACAAATATCCTTAAACAACCTACCCCATGCAAACTAGAAACTCTAGCATAGCATGACATGCCACTAAATATTGATCCAAAATCACTTCTCAACAAACACAAACAAAAATCACCAATAGTAAATAAAAACTACCAACAAAAGCATGAAAATGCACCAAGGAAAACTAAGAATTAAGACTCCCTAAGTGCTCACCACTCCCTCCCCACACATAATCAATGCATAGTCTCTAATGCACAAAAGGCCTGCCAAAACATAAGTGGAGAAATAGTGATACTCACTCTCGTAGCCCTTAAGGGTCTTCATCCTTGTGACTCGTGAATCTCCTCTTGATGTATCCTTTTGCTTAAACTGTGGCCTCAATGCTATCCATCCTCGACCTAAGATCATCCACATGTGATCGCATTACTCCTATTACTTGGATGACCTCTTGCAAGACTTGGGTAAAGTTTTAAAAATTCTCCCCAAGTGATTGCAATTGGTTTATAATGTATGTGGATACACAAGAATGACTAGGAGGTGCTCTGGGAGAGGACTCACCCTCGGCCTCCTCATCATCTATCTCCTAGTTGGCTAGAACTCTATAGAAATCTCTCTCAAATCTCCGATCTGGAAAAATAAATAGGTCATCCAAGCATGTGTCATTGTCGATGGTGGTGCACTCCGGCTATGGAAGTACCATGAAACTACAAGTGCTCGATCCGCTGTAAAGCCATACATATCTACCCTCTAATTTTATAGGTCCCACTATAAATACCTTTACTAACTTATCGATGTAATACTTTGTGCCCGATCTTTCTAAGTTAGCCAACACTCTCTATGTGACCGGATGTCCTAAGTGTTGTACCAGTAGACCAACCATGCCACCCATAGATATCTTTCCACTCTTCCTATCTCTCATTTCTAAACATTCCTGCATAAATGACCCCACTATGTTTTGGTAAAAGTTACCATCAGGTGTTATTGCCAAAAGTGCAATGAACATCTGAACCCTGGCATTGCATCAGTTCATTGTTGTAGAAAACAGCCATAACCAACAGACGGTGAGCATAATGGAATGCCGGGTGAACCAGGGTGGTACTCTTGCACAGGTTCTTCCTATCAGCACCTGTCAGTTGCACCCAAAAGTGTTCTAGAGAGAAGGGTAACCCCTAACGAGGTGTTTTTTGGATCACCTTGCCATAACTCCACCCAAAGGTAAGTGCTACCTCCTGGTGGGTCATCTTGTACTTCTTACCGTTAAGGTTGAATTTCATCACCTTATATCCACCATCGTCCACGACCAGCCACAGAGTAGCTAGGAACTCAGGGTCCACCAGACAAACATCTTCGAGTGTCTTTGGAGAAAACCCTTTTGACCTACTCTACCCAATAGGTAAGTGGTGGTATAAAGTAAGCCTAGAGCCACCAAGGTGACTTAGCATGCCTCTATCTGAGGCAAAAACCCCCAAGGCCAGAGAAAATGGAAAAGCAGGAATGCGAACGTCTCTGCTATTAAGAAGAAATGCATGACATTATCGCAGACGATGACACCGATAAGACGCCTCTCACACCACATTTACGGGACTTCCTGATGCCTAAAGATTGAAGCTTCCTCTACACGTTAAAGTCTATGATGGCACCATAGATCTATAAGAGTTCTTACATTCATATAGAAACAACATGAGATTCTGGGATGCAGGCATGAAACTAGTTTGCAAAGTGTTTCCTAACTTTCTATCAGGCACTATGATTATGTGGTACGAAGACCTTCCAAATAGAGGTATCAAGTTTTGGGTACAGCTGTAAGATTAATTTTTGGGATGTTACTACCAAAAGTAGAAGTTCACTTGAATGATTGTAGATATCGACAGTATAGCACATGGAAGCGATGAAAGACTCGTGGAGTATCACAGCTGATTTATTACAGAGAGCATAAAAGTTCAAGAATTGTTGTTTTAGTCATCATTAGGAGCTTTTATAGGGGGTGTGAGATCCGTAGAGTTTTAAAGGGAACTAACAAAGAATATGCCAGAAAACCCAAGGTAATTAAAAAATAACTAAACGACATGGGCAAATAAATGAGGCAAACAATCAAAAGATAGAGAAGGAACATGGTGAAAAGAGAACAATGGATGATTCATAAACAAACTGGCCTAGAAAAGGAAAAGTAAACACCACTTTCAGAAGAGGAGAACCAGTCTTGCAGGGTTTGCCATTTCAAGACACACCTCTGACATAGATAAGGAAAGAAATATGGCTAGAAAATAAGGATCGATTTCAAAAACCAACACCAATGATAGAACTGCCAGAAAAAAAGATCATGAGAGTTTTACTGTGCCTTTCACAAAGATCATGGCCATGACATAGAGTTTTGCATGGACCTAAGGAGATAGATTGTAGAGAATCTAGAAATGGCAACTTGGGCCAGTACAAAAAAAAGTAACATGTCAGTATGGGGATGCAAGCAAGACACCAAACCCTTCTCTACAATACCAACGTACTTCGGCAAAAATGGCTAAGAATAAAAAAATAACGACGGCTTTAGAGTACAATGATAGTGTGGATAGCGAAGCATGAGAAACAATTATATTCACTATTCATGGTTCAATAGATTTGATATCCAACAACGAGTGAAAGGCCCTGACAAGGTGCCTCCCCCAAAAAGAACTAGTTGATAAAAGATTCTGCCCAAACGAAGCAATTACCTTCAGTGAAGAGGATGTCGTACCCAACGCTTCACTGCACAATGATTCAATGGTCATCATAGCAAAAATTTGAAATGTAAATGTCCACAGAGTTTTCGTAGATGACGGTAGTGCGATCGAGATACTATTTGTCGATTGCATCGATAGGTTGGGCTTCAGGAGAATAGTTTTAAAAAGATCCACATCTTCGCTGGTCGGATACAAAGGGCAAGTGGAAACACCTCTTGGAAATATACAGTTGCTCGTTACAATCGAGGAAAGTGGGAAACATTGCATAATTATTTGCCACTTCGTGGTTATGGATGCCTCAAGTACATTTAATGCCATAATTGGAAGACCGTGGATGAACAGAGCTAAGGCAATCTAGTCCCCTTATCACTTGGTAATAAAATTCCCAACCCCATATGGATTAGCAACAATTAGGGGAAACCAGCAAGCAGCCAGGTAATGCATGGTTATAGAAATGAAGGTAGTAAAGATAGGAGAAAAGGAGATGTTGGTTAGCACTATTTCAAGAGGAGGCTTACTAGAACATTCAGATGAATCAGTTGATCTAGGTGAAGAAACAGAGTTAGTAAACCTAGAAGCTGTAAACAATTCCAAATGCATAAAGATTGGAAAACATCTTCCAGCTCAAGAAAAGGTGAAGGTAATTCAAATCTCACAAAGCCATAGGGATACGTTTTCATGGGATGTACATAACATAGAAAGGGTAAGCCCTGACATCACTAGCCATTCATTAAATGTCAATAGCTCAGTTAAACCGGGTAAGCAGAAACAATGTTGCTTTACCAGCGATAGACTAAAAAAGATCAAAGAATAGGTTACATCGCTCTTACAAGCCAGCATAAAAAGGGAAGTCATATACCCAACGTAGTTCGCAAACCTAGTTATGGTGAAGAAGTCAGATGATTCTTAGAGGATGTGCATTGACTTCAAGAACTTGAACAAAGCAAGTCTAAAGGATTCCTATCATCTTCCAAAGATCAATCAACTGGTGGAAGTGATCTCAGGACACGGAGTCTTAGCTTTCTTGGATGTATGGAATGGATATCACTAAATACTGATAAACTAGGACGATAAAGAGAAAAAAACCTTCATAACAAGCTTCAGAATGTTTTGTTATGTGAAGATGCCTTTTGGCCTCAAAAGCGAGAGAACAAAGTTCCTGGGGGTGATTGACAAGGCATTCAGAAACCAAATGGGGAGAAACATTTAAGCGTATGTTGATGATATGGTGATCAATAGTAGAAAGGTAGGATACTTTGCCGAGGACTTGAAAGAAACATTTGGCACATTAAAGGACATAGGGAAGAAACTCAACCCTAAAAAGTGTATAATTGGAGTGAGGGGTAGAAATTTCTCTGGGTACAAGGTTTCCTCAAAGGGTATAGAGGGTAACCCAGACAAGATACAAGCTATAGTGAATCTTCCCCAACTGCGAAGAGTTAAAGAAGTACAAATCTTAATGGGATCATTGGCAGTGCTCACTCATTTCATATCAAAGGGTGCAAAAAGTTACTTTTCACACTTCGAAGTACTAAGAAAGGCAAGAAAATTTAGCTTGAGTGAGCACTGCCAGAGAGCTTATGAGGGGTTAAAGGACCATCATCAAATGTTGCCCACGCTGCAGTCACCCCATATCGGGAGAAAATTGTACTTGTACTTAGTAGTCTCACAAAACACTGTCAACTCTGGGTTAGTTCGCTTGGAAGGGCAGAGATGGGTTCCAGTTTATTACATCAGCAGAATACTGTAAAATGCGGAGACACCTTACATGCTTGTAGAAAAGCTAACTTTGGCATTGGTCTGTTAGGCGTGAATATTGAGAAATTGCTTTCATAGCCACAACATAGTATTTTTCACAGGGTTCCCAATCAATAACATCCTTTCTAAACCAGAGTCTTGAAGAAGATTTGACAAATGGGCTCTGGAGTTAGGTCAATTTGAAATACAATTTCAACATAGAACAATAGTCAAAGCCCAAGCATTGGAAAACTTCATTGTGAAAATGTCAAGTGAAGAAGCACGAGAAGTGAACATCCATCACAGCTTCACAATTGAAATAGGTAAGATAAAATGGGAACAAGTGGCTTGGACATTGTTCATTGATGGCACATCAAGCAAGGAAGGATGTGAAGCATGGCTGCTTTTAGTAAACCCAAATGGGGGCGAACACAGACACTCATTACGATTTAGTTTCTTGTTGACCAAGAATGAAGCAGAATACAAAGCTCTAAATTATGGATTAGATCTCGCTATCTGAATGAAAGTAAGAAATGTCTGGGTATCTAATGATTCTTTAATTGTAGTCCATCAAGTGCGAGGTGACTATGAGGTATGAGAATACCGGTTGATGAAATATTTGGTGAACGTGTGACAGCTTATAGCCCAGCTTGTAAATTTTGACATAAAACACATTCGCGATGTGAAAACAGATAGGTGGACGCATTAAGCAAGATGGCAGCTGCAGAGTTTACTTCTTTCACTCAACATGGGGATGTCATCACGGAGGTTATTCCAGCTAGAAACACCATATCAACGATGGTACTAACGATCCAAGAATATGAAGCAAGAAAGATGACCCTATTTGCAAAAGGTACATTGCCCGAAGATAAGGTGGAGGTTAGAAAGTTGAAATTGCATTCCTCTAATTGTGCCTAGGAAGATGGGATGTTGTACAAAAAGGTTCTTTTCCCCATGGATAAAATGTGTAAGGCCAACAAAGGCAAATGATATTAAAAGAGGTTTATGAAGGCATATGTGGAGTGCACTGGGGAGCCAGAACGATAGCTAGAAATCTAATCAGAGTAGGTTACTACTATCCAACTATGTTCAATGATGCACACAATTTTGTCCTCAAGTGTAGGAGCTTCCAAATCAACGCTTCGTTGTCGCATAAGCTGAAATCAACTTTGACAGGAATCTACAGAGCATAGCCATATGATCAGTGTGGGTAAAAATTAGTGGGACCATTCCCAAGAGGAGAAAGCAACACTAAGTTCCAGTTTGTAGTGGTCGATTACTTCACAAAGTGGGTTGAAGCTAACCCATTATGATGTGTCATAGCTGAAGCCACTAGGAAATTTTTATATTAAAACATCCTGTGCTGCTTCGGAGTGTCGTAGACCATTGTAATGGATAACATCACACAAACCACAAGTGTGGCATTTACCGACTGATGTTTGAAACAAAGGATTACTCATAAGTTTACCTCCATGGCACATCCTCAAGCTAATGGCTAAGTTGATGTGACAAACAGAACCATGGTTCAAGCGATTAGAAGGAAAGGGAACTGGTTGGGTGAATGAGCTTCCGAACATGCAATAGTCGTATAGAAAAACTATCTGATGGCCAACAAGGAAGATGCCATATGTTTTGGTGTACGGTAATGAAGCAGTCATACCCGTAGAAATTGGAAATTCAAGTCTCAGGATAAGCAACTATAAGGAGATGAACAATCCAAATATGCTGAAGCTGGAGCTAGACGAACTAGAGGAGCAAAGAAACTTGGCAAGTATCACGGAAGCTAAACACAAGGAAAGGGTGGTAATAGCATACAATCAGAAAGTGAAGGAAATGTGATTTCAGATTGGTTATCTGGTGCTGAGGAAAAACAATGCTAGCCTTGCTGAAGAACAAAGAAAACTGTGTCCAAAGTAGGAAGGACCATACGAAGTCACGAAGGCTCATAAGTCCAACATCTATGAGTTAGAAAGAATGGATGGTACTACAGTCCTAAACATATGGCATGTGACTAACTTAAGGAGGTTTTATGTCTATGAGAAAAATAGCGAGCAACTACATGTATAGACATGAGGACATTATCCTTGTTTTCCTTTAGTATCACTGTTCAACCGCAATATCATCACCATTATACATATTTAATATAATACCGCTGGACCATGATTACGCTTCCTATTCTTCCTATGTTTTACTAAGACTTGACAAGAAAAATTTAACAGCGGGGTATAGATCCCACATTCCCATCAACGCTCGCAAGCTTCGTATCTTGCAAGTCAAACAACCACAACTTATAGATGTTGTGAAACTGGCGATGCTTGCGAGCTTTAGATCTTGCAACTTCATGAATCAAACAAATGAAAGCTATAGATTTTGCTCAAATATCAAGGCAGGCAAGCTTGGGATCCTACGGTTTCATGGATCAAATAAATTACAAGCTATGGATCTTGTACAAATGGTGATTCTTGCATGCTCTAGATTTTGCAACTTCACAAATCAAACAAACGTAAGCTATAGATATTGCTCAATTACCAATGCTAGAAAGCTTTAGATCTTACAGCTTCAAGGATTAAAAAAATTGCAAGTAATAGATCTTGAAACTTCGCAACATCGTAAAAGCAAAAAATAGATTTAGTTATAAGATAGATGCACCTATAAAGCACAAGATCACATCAGATTGATAAACGTGGCAGCAAGAAAGACAGGACACAATCGTTATTAGTACAAGATGAGTCATGAACTCCAAAAACAACAAAACATAAAGACAATTATATCATCTATAGCAACTATGAGGACACACTATATATGTCTTGAACAGCGTGATGGTCAAGAAGTAGAAGAACTATCACAATGACGATTAAGTACAGCCTCGTAAGGAGGGCATTCAGTTTCATGAGAGCATCGTTCAACACCGTATAGACGTTGCTCTGCTCAGCGGTGATCATATTTACATTGCATATGTAAGTATGCATGGTGAAAGTTCTATTCTTGTCCTTAAATTATGAATTTCTTCTTTAATACAACAAAGATAAGATCAGACAGTGTCTGACAATCTAATTCTTTAATCACCACCACCAACAGCTAAATCACCATGGCTTGAGGTACGGCGTGACGATGAAGGGGAAACTTGAAGTTGATTCTTGTAGTCGGCGCAAGCTTTCTCCAACTGATGAACATACGAATCAAGACTATTACACTCAACACACATATTTTTGTTTTCTCCTTGTAGCAGTGTGTTTATAGCAATTTCATCGTCAAAATTATTTTTCCATCCAATAGGAGAGGACGAGAGGTAATCGTTTTTAACTTATTTCTTCTTAATCTTTTGGAATAGGTTATCAATATGACCACATTGCTTATCAATAATCAGCGTCTTCTGATAAGCTTTGCTAGTCTTGCTCGTGATACACTCCTAAGCATCCATTTGTTTTCGGAGCATCTTTGCAAGGTTCAATTGCTGATGGTAATGGTAAATGAGATCATTTTGTTCTCTCAAGATCTTTCATAGAACTCGCAAAGCATACTGAGTTTCCTTCATGACCGTACCCCATTTATTTTCAAGAACATCAATACCTAAGAGCATATAATTTAAGAAAATGCCCAAACAGAGAGCCCACTCTTGAACACGAATAGGAATCCATGAACAGTGTCCTTCCTAAGTAATTCAACATGGTATTCTTCAGAAATAAGCTTGCTATAAGGGGAACTTGCAGACGAACGTGGAAGGACAGAAGGAAAAGGAAGTTTTCACCCAATACATAGGGGAAGTAACTTCACTCATGTAAAAAGGTCAGAGGAAATGGCCACTGCACGTTCTTCAGTAAATGATCAAGTAGCACGAAGAAAACTCATGCGTTCAGAGAGAGGGTCATTACATCCCATGAATAAAAATATTTTTAGAAATTTACTATCCATCAAAATATTGAAACCCTGCACATGAGTAAGACATATAAGAAAATGTGGGACCACAATCATATCAACTCTTATAAATAAAGTCATTTCAATAGTGCATACAAACCCTAAAATATTGTTTTAAGAGTACAACCCAACAACCCAGTGTATATGAAGACATACTAAAAATTAACTAACTTTGGGGTTAGGGTTAGGCAGAACTGGAGCAGCAATTGCAGAGACATCTTCGTTTGGCTGCTGAGTGGAATCACCATCATAGGCTTAGAGGAGAGGATTTTCAGTACTTGCATTATCCACGTTAGCATCTGGACCAAGAGTAGCAAAATCAGCGCGGGGCTTAAATGGAAGTTCTTCACAATAATCCTCCTCACACTCCTTCAGCTCAGCCAATGACGGGAGACTAGCAAGATGTGAAAGCAAGGAGTACGGATGACCCCCATCAGTAATCTTATCAGTGAAGGCTTGATTCAAGTCGGCCCTCTTTCTTTCTAGAGTTTTAATGAACTTTTGCATAATGGACACACTTTTAAAGTAGCATCTGGGGTTCCACTACAATACATTCTTCACGGCCTTAAAATACTCAAAAATTTGAGCAACCTTGGAGATGACCTCAAAAAACCTATTAAAGGACTTTGTCTTACACAGCCAATCCACCTGCACTTGGGGTATTGAGCGGAAGCGTGTCTATTGGTTCACATATCATCCTATTGAAAATGAAGCGGATCTATTGGTTCGCATATCATTTTGTACAACATTAACATCGATTCGAACTCAGACTAAAAACAACATCATCGCTTCATTTCTAGTAATCTTCATAGCTTAGGGGGATTATAGTGTATGTGTGACCCAACAGTAAAAGGGCTGACAGTCACTAAGCCCAACCAAACATTATCCGGCAAAGCTTCGGTCATAAATAACAAGCAAGTAGGCGCAACGAACACAAGAATCAAGAGTCATGGCAGAGAATGTGGGCTATTAAAAAAGGGACACGCAGTGAACAAAAAAGTTGTGACCGAGGAATGTGGTAGAAGTGGTGTGTCCACGATATCAAATTGCTAAAATAGGGAACGAAAAAGGGAATGAGCGCCCTGTAGGAAATAATGTGGCCTGTGCCAGGGGTTAGACATGACCCAAGAAAACTCTCGCGCCCTGTAAGATATGAAGATCAAAGCCACGCCCTAGAACCAGAGCCCCATGCAGACAAAGGGACACAGCCCGCGCTAGGCCTCACGCCCAACTCCAAGAAAAAGCCACAAGCCCTATTTTGGAACTATTTTTAGGCACAATTTCCTACTACTATTTATAGAACCTTTGTCTACTAAGTTTATACATTAGATAATACCTTACATTAGATATCAAGAGTAGTTTGGAGACTCCCACCTTAGGAAAAACATTATTTCTTTCTTCTTATTATTTTTCTTTGATCCTAAGATTTGGAATTCAAATATTTATTTTAATTCCATTTCAAGGGAATAGTTTCCATAGCTTGGGATAAATTGTAGTGACTTGGTAATTTATATGCATTTTGAGATTCTTTAGTTCATCCTAATTTTGTGTTCATGATACTATTGTGATTTGATTTTGATTTTGACTGTACAAATAGTACCCCACATGTAAGAAAACACTCTGGGATATATTCATGCTAGGTGCAAATGCCGATGCCCCCTTGGGAAGAGAAACCTGGTTGTTTGAATGGGTAGAAGAGAACGCATCTACGTAGGTTTGTGCACGGGGGATTTGAGGTCACTTTGATTCACTTACCATCGCATCAATCTTAGCGGAATTCTTAAAGTTTTCTTAGAGGATCCGGGTAGAGATAGCTAAATAGTAGCAAGCTAGGGTTACAAAAAACCCTAGTATGAAAGATAAAGTGCCTACGACCCTTGGGCCTAATTAATAGGACCTTAGGGAAGTAGCGCATTTGTGGTGGAAGTCTGAGACATAATTGTATGGGGGAGAATCAAACCTACAACAGTGGTCGGACCTTGTACTTCTCTAGTTACGATAGCGATGGCAGTGTTGTTGGAGGGTTGCGAGAGTACCCACCTTGACAGGAATGAGGAAGTGTATGCCATCGGCCACACCACATGTCATGGACACTCTATTACATTTTCCTAGATCTCTATGTGGATGAATAGAAGATAGAAGCATTATATTAACCAAGTTACTCAATGATTCCCCCAAGTTCTCAGCTTAATATTGTATTTGTGTTTTTACTTTTGTTGCTTAATAGTTTATAGATTGAAACACCCCCCTCATTTGCATGTTTGCTTCAATATTTATTCCTTTTGTTTTCTTTACTAGCTATTCCTTTTACTCGTAAGTATTGACAACCCGCACAAGGTTGTGTTTGAGTTGGTACATTAGACCTAGCATCTCTGTGGATAAACCCAGATCTTTCCACTAACTACCCTATAGGTAGCATAGCAGTAGGAATAGGGTGTAGAATTATAAATCTCTTATCTTCTAACCCTCACCACCTCCAATTTAGTTAAATCTAAGCTACAATTTTTAACGACCCCAAGGGGAGGCAGGTAAGAATTTTAGCGTTGTTTCTACGAATGCTATCAGTCTAGGTATCTATTTAGGCATAACACATTAGTAGAGTATTTATTAATTGCATTTATTTTTGTTGCTTAGTCAATTCATTTGTGGAGATTTTTTGAAGCTGGAATATATTGATGTGGTAAGATACCACTCAACATATGAAACTGTGTAGGGTGTGTCGTTTTGACCACGCTACAGAGTGTTGCATGTGGTTAAGTAACTACTAGAGAGACATGAAGCTTGCGGTTAAGCAAGCGCAATGGGAGCGAGAGTGGTGCACATAGCACTTCTCACCCAAATCAATCTTTGCTCCTAAGTCTCCTAGCGAAGAAATACTCGAAGCTCTGACTAGTTCTACAAAAACTAGTGAAACTCTTCAAAATGAAGTAGTTCTTGTATAAATAATTGTAGGGTCTAAATATCTTCTTGTGTTGACAGGATAGGTGAAATGGTGAATGAGTTAGTAGGCATAGTGAACCAGCTGATAGGAAGGCATAAGCTCACCGATGAAGAAGCACCTATACCAAGATGCTCAGGACAATTGATAAAAAACTAACTATGTGATGCAGTTCAGCACGCTACGTTTAGTCCTATCTCCTTCAACACCAGCAAGATATTGCTAGAATGTAGATCATTGTTAAATAAAATGAGTGCTCTTGAATATGAATGTGAGCATGAATCAATTGATCAAAAAGTGAAGTGTCCTACCTCTTTGGTTGATATTAATGATAAAATTGTGCAAGATATTTTTAAGGAGTTAGCTTTCGAGGAATTCTGTGAGTGATATAAATGTTAATACCCCGGAAGCTAATCTAGTGAGGAGCGTGGAAGAGATTAATCCTCACGGTAAGAATTGTGTAAAATCCCTAAGCAACAACCTAGATAAGCTTGTTCTACCAGAGAGAAAACCTTCAATAGAGGAACCACCGGCGATTGAGCTTAAGCCCTTACATGTACATCTTAAGTATGCCTTCCTAGGTGAAAAGGAAACCTTGCGCGTGATTATTTAGAGTATGTTTAATGATGATCAAGTGGGTAAACTGCTCAATGTGCTAAACAGATTTAAGGGAGCAATAGGATGGAATTTAGCTGACATTAAAGGTTTAAGCCCTTCAACTTGCATGCACCATATACTATTAGAGGAGGGTGAAAGACCCGTACGCCAACCTCAAAGGCGATTGAACCCACCTATAATGGAATTAGTGAAAGGTGGAGTCCTAAAATTACTGAAGGTAAGGGTAATATACCCTATCTCTAATAGCACTTGGGTGAGCCCAACTAAAGTGGTGCTAAAGAAAAATGAGGTTACAAAAGTAAAAAACAAGGACGAGGATTTGGTACCCACCTGTATTCAGAACGGGTGACAAGTATGCATTGGTTATTGCCTCTTAAATGTGGTGACTCATAAGGAAAATTTTCCCTTTCCCTTCATTGACCAAATTCTTGAGAGGGTGGTCGGCTATGCGTTATTTTTTCCTCGATGACTATTTAGGATACTTCCAGATAGCCATCGACCCAGAATATCAAGAAAAAACAACATTCACTTGTCCTTTAGGCACCTTCGCTTATCGGCGAATGCCTTTTGGTCTTTACAATGCCCTAGGTACTTTTCAGAGATGCATGGTTAGCATATTCTCCAAATTTATTGAGAAATTTGTCGAAGTTTTTTGGATGATTTCACCATCCACAGGGATTTCTTTGATTCATGTCTACAACATTTGGCACTGGTGCTAGAGCAATGTATGGACACGAACCTCATACTAAATTCTGAAAAGTGTCATTTCATGGTGGAAAGGGGTATAGTCCTAGGGCATATTCTGCCAGTTCAGGGTTTAGACATTGATAAAGCTAAAGTTGATGCAATTAAATCCCTACTATACCCACTAACGTCAAGGATGTCAGATTATTCTTAGGTTACGCCGGCTTTTACCGTCGATTCGTTAAGGATTTCTCTAAAATATCTTCACCTCTTTGCAAATTGCTGCAAAAAAATGTTGACTTCATTGTTGATGAAGGGTACAAAAAGGCTTTCAACACCTTGAAAAACATGTTAGTGACTACCACAAACATCCAACTTTGAGATTGCTCGCTCTCCTTTGAAATTATGTTTTATGTGAGTGATCTTGTTATAGTTTTTTTAGGCCAAAGGATAGGTAGAGCACCACACATTATATATTATGCGTCAGTAACTCTCAATGATGCTCAACACAACTACTCTACCTTAGAGAAGGAGTTACTAGACATAGTCTTTGCCTAGAAAAGTTCCATGAATACCTCTTGGGAACCAAGGTCATAGTGTACACAGACAATGTAGCACTTTGTCACCTAATGACCAAGAAGGAAGCTAAGCCGAGGCTCATTAGATGGGCACCTGTTTTAAGTGAGTTTGACCTAGAGGTAAGGGATAAGAAAGGAACTAAAAAATGCAGTAGCAGACCACCTGATTAGACTACCAGTTCTCGAGGACCCAGAACCAGTCAAGGAAAAAGCAAGGTTGGAGCCTATTTGGGAAGAGTTCCCCGACGAGAAAGTATTCGGGATAACAACTAGCAAACCTTACTTTGCTAACATAGTTAATTACCTCCCCACTGGAGAATCCCCCCCCCAATATTTTGAAAAATCAAGGAAGGAGATATTGATGAATGAAGCAAAGGAATATGTCTAGGATGAACCTTACTTGTGGAAGCACTTTTCTGATCAAGAAATTAGAAGATGCATCCCCGATGATGAAATAAGCCGTGTCCTTAAGATGTGTCATTCATCCCATGTTGGGGGGCATTTTGGATACAAAAGAGCCGCAAAAAAGGTAACAGACTACGGTCTATACTGGCCTACTATACTATCAGATGCTAAAATTTTGGTTTCATCATGCGACTAATGCCAAAGGATCGGGAACATCTCATCCAAAAATGAGATGCCCCAAACCTTTTCGATACCAGTAGAGGTTCTTGTTATGTGGGGCGTGGATTTCATGGGACCATTTCCAAAATCTAATGAAAATTAGTACATATTAGTGCTAATCGACTATAAGTCCAAGTGGGTAGAAGTAAATGCCACAAATAAAAATGATGCGGCAACCGTGGTCAGCTTTCTCAAATCCAATATATTCTCACAATTTGGTGTACCCTGATTTCTGGTCAGCGATAGAGGCACCCACTTTTGTAACAAAGTCATGGGAAGTTTGCTTGAGAAATATGAAGTAACCCATAGGACTTCCACTGCCTACCACCCGTAGACCAATGGCCAAGATAAAAATCCAACCGCGAAATAAAATCCATCCTTGAAAAAAGTAGTGATTACATCTAGAAAGGATTGGAGTGCCCAGTTGGATGATGCTCTTGGGCCTACTGCACTTCATACAAAACTCCAATTGGCATGTCACCATTCAAGATCCTTTCTGGTAAAAGGCGCCACCTCCCCGTTGATCTTGAATTCAAGAAACATTGGGAAGTCAAACAACTTAACCTAGACTTGAGGAAAGCTGAGGAGAATAGTAATTCGTAATTACTGGAACATGAATAACATAGGTGTAACTCCTATAACACAGCTCTGATCTATAAAGAAAGAACTAAAGCTAGACATGATGAAGGTATCATGAAAAAGGACTTCTTTGTGGGACAAAGAGTCCTCGTTTACCAGTTTAAGCTCTGTCTCATTCCCGGTAAATTAATATCAAGATGGGAAGGGTTGTAGGAAGTGACAAAGGTATTCGACCAGGGAGCGGTCGAGGTTAAGAATGAAAAGGATCGCACGAAGTGAGTGGTTAATGGCCAAAAATTGAAACCCTACTTCGAGTGAAGAGCTTTGAGCATGGCCAAGGAGGGTGATCCCTCCTTGGTGAACCAAATCCATGAAAACCCAATTTCAAGAAAATAAGTCGTGAGGATGACAATAAATATACAGCTTTTTCTTTTGCTTTCTTGTTTTGATTAGATAGTTTCTGCATGAATCTTGTTTTGCTATGTGGAATTTTGGGATGAAACTCTTGATTGGTTAGGAACATTTGAGCTCAAGACTCGTGATTGTGTTTGAATTGAGTTAGATTTGATGGGTGACGTAGTCTTTTGAAAAAGAGGGAAAAACTAGGGGTTAGGGAAAATGTTGGTAGATGCCTTGTGTTGAAGTGCTTGGCGTGAGGCTTTGCTTTGTGCTCAAGTGCTTGGCACGCAGCTATGCTTTGTGCCGAAGTGCTCGGAGTGAGGCTATGATTTGTGCCTAAGAGTTTGGCGCAAGGCTCGGTCTTGTGCCAAAAGTTTGGTGTGAAGCTATGCTTTGTGCTAAGATGTTTGGTGTTAGCCTATTGTTCGCGCCAGGTACATATTTTGCACGTAAGACCAATTTTTCAATTTTTCTTTGATTCGATAATGAAAAATCTTGAAATTCTGATTCTCAAAGTTAAAAATGCATTTTTTGGTTCTAGAATTTTGGAATTCCCTAATTCTTTAGGAATTTCAAAAATACTTTCAATATCCCTTGCAAGTTAATTGTTTCACCCTATTATCCCACATGAATTGCTTTGGTAGTTTTTCTTCTTGATAATTGATTTCGTTGGTTTTTTTTGTTGAGGGATGGTTTTGGATGAACATTTGGTGGCATGACATGCTATACTAAGCTTTCTAGTTTGAATGGGGTAGGAAGTTTTAGGAAATTTGTGGTGCATTTTTATGTTTGACTATCTTTTGTAGTCTGAAGCCTATTTTTGGGGAATTTTTGTGCTACACCACAAAAATTGGAAAATTTGAAAAAATAAAAAAAGTACAAAAACCTAGACAAGTCAAAAACCCGAAAGGGAGACTTGGGTAACATGAGGAAAAGCCTAAATAGGTCAAAAGAACTAGGTAAAAATGAGAGTCTAGGCCCAGGTAGGCTTACGAGCCTAGGCAAAATAGAGGCTGTGTGGAAAATGGTGAGAATTAGTACCCTTTGTGTGTTAAAGCTAGATTGAAAACCCGAAAGGGCTCCTAGGCAAAATGAGAGAAACTGAGAGAAAACAAAAAACTAGGTTGAATGCATGCTTCTGCAGTGGATTGTGTTTGAAGACGACTCTTTGATTGCTTTTGGGATTATTTTGTGAAATGGAACCTAGCTTGACACTTATCTTTTTGGATTACTTTTTTCCACACTTTACTTTTGAGTTGTTTTGATTTCTTGTGTTTTTCGGGGAGTGTGAGTTGTGAGATTCTTACTTTCTTGGGGTAAACAGGGTAATCTTGGAATAAGTTAAATGCCTCGGTTAACTTATGATTGCATGCTATATTTTGCTTGAATCTTTGTCTTTTCTTCTATTTATTTGAGGATGAGTAAAGGTTAAGTGTGGGGAGTCTGATCTACTTCACTACGTGTGCATTAACCTATGCAATTGGCATACCTTTTAGTAAGTTTTACTTAGTGGATTGCTAGTATTAATTGAGTTCACGTGACAAGAGGTTTAGCCAGCCATGTTTAGTTTTCTTTTCTAAATCCTACGTTTTGTAGACTTAATTGGTACTAATCGATATCTTGTATCCACGGGCTCCTTGATCATCCTTGTGATCATCTTTAGTGGGTCGCCCATGTGGAATTGTGTTCCAATAAGCTTTGCTTCAGTATGAGACCAAGAGGAATTATCCTTTAAGGCTGGTTCCATTGGATTTGTCTTCTTGAGTACTACAAAATTGACTGCTAAAACTCTCATATCATACTAATGATTCTCCCATAGCAAAGGAAACTAGTTCAGCCAGCCAAGGTACCAATGAGTCGGCATGGGTCGTGCATGGTTTGGCACCAACGGCCCGCGCCGAAGGAGATGCACCATGCCAAGAAGACCAACCGGAGGCTATGGAGAGGCCCGCACCAAAGGCCACGGGCCACAAGAACAAAGTGAAGAACCCTCCATGTGGCTTAGTATAAGTGTGCAACGTCCCATTTTTTGCATCGCCTGCCTTTCCAAGCTCAATATACCAAGACCAGCACTCCGGGTATGGGAAATCACACGACCCGCACCAAAGTTTCTAAGCAAGCACCCTTTTTTACCATAGCCTGCGCCATTAGCCATGGGCATAGATCAATACTTCAGTTTCAGAACCCTGGCGGTGCCCCATAGCAAACAACACAGCCCGCACAAGGGGTTAGATGTGACTCGCATGACCTCTTGCACTCTGCACAATATAATGACCCACACTATGCTCGAGAACTAGCACCTCGTAAAGATGAAAGTAAACGGCCCTTGCCAAGCCTAGCACCCCCCTCCAAGGTTAAGCCACGGGCTGCATCATCCATGACACCCCGTGCTGGGCAGCGGATAAGCTAGGGCTTACCCTTTTTTGGGCCTATTTTTAGGCACAATTTCCTAGTACTATATATAGAACCGTTGTCTACTAGGTTTATACATTAGATCATACCTTACATTAGATTTCAAGAGTAGTTTGGAGACTTTCTCCTTAGGAGAAACTTTATCTTTTTATTCTTTTTATTTTTCTTTGATCCTAAGATGTGGAATTCAAATCTTTATTTGAATTCCATTTCAAGGGAGTAGTTTCGATAGCTTAGAGATACATTTTAGTGACTTGGTAATCTATATGCTTTTTGAGATTCTTTAGTTCATCCTAATTTTGTGTTCATGATATTATTGTGATTTGCTTTTAAGTTTGAATACATGAACAATACACCATATATAAGCACACACTTTAGGCTATATTCATGCTAGGTGCAAATATCGATGCCCCCTTGGGAAGAGAAACCTGGTTGTTTGAATGGGTGGAGGAAAATGAGACCCACGTGACAACCTAGTTGCCCCTTGAGTGTGTGCACGGGGGATTCGAGGTTACTCCGATCCACTTACCATCACACCAGTCTTAGCTAATTTCGTAAAGTTGTCCGAGAGGTTCTGGGTAGAGATAGCTAAATAGTAGCAAGCTAGGAAAACAAAAAAACTTAGTATCATAGATAAGTGCCTACGACCCTTAGGCCTAATTAATAGAACCTAATGGAAGTCGCGCATTCGTGGTGAAAGCCCAAGATGTAATTACAAGGGGAGGATCAGACCTACAACAACGGTTGGACCTTGTTGTACTCCCTAATTACGTTAGAGGTGTTGATGGAGGGTTGCAAGAGCACCCATAGTAAAAAAGATGAGGATGTGTATGCCATCGACCACACCACGTGTTATGGACACTCTACTAGGTTTGCCTAGATCTCTCTGTGAATGAATTGAGGATAGAAGCATTAGATTGATAAAGTTGCTCAATGATTTCCCCAAGTGCTTAGCTTAATATTGTATTTGAATTTTTACTTTTGTTGCTTAGTAGTTTATATATTGACAAATGACCCCCCCCCTCCTATTTGCATGTTTTCTTTATTAGCTATTCCTTTCACTCGTACGGATTGATGACCTGTCCGAGGTTGTGTTTGAGTTGGTACATTAGAACTAGCATCTATGTGGACAAACCCAAGGCTTACGGCTAACTACCCTATAGGTAGCGTAGCAGTAGAAACATGGTGCAGAACTATCAATCTCTTATCTTCTGACCCACACCACCTCTAACTGGTTTAACTCTAAGCTAAAGTTTTTAACAACCCCGGGGGAAAGCAGGTAACATGTGGACCTAGACCCTGCTACCTATATCACATCCAAGATTTCTCTTCTCAGGGGGTATCGATAATTGCACCAACATGAATATAGACTAGAGTGTGTGCTAATGGAGTTTACTATTCATGAAACTATAACATTCAAGAACAAGTCACAATAATATCACAAGCACAATAATTAGGATGAACTAAGAATCTCAAAAAAGCATAAATCAACACATGAATACATTTATCCCCAAACTATGGAAAATTCTCCCTAGACATGAAATTCAAAGAAATATTTGAATTCCATATCATAGGATCAAAGAAAAATAAAAACGAAAGCAAGAAGAGAGAATGTTTCTCTCTCTAGAATGCTCTCCAAATTACAAGTGGACTAATGAAAAATGACGAAAGTCCTTATCCTAGTAGAATAAGGTAATATTTATAGTAGTAGGGGATTAGGACTAAAAATAGAGCAAAATAGGCCAAAAATGTGTAAAACCCTAGTTCAGCGACCATAAGCGTGAACTCTCGTATATAGCATGGTATGTGCCATTCATAAGGTTTATGCTGGCGCGGGGCACCAGATCTGCGTGGCCCATTTGATCCATGCTGGTACGGGCCACAAGATTTAGTGCAGTCCATGCCTCTTCCTTAGCGTGGGCCGTGTGATCGGGTGTGGGCCATGTCGTCTCCTTGGCGCGGTCTGTGGAGTCCTCCGCGGGTCGTGTCTGGTGGGGTCTATGGTGTTTGGCACGGCCCATCATTAGGATGTTTTTTTTCACTTCTGATCCATGGGCTAGGTTTTTGTGGCACTGCCCATTATCAAAAACCTTATTTTTTTTAGTATATTGGAATGGGCTGCTCAATTATTCACATCCTTCCGGCTAGTCTTGACATTTTGCTCTTGAAATAGCGTGAGCTGTTGGAAATGGGATGGTCCATGCAAATTCTTAAACATTTTTGAGTGAAAATAGGCATCTTAGAACGCGGGATGTTGGGATTGGCGTGGTCCATGCTAGGCCTTGGCACAACTCATTCCAAAGACCCTTAGCCGAGCCGCGTCGTTTGGTGTGGGCCGATTGAACTTCTTTCCTTTTCTACAGATCAACCGTTAGTCTATTTAGCGAGTTCTTATAGTCAAATTATGGTTCTCGAGGAGATGAATCCAATGAAACCAACCTTAAAGGGTGATTCTTCTTAGATTGTTCTCAAAATTTAGTGCAACTCTCGGACTACGATTCTCCATTTCTTCTTTAACCATTTTGAACTTTAATGACACCTATCTTGGGTTCCATTCTTCAACTACCACGAATTGATGTCCATGGCCTTTATCTACTACCATTGTGATGTGAATGTCCTTCTACTTCTTCTACCATCCTTGCAAACGACCTTCAATATCGTCTACTGTCCTTGAGAATGGCTTTCACATTGAATGATCAAAAAGGAAGATCTAAGTGATTGTGGATACAAGTTGTCCATAAGATCCAATTAAGACTACAAAACTTGAAATTTAGACAAGAAAACAAAACATGGCCATCTAAACCCATTGTCACGTAAAATCAACTAATACTAGAAATCCAACATATAAAACAAACCAATTATTACTCTAATTCAACGGTTAACGCATAATGGAGCACATCACCTTCACTGGCTAAGTCTGAGGCAGTACTGGAGCAGTATAAGATTGCGCTTAATGATGGTTTTATTCGTAGGATTTCTGCTGGTGGACATTCTTATGCTCTGCTATCATATTCTCACTGATCTTCCCTCTCCGCCCTCTATATTTGAGCTGCGAAGTTGCCAAGTTGATTTTCTTGAAAACCTTATATTTGCTTCTCCTGGTGCTACACCAACCCTTAACCCAAAGGTTAATGCACATGTGGAGAATTCTGCCCAAAATACGAACCAGGAAAATTCTGCTCTTGTTGTCTAGAATGCGTCTATTTATCATAACAAAGTTAGTTAATTTTTAGAGACGTGATATGATTTTTAAAAATATTAAATTTGTAAGTAACACATAATTGTATTATTGTGTATGTTCGTATTATGTGTATTGTGTTCGATTCAAATTTGGTGTTCTCACTCTGATTTTATATTTTTCTTTCGTATCTGTTCATTTGCAGGGTTTTGATATTTTGATCGACCTTAAATTTTGAAATCTTATTGACTTCTTGGGATCTAGTAGTCGCTTTGAGCATCATCCAGGACTTATACCCTCCAATTTTTTCTATCCTAGTAGGCCAGTTGAAGTTACTAGCACCGTATCCCTCGAATATCTTGAGCTACATTCTAGTGGCCACTTTACAAATGATGGGAATCCTAATTTAGATTCCATTCCAATATGTCTCGGATGGCACATTTATACTTCTTCATCATCTTGATCTTCTCCTGGGAATTTCCCATGTAGTAAGTTTTTTCCTTATAGTTACAATCTTGAATCTCTTGATAAGGATATCATTCGCAGCTTAGTAATCTTGAATCCGTTAGTGTGTATATTCTCTCACTTAAACTTCCTAGTCGCGTTTAAGAATGGGCAATGTTGCTAGGCATTTGTGTCAAATATATGCTTATCAGTGGCAATGATCTAGATCTTGGATGGAAGAAGACCATGAATAAGCTTAGTTAAAATGGTTTTGTGCACAACAAAATAACCTTATTCAGTGACAACAACTGAGCTTAGTTAAAATGATTGGTCACCAAGAAGAAGCAAAGAATTTTGCAGGGAATAAGGCACACAAGGCTTATCTTAAAACCACTATCATAGATAAGAAGTGTTCTCGTATTGATCAGTTATTAGATCGTTTGATAAAGTAGCAGGATAAATGCGACCATCTTTCTACATGTTCGGCAGGGTGGCAAAGCATTTTTGACAAAAAAAATTCTTTGAACACCCAATTGCGTAGTGATAATGATCACCTTCATGTTGAGTATGAATCCTTGATTCATGTGTTCATCAACATGAGCAAGTTTGCATTGATTATAAAGATAAACTAAAGGTTGTTTCCGTAGAGACTCGTAGTTCCACTATTCATGAGGATTTGACTATGAATATTGGCGGTTAGAGGAATAATTTGTCTGAGTTTGTTCAGTTTCCTATTCGTCAGTTACATGAGGAAATACACAATTTGGAGGAGACAAACAAAAGCTATAAAGAGACTGTTGACCTTATGAGTATGCACCTTGATCATGAAAAGTTTGGTCATATAAGTAAGTTTAAGGCGTATTATGCTAAGTATCTTGACCATAGGGAACAAAGTGGTCGGACTCGCCATCCTGCTTACTTTCATATGAAATGGCATTACGATCATATTATATCTGAGGAACATCAGGCCGCGTAATCCTGTAGTTGTGGTGGCTCTTCATCTTTTGGGTCATCTCGCGCATCAATTCATGAATAATTGTCTTTTTATTTGATGTAACAATTTGCTCATTCAAATGTATCAAGTAGTATTCTTATATTGTTTAAGTTTTTGGAATTCAATGCATTTTGTTTTGACTAATATAAAACGTTATGTTTTATGCGTATGTGCTTGTATGTTCATATCTTTGCTTGCGTAACTAAAGTTACAAAGCTTTATTGTGCAAAGCCGAAAGGTCTACTACATTTTTTGTCTCTATGCTTGTAAGCATATCTGCCTTTTTCCAAGATCCGTAGCTTGCAAAATTATAAATTTGTATTGTACGAAGCTGCAAGATCTATTTTTTGCTTTTGTTGTTGTCCGTGTTGGCATATTTTTACTATTGCAAGATCTATATCTTGCAAAATTTTAAATTTGTATTGTGCAAAACTGTAAGATCTATTGCTTTCTTTTGACACTATCTTTGAGGGCATATTTGTCTTTATGCAAGATCTATAGCTTGAAAAATTATAAATTTGTATTGTGTGAAGCTGCAAGGTCTATAGCTTGCTTTGTCGCTGTTTTTGTAGGCACATTTTCCTTTTTAGAAGATCTATGGTTTGTAAAGTTGAGATTACGACTATATAACTTTATTTTAATTGTGATTACGATTTATGATATTTTTTTTATTTTTTCTAATATTTCCATGGACTTTGCCTAAATTTTAAATGAACAATATAATGAAAGATTTTCCTCAGAAGACATTTTTTTGATATAGATTATGTACGATCACGATGATATCATGCAGAAAGCCAAATGACGATGCCAATAATGGAAAGGCTACCAATGATTATATCACATCTCCTGTACAACTAAGTTTCTCATATTGCTTACTAAGTTCCTACACATAGAACTTCTTTAGGTTGATCACATGCCATGTGTTTGGGACACTGCTGCCATCTAATCTTTCTAACTCATAGTTGTTGGATTGGTGTGCTTTTTCTACTCTGTACGGGCCTTCCTATTTTGGGCATAGTTTCCCTCTTTTCTCTGCTAGACTTTCCTCATTGTTTCATAGCACGAGATTGCCACTTCAAAACTGTGTCTTCTTAACTTTTTCATTATATGCTCCATCTATCTTTACCTTGTACTTCGCCTCTAAGATCGTTGTGTGTTGCCTTTTCTCCTCAAGATCATCCAAATCAAATATCATTTTTTCTTGATTATCGCCTTCATTGAATTTTTCAACTCTAAGGATTGGGTTCCCTATTTCAACTAGTATGACTGTGTCATGACCATAAGCTAAGTTGTACAGTGTTTCCCCAGTTCGTTCTCTCACAGTTGTTCTGTACAACCGCAGTGGGTTGGGTATCTCATCCACCTAACTTTGAGAGCCATTTCGTAATGATCCCTCTTGTGAACCTCGTACCATTATCGGTGACGATGGTTGGGGGCACACCAAAATGGAAAACTATGTTCTTCAAAAAAAAACTTACTTCTTACTTCTGTCGTGACCCTACTTAATAGCTTTGTTTCTATCCACTTTGTGAAGTAATCAATTGCCACAATTCAAAACTTTGCATTACAAGCTCTTTTGGGAAAGGGTACCTCCAAGTCAATTCCTCATTTGTCAAAAGATCAAGATCTGTTTATCCCTGTTAAAGTGGCCCATGGCTTACGTGATACCAACGCGTTCATTTGATAGCTTTTACACTTTAGCACGAAGTTGTGGGCATTGTTGAACAATGTTGGCCAATAATATCCTGCTCGAATTATCTTCTTGGCGATTGTTCGAGACCCTTGATCTGTCTTGCACAATCCTTCATTAACTTCTTTCATGATTTCACCTGCTTGGGCTGGTCCCACACATTTAATCCATGGGGATGGAAAGCCTTTTTATAAGATTCCTCCCTCATATACATAATTATGAGATCATAGTTCCATGTTTCTGGCTTGTACCTTGTCTTCTAGCATTTTTTACATTTTGAATTAATATTTTAATGATGTTATCCAGTTCTTATCCTCTATCCAAACAATTGATATAGTTGTCGTGGTTGTACTTATTACTGATATAACTTCTACATTCAAATCATTTTGTCCTAATAAGGAATCAAAACCAGCTGTTACCAATTTACTTAAGGCACCTGGCTTAGTATTTTCACTCCTTGGTACATGTTGAATGTCAAAGTATTCTAGTTGGCTTATGAGCTAGGAACTCTTCATAAATATTTTTTCAACTGCTCCTCTCGTATCTCATCATCTCTACACACTTGTTGTACTACTATCTGCGAGTCACTAAAGCACTTAAAGCTCTTGACCTTCATCCTGAGGTCCTACCCGCATATTAGTGCTTTGTATTTGTTTCGTTATAGGTGAGTGGAAAGTAAAAACAAAGAAAATATGTGTGCTCTCCCTCTTCTAGATTTACCAATAGTAATCCTGCACTGTAGCCTTCTTTACTGGACACCCCATTATCAAATAGTTTCCATGTAATTGCTTCCCACTTTGATTTCCCTTAGTCTATTCTAAGATTCTCTGGTGCACTTGCCTCTTGTGCATCTCCGGTTGTCATTTATGCAGTGAAATATGCTAAGGCTTGTGCCTTTATTGTAGTTCTCGGGTGAAACTGAATCTCGTACTTCCCAATTCAAGAGCCCACTTAGTCATTCTACCAGATAATTTTGGCTAGCTTAGAATTTTCTTGATTGGGTAATCAAAATACACAACTAAACGAAGAGTTTAATCATAACTTCACAATCTTCTTGCTGAGTAGACTAATGCGAGTGTTAACCTTTCAATCGTTAAGTACGATATTTTTGCACTTTCTAGTATCCTACTGATGAAGTATACTGGCACTTGCCTTTGCCCTTCTTGGCACACCAAGACTGAACTCACGGCTTTTGTTGAAATTACCAAGAACAAGAATAGAGTCTCTCGTGGTATTTGTGGCTTGAGTGTTAGCAACTCTTTGAGTTGTTCCTTTAACGACTCATATGCTTTATGATTATCTTTATTCCAAGTGGACTTCTTTTCCTTTTTGAGAATGTCGACGAGTGTGAAGTGTTTATCCGCAGCTTTGGAGACGAACCTGCTAAGTGGTGCTAGCAATTCCATCAACACCTGTACTTCTTTAATCGTTCACTGTTTGGGGAGATTAACTATTGCTTGTCTCATCTCCAGATTGGCTTATATTCCTTTAAATAACATAATATATCATGCATTTCCCGCACCAATAGCGATTATGTATTTCTAGGGGTTGAGTTTCATGCCAATCGTACTCAGTGTATCCAAGGTCTCCCTTAAATCTTGTGCAAACTGACATTTTTTGTCTACTTTTAATCACAATATTGTCTACATATGCTTCAACATTTTTTCCAATTTGGTTATGAAATGAACTGTGGACTACTCGCTGATATATTTCTCCAGCATTTTTTAGTCAAAATGGGATGTTCACATAGCCAAACACTCCAAAGCTCGTTATGAAAGTTGTTTTCTCCACATTTTCTGGGTGCATCAGTATTTGGTGGTATCCCCTGTACGCATCCAAGAATTCTAAGACTTCGTATCGTGGAATCACTTTCACCAGTTAGTCAATTTTAGGTAAAGGATAGCAATCTTTTAGGCATGCCTTGTTTAAATCAGTAAAGTTTATACATATACTCCACCTCCCACCCACCTTTTTTACAATCATCGGATTGGCTAACCTCTTTTGGTAAATCACTTCCTTCAAAATGCCGACATGAAGGAATGCTCTGACTTCTTCTTTAATTGTTTTTTGTCTGTCACTAGCGAAGTTTCTTTGCTTTTTCTTAGCCGGTTTGATCAAATTTTTGATATTTAACGAGTAGATAGAAATTTCTAGATTGACTCCTTCCATGTTCTATACACTCTATACGAACGTATCCTTGTGGATTTGCAGGATATCTATCACTTTCTCTTTCACCTATGTTGGAAGAAATTTTCCTATTTTGATGCACTTTGAAGTATTCTCGTCATTGATCTGCTTCATTTTTCATTTGTTAACCGATGCATTTGACATAATTTTTAGTTACTTTTACTTGGTGGATTGCTAGTATTAGTTGAGTTTACGTGACAAAGGGTTTAGACAGCCATTTTGGTTTTCTTGTCCAAACCCCTCATTTTGTAGACTTAACTGGTACTAATAGACATCTCATATCCACAGACTCCTTGATATTCCTTTTAATCATCTTTAGTAGGTTGCTCATAGGTACTTTTTTTTTACATTCTATGTGAAGGTCGTTCTTAAGGATGGTAGAAGATATTAAATGCCATTTGCAAGGACCATAGTAGAGACGAAAGCCATTCACCAATAGAATGGTAGTAGACAAAGGCCATGATCAATAATGCATGGTAGAATGAGATTTAAGCCTAAGATAGGCTGGTACGGAGTTGATAGCGCTCAATGGTAAAATGGGGAATCATGGTCTGATGAGCTATACCTTATTCCGAGAACGATCAAACCATAATTAGCCTTCAAAGATGGTTTTATTGGATTTGTCTTCTTGAGTACTATAAAATTAACTACTAAAATTCTTAAATCGGACTAACGGTTCTGCCGTAGCAAAGAAAACTAGTTCAGCCGGCCGAAGCACCAACTAGACGACACAGGCAATGCATGGTTTAGCACCAACAGACCACACTAGAGGAGACACCCCATCCCATGGAAACGAATGCGAGGCAGTGGTATAACTCGCACCAAATATGACGACCTGCAGCACAAAGTTAAGAACCCCTTCATGCGGCTAACTATAGGCACGGGACGGCCGATTTTAGGCATCACGCGCCGTTCCAAATCCATTTCTTCATGACCAGCTGATGGGGTTTTGGAATATATATGGCCCATAGCATGTGTTTTGAGCATGCACCAAGCCTGACCATGGCCCGTGCTAAAGGCCACGGGTGCGGATCAGAAGCTCAATGATCAACACTCAGATGGCGCTCCGCGGGAGACGATGAGGGATGCGCCAGTGCCAGACGCAACCTGCACCAACCCCTGCATCATGTGCCAAGGTTGATGATTTGCACCCCAATTAAGAAAAGGTGCCCCATTCCATTAAGAGGTGCAACCCACAAAAGGTCTCGCATCCCATGCCAAGTATAGACACAGGCCACGTCATGTCCTGCGTTGGGCAGCGCCTGAGCTAGGGTTTACCCTATTTTAGCCTATTTTGGGCCTATTTTTATGCCTAATCTCCTACTAGTATACACAAAACCTTAGTCTAGCCATATTTTTAGATACTTCGTATCATTGTAGAACAGCAGATAAGAGATTTTCTCCTTAGTAGCTTTATGTTTTAATCTTTTATTTTGCTTTGATCCCAGGAGATGTGGAATTCAAATCTTCATCTGAATTCCATATCTAGGTAGTAGTTTCTATAGCTTCGGATAAATTAAAGTGACTTGGTGATTTACACATGCTTTTTGTGTTTATAATATTATTGTGATTTGCTTTTGAATTTATTGCATGAACATCACACCACATATAAGCACACACTTTGGGATGTATTCATGCTAGGCGCATATATTGATACCCCTCTAGGAAGGGAAACCTAGATATTTGTATGGGTTGAGGGGACCGAGTCTGTGTTGGTGTGTGCACGGGAGATTCGAGGTCACCCTGATCCACATACCATCGCACTAGTCTTAGCCAACATCGTAAAGAAGTCTTAAGGGTTCCTGGTAGAGATAGCTTAGATTAGCAAGCTAGGGTACAAGAAACCCTAGTATTACAAAGAAGGTGGCTACAATCCTTGGGCCTAGTTGATAGGACCAGAGGGGAGTAGTTACATTCATGGTGGAAGCCCGAGATGTAACTGCACGGGGGAGAATCAGACCTACAAAAATGGTCAGAACTTGTTGTACTCCCTTAATTACAATGGCGGTGTCGATAGAGGGTTACGAGAGCACCTGTCATGATAGGGACAGGGAAGTGTATGCAATCGGCCACACCACGTGTTATGGACAAACTTTTAGGTTCACTTAGATCTTTATGTGAAAGAATCGAGGATAGATGCATTAGATTTACTAAGTTACTCAATAATTTCCCCAAGTGATAGCTTTAATTTGTAGTTGTGCAGTTTACTTTATTTATTTTTAGATTTGTTAGACTTAAAATCCATCCCCCTCTTTCCATGTTTGCTATACTAGCTATTCATTTTACTTGTACGGATTGATGACCCGTATGAGATTGCATTTTGAGTTGATACATGAGATCTAGCATCTCTGTGGACAAACCCAAGGCTAGCTACTAACTACCCTCTAGGTAGCATAGAAGTGACATCGGGGTTTAGATTATAAATTTTATCTTTGATCTCCTCAGCCTCTACTCGGGTTACTTCTAAGCTACAGTTTTAACGACCCATGGTATAAGCAGGTTAAAATTTGGCGCCATTTTCGGGGATGCTATCAATCAGGGTATCAACTTAGGCACAACCCATTAGCAACGTAGTTGGTTTAGCTTTTATTGTTTTGTTTGTTTATGCTTATGTTTGTTGTTGAATCCTGGTTGGAGTTGTTGTTTTATTCATTTTGTTATCTTTTAATTCGTTTGTTACTCATATATTTGGAAGGTAATTGTTGACCCTAGTTTATGGTACACACCTGTTCCACTAATCTAGGCGTGTTACACTATCTGAGTTAGAACATATGTGGTAGGAGAAGAAGGATACGAAGAACTACAGGATAAGTTCAACCTAGGCAAGAAGTAGTAGTAGAAGGTCCATTAGAGATGGCGAAAGACAACCGCGCCCTACAGGAGCTTATAGCACCCAAATTGGAGAATCAACCTCTTTGCATCACTTTCCCTCAATTATCTGCCAATGTGAGCTATGAGCTAAAGAGTGGCATGATCCAAGGCCTTCCTACTTTCCATGGATTGGAGGGTGAGGACACGAACAAGCATCTTTCACAGTTCCATTTGGTGTGCACTAACATGAAGCCCTCGGGAGTATCTGAAGATGGTTATAACCTTAGATCCTTCTCCACTCCCTGCAAAGTAGTGCCGATGATTGGCTCTATTATCTACCAATGGGGTGTATTGGATCGTGGATGGACTTGAAGAGGATATTCCTAGAAAAATAATTTTTGGCGTCCAAGTTGGACGGATTGAAGAAGAAGTTGTCGAACAACACTCAAGGTTCCAACGAGAGTATGTAAGACTATTGGGAGGGCTTCAAGTGACTCTTGGAAAGTTTTCCTTACCACCCACTTAAATAAGGAGATTTGGTGTACTAATTCTTTGAGGATTGTGCGACGAAGACATGCAGATAGTAAATGTCACATGTAATGGTTCTATAGCTAACAAAATCCCCAAAGATGCAATGGAACTTTTTGAGGAGATGGTGAATGGTATGTAGAAATTTGGTAATAGATCGCGGGTGAAGGATTTGGATGAACCCACACACTCACCTAAGTTGGAGGAGCAAGTCAAAGCTCTTGCTTCAATGATGAAGGAGCTTTTGCAAGAAAACGTACATCAACTCCAAGTGTGTGGAGTTTACAACCTCAACCACAATTCCAAAGTGTGCCTCAAAGTCATAGATGATCTAAAAGAGGTGAAGCCAATTGTCTACAACAGCTGGGATAGACCTCAATTTGCTAGGGGCTAATCACAAGGGTTCCAAGAAAACCAAGGAGAAGCAAGGCTGGACACCTATGTAAATTCATTTAACCCGAGGTATAGAGATCACCCAATTTCCTATGGAGGGAGGACAACCAAGCTCAAGGGTATCAAGGAGGTGAAGCTTCACCTCAACCACATCTTAGAGGTTATGGACTTCCAACAATCATGCTTCACTTTACAAGTTGGAAAGGGATGAGTTCTTGGAAACCATTGGCCAATTGGGGAAGAAACATGAGATCTTCGTGGTGCGGACAAGGAGAGAAATCTTGAAGTTCAAGTCGAGCACTTGCCACCTCGGTAAGCTGATTTGAGGACACGGAGTTCGGTAAACTACCTGCCTAACTAGAGGTGAATCATATGAATATGAGTGCGCTTAAATTGAGAAGTGGGAAGGAAATCTGTGAGACCGGGAAGAAGACAATGCAAGAAGATGACAAGGTAGTGGAGGCTACCAAAGGACACTTCAAAGAAGAGGAAATTATAGTCAAGGAAGAACCCTCCTAGGAACTTCCACCGCCCAAGGCACAAGTTACTATTCCACCTCCATTTTCAAATACTTTGAGAGGACGGCCAAAGGTGGTGACCGATGATGCAAACATTCCAAAAGTCTTAAAAAAGGTCGAGGTAACCATCCCTATTTTGAAATTAATTGAACATGTATAATCTTATGCTTAATTTCTCTGGGTTGCATGCACAAGGAAAAGGCTTAGGCCAACTAAGAGATCCAGATAATTGAAAATGGGAGGTGTCACCATTTTGAATCATAGGAGCATACCTAGGAAATTCAATGATCCCGAAATATTTTTTATCCCTATCTTTTTAGGTTGCAAACTTATGGAACATGCCATGATAGATCTATGTGCATCTTTTAATGTTATCCCATTTAGTCTATATGAATGCCTAGAAATAGGTGAGCTTAGGGATAATAGAATAAATGTCCAACTTTCCGATCATTCCCAAGCTAGTCCTCGTGGACTAGTAAAGGATGTGATGGTGCAAGTTGGCAAGTTATTTTTTCGACGGACTTTTATGTCTTAGGCGTGGCGCACAAAGAAAGTGCACCCCCAATAATTTTGGGGAAACTTTTTCTTAAAACATCTAAGATAAAAATTGATATCCACTTGGGAACCTTAACTCTAGAAGATGACATGGATAGACAGGAATTTGATATCTACAAGTGTAGGCATGATTCAACCAAGTCGTCTTTGATATGTAAAGGTGTAACCATATGTGATGAGCATGATGAGTCTTCTTGCATGACAAACGAGAATGAATGTTTTAGTGAGTCCAATGTTGATGCTAAAGATGAAGAATCCGATGAATTGAATGATGCAATGGATAATATGTCAGTACTAGATTTTTTTTCTATGCTAGCCAAGTTGCAGCGGGAAAGAGATGGCTTAGAGTTTGAAATCTCCTCAACCTCCCTTAATTCCCAAATTGACATTTTCGGATTCGATGATGGCAAGACATGGAGATTCATTCCTATAAGAATGGATCGTTGGGGAAACATCTCCACGATGATATCATCATGGGTGGAGTCGCCGATGGAAGTTCCGGAGACCCACTGGTAAGTGTGTTTAACTAGAAATAAATGAAAGACAATAAAGCGTGAGGAAGACAATACACATTCGGTGTCTGTTTTTCTTTCATGTTTTTTTATTAGAAGTAGATATTTTTTGCATGAATCTATTTCTTTTCTATGTGTAGTTTTGGAATAAGACTCTTGATGGTTTGGAAATTCAAACTCAAGACTTGATTTGACATCAAATGCATGTATTTTCTGAAGCACTTAACATCTCTTTTGTTATCTTTTTGTTGTATGATTGCTAGATTTAGGCAGGTTTACATTATAAGGGGTTTAGATGACCATTTTTGGTTTTCATATCTAAATCCTTCATTTTGTAACCTATGGATTTTTGGTCCTTACGAGCATCTATATTCCTTTTTGTAAGCTTAATTTGTAAATTCATTGTGAGCACTTATGAGTGGTAAAGTGAATGCCATTCGAAGGATGGTAGAAGATGGAAGGCCACTCACAAAGTGGTAGAAGATAAAGTGAAGAAAGTAGAGCAAAGCAAAGGGTTAAGAATGATCTATGTTTTGAAGCAGAGTTCTGGAAATTATCTGAGACGAATCAACCTCTAAGAATGGTACCGATGGATTTTTCTTCTTGAGTACTATAAAAATGACTACAAGAACGCCCAAAATAAAACTGGAATTTTTGGTGTCGCGACTCGTGAAATGTGTGTCGCGACGCATGAAAACTTTGGCATGGGAGCTTCAATTTTCCTAATCAGGTTGCACGTCGCAAAGGCGGCATCACAGGTCGCAAAAATTGCCTTGGAACTTGCTTTTTCCTCCCCTTTTTCTTGTACCATAAATAACATTCCATCCCCTTCTTTCCCACCTCTCTAAGCCCAACTTGAGGGCTCCAAAACTCTAGTTTTTCACAATTTTCTTCCATTTCTTCTTCTTTATTTAAATATGTGTGTTCTATGTTATGAGTTTTGATTATCTAGCTTAGTTGTGTACCGGGAGCAATTGATTGAGGCTTCTAAGCCATGTCTTGAGAATTCTCTCAATCTATTTATTGTTTTCTCTATTGTGTATTTATGTATGGAGCTTTGAATGTGGATTGTTAATGGCATCAATGTTGTTGGTTGTTTGAGTATATGAAATGCTTGTATGATTGCTAGTTAGGGTTGGGAGAAAGTAGCTAATTTTCCCCTATTTTAATATGAAATCCAAGATCATGAGTTAGAGCTTCAAATGATGTTGATGTGTTGATAATTGCTAGATGAATGTGACAAGGTCGAACTCTTTGTCATGTTTTTTTATTGTAGAAAATAGGAGAGGTCTATGAGCGTTGAACGTTCTTGACTAATCTTGTGTAAATGAGTGAATTGGTTCAATGCTTAGACATGGTGTAGTGTTTATAAGTATTACGAATCTTGTTGATTCTTCGTGCTTAACGCCATTAATGGAATACCTCTAGCCATTTATCGACTAAAGGAATAAATAGTGAGGTTTTTCAAGAGATGTCGAATTCACTTCACTCTTGCAAACTATTTTCTAAGAAGGATAGAAGATTTATCTTCACAACAAGTAGTTAAAGTAATGAATAGGTTGTAAGTTCAAGGATAGATAAGTGGTTTGGAAGTGGATATCAATTTCCCCCCAAGCCTTTGTCTTTTGTAGTTTTTAACCCTTTTTCTTAGTTTGTTGTATGATTAACATAGTTACTTAACTTTTCTAGTTAGCTTGTCTTTAATTTCATAACTTAGGACCAAAACCAACCACCCCCCCCCCCCCTCTTTTCTAGTTAGCTTGTGTTATCCTAATTTTACCCCTTACTCTTGACACCTAGGCTGAAATTCCATTTCCATAGTACACTTCTCCACCTAATTATCTCATTTGACACATTCTTTTTTCTCAAGAAACACTCATTTTCACACACTCTTGGTTAACTCAAAAAATTGAAGCTTTTCTTCCAAAAGTTGGCAATCTTTGCTTCTTCTTTCGTGGATCTTGCAAATCTTAGCTTCAAATTTTGGGTAACCCATTAAATTATAAGCTTAAGTTCATTATTTGACATTGTGGTGGTGTTATTTTAAGCATGAATCTTGAATGAGTGTGTTTTGAATTATGTGTTTGGGTTTGAGTTTGTATGCGTGATCTTGTGTTTGGGTTTGAGTTTGTATGAGTGATCTTGTGTTTAAGAGGATGTTGGGAGGATTGATGTGCTATTATTCTTAAGATATGATCATTGGTGTTGAGTGATTTGGGAGAGAGTGAATCTTGGTTACATGATTTAATTGAATGGGTTGGTGATAGCTTACATGATATTGATGTTTGATGAGGAATGTTCTTCTTTGAATAGCTCACATGCTTAGAATATCATGTTATGAATTTTGGATTTATTTGGGAAAATTTTTTCTCATTGAGTTATAAGCCATGCTTTGTTTAAGATCATATAACCACTCTTTCCCTCATTTTGTTAGAATGCCACCTAAGAAGAATGCCTCGAAGAAGGGCAAGTCCACTAGGGGTAAGAAGAGGAGTTAACAAAGGATGCTAGTATCATGGTGGGGTACTTTATGGAGGAATGCTTTGTGATTGGAGACAAGAAGAGTGGAAATATTTCTATGGGAGGCATGGCTAGTATTTTGGAGGGGTATCTAGGTTATCCAGTCACACAACGGGCTCTATCTAACTTGGGGAGATCGGGCACATGGTACAACATTGAGAAGTTAGCTAAGGCATCTATAGTGGGACTGACGACATCAGAGGGTAGTTATGCATGGCTCTATGGCGGACTAAGAACTTGTGGCTTCAAGATTCTTCCACAACCGAAACGCACCGCCATTGACCATGATACTAGCTTGGATGGTCTACTCATTTTTCCTAACTAGAAATTTGAGAAGGATTTATATTGAGTTATGTCCAATCAGGAGTTAGATGTTGAGGAGGCCAAGGGCGAGTCCACTCCGAGAGCACCCCCTAGTCGCTCTCGCTTATTTTTGGACATCATGGACCACTTGCATTCACTTGGGGACAAGCTTTCGAGCTCCAATAAAGTGTTGCAAGAGGTAGTCCAAGCAATAGGGGAAATGCGCTCTCTAGTGGAAGATCTTGTCTCGTAAATTTATAGCATTGAGACCACACTACAAGAAACTGGGTACATGGATAGAAGCTTCACAAGTCACGAGGATGAAGGCCCTTTGGGGCCACGAGAGTGAGTATCTCTATTCTCCCTACGTCACCTACGTTTTGATATGATTTTGTGTGCTCGACACTTTGCATGGGAAAATTGTGGGGAGGGAGTAGTACGTACTTAGGAAGCTTTCATTCTCGGATTTCCTCGGTGCATTTCATGATTTATTTGGTAGTTGTTTTTCGCATTAGTTTGTGCTGTTGGTTTTTGTTTGTCGAGGGATTATTTTGGATGGACATTTGGTGGTATGACATGCTATGCTAGGGGTTTCTACTTTGCATAGGGTAAGATGTTTTAGGAAATTGGTGGTGTATTTTTCATGTGTGACAATATTTTGTAGTATGAAGCCCACTTTTGGGGAATTTATGTGCTACACCAAAAAATGGAAAACTTGAAAAAATGAAAAAAAAATATTGAAAACCTGGACAAGTCGAAAACCCGAAAGGGTGACTTGGGTAACATGAGGAAACGCCTAGATAGGTAAAAAAACCTAGGTAAAAATGAGAGACTAGGACTAGCTAGGATTACGAGCCTAGGAAAAAATGAGAGGCTACGTGGAAAAAGGTGAGAAGTGAGTACCCTTTGTGTGTTAAATCTAGAATGAAAACCCAAAGGGGCTTCCAGGAAAAATGAGAGAAATTGAGACAAAACAAAATACATACTTCCGCGGTGGATTGTTTTTTAAGACTACTCTTTGATTTTTTTTTTTTGGGATATTTTGGGAAAAGTAAGCTAGCTTGACACTATCTTTTTGGCTTACCTTTTTCCACCCTTTACTTTTTGGATGCTTCGATTACTTATGTCTTCCGGGAAGTGTGAGAGTTGTGAGATTCTTACTTGGGAAACAGGGTAATCTTGGAATAAGTCGAATGCCTCGATTAACTTCTCTTTGCATGCTACATTTCACTTGATTCTTTTTCTTGTCTTTATTTACTCGAGGAGGAGTAAAGGGTTAAGTGTGGGGAGTCTTATATATACTTCATTTTATGTGTGTCAACCGATGCATTTGACATACTTTTTAGTTACTTTTACTTGGTTGATTGCTAGTATTAGTTGAGTTCACGCTCCTTGATCTTACTTTTTATCATCTTTTGTAGGTCGCATGTGGGTACTTTTTGTTGACATTGAATGTGAAGGCCGTTCGTAATAGCGGTAGAAGATATTAAAGGTCGTTCGCAAGGACGGTAGTAGAGACGAAGGCCATTCACTTCTAGAATGGTAGTAGATGAAGGCCACAATCATCAATGAGTGGTAGAAGGAGATTGAAGCCGGTGATAGGCAGCTACAGAGTTGATAGCGGCCAATGAAAAAGTGGGGAATCGTGGTCCGATAAGTTATGCCTTAGTTTGAGAACGATCCAAGAATAATTATCCTTGAAGGCTGGTTCCATTGGATTCATCTTCTCGAGTACTATAAAATTTACTACTAAAACTTGAGTACTATAAAATTGTCTTCTCAAGTACTATAAAATAGTCTTCTCAAAGTCCATTTCATCCAGACCAGTCGACGGGGTGTGGGAATCCACAATGCCCGCACCAAGTTTCTAAGCTATGCACCAAGCTTGACCACATCCCGCACAAACAACCACAGGCATGGATCAAGAGCTCAAATATCAACACTATGATGGAGCCCCGAAGGAGATTTCACAGCTTGTACCAGTGCTAAACATTACCTACGCCAACCCGCATGTCCCGCACCATGGTTGAAGAGTCGTATCCCGCTCACGAATAGGGGCCTCATACCAAGCCTCACTTCTCGTACCAAGTACATCCATGGGCTGTGTCATCTGTGTCGCCCCGCGCTGGGTGGTAGCCGAGCTTAGGTTACCCTATTTTAGCCTATTTTGGGCCTATTGTTTTTTCCCAATCACCTACTACTATATATAGAACCTTAGTATACTAGGGTTAAAGACTTTGGCCATATTTTTAGATACTTCATATCATTGTAGAAGAGTAGATGGGAGATTCTCTCCTTAATAGCTTTATCTTTTCATCTTTTATTTTTCTTTGATCACTAAAGGTGTGGAATTCAAATCTTCATTTCAATTCCATGTCTAGGGAGTAGTTTCTATAGCTTGGGGATACATTTTAGTGAATTTGTAATATCTACATGCTTTTTGTGTTCATAATATTATTGTAATTTTCTTTCCAAATTATTACAAGAATATCACACCATATATAAGCACACACTTTGGGCTGTATTAATGCTAAGCGCATATATCGATACCCCTCTGGGAAGGGAAACCTGAATGTTTATATGGGTGGAGGGGAACAAGTGTGCATGGGTGTGTGCACGGGAGATTCGAGGTCACCCTGATTCACATACCATCGTACCAGTCATAGCCGACTTTGTAAAGAAGTCAGAAGGATTCTGTGTAGAGATAGCTTAGATTGTAGCAAGCTAGGGTTACAAGAAAGCCTAGTATCACAGATAATGTGGCTACAATCCTTGGGCCTTGTTGATAGGACTCGAGGGAAGTAGTTGCATTCATGGCCGAGACGTAATCGCACGGGGGAGAATCAGACCTATAACCACAGTCGAACCTTGTTGTACTCTCCTAATTACGATGGTGGTGTTGATAGAGGGTTGCGAGAGCACCTGCCATGACAAGGATGGGGAAGTGTAAGCCATCGGTAACACCACATGTCATGGACACATCACTGGGTTACTTAGATCTTTATGCCAAAGAATTGAGGATAGAAGCATTAGATTTACCAAGTTAATCAATGATTTCAATAAGTGCTAGCTTTAATTTATAGTTATGCTATTTAATTTATATGTTTTTGTAGTTGTAAGACTGAAAATCCAAACTCCCCCCTATTTTGAATGTTTACTATACTAGCAATTCCTTTCAATCGTACAGTTGATGACCCGTACAAGGTTGTGTTTTGAGGTGAAACATTAGACTTAGAATATCTGTGGACAAACCCAGGGCTTGTCGCTAACTACCTTTTAGGTAGTGTAGCAGTGAGACCGGGGTGCAGAATATTAAATTTATTTTTGACCTCCTCAGCCTCGGCTCAGGTTACTTCTAACATATGGTTTCAACGACCCCAAGTCGAGGAAGGTCATTATCCAAAATGACATCTTCAGTTTCTTCTCTGAGATCCCGTCGATGTTCCAATTGCTTGAGTAAGCCATTGTCCGAGGCGGTGCTGACCATTTTTTGTTCAGCATTTCTTCTTGCTTTCATTGCAATAATTATACACTACCTAGTTGTTTGTTGATTTCCTCTTATTGTTGTGGTTTCTGCTAGTGTTGGAAACTTCATCACTAATTAATATAGGGATTATATCACTTTTTTTGTATTCATCCATGGCCTACCAATGATGGCATTAAACGGGCATTGTGCATCTATGAAATCAAAATAACAAATGATAACGCAATTTTTGTCCTTCTCACATATGGTAACGGAAACTGTATATTAACTAAAGGTGTCTCTGCTCGTCCTATGTAGCCTACCAAAGAGGATGTAAACTTCTTCAAATCAGTTTGCTTGAATTCAAATTTGTCAAAGCAATCTATGAATAGGATCTCAACTGCACTCCCATCATCTACAAATACCATGTGGACTGTGGCATTTCCAGTTTTAGTGACAATGACCATCGGGTTATAATGAGGCAAAGCATTGGGAAACGTATCCTCTTCGCTGATGTTATTGTCTCATCGGAACAGAGTCTCTTATTAGCTGGCTGTTGTGGTGGAGAGTACCTGGATTTGGATTTCTAGGCGTTATTAGATAGGGATTTGGTTGATCCATAGACCGATAAGACTACTTTTTCTGGGGCAACATTAGTCAGTTCTTCTTCATAATCCACCACCACAGTCATCTTCTGATTCCTGTTTTGCGTATACGCTGTACCCTAGCCTTTTGCCATGGAGTTTCCCACCTTATTGGCTTCTCTGTATTGGCTTCCGCCATTCCTTTCTGTATTGGTTCAAGTTTTCATTTCTTAAATTCTCCTCTACTTTCCTCCTTAAATATCTCTAGTATTTGATGTCATGTCCATGGTGTTTGTGGAAGGCAAAATAGCACTCTTTAGAGTTCTTGTCAAGTGGTGCTATCATAGGTATAGATTCTCAAAACAACTCCTTGTTCGCCTCCAAATCTCCTTCCATTACTTCGTTAGAGGTGTTTCCAGAAATGGTGACATCTGTGCCCCTAATTCTTTTCCCTTGAAAGGGATGTTTCCCTTTCCCTTTTTGATAAATACTCTCGGGGGATCACCCATTATTCTTTTCCCCCTCGTTCTCACTCTATCTTGTGGTTGTTCACTTCCTCAGTCTATACATACTTTTCAATCATTTTCTGCAACTGTCTTGGGTTTTCAGACATTTTTTTGTGAGCTCACTATAGAATTCCTCTGATCGCATGCCCCACGTGACTATGCCTAGTGACAATTGAAATAACAGATTGAAAACTTTCAATCTGCTAGGCTTGCATCACTTCGCTGAGCTATGAAGTTTATGTCCGCTATTGTTTTGGTAAACTTATGCTTCTACTAGAAGCATCCCAAAAACAGGCCTGACAACCGTGCCCACGAATGAATACATACACTTGGTATATCATCGAACCATGTAATCGCTATCCCAAATAATAAAATAGGGAAGCCTTTGCAGACCAACTAAGTATCTGCATCGTGAAATTGCATACTATTGTGATAGGAATGTAAGAATTCCTTGGGGTCTGTTGTCCCATCATAGATTTTTACATGCAACTGTAGCTTGAAATCTTTTTGCATTTTTAGATCGTGAAGATGCAGTGCTAACAATGATAGGTCTGTGTCATCCTCTTCCACTATATCTCTCAATTCATCTTTGTAATTAAGTCTGTCATGCCTTTGACATACTTTTTTTTATTTTTCTTCAGAAAATTTGGCAACATTATTGCCAGGAATGTGCCAGTTTTATGAATGTTTTCTATTTTCCTCTAAGAAGGTTGCAAAAGCTCTCCTTTTTTTTTGGATTTGCATTAGGATATTTAGCTTCTTCTTCATCTTTAATTGTGTCCTCTATGTTGTGATCTTGTTATTTACTTGGAACATATTCTTGGTCTTGACTGGGATGTAAATTGTTGTTATGCCAATTTTTTTTTCTTGCGGAAGAGTCTGGCTTCTCTCTCTTCTGGTGAAAACAATGTTTTTGCCTTAAAGGAATAAGGGACATCAAAAGAAAAAAAAAATCGATCCCACATATGGCATCAATGATGTCGTATCTTGGTCAGGCAAAATGGTTGACCTTCAACTCACAACAAATGTGATCCGGCGAGGAAGATCCCAGAAGAGACTCTGGGAAAGTACTCGGACGATCGGGTCAATATTTTCCTAAGAGAATTAATATTTCTCAGTTTAGTCCTCCTTACTAGAGCCAATGTTGCTCGCCTCATATTTATAACTGATTGTAGTCACGGATCCGCTTTACTGGAGTTTAAGATCATGAGTTTCATCGTTGTTGCTACAATCTAGGCTTGTGGCTAAGTCTTGGTCTTAATTCTTGGTTGGGTCCTCTTGGACATTGTTCTACCATTGTTGATTTGTGTTTTACATGAACATTGGTCTGGAACATTGTGTATTATATCCTTGTCTATTCGTGGGTGGTCATTGGGTTAGTCCTAAAGGACAGCAGCTTCTAGCTCTATGGTTGGGTATACACCACTGGTACACTTAGCAAAAAATGTGAGGGCCCGGTACGGGGCCACATAGCAGAAAAGGTTAAGTGGAGACAATCTGATAGGAAACTATCAGAAGCCAAGTGAGGTTTGAAATAAGGGAAGGTCTGGGAAAGAAGATATAACATAAAAAAGAGGAAAGGAGGTGGCCAGGGAAGAAACTAAAGAAGACCTACACTAACACAAAAGAAGACACAAGGAGCACACCCTAAAAGATAATAGTCTCGCACTGATAGTCACACACATACACAGTTATTGGAGGAAGCATTGGGGTAGTGGAATCCTAGAGAAAAGCATGATGCAGGCGCATGCCACAAGTAAGGCCAACATACAGGAGGCTAGGGGTGAGAGATATAATATCTTTCGGTGCTGAAGATTCTATACCACACATGTCTGCTGGAAAAGACACAATAGTAATCACGGTGAGGGTAATGGATAAAATACTCCATTGAGTGTACATGGGGGGGAGCTCCAGAAAAATCATGTAGTATCATTGGTTTAAGAAGCTGGAATAAAATAAATAAAAGGAGTTGAAGCGAACATACATTCCACTAGTGGACTTTGCAGACAGAATAGTCTAATATGAAGGACAATACTTCTCCCGATAATGGTAGGAGATGGAAATAGAAGCAAGAAGGTGGACATGTAGTTCATTGTGGTAAAATCAAACAACATATGTCGCATGATACTGGGTTGGCAGACACTAGCGCTCCTAAAGGGTATAGTGTCCACCTTACATTTTCTCTTGAAATATCCTACTCAAGTAGGAATAGTAATAGTCAAGGGTGATCAGCAAAAAACATGAGAATGTCACTGGATTTCCGAGATCAAAAGAAAAAGAGAAAGAGCAGAAAAAACATGTGAGGAATGGACCAGAAAGGCAAAAGGATGGTACCGACTGACATTATCCATCCAAGCTTTACCTGAAAGTTCAGACAGTCCAGTGAGGAGATGATTGTTCTACACCTAAAAGCATGTGTTAACCAATTCATTTAGCAGTTTGTTTGTATCTTTTGGTTTGTTAATTGTTAGGTTTAGTCAGGTTTACGTGACAAGTGGTTTAGATAGTCATTGTTTGTTTTCTTGTCCAAATCCTTAGTTTTGTAAACTTATCTAGACCTAATGGACACTATGTCTTTATGAGTATCTAGATCTTTTTTTGTGAGCTTACTTGTATATTGCTCATAAGTACTTTGGTGTAGATTGTAGAAGGTCATTCGCAAGGATAGAAGTAGACAGAAGGTCACAAGTCAAAATTCGGTAGTATACGGAATCATGTCAAAAGGAGAAAGGAGTCGAAGATTGAACAAGATGAAGACTAGCATGACTGAGCTGTATTAAATGGGTCATACCAGCCAATTTGATGGTGTCAAGGTCATGGCACAATCGTGCACGTTGAAGATTGGAGGACACATTCTGAGCCAGCAGCCTGTGCCATATTGCTTCGGTCGTGTGCTATTGCACGGCCCGTGCTGGAAGCTAGCTAGGGTTTTCATCCCTTTTTAGGCCTCTTAGAAAGCCTAATTCCTATCTACTATATAAAGGGACCTATGTTGACTAGGGTTTAAGTTTGGCATTAGTTTTAGTGAATTCTCATAGTTTTTTCCTAAGAGTAGGTAGAGAGAGAAGGGGGCTAACACTTCTCACTTAGTTTAATCTTCCTAGTTTTGCCCAAGGGCATTGAATCCAATGGAAAGATTGGGTTCAATGCTCAAATATTAGTTCATTAGCTTGGGGATTTAAATTTATATTTGTTGTGCGGAATGGAGAAAGAACAGAAAATATGAACGAAAATAACAAGACACAAGATTTACGTGGCTCACCAATTTTGCCTACATCAATGGGAGACGGATTCACTATAGTAGGTAGCAAGTTACGAGACCCCCATTTAGCCGGGGGCGTCTGCCGGCCCCGGATCCCCAGGCCAGGGTCGCAGAAGCAGCTATTACAGTATTCAAGGCATACCAACAAATCTCCACCTTGACTTGAATCCTCAAAGTAGAAAACTCCAGATGCACCATTACAGTGCCAGATGAGTAGACTTCGCCCTCCACTCCCGGGACTGCCCATAGAGCACCTAATCAGCTCTGATGTTCAGCAAGTCCAAACAATGTTGAAACTTGCTATGTGGAACAGGTTTGGTGAACATATCAGCGGGGTTATCAGCAGTTCCCACTTTCTTCACCCTGATTCTCCTCTCGCTCCTCAGGAAATGATATCTGACATCAATATGCTTGGTCCTCTCATGATGGACCTGGTCCTTGGCTAAGCAGATTGCACTCAAGCTATCATAGTACACAGTAGCCTGATCATGATGTAGACCAAGATCACTAACTAGCCCTTTCAGCCATATTCCCTCCTTTGTAGCCTCTGTCAGAGCCATGTACTCTGCTTCCGTAGTAGACAACGTCACTATAGGTTGCAAAGTCACCTTCCAGCTAACCACGTAACCTCCCAAAGTGAATACATAACCAGTCATCGATCTCCTCGTGTCAACATCACCAGCATAATCAGAATCAAAGTAGCCTGTAACTAAGCACTCGGTATCACCTCCATAAATGAGACCCACATCAGACGTACCTCTAAGATACCTGAAGATCCTCTTCACAGCTTGCCAATGTTCCTTTCCCGGTTGCCCCATGAACCTGCTCACAACACTGACTGCCTGTGCTAAATCTGGCCTCGTGCAAAGCATAGCATACATCAAGCTCCCCACCGCGCTGGCATAAGGAACCCGAGACATATACTCCTTCTCCTCGTCTGACTGAGGAGCAAACATGGTGGTGAGATGAATATTTGCAGCACTAGGAGTGTCTATAGGCTTGGCTGTAGACATGCCAAACCTAGCCAACACTTTCTGAATGTAGCCTTTCTGTGACAAGAAAAGCTTCCGCTGACTTCGATCCCTAAGAATCTCCATTCCTAGTATCTTCCGAGCTGCACCCAGATCCTTCATCTCCAACTCAACACTAAGAAGTCCTTTCAACTTCTGAACCTTATGCTTACTCTTTGCAGCTATCAGCATGTCATCTACATAAAGCACCAGATAGATGAATGACCCATCTCTAAACCTGCTGTAGTAGACACAACAGTCATAAGCACACCTCGTGTATCCTAACTTAAGCATGTAACTATCAAACTTCTTGTACCACTGCCTCGGAGACTGCTTAAGTCCATACAAAGACTTCTTCAACTTGCAAACATACTTTTCCTTTCTAGGAACCTGGAAAGCATCTGGCTGAGTCATGTACAACTCTTCCTCCAACTCTCCATGTAGAAAAGCGGAATTCACATCAAGTTGCTCGAGCTCCAAATCATGATGTGTCACCAAGGCTAGCAACACTCTGATGGAAGTGTGTCTGACCACTGGTGAGAAGATCTAATTATAGTCTACCCCCTCCCTTTGACTGAAACCTCTTGGAACAACTCTTTCCTTGTACTTGACTCCCTCTGCAGGTGATATTCCTTCCTTCTTCTTGAAAAACCATTTGCAACTGATTACCTTTCTCCCTTGAGGCTGTTTGACCAATTCCCATGTCTGATTCTTCTGAAGAGACTCCATCTCATCTCCCATTGCAGCAAGCCATTTATCAGCATCAGTACATGAAGTAGCCTCTCTGAAGGTTGATGGCTCTTGAGTATCCACTTCCTCGGCAACTGACAGTGCATAACCTACCATATCATCAAACCCATATCTCTTGGGCGCCCCAACTCCAACCCTCCTGGGTTGGTCCCGAGCTAAACACCGGATTGTAGCTCCTGATAGTTGAGGATCTGGTGGTGGAGATTCCGGTATCTCAGATTCGGTCTGTGGCTCTTGATCCACCTCAAATTGTTCAAATCTATTTTCACCTTGAGTGACTTCAAGCTCCACCTGTTTATCAACTCCACTAGTTTCTGGCACAACTGTGGGCTTCACCATAGACGTAAGCAAAGAATTTTCATCAAAGACAACATCCCTACTCAGAATAACCCTCTTCTCAGATGGAGACCATATCCTGAAGCCTTTAACTCCATCTCCATAACCCACAAAGACACCCTTCTTGGCTCGGGGCTCTAACTTACCATCACTAACATGATAATAAGATGTACAACCAAAAACTGTTAACTTGGAGTAATTAACAACTTTACCTGACCACAACTCCATAGGTATTTTGCAATCTATACCCGTGTGAGGCCCGCGGTTGATCAAGTAACAAGTTGTACTCACCGCCTCTACCCAGAATCTCCTTTCCAAACCAGCATTAGAGAGCATGCACCTCGCTCTCGCCAGCAATGTCTGATTCATCCGCTCAGCTATGCCATTCTGCTGTAGTGTATTCCTGACTGTATGATGACGAGCAATCCCTTCATCCCTACAAAACTGATCAAACTCAGACGAGCAGAATTCCAGCTCCATTATCAGTTCGAAGCCTCTTGATCTTCTTCCCGGTCTGATTCTCCACCAAAGCTTTCCACTCCTTGAACTTCGAGAAAGCTTCACTCTTATGTTTCATCATGATAACCCAAGTCATCCTTGAGTAATCATCAATCAGAGAAACAAAGTACCTGTGACCTCCCAGTGACTCAACTTGGGAAGGTCCCCAACAATCAGAATGGATGTAATCCAATGTGCCCATTGTTCTATGAATCGCCTTAGGAAACTTGCTGCGGTGATGCTTCCCCAAAACACAATGCTCACAGAAGTCCAAGCTCTTGACCTTGTGGCAAGAAGATCATTCTTCGACAGAATCTGCATCCCTTTTTCACCCATGTGACCAAGCCTCATATGCCATAACTTAGTCATATCATCCTGGTGAACCTCCGAAGATGCAACATTAATAGAATCCATAACCGTGGAAACTTGTAGAAAATACAAAGTACCATGCAGAACACCTTTCAGAGCCAGCCTAGAACCTTTGCAGACACACAGAACTCCATCACTCCCTGAGTAGATGAAACCCTTTCTATCCAACGTAGGAAGAGAAATCAGATTATTTGTCATCGATGGAACATGCCTGACATCGTTCAGAGTACAGAAACTACCATCATGCGTCCTGATCTTGATTGAACCAATCCCAACTACCTTGCACGCAACACCATTTGCCGTAGTAATGATGCCCTCAACTTGCTCATAAGTTGAGAAATAATCTCTCCTTAGGCATATATGGTGAGATGCCCAAGAATCAAGAAACCACGCATTAGGATGATTATTTTTCCCAGTAGCAGCTAGAGCAAAATCATCTTCAGAACTGAAATCCCCTTCAGCCACAGCAGCAGTACCAGATGTACTCCCAGATTTACTAGCCTTCTTCGGACACTCCTTTTTCCAATGCCCCTTCTCCTTACAGTAGTTACAAACATCATTGGCCTTGGGACCCTTTGAAGATGACTTCTTGCCCTTCTTCTTACTACCGGTTCCCTTGCCCTTTGTGTTTCCGCCACTAGCAAACAAGCCAGAGGCCTGACTTTCTGTACCTGTACTGTTTGCCTTATATCACAACTTTCTACTATGGTGAGAAGATCTAACTTCCTCCAGAGACACGGGATCTTCACCAACAATAAATGACTGAACAAAATTCTCATACGAAAGTGGTAAAGACACTAGCAAAATCAAAGCAGCATCTTCATCTTCAATTTTCACATCTATATTTTGCACTTCTAATAACAATGTATTCAATTGCTCTAGATGGTCTCTGAGTTGCATACCTTCCTGCATTCGGAGACCGAAGAGGCGTTGTTTCAGAAGCAGCTTGTTGGTTAGAGATTTCGTCATATACAAACTCTCCAACTTCAGCCACAGTTGTGCAGCAGTCTCCTGATCTGAGACCTGAGTGATGATTTCGTCCACGAGACACAGCATAATCGTCGAGTGTGCCTTTTCTTCCAGACCCACCACATCGCCAGAACTGCTCGTGAAATCCTTCATCAGCGGAGCACATAAACTTTGCTGTTTCAGCAAAGCTCGCATCTTGATCTGCCATAAACTGAAACTGTTTCTCCCGGTAAACTTGTCGATCTTCACGTTCAACCCAGACATCTTTCTCCCCGATCAGCCCCGATCTAATGAGCCCAGAATTCGATACACCCACTACGGATCTCACTGGAAAAAGAAATCGCTCTGATACCAGTTTGTTGTGCGGAATGGAGAAAGAATAGAAAATATGAACGAAAATAACAAGACACAAGATTTACGTGGTTCACCAATTTTGGCTACATCCACGGGAGACGGATTCACTATAGTAGGTAACAAGTTACAGATGCCAAGAAATTGGCCAGATTTCTACCTATCTAAGTGCAGAACAGAATTAGTGTTTAAAGAGAGGAGATGGACACTTTATATGCTGTCTCCACTAAACCCTAACAAACTGGGGGAAAGTGTTTACAGCGAGGACCCCGTTTAGCCGGGGGCGTCTGCCGCCCCCCGGACCCCCAGGCCAGGGTCGCAGAAGCGGCTATTACAGTATTCAAGGCATACCAACAGTATTCATGATTTGGTAGTTATTATGTGAGATGTAGGGTCTCCCTATCCTTTAATTCTTATGAATATTATGCTTGACTTGTGCCTTACATTCTTGTTTAATGAATGATTGATATCTTATATTGGCATACACCTTAGTATATTTTTCATGTATGCCACAGTATTGTTGTCCCCTTGGGAGTGTTACTAGGTTAATTTGGGGAGTGAGAGTCTGCGACCGTGTGGGACATGATAGCTAGATAGGTGAGGACATGATAGTAAGTAGAAATACGGTTGGCATAATTCGATCTCTGTCGTTGCAACCTTAGAGTCTTCATGAGATGCTGATCCGTTTGGCTCCACAGGCCTAGGGAGAAGCATTCTTAGTGGAGTGCCAAGGATGTAATTCTTTACGGGGAATAGGAATGCATAACGGTAGGGCCACTGATGCACTTTCCTAGTTACGGGGGCGTTGTCAATAGAAGAGGACGTGAGTACCTTCATGTGAAAGATAAAGGGAAGTGTTAAATATTGACCACACTACGTGACATAACTATTAGGATAGGTTTATACGTCTTGTATTTGTTTGAATCTAGGATCGACATATTCTACCTGCATGTAATGCAAATATCTATGAGTGCTAGCTTTAGTTAGTTTACTCTCTTGTTCTTGCATGCTTAAAGTTGATAGATACCTAGCCCCCCCTCCCTGTAAAATCATGTTTACAACATTGACTATTCCAGACACGTGATCGGATTAATGACCTGATTGTGGCTTTGCATACATAACCTTTAAATTCCTAGCATCTTTGTGGATGACCCCAAACTTTCCCCTATCTACTCCTTGATAGTTTAGTAGTAGGAACAAGGGCAACAATACAAACATCTATCTTTGATCTTCTAGCGCTCCACGAGTTAGTTTATTCTTTCCAGTGAAAAGGTGTCAATTTACTAGTGACCCCACGGAGTGCAGATCATTTAATGATTTGTTCAAATTGGTGAATTCTTGCTAACAGACGTAAAGAAGGATTCGAGAAAAATACTTTCGGTAAACATGCCGGCATTTTCCTCAAAAGGTATAAAATGTAACAGGTGTGTCCAAAGAAATTGGGTGCCACGAGCTCAATGAGGAAATAATACGCAAGCCAATCAAGCAAAATGGGAGAATGCTATACTGGGAAAGCAATGAAGTAGTTGATAAAGAGGTTGAACAATTGGTGGCAACAGGATTGCTGGAAGATATCCCATACCCACTTTGGCTAGCAAATCTAATCCTTGTAAAGAAGACAGATGTAAGTTGTAGGATGTGTGTAGAGTGCTACCCATTGGAGACTATCCACCATAAGGTAGACACTCCTACCAGCTACCCGATTAAGAATTTTCTTGATACATATAAGGGGTACCATCATATCCCTACTAATAGAGAAAATTGCCTTTATTGCAGAAAAGGGAGCATTTGGGTACCGCATGATTTCAGCCGGCAAAATGCTAGAAACACACACCAGTGAGTAGCAGAAAATATTTTCCAAGGCTAGCACATGAAGAATTTGGAGAAGTACGTCAAAAAATATGACGATCAAAAGTTCCTGGTACGAAACCTTTGTGGCGGACCTAACCCAAAATTTGAAGCAAGTTAGGGAGACAGGCACAAAGTTGAACCTGACCAAATGCCAATTTTGGGTGAGATCTGGAAAATTCCTAAAGCACAAGGTTCCGAAAGAAGGCTTACAGGCATACCGAAAGAAAGTGAAAGGGATCCTGAAAATTATATTACTAGCTACACTTAAGGAGGTCTAGAGTTTAAATAGGAAGTTGGCTGTCATGAACCGTTTTTTTATCCCGGGTAGCAGAGAGAGCGCTGCCCTTCTTTAAGATGTTGAAGGGATGCATTGATAAAAGCAGGGTTGTACGATAGAGAGAACATGAAGAAAAGCCATTTATGGAACTCAAGTCGCACTTGAAAATATTTCCCATGTTAACCAACCTAGAAAATGGGAAAACCCTATACCTTTATTAGCAGTGAGAGACGAGGCCACCAACGCAAATATTGTTAGGAAGGAGAACAAGATACAACGGCCTGTTTATTATGTGAGTCAAGTGCTACAAGTCCCTGAGCATTGCTACATGGGCATGGAGAATGGGCGCTAGTCCCGGTCCATTAGCAAAGAGGTTGCGAAAATACTTTTGACCACACCTAGTGGTGGTTCTAACCAATCAACCATTGAAATCGATCCTCTCTCGACTAGAAGTGTCTGGAAGGTTGGTACAATAGGCGGTAGAACAGTGAGAGCACACCACCGAGTATAGGCTGCCCAGAGCAATAACGGGACAAGTAATAAAATATTTCTTAGGCAGTACCAAAATAAGAAGAGATAAAGGCAACACCAGTAGAGTAGAATGAATGGCTCCCCATCAGATAGGGCACCTTGTGAGGCTGGATGTTTGGAAGTTTTATGTTGATAGAGCTTTAAGAATAGAAGGGGTAGGTGTTGATCTGGTGATATTTGATCCATAAGGAACAAAGGAAACTAACGCTCTGTGTTTCAAATTCCATGCTTCAACAATGAGGCCAAATACGAGGCGCTGATAGCAGGCACAGAGATAGATAGGAAATTGGGGGCGAAGAAGCTGCAGGCCTAAGGAGACTCGATGTTTATAAAAAAAACCAGTACGGCGGGCCGTATGCCGCCAAGAGGTCCACCGTGATGAAATACCGTGACATTGTCAGGAGCCATGCAACAAAGTTTGAAGAATTCGACATTATGAGGAACCCACAGATCATAGTTTGTGATAATGAAATGCAGTTTGCCAATGAACCATGCTGATATTGGTGTGCAGGCCCGAGACTCAAGAAACACTAAGCTATGTTTCCAACCCCCAGGCCAATGAGCAAGGAGATGTGCCAAACAGAATGGCACTCCAAGAACTGAAAAAGAAGCTGCTCTAATGCTCGTGTTACTAGTGTTCTCACTAACGTATTTCAGGGAGCAAAAGTTGCTTGCCTCTTCGGGTCTTCTCTATCTTTATCTAGAGATCCTTGGACATGTTATCAATGCCCACATATTATTTTTCCCTCTCTAAGATCATGGTATGACTGGGTATTATGGCAAGTTCTTTCCACTATTCACGTGATTGGTTGCTTAAGGGAGAAATGGCGTGGTTGACCTCTTTTGTGTTTATCAAGAGGATTCGATCTATCGAAGTGGCTGCATCGCTTCCCATTTTAGATACCATATATTCAAGATTATAAATCCCTGACTCCATGCAACAAGCCAATTCCCCTCTCGGTATGCACTTTGCTTGTCATTAAAAATACTACCATAAACTTGAAGTAATTTGTTGGTTTCACCATAAGAAAATACAGAGAAGAGAAAGAAGTGGAGTAGGGTGAAGGTCTGTACACAAGGGGAGAGAAGAATAATTTGCAAAGAATAAACTCCTCGATGCAGGATTTTTATAGCACCCTAGGAACAGCAAAAGGACCTTGGAAAACGGAGTCATTAATAACATATTTGAAAAGCACGTGAAAAGACCGTGTTAATATATGAAATTTTAACGTCTCCTAGATTATTGAAGATCCTTGCCTTGACGAGGGTAATTAAGTCGGCTAAAGACCAGATAAAATGAATAACTACATTGGCAAACGGTGATCACCACTCGCTCTCAGCGGCCCATATCAGTCGACACCCTGGTCATCGTATGAGAGGTAAATCACGGTAGCCCAGCACCAGGACCAATGGGCCGATTCATAGACTCGGTGCACACAAGGGAGCCTTGCAAAGCAAGATCTCCCCACACTGCCGCTGCCGAGTTTCGAACCAGGGATAATTGGCGATCCCACCCATCTCCCAACCACTAGTGAATAACTACACTGGAAATAGAGACAATATATAAGATATAACTTAAGGATGTCTCTAAAGCTCTCTCGGGGGCTATTGATAAAGGTCAAAGCTAACTCCCCATCAAGCTGAAGGCCTAGCTGTCGTATTTTATTTAGGCCATAGGCCAGAAAAGTACATCATGTTGGGCCAAAGGATAACACCAAAAGGAAGATTTCTAAATTCAATTATACCTTCAGAATACATTTTTTTTCCAAGTACAATTAAGGTATTTCGAATACATGATAATTTAATTATGGTAAGACACTCATACCTATATGGAAAGTGCATATTTATCCTAGCACGATTGGGAAATTTCTCTAGAATCAACCCCTATTTATGCCAAGGTATTCACCCATTCTAGTCATTCAATTATCAATACTTGGATCAAATACTTTTGATCTGACTTTGGCATCAAAGCTGATTCCTCCAGCCACCAGCAGGGTTTAGGCGTATTTAAGCAAGGTTTGGTTATTAGATCGCTGTTATACATGCAACATACATCATTTTATGCTGGTGGATATCAATTGTGTTGGAATGATGGAGTATTTCATGCTTTGAGAGATAAAGTGAAGAAAAATGGTGAGTTTTTGTTTCATTCTATTTATAGAGGTGAAACCAAACTGTTGAAATACCAATCAAAATTGGAACTCTTAGACTTGGGACACGTGTTCACATAAGGAGAGATAAGCGTGAAAAGGTGAATATACCTGATAGAGGTTGGGCCTAAGAAGGGCATTGGGCTGTAGATGTGGCGGTCCAATTAGGATATTATTTAATACTCGAGACTAATTACCATATTCATGAGCAATTAAGGGCATTAATTAAGGAAGCCGTTATTTAGGACATAGAGTATAAACACAAGGTATGCATTTATCCATAATTCATTTTGTTTGAATTGCATTGGACTCTTGGACTAACTTAGGCATCGAAGAGGTTAACCCTGGAACCCCCAGGGATAGTTTTATTGCAGGTTGGTTCGAGAGGAGCTTAAGCCCAAGAACTGGTTGTTCGTTCGAGACGCATCAAGTGGCGCTGTCTATGGTGATGACTAAGCTAGATCAAGGGTTTTGAGGGTTTATGTCCACGGTTATTCGAAGGAGTCAAAGGTTATGGTTGATAGGCATCGAGGATGGGTCTTTGCAAAGGTTAAGAACATAGGTTTCAGGAGTAGGAAACGAAGCCAGTGTCCAGGATACCGGCATGGCTAACCCTCAAACATTAGGAACCGAATCATGCGTAGAGCCTGTTACGATGGTAGACCACGAAGAGGGGGAAAACATCAGTAGCATTCATCGCAAATACCCTGGCACCAATCCAGGAGGATGGGCGGGGGTTCTCGAGGCGCTTGGAAGTGATGGTAGAGCAGAAACAGAGAAACCCCGATCCCTTGCTCGAGGAAGCATCCTATGGCCACAATATATATGGCAACCACATAAACAAAAGGTTTACCGATATTTTGGGAGATTCTTATATGGAAGCCTATGGCCACCACAAGCAAGGAAATTAGAATGTGGGGAGGGCAACCCCAAACCAAAATGTAGAGAGGGCAGCTCAGGTCCTGGCTGCGGTAGGCTATCGAGTTACCCCTCCTCCGGGGGATGACATGGTCATTTATTTGGTACTGCCAACCTCACCTAAAAGAATAACTATGGGATGGGCCTCTCAGCCTGCGATAGCCTACCCTTATCACGCATATGCTGGAGAGCCATTGCAAGCTAGTCCTCAGTCTTCCATTCTAGGTTACTCACAGGGACCAGTATATTTGTTACCTCTAGTAGCCCCATCCGTTCTTTCCCTCGACCTATGCAGGGCAGGGATATAATATGGGATGATGGCTTCTTCTTCCATTGAAAGACATGGAAGTATGGGAAATCAAGGAATGGTGATTAGTCAGGGACCTTACAATCTGTATGGGCAACAACCATAACCACTAGGTTACCTAGTTTTCGACAACCTTGGACGACCCCTCGGTACAGGGCAACTCAACCTCCTTATCTACCATAGGCGAGGGGTCACGATAGTGGGCTGAACCTGACAGGAGGGTAACAGGAACCCCCCTCGCATGAAACTGAATCGTTAAAAGGGGAGTTGGATAGGTTGATCGGGCCCTTGGATAGGCCAGTCAAACCCAGAAGAGCACCATTCGAGAGATACACTCCATTGCCACTAACACTCGGAGGGAGAACTCCTGCACAAATCTAAAGTATACATAGAGGGTTGTTCTGATCACCACCACCTTTGTAGAATTCGCATAACTCGGTAGTCGTCCAAAAAGCAACGGATGTGTATTGCGATCATCACAGGGATTATTACCATGAAAAAAAATGATTGCATACATTTGAGGATGTAGTTTGATAGGTGTGAGCAGGAAGGAAGATTTCGAGGGCTAGGACTCTAGAACCATGCTGCACCCTCGAGGCCTCGAATGAAACAATGTAAACCTTATAGAAGGAACAATAAAAAAAAACATGGGTAGAGGAGATAGAAGGCCTCGAGATCAAGTGGAGATAGGGGGCAAGAAGGAAGGTAGGATAGACCCTAGGAGCAACAAGGGGGTAATCAAGATAACTAAAACAGAGAAACCCGTCCGAAGAGTGATTAATGTCATCAATGGCATGGTGGGAGAGATTTCTTCAAATTATATGATAAAAAGCAGAGACTCAAAGTGTCCTTGCAGAAGAACCCACCCACAAAGGTTTCGACCGAACGAGACGATTAATATCTTGGAAGCGGATGCAGTGCCAGATCAAAATACCTCACGTGGATCCTATGGTAATTTTGGCCATTATTGGAACATATTTGATAAGAAGAGTGTTCATTGATTATGTAAGTGGGCTAGAAGTGATGTTTGGTGAGTTCTTTCATTAGTTGTATATAGGGTGCGACAACTAGAAAAGGCAGCCTCACCTTTATCCAGATTCGCGAGAAAACCCGATGTCTCCCCTAGGAGATAACCATGTCTATTTTCATATCAGATGGTGACAAAGGGGTGACTATCAGGTATAACTTTGGAGTCGTGGATGCCCTTTCCCCTTACAATGTGATTTTAGGAAAGCCATTAATGTGCAAGGTTCGAGCAGTCTGGTCACTCTATCACCTTATGATTTAGTTTCAAACTAAAAGGGGAGTGGTACCCATTTGAGGAGATTAGACTGTGGCTAAAAAATGTAACCTTACTGCAGTACGAGAAGCAAGAAAGCAAAGAGAGGTAGAAACGGTGCATATAGGTGTGGGATTAGCCAATACAATACAGATGTATGTTCAAGATAAGTGATTGGTAGCTGTGAGGAAGCTCATTCCCCGAGACATTAAGGAAAGATTGAAAGACCTATTGGGAGAATATAAGGACGTGTTCTCATGGGATACTTTTGACCTAATGGGAGTACCTTCGAGTCTTGCACTTCACATGATGAATATTTACCCCTAGATAAAGCCAGTGAAGTAGAAGAGAAGGGTGTTTGCTCCCAAAAAGGGATGAAGCAATTAAACAAGAGGTGGAAATGTTGTTGAGCACAGATGTCATCGAGGAGGCGTTCTACCCCAAATGGATTGCTAACCCAATTATGGTTCCAAAGCATGATGGGGCCTGGCGAATGTGTATAGACTTCAGCGATTTGAATAAATGCTGCCCCAAAGACAGTTACCCTTTTCCACCAATCAACGAATTGGTGGAAGCCATCAATTGATATCATACTCCAGCCTTCTTTCACGCACATAAAGGGTATCACCAAATACTCATGGCAGAAGAAAACAAATAAAAAAATATCATTTATTACATATGTAGGCACATACCGTTTGGGTTAAAAAATGTTGGGGCTACTTACCAGAGGTTTATTGATAAGCTGTTCAGGGGGACGATAGGGAAGAATATGGATATTTATTTGGATGATATGGTTGTCAAAAGAAAAATTCATGGAGAATTCTTAAAAGACCTGAAAGAAACATTTGTCCGACTTCGATGGGCTAACTTGAAGTTCAACCCGTCCAAATGTGTTATCAGTGTAGGATCCGGAAAGTTCCTCAAATTCATGGTCTCAAAGAGGGGTATTGATAAAGGTCAAAGTTTTGAAGAGAATGAAAACCCCACAATCAATAAAAGATTTACAAAAGCTTACAGGATCTCTAGCAACGTTGAGTAGGTTCCTATCAAAGGGGGCGGAGTAACACCTATGCTTCTTCAATTTCCTTCGAAGGGCAAAGCAATTCCAGTTGAATGACAAATGTGACGAGGCATTCAAGCAGTTGAAGGAGCACTTGGGAATACGGCCTGCTCTAATGAAGCCGGATAAGGATGAGACATTATATCTGTACATTTCTGTGTTGCCTTTTGAAATTAGGTCAGCCCTAGTAAAAGAAAAAGAATAGGTGCAACACCCATTTACTTTGTTTTTCGTGACTTGCAAGGGCTAGAGAGGAGGTATACTGTCCTCGGGGGGTTGATTCTAGCCCTCGTACATGCATCCAGAAGACTAAGACCCTACTTACAGGGGCAAAAGATAGTGGTTCTTATGAACCACCCGATTCTGCAGATCCTCTTAAAACCAGAGATTTCAGTGAGAATGATGAAGTGGGCAGTGGAATTGGGAAAACATGAAATCCAGTATCAACCTCGAGTTCTAACTAGGGGTCAGGCGCTGGCAGACTTCATAGTGGAAACTATAGAGCCCCTCGAGCATCAGGACTCTTTTTGAAAAGTGGAAGCAAAGAAAAGTGAGGTATGGAAGATATATATGGATGGTTCATCACATTCAGGAGAAAGTAGAGCTGGGGTTCTATTAAACAGCCCCAAAGTCAAGGATTACCCTTATGCATTGAACTTTACATTCAAAGCAAATAACAATCAGGCTGAGTATGAAGCAATGATTACTGGACTTTGTCGTCCAAGGGAGATGTAGGTGGAGGAATTGGATGTTTTTAGTGACTCTCAAATTGTGGTTTTATGAGTGGATGGGGAATACGAGGACATAGAGTGTAACCTGCAAAGATACCTCAAGGTAGTGGAAAACCTGTTGAAAACTTTTAAATTTTACACTTTAACACAGGTCCCAAGGGAAAGAAATCACAAAGCAGATGCTATTAGCAAGCTCTCTGCTTGGATTTGGGAACCCAATCCCAAAAGAAATTACTCATGGAAACTTTGAAAAAATAAATTTTTGAAGAATTTGTAGTTATGGTGGTGGAAGTCGAAGAATCATAGATGACACCATTCGTGGCACATCTTCGAGAGAGTGTCCTACTAGAAAATGAAGTGGATGCCAGAAAGTTAAGGTTGAATGCTCCAAGTATGTGCTGCAGGAAGGAGTGTTATGCAGTCATTTCTTCGGTGAATTGACCCTCAAGAAGATGATTATCTTATAACGGAAGTCAATGAGGGATTATGCGATAGCCACCAGGGAGCCAGATCCATGGCGAGGAGGCTTATTCGAGTAGGATTCTACTAGCCCATAATGTTCAATGTGCAAATCGACACATTCAGGCTTGCCACCAGTGGTAAAGATATGCCCCAAAAACAAATATCCCTCAGGAAGTGTTGAGAAGAATCTATAGTTAATGTCCCTTTGATAAATGGGGGATCGAACTGGTGGGTCCTTTTCTAGAAGTGCCCGGAAAATTTAGGTACCTAATAGTGGCCATTGACTATTTTAGGAAATGGGTAGAGGCCGAGCCCCTAATGAACATAAGGTGAAAGACACTTATTTCCTTTTACTGGAAGAATATTGTGTGTCGTTTTGTAATTGCAAGGACGATCATCACGGATAACGGAACACAGTTTGGTTAAGATCCCTTCAAGAAGTGGTGCGAGGAATACAAGATTAAGCAAAAGGTGACATTAGTTTACCACCCCCAAGTGAATGGGCAGGTGGAGGTGACCAACAGGACGATAGTAAATGGCATACGAGCACTGCTCTAAGGAGCAGGGGGTGATTGGATATGGGAATTACCTAATGTGTTGTGAGCATATCAAACAACCGAGTCTTCCACTACTGGTGAAATGCCTTATGGCCTAGTATATGGCTTGGAGGCGGTAATCCCTGCAGAGATAGGTGTTCCTAGACCAAGGATAATGGCTATTGTAGATGAGATAAGTAATTAGCAGAACCGATGTCTTGATTTTGACATGGTGGATTAAAAGAGAGAGCTAGTTTTTTTACACAAAGCTAAAGTTAAATAATGGTTCAGAAGGTACCTGATGTGCCCATTTTATACGGTTATATTAGGACTTTTAGGATTCACTTTTGTATACTTTTTTGCTCTAAATGGGACATTTTGTCTTGAAGTTTTCTAAGGAGGATTAAAAGCGGCTTCTACGCTTTTATTACTTTTCTAGAGAATTTTGTGTGACAAGGTAATTTGTTTGAAGAATTTGAAGACTTTCAAGAATACCTTTGAAGAATTCAAAATTTGAAGAATTGTAATTTATCTTTTGAAGATTTGAAGAATTGAAGAAGTGAAGAGAAGAGGAGGATATGAAATAAAAAGGTGAAAGAAGAAATGGTGCTGGACTTGGAGTCTATCGCGAGGTCTTTGCAAGCACATCGCGACTCGTGGTGGGCGAGGGGTCAGAAATCCTTCTAGTTTTTTGCACTATAAATACTCACCTTTTCCTCTCCTCTTACAAAAAAAATGTTTTGGGCAGCCTCTTCTTCCTGCATTTTTCTGGGTTTAAAACCCTAGTTTTTCTTTCTTTGTTTTCTTAGTTTTTGTAGGTTAATCATGTCTTTTTATTGTCTAGCTTAGTTTTATCTTGAGAGCAATGGATTGAAGCTTCCATTTCTATGTAGTAAGAACCATATATTTATCTTTTTGGTGATTTTGCTATTGTGCATTTATTGAGCTTTGAATGTGAATTGGTAATGTCATTGATGTTGTTGGGAGCTTGAGTATATGAATTGCTTGTATGATCAATTGTTAAGGTTGGGAGAAAGTAGCTAATTCTCCCCTCTTTTAATGTGGAATCCAAGAGCATGAGTTAAAGATTCTTAATGATGTTGATGTGTTTATTATTGCTAGATGAATGTGACGATGTTGAATTCATTGTCATCTTTGTTTTAGGTGGCAAATGAGAGGAGTCAATGAACGTCGATTGTTCTTGGTGAATCTCGTGTAAATGCATGATTAGTGGAAATAGTTAATAGATTTTGTCATTCATCCTTGAAGCCTTTGTTATTTAGCATTCATGTGTTGTTAATGCTATGTTTCACTTCATTTATGCTATGTGTTGTTTGAGAATAGGAAGTGTTTGTATGATTGAAGTGTTAGGGTGTCAGGAAAGTGGCGAATTCCTTAGCTCCTTTGCATGAAAATCTAGGAACATGAACTTAGAACTTCTTGCGCATAATGTGTTGTGATTCTTACTAGATAAGTATGTTAATGTGGATTGTTCTCATATTTATCCTATAAATGAAATGTAAGGTTGAACCTTGAATGTAGTCAGGCCCGTCAAATGGGTTAATTGGATAAATTCATTATCCAAATCCAATGGGTCATTATCCAACTAACTCATTTATTAAATGGGTCATAATGGGTTGGGTCATAAATGGGTTGAGTCATTAAATGGATAACCCATTGGTAACCCATGAGATATTCATATGACCCAATGGATTAAAATATATTATCCAATAAGTCATTATATAATTAACCAATAAGTTATCATTAAATATTTTCTATCGATTTGGGTTACAAGTTGTCATTATCCAATGGGATCAGGTATTAAATGCTCATTATTTTTTAGGATTTGTGATTAGAATAATTATGTTAATGGGAAATTTTGATCTCAATGGGTCTTATATTATGTTAACTCAATGGGAACATAATAAATACCCAATATATATCCAAAATTACCCAATTAAATGCATGTGTAATATTTAACATAAATATTCACTATAATTCACAAATTATACAAAATATAATTCACAAATTATTCGAATTCAATCTCATACAATATTCGAGTTCGTATAGTATTCGAGCTCGTACAGTATTCGAGTTCGTACAAAATTCGTACTCAATCTCGTACAGTATTTGAGTTCGTACAATATTCGAGGTCAATCTCGTACAGTATTCGAGCTCAATCTCATACAATATTCAAGTTCAATCTCGTACAGTATTCGAGTTCGTACAATATTCGAGCTCAATCTCGTACAGTATTCGAGTTCGTACAATATTCGAGCTCAATCTCGTAAAGTATTCAAGTTCGTACATTATTCGAGTTCAATCTCGTACAATATTCGAGTTCGTACAGTATTCGAGCTCAATCTCGTACAGTATTTGAGTTCGTACAGTATTCGAGCTCAATCTCGTACAGTATTCGAGTTCGTACAATATTCGAGCTCGTACAATACTTGAGCTCGAGCTCAATCCCAACTAATATTGTTCGTTAATTTCGTCGAGTTTACAAAAGCCAATATATTATATATTTTTTATTTTTATTAAATATAATATAATGTACATAATCTTGTGATATGAAATTATCCATGGGTCACCCATTACCCAACCCAACTCAACCCACCCAAAATTATCCAACGGGTAACCCATTATCCAACCCAACTAAACCCAATAACTACAACCAATTATATCCATTAACCCAATGGGTCATTATCCAGTAAGTCTTATCTAATAAGTGAAAATAGTATATGGATAATGGTTATCCAACGGGTGACAGATCCATGTGACGGGCTTAAATGTAGTTTGTTCTAGGTTTAGCCTAATGAATGCTATGTTTGGTTAAATGGCGATGTCTTTCGTAGAAGGCTTGTCGTTGTCAAATCTATGATCCTTCATGTATAATGCCATTGATGAAATACCCCTATGGTCGTTGTTTGTCTAGGGTGATCATCAATGACGTTTGCAAATGGTCCTTTTTTGTCTTTGAAAACTACACTTAAGAAGGAATGAATGTTGATCTTCAATTGGCATTCCCCATAGGTAACAATTGTGATAAGATAAGTGAATGGTTCAATTATCTACATTAGGTTTGGAAGTGGATATCGATTGCCCCCAAGGCTTTATCTTTTTTAGTTTTGAAACCCTTTTTTCTTAGTTTTGTTTGATGATTTAGCATAGTCGCTTGACATTGCTAGTTGTCTTGTTTTTTAACTTTCATAAATTAGGACTACCAAACAACCAACCCCCCCCCCCAATTTACTTATTTTTATATGTGTATATATATCTAATCCTAGCCTAATAGCAACCTTTTGTGCCTAAACGCTTGAGAAAATCCCTCTTCCTCGTGGATGACCCCGACTTGCCACTATCTACTTAGTTGTAGATAGTAAGCAAAAGGGGCTTATAAATATTAACTTTAAGAGGCACGACGACGGCCTCCCAGTACCATGATAGGAGAGTAAAGAAGGTGCGGTTCTAAGCAGGAGACTTGGTAATGAGGAGAAAAGAGAAAAGCATAAAGGAACATGAAGGGAAGTTAGCTGCAAATTGGGAAGGACCCTCAGGGTGATCGAATCGCACTCGAGAAGAAGTTATGTCCCTGAAGAGTTGACTAGGATTTGAATACCATGGAAGTGGAACACCACCAACCTGAGAAAGTACTACCAACTATGGCGAGTGGGTTGCTTTTAAGCGGCACTCTAGCTAATATTTCCAACTACAGCTGATGTTTGAGTGGTTTTCTCTTAAGCGGCACTCTAAATGATTTTCGAGTGGTTTTCTCTTAATCGTCACTCTAGATGGTGTTCGAGTGGTTTTCTCTTAAGCGGCACTTTAGATAATGTTTGAGTGGTTTTTTCTTAAGTGGCACTGCAGATGATGTTCGTGGTTTGCTCTTAAGCGGCAGTTTAGATGATATTCGAGTAGTTTTCTCTTAAGCTGCACTCTAGTTGATGTTTGAGTGGTTGGCTCTTAAGCGGCACTCTAGATGATGTTCGAGCGGTTTGCTCTTAAGTGGCGTTGTGGATAATATTTCTAGCTATGGCTGATGTTCGAGTGGGTTTTCCTTGAGTGGCACTTTAGGAAATGTTTCCAACCAAGGCTAAGTTCAAGTGGTATGCTTTTAAGCGGTCCTTGTGGGATACTTTTGACATCCTAAAATCATGAACTAGTGGACAAAATTGGCAGGATTTAGGTGGAAACACTAAACCTGGGTAAAATGCTTGGTTCTTTTAACTTTTCAATTCCTACTTATCAAAGACATTCATAATATCTCTAACGTAGGAAAGTTACGCATGGCACTAATATTCGGGACGTAAAATTTACAAAGAAGTATACGGACGTGCAATTTAAATCCTGTTATAAATTTTAAAAGCTCACTGATGCTAACAATAGTGGGTATGGAAACTCAACTTGCAATTTCTAGGAGTGAGAATTAAACAGGCCTTAACTTAATCAATAAATAGAATTATATGTTTCGTGCCAAACAGTACACAAATTCATTCATTTAAATGGGGGGACACCCTTCCCGAAGCAAATCTTTGGTGGAAGGAGCTGCCCCCTTCACCTTTGCCTCTAAATGTTTAAGCTCTTCCAGCTTGATGCCAATGGCTCTCAAAATATCCTTCATGTTTTCTTACACGGGATACTCAGAAGTATCCAGGGGAGTAATGGTCTTACCCTGCTTCTTCATGGGGGGGTTGAATGGGCCTTTTGAGGAAGACCCAACACTCTTATGAAATTTTGTGTAAGATCCCATTTTTCAGGGAGGCTCATTTTTTTCCAAGATCTCCACTTTTTTCTTACTGTATTATCACAGTTCCCCCAAAACAGGCCAGAAGCTAGTTTTTCCATTTTTTTAAAAACTATCTTTAGAGGACTTAAAACTGCAAACATGTGAGTGGGAATTGAAAGAAAACAATGGTTAATCAGTGTAATCTTACCTGCTGTACTTTGCCATCTATTCTTCCAATTATTAATATATTTCTCCATTGTTTCCAAGATAGGATGGTAATAAACCTGTAAATTACGACCTGGAAAGATAGGGACTCCTAGATACTTAAAAGGGAAAGGGCCCTTCACCATTCCTAAATTCCTACACACAGATTTAACAATTGCCACAGAGGTGTTTGGAGCAACAAAAAATTCAGATTTTGCAAAATTAACCTTTTAACCTGATGTTTGCTCGTGTGCTTTCAGGAAATTTTTAAACCTTTTCAAATTGGTGGGATTAGTATTCAAAAAAACAGCTGTATCATCAGCATACATCAGATGGGTAGTGGGGGAGTAGGACCTTGGCATACTAAAGTATTGTAAATATCCTTTACTAAACCATTTTTTTAAACCTCTGGAGAAGGCTTCAGACAATATATTGTACAGAAAGGGAGAAAGTGGATCTCCCTGTTTAATACCCCTAGAAGATGCAAAGAAGCCTGAAGTTATTTCATTAATTAAAACTGAAAAGTGAGCTGCAGCAATATTATGCAAAATGCGATGCACAAATTTACCATGAAAACCAAATTGTAGGAGGATTGAATTCATAAATGACCATGAGACCCTATCAAAAGCCTTTTGCATATCTAATTTAACTATCAGATTTGAAGCCTTTGATTTTCTAGACAGAATTCTGGTCATCTCTTGCATTTGGATAACATTATCGGATATATCCCTTCCTTTTATAAAAGCACTCTGCTCAGGGGATATTAGTAATGTCATTAGGGGTTTAATCCTTTCCATTATCATCTTTGAAAAAACTCTATTCACAAAATTAGATAGGCTGATGGGTCCGAAGTCAGAAAAGGTGATTGGAATTGGTTTTTTGGGGATTAAGGTAAGCCAGGTGCTAGAGATGGCCTTAGGGATATTACCATTAGTTAGGAAATCATTTGCGGCATCCAGAAGGTCATCCTTAATAGTGTCCCAGAATGAGGTGTAAAATGCACCAGAAAAACCATCAGGTCCTGGAGCACTAGATTTATTTAGACCAAAAACCGCAAATTTGAGTTCCTGGATATTAAAGGGTAACAGAAGAGAGAGATTTTGTTGGTCAGTGATCACTTTAGGAATTTGTTTTAGGAATTGGTGTAGATAAGTTCCCGTTTTTTGAGGGGCGTCTTCAGTAAGTAATTCCTGAAAAAATCTCATTCCTTCTTCTTTAATCAATTGTGGTTCTGATATCCACTTCCCATTACCATCCTTGATTTTACTAATTCTAGATCTTGCTCTCCTTTCCCTAATGGAGTGATGAAAGTAACTAGTGTTTGCATCCCCATATTTAAACCAATTTAACCTAGCCTTTTGCTTCAAGAAAATATTTTTTTCTTTTTGAGCTCTCATAAGCATGTCTTTTGATTTAATAAGTTCAGCTAGGACCGATTCATCTTGTGTTTGCTGGAAAGAAATTTCCAGATCATTAATTGTGGTCTCAGAGTGTAGCAGATTTTGTTTGACATTACCAAAGTGTGATTTGTTCCATTCTTTAATTACCATCTTTAGCCTCTTTAGTTTAAAAACTAACCTATGCATCCCACAGAATGGGGAAACTAAATTCCAGTTTGAGACTACTAAAGCCAGAAAATGTTGTCTATTTGACCACATCTCTTGGTATCTAAAAGGCCTAGGAGCTTGTTCTTCAGCTGATTGAACTGATAAAAATAAAGGGGAATGATCCGAAGTCATTCTATTTAGCACATGTATGGAGCTATTAGGAAAGAGTTCCAACCAGTCTAAAGTGGCAAGGCCCCTGTCTAGTCTCTGAAACATTAAATCCTTACATTTATCCCGAAATCTATTATTACTCCAAGTGAAGGTATTTCCTACTGTAGGAATATCATGCAGGTCCATGTTATTTATAAATCCATTAAACTGTTTCATGGTTTATTTTGGTGTTGATTTCCTTCCTTTATATTCAGATACTGTAGCAACAGTATTAAAATCCCCAATATATATGGAAGGAACATGTGTTCGAGTTTGTAAATCATTCCATAATGTCTCCCTCGTTTGTCTATTAACACTAGCATATATGAAAAAACAGTTCCAGCTAACAGAAATGACAATATCAGAAATTTTAACTTGTAGAAATTGATCTGATTCCCTTAAACTGATTATACTAAAAACATGGTTCCATAAGATCCAGATCTTAGCTTTCTGAGCAGGAAGGGCATATTTGTATCCAAGGTCATGCATCAAAGTATTTAAATTCTGTTTATCATGCCAAGGTTCTATTAAACATAAAATGTCAATCTTATGCTTACATTTTAGGGCCTTTAATCTATCCAGTAATGTTCCATAACCTCTAACATTCCAGACTAATATGTTCCCTATTATGGTGTGTTTTATCATTTTAAAAACTGTAGGAGTTGCTTTTTGTGAAGATCTTAGGTTCCTAGGTGTCGTAACAGAATTCTTATTTTTGTTACCAGACTTGCCCCTACTTTTCTCCATGTTATCCTGAGTAGATATATGTTCAGAATTACTAACCTTGACCTGAGAGATTTGCTCTGCATTTGAAATCAGATCTGATGTGTTAGTTTCACTAACCTGATCTCCATCAGCGAGGGCATCGTAGTTGTCTGGAAGTTTGAATTTTGATTTGGTAATTTGCTCTGTGAGACCTACTTGTGCATCCTCAGAGATAGACAACCTTTCTGCTGATGCTGTTAACTTGTCATCAGAAGTAGAGTGCACACCAGCTTCCTGTGATTCCAAAGACTCATGGAAAATCTCAACAACTTCTCCATCCTGATCATTTTGTATGTCATCTAAGATTTGGAAAGCATTTGATATTGTGACCGTGTTATTTTTATTTAAATCTTCCCTGATAGGAGAAAGTTCAGGTTGTTGATTATTTGTTCTCCAGAAAAATGTGGTTATTGGTTTAGAAATGTCATCCAAAGAATAGAAAGGAGCATTTCTTTTTTTATGACTAACATTGAAAGAGTTGAGATTGTTATCATGTTGGAAGCCTGTAGTCATTTTTTGAGTTTGAAAATCTTTTTCTTTTTGTGAGACAGATAGAGTTGAAGGTCCCTCTATATTTTTTGTTTCTTTTGGAGGTGATTCTAAGACTTTCTGATTGTCAACATGTACTGGGTATTTTCTTTCCTTATGCTCATTAAATTCAGAATTATTAGTGTTCTTTTTCCTCAATTCTGGATGCAGAAAGTTGCAATTAACCTGGCTATGACCAATTATCCTACAGTGAGTGCAGTATGTAGGCAATTCAACATATTCTATAGGATATTCTGCTACCTTGTTACCAATTCCTACCACAATAGAAGAGGGGAGCTGAGATAATAGATCAACCTCAACACATACTTTAATGGCAGAGGGTCTAGTTAAGGCATTTGTGGCTGCATCCATCTTAAGGTATTTACCTATCTGGCTGCTAATACCAATAATTGCAGAAGTATTGTAAAAGTGAATAGGTAATTTGTGTATTGTTACCCAGGCAGGAACAATGGATGATTCCGCAGCTGGGGAGAAATCGGGAGACCACTTCTGAACCTTCATTGCCGATCCATGAATCATCCATTGGCCCTTTATCCAGCATCTTTGGTAATCCTTGCCTTCCTGAAAATGAATTAGAACATGGCGGTAGTCAATAGAGCCTAGTTGGAATTTTGATTTAAAACCAATTGATTGGAAAGCCGATTGTAAAGTTTCCATTGAAGGTTTCCCTCGGTTAAACTTTCCAACAAGGGCATTTTAGTAATGCGAGGCTAGAAGATCGCCTTCCTCCGGAGGAAGGATGTAGGAAATCTTGCCCTTAAATTCCGTGATGGGATGCAAATTAGGCGTATCGGGGAGAGATGACAGGAACGGGGAAGGTTTTGTATTGAGGGCTTGCAGGAAGCTTTTGTTAGTGGGACAGGAAATCTCAGGCGATGGATTTGGCATTGGAACCACCATGGTCGGCGGCCGGAATGAAGAAAATGACCATTATCAGAGGAGGAAGAAGGAGGTCGAAGAAGAGTATATATTCAGTGTGTGTTTCGCACACTTATCGCACACATGAACAATATTTGGCCTTAATAACCTAGCTCGAGGTGGGCTTTGTCCAGCGAGTTTGACATATCATTTTCCATAAAATTAACTTTTATCAAATTAGGTTCAATGGAGTACTTTTTTAGGGAAGAGTACCATTTCTCGATTTGTGCGTGTCATTCTTGCGCAGGGGCCATGCTAATCTTCTCTGTATCGTTCCAATTTTATCGGATGTCCCCGAAGGGACAGGGAAGAGTATAAAATCCCCAAAGGGAGCCGAAATAAATTCTATACAAACATCCTGTTACTATAAGAACATGACCTTTTACCTCAGTACTTTATAATTTTTTACCTCGGTTTTTAATCAAAAAAATTGAGGCAAATGTCACCGTAGTAAAAAGTACATATTTAGTACGGTTCAGAACGGAGGTAAAAAGTATTTTTTTACCTCGGTTTTGGACCGACGTCAATTGATTTTGTGACCGACATTGGTCCAAGCAAGAAGGCCGACGATAGGAGACCATAGTTGTGACTTCCTTTAGGGCAACATTGGCATTTAAAAGTACTAATGTCAGCCATAGCAAGAAGACGGATGATGGGAGAGGAAATGATGCAACTTCGTCTTAGCAGACATCGGTCTAAATAAGCGTGACATTGTAGACGCTGGAAAGCGACGTCACGCGCTGTGGGGCATCCATGTCGTGTACATTCTGATGTGGAAAGCTGACTTATTAGACATCATTTGGGATGGATGGTGTCGCAAAAAAACCAACGCCAATTTATTCGATGTCGGTTAGGTGTTATCCTTGTACAAGTTTGTGCAACGTTGCAAATGAATTGTGGAGATATCGTTTCTTGTAAAATATTTTAACATTTAATATTTGATGACACAAAAAATCGTTCATCGATAGCTGTTATATGTTATTTAGTATTCGATAACTCATGAAATTGTTAAACATTATACAAGTATACAACAATCGATTGTTGTTCAACTAATGTGGGAAAGAATGACATGTTAAAACCCACAAAACTAGAAAATATATTACAAATATATGTTACAATATATTAAAATACATAAGGTTGATCTGAATTGAAATATATATTGTATTGAACGTCCATTGTCTACGTTGTATGGCTTTTACAGTGTTAGGGCGACTAGTGAAATCAAAAGTCCATCCATGTAAATGTCAAAAGTCCATCGATAACAGCTATTCTCCTATTACAACCAATAGGCAGGAAATAATTCTTTTAAAGGAATTAGGAAGCCCCCAAATGAAATAAACATAAGATAGTCATACGTAGACAATACTAATCTCAACATGGAAAAGTTATTGATCTGCTATAAAGCGACGTCGCATGCATGAGCCATCGATGTCGTAAAGTCTGACTGACAAGCGACGTCAGACATTCATTGATATTTTAATCATTTCCTTAATCTATGTGACGTTTATCTTTGTTCGGTACCATATCGTATGGACCAATTAACTGTGACCGACGTCGCACATTCAAACTATGTTCATACAAAAATGTAATTATTGTCCACAATCAGCCCTAATCTAGGCCTTTCTTTCTCACTCCTTACAAACATGGCATCATCTTTGAAACACAAACAATAGACACTGTATAACATGCAATACAATGATTATACTTCATGAAAATATTCATTCTTTGATCAATGAGAAAAAAAAACATATAGAAAATCACTAATAAAATTGCTAAATGAACATGGAATGAATGGAAATCTGCATCAATTAATTTGAACCCGGAGATGCTCCATCCTTGGATACTTATTGATGTTTAAGAGAAGCAATTTGTTATAATTCTTTGAATGGAAGGGATGGTGGGGAGTTAGGTTTGGAGGAATTGTGTTGGAGATGGGAAATGGGTGTTAGTGCCAAATATTAGTGAGATGAAATAGGGTTGGGGGGAATTTTTGTTCAAATTTTGGCTCAAATTTTTAGTTCCCACTGGAAATTCATGTTGGGCGATGTCGGTCACGGGTTGGTTTTGGGTTTGTTATATGCGACACAATTGCAATGTCGTACTTAAGGGCCAATAGTATATTTTTTTAAGTACTTTTAAAATAAATGTAATACTCCGTGTTAAGATGGCTGCCCATTCCGTCGGTCCGTTTACTCCCAAATTGGAACAACATTGTTGTGAAAATTTGAATAAAACAATTATCTCAAATATTGCATTTCCACTTCACCAACTTCATTGGAGAGACCTAACTCAAAAAGTAAAAAGTTCACCGGTGGTCCCAAACTGGATTCCGATCATCTGGAAAAGAAACTTTGTCATCCCTAGTCAAACTTATAATAAGATAGAGTATTAGATAAACTGGTCTTATTCCACATAGACTTCCCCAAGTTTTCCCGACTAACCCTCGTATACTTATAAGTAATCATCTACAAATTACTTTGGAGACATACTAGTGCTTTTTAAAATTTGATGGATGAAACTTTGTTATCTTTTTATTTCATAAAAAAAATATGAAATTTCATGTGATTCTATGTGGTGGAAATTATTGTTCCCATAATGCTTATTGTAAGGGTATTAATGGAATACTAATAAAAATGACGAACGATTACCCATGTTTGCCACCCTCTTAGACAGTACACATAATCTCTGTATCAAACATTTGTCCTTATGTTTGTGTGCAGAGTTCTGAAGCGTAAGGAACATGCAAGGAAGTTTGGGCCATGGTGTAATTTTTGCAATGTTTTATCATATACAGTCTGTGAATAATTTGGGCCTCTTCCATTGACCCAACTATGCCCACATCGAAACATTGTGGTCGTAACAATGTGAATTAGATTAGGGTATCTCCAATATTTCATTTCGACTTCTCTCACTTTCTTGGAGGGACCTAAGTGCAAAAATTCAAAAGTGTACCGGTAGTCCAAAAATTGATTCTGATCGTCCCGGAAAAGACCTCTGCCATTTCCAGTCAAACTTATAATCTTCAAAAATGATAAAGAAACTAGCATAATTCCACAGAGACTTCCCAAACTAGCATGGTTCTAATTAACCCTTACATACTTTTTATTGATAGATTACATACAAGCAATTGAATTACATATTAACATCCTAATATAAGACCTAACTAGGAGACATCACCATTGAATATATTGAAGCTCAGTGGAGCCTGAAACTCCATCCCTTTGAACAGCTAGGGATGCCCTCCTGAGAACCTCCAACTTCTGCACCACCAATGAACCGCTGCCTCCAAAATTGGAACCACAACGATCTCACCATCATCGACCACTTGCAGGTTAGGAAACCATGATGGGGACCACCAACACGGTCCCATGACGCTGGGTATTCCCCATCAACAAATTGCTCTAATATTCACAATTCTTGATGAGGGTGTGTATTGATCCAATGACCTCTCAGTTATAGAGAGTGTGACTTACAACTAAACCAGGCCCATTACACAACCCTTACATACTTACAAGCAATCATCTACAATATAATCTAGACCACGTAATACCACTTTTAAAAAATTAATAGAGGAAATTTAATTATCCTTTTAATTTTTAAAAAAGAAAGAATGTGTAATTTCATGGTATTCTATGTGATTGAAATTATCGTTCTAATAACTCTCATCATAAGGGTATTAATGGAATACTAATAAAAATGAGGGACAAATACCCCGATTCGTTGATGCCTAAATCGAAACAACATTATTGTGACAATGTGATTTAGATAATTGAGTGTATCCAATTTTGCATTTTGACCTCTCCCACCTTCTTGGAGGGACCTAAGTGTAAAACCTAAAAAATCACCGGTTGTACTAAAATCGTTTCCGATCCAACCGAGCATTAATAAATTTAATGGACATTTATAAATTTCAGTTAGTAGTTTCTAATATACTATTTACCGTTATCAAGGTGAATAAATTTGTTTTGGTCAAATGTGGGCCCATTTCCTATCCTAATGGACTGAAATGGCGAGGCCTACGTTCAGGTTAGCTGGCGTCGGTCATACATCGGTTATATGTTGGTAAGGTAGATTTATATACGATGCTACACATGTCGAGGAAGAATTCACTATAGTTCTAAATGACTATACATATGGAGCCTACCTCGTAAATCACTTCAAACATTTAACTTTCCCTCAAATGTCAACAGTCCCCCAAAACTCTTCTCTAGATTCTTTAGATTACTTTCATTTTTTTCTTAAAATTATTATTCCTATGGTGTGTGAATGTGTTCTATTTTTTTTAAAGTTCGTATAGATTAGAGTTCTAGGCTGTTCACATTTTGTTTCTATGTTATCTCTCAATTTTATGTCTCTATAATTGGTTTAGGACCTTAATTTCTCTGGTTTTCTGTAGTTTTTTTATGTATTTGCTAGGTTTAAATGCAACACCGCAGGCCCTTCGATCCACCTTTGTTTTGTGTTCTTCGTATCATGTCGCTCAATCATATGTGTGCTATTTTTTCATGTATGAGACATTGAACCCTTCTCGGTTAACCAATCGATTTTACGGACAAGTGAGGGACATTGCTCGTACATGTAACCCATGCCATTATTTTGGACCGACATGTATGCACCACACTTAGCCAATTAAAAGGATTAATTGAACCAATTTCTATCGAAACGATTTTTATCGAATCATTCGTGACAATATGAATTTCAGGAATCATGTGTGAAAATAAAGGTTCAAGTATTCGTTTATGAATTAAGGTGAAAGATTTTTTGTTTAGTGATGTGCTTATTTCGTGTGTGTTAACCATTGCATTTGGCATAGTTTTTGGTATGTTTTGTTTGGCAGATTTCTATTTTTAGTTGAGTTTACATGACATGAGGTTTAGAAGGCCATGTTTGGGTTTATCGTCTAAATCCCACATTTTGTAGACTTAATTTGTACTAATGGACATCTTGTATCCACGGATTCATAGATCTTCAATTTGATCATCATTAGTGGGTTTCCCGTAGATACTTTTTGGTTACATTCTATGTGAAGGCTATTTGTAAGTGCGGTAGAAGATATTAAAGGCCGCTCACAGGGAAAGTGGAAGAGATTGAAGTCATTCACCTCTAGAATAGTAGTAGACAAAGGCCACGAACATCAATGCATGGTAGAAGAAGATTAGATTCAAAGATAGGTGTCAACGGAGATCAAAACGACCAATGAAGAAGCGGGGAATCGGGGTCTGATGAGTTTTGCCAAACTCTGAAAAAGATCCAAGAATAATTAGCCTTCAAGGATTATTTCATTGTATTTGTCTTCTTGAGCACTACAAAATTGACTACTAGAACTAAAAATTGGACTAACTTTTCATCCGTAGCAAAGGAAACAAGTTCAGTCGGCCAAGGTATCACTGGACAGCGCCGACCGTTCATGGCCAAGCACCAACGTCCCGCACTAGAGGAGATGCCTCGTGCCAACAGTTCCAGTGTGAGGCAATGGGGTGACCCACACCATACATCATGGTCCGTGCAGCTCAAGTTCAAGGGCTTGCTTAACAACGCCTAAGTATGGGTTCTGACCTTACCATTAACAATGGCCCGCGCCATTCCAACATTAAGATGCCAAGACCAGTTGTTGGCCTGCGCCAAAGTATATGCCCCGCACCAAACTTCTGAGCAAACCATGCTTTCTGACCACAGCCCGCGCCATGTCCCACGGTCCATGCCAAACATTTGAGTAAACCATGCTTCATGACCACAACCTGCAGTACAACCCATGGTTTATGCCAGAGCCTTGCGCCATGGCCCCATGCCAGATCAAGCGCCTTGTGCCCATGAAGAGCTATAGCCCGCACATGATCATGCCTCCTGCAATAAGTACTTAGAACAGATCGCGCTATCCCTGATGGCTCGTGCCAGGCAGCGGCTAGACTAGGGTTTCCAAAGTCTATGCCAAGTGCCAGACAACTTAGAAATCCATGCTTTATTACCACAGCTCGTGCCATAGCACACAGTCCTTGCCAAACTTTTGAGAAAACCATGTTTCATTAACACGGCCCTCGCCACAACCCACAGTCGGTGCTAGAGCCTCGCACCATGGCCGCACGCTAGATCAAGATCCCCTTGCCCATGAACATCCATGTCATGTACATGATTATGCGTCCCGTGACAAGTACTTGGTGTGGACCGCGCCATCCGCGATGAGACACTCCAAGCGGCGGTTGAACTGGGGTTTTAGCATTTTTTGCCTATTTGGGCCTTATTTTAGGCCAAATATCCTTTTCTTATATATATGACCTTAGTCTACTAGCCTAAATATGTACAAAATATGTTAGATCATTAGGAGAGCACTTTTAGAGGGAGAAACACTCTCTCATTTTCCTTTCCTTTCTTTTTTTTTCGTGTTCATCCTAGATGTGGAATTCAAATCTGTATTTCATTCTATGTCTATGGAGTAGTTTTCATAGCTTAGGGATAATTTTAGTGCATGATTTAATCTATATTTTTTTGTGAAATTCATTAGATTCATCCTATTACATGTGTTTATGATATTATTATGATTGTTCTTGAATATTACACTACATACCGGCACACACTTTGGGTTATATTCATGTATGGTGCATTCGTTGATGCCCCCTTAGGAAGAGAAACCTTGATGTTAGAATGGGTAAGGGAGTACGTTGCATTTGCGTGAGTGTGTGCAAGGTAGACCCGAGTAATACTCTGACTTGTTTGCTATCGCACCAGTCTTAGCTGATTACCTAAAGTTTTTCGATAGGTTGCGGGTAGAGAAAGTTAAAAAGTATCAAACTAGGGTGTGAAAGACCTTAGATCATAGATAAGGGGCCAATAACCCTTGGGCCAAGTTGATAGGACCCGAGGGAAGTTGTGCATTTGTGTTGGAAGCCCGGGACATCAGACAGGGGAGAAACATACCTACAACAAAGGTCGGACCTTGTTTTACTCCTCTAATTACAATGGTGGCGTTAATGGAAGGTTGCGAGTGCACCCAACGTGACAAGTACGAGGCAGTGTATGCAATCAATCACACAATGTGTAGTGAACACAATATTAGGTTTCTTAGTAAACCATGCATGTGAATGAATCGATGATCAAAATACTAGGTTAATCATGTTCGCAATGACTCCCCAAGTGCTTAACTTATAGATTAATTGTGCTTTTTTACTTTATGCTTTGTAGTTGATAATTTAAAAATCCAAACCCCCCCTCCCACACCCTTTGTTTGCAATTACTAGCTATTCCTTTCACTCGTACGGATTGACGACCAGTACGAGGTTGTTTTTTTAGTTGATTCTTGAGCCCTAATATCTATGTAGAAAAACCCATGGCTTGCCACTAACTACCCTCTAGATAGTGTAGCAGTGAGAACGAGTGCAGAATATAAATTTTATGCTTAATCCTATCAGCCTCCATTGGGGTCAATAAGCTACAATTAACGACCCAGGTGGAGGTGGGAAAACTTTTGGCGCCAAAGCCGAGGATTTAATCCTACTTAAGTATCAAGTAAGCATAACGTGTTAGTAGAGTATCTAGTAGTACTTTTATCTATTTCGTGTTTTATTCGCATGATGTTTGCAAGAGAAAACTTTGCAAAATTCCAAAATGAGAAATTTCCCGATACTGAGTCTTTATGTGCATTATCTTGTGTAAATGATTTATCATATGATAATATTCGTGTTGAGCATGTTTCTTCTAATTTAAACAAGGAAACTTCAACCCGATATCTCATATCCACAGAGCAGTGGGGAAAGAAGTGGGCTAAGGAATTAAAAACTCCTAAACCCCTTCCAACCCCCAAAATAAACAACAATATATCCATGTGATCTACTTCATTTTTGTGTTCGTTAGCTGATGCATTTGACATACTTTTTAGTTACGTCTACTTGGGGGATCGGTAGTATTAGTTGAGTTTGCATGACAAGGGGTTTGGATGGCCATGTTTGGTTTTCTTGTCTAAATATCACATTTTGTAGAATTAATTGGTACTAATGGACATATTGTATCCACGGGCTCCTTGATCTTCCTTGTGATCATCTTTAGTAGGTTGCCTGTGGGTACGTTTTGTATACATTCTATGTGAAGGCCATTTGTAAGGGTGGTAGAAGATATTGAAGTCCGTTCGCAAGGACGGTAGTAAAGACATAGGTCATTCACCTCTAGAATGGTAGTAGATGAAGGCCATGATCATTAATACGTGGTAGAAGAAGATTGAAGCCAAAGATAGGCGGCGACAAAGTTCATAGCGTCTAACGGAGAAATGGGGAATCGTGGTCCAATGAGTTATGCTTCAGTCTGAGATTTATCGAAGAAGAATTAGCCGTAAAGGCTGGTTTTATAGGATTCATCTTATCGAGTACTATAAAATTGAATATTAGAACTCTCAAATTGGATTATGGTTCTCTCGTCGCGAAGGAAACTAGTTCAAACGGCCGAAGCACCAATAGACTAGCGCAGGTTATGCATGGTTTGGCACCAATAGCTCGCGCCAGAGGAGACTCCCCATGCCAACGGGACCTGTACGAGACAGTGGCGCGACCTGTGCCAGACACAATAGGCTATAGCACCAAGCAACATACCCCTCCACACAGCTAAGTATAGGCGTGTGACGTCTCGTTTCAGGTATCCTGCACCATTCCAAGTCCATTTTGTCAAGACCAGCTGGTGGGGTTTAGGAATTTACAAAGCCTGCACCAAGTTTTCTAAACAAAGTATCGAGCCTGCACCTACAGCAATTGGCGCGGATCAGGACTTCAAGATTTACCACTCTTGATGGTGACCCACAGGAGACGATGCGGCCTGCGCCATTGTCAGATGCAACCCGTGCCAGCTTCCCTCCCCCGTGCCACATTGAATATCTGCACCACACTCAAGAACAGGCACCCCGTGCAAATGAAGTAGCGTGACCCACACCAAGCCTCACGTCACGCACTAAGACATGTGACGGGCCGAGTCATCCGTGACTCCCCACGCTGGGCGCTGGATGAGTTAGGGTTTACCCCATTTAAGCCTATTTTGGGCATATTTTTAGTCCTATTCTCCTCCTAATATATATAACCTTAGTCTACTAGGTTTTCACATCTTTTAGACTTTAGAACACTTTTTCATATTTTACTTTGAGGTTAGATGGGTAGAGTAGATTCTCTCCTTAGGAAATTTATCTTTTTCTTCTATTTAATTTTCTTTGATCCTAAGATGTGATATTCAAATCTTTATTTGAATTCCATGTCAAGGAGTAGTTTCTATAGCTTGGGGATAATTGTAGTTACTTGGTAATCATTATGCTTTTTGAGATCTATAGTTCATCCTAATTTTGTGTTCATAATATTATTGTGATTTTCTTTTAAGTTTGCATGCATAAGTATTACACTACATATAAGGGCAAACTTTGGGTTGTATTCATGTTAGGTGCAAATATCGATGCCTCTTCGGGAAGAGAAACTTGGATTTGGCATGGGTGGAGGGGAATGGGCCGTGTGAGTGTGTGCACGAAAGATTCAAGGATACCTTAATCCACTTACCATCGCACCATTCTTAGCTAACTTTGCAAAGTTGTCTTAGAGGTTTCGGGTAGAGATAGCTTTATAGTAGCAAGCTAGGGTTACAAGAAACCCTAGTATCACAGATAAGGTGGCTACGATCGTTGGGCCTAATTGATAGGACCCGAGAGAAGTAGTTGCATTTGTGGTGGAAGCTCAAGAAGTAATCGCTCGATGAAGAATGAGACCTACAACAAAGTTTAGACCTTTTTGTACTCCCCTAATTACGATGGCAGGGTCAATGGATGGTTGCAAGGGCACCTGCCTTGACATGGATGTGGAAATGTATGCCATAGGCCACACCACATGTTGTGGATACTCTATTAGATCTATTTAGATCTTTATGTGATAAAATCGATGATAGAAGCATTAGAATGACCAAGTCACTCAATGATTTCCCCAAGTGCTAGCTTAATATTGTAGTTGTGTGTTTTTACTTTCATGTTTATTAGTTGTTAGTTTTAAAACCAAATCCCACCCCTTTCGCATGTTTTCTTTACGAGCTGTTCCTTTCACTTGTACAGATTAATGACCCGTACGATGTAGTGTCTGGGTTGATACATTAAACCTATCATCTCTGTGGAAAAACCTAGGGCTTGTCACTAAGTACCCTCTAGGTAGCACAACAGTGATATCAGGGTGCAGAACTATAAATTTCTATCTTCTGACTGCGCCGCCTCCGCTCAGGTTAATTAGCTACAATTTACGACCCTGGGGGAGGGAGATCAGAATTTTAGTGCCGCTACCGGGATGCTATTAGTCTAAATATCAATTTAGGTACTATACCTTAGTAGAGTAGTTAGTTTAGATTTTATTTGTTTGTTTGTTCATGTTGTTGATGCTTGGTTAGAGCTGTTGTTATAGTTATTTGTTACCTTTTGATATGTTTGCTAATGCTATATTCAGAAGGGTATTGTTGGCCCTAGTTTATGGTACACACCCGTGCCACTAATGTAGGCATCTTACACATCCCGAATAAGAACACATGTGGTCGGGGGAGAAGGAGGCAAAGAATTAGGGAACAAATCCAAACGAGGCAAGAAGTAGTACTGGAAGGTCGATAGAAATGGCTGAAGACAATTGCACCCTATGGGAGCTCATTGCCCCCAACTTGAAGAATCAACCTCTTTGCATCACCTTCCCTTCATTAACTGCCAATTGGAGCTATGAGCTAAATAGTGGCATGATCCATTGCCTTCCTACTTTTCATGTATTGGCAGGAGAGGACCCGAACAAACATATTTCAGAATTCCATTTGGTGTGCACAAACATTAAGCCCCTGGGAGTGTCCAAAGATGATTACAACCTAAGGTCCTTTCCATTCTCCCCTAAGATAGTGCCAATGATTGGCTCTATTATCTACCACTGGGGTGTGTTGGATCGTGGATGAACAAGAATAGGAGATTCCGAGAAAAAATACATTGTGGCATTTAAGTTGGTCAAGTTGAAGAATCAATTGTTGAACATCATACAAGGTGCCACCAGGAGTATGTACGACTATTGGGAGTGCTTCAAGAGACGTTTGGCAAGTTTTCCTTACCACCCATTTAAAGAAGGTGATTTGTTGTACCACTTTTTTGAGGGATTGTGCAACGAAGACATGCATATGGTAATGCTACATATAACAGTTCAATGGTGAATAAGAGCCAAAAGGATGAAATTGAACATTTTAAAATTCTATTCTTATCCTAATTGCACCTCTCACCCTAGTTACCTAGGCTGAAATTCCATTTCCATAGTATATTTCTCCACCTAATTCTCTCATTTGACACATTCTTTCTTCTCAAGAAACACTCACTCTCACACACTCTTGGTGAACTCAAAAAAATTGAAGCTTTTCTTCAAAAAGTTTACAATCTTTGCTTCTTCTTTTCTGGGTCTTGCAAATCCTAGCTTCAAATTTTGGGTAACCCATTGAACACTATGTTTATGTGCTTTATTTGACATTGTGGTGGTTCTATTTGAAACATGAATCTTGAATGAGTGTGTTGTGAGATATGTGTTTGAGTTTGAGTTTGTATGCATGATCTTATGTTGTAGAGGCTGTTGAGAGGATTGATGTGCTATTATACTTAGGATATGATCTTTGATGTTGGGTTATTTGGGAGAGTGAATCTTTGTTGCATGATTTATTCAAATCAGTTGGTAATAACTTACATGGGATTGATGTTTAATGAAGAATGTTCTTGTTTGAATAGCCCATATGCTTAGTTAATCATGTTAAGAATGTTTGGGTTATTTGGGAGAGTGTTTTCTCATTGAATTATAAGCCATGATTTTTTTATTATCATATCACCACTCATGTCCTCATTTTGTTAGGATGCCACGTAAGAAGAATGCCTCGGAGAAGAGCAAGTCCACTAGGGGTGAGAGGAGGAAGATGTCAACGAAGGGTGAAAACCCCAAGCCAACAACTTCCATTCTTCGTAACCTCGCATTTGTGACCGATGAGTTTATGGGTTTATCAAAAAATGTTGGGACTGTATCCCGGAGATGGAGGAACTTGAGAGATCCGAAGAGGAGTATTTTGGAGACGGGGTTTATTCGCAAGGACACTTTGGCAGCTCTAAGTTTACTCAAGCCGGTCACTTAAATGTTGAGCCGAATAGGTGTATAAGGGTTTCTCACGAAACACTCCAAGATGTACATTAGGTGATTCTAGAGTTCCTAGCTACTCTATGGTTGGTCGTAGATGATGATGGACACAAGGAGATCAAATTTAACTTGGATAACAAAGTGTACAAGATGACCCACGGGGAGGTTGCGCATGCCTTTGTTTGAAGGTATGGGAAGGAGATCCAGAAGACACTCCGACAATGGTTACCTTTCTCTCTTGGGCACTTTTGGGTGCAACTGATGGGCACAAATCAGAAGAACCTGTGCAAGATTACCACCATAGTTCATCTGGCATTCCGTTATGTTCACCGTTTCTTAGCTATGGGTGTCTTTTGCCATGGTGAACTAACGCAATGCTCGGATTCGGATGTTTATTGCCTCTGGGCAATGACTCCCGAGGGTAACTTTTACCCAAAATTGATAGGGTGTTTTGTGATGGAATGCTTAGCGATGGGAGACAGGGAGAGTGGAAAAATCTCCATGGGAGGAATGGTTAGTCTTTTGCCGGAGTATTTAGGTCATCTGTTCACACAACGAGCTCTTTCTAACTTAGGGAGATTGGGTACAAAGGTACAATATAGAGATGTTAGAAAAGGCATCCATAGTCTGACTAACGGCATCGGAGGGTAGATATGTATGTCTTTATGGCAGAGCGAGCACGTGTAGCATTATGATCCTTCCACAGCGGGAGCACACTGCTATTGACCATGACACATGCTTGTATGACCTACTTATTTTTCTGGACCAGAAGTTTGAGAAGGAGGTCGATATAGGTATGGCCAACCTAAAGAATATATTGAGGAAACTGAGGGCCAGTCCACTCCGAGAGCACCCCTTAGTTGCTCTTGCTTATCTACGAACATCATTGACCACTTGCATTCACTTGGAGACAAGCTTTTGAGCTCTAGTCAAGTGTTGCAAGAGTTAGTCTAAGTGATGGGGGGGAATGAACTCGTAAGTGAAAGATCATAGCTTGAGGATGGATAGAATCAAGGCCACACTACAAACAACTGGGTACATTGATAGGAGCTTCACGAGTAATGAGGATGAAGACCCTTCGGAGCTGCAAGAGTGAGTATCACTATTCTCCCTACCTCACTTATGTTTTGAAATAATTTTTATGCATTGGACACTTTGCATGGGCAAAGTGTGGGTAGGTAGTAAGGACTTAGGAAGTTTTCATTCTTGGATTTCCTCAGTGCATATCATGATTTTCTTTGGTAGTTGTTTCTCTTGTTAAGTTGATTGTGTTTTTTTTAGGTTGAGGGATGATTTTGGATGAACATTTTATGGTATGACATGCTATGCTAGGGACTTCTAGTTTGCATGGAGTAGGTGTTTTCAGAAATTAGTGGTGTATTTTTATGCGTGACTATATTTTGTAGTATGAATATCACTTTTGGGGCTTTTTGGTGCTACACAAAAAGATTTGGAAAACTTGAAAAATGAAAAAAAAATACAAAAACCTGGACAAGTCTAAAACCCAAAAGGGTGACTTGGTTAACATGAGGAAAAGCCCAGATAGGTCGACAGATCTAGGTAAAATTGAGAGGCTAGGCCTGGCTAGGCTTATGAACCTAGGAAAAAATGAGAGGCTGTGTGGGAAAAGGTGAGAAGTGAGTACCCTTTGTTTGTTAAAGCTAGGATGAAAACCCCAAAGGGCTCCTGATGTTTCCATTTCATATGCATTATTTAGTAGTATTTAGGATCACTTTTGTGCTATTTTATTATCGAGAGCTTGTGTTCTACCTTGAAATTCTCTTAGGAGAGGTAAGAGCAACTTTATGCTCTTTTACCTCTTCTAAGTGGACTTTGTGTGACGAGGGAAGAACACGGAAGCAACGAAGACCGGAAGACATTGAAGACTACACTTTCGAAGACTTTTTAATACTCACTTCGAAGACATGAAGACCGGAGGCCGTTGAAGACCATTTTTGGAGCCGTTGAAGACTTGAAGATTGAGAGGGATGACTATGAAGAAGAAGAAGAAAACATGCAAAATTCTGGAACCCGTCGCGAGTTGCGATGGACTCGTCGCAACCAACATGTTCGTCGCGAGTCGCGATGAACTTCGTCGCGAGTCGCGACGGCCACTGACCAGAAATCCACTTTATCTTCTTTGCACTATAAATACCACTCTCTTTCCTCCTCTTCTCTAGCTTTGCCCAGCCCATTTTTCTCTGGTTTTAGTGCTTGAAAACCCTTGGTTTTCTTCTCTTTCTTTTCTTAGTTTTTGTAGTTTAATTATGTCTTTTGTTATTCTAGCTGAGTTTTTACCTTGGGAGCAAAGGATTGAAGCTTCCATATCTATGTATTGAGAACCATTTATATCTATCTATTTTGTGTTTTTGCTATTGTGCATTTATTGTGCTTTGAATGTTAATTATTTATTTCATTGATGTTGTTGAGAGCTTGAGCATATGAAATACTTGTATGAATTGCTAGCTAGGGTTTGGAGGATTTGGGTTGATTTCCCCCCCCCCCATGTTCTTGTTAGGAATGTATGAGTATGATTTAGAGCTTTTGATTGTGTTGATGGATTGATAATGTGCTAGATGAATGTGATTGATGTTGAACTCTTCGTCATGTTAGTTTGTGTAGCAAACGAGAGAGTTATATGCTCTTGGATGAATGTGCGTTGCACGTTCATCCAATCTCGTGTAATTGCATGATTTGGTTAAATGCTTAGTCACGGTGTAGTGGTCATAAGCATTGCCAGTCTTGTTGTGATTTTGTAGCAAAGTGAAGTGTATTGCAATGGAGGAGATGAAGGAACGAGATCAACGAACAAGGGAAGAAAGCTTGGACAGTTGGTAAGCAAAAGAAAAAATTTTAAGACTGGGATACCCTGCCGTCGCGAGTCGCGATGAGCTCGTCGCGATTCGCGACGAACAGGGGAGAAAAATCCACTCCCAGCACCAACTTTCCGCGAGTCGCGATGACATCGCGAGGACTCGCCGCGAGTCGCAACGAGCTCAGAAATTTTTGGGTTTTCAGAACCAACTTTCCGTGAGTCGCGACAGCCTCGCGATGGGCCATTGTGAGTTGCAACATAGAGGTCGCGAGTCGCGATAAGATCAGAAAATTTTTGCTAAAGATCAGGTCCCGGCCTCGACTTTTCGCGAGTCGCGACAAGATTAATCGCGAATCGCGACCACTTCTGTCGCGAGTCATGATGAACATTCCAAGTTTCCAACTGATCTTAAACATTGCATGATCCTTTCTTCTTCTCCACCCAACACTCCCAAGAACCACCACATACCCACTCATTCCTCCACCATCCTACATATATTGACATATGAACATTCTTGCATCTTTATAGTACCTTTGTTGATTGTAGTATGCCGACTACATCATTGTGACCGTGAGTGCATATCCTATAATGGTGCTTGTATATATGTCAATATATGTTGGATATTTTTAATGCATAATCTTATAGTGGTGATTGAGGGTGGATTGGTTGTTCTTTGAGAATACCATGGTTATTAATTCTCTATGCTAAACCTAGTATTCCAAATCCTTATGTACTTGTGAGTTTAATGTTGTTCTTTGTGGTGTTAGTCTTGATCAAACAGCGCCACGGAGATAATGCTTTCCTCGAGGGGTGAGTTCTTCTACGGCATCTTTGCTCCCCCTTCCGGTTCCGAAACTGATTTTGGGACCATACAAGTACATTGAATTGTGCCATATCACCGGCGAATACACGTAGAAATGGGTGTCACTCTACCCCTTTGCCTTGATTTTTATTGTTCTTGCCTTACATGTTTACATTGAGGGCAATGTAATATTTTAAGTGTGGGGAGGGGTTAGAGGAATCACATGCATGCTAGATTGTTTTGGAATGCTTTTTGCTACTTTTCATTGGAAAAACATGAGAAAAAGAAAAACAAATAAATTTTAAAAAAAATAAAAAAAAAGAGAAAAGAAAACCCGCTAAGTTGAAAACGCGAGAGGGCAACTTAGGCAACATTGGGGGCCCGGATAGGTCGAAAACCCGAAAGGGTGGCCTAGGCAAAAATGAGAGGCCAAAATGTGCGGAAAAAGGTGAGATGTGAGCTAAAGAAACATGATGTGTGGCAAGGATGAAAACTCGAAAGAGCTCCTAGGCAAAATGAGAGAAAATGAGAGAAATTGAAAAATGCTATGATTTCACTCATTTGCTGGCGTTGGAGTCATAAGGTTGCGGTTGTCACATGGATGGATCGGGTAGCTCAACATCTATAGACCTCTTGGGATTGGGTAGCTTAGTGGGTTAGGAAAACGAAGTATGGTTATGAAATTCTTGATCCTTTTCTACTTCGTTTTTGGTTGATATATTGGCATTAGGTGAAGCATGTGTTTGAACCTCTTATATGGCTTTAGCTTCATTTTATGTCATTGGATTTTGGTGGATATATTGACATTAGGTGAAGTATGTGCTTAAACCTCTTAAATGGTTTTAACTTCATTTTGTGTCATTGGACTTTGGGAATATCAATTCGGGGCTTTGAAATATTTTTATGGGTAGTGAATTGATAAGTGGTAGGTTTGGTTAGATTTAGGATTGGGGATGTGTGTGTGAAAAATTCTCATGTGAGCTTTTATTTTGGGATTTATGATATTGAGAGTTTTTGTGAGGTTTTGATTGGGGGATTAGTAGTTAGGATATGGATATATCATTTCCTTCATGTTCTTGGATCTTTCTTACTCGAGGGCGAGTAAGGTTTAAGTGCGGGGAGGTTTGATGTGTCCATTTTATATGCATTATTTAGTAGTATTTAGGATCACTTTTGTGCTCTTTTATTATCGAAAGCTTGTGTTTTACCTTGAAATTCTCTTAGGAGAGGTAAGAGCAACTTTATGCTCTTTTACCTCTTCTAAGTGGACTTTGTGTGACGAGGGAAGAACACGGAAGCAACGAAGACCGGAAGACATTGAAGACTACACTTTCAAAGACTTTTGAATACTCACTTCGAAGACATGAAGACCGGAGGCCGTTGAAGACCATTTTTGGAGCCGTTGAAGACTTGAAGATTGAGAGGGGTGACTATGAAGAAGAAGAAGAAAACATGCAAAATTCTGGCACCCGTCGCTCGTCGCGACCAACATGTTCGTCACGAGTCGTGACAAACTTCGTCGCGAGTCGCGGCGGCCACTGACCAGAAATCCACTTTATCTTCTTTGCACTATAAATACCACTCTCTTTCCTCCTCTTCTCTAGCTTTGCCCAGCCCGTTTTTCTCTAGTTCTAGGGCTTGAAAACCCTTGGTTTTCTTCTCTTTCTTTTCTTAGTTTTTGTAGTTTAATTATGTCTTTTGTTGTTCTAGCTTAGTTTTACCTTGGGAGCAAAGGATTGAAGCTTCTATATCTATGTATTGAGAACCATTTACATCTATCTATTTGGTGTTTTTGCTATTGTGCATTTATTGTGCTTTGAATGTTAATTGTTGATTTCATTGATGTTGTTGAGAGCTTGAGCATATGAAATACTTGTATGAATTGGTAGCTAGGGTTTGGGGGATTTGGGTTGATTTCCTTCCTGTCCTTGTTAGGAATGTATGAGTATGATTTAGAGCTTTTGATTGTGTTGATGGATTGATAATGTGCTAGATGAATGTGATTGATGTTGAACTCTTCGTCATGTTCGTTTGTGTAGCAAACGAGAGAGTTATATGCTCTTGGATGAATGTGCGTTGCACGTTCATCCAATCTCGTGTAATTGCATGAATTGGTTAAATGCTTAGTCACAGTGTAGTGGTCATAAGCATTTCCAAGCTTGTTGGTTCTTCGTGCTAAATGACATCAATGGGATACCTTGAGTCGTGGTCTCGACAACGGGAGTCATTGGTGAGGTTTGACAAGAGATGTCAATTCACTCTTGCAAACTACGAACTAAGAAGGATGGAAGTTTAGTCTTCACAACAAGTAGTTGAAGTAGTGATTAGATGGTTTTATTCATCCTTGAAGCATTTGTTATTTAGCATTTGTGTATTCTTGATGGTGTGTTTCCCTTCATTTATGCCATGAGTTGTTTGAGAATAGAGAGTGTTTGTATGATTGAATTGGTTAAGTGTTAGGAACGTGACGAATTCCGTAGCTCCTTTGCATGAAAATCTATGAATGTGAACTTACAACTTCTTGTGCATAATGTGTTGTGATTCTTGCTAGAGAGGTATGTTAATGTTAAGCCAAGTAACGAATGCGATAGGATGAGTGAATGGTTCAATGATCCACATTACGTTTGGAAGTGGATATCCATTGCTCCAAACCTTTATCTTTGTAGTTTTAAAACCCCTTTTCTTAGTTTTGTTTGATGATTAGCATAGTCACTTGACCTTGCTAGTTATCTTGTCTTTTATTTATTTTCGTAACTTAGGACAACCAACAAACCAAACCCCCCCTTTTTACATGCTTTTATGTGTATGTATATATATCTACTCCTAGCATAATATCAAGCATTTGTGCTTAAGCGCTTAGGAAGATCCCTCTTCTCCTTGGACGACCCCGATTTGCCGCTATCTACCTAGTTGTAGAAAGTAAGCAAAAAGGGCTTATAAATTATCTTTGAATAGGGGTGCGACGACCGCCCGCTATCAGCTCCTAGGCAAAATGAGAAAATTTGAGAGAACAAAAAACTAGTTTGAATGCATGCTTCCATATTGGATTGTTTTTTAAGACTACTCTTTGATTGCTTTTGGGATCATTTTGGGAAAATTAAGCTAGCTTGAAACTTATCTTTCTGGCTTACCTTTTTCCACACATTAGTTTTTAGGTGGTTTGATTACTTATGGTTTTTGAGGAGTGTGAGAGTTGTGAGATTCTCACTTTCTTGGGGAAAATAGGGTAATATTGGAATAAGTTGAATGGCTCAATTAACTTACATTTGCACGTTACATTTCGCTTGATTCTTTTTCTTGTCTTCAATTTACTCGAGGATGAGTAAAGGGTTAAGTGTGGGGAGTATGATCTGCTTCATTTTGTGTGCGTTGGCCGATGCATTTGACATACCTTTTAGTTACTTCTACTTGGTGGATTGCTAGTATTATTTGAGTTTACGTGACAAGGGGTTTAGACGCCCATGTTTGGTTTTCGTGTCTAAATCCTGCATTTTGTATACTTAATTGCTACTAATGGACATCTTGTATCCACGGGCTCCTTGATCTTCCTTGTGATCATCTTTAGTCGCTTGTGGGTACTTTTTGTTTACATTCTATTTGAAGTTCATTCGTAAGGGCGGTAGAAGATATTGAATGTTGTTCGCAAGAATAGTAGTATAGATAAATGCCATTCACCTCTATAATGGTAGTAGATTAGGGCCATTCACCTCTATAATGGTAGTAGATTAATGCCACAATCATCAATCCGTGGTTAAAGGAGATTGAAGCTAAATATAGGTTGCTAAGGAGTTCATAGAGGCCAACGGAGAAATGGGAAATCATGGTCCGATGAGTTGTGCTTCAGTCCGAGAACGATCCAAGAGGAATTTTCCTTCAAGGCTGGTTCCATTGGACTTTTTTTCTCAGGTACTATAAAATTGACTATTAAAACTCTATAATCGGACTAACGGTTTTCCCATAGAGAATAAAACTAGTTCAGCCGGCCAAAGCGCAAATGGGTTGGTGCGGGCCGAGCATGGTTTGGCACCAACAGCTCGCACCAAAAGAGATGCCCCGCACCAAAGGGACCAGCACGAGGCAGTGGTGTGACCCGCACCAGAAATGACAGGCAGCAACACCAAGCAACAAACCTCTCCACATGGTATGTATGGGTGAGTGAAGTTCTATTTTAGGCATCCCATGCCATTCCAAGTAAATTTTATCAAGACCAGCCGGCGGGGTGTCGAATTTTCACAGCCCACACCAAGTTTTTTGAGCAAAGCACCAAGCTTGAGCTTGGCCCGTGCTAATGGCCATTGGCGCAGATCAGGACTTAAAGATTTAACACTTTAACGGTGCCCCGTAGGAGATGATGCAACCCACACTAGTGCCGGATACAACTTGCGCCAGCCTTTGTGTCCTGCGCCACTTTAAAGATCTGTGCCACGCTCAAGAACAGGTGCCCTGTGCCTATGTAGCAGTGTAACCCAGGCCAGTCATTGTGTCCCTTGCCAAGTACGTGCCACCAGCCGCGTCATCCATGATGCCCTTGCCATGTGGCAATGGAGCTAGGGTTCACCCTTTTTTGTCCTATTTTTAAGCCCCATCTCCTATTAATATATATATATATATGTATAAACTTAGTCAACTAGGTTTTCATGTCTTGGAGACTTTAGAACACTTTTTCATATCTTACTTTGTAGTTAGAAGAGTAGAGGAGATTCTCTCCTTAGGAACTTTATCTTTATCTTTTTATATATTTTGCTTCGATCCTAAGATATGGAATTCAAATATTTATTTTAATTCCATGTTAAGGGATTAGTTTCTATAGCTTGGTGGATAATTGTAGTGACTCAGTAATCATTATGCTTTTTGAGATTCTATAGTTCATCATAATTTTGTGTTCATAATATTATTGTGATTTTCTTTTGTGTTTGGATGCATGAGTATTACACCACATATAAGCACACACGTTGGGTTGTGTTCAAGTTAGGTGAAAATATCGATGCCCCCTTGGGAAGAGAAACCTGGATATTTGTATGGGTGGAGGGGAACGCGTCTGTGTCAGAGTGTGCATGGAAGATTTGAGGTAACCCTGATAAACATACCATCGCACCTGTGTCAGCTGACTGGGTAAAGTTTTCTGGGAGGTTTCGGGTAGAGATAACTTAATAGTTACAAGCTAGGGTTACAAGAAATCCTAGTACTACAAATAAGACGGCTATGGCCTTTGGGCCTAATTGATAGGACCTGAGGGGAGTAGTTGCATTCGTGGTGAAAGCCCAGGACGTAGTTGCACGGGGGAGTATCAAACCTACAACAACTGTCAGACCTTGTTTTACTTCCCTAATTACAATAGTAGTGTCGACTGAGGGTTGCGAGAGCACCCACGGTGATAGGGACGGGGAAGTGTATGCCATTGGCCACACCACATGTTATAGATACACTATTAGGTTTGTTTAGATCTTTATGTGAAAGAACAGAGGATACAAGCATTAGATTAATCAAGTCACTTAATGATTTCCCCAAGTGCTAGCTTAATATTGTAGTTGCGAGTTTTTACTTTCATGTTTATTAGTTGTTAGTTTGAAAACCAAACCCCCCCCCTCCTGGGAGGTCATCGCCCTACCTATCAAAGTTAATATTAATAAGCCCTAATGCTTCCTATCTACAATTAAGTAGATGATGGCAAGTCGGGGTCAACCATGAGAAGAGAGATATTTTCAAGTGTTTAAACATATAGCAAAGAAAACATTCTAGGCGTATACATATATAGATACATATTAAAGTATGTAAATGGGGGGTTTTGGCGGGTTTTTGATCCTAAGTTATCAAATTGAAAGACAAAAATTAGAAAAGCAAGAGAACTATGTTAATCATGCAATATAACTAAAGATATGATTAAAATGATAATTAACGGAGCCTTGGGGGAAAATTGACTTCAACTTCAAAACTTCCTATAGCTCCTTGATTCATTCACTCATTCAATTACATTTATTGTCTATAGGGAATGCTATCACTTCTCATTCGAAGATCAACATTTGTTCCTTCTTAATAGTAGTTTGCAAAGACAAACAATGACCATTTGCAAGCCTCATTGATGATTACCCTAGACAAACAACATCATAGGGGTATTTCATCAATGGCATTTCACCCAAAGAACCATAGGTTTGATAATAACAAGCCTTCTACCAGAGTCATAGTTATTTAACCAAATAAAGCATTTATTAGGTTAAACCTAGAACAAACAACATTCAAGGTTCAACCTTTCTTTGCATCTATGGGATAAATATGAGAACAATCCACATTAACATACTCATCTGACAAGAATCACCACACATTATACATAAGAATTTCTAAATCCATGTTTTTGGATTTCATGACAAATGAGCTAAGAAATTTGCAATTTCCCAACACCCAAATACTTCAATCATACAAACATTTCATATGCTCAAACAACCCATGGTATAAATGTGGCAAAATACAGCATTAATGGCATAATAAATGCTTTCAAATAGATTTTCATAAATGAGAAAATATAGAATCTTACTACATAAGTTTGGAAGTTTCAATCAATTTCTCCCAAGAACTAGATTTAGCTACAAGAGTTCATACTAATTAATGCTAACAAATCAAAAATACTACAAGAGAATTCAAAGAAGAAAAGTGGTGAAAACTAGAGTTAGAAACAGTACCAAAATGCAGAAAGAGGAAGATATGAATGAGAGGAAAGAGAAGGCTATTTATAGTACAAAAAGGATAAGGTTATGTTCTGGCCACCCGTTGGTTGCGACTCGCGACAGGTTCTTCGCAGCTCGAGATGGGCGCCAGAAATTAACCTTGTCTTCTTTTCTTCTTCTTGTGGTAAACACTTATCTTCACAATGATTCCCTCATTTTTCAAGTCTTCAACTCTTTGAAGAAAGTCTTCAATGTTTTCAAAAATGGTCTTCGAAGGTCTCCAGTCTTCATGTCTTTGAAGCAAGCCTTCAAAGTCTTTGAAAAGTGATCTTCAATGGCCTCCGGTCTTCAAGCCTCCATGTTCTTCCCTTGCCATGCAAAATCCACTTAGAAGAGGTAAATAAGCATAAAGTTGCTCTTACCCCTCGTAAGAGAATTTCAAGGTAAACCACAAGCTCTTGATAATAAAATAGCACAAAAGTGACCCCCAAAAGTACTTAATTATGCACATAAAATGGACACATTAAACCTCCCCACACTTAAACCTTACTCGCCCTCGAGTAAGAAAAGATCCAAGCATACGACGGAAATGACATATCCACATCCTAACTACTATTCCCCCAAGTCAATACCTCACTAAACTCTCAATATCACACATCCCAATGTTAAGGTCAAATGAGAAGTTTCCCACAACCCCCCATTCCTAAATCTACCCAAACCAATCAACCTATCAATTCCTTGATATCCCTAAAACATCTACAAATCTCGAATTGACAATCCAAAATCCAATGGTACAAGGTGAAGCTAAAGACATGTATAAGGTTCAAAACACATGCTCCACTTTATATCAATATATCAACCTAAAAACGAAGAATTTTAACGATCAAGAGTTTCATAACTTACTTCATCTTCCCCCGCTAAATTTTCCACTCCCAAGAGGTCTCAAGATGCAGGCTACCCTATCCATCCATATGCCCACCGTAACCTTATAACTCCAACACCGAAAAATGAGTGAACATATAATATTTTTTCTTTTTCTCTCTTATTCTCATTTTTCCTATGAGCCCTATCGGGTTTTCTTCCTAGCCACACGTCATGTTTCTTTGGCTTACATCTCACCTTTTACCACACATTTAGCCTCTCATTTTTGCCTAGGTCGCACTCTCGGGATTTTACCTATCTAGCTCCAATGGTGCCTAAGATGCCCTCTTGGGTTTTCAACTTAGCGGGACTCTTTTTATTTATAATTTATTTTCATTTTCTATTTTTTTCAAATTTTATTTTTATTTTTTTCATGTTTCTCCAATCCAAAAAGTAGCAAAGTGCTTTCCAAATGTTAAGGCTAAGAAAAATATTAAAGGCAACATTATCTAAGTACATTAACAGAAAACATCCCAAAAAAGGGAAAATATCCAAAAAACCAAAAGAATTATCCAAAAGTAGAAAGTCTAACAAAATATCTCCAACCCTAATCGTGAAATTAGTGGATACCCCTACCCACACTTAGAACAATACATTGGCTCCAATGTAGACAAATAGGGAAAAATCATACAAAGCGAAGTATGGAAAGGGTAAAGATATGATGCTCACAGTTCACTGATGTGAGGAAGAAGGGCACTTCCTAGCTCTGGGAGACAAACACGTAGTGCTCCAGTATCATGTTGTCTTGGCAGCGGAATCCATCCTGCATTATCTGCATCATATGCTCATATAAACTGGTGGAGGCTGGGAGTAGTGAGGTGGCACATCATCCTCCTGCATGGGCTCGATCTCCAGTGGACGCTACAGGGAGTGCTGCTACTGTTGCTCGGAGAAAGGCTGGCTGCTATCATTGTGCTAGACAGGGGATGAACTAGGGTGGTGGAGATCGCACTTCAAGTCCTCTCTGCACGAGGAGTCAGGTGAAATCGCCAAGTCTTCTAGAGGTGTATCAAACTCCAGCTTCGTCTTGTTGGGCTAAGGAAGTGTCATAAATGTGACCTTCCTGGCGCCATATAACTATTGTAATACCCTCGTGGCCCAGGTGGCATTGAGCATCTCAAATTGGATGAACCTCTCAGTTGTGAAGAGGTAAGAAGTGCCTCCCTAAGCGTGGAAAGTTAGCTAGTGGAACCAATCCTAGGTACTCCACCAAGAGCCCTATCATACCTCTAACCATAATCTTCCCCTTCGACTTCCCTACCACCTCTACAATCCTCTTCATCAATAAATTAGCCCATAACCCATATCACAGCCCCTCTCTTGTGAAGTGCCATAGGATAAATAATGTCATTGTCTGGCACATTCATTGGCTCCGCCGAGTAAGGTACCGTGCCAGCTATCATTCGGTGCACATAACGCAGTGCAGGGTGTATAATGACACTGCTTTTGTCATGGGAGTTCTTTGGCCTCATGTTGATGACACTCTAGAATTGTATGTCCTCCTTGATCGATCATTCCTGGGCCTATGGGTCCAACCTTTCCCGTATCTTCGCAGTGTCCCATCCCAAAGCTTCCCCAACCTGCGAGACGGTCATCTCTCGAGATATATCATCTAGGTGAAAGGTAATGTACCTATCGCACGGTTGGTCATTTCTCATGCTGCATACTCTGACCATGGATAGAAACTTGAGTGTATATCGGAGTGGCTAGGTAAGAGGGTGCACTCCTGCTCATGAATCCCTCCAACACCCCTTTGGCGAGGAGGCATCGGACTGGCTGGGTGAGCCCAAGACTGTCCATTGTGGGCAGGTCTATGAAACCCATCTCCTTGAGCTGATTGTTGGCCAGGGCCTCCCATCTCTCCGTGTAAGACCCAATGATCCGGGTCAAACCCATGTACCTATCAGGAAGAGGAGGTACAAGGCTCAATTCCAGAGCCAGTGGTGGAGGCGTAAATGGAGCGGCGGTGCGCCCACCTTGTGAAGGAGACCTAGGTCACTTGGTAGGGGCCATATCTAACAACCACAATAAACAAGTCAAATGTACAGGAATATACATATATGCAATATTACAAAGTCAAACTCAACCTTTAAACTAGTTTTACCAATAATCACAGACTAAATCAATTCAAAGCCAATTAGTTCAAGTCCTAAGCACAATTGTATACACAATCCATGTTATATCCAACATGCCAATATCCTCAATTCCATTAAGTTCTCACATAGTTGAATTTCTAATATGCTCTATCTCATAATCACAGTTATGCCTAACTAGTTTGGCCATCATTAGTACATCTATATTATCACTATTTCAAGTGCTATGACCAAACTACCATAAGCATAATAACATTGCATCCAAATAACAACTATGTCAAATCAAGGGTTAACATGCTTCTTATCTAGTATAATCCACAGTACAATGCCAACCAAGGCAACAATAATAACACAATGCAAGCACAAAACCGACACGAGCAAATTAACACACTCAAAGTGAGTATAATGCTATCCCACATCCAACCAAGCCATAAACACAATATTATCACACAATCTCCATTAAATAAAATTGCAAGCACAATACATTCAACATAATCCACAATGTTCCAAGAATTAAAATTCCTAAGGCATCACACAAAATTCACACAATATCCCACAAAATAATTTATTCAACATAATCACAATTAAAGCTGAAGAGAGTAAACAATTGTACCACCTAGATGCCTAGGATGAAAAAGGAACTAAGCCCATAAGCAATTTTAATCCGAATTGCCAAAACTAAAAAAACCCACGAATTCTAGGGTTTTGTGTTCTTCAACAAATTAGGGTGATTTGTGGGTAGAGATTGGGAAGATGGATTGGGGGTTGTTGGGTGGTGGCCGTAGAGTGGTTCTAGGGGTGGATGCCGGTGAGTGGTGGTCAAGAGGTGGCAGAGTGGTGAAGGAGATGAGGAGATGGCGAAGAAGATAATGGGAGAATGGGGATGGGAATTGTTTTCGTTGCTGCCCATTTTTATATTCTGTTCTGCATGACCGTCGTAACTCGCGATATGTACGTTGCGACTTGAGATGGGTAGATCAAAAGGCTCCTTAATTCAATATTCACGTCCCGACTCGTGATGAGGTGGTCACGACTTGCGATGGGCTACCCACCTGGTACTTAGAAAATCATTTCTGATTTCAACTCTTGTCCAAGTTCTTCTTTCTTGATTCCAAGAATTTCTCCCTTCAAAATTCCAATGCCTTGGTTTTAAATTTCTACAAAATCATAGAAAAAAAAACTGTGAAAAGCACAAAGCGAAACAATGAAACTAATGACAAAATTCAAAACCAAGCAACATCAACGGAATGTCACAAATGACAATCTGGATGATCAAAACCAAGTATTTTTAACATTTTCGGCACTACTCACTCCCCTTTTTAGACCTTAATCACAAACCGGATCGAGGAGATCAACATCCTCTCAATTCTCCTTAACAAAATTATCGTGGTAAGGATTTAAACGTTGTCCATTGACTTTGAATGTATTGGACTTAGCTCGATCTGGGATCTCCACCATGCCATGCGAGAATACCTTCACCACCTCAAAAGGACTGATCCACTGGGACCTCAACTTACCAGGAAATAGGCAAAGGAGGGATTGGAATAGGAGGATTGTTTTATCCACGTCAAATTCCTTCCTAATGATCATCTTGTCATGCCACACCTTTGTCTTCTCCTTATAGATTTCGGCGTTCTCATAGGACTCCCTCTGGATCTCATGTAGTTCATCCAACTGTAACTTCTTATGTATGTCGGCCTCATCTATATCAAAATTGAATTCTTTGACCACCCAGTAACCCTTATGTTAAATCTCCACCGGTAGGTGATAGGGTTTACCAAGCACTAACCGGTATGGTGACATGCCGATTGGTTTCTTGTAATCCATCATGTACGCCACAAGGCATCATTCAACTGAGAACTCCAATCCTTCTAGTTAGAGTTAACTATTTTTTGAAGGATAGACTTGATTTCCCAATTGGAAACTTCGTCTTGCCCATTGGTTTTATAGACGATAGGTGGTGGATGTCTTATGAGTAATGGCATACTTCTTCAAGAGTGCCTCTATGGTCCGATTGCAAAAATGGGTGCCACGGTCACTAATCAAGGCTCAGGGTACCCCAAATCTAGAGAAGATGTTATCTTTCAGGAATTCCGTAACAACTTTAGAATCGTCAGTCCTAGTGGGTTTTTCTTCAAGCCACTTTGACGCATAATCAACGACAAGAAAAATATACGTAAAGGTATAAGAACTAGGGAAAGGTCCCATAACGTCAATACCCTAAACATCAAAGATTTCACAATATAGCATAGCTTTTTGGGGCATCTCATTTCTAGATGAGATATTTCCTACTCTCTGGAACTTGTCACAAGCCTTACAAAATATGTATGCATTCTTATTCAATGTAGGCCAATCTAAACCACTTTCCAAGACTTTCCTAGTGGTCCTTTTAGCTCTAAAAGATCAGCCGCATGCATGAGAATGACAAAAAGTGAGAATCGGATGCACTTCATTATCGGGGATGCATCTCCTAACAACTTGGTCTACACATTGTTTCCACAAAAAGGGATCATCCCACACATAATATTTAGCATCGCTTTTTAGCTTATCTTTCTGTATCTTAGAAAGGGTGAAATTTTCCAGAGACAATAAAGTTAACAATGTCGGCATACCATAGCTGGAGGTCCCGGATAACGAATAATTGTTCATAGGGGAACTCCTCCCGTAGTTGTTCCTTCATTGATAGATTTACCTAACTATCTTGGTATGGTGCCAACCAGCTCAAATGATCAGCCACAAGGTCCTCGGTGCCTTTCTTGTCTCGCACCTCTAACTCAAATTCACTCATAAGCAGGATCCACCTAATCAATCTTGGCTTGGCCTCTTTCTTCGTCATAAAGTGACGAAGCCTTGCATGATCAGTGTACATAATAGCTTTTGTACAAAGCAAGTAAGATAAAAAATTTTCCAAAGAAAATACCACTACTAGTAGCTCCTAATTTGTGGTGGAGTGGTTTCTTTGGACGCTCTCCTCACCCTTTGACCAAGTACCACTCTAACGGCATAATCACTAGCATCGCACATGATCTCAAAAGGTAACGACCAATCCGGGGGTTATAAGATAGGGGCCGAGACTAACATTCCTTTCAATGTATCTCTACAACCCTCATCCATTACAAATTCTACCTTGTTTTACAACAACTTGCATAAAGGAGGTGATATCTTCAAGAAGTCCTTGATGAACCGGCGGTAGAATCCTGCATCGCCAAGAAAAGAGCGCACTCCGTGAACATTAGTAGGGTAAGAAAAAGTTTGAATCATGTCTATCATTGCCTTGTACAACCTCAATACCCTTAGAGGAGACAACATAGCCCAAGACAATACCTTGCTCTACCATAAAATGACACTTCTCAAAAGTTAACACAAGATTAGTATCAATGCAATGTTTAAGAACTTGTGCCAAATTTGCTAAATAGTTGTCAAAAGAGTTACCATGAATGGTGAAATCATCCATGATTACCTCGTGGTGATCGGCTAGTTAGATCACCACCCCAAAAATGCATACCCCAGAAATCATCCTGGAAGCATCTCCCCTTCCATGAGAAATGTATACTTGAGATCACTTGGCAAAGGTTTAAGCCCGAAGCTTTCACGAGTGATGGGAGAAATTCTAATTCTTTGATTTCCTCTAAGGCTAGAGGGTCAGGACTTTGCACCACTTCCTCAAGAATGCTTAACTCCTCAATGCTTTCGTTCAAGTTAGTACTCATGGAATATACAAGACATGCATTTTCAACATCATTTTCCAAAGCAACTAACAAGGAATGATCACCACTCAAATCACATTCGTTACCTATGGGGAATGCTGAAACGTCCCATCCGAAGATGAACATTCATTCCTTCTTAAAAGTAATTTGCAAAGACAACCAACGACCATTTGCAAACCACATTATTAATCACTTTAGGCAAACCATACCATGGGGTGTTTGAGAATAGGAAATGCTTGTATGATTAAAGTGTTAGGGTTGTTAAGAAAGTGACAAATTCCTTAGCTCTTTGGCATGAAATCCAAGAACATGGACTTAGAACTTCCCGTGCATAATGTGTTGTGATTCTTGCTAGATAAGTATGTTAATGTGGATTGTTCTCATATATATCCTATAGATGGAATGAAAGGTTAAATATTGAATGTGGTTTGTTCCAGGTTTAGCTTAATGAATGCTATGTTTGTTAAAATGGCTATGTGTTTGGTAGAAGGCTTGTTGTTATCAAATCTATGGTCCTTCGTGTGAAATGCCATTGGTGAAATACCTCTATGGTGTGGTTTGCTTAGAGTGATTGTAAACAAGGTTTACAAATGGTTGTTGTTTGTCTTTACAAATTACTATTAAGAGGGAATGAATGTCGATATTCGAATGGGAAGTGATGACATTCCCCATAGGTAACAAATGTATTTGAACTGGTGAATTGTTCAATGATCTACATGAGGTTTTGAAGTTGATATCAATTGCCCCCAAGGCTTTATCTTTTGTAGTTTATACCCTTTTTATTTATTTTGTATGATGATTAGCATTGTTACATTACTTTGCTAGTTATCTTGCCTTTTAATTTCATAACTTAGGAAAACCAGCCAACCAAACCCCCTATTTTTACATGCTTTTATATATCTATATATATATATACTATATTATATTTATATATATATCTACTTCTAGCCTATTATGAACATTATATGTTCAAATGCTTAAGAAAATCCCTCTTCTTTGTGGAGGACCCCAATTTTCCACTATCTACTTAATTGCATTTAGTAAGCATAAGGACTTATAAATTATAACTTTCAGAGGTACACCGATTACCTCCTAGACCTCACCACCATGCACGTGCCAAGATTGATGGCTCGCATTGGTATGAGATGCATGGCCCATTCTAGGACCAACGTCTCATGCTAGCATGGATGTATCTCGGTCAGCACGAGCCGTGCCAGACGCTACCCCCCTGCCGTTTGCGGCTGCTTGGGTTTTTGGCCTAGTTTGGGACTATTTTTAGGCCAATCCCCTACTACTATATATACGGACCTTTTTCTACTAGGGTTTAGGGATATGCCCATTTTTCATATTCAAGAGTAGGCTAGAGAGAGAAAATACGCTTCCTTCTCTTTAAGTTTTTTTTCTTTCTTCTCTTGATTTTGCTTTTGCCAAAAAAATATGGAATCTAATGAAATACTTGGATTCCATATTTAGGGAGTAGTTTAATAGCATGGGGTTGTATTTGTATTCATGAATTGAACTTGGTTTTTTGAGATTTAAATTTGACTATCTTTGTGTCCTATGAATATTTGTGCTTGAACTTGTGCTTTCTAACATTGTTAGATTTGTGCTATGTCATTATTATGATACACCCACGCATGTGTGGTAGTATAAAATCGTGCTTGGCTTCATTGTTATCCAGGAAGTGTTAGATTTTTGGAGTAGGTTAAGAACACTAGAGAGATGATTGCATTCAATTCCTTTGAGAGTACATTCTTATATATGTTAAACCATGATTCTAATTGGCTAGTTGTGTGAGAAATCACATGTTGGGTGGTCGATTCAAAAAATCCCAATGAGGAGAATTCCTTGGCTTGCCCCAATTGATTAGTGTGATTGTTTGTAGCGACTAGAGTTGTTCCGATTCTAGAGTCATCACAAGGTGTCTTTTCCTTTACATTTTTAGGCCTAGGGATTGAGATCCACAGTGGAGTCTCCAGGATGTAATGCACTCACTACATATCTAACAGTTGTGGACTACGCAAGGCATTTCCCTTTTAGGCGAGCTTTGTATTCCTCTAAGTGGGGACATGATAGCATTGGGAGTGAAGTGGATGAGATGGTCTACGGCATCACTGGACTAGAACGCTTCCCCAATTTACAGAAACAGTGAGATATGGCATCATGGTAAGTACCACGTGTGACAAACTGAGGAAAAAATTGGATATCTCAACACTTCCTAGGCATAAGATATATTTATATTTTTATATATGATTTCATAGAGGATAGAAGTTCTTTATCAATCACGTTACACAAATACCCCCAATTACCTATCTATATAGTTTAACCTCATGTTATCTTATATGTTTGTGTTTTTAAATTGACAAACCCCATTTTGCAATATTATATATTCCTAGCACACAGATGGATTGACAACCTGTACATGATTGTGTTTAGTTGGCTATTAGACCCTAGCATCTTTGTGGACAAACCAAGTTTTTCCACAGGTAGCTTAGTAGTAAGTTTGGGAGCAGAATATATATTTTATCTTTTACCATCATCTCATTCATTTGATAACACCTTCCCTCAGGTTAGCTACACTCTTTTAATGACCCCAAGTGGAGGTGGGTCAATAGCCCACATGTCCATTCCACTCTAAAGCAGCAGAACTTTGGGAAAAACCCAACTGTGGTAAGGTCTAAAGCTAGCTAATTAAATGCATGTAATTATTTGATTTTAAATTAATATAATTTTTTGTTAATTTCTTGTCTAAATATATATTTCTAATATTTTTTTTTTTGTAATTTAGTACATCCCGAGGAACATTGTACATCCTGCCGAAGGACAACACCCCTATAGTGCTGAGGTGCTACAGGAGAGAGTGATGCATGAAATACTTGGGATGGGAAGATAAAAGCCCTATCCCAAAAGGGTTTTGGCGAGTTCATTTTTGGAAACCACTTGCCCATTGGGGCACTACAAGAAAAAGCACCTATTACTTTGCCCATTTTACCTCAACTTTTTGGCTTAGGCCAAATAACTAAAGTGAAAGGTTCTTTTACTTTGGTTATTTTAAAAAAATGAATTAAAATGCATTATTTACTTTGGTTTAAAAAACTGCGTTAAAGATACTATTTTTACCTCAGTTGTCAAAAAAATGATGTAATAGGTAAAAAATGACCGATGTTGCATGCCTTTCTCGCTTACCACATTAGTCATTTTGGTGACCAATATTGCATGTCCCTCTCGCAAACAAGTATGACCGACGTTGCATTCCTTTCTCACTTAATGATCTACCTTCCCTCGGGGTCTCTAATATACAACCTTTTTACGGGAGATCTACTAACCCAAGGAGTGGCATTGGAGTAAAGGTAAATATTTATATTTTTTCTACCGTTCCAACTACTATTATACCTAGAGGGTAGATAGTGTCAAGTCTGGGTTTTTCCACAGAGATGCTAGATGTCCAAAAGCTAACTAAACATAGCCACGTACGAGTTGTCATTTTGTTTGTGTTATGTCCTCCGCCATGACTAATTGCTCCTCAAAAACTGACTCTTGTGGAACCCTTTCTCACGTCCTCCTTCTCCTTCTCCTTCTCCTTCTCCTTCTCCTCCAACTAGCTGCGTATTCCGATAGTTTTTGCAAAGTTCCTAAGTATGTGGTATGGGTATGTACCATAAATTAGATACAATTTATGGCATGGATATGATCGCCTAGCCGTAGCCGCATATCAGCTGCGCTCAATATGCGGGATGGGATTTCTGTTGGATCATTTGGACCTAGCGAAAAGGACTCTAAGCCTTCAGGCAAGCAAGCGCAAGAGAAGCAAGCAAAGTAGAAGTCCAAAAAAAGCCAACCCAAAAACTACACTAGCAAACCGGTTAAAAGCCAATGGAAAAAGAATAAACAAAGGCTCAACACTAAAAACCAACTAAAGCAACAAGAAAAAAACAAAAAACAAAAACAATACAAACTGCACAACTAACATGCTATGTAAGTTAACAATTAAACTTTTACACTAGCATCCCCAGCAACGGTGCCAAAATTTGATCTGCCTCTTCTCAGGTTTCTAATAAACAACTGTTTTTATGGGAGATCTACTAATTGAGTGGACTTACAAAGATAAAGATTTATATTCAGCTCCCATTCCAACTACTATGCTACCTGGAGGGTAGATAGTGGCAAGCCCAAGTTTGTCCACACAGATGCTAGATGTCCAAAAGCTGACTAAACAAAGCCACGTCCGAGTTGTCAATTTGTTTGTGTTAGGAATAGCTAAATATTACAGTTTTTTTAGGGGAGGGGGTTGACTAAAAATTACAAGCATGCAAGATCACAAGAGACTAAAAAATATATATAAACTAGCACTTGAGGGGTATTTACGTAACATGATTGATGAATTACTTTTATCCTTGATTCATTAACATACACATATATAAACCTATCTTATATCTATGTCATATAGTGGGGAGATAGCCAGGCATTTCCCTTCATCTCTCACGCAAAGGTACTTGCCACCAATACATGCATATCTCACAAACTCTATAATTAAGGATGTGCTCTAGTCTAAGGACACTGCAGTCCATCCCCGTCATCTCTTTCCCAATGCTAACGCACCCCTACTTTAGGGAACAAATCTTTGCACAGGTCACAACCATTACATTTTAGAATGATGACAATATGTCCCGGACTCTCCACTATCGATACCAATCCCTAGGCCTAAATAGGCAAAGGAATTGATCTCTTGTGACAACTCTAGTTGCTACAAATAATCATGCTCATCTATTAGGGTAAGCCAAGGGCCCATTGTTAGAATTTAGTCGAACATCCCCATTATGTGATTTGTCACACAACTAGCCAATTAGAATTCTTGTTTAACCAATTAGAAGATATACTCTCGAGGTAACATAAATGCACTCATCTCCCCGGTGTTCTTGAACCTAATCCATAATCTAACACTACCAAGATAGCAATGATGCCTAGTACAATATTAAACTACCATGAATGTATGGATGCATCATAACAATGGCATAGCATAAATCTCAGAAAAATGGAAAGCATAAATCAAGAAAAATAATCCATTGGACATAAAAATAGGATAATCCAAAAATCCTAAAGAGAAAATATCAATTCATAAATACAAATACTAACCCCAAGTAAATTAACTACTCTCTAAGCATTGAACCCAAGTAATTCATTAGATTTAATGCCCTTGGGCAAAATCAAGAAGTAAAGAAATCGGATGGAAGGGTTATTCCCATTCTCTGACTAAAATGCTCTCCAAGAGTATAAAATAATGTTCCAAACTTTGCCAAACTTAAACCCTAGTAGACATAGGCTTATATTTATATTTTTATGGAAATAAACCTTGAAAAAGGCTCAAAATAAGCCAAAAAACCCTAGCAGCCGCAAACAGGATGGGATCCCTCGTGTGGCATAACCGTGTCAGGCGTTGTTAGTATGCATCGTGCGGCGTGGCACCAACGTGTTAGAAGCTTCCGGAATGAACCATGCATCCAGGACATCTATGTTGGGAGGCTCTAGCACAAGCCGTGTAGGATGGCCTTAGCACCCTTGGCACAGACCGTGCTGAATACACGGACCGATGGCTAGGTGCTCAGTCTTGGCCTTCTGATCATGAACGCCTGCTTAATTTGGTATGGGCTATCAACTAGGAGTGGTTTCTTAACCAACTGAATGACACGAGCCGTGTGGAACTTCACTAGGCGTCAGCTAGGAGTCAAATTCTAAGCAAAATGATGGCACGTGCCATTGAGAACGTCACACCCCATAGACTAATCTTCAAATCTTGAGTTGAAATGACATGGGCCATTTTAAGGGAAATGTCCCACATTCATACTTAGCTGATGATTGGAAAGGTGAGTGACACAGTCGTTCAGAGGATAATGACTAAAGCCAAGAGAGGCCGCCACAGGCCATGTAAGAGGAGGCCTCGTATCAAGGACCTCTGACACGGGTTGTGCATGATGGAGGCCTTGTACCAAGGTTGGCTAGCCAGGTTGTGCATCGTTGGGTGCCTTATGACAGTGCCTCCTGGCACGAACGTTTTAGCTGGCACAGACTGTGTCAGCGAATGCATCCGACCTTCTTCATCCTCAGATCTTGGACTTCAACTCCACTTTTTTTCCAGCTTCTTTTCATCTACTACCACACTTAAATTTGTGGCATTCTTGTCTACTATTGCCCTTGTAGATAGCCTTCTAATATCTTCTACCACTCTTGTGAGTGACTTTCTACAATTTGATGGAAAAATACTCACGAAGGAAGATTTAGGTGCCCGTGAATATAATGTGTCCATTAGTTCCAATTAAGTCTACAAAATGCAGGATTTAGATATGAAAACCAACAATGGTCATCTAAACCCTCTATCGTGTGAACCTAACTAAAACTAGCAATCAATGAAACAAAACAAACTAACAGGTGTGTCGAATGCATTAGTTAACACATGCATAATGGTAGATAACTTACTAACATTGATTGTTTTGTGACCGACTTGCACGACCCCCTTGCACACATGAAATGACTGACGTCACACACCTTTCTTGCTTACCGACGTTAGTTGTTTTTGTGACCAACGTCACAATACCCTCTCGCACACATGAAATAACTGACTGATGTGCTTCATCATCCATGAATTAACCACTGTATTCAGCATAATAATTGTCTTGTTTTATATGTTGGATTGCTAGTATTAGTTGAGTTTACGTGACAAGGGGTTTGGACGGCCATGTTTGGTTTTGTTGACTAAATCCCACATTTTGTACATAATTAGTACTAATGGATATCTTTTATCCATTGGCTCCTAGATATTCTTTTGTGATTATCTTTATTAGTTCGCTCATGGAAACCTTTCGTAATATTCCATGGAAGGCTATTCGCAAGGGAGATGAAGATATTGAAGACCGTTCGCTAGGATGGTAGAAGAGATCGAAGGCTATTCTCATTAGAATGGTGTTATATGAAGGCCACAAGCATCAATTCGTGGTAGTAGATAGGTGGAGCCAAATATAGGCTGAATTGGAGTTCAAAATGGCCAAGGAAGAAATGGAAATCCATGGTTTGAGAGTTATGCCAACTTCTGGGAATGATCCAAGAAGAATCAGCCTTCAAAGTTGGTTCCATTGGATTTGTCTTCTCAAAAACAATAACATTGACTACAAGAACTCTTAAAAAGCACTAACAGTTCATCCGTAGAAATAGAAAGAAGTTAAGACGGCCAAAGCACCAACGGGTCGGTGCGGACCACTCATGGGTAGCACCAATGGCCCACACCTAATGACATGGTCCGGCCAAATGTCTTTGGCATGGATGATGTACCCATTTTATACGGTTATATTAGGACTTTTGGGATTAACTTTTGTACACTTTTGTGCTCTAAATGTGACATTTTGCCTTGAAATTATCTAAGGAGGGTTAAAAGCGACTTTTACGTTTTTATCCCTTTTTAGAGAATTTTTTGTGACAAGGTAATTTGTTTGAAGACTTTGAAAACTTTGAAGACTTTGAAGAATATCTTTGAAGATTTGAAGATTTGAAGACTTAGATTTGAGCTTTTTGAAGGTATGAAGAATTGAAGAAGTGAAGAGAAGAGAAGGATATGAGATATAAAGGAGAAAGAAGAAATAATGCTGGAATTTGTGTATATCGCGAGACCATCGCAACACGCGATGGTTCGTCGCGAGCACATCGTAACTCACGATGGACGAGTGGTCTGAATTTCTTCTTGATTTTTGTGCTATAAATACTCCCCTTATCCTCTCCTCTTTAGCAGCTTTTGCCCAGTTCTTTCTTCTGCATTTTTGGGTTTTAAAACCCTAGGTTTTCTCTTCTTTCTTTTCTTAGTTTTTGTAGATTAATTATGTCTTTTAGTTCTCTAGCTTAGTTTTATCTTGGGAGCAAAGGATTGAAGCTTCCATTTCTATGTAGTAAGAACTATTATATCTATCTATTTGGTGCTTTTGCTATTGTGCGTTTATTGAGCTTTGGATGTTAATTGTTAATGGCATTGATATTGTTGGAAGCTTGAGTATATGAATTGCTTGTATGATTACTTGTTGGGGTTGGGAGAAAGTAGCTAATTCTCCCATCTTTTAACGTGGAATCCAAGAGCATAAGTTAGAGCTTCTTAAATAATGTTGGTGTGTTGATAGTTGCTAGATGAATGTGATGATGTCGAACTCGTTGTCATGTTTGTTTTAGGTAGCAAATGAGAGAGGTCTATGAATGTCGATCGTTCTTGACTAATCTTGTGTAAATGTATGAATTGGTTAAATGCTTAGACACGGTGTAGTGTTTATAAGTGTTGCTAAGCTTGTTGATTCTTTGTGCTAAACGCCATCAATGGGATACTCTTAGTAATAAGGGAGTCATTGGTGAGGTTTTACAAGAGATTTCGAGTTCACTCTTGCAAACTACTACCTAAGAATGATGGAAGAGTTATCTTCACAACAAGTAGTTGAAGTAGTGAATAGATTGTTTCACTCGTTCTTGAAGCCTTTATTATTTAGCATTTATGTATTCTTGATGCTATGTTTCACTTCATTTATGTCATGGGTTTTTTGAGAATAGGAAGTGTTTTTATGATTGAAGTGTTCGGGTGTTATGAAAGTGACGAATTCCTTAGCTCCTTTGCATGAAAATCTATGAACATGAACTTAGAACTTCTTGTGCATAATGTGTTGTGATTCTTGCTAGATAATTATGTTAATGTTAAATCAAGTAATGAATGTGATAAAATGAGTGAATGGTTCAATGATCTACATTAGGTTTGGAAGTGGATATCAATTGACCCCAAGGCTTTATCTTTGTAGTTTTAAACCCCTTTTCTTAGTTTTGTTTGATGATTAGCCTAGTTACTTGACTTTTCTAGTTATCTTGTCTTTTTAATTTCATAACTTAGGACCACCAAACACCTAAACCCCTCCCCCCTTTTTACATGCTTTTATATGTGTATATATATGTCTACTCCTAGCCTAATATCAACCTTTTGTGCCTAAACGCTTATGAAAATCCCTCTTCTTCATGGAGGACCCCAACTTGCCACTATCTAATTAGTTGTAGATAGTAAGCATTTAGGGATTATAAATATTAATTTTGAGAGGTACGGCGACGACCTCCCAATGGACCATGCCAATGCCAGGCATGGACCATGCCAAACTTAATGGGCCAAGTGCACAAGTTCCAAGTTTCACTCTAAAAATGGCTAAGTATAGGCGCAGACCATCCTACCTTTAATGGCCTGCACTATTCAAAGTGCAAACTTTAAAGACCAACCAGCGGGATGTGAAGAATTGAGAGGCCCGTGCCAAATTACTGAGAAAACTAAGGTTTCTAAGGATGGTCCACACCAAACTTCATGTCCCGCATATCAGAATTGGAAAAACAACCATTCTAACGATGGGTAGCGCCAGCCGCCATGGGAGATAGAAGGAAGAGGAGAGTTTACTCTCTCCCTAGAGATTTTCTCTCTTCCCTTCACTTATTCTCTTCTTTCTTCATATAGTTTTCCTAGATTCATAGAATCTAACAAAATATTTTCCATGGATCTAATTCTAGGGAGTAGATTCATAGCTTGGGGATAATTATATTCATTTGGTTATTTATGCTTTTGTGTTATTCCTAATTCACCCTAACTATTGTGCCTATGGTTTTATTTTTACTTTATATTGAATGTTAGAATTGCATTAATAGTATGTACTATTAAGCAAACACTCTAGTCTATATTCATGTCGGTGTAAATATTGATGCCCTTCGGGACGAAAAACCCTGGATGTGTTATGGGCAACGGGTCCACGTGAGTGTCAGCATGGAAGTCTTTTCTGAGTATTGCTCTGTCATGTTTCTAGCACACTGGTCTTAGCTGAGTACGTAAAGTAATGCAATAGGTTATGAGTAGAGATAGTGAAAAGTAGCAAGCTTGGGTTGTAAGAGGCCCTAGTATCATAGAGAAGTTTCCTACTTCCCTTTGCCTCATTTATAGGCTTAATGAGTAGAAATCTATGGTGGAACGCCTGGGACGTAATCATACGGGGGAGAAACAGACCTACAAAAATGGTCGGACCTTATTGTACTCCCCTTATTACAAAGGCGGTGTCGATGGAAGGTTGCAAGCGCACCCAATGTGATAGGTACAGGGAAGTGTATGCCATTGATCACACCACGTGCTGTAAGCACAATATTAGGTTTGTCTAAATCTCACCTGTGATTGAATTAACGATCGAAGCATTAAATTAACCATGTTGTGCAAGCACTCCCCAAGTGTTTTGCTATATAGATTACTTTCTTTTTACTTTCATGCTTAGTAGTTGTTTGTGGAAAAGCCAACCCCCCTTGTTTACCATACTATATATTCCTAGAAACATGTATAGATTGATAACCCAGGCGTGGTTATGTGTGATTGAATTTTGGGCCCTAGCATCTCTATGGACATACCCATGGCTTACTGCTAACTACTCTATTGGTAGCATAGTAGTGAGCTGGGTGCAGACCTATAAATTTTATCTTTGGCCATTGATCTTTTGATCTCACCCTCCCTCTGGTTGATTAGCTACAATTAATAACCCTTGTTGGAGGCGCGTCAAATTTTTGTGTCGCTGTCGGGGATGCTAATCAATTTAATTGTCAATTACTATAACACGTTAGTTAAGTAGATAGTACTGTTCCTTTTTTTGTTGGTTTCTGGAGTAGGTATTGCTTGAGTTCTTAGTGCAAACCAAGGAACCTTTCACTATGATTCCAAAATTTGTTGTGTTTTATTCGTTTGTGTTTAATTGAAAAAAAATATAGGAAAGCACTCAACGGATGATACTTTGTTGGGTGTGTCATTATGATTACCTTACGGAGTGTTTCCCAAGGTTGAATGAGTATGGGAGAAGAGACCCTCAACAAGTGAGATTTTGAAGGATATTTCATTGCAACCACCCTATGGGGTCTTTCTCTTGGATGAGCGAAATTGAGGGAGAGGTAGGATTTTTCAGTTCCCAAGGCCGATGGGATCAAAATTAGCACATATACCACAATTTTCCAAATTCAAGTTTTAGTGGTAATTCAAATTCTTGGTATACAAATAAATCGAGAAACCAACACCTTGGATAGTTTAACTTCAACAATCTACCCAATGCCCTAAAACCAATTCCTAGGATTGGTTCCCAAATCGGATTATGGAGAAATTTTACAAGCTATAGCTAATGTGATCAAGAGTAGTAATTTACTCCTATCACAAATGCTTAGTGGGATTAGCAATTTGGGAACTCAACTATTCTCAAGCATTGACAAAGTTGAAGAGCAAGTGCTTCATTTGTGGAAAGGGTGAGCCAACCTAAAATCCAATATTCCAAAAATGAATCATCCCTAGTTGAATGAGAAATTTAAATAGAAGAATCCAAAGGGGTGGGATGGTTTTCTGAGAGTGAAGAAGTGATTATACTTAATTCACAATATTACCTAGTTTCACCTCTACCTCCACTTACAAAACCAACTCCTACATTTTCGAAACCCTTAGAGGAAGCCATAGAGAAGCCAATTGAATATACTAAACTTCCAAACCACCTAGTCCTTCAAAGGTTGACTCCTCCTCTACTCTATCTTTCTCTTGGAAGATTCTTACCCCCACCTCTCCATTTTTGGTTGTCTATGGTGATTGGGTATAAACCTGCACCATATGAATAACATTAGGGTCGTGGTGATAACCTTAAATATATTGAGCTTCTAGGGAGGCAACCCAAGCTTTGAAAAATTAGAGTAGTTTGGTATTTTTGCTGTGTTTTCCAATTTTTAGTTTTTTGTTTTTGGGACACTATTACACTTGGTGTGCATGTTTTTTTTGCAGGAAGCATATGGTTCTTGGAGGAAGGTGAGAAAATGGGGAGTCCAATTCATTGACCATGTAGACATACATGGTTTGTGATGCTCAAAATGGTGGACAAGGAGGGGACCCTAACCCCAAATTCATAGGGCGTGTAGACGTGCACGACCCATAAAGTTCACATACTTTCCTACACCCCAATCACTATTTCTTCCTTACCACTGCCAAAGTACAACCCAAGTCCACCTAGTTGTTGCTGAACTAGGCTTTTACACATTTTTGGCCTATTTTGGGTCTCTTTTAAAGGTTGGTTCCATTGGATTTGTCTTCTCGACAAACATAAAATTGACTACAAGAAGTCTTTAAAAGCACTAACAGTTCATATGTAGCAATGGAAAGAAGTTGAGCCTCCCGAAGCACAAATAGGTCGGTGCTGAGTGCTCATGGGTGGCAGTAACGGCCCGCACATGATGACTTGGTCCAAGTAAAATGTGTTTGGCATGGACCGTGCCAATGCCTAGAGCAGACTGCGCCAAACTGAATGGGCCACGCGTGTAAGTTCTAAGTTTCATTTAAAAAATGGCTATGTATGGGCACGGAGCATCCTATTTTTAATAGCCTGCACCATTCAAAGTGCAAAATATAAAGACCAGCCAGCGGGATGTGAAGAATTTAATGGCCCGTGCCAAATTACATAGAAAAACATGTTTCTAATGATGGTCTGCACCAAACTTCATGTCCCACGGATCATAAGTGCAAAAAAAACCATTCTGATGAGGGTCACACCAGACGCCACGGGAGATAGACGGAAGAGGAGAGTTCTCTCTCTCTCTCTCTCTAGAGTTCTTCTTCTCTTTCCTTCTCTTTTTTTCTTCTTTCTTCATCTTACTTTCCTAGATCCTTGGCACTTAACTTAATACTTGTCATGGATCTATTTTCTAGGGAGTGGCAACAGGCATATAGAATTGTTTAAAAAAATGGGCAGAACCTATTTCTCCTCCATTCCTTCTTCTTCACATAAAAAAACCTTTCTTCTACCCTTCATTTCCTCCATCCTCCCCACCAAATTCTGTCAATCCCGACCACTACACCACTGAAAATCCATCACACATCCATAACCCATCTTCCCTATCCTCTCAATCCTCCTAAAACACCCTCCCAAATCAACCAAATTTGTGAAAATCCTAAAACACTAGTTTTCGGGGATTTCTCAAATTTGGGCTTTGGCTCAAATTAGTTGTGGTCTTCATTGTTTCATCCTCCTACACACACTAGTGGTACGATTTCTCACTTTTGAACATATGAATTGTGAATTGTGTGTAGTTAAATTTTGGAGGAAATTGTGCATTTTGTGAATGATGATAAATAGTGTATGTTATGATAGTTCTTCACAATTTGTGCCTTGAATTGAAAATATCTTGTATAGATTGTTATGTTGGATATTTTGCAATGGTAAATGTAATTCTTATAGTGTAGAATTGACTGGGACTTGTGCATATTGTGCTTATGATTTGGTTGGAAGTGGGATAGCATTATGCTCATTTTAATTGTGTTAATTTGCATGTGTTGGTGTTGCGCTTGTATTGTGCTTACATTGTTGCTTTGGTTGAGATTTTGGTTGTGGCTTGTACTAGAGATTTGGCATATTGGCTTGATTGAACATAGTTGATATTTGTATGCAATGTTATAATGTTTAATGTAGTTAAGCTATATAAATTGAATGTTAATGTTATGAACGTACTGATGGTGGCTGAACTAGTCAGACATGACTATGATTATGGGATATAGCATATTGGATGTCTAACTATGTGAGAACCTAATGGACTTGAGATTATGGGCATGTTGAGTATAACATGGATTGTATATGCAATTGTGGTTAGGACTTGAACTAGTTGGCTTTGATTTGATTTGGTTTGTGATGTTGGTAAAACTAGTTTAAGGTTGAGTGTGATTTTGTGATTTTGCATGTATGTATATTCATGTGCATTTGACTTGTTTCTTGTGGTTGTTAGATATGGCCCCTACCAAGAGACCTGGGGCTCCTCCACGAGGTGGGCGCACTACTACTCAAATTCCACCTCCGCCGTCGGCTCCGGAGTTGAGCTCTATACCTCCTCCTCTTGATAGGTATAAGGGGTTGAACAGGAATACCAGGCCCTACGTAGAGAGGTGGGAAGCCTTGGCCAACTGCTAGCTCAAGGAGACGAGTTTTGTTGACCTGCCCACACTGGACGCGCTTGGATAACCTAGCCAGTCTAATGCCTCCTCTCCAAAGGAGGGTTTGAGGGTTTCATGGGTAAGAGTACCCCCTCCTACTGGCGATACACAATGGAGTTCCTGTCCATGATGGGGATATGCAACATGAGGGATAATAAAACATGCGAGATGTACATCACTTTTCACCTGATCATATGCCTCGAGAGATGACCATCTCCCAAGTTGAAGAAGCCTTTAGATGGAACATGGCTGAGATCTGGGCGAGGCTGGACCAACTAGCCCAGAATAGACCAATTAAGGACAACATACACTTTTGGAGTGTCATCAACATGAGGGCGAAGAACTCCCATGAAAAGATTAGTGTCATTATCCATCCTGCATTCCGTTATGTGCACAGAATTTTAGCTGGCACAGTGCTTTTTTTGGCGGAGCCGACAAATGTACTGGACAACGACATTCTCTTCTTATGGAACTTGACGAGTGAGGGATTAGGATACGTGTTATGGGCCGAGCTATTGATGAATAAGATTGTAGAAATGGTGGGGAAGCCAAAGGGGAAGATTATGGTTGGAGGCATGATCGACCTCTTAGCGGAATACCTAGGATTGGTCCCACCAGCTGATTTTCCACACTTGGGGAGGCGCACATCCTACCTTATCACTGCAGAGAGATTGGTGTGTTTGAGATGCTTGGCACCATACGGACCACATGGGTGTTTCATTAGTTATGTGGCGCCAGGAAGTTACCTTCATGGCACTTCCTCAGCCCAACATGACAAAATTGGAGTTTGATACACCCTTGGCGAACTTGCCGATTCCACCCGACTCCTCGTGCAGAGAGGAATTTCAGTGCGAGCTCAATGATCTTGGTCAAACCCCTATTCAGTGTGATGATAATAGTTTTCCTTTCACTGAGCGAGAACAGCAGCGCTCTCCACAACCTCCACCAGAGACCAAGCCTATGCGGGAGGATTATGTGCCACCTCACTACTCCCAGCCTCCGCCTGATTTCTATCAGCGTGTGATGTAGACTATATATAATGGGTTCTGCCTCCAAGACTGCATGATATTGGATCACAACGTGTTTATCTCCTAGAACTTGATCAACATGGATAAGAAGATTGGCCATCTATCAGCTCGTATCAATGAGATGCAGTCCCAAGCAGGTGGTGTCTTAGGCCCTGATCCTATAGCAGAGAGACGTAGAGCTAGAAGGCAGAGGAACACAGATTGGCTGGCTCGTTATCAGCAGCATTATTTTGGTGGTGGCCCTTCTTCCTCACAGCAGTGATTGTGAGTATTATATTCTTACCCTCTCCATACTTCGCTTTATACGCTTTTGCCCTATTTTGTCTAAATTAAGGGCAATGTATAATTTTAAGTGTGGGGAGGAGTATTTAGTGATTTCACTACTTGGTTTGGAGATGTTTTTTAGGCTTGCTACTTTTGGGATATTTCTTTTGCTTTGTTTTGGATATTTTTCCCTTTGGTTTTGGGGATGCTTTCCTTTTGATATATTTGGATAATGTTAGCTTTGATTTTTCTTAGTCTTAACATTTTGAAAGCACATTGCTACTTTTTTATTGGAAAAATTGAAAAATGTGGAAAAACAATTTAATTAGAAAATGAAAAAAATAAATAAATAGAATCCCGCTAAGTTGAAAACCCGAGAGGGCATCATAGGCAACATTGGGGGCCCGGATAGGTCAAAAATCTGAAAGGGTGACCTAGGTAAAAATGAGAGGTTAAATGTGCAAAAAAAAAGGTGAGATGAGATTTAAAGAAACATGATGTGTGGTTAGGATAAAAACCCGAAAAGGCTCCTAGGCAAAATGAGGGAAATAGAGAAAAGTAAATGTTATGTGTTGACTCACTTGCTGGTGTTAGAGACATAAAGTTGTGGTAGCCATATGGATGGATCGGGTAGCTTGAGATCTTGAAGACCTCTTGGGATCGGGAAATTTAGAGGGGAATGAAAAGTAAGTTATGAAATTCTTGATCGTTAATATACTTTTTTTAGGATGATATATTGGTATAAAGTGGAGTATGTGATTGAACTTTATACATGCTTTTAGCTTCACCTTGTACCATTGGATTTGGGATTGTCAATTTAAGATTTGGATTAGAGATATCAATGAATTGATAGGTTGATATGGTTTGGGTAGATTTAGGAATGGGGGTTATAGGAAACTTCTCATTTGATCTTAACGTTGTGATGTGTGATATTGAGAGTTTTGTGAGGTATTTACTTGGGGGAATAGTATCTAGGATGTGGATACATCAATTCCTTCGTGTGCTTGGGTATTTTCTTACTCGAGGGCGAGTAATATTTAAGTGTGGGGAGGTTTGATGTGTCCATTTTATGTGCATAATTTAGTACTTTTTGGGATCACTTTTGTGCTCTTTTGTTATCAAGAGCTAGTGTTTTACCTCAAAATTCTCTTTGGAGAGGTAAGAGCGACTTTACGCTCTTTTACAACTTCTAAGTGAATTTTTTTTGCAAAGGAAGAACAAGGAGACTTGAAGACCAGAGGTTGTTAATGATCACATTTGAATGCTTTGAAGACTTGCTTCAAAGATTTGAAGACTTAAAGACCAGAGGCCTTTGAAGATCATCTTTTGAAGACTTTGAAGACTTGAAGAATGAGCGGGATTATTGTGGAGAAGAGTGCTTCCTGCAAGAAGAAGATAAGAAGACAAGGGTGGGTTCTGGCGCCCGTCGTGAGTCGTGACTCATGGGTGGCCAGAATCCAACCTTATCATTTTTGTAGTATAAATAGCACTCTCTTTCCTCTCATTTATAACTTCTTCTCCACCCAAAATCGGTACTATTCTACCCTAGGTTTCCACCATTTTCATCTTTGATTTCTCTTGTTTTATGTTTTGTTTGTTAGCATTAATTAGTATGAACTCTAGTAGCTAAATCTAGTTCTTGAGTGCAATTGTTTGAAGCTTCCAAACTTATGTGGTGAGATTCTCTATTTTCTTATTTATGAACACGTGTTTGAGAGCATTTATTATGCCATTAATGTTGTGTTTTGCCTCATTTATACCATGGGTTGTTTAATTATATGAAATGTTTGTATGATTGAAGTGTTAGGGTGTTAGGAAAATTGCAAATTTCTTGACTCGTTCCACATGAAATCCAAAAGCATTGATTTAGAACTTCTTGTGTATAATATGTGTCGATTATTGCTAGATAATTATGTTACTGTGGATTGTTCTCATATTTTTCCCATAGATACAAAGAAAGGATGAACCTTGAATGTGGTTTGTTCTAGGGTTAACCTGGTAAATGCTTTGTTTTGTTAAATGACTATGTCTTTGGTAGAAGGCCTGTTGTTATCAAACCTATGGTCCTTTGTCTGAAATCCCATTGATGAAATACCTCTATGGTGTTGTTTTCTTAGGGTGATCATTAATGAGGTTTGCAAATGGTCGTTGTTTGTCTTTGCAAACTACTATTAAGAAGAAATTCTTGTTGATCTTCGAATGAGAAGTGATAACATTTACCATAGACAATAAATGTAATTGAATGAGTGAATGAATCTATGATCTATAGAAAGTTTTTAAGTGAAAGTTTATTTCCCCCAAGGCTCCGTTAATTGTTCTTTTAATCATCTATTTAGTTGTTGTTGCATGATTAGCATAGTTCTCTTGCTTTGCTAATTGTAGTCTTTCAAATTTAAAACTTAGGACAAAAAACCAACCAACCCCCTCCCCCCCCTTTTACAGGCTTTTATATGTATGTATATATGCTTATATCTAGTATTTTTCTCATTTATATGTTTAAACATTTTGAAAGATCCCTCTTCTTGTGGATGACCCCGACATTCCATTATCTACTTAATTGTATATACGAGGCATTAGGGCTTATAAATATAACTTTGAGAGGTATGCAACGACTTCCCAAATTTTGGCGCCACTGCCGGGGAAGAACCGTTTATTTTTAAGTGTTGGGGCATATTTTGTTGCATATTAGCTAGTTGTTTTTATTTTCCCCTTCTTGGTGGTTGGTTTTGTTCAGAGTAGGTATTGTTTGAGTTCTTAATGAATTTTTATCGGGAATCCTTGCAATATGGAACGTCTCACCTTGAAGGAACTCGTGATGAGAAAGGCTTAATAAGCAAGGTTTTGTTGGATGTATCATTCCAACCATGCCACCGAGTCTTGCTATTTGTTGAGAGGGGAGCACTATAAGGAGGAAAGAACCTTTGGTTTCCAAAAATAAGGGTATTATGATGAGTACTACCAAGAGGTTTGAGATGTTGGTTTTCAAGGCCAAGAAGCTTTAGAGTGGTATCCATACCACGACTCTTACAATCCGAATTGGAGTGGTAAACAGGATTGGTGTTATGAGAATTAGCCGGGAAAAAAAAATACGAGCAAAATAGTTATCCCCCACCACCATACACCATACCCGAAGACCAAGCCCTAGAAGAAGTTCTAAGTTTGACAAATGAGAAGATCATGAATGCAATAGAAAACTTAAACATCTGAGCCAAGACTAATAAAGAATTGGAAACTCAAATCCTCTAGTCTTGAGGCTTTGGAGGGGCATGTGAGCAATTTATTTGGTGACTCAAATGGTGGTGACTAGAATGGAAGCTCGTTATTCAAAAGATACACCATCCCAAGTCGAACTCGAAGATTCGGTGAATGAGGTCAACTTCAGAAATGTGTTTGAGTTCGAAGGGGATGAGGAGTCGGTTGTGGAAGACAAAGAAGTGGAGGAAGATATAATTGTGAAACATTTATAATTCTTAGCATCATCACCCCTACCCCCACCTAGTGAACCAACTCCACCATTTTTGGAAGTTTTGAGGGAGATAATAAAGGAGCCAGAAGACCATCCCAAGCCTCCTAACCACCCAACTCCTTTTAAACCATCTCCACACCCACAAGACTTTCCTCTTGAAAGTTTTGTACACCACCTCTCTACTTTTGGATGCTCATGGTGAAGGGGTTCAAATCTTCACCATATGGATAACATTAGGATTGTGCCGACGACCTTAAAATTACGGAGCTTCTCGGGAGGCAACCCGATCTTTTATGTAAAGTTGGTGTTTTTCTTTTCTTGAAAAAAGAATCTTCAACCGTGTTGTCAAACCCTTAACCAAAACTTAAATAATACCACCACAAAAAACCACTACCAAAACCACCATCAAGGAGTATTAGTAGTTGTTGTCTTTCGTGAGTGTTGATTGGAATTCGCATAGTTCTGGCTTCGTAGTGGATGGATCAAAGTTGCATGTTGGGTGGAGTTCAAGAACATAGAGGGGAGAACATTCATTGAGGAGTAAGCATTGCCATCAGCGGGAAAGACCTTCAAGGTCCCAGTTGTAAGTATATTTTCTTTCTCCCTTATTTCTTTATCTTGTCTTTTTTCTCATTGAAGACAATGTGTGTTTCAAGTGTGAGGAGGTAAAGAGGATTATATCTCTTTTTATTGTATTTTAGTGTGCATATGCTCCACTTTGATTTGTTTTGTTTGAAAAAAAAAGAAAAAAAATTCCCGCTAAGTGAAAACCCAATGGGGAAACTTAGGCAAAAGTGGGAGGTCCGGATAGGTTAAAAACTCGAAAGGGCAGCCTAGGCAAAAATGAGAGGCTATGTGGTATCGAAAATGGTGAGGGTGAACATTGAAAATGAAAAATGTGTGAAGCTAGGATGAAAATCCGAGAGGGCTCCTGGTCATAATGAGAGAAAATGAGAGAAATTAAAAATATTTATGCTTCTCTTGATTTGTCCATGAGGTGGCTTTTTGGGTTAAGTAAGTTAGCTTGGCATTGTATGTATACCTCACTTTTGTTATGGTTTTTTTGTTGTTTCGATTATCTTAAACTTTGAGAAGTGAGAGTTTGAGAGATTCTTATGTCTTGGAGGTTAGGGTAGTCTAGGAATATGATAATGGATGTTTTCAGAAAAAATTTGCATGCTAGTTTACACTTTGATCTTTGCTTGTTCTTTTTTACTCAAGGATGAGCAATGGTTTAAGTGTGGGGAGATTTGATGAGACATCTAATGCATGTATTTTCCAAATAATTTAACATCTCTTTTGTCATCTATTGGTTGTAAGATTGCTAGATTTAGCTAGGTTTACATCATAAGGGGTTTAGATGACCATTTTTGGTTTTCATATCTAAATCCTTCATTTTGTAACCTATGTGTAGTCTAGTGGATTTTTGGTCCTTACGAGCATCTAGATTCCTTTTTTTTGTAAGCTTAATTTGTAGATTGCTTGTGAGCACTTAGGAGTGGTTTAGTGAAGGCCATTGAAAAGGATGGAAGAAGATGGAAGACCACATACAAAGTGGTAGAAGATAAAGTGAAGAAAGGATAGCAAAGCAAAGGGTGAAGAATGATCTATGTTTTGAAGCAGATTTCTGAGAATTTTCCAAGAGGAATCAGCCTCGAAGAATGGAACCATTGGATTTGTCTTCTCGAGTACTATAAAATTGACTATAAGAACTCCCAAAAGGGATCAACGGTTCACCCACCTAGAGGAATCAAAACAAAACTTGAATTTTTTCCATCGCGACTCACAAAAAGTTGACCAGAGAGCTCACAATTTTCCTGATCTGGTCACGACTCACGTCAGAGGCGTCGTAACTCGCAATAATTACCCTGAAACTTGCTTTTACTCCCTTTTTTCTAGTATTATAAATATCTTTTCACCCCCTTCATCCCCAACTCTCTAAGCCTGACTTGGGGGCTCCAAAACCCTAGTTTTTTTTACCATTTTCTTCCATTTCTTCTTCTTTCTTTGTAGATCTTTGTTCTATGTTATGGGTTTTGATTATCTAGCTTAGTTTTGTACTTTGGAGCAATTGATTGAGAATTCCTTGCTAATGTCTTGAGAATCATTTCTATCTATCTATTGTTTTCTCTATTGTGCATTTATTGAGCTTTGAATATGGATTGTTGATATGTCCATTTTATGTGCATAATTTAGTACTTTTTGGGGTCACTTTTGTGCTCTTTTATTATCAAGAGCTTGTGTTTTACCTTGAAATTATCTTAGGAGAGGTAAGAGAAACTTTACGCTCTTTCACCTCTTCTAAATGGATTTTGCATGACAAAAGAAGAACATGAAAGCTTGAAGACCAGAAGCCATTAAAAGATCACTTCTCGGAGACTTTGAAGACTTGCTTCGAAGACACAGAGACTTGAAGACCGGTGGCCGTCGAAGACCATTTTTGAAGACTTTGAAGACTTTCTTCAAAGAGTTGAACACTTATAAAATGAGTGGAATCATTGTGAAGATAAGTGTTCACCACAAGAAGAGGGAAAGAAAATAAGGTTAAGTTATGGTGCCTGCCGCGAGCTGCGACCAACCCGCCACGAGCCGCGACCAACCCTCCGCGAGCCGCGACCAACCCACCGCGAGCCGCGACCAACCCGCCACGAGCCGCGACCAACCCGCCGCGAGCTCGACCAACCCACCGCGAGCCGCGACCAACGGGTGCCCACAACCTAACCTTATCCTTTTTGTACTATAAATATCACTCTTTTTCCTCTCATTCACATCTGTTCTTCCTGCATTTTGGGTACTGTTTCTAACCCTAGGTTCTTCCATTTTTCATCTTTAAAGTCTCTTTTATTATGTTTGGTTTGTTAGCTTTAATTAGTATGAACTCTTGTAGCTAAATCTAGTTCTTTAGAGCAACTGATTGAAGCTTCCAACGTTATATAGTAAGATTCTATATTTGCTCATTTATAAACATTTATTGGAGGGCATTTATTATGTCATTAATGTTGTGTTTTACCTCATTTATACTATGAGTTGTTTGAGTATATGAAATGTTTGTATGATTGAAATGTTAGAGTGTTAGGAAAGTTGCAAATTTCTTAATTCATTTGATATGAAATCCAAAAGCAAGGATTTAGAACTTCTTGTGCATAATGTGTGGTAATTCTTGCTAGATGAGTATTTTAATGTGGTTTGTTTTCATATTTTTCATATAGATGCAAAGAAAGGTTGAACCTTGAATGTTGTTTCTTCTAAGTTTAACCTAATAAATGCTTTGTTTGGTTAAATGAATATGTCTTTGGTAGAAGGCTTGTTGTTATCAAATGTATTGTCCTTTGGGAGAAATGCCATTGATGAAATACCCCTATGATGTTGTTTGTCTTTGGTGATCATCAATGAGGTCTGCAAATGGTCGTTGTTTGTCTTTGGAAACTACTCTTAAGGAGGAATGAATGTTGATCTTTGAATGAGAAGTGATAACATTCCCCATAGACAATAAATGAAACTGAATGAGTGAATGAATTAGTGAGCTATAAAAGTTTTGAAGTGGAAGTCGATTGCCCCAAAGGCTCCGTTAATTACCATTTGCATCGTATCTTTAGTTGTATTGCATGATTAGCATAGTTCACTCGCTTTGATAATTTTTGTCTTTCAATTTGATAACTTAGGCTCCAAAACCAACCAACCCCCCCCCCCCTTTGTTTACATGCTTTTATATGTATGTATGTATGTATATGCCTAGAATGTTTCTCCTATATATGTTTAAACGCTTAAAAAGATCCCTCTTCTCATGGACGACCCCCACTTGCCATTATCCACTAAATTGTAGATAGGAAGCATTAGGGCTTAAAAGTATTAACTTTGAGAGCTACGGCGACGACCTCCCAAATTTTGGCACCGTTGTCGGGGAAGAGGAATTTATTTTTAAGTGTTTGGGCATATTATGTGTGATTATATGCTAATTGTAAATATTTGTTAGTTTGCTTTTATTTTGATGTATTAGTTGATTTGCCTTTTTCACTTGGCTTGGTGATGTATTGTTCGAGTTCTTGGTGTATGGTTCGTACGCGATCCTCTTTACAAGAACCCCTACACTACGACCCCAACTTAAGAGTTCAAATTGAGATGGGCTAGGAGGATTTCTTTGGAAAGTGTGAAAAACACCCCTCCTAGTGACCATTTTTTGGATACCTCTTCCTCAATCGAACATCAACTTGAGCACGAAGTTCAGCATCCGGGAGGGGGACCTCAACATCCCCTTATAGGGCAAGCATTGTTAAGAGACATCATGGCGAGCTCCTCAACATACCTCTTCCTGCGTGGCGAGCTCCGGTGACTCTAATTTTTGTATAATATGTAAATATAACCATATATGTTGGAGAAAGTGCAAATATAACTCTGGGTTATTTTTTTAGTGCAAATATAACCCTAACTATTATACATAAGTACAAATATAACCCTAAAGCCATTATTCTGGCATTGACTGGCCATTTCCAGCTATTGATCGATTGAAAATGACCAAAACGCCTTTTAGGCAAACAAACAAAATCTAAAAGACAAAAATGCCCATTAAGCTTTCTAAAATGACCACCGCCTCCTCCTTAGCTCCTCCGACCACCACCAAATCACTGCTGATACTGACCACCACCACCGACCGCTAACGCCAACAACCACCACGATCCACCACCACCCCGATTGCCACAGTCAACCATCGATGACCCCAACATAATTGGTGTGTTGACCACCACCATCGCTGATGTCTACAATGAATAATCGTGGACCACCGATTACAACCACCACCAACCATGTAACCACCTGTGTTAACCATTGATGATGACCACCATCACTTTGATGCCAATCTCCGAAGATAACCACCACCCTGGTTGCTGAGTTTGACCAGCACCACCTTCGACCGACGACGAATTCTACCACCACCACCTCTTCTGCCCATCGACGGGATTATATCTGGGTTTTGATTGAGATGGCCCTAAATACCCCAATGACAGATTATTTACCAGCACATTCACTCAGATATAGACGTCTCTGACCACCGGTGACGATGCGCTTCATTCCACCGGCGACAACGCACCATCCCTCACTACAACAAGAATTGGCCACGCGCCACCTCTTCGGCCCTAGCCTCCCACAGCCCCATCCCAACCCTCCACCAAAACCCTAGCCCCATGCAACCTCCACCACGATTGGCTACCATTTCCGGCACCATTCAGCCAAGCACCAGAAAATTGAGACCCTCCCCCTCCATTAAAGATAGTTTTCAAAATCAAGACCCATCTCCTCCAACCTACCACCCCTACCACTCCAATATCACCATCCCACGGCCAGGTCCAACAGTAGAGTGGCGGGGACGAGAATTAGGAGAAGAATGAAAAAAGAGAACGGAGAAGAGGAAAAAAAAAGAAGCGAAGAAGCGAAAGAAAGAAAATAGCAAAGTAGCGGTGACAAAGAAAGAGAATGAAGAAGAGGAAATGAAAGAGAAACAAAGAAGCTGGGGACAAGAAAAGAAAATGAAGAAAAAAAAAGGTGTAAATGGAAAATTTTCATTTTTATTGAGGGGTAAATTTGTCTCTTTAACATAATCCAATCTAAATTTGCCGGAGAAGGTTATATTTGCACATAACCTTAATATCTAGGGTTATATTTGTACTTTCAATTATCGTGGTGTTATATCTATACTTTCGTCAATTATTTAGGTTTATACATGCACTTTGCTCTTATTTTTAATATATTTTGTAATTCATACCAATAGATATTCTCTGTTTGTAATCTGATTCCGTTAGATTGTAAATCATGTCTTTAATCCTCTTGCATATTCTAATCCTAATGTAATTGTGGATGATTTGGTCTTTGAATTGAGCTATGATATCTTTCCAGAAAGCTTTTGCCCATGAACTAACGAAAACAAAATCGACATCGATTATGCTTTCGGTTGTATTTTTCAATTCCAGAAATATCATCGTGCGTCATTACACTCGCATCGTTCATATTTTTACTGCAATTTGAAATAAAAAATCAGTTGCGATGCCGCTCACTATTCGTAGCTATTTTTACTACAGTTTGTATTGGGTGGGATGTTGCACCTGATTCAGTCATTCACAATATTTTCTTCGGTTGTGAACCGTGGTAAGAAGTATACTTTTTACTATGACTACATTTACCTTGGTTTTTTCTGGGCTGAAGATCGAGGTAAAAACTCCTACAAATCCGAGGTAAAAGGTGTTGTTTCTTGTAGTGCGGACACCTTATTCTTCGAGGTCATAGAAGCTGGGGGGCAGTTGTCTTCAAGGTCATCATGATGCGAGTTGATTAAGTTTATTGCAATTTATGTTCTTTTTTAACCGATGAAAAAAAAATTATATACTTCGAAAAAAAATAATAACCGTGGTAAAAAAACTTTTTACTTCGGTTATTTGACCTAAGCCTAAAAATTGAGGTAAATGGTCAAAGTAATATGTTTTTTTTCCTTGTAGTGTATTGGAGGTATTAGAATTGGAGACACCATAATTTATATATGTTGAGCTCTATTTAAATAGCAGGAGACGCCAATAAAAACCACCAAAGTTGCACCACCAATGAACCACCATTAGTGAAGTCGAGGGAATGCAACAACCAGAATCGTGAAACAGCTCTCAGTAAAATCTCGAAAGAACTCTCAGTACTGAAAAAATGCTCTCTGGAGAAAAGAAAGGGCGATGCCCTTCTACTATTCATCGTAGTCCCTTTTCTTCAAGTTTCTCCTCTATGATTCTGAGTTTTCGGCGATGTTGGATTCCTCGCCGAGTAACTTTCGATGTATGATTTGTTCTTGAATTTGAAGATTTGATTTTTGGATCTTGGATTTTTGGATGAAGATCTGCCTTTTCGATCTTGTCGGGCATCGCCGTTGATTTGCTTGCACCATGGAGGAGGACAGATTCATGTTCGGACTTGAAGTATGGTTGATGATTTCGATCTTCAATCTTGTTTGTTGATGGAGATGATTAAATGAAGATCTATAATTGTTCCAGGTAAGTTTTAATCTTTCGTTGATAGATCTAATCTGGATGATGGATGAGGGGTTTATTTATGATGAATCTGTGTGGATTTGTATGGAAGATTATTTGTTTATGGTGGATAGTTTATGTGATGTTTATGTTAGGATTGGGAGTAGAGATGAATTTGAGGCATGAAAGAAATTTAGTATTCAGAAGAGTTCATGATGGATTCGATGAGAGGGCAATCGTGTGATCAGATCACGGCATCCGCCCTGCCATGGTTGTTTGTTTTAATTGGAATTTTTTACCAGATTGCTATGTTTTATGCCAAGAATTCCAATTTATTTCTTTGTCTGATGAACACTCATATGGAATTCAAGATTTTGGGAGCTTGAATGTTATTGTCAGATGGGATTGATGTTTTGGGATAAGTCGGATTCAAGACATATGCTTGGAGATAATTGGTTAAATTGGAATCATCAACGACGATTCGCCCAAGGTATTTTCCTCGCTGTCTCAATCTCATGATAATGCCCAAATCTAGATGAATGGAGGAGTATATGTTTCGTAAAGGATGGATTATTTGGAGGATGAAGGTTCGAATTTTCCGATCGGGTTCGCCGGAAAAATATTTTTCCGGCGAGTTATAATGCTTATTTTGCCTCGAAGGATTCAGATTTCATTTGTTATGTATTATCCAATCGGAAAAACAATTTTGAAATTTCAGATTTATGTTTAATTTGGATGTTGGAGTTTTGAATTTTCCAATTATAGGTTCGCAGGAAAATCGCTATTCTGGCTCGGGTAATGCATGTATTAGCCTCGATTCTCTATCCCTAGACTCGGATTCATAGTCTTCATGCTTGAGGGACATTTCACGGATGGAAAAGGGAATAAAGGAATGTTGATATGGTGGGTTTTGCTCATCGAAAAAACATGAATCCGGCAAGGTGAATGGCATTTTTTGGCCGGAGTACACAGTCTCAGATTTGGGGGAATGAAATTCCTCATTTTAGGTGCTAAATCATGTCAAAAATGCACAAGGGAGGAATGCCCAGATTTAGGAGGAAAGTTTTGGCAAATTTTTGTAGATTCCGGCAATTTTCTTGGATTCCAGCGGTTCATCGTCGCTGAAAAGCCGCAAATTCGGCGATCACCCATTTTTGTGCACCGCCGGGTCACTGTACCCGAGCGAGAAAATGGGTCAGCACCTCCCTAGGGTTCTGACCCGGTCTGAGGTGGTATGGGTCTTAGACCCGCTAAAGGAGGCGGCCGGGTCAAGGTTTAAACCCTAGCGGTTAGGGTCCTGGGCCGAGCTGCTGGGCCGAAAGAAATAGAGATGTTGGGCCGAAAAGGAAAAAGATGGCTAAATAAATAAAAGAGGAAACGGGTCCTCTTATAACCCGGTTTATTCCCGGTTTAGACCCATTTTTGTACCAATCATGTGGGCTTTTTTTTTAATGAAACCATCCGGAGATGGAGGGGAATTTTATTTGGCCCCCCTAAACCATTAAAGAGAACATTCACAAAATACAGGTAGCTGTCGCTAAGTTTGGATCATATGAGATACATATGAGAGTTGAAACACCCTCGAACCAACCTTAGTTAATTCCAAGAGAATAGTACTAACCTATGTTAGTGTGCAGGAAAAAGGAGTAGACTTGCTAAGAATTGAAAATCTATACTGGCCTGAAACAACCTACTATTTCGAGGGGTCGAAAACACCCCTCAAGGTCTCGAGGCAATACCGGCCTTTGGGGTCTCGAACTGCGAGGAAAAACCTCGAGGGCTTGAACCACCCGTCGAGGTCTCGAAAACACTTTATCAGCCGTAATCTGCCACAGCCCCTGGAGGACTCGAACCGCAAATCTGTCAAAGCCCATTTAGGATACGATCCACCATTTGCGAGGTCTCGAAACACCCCTCGAGGTCTCGAACCACCACTCGAGGTCTCAAACCATCCCTCGGGGTCTCGAAACACCCCTCGAGGTCTCAAACCACCAAAAAAACACTCCTCGATCCACCATGTGCGAGGTCTCGATCCACTCAGAAAAATGCGTCGAGGTCCCAAACCACCCCTCGAGGCCTCGAACCATCCCTCGCGGTCTCGAAACACCCCTCGAGGTCTCGAACCGCCAAAAAAACACTCCTCGATCCACCATGTGCGAGGTCTCGATGTCTCAAAACCCTTTAGGTCCCGAAACCCTTTAGTTCCCGAAACCACCCCTCGAGGTCACGAACCCCCTCGAGGTCTCGAACCATCTGATCAGCCAAAATCTATGCAGTAGGTTTCTGTGTTCACCCAATAACTTTAGCTCTGTACCCTCGAACAATTTAGTGATCGTATAAAACGAAGCACAATTTAGTCAAAAGGTGGAGCTAGAATTAAAAAGTGAGCTGGAAAGGAGAAACTCCTAAGTCAGAAATTGATCTTTGGCATTCGTCATAAGGAACAAATGTGGCAATCTGGAAACTAGTTGTAAAGAAAGCTGAGTGTGGAAATATCTTCTGAACTGGAAATTGATCTTTGGAATGTAGTCCCAGCAAAGCTCATCATGGTCAGCATCCCGGATCCTCTCAGCTTGAATAGATCTTCTCAGTCATGGTGAACTTGAAAGGATCTTCTTAGTCAGAGGTATGCACCTGTCAGAAAACAAGTAAGATCAGTAGCATCCGTTTAAGTTGCAATTCTGATAGTAAGTACACCAATCTGATCGAGTCTAATCAGTCCCTGTACAGTGTTAGATAGGGAACTAAAAGATAGGTTTGAACAAGATTGAGCTTGGAGGCATGATTTTGCTATGCTAATAGCATCTTGGTTAGCTTGTCTATATGCATGCGTTAGGGTAATATCATTCAGAAGAAGGTTAATGTCATCAGCTAACTGGAACAATGTTCAATGAGCAGTTGATGGGTTCAGAACAAAGGAGACTGCATTAAGACAATCAGATTCAATACATATAGAAACTGAATAGCATGCAACTAGCAGCCTCTGAAGAGCAAATAAAATTGCCCTAAGTTCTGCTTCTAGAGGAGTTTCAGCATTTGTATACTTCCTGTGTGCATCAATGAAACCACCTCTATTATCTCTGATGATCATACCAAGCCCACACGTTTTAGAAAGACCACACCATGTAGCATCAACATTAACTTTAAAACCTATGCACGGTTTAGACCAAGCAATTTAAAAAAAATTTTGGCTTAGGGGCAGATTTGATTAGAGGAAGAAAGGAGTGATCTGCAATACCCAAGTCAAAAACAGAAGAAACATAAACAGGTTTAGCACTGAAAGAATAGAAGATCTGATCCCTGATCTGTGAAACAACAAAGCTGGTCAGTGGAGGCACATTGTCATACAGATATTTATTCCTGACTTTCCAGAGGTTCCAGCAAGTTATTGAAGGTGCTAATTTAATGATCAAGGAATGTAAAGAGCTGAGGCCAGAATATGTGAGGTTGCATGACAGTCATTTCCATATGGATGGAAAAATTCTATCCCTAATACCCATAAACTCATGCACTGTCTTCCAAATGTGAATGGCAAAAGGACAGGAATTAAACAAATGATCTAGAGGTTCCTCATGCTGATAGCATATACAACATCTTGAAGGCATGCAAAAACTCATATTTTTCAAAACATTATCTAACGGGAGGAAAGAGTTAATCAATCTCCACATGAAAACTAAGACTTTCTATTAAACCGTTGGATTCCAGAGGTGCTGAATTGAGGCAATATTACCTCTTTGTGATCTGAGCAATTGATATGTAGAGTGAAAGGAGAATCTCCCTTTTTGTCAGGTTTCCATATTAACCTATCCTGTCTATGTGGAGAGAGTGTTGCACCCTGCAAAAGAGAGACAGCATTAGGTGAGAGAAAAGGGGAGATTTTAGGAAGAAGAGTGTCCTTGTGAAAGATGAAATTAGCCACTGTACAGTCAGTTGGAATTTCAATAAGACTCTGGTCATACAGATCCATAACAGGACATAAGTCCAGCCAGTCGGATGACCAAAAATTAAATGAACCTGTACCAACTATCACTCTAGAATGAGACTCAGCCCATGCATTAACATAGCAAATTCTTTTCCAATTTGATGAGGTTCTAAAGGAGGGTGGCAGAGAAGCAATAAAATGGGTCCATGGGGCATTAGCAATTTGATATTTCCACCACAATTTTACTGAGCATGTGGTAATGATGGTGGGAATTAATCTGAAACCTAGGCTATTTTGGTTAATGGGATAGCAGAGAGCATCCCATTTCCTCCATGCCCTTTTGGGTTTCAGATCCTGCACCCCCCAGAAAAATCTACTCAGTTTTCTCTCCACGGTGTGAATAATCTCCTTTGAAGGTTTCAGAACAGACCAAATATGCTGTGGAGTAGAATAAATACATGACTGAATGAGAGTTATTTTTCCCCCAATTGATAGCCACTTATTTTTCCAACTATTTAACCTAGAATCAATCTGTTCCATTAATGGTTGGAAAAAATATTTTTTTTGCAAATCCATGAAAGATGGGGACACCTAAGTATTTAAAAGGAAGTTTACCAATTTTCATGCCAAGAATTGTCCTAACAGAGGTAATTTGATGAACAGAAGCATGCCTACTAATGAAAATATCACTCTTGTTGTAGTTTATCTTTTGGCCAGTAGTATCCTCAAACTTAGATAAGAAGGCTTTAAACCTAATCAAAGTTTGAGTATTGGCTTTAAGAAAAACCACCGTATGAAGAGCCTGACCAGGTAAATCATAGTAGGCTAGCTTACCATTTTGAAAAATAAAAGCTAAGCTCCTGCTAAATGCTTCTGAAAAAATATTGAACAAGAAAGGAGAGAGAGGATCACCTTGTTTAAGACCTCTTGATGCTTGGAAAAAACCAACAGGCTTACCATTTATCATAATTGAGAACCATGACTGTGATAGATTCTTCATAATACTAAAAATGAATTTAGCATGGAAACCAAATTTAGCTAGGACACAATATAGAAAGGACCACTTAACTCTATCAAATGCTTTCCTGAGGTCTAGTTTAACAATACAATTAGGAGTTCTATTTTTCCTGTGCAAGAATATGACCATTTCTTGAAGGTAGAGAACATTATCAGAGCTATCTCTTCCTTTAAGAAAGGCAGTTTGCTGTGGAGAGATAATCCTGGGCATAAGGGGTTTAAGTCTTTCCATAAGCACCTTAGAGCAGATTTTATTCACAACATTAGAAAGACTTATTGACCTATAATCATCGAAAGACACGAGAATATCCTTTTTAGGGATAATTGTGATCCAAGTGTTGCCGATACCCCTAGGAATGTTGCTGCTAGATAAAAAATCATGTACTACAGACAATAAATCATTGGCAATGACATCCCATGATTTGATATAGAAAATGGGAGTGAATCCATCAGGACCAGGAGTTCCATTTCTGTTCAGGCTAAAAACTATTTCTTTAAGCTCAGAAAGTACAACAGGTTCTAGCAATTTAGCATTGTCTTCACTGTTGATCAATCATGTGGGTTGAATTCAAGGAGTTTTGGGCCTAATTAAATAAAGTAATTTTCAACCTACATGGATGCTTTTGTGATCCGGAATTGACACAAGTTTTCCCCTACTTGACCTGTGTGTTCGGAGAATAAATGGGCTGAAAAGGTGCTTCTGGCCTGATAAATTAAAGGGACATTTTCCCTTTGTTTTGGACCGAAATTGCTTCATTTTTGGCCTCTAGTTTGTGGATTTTTGTTGAGTTTTGGCATTCTCTTCAGGTTGAAATTGTATTTGGCAGATGTATGAGTTTTTCCATGCTTTCATTGCACATTTTCCCCTTCGAAATACTTGTGCGCTATGGCCGATGAGGGTGGGAGAGCAGCCTTTCTTCATTTGGTTGCACGGCCATAGGAGTTGGGTAGTGGGTTAATTAATTAGCGTACGCGAAATTAATTAACCCACTGGTAGTCGTTACTTGGACTTGACGGTTATCACGTGTTCTATACTCGCGCTACACTTTGTGTTAAATTAGCATATAGCTGTCCATTTGCTTAAAATGGAGTGGGCAATTACATAATCGCCAGGTTTGACGCACGCCGTATAAGTTGTGTCTATTCTCTCCATCACTACGGGGGTAATTTTTGGGGGGATCCACAAGAGTTATAGGCACCGGCTATGAACACTCTTTCCCTCTAAAATAGCCTCGGTTCACACAACGAGAATGTTTGAAGGCCAATAACACCCATCTTTCTTCACCTTAGGGGTGTATATGGTAGAAGCTGCTCCTCCATTGGCGGTCCTAGCTTCACTCGGATTCAGCACCACCATCACACCATGGCGACCATTCAAGACCTCAGTACACCACACCCGGCTGCGCTATTTTGTTTACCACTGGTGGCTTCTTCATCACCCTTTCTTCAAGAACCGAGACCCAAGTCTTGGCTGCAATGAGGATATCATATAAAGAGCCAGTACACATTTCTAGTTGCTATATATAGGTCTAGATTCACGCATACATCTGGACTTGCATTTATTTCTCTGGGCTTAGCACTATCTAGCTTAGGGTTAGCAGTTTCTTTAAGGGTGGGGGGGGGGGGGACCCCATTAGGGTATCCCCTCCCTCGCTTCTCGGTTTTATACTAGGTTTCATCATTTAGCCTAGGGTTTGCATTACTCTGTATTTGGTAAGGTCGCCGGTACCTTTATGGGGCCCTACCGCGGATGTTTCACCGCATTTTCTATTTACCGTATTTACAGAGGGAGTGCAACAACCAAAATAACACTATCATAAATCACTTGCAACCTGATAAACCACCAACACAGTTGCACAATTTCGAATAATCCCTATCAAGTATTGCTCTGAAATTATGAATTTTTGACAACAATGTAGTTTGAATTTTGATTTTTTTTTTTTTAGATTAAACCATCCTAATAGATGGGGGGATTATATTTGGCTCCCCAAACCGTAGAATTTTGAACTCTATTAAATATTTGATCGAATAACCGCCTAACTAAGAAAGAACCAATTGTAAAATAATTTCGGTGGTTGAATGTATATTCTATTTGAGAACCATCAATAATATTGGCAGCATACTGTCGGCCGAATTTTTTTCTACTTTGAAGCATACTGCCAGACTATTTAATAACGGTCTTTTTTAGAACCATCAATATTATTGGCAACAAAATTTCGCCCAGTTCTATTTCTGTTTTGAAGCATACTGCCTGACTATTTAATAACCGTCTTTTTTAAAAATTTGAATGCAACATAATTAGGTGATGTCAATTATACCAACGGCCCCATCTCATTTGGGAGATGGTCCATACCATATTAAAAGGAGAAAATATTCACAGTGTTACTCGATTTTAATTGAAATTTATAGTTTTTTTTATTAAATTAAAACATCTTATAGAGATGTAGGAGATTTTTCGACACCCTAAATTTTGTAAAGAAATAGTAAATTACAAATGAAGTATGTAATACAATTCATAGTGTCTATATGCCTCCACTCCACCCCTGTTCTCACATATCGTAGACCGAATTAGGAAAGGAAATAAGAATGAATGTTGTATATGAAAGTACATATATGCAAGATCACCAATCTACAGAATTGATACCTTATTTTACAGTTTGGTGCGTCTTTTTTTTTTAAGTTGATCGAGTTTAGAGGGTTCCCAGTACTTTTCTATGAAACATCAATTGTTGTCCAGGCAAGGCTTACATCAAGCGGTTCCCGTAGGTTTACATCAGATGAGATAAATCCATTTACATTGAGACACTAGCTAAATATTTCAATTCTAATCTAAGACCTCAATGACTAATAGAGAAAGATACACAAAGGCACTAATCGATATTGCAATACTAATCAAACATCAATGTGGCAATGCGGTGAGAAGGTTACATCAAGGATAAGTGGCTTTCACTGTGCAGTCTTAGTGTAACCACAATATCATCACTGAACACTGTTCCTACGTGCGATTTTCGTGCGATTCACACACTAACAACACGGTTCTTCTTCCTCATCCCAAATTTCACTAAAAACGGTCTTATTTACTACTCCTAATTACTGTCACTGGTTGCCGATCATGGCGTCTCCGACGCCAATCCCACCTCCCGATCCTACGCTTCCCGTTCACAAAAGCTTTCTTCAAGCTCTCAACACAAAACACTCCCCGCTTCTATCATCACTCCCCGATACTCCAAATTTGCATCCTATCACGGAATTTAAGGGCAAGATAGCCTACATCCTTCCCCCGGAGGAAGGCGATCTTCTAGCCTCACACTATCAGAATGCCCTCGTCGGAAAGTTTAATCGGGGGAAACCCCCTATGGATACTCTACAGTTGGCTTTCAAATCAATTGGTTTCAAATCAAAATTTCAACTAGGTTCCATTGATTATCGCCATGTTCTTATCCATTTTCAGGAAAGCGAGGATTATCAAAGATGCTGGATGAAAGGCCAATGGATGATTCAAGGATCGACTATGAAGGTTCAGAAGTGGTCTCCAGACTTCTCACCAACCGTGGAATCTTCCATTGTTCCTGCTTGGGTAACAGTACACAAACTACCTATTCATTTTTACAATACTTCTGCAATTATTGGTATTAGCAGCCAGATAGGTAGATACCTTAAGATGGATGCAGCCACAAAAACCTTAACTAGACCCTCTGGCATCAAAGTATGTGTCGAGATTGATCTATTATCTCAGCTCCCTCCTACTATTGTGGTAGGAATTGGTAACAAGGTAGCGGAATATCCTATTGAATATGATGACTTGCCAACATACTGCTCTCATTGTAGGATAATAGGTCACAGTCAGACTAATTGTAATTTCCTGCATCCAGAGTGGAGAAAAAAGAATACTAACAAAACTGAAGTCAATAAGCGTAAGGAGAGTAAATATCCAGTACATGTTGACACTCAGGCAGGCTTAGAATCCCCTCCAAAAGAAAGAATAAACATAGAGGGATCCTCAACTCTATTTGTCTCACAAAAAGAGAAAGATTTTCAAACTCAAAAAGTGACTACAGGGTTTCAACATGAAAATAACCTCAACTCTTATAATGTTAGTCATAAGAAAAGAAATGCTCCTTTCTACTCTCTGGATGACATTTCTAAACCAATAACCACATCTTTCTGGAGAAAAAAGAATCACCTTTCTGAACTTTCTCCTATTCGGGAAGATGTAACTAAAAATAATACAGTTACAATAGCAAATGCTTTTCAAACCCTAGATGATTTACAGGATGATCAGGAGGGTGAAGTGGTTGAGATTTTTCATGAATCTTTGGAATCACAGGAAGTTTCAGTGCACTCTACTTCTGATGACATTTTAACAACTATAATAGCTTCTTTGTCTATTCTTGAGCATGCACAAACAGGTTCCACAGATCAAATTACCATCCCAGTGGTCAATGAAGGAGATCAGGTTACTGAATCATCTGAACTGATTTCAAATGTGGAGTATACCTGTCAGATCAAGGTAAGTAATTCTGAACAGATTTCTACTTCGGTAAATATTGAGAATAGCAGTGGCAAGTCTGGTAACAAAAGTAAGAATTCTGCCAAGACAATTAGAAACCTAAGATCTTCACAAAAGGTAACCCCTACAATTTTTAAATGATAAAACACACCAAAATAGGGAACATATTAGTCTGGAATGTTAGAGGTTTTGGAACATCTCTAGATAGACTAAAGGCTTTAAAATTTAAGCATAAGATTGACATTCTGTGTTTAATAGAACCCTGGCATGATAAATAGAAATTAAATGCTTTGATGCATGACCTTGGATACAAATATGCTCTTCCTGCTCAATGTGCTAAAATCTGGATCTTATGGAATCATGTCTTCAGTATAACAACCTTAAGGGAGACAGATCAATTTTTACAAGTCAAAATATCAGATACTGCCTCCTCTGTTAGTTGGAATTGTTTTTTTTCATATATTCTAGTGTACATAGACAAATGAGGGAGGCATTATGGAATGATTTACAGACTACAACACATGATCCATCCATATATATTGGAGATTTTAATACTGTTGCATCTGTATCTGAATATAAAGGAAGGAAATCAACACAAAAAAAAGCATGAAACAGTTTAATGAATTTATAAAAAATATGGACTTGCATGATATCCCTACTATAGGAAACTCCTTCACTTGGAGCAATAATAGATATCGGGATAAATGTAGGGACTTAATGTTTCAGAGGCTAGATAGGGGTATTGCTACCTTAGATTGGTTGGACCTATTTCCTAATAGCTCCATTCATGTGCTAAATAGAATGACTTCGGACCATTCCCCTTTATTTTTATATGTTCAATCAGCCGAAGAACAAGTCCCTAGGCCTTTTAGATACCAAGAAATGTGGTCAAATAGATAGGAATTTCAGGCTCTAGTTGTCTCAAACTGGGAATTAGTTTCTCCATTCAGTGGGATGCATAGGTTAGTTTTTAAATTAAAGAGGCTAAAGATGGAAATCAAACAATGGAATAAATTACACTTTGGTAATGTCAATCAGAATTTGCTACAATCTGAAAATACAGTTAATGAACTGGAAATCTCATTCCAGCAAACACAAGATGAATTGATCCTAGCTGAGCTGATTTAATCAAAATATTTGCTTATGAGAGCTCAAAAAGAAAAAAATATCTACTTGAAGCAAAAGGCTAGATTAAATTGGTTCAAATATGGGGATGCAACCACTAGTTACTTTCATCACTCCATTAGGGAAAGGAGAGCAAGATCTAGAATCAGTAAAATTAAGAATGGTAGTGGTAATTGGGTTTCAGAACCACAATTGATTAAAGAAGAAGGTGTGAGATTTTACAGGGAATTACTTAATGAAGAGGCCCCCCAAAAAATGGGAACTTATCTACATCACTTCCTCAAAGAAATTCCTAAAGTGATCACTGATCAACAAAATCACATTCTTCTGTCACCCTTTAATATACAGGAACTCAAATTTGCAGTATTTGACCTAAATAAATCTAGTGCTCCAGGACCTGATGGTTATTCTGGTGCTTTTTACACTACTTTCTGGGACACTATTAAGGGAGACCTCCTTGATGCTGCCAATGAATTCCTAAATAGTGGTAATATTCCTGAGGCCATCTCTAGCAGTTTGCTTACTTTAATCCCCAAAAAACCAATTCCAATCACCTTTTCAGACTTCAGACCCATAAGCCTATCAAACTTTGTGAATAAAGTTTTCTCTAAGATGATAATGGAATGGATTAAACCTCTAATGACTTTACTCATATCCCCTGAACAGAGTGCATTTATAAAAGGTAGGGATATATCCGATAATGTTATCTTAATGCAAGAGATGACCAGAATTCTGTCTAGAAAATCTAAGGTTTCAAATCTCATAGTTAAATTAGACATGCAAAAGGCTTTTGATAGGGTCTCATGGTCTTTCCTTACCTTAATCCTCCTTCAATTTGGTTTTCATGGTAAATTTGTGCATCGCATTATGCATAATATAGCTGCAGCTCCCTTTTCAGTTTTAATTAATGGAATTACTTCAGGCTTCTTTGCCTCTACTAGAGGTATTAAAAAGGGTAATCCACTTTCACCTTTCCTGTACAATATTCTGTCTGAAGCTTTCTCCCGAGGTTTAAAAAAATTGTTCAGTATAGGATATCTGCAATACTTTGGTTTGCCAAGGCCCTGTTCCCCTATTACCAACCTCATGTATGTTGATGATACGGCTGTTTTTCTGAATGCTAACCACAAAAACTTAAAAAGGTTTAAAAGCTTTCTGAAAGCATATGAGCAAACATCAGGTCAAAAGGTAATTTTACCAAATCTGAGTTCTTTGTTTCTCCAAACACCTCTATGGCAAGGGTTCAAACTGTGCGTAGGATTTTAGGTATGGTGAAAGGGACTTTTCCTTTTATGTATCTAGGGGTCCCTATCTTTCCAGGTCGTAATTTACAGGTTCATTACCATCCTATCTTGGAAAGAATGGAGAAATCCATTAATAATTGGAAGAACAGATAGCTAAGCACTGCAGGTAAGATCATTCTGATTAACCATTGCTTTCTTTCAATTCCCACACACATGTTTGCAGTTTTAAGTCCTCCAAAGTTAGTCTTAAGAAAAATGGAAAAACTAGCTTCTGGCCTTTTCTGGGGGAATTTTGATAACACAGAAAGGAAAAAATGGAGATCCTGGAAAAAAATGAGTCTACCTGTAGAGGAGAATGGTATAGGCTTTAGAGACCTAAATGCTATAGTAGATGCCTTCTCTTGTAAACTATGGTGGAAACTGCAAATAAATAACACTCACTGGTCTGAGCATTTGTGGTCACTCCCTGCATCTTACAAAAAATCACACACATGGAATAGGATCTGCAAGATCACTGCTAAGGCTAATAGTCTCACTAGAGTTATTTATGGTATAGGTGAATGTTCATTCTGGAATGCTAACTGGACAGGTGATGGAGCTTTGTGTTATGAATGGCCCCAGGAGATGGATATCCCATTTCCGGATATCTCTCTAAGGTCATTCATTTTTAACAAAGTTTCTTACCTTCCAAATCTGGAGCCTCACCTGGCTACCAATACTATTCATTTCTTGCAGGAAGTCAAACTGGATAACTCTCATGCTGACAGGCTTGTCTGGACTCCTGCATTGGACGGGAATTTCTCCATCAGCTCTGCATACAAATTATTCAGACAGAAAAGAACAACCATCAGACACCTACACAAGGTATGGTCCCCTTTCATTCCTACAAAGATGTCTGTTCTTATCTGGAGAGCACTAAATGTAATTCTTCCATTTGATAATATCTTGTGTAAGCTTGGTTTCTCTTTAGCCTCTAAGTGTCCTCTATGCATGAACCATTCAGATTCTCTGGATCATTTCTTTAACTCCTGCCCTTCTTCAATTTCTATTTGGCTTAGAGTTAATAATCTATTACATTTTCAACAACCAGTTTTTGGAAGCTTCAGGAACAGAGTAGAATTCTTTCTCTCCTTCAGGGCTGATTCTAAGATAATGTCCAAATTGTTTAAGGCTGCCCTAATAGTTACAACATGGTCTCTCTGGATTCACAGAAATAAAATCGTCTTTGACAATATATCCTTCTCAATTGATGCATGTTTTCAGAATGTCAAAGAACTGATATACCTAATTTTCTCAGCTTATCAATTGAAAGGTAATATTGACAAGCATAAGGACTTGATACAAGCTAGAATCATACCAAAAATCCTCCCAAAAAAGAAAAAATTGATTACTGCGGTTAGTTGGTAAAAACCACTAATTGGTTTCAAAATAAATACAGATGCTACATGGAAAATTGGTGGTCATTCCTCATCTGCAGTTATAGTGAGGAATTGGAAGGGAGAGGTGATTAAAATGAGAGTTGACAATTTTCAATCTGCTTCTCCTTTACATGCTGAACTAACTGCCATTCAGAGTGGATATCAATTATGCTCAGATCTGGATCTTCACTGTTGTGTGATTGAGTCTGACTATTTATTAGCTGTAAAAGGAATTCAATATCCAATGTGCTGCCCGTGGAGAGTTTTCTCTATATGTAGCAAACTAAACCTAGGACACATAGTGAATCCAATCCAACACACTCCCAGGGAAGCTAACACTGCTGTTGATTTCTTGGCAAAATTTACTATGGAAAATAATTTACAGGGAGGTTTACATATTGATATTGTTCCACCATTTCTTAGGGGTTTTTTACTACTTGACAAAAATGGTTTTCCTGGGGTGCGAATTGGTTCCCCTTGGGCGGTACAAACATCTAGTTTCTTTGTTTTGCCTAGGTTTAGGTCTACAACTTTGCTGTGATCTCATTTTGCTATAGTGCATCCACTAGTAAATCATATATTTTCCCTTCTTGGCTAGAATGGAAATTGCTGCTCCCTCTTCTCTTCTTTGCAGGCCTGTTGCTGTGATGCCTTTTTCTTCTTCCCAGCTGATATCCTCAGCTGATGTCAATGATGATTGCAAGCAACACCAAATTTCCAAAGATGATGCTCGAGAAAGGATTGCATGGACGTCAGGGATGATTCTCCACTGATTTCAACAATCCTCGGATACTCAGGTGGTATATATCTTTTCTATTCGGCTCCAAATCTTTGACAAATAAGGGTTTCGATTTTTCGATTCCCTGTCCTGTTCATGGTATTTCAGTCGGATAGAAAATAAGTTACACCTCGTTTAGCCCACTACATTTCATCTTTAGTTTAGAATAGGTGGAAACTCCGCTTTTGGAAGCAAGTGCTTTATTGCTTCAAGGGCTTTTTCTGGCCCTTGGATCATCAAATGGGTGATCTTTTGTAAATATTTCCCTCAAGTGGCACCTTCTGGCTTATTTCTATTTGGTTTGGGGAGCCTAATATATTACCCCCATCTCCGGATGGTTTAAATTAAAAAAAGCACAATATACATCGACCCAAGACCACCATCAGAGCCCAACTCAATGAAGTATTAAATAAAACGCACCCAAAATGTTTTGCCAACACCTCTGATTAAACATTTAAAGCAATGAAAACAAAATAAATGAAGCTCTCTAACTAAAGATCTGGCATGTCTCCATTTAACTCGTAAGACCATTTCCCTAAACTAGGAGACTACAACCAGTCATTTTAATTTCCAAAAATCATTTTATAATGCGTTGAATTATCTCTAACTTTAACCCCAAAAGGTCTTCAAAACCAATTTAATTGAATTAACAATATAATTGGTCAGAATATCCTAATGATCCAAAGTCTACAAATCTGATTTAAATCCGATGTAGAACAGTATCGCCAAAAGTCCATTTTTTCAACGACTTTGACTTGAATTTCTCCTCACTGTCTCTTTGGATATCAAATTTAAAGTCATTAAAATTTTACCAACTCAAGTTGTCGGAAAAATAAGCATTGACAGATATAATTCTTATGTGATACTTAAATAAAAAACCCTTTTAACCACCACCCTTTTTCTAAAATAAAGATGAATTGAAAATCAGAAGAAATGATAAAAGTGTAGAATTAATAGCCTCGCACCCCGAAAAGGATAAAAAATAAATTAAAATAATAAATTAAAAGGAGAGAAATACCTCCATATCCGTGAGTTCACCAGAGAAAGTTCTCGCTAGCCACTGTAGTTGATGGATGCCATGAAAAACGTCCAACTTTCTCCTTACTGAGTTGACTCGTATTGTCCCATTTCCGATTCGATTTGAATCGAGTTGACATGATTCAGATCGTTGTTGACTCGGCATGAGCTAGCTCGGTCGTGTGCTGAGTCAAAAACCTTATACAATTGTGACTGGGTTTGGACTCGGAAACCCATATACTGAGTCTTGACTCGCAAACTCGGAGCAGATATGGAGCTATTGTCTGAGCTGGATCTTAACTCGAAAGTCCGTAGCATACGCCAAGCAACACCAACCCTTACCGCCAATCTGAATATCCATACTTACCGCCGAGATGCGCTTAATCCACCGTGAATCACCATTTGCAACTGGCGATGGCCTCACAGTATGTCCGATGATAGACGCTGCGATGAAACTGCATCCGCCGTGGAGTCCGGTGTGGGCAACCAGCTTATAGAACCACGTTTGCCGTTAGGATCAGTGGTATCCGGATGATGTCGGAGGAGACTGGTGTAAACCTCGGGCTTCTACAATTTTTGTATTTCTCATGTTCTGATATCTAAACCAGGGTTAGGCAGGATGCCCAAGTTTTAGATGGTTGTGGAAGCTCAATAGAAGGTGGTTAAAGGTAAATGCCGTTTAATGGTTGACCCGCCTCTACTCGGGGTTGTTAATTATTGGTAATTAACCCGAGCGAAGTCTGAGATCAAAGGGGTAAAAGATAAAATTTATAATTCTGTACCAAACTCACTACTATGCTACCGATATTGTGGTTAGCAGTAAGCCCTGGGTATGTCCTCAGATATGTTATCGCCCAAAAATTAATTAAACACAACCTTGTCCAGGTTATCAACTCGTATAAGTTGCTTGGAATAGATAGTATAGTAAACAAAGGAGGGGGTTTTTGGTTTTTCTGTTAGCAACTACTAAACATGAATGATAAAACAAACGTAGACTATATATACTGGCACTTGGGGGTATTTGCGTAACATGCTTGATAAATGAATTCTATCCTTGATTCATTTACATATAGACTTATAAACCTATCTTATTTTGAGAGTTCCTGTAGTCGATTTTATGGTTCTTAATGAGACAAATCCAATGAAATCAATCTTGAAGGCTGATTATTCATGGATCGTTCCCAGAAGAATGCCGCCTATCTTTGAACTTCATTTCTTCATTTCTCCATTTCTTCCTTGGTTGTTTTGAACTTCAATGCCGCCTATCTTTAGCTCCATCCTTCTATGTACTACCACAAATTTATGTATGTGGCCTTCATCTACTACCATTCTAATGTGAATGGCCTTCGACCTCTTCTACCGTCCTTGCGAACGACCTTCAATATCTTCTACCATCCTTGCAAACATCCTTCAATATCTTCCATCATCCTTGCAAATGGCCATCACATAAAATGTAACGAAAAGTACCCATGAGCAACCTACTAAGGATGATCATAAAGGAAGACCTAGGTACCCATGGATACAAGATGTCTATTAGTACCAATTAAATCTACAAAATGTAGGATTTAGACAAGAAACCCAAACATGGTCATCTAAACACCTCGTCACATAAACTTAACTGATACTAGCAATCCAACATATAAAAAAAGCCAATTATTATGCTGAATGCAATGGTTAACGCACGCATAATGAAGCACATCAATTGTACATAATTAATATCGGTTAAAAATAAATTGTTGTCTAATGTAAAGAAACACAGGGATTAATTTCAACCGCCTTCTTATTACATCTTTCTGATTTGGATCTTTTGTTGGACTCAGGTCAGGATACTAGAAGTTTAGAAACTCGTGATGAAATTTGAAAAAATGAGTTCCATGCACATTTATACTATGTGTGTAGCCAATGATTATGGTTTCGAATGAGAGTGTTTCATTTTCCTAGGTGGAATCTGAAACAACTCCCTTTGAATGGTGATTACCATTCATTACATATATTCCATTCAACCATCATTTTTAACTCAACTTCACAAATATATCATCGATCTATGTACCCATTCTTTCACCCTGATTTGCATCCGAGAATTTATGCCAAGAAAAGAAGTTATGGAGACACCATTCAAAATAATCCCAGATGAGATCGTTGTTGCTATTCTCGGACTAGTTGCTAAAAGTTCATTGCTTGACCTCCGTATTGCAAAACTATTATATGTTTTTGTTTTTGGTAATCCCAAATGTGCTTCCCCTTCATGCGTGAAATAATGGTCCAATTGTTGTTCAACTATGTTGTTTGTGTTTAATGTAGTTGTCGTAGGTTTAACAATCTTTCAACTGAAGACATGATATATCAAGAAGTGTCGTTGGAAGATTTTGTGCTTTTTAAATGGCTTGATGTGAACAATCGATTTGAAAACTTTGTAAATGCATGCATTCGGTGTAGAACTCCGGAATCATTGTATAGAAAGGGGGTGATGAGTTTGCATGTGTTTGATTTAGTGTGGGATATTGGTAGATTATATGTTATTCTTCAAATTTTCTATTTTTTTAATTGAATATGTTGTAGGATAAGATCTAGCCAATGGTGTTGCAATCCTTAAGCAAGCTAAAAGTTCAGGGCATATAAGGTGTGTTTGATAGATTTGTCCTTATAAGCAAAATTGACTTATTTTTGCTTATTTTAAAAGCAGGAGGAAACCAGCTTCTGCTTTACCCAACAAATAATATTTTACTTCTTAAATAAGCACTTTTTTTTGCTTTTATCAAATACTAAAAGGGTGCTTAGCTTATGAGCAAAGCACTTATAAGCTCTACCAAACACACCCATGGGAGATTCTTACGTGTTATTGATAGTTGAACTCTTTTTGGATGGTTAAGAGAAGCATTTCATTTTTTTTAATGTAAACCATCCGAGGATGGGGGGACTATATTAGGCTCCCCGAACCGAAAACAAATGAAAATAAATGACATAGGCCCAAAAAAAGGCATAGTTCGATACAAAAAGATCATCCAATTGATGATCCAAGAGCCAATATAAGCTCTTGAAGCAATATAGCACTTCCTTCCAAAAGCAGTGTTTCCACCTAAGCAAAAAACTGAGAAACCTAGCTAATGTACATCGATGATCCAGCGGGGGACTTTCTTTTTATTCCATGTAGCTGATATACCACGAACAGATCGGCGAATCAAAAAATTGAAATGTCCATTTGTCAATGGTATGTTAGCCGAATGATTTAAAACACTAGGTCCCGGCAAACTAGTGAAAATCCAGGGGGCAAAGTTCAGGGTGACATCCTGGTGAGGATTGGAGGAGGAATCTGCTGCTAACTGAGATCCTTGTTGCTCACTGTTTTGAGAGGTGTCCCTTCTTGTCCACGGTTACTTGTGAAGACAAAAATTCCATGCAAAGATAGCTAACTTGTGAAGACAATAGAGCAGTATCATTGTGTAGATTTTAATCATAGACGTCATTTGAAATTCTGATAGAGGGGACACCCCTTTTGTCCAAAGCAATTAGTCCTCTAGTATTGTTATATAGTTCATCAAACATAAAGATGGAATTTATTTCCTCATTTCTGGCTCTCTTTGCTAAACAGTCAGTAGGCATATTACCTTCCCTAAGAACATGAACCAGTTTTGTAGCACCCAAAAGATTATGAGTATCATCAGATAGGACATATAGGTTCCAAGGAGCAGTTAAAGGGTTATTTACACATGATACAGCATTGAGGCAGTCAGTTTCAAGCTCAAATTCTGAGAAGTGTTTTTCATGCATTATGTTTAAAGCACACAGTATAGCTATCAGTTCTGCATTCAAAGCTGAAAAAGCACTTTGGCTGATAGCTTTTGCCAATAAACAGTCACCACATTCATTCCTAACAATTAAAACAATACCACATTTATTTGATTTTGAGTCCCAGGTGGCATCTATATTAACTTTGATGAAATTTACTGGAGGATACCATATTACTTTTGTTATTTTTCTCTTTTCCCGTGTTTTCAGAAAAGGCACAAGATTAGATGATATCCATATTTTGTAAAACTCACCACAGTGATGGAGAGGATGAATTAGGGCAATGTCATGCAGTGACTTTCTAATCTCAGAGAGAATAATAACATAGTTTTGTTTAATTTCATCAAATAGCAATTTATTTCGTGCTTTCTAAAGATGCCAGCAAACAAGTAGTGGTAGAAGATGAATAAGTGCTGAGTGTGTATTAGTGAAACCAGCAGATGACCAGTAATAGGACAATCTATTCCACAATGAGGTAAAACGGAGCACAGGTAAAGAAAGCCATCTATTTATCTCATCCCACACATGTAATGTGAGAGAACAGTCACTAAAAAAGTGTGACAGGGAGTCAGAGTGTAAACAGCAGCAACATTTAGATACAAGTTGGAAACCCATGAATTGCAGAACATTATTAAAAGGAAGTAAGCTATTTAAAAGTCTCCAGAGGAAAATACTTAGCTTTTTTGGTATTCTGGAGTGCCATATTTTGCTGAGTGACCTAACTCTTTGCCTGGATTCCCTGATCAGGTTATATGCGCTTTTAAAGGTGAATATTCCACTCCATAAGGGTTGCCAAATCATCCTATCAGCCCTTTCCGTTGTTATTGTGAGATTTTCCAGTAAGCGGAGAATGGATGGAGGCAATACTGTTTCAAGTGTTGTAAGAATGGACGATTTATTCACTACAAATTGAGAGATAGACAGTTCCTTGATTTTCGGTGGAAAATCCTGTGGTAGGAGGTCCTCTAAGGGTCCAAAATGTGACCAATTAGTAGTCCATATATTACAACTTCCTACACCAATGATGGTTTTAGAAAAAGATTCAGCAAGATGGTTAATCTTACATATCCTTACCCAATTCCTAGATTTTCTTGTTGCTATTGGTAGAGACCAGAGGAACTTGGACCTGGGGGTCTCCCCTTGTTGAAATTTCCACCAGAGCTTGATAGAGAAAGCTCTGATGATAGAGTTCATATCTCTAAGACCGAGGTCATTTTCATTTGCAGGAAAGCATAGCTTCCTCCATGTTCTCCAAACTTTTTTGTTTTTACCATCCTTTTCACCCCAGAAAAAAAATAGAGAATTGCTTCTCCAAGGCATTAATCACATTTTTTGGGGGATTTATGGTAGCCCATATATGCTGTGGAATAGAGTATAGACATGTTTGGATCAGAGTCAGTTTTCCACCCATTGATAGCCATTTGTTTTTCCAGTTAAATAGCTTAGAGGCCACTGTTTCCAGTAAGGGTTGGAAATAGATTTTTTTAATTCTTCCTACATACATAGGGAATCCGAGATACCTGAAGGGAAACATTCCTGTTTTCATTCCAAGATTCCTTTTGATGGTTCTGTCTCTGAGAGCAGTTGCAGAGTTACTGACGAAGTATTCACTTTTTGAGTAATTTATTTTTTGACCAGTAGTTAGCTCAAATTTCTCTAGGAATGCTTTTATTCAGACAAGATTGAGCCTGGTAGCTTTTAGGAATATGATTGTATCATCCGCATAGCGGAGATGAGATATAGGAGTAGCATTCCTTGGTAAATCATAATAATCTATCTTTCCCGTATTAAAAATGAAAGACAAGCTCCTAGAGAAGGATTCAGAGACAATATTAAACAGAAATGGAGATAGTGGGTCTCCTTGTTTAATGCCTCTGGATGCCTTGAAGAAACCGTTTGGTTTTCCATTTATAAGTATTGAGAACCATGCATCCGAAATGTTATTTAAAATGTTCTTCACTAGATGACCATGGAATCCAAACTTTAAAAAGAATTTTGTTTAAAAAACCCCAGTTAACCCTGTCAAAAGCCTTCATAAGATCAAGTTTAATAATGCAGTTCTGACCTCTTGACTTTCTGTTCAGAAATTTTAGCATCTCCTGTAGGTATATTAGATTATCTGCAATATCCCTACCTTTTAGAAAGGAAGTTTGTTGAGTAGAAATGATTTTATGCATTAGTGGCTCAATTCTGTTAACAAGGATTTTAGAAAAATTCTTATTGGTGAAATTTGAGAGAGAGATGGGTCTGTAATCTGAAAAACTTGATGGGGAGTTAGTTTTTGGAATAAGTGTGATCCATGTGCTAGAAATTGATCTGGGGATATGTACTCCATAGAGGAATTCATTTGTGGCCCGAAGGAGATCATGGCATATAATATCCTAGGCTCCACAATAAAAAGCACCACAGTACACATCTGATCCAGCAGCATTGGTCTTACTAAGTCAAACACTGCTTTTTTAAGTTCCTCCATGGAGGCAAGTTGGACCAGTTTTATATTATCCTCATCACCGATCAGTCGTGGAATTTGGCTGAGGAAGTGAGGAAAATATAAACCAGCCTCTTGTTCATATGGTTCAGTCAGCAGGTTTTTATAAAAGTTTACAGTAGCCTCCTCAATGTCAGCTGGTAAACTCATCCAGTCACCATTAAGATCTTTTATCTTTGTGATTAAAGTTTTTGATCTTTTTTCTTGAACCACCTTATGGAAATAAGAAGTGTTATTATCTCCATCCTTTAGCCACTTTAGTCTAGCCTTTTGTTTCCAGAAACCATCTTCTTCTTTAAGAGCTCTGATCAACAGAGCTCTTTTTTGGTTAAGATGGATAAGTTCTGTTTCTGTGGTATTTGCCTGATAATTTAACTCTTGTTGCTTCAGATTTTCCTCAGCTTTGATGAGGTTATCATGAACATTACCAAAACTTTTCTTATTCCATTGTTTTATGACTGGCTTTAGTCTTCTTAATTTTATCGAGAATCATAACATTCCCCCCTCATGTAGAGGGAGGCTCCAATTTTCTGCCAGAATCTGGTGAAAGTCAGGTCTATTAAGCCATATTTCCATAAAGCGAAAAGGTTTGGGGGCTGAAGGAATATCAGATCCTATGGTCAATAGTATGGGGCTGTGATCTGATGGGTGTCTATTCAGGGTGTGAACAGAGCTGTTTGGAAAGTTTTGACTCCAGGATGAAGTACATAGACCCCTATCCAATTTTTTGAAAGTTGGAATTTTCCTGCCATTTGTCCAGGTGAAAACATTTCCAACCGTGTTGATTTGATGGAGGTTATTGTGTGCAATGAATTCATAAAAATCATTTATTCTACCTATCTTTGGTGTACTGGGACCCTTGTATTCATTAACTGAGGAGATTGCATTGAAATCACCAACAATTAATCTCTCAGTGTTACAAATTTGTGCAAGGTCAGTCCACAAATCAGCTCTTTCTGCTCTACTATGAAGGCCATATATAAAAGATGCTTTCATTTTCCTATCTAGTGTGCAACATTCAATATGAACAGATAGGTGTTGTGGATGATCTATTTCTAGAGATACATTAACATTATGGTTCCACATTAACCAGATTTTTCCAGAATTTGATGTCATGCAGTTATCAAAGTGAAGTTCATGCATATAATGGGAACACTCTGTGTTGGCATGCTTAGGTTCAATAATGCATAGAAAATCAATGTGATGTATTTTCAACAATCTCTCTAATCTTAACATAGCAGGGTTCATGCCTCTAACATTCCAAATCAAGAATTTCTGCATGATTATTTTATCTATCATTTATAACTTATCTTGGAGCTTTTTGTCGAGGATCTTAAGTTCCTCAAATTAACCTGATTGAAAAAAGTTGGGAGTACCTGTTTTGGTGGCTCAGAATTAGTAGATGAAAAAAACAACTTAGCTTCTGTTTCAAATCCTTCCCTAGAGTCAATTGAGCCTTCTTTGAGGTGGAGGATACCAAAGGTGTTTGTAGTTTGCTCCTGTCCTCATCTGAAAATAGTGCTTCACTGCCCTCCATGTCTTCTGTATCCATCATTTGCCCCAGAATCCAAAATCGATTTGGAGAAAGGATTTGCTCCTTAGGGGACTGAAGAGGTGAAGAAACATTAGAAGCTAATTCAGATTGAAATTGGTTTGTGGTCTTACCTATGAGGTCATCATGACTGAAGTGTAGCTTAGGCTGTGGAAATAAATAGATGCTATCACACAATTGTCTTTCAGTTTCTGTGAAATTCTGAGATGTCATCATCAGTAACTGGTCCTTCTGTAAATACCCCTATGTTTGATTTGTAGGTGGAGCAAACTCATCCTGACTTTTCCTTTCCTCCAGATTCCCCGAAAGATTCTGAGTACTCTGTATAGTTATAACTAAAGGAGCCAAATCAGGTTCAAGGGGGTTTGAATTATTTTGAGAGGAAGAAGAGGTAGCCCCTTGTATCTGTAATACCATTCCCTGTGTTTAGTTTTTATCCATCTGTAATGGAACTTCATGGCTAATAGTGCCTAGGGACTCAGGTTGTATAGTTCTTCCAGTTGCTTTCCATGAGGTTTGCTGGTTATTAGTAGTGGCATTTTGTGACTGGGAATGGGGATATTCCAGGTTACCAGCTGGATGTCTATTCCTATGGTTTTGTTGCATACCATTTTCCCCTAACTGTGTTGCATTTGGAGGTTTGTTTGTATCCTGTAGAGGCCTAGGTTGAATCTTGTTTGGGTTCAGGTTTTTGCAGTTTGAAACACAATGGCCCAACTTTCTACAGAAATTGTAGTATAACGGAACATTTTCATAATCAATTTCACACCTTTCACTATGTTCAGGACATCCTAGTCTTAAGTAAGTAGGAAGGGGGGAACTGACATCTACCTCCACACAGATTTTGACAGCCGATGGTCTTGTGAGAGCAAGGGTAGCAGCATCCATCTTCATGCATTTCCCGAACTGGTTGCCGACATCTTCAATTATTGCCAGATTGCAGTAGAAAATCAGAACATTCCTAATTGTGAGCCACACCGGAGCAATAGAGAATTCCGTTGATGTGGAGAAATTGGAAGTCCACTTGAAAACCCTCATCTGTTGACCACCAAGATTCCAGTTTTCTTTTAGCCAGCAATGTTGGTAGTCCTCCTTTGATTGGAAACGGATTAGCAGATGCTTCTAGTCTATTGCTCCAAGTTGGTATCTTGATTGAAATCAACAGTTTTGAAAGCCGTTTCCAGCGCCTCCGTTGAAGGTCGACCATTGTTGAACTTGCCGATTAGAGCGTTTTGATAGTGAGTTGATAATTGCTCAATCTACTCCGAAGTATACATGCAGGTAAGCTCACCTTTGTATTCCTTGATCGGCGTAAGATTGGGGGTATATGGAAGGGTGGGGTTTAGGGGAGGGGATCGGGCTGTGAGAGCAGTGAGGAAGGATTTACACCCCACTGGGGGTGATGGCTCCGCCATAGGCGGTGGCATCACTATGGGTTGGCTTTTTTATGGCCGTTACCGGTGGAATTGACAGTTAATTGGAAAAAATAGGGTTATCGCCGAAAATCGCTTTAGCGTAGAGAGAGAGGATTGAGAGAGAGAGGTTTCTTTCACCGTTAAGAGAGAAGCATTTCAGATTCGAAAGTTTAATGCTTTGGAATAATTCAGGAATCAATAACCATGAAACTCACTATTTGTCGGCAACAACTGGTTGAAATTTTGAGGGTGATTTTGAATTGACATGAAGCGATCACGAATCTTCACCGTCCAACATTTTATACTACAAATCATGCAATTAAAACATTTGATTGGGATTATGAATATGAGTAAACCGATTATGCCGCTTTTTCCTAAAAAATAGAAGTCTCTCCAATATGTGATATTTTTTATCTGCATAAATAGTAGTCATATGTTAGTAATATTGTAGGAACTTTGGACTACAAATATGTTAATATGTGTTTGAGTCTACTAATATTGCTTTACATAATCAAGTTTGGATGTATAAATAATGACATGATAAAGTGTGAAAAAATTGTTGGTGAGGGTTTGGAGATTGGAAGATTGATATTCTGACTGGTTTGGTCATGTCCAAAGAAGCTTTCAATATCGACAGCACCTACTAACCCCTTTTGGTAATGAATTAATAATTCCATTCTTCAAAGATTCCAACCCATAAGGGTGGATGAAATTGGAAGTTATGTCATTGTAATCTACATGAGGAACAGAATTGGATAGTGAATTGTGTGGAATGTGCGGGCAATTTGAAAAAGACCTGAATATGTATGTATACGTCATTTAGGTTATTTATTGATGTGGGAAACACCTGAAAAGCCACTGTAATATTTAGAATCAACATGGCTTTGCTATACAGATTTGAACACCTGCAAACAGAGTCCTAAGGAACTCCCCAGACATAAGCTCTGATGCCCAAGTCATGGTCTTATTATGCATATACTTCTGCTAGTATGTGTTTACCATTTTCATCATTTCTCATCTTTATTTATATCTGGAGAGTCATGTGATTGCAGACCATGTTTATGGGCTTCCTGTCACTCTGTCGTGGTCTAGTCAGGGTACTTGTTGTGGTTGATTCTCTCTCTTCTCGAGGCATGGTGCCGCCTGTACTCAGTAAACTATTGCTTGTGTTCAGCAATCTAGTCCTCTTATGCGAGGTATTCATGAACTTTTCTTCACTAGGGAGGAGTATAACATAGGGCCCCCAGCTAGGGAGTCGTGGCGAGTAAAATGGGTGTGGTTTTTATAGAATAAGTAAATGACATATATAAGCTAGTTCAACAGGTCCAGTATAGTGGTGCTTTTTACTGTGATAAAAGTTTGGCTGCAAAGTGAGAGTGACTTTGTGGGTTAAAATATATGGGAAGGTGTGACCGAGCTTTTAATTTGTGTCTTCTCTAGCAGTGTTTAATAGCGGCCCGAAGAAATAGGGATGAAATTTGTAACATAAAAGTGGCGCTGATGGTGTTCGTAACAACAATGTTCTTAACTTTCGTTTCAAAAAATTACTTTAAGTATCATGCTTAAATTGAGCGTATTAGGTTATTGTGATGTTTCTCATTAACTAAACTCATTTTAGGGTAGACACATTTATGTTTCTTCTTGTGTCTATAATATTCAAGTATTGTGGGAGGGGTAGTATTAATGGTGTACTAACTTTAACTAATGTGGTTGCATTGAGGGAGCGTCATCTCTTTCTAGCTTGTTGTGAGACTAAGACTCCCTGCGTTGGTGATATGGTGCAGAGACCTCAATCTAACACAGTGGTCATACTTGTTGGTTTTAGAGACTCCCCGCGTTGGTGATATGGTGCAGAGACCTCAGACTAAGACTTCCTCGGTTGAATTTACAGTGGTCGTACTTGTTGGTTTTAAACAGAGGTGCCATAAGGCCAAGATTTGTTTTAGGGTGGAGATGTTTTATACGTTTTATCACCTTTGCGGGGTAGATGTGAAAGAGTCTTGGGTGGCTTTCTATCCAGTGATAATGAAAGCTGGTCTTGTGCAAGGTTTTCCAAGCAACGATGGTACGTTCAAAAATAAGATTTTTTGAGATAAATGTTCTAGTAAAGACATGCCTTTGTGGAATGATATGGTGCATGTGGGTAGGGAGGAAGAGTGGAAGAAAGAGAGGAGCTCTATGAGGGAGATGGTTTCTTATTCATTAGCAATATGGAATTTAGGGGGAGACGAGGTATAGTGTTTGCATAAAATTTTCCTAAATATTAGATGTTTATTTTATTTATTAATATATATTTTATTTGCATCTATGAATTCTACAACCTAACGGGATTGGCACCTATTTACCGGGATGCAAGCGCATATGTCAGTCAACACAAATAAGGCAGTGGTGATCTAAAGGTTGTTGCTTCTCACAAACAACGTTTGGTTAATGCTAGTGAGGAGTGTGTTTGTGCCACTATATAGATCACTTAACCCAATGCCAATATATCAACCAAAACAAAGTATAGAAGAATCAAGAATTTTATAACCCTACTTCATTTTTCAACCCACTAAGTTACCCAATCCCAAGAGCTCTCTAGATGTTGAGCTACCCGATCCATCCGTATGACAACCGCAACCTTATGACTCCAACGCCGGCAAATGAGTGAAATCATAGCCTTTTTCTTTTCTCTCTTTTTCTCTCATTTTGCCTAGCCCTTTCGGGTTTTCATCCTAGCCACACATCATGTTTCTTTGACTCACATCTCACCTTTTTCCGCACATTTTGGCCTCTCATGTTTGCCTAGGCCACCCTTTCGGGTTTTTGGCCTGTCTGGGCCTCCAACGTTTCCTAAGTTGCCCTCTCGGGTTTTCAACTTAGCGGGTTTTCTTTTCTTTCTATTTTTTTCATTTTCTATTTGTTTTTAAAATTTTCAATTTTTCAAAAAAAAAATTTCATTGTTTTTCTCATGTTTTTCCAAACAAAAGTAGAAAAAAAGCATTCCAAATGAAGCTAGCATGCATGTGAGTCCTCTAACCCCTTCCCATACTTAAAACATTACATTTCCCTCAATGTAAACATGTAAGGAAAGAATAATAAAAATCAAGGTAAGAGGTAGAGTGACACCCGTTTCTCCACATAGTCGCCGGTAATATTGCGCCATACAATGTACTTGCATAGAGTCAGTCCAAAAATTGGCTTTAGAGCCTGAAGGGGGAGTAAAAGTGTCGTAGAAGAACTCACCCCTCGAGAAAAATGTTGTCTCCTTGGTGCCGTTTAATCAAGACTAACACCACAAAGAACAACATCAAACTCACAAGTACTCAAGGATTCGTAATACTCGGTTTAACATCAAGAGTAAATAACCATAGTATTATTAAAGAACAACCAATCCATCATCCAATCACCACTATAAGATTTTCCAATAAAAATATTCAACATATATCGACATATATCCAAGGATCATTATTAAACATAGCAATAAAAGACTCAATGATGTACTCGCCATACTATGATCAACAAAGATACTATAAAGATGCAAGAATTTTCATATGTCAATATATGTGAGATGGTGGAGGAATGACTGGATATGTGGTGGTTCTTGGGGGTATTTGGAGAATAAGGAAGGATTATACGGTTTTTAAGCTCAGTTGAAAAATTGGATTTCTCATCGAGACTCACAATAGCACTTGTCGCGACTCGCGATGCATCGACTCGAGTTTATGGCTGTTGGCCTCGAGGACCCAAGGATTCGAGGGTATGATGCACTTTTAGGTTCTTCTCGAATTGAGTGCTTGTGGCCTTGAGGACCCAAGGTCTCGAGGGCTTCAGCACGAGTCATATTGCAGCCTCGAGGACCAGAGGTCTCGAGGGCTTCTGTTCGAATCAAGAAATGATGGTCTTTCAGGTTCAACTCGAGCCAAGGACTTTGTAGCTTTGAGGTCTCGAGGGGATGATTTCTCGAGGGCTGGTCTCGAGAACTACCCTCGAGAGGGTGATGGACATTCAAGTTCAGCTTGAGTCGAGGCATGCTGCCTCGAGGTCTCAAAGGCTGATGTCTCAAGGGCTGATGGACTTTTAAGTTCTGCTTGTGTTGAGAGCTTCTATCTAGAGGGCTTTAGAGGGATTGTGGCCTCGAGGACTCTAGGTCTCGAGGGCCTTAGCATTAAGGATCCGACATCTCGAGGGGATGAGGTCCCAAGAGCTTCAGTTCGAGTCGAGGTTTGTGGCCTCGAGCGCCTCAGCTCGAATCGAGGGCTTGTGGCCTCGAGGACCCAAGGTCTAGAGGGCTTGAATTGTTGGGCTCAATTTGACTCAAGGGCTTGTGGCCTCGAGGGCTTCTACTCGAGTCGAAGGCTTTGGGCCTCGACGACCCAAGGTCTTCGAGGCCTTACATGGTTGATCTTAACTCAACTCGAGGGATTGTACCCTCGAGGACCCGAGGTGTCGAGACTTCACTAGCCTCGAGGGCTTATGGCCTCGAGGACCCAAGGTCTCGAGGACTTCACTGGCCTCGAGGGCTTCTGCTCGAGTCGAAGGCTTTTAGCCTCGAGAACCCGAGGTCTTGAGGGCTTCACTGGCCTCAAGAACCCAAGGTCTCGAGGACTGATGGATTTTTGCGTTCGGCTTGACTGGAGGTCTCGAGTGGATGCTATCTTGAGAACCCGTTGGTTGCGACTTGCGATGCCACGTTGCAACTCACAAAAAGTAGTGGCTGGGGGCTAATTTTTAGCATGAAACTTCTGATCACATCGCGACTTGTGATGTGACCTCGCGAGGTCATCACGAGTTCATCGTGAGGTAGTCATGACTCGCGATCACAAGCTTTCCCAGCACATAGAAAGAATATGATCGTTTCTCACAAACATTCCAAGATTTCTTCCCTTTCTCATGGATTTCATTCCGTAATCTTCTTCAATGCAATGCACTTCACTTTGCTACTAAATCACAGAAAAACACATCGTAAGAAGAACAAGACAAAATAACAAAAACTAAACAGCAAAAACCAAAATAAAAGGCAGAGTTTATTCACGTTGTCGGCACAACTAAGCTTCACATATTTAAGGTCGTCAGCACAACCCTAATGTTATCCATATGGTTCCCCTTCACCATGAGTATCCAAAAGTTGAGATATGGGGGTACAAAACTTTCAAGAGGAAAGTCTTGTTGAGGTGGAGATGTTTTAAAGGGAGTTGGGTGGTTAGGAGGCTTGGGGTGATCTTTTGGCTCCTCTCTTGTCTCCCTCAAAACTTTTAAAAATGGTAGAGTTGGTTCACTAGATGAGGGAAGGGGTGACGATGCTAATGAATTTAGCACAATCATCTCTTCCTCCTTTTTATCATCATCAACAACCAACTCCTCATCCCTTTCAAACTCAAAATCATTTCCATTGGTGAACTCAATCACTGAATCCTCGATTTCAATTTGGGATGGTATAGTCTCGGAATCACGAGCTTCCATTCGATCTAATGCTTCTAATATACTCCTTGCATGCCCCTCAATAGCCTCAACACTAGAGGAGAGCTGGGTGTCCGATTCTTTTCTAGAAAAGTTTTTCAAGTTTGCTATTGTAATCATGACTTCCTCACGTGTCAAACTAGAACTTCCTTGTTGGGCTTGGTTTTGGGGTATGGTATTAGGTGGTGATGGCCAACTATCTTGCTCGTACTGTTGGTTGTCCGGCTCATTCTCATGCCACCAATCCGCATTACGACCCCATTCCGAATTGTAAGGTTTGTGGTATGGATACTATTCTTGAGCTTCTTGCCCTCAAAAACCAACATCTCCTACCTCTTGGTAGCACTCTTCATAATACCCTTGGTTTTGGAAACCAAGGGTTCTTTCTCCCTCATAGTGCTCTTTCCACAACAAATAGCAAGACTCGGTAGAATGGTCAGAATGACACATCCTACAAAACTTTGCTTGTTGAGCCTCTCTTCTCATCATGAGTTCCCTCAAGGTGAGATGCTCCTTTTTTTTCTTTTTTTTATAAAAATTTCAAAAATCAAAAATCATATTGCAAGGATTCTCAATAAAAAGATTTTTACCAAGAACTCAAGCAATACCTACTCTGAACAAAAAAAAACACCAAGGAGTGGAAAATAAAAATAGCTAGCTAATAAGCAACCAAATACACCTAAGCACTTAAAAATAAATGCCTTTTCCCCACAGCGGCGCCAAAATTTGGGAGACCGTTGCCGTACCTCTCAAAGTTAATATTTATAAGCCCTTTTTGCTTACTATCTACAACTAAGTAGATAGCCTCAAGTCGGGGCTGTCCACGAAGAAGGGGGATTTTCTCAAGCGTTTGAGTACACAAGGTTGCTATTAGGCTAGGATTGGATATATATACATACATATAAAAGCATGTAAATGGGGTGGGGGGTTGGTTGGTGGGGGGTTGGTTGGTTGTGGTCCTAAGTTATGAAAGTTAAAATACAAGACAACTGGCAAAGTTAAGTAACTATGCTAAATCATCAAACAAAACTGAGAAAAAGGGTTTTAAAACTACAAAAGATAAAGCCTTGGGGGCAATTGATATCCACTTCGAAACCAATTGTAGATCATTAAACCATTCACTCATCCTATCACCAAACATAACTTTCATTAAGCTAAACCTAGAACAAACCACATTCAAGGTTCAACCTTTCATTGCATCTATAAGATAAATATGAGAACAATCCACACTAACATGCTTATCTAGAAATAATCACAACACATTATGCACAAGAAGTTATAAGTTCATGTTCTTAGATTTTCATATAAAGGAGCAAAAGAATTCGTCACTTTCCTAACTCCCTAACACTTCAATTATACAAACACTTCTTATTCTCAAACAACCCATGGCACAAATAAAATGAAACATAGCATTAAGAACACATGAATGCTAAATAACAAAGGCTTCAAGAATGAGCAAAACAATCTATCCACTACTTTGACTACTTGTTGTGAAGGTAAATCTTCTATCCTTCTTATGTAGTAGTTTACAAGAGTGAATTCGACATCTCTTGTCAAACCTCACCAATTACTCCCTTAGTGCTAGGAGTATCCCATTGATGGCATTTATCACGAGGAATCAACAAGCTTGGCAACACTTATCAACACTACACCGTGTCTAAGCACTTAACCAATTCATGCATTTACAAAAGATTAGTCAAGAATGATCGACATTCATAGACCTCTCTCATTTTCTACCTAAAACAAATATGACAACGAGTTCGACATCATCACATTCATCTAGCAATTATGAACACACCAACATCATTTAAGAAGCTCTAACTCTGGCTCTTGGATTCCACATTAAAAGAGGGGAGAATTAGCTACTTTCTCCCAACCCTAACAAGTAATCATACAAGCAATTCATATACTCAAGCTTCTGACAACATCAATGCCATTAAAAATTTACATTCAAAGCTCAATAAATTCACAATAGCAAAATGACCAAATAGATAGATATATATATATATATATATGGTTCTTACTACATAGAAATGGAAGCTTTAATCCTTTGCTCCCAAGATAAAACTAAGCTAGATAATACAAAGACATGATTTACCTAAAAAAACTAAGAAAAAAAAGAAAGAAAAATCAGGGTTTGAACCCACAAAAATGCGGGAAGGAGAAGCTGTCCAAAAGCTGCTGAAGAGGAGAGGATAAAGTGAGTATATATAGTGCAAAAACAAAGAAGGGTTTCTGACCCCTCACCCGTCGCAAGTCGCGACGTTCTCGGGACTACCTCGCGATGGACTTCAAGTCCATAACCATTTCTTTTTTCTCCTTTTTGTTTCATATCATCTTCTTCTCTCCGCTTCTTCAATTCTTTAAATCTTCAAAAGCTCAATTACAAGTCTTCAAATCTTCAAAGGTATTCTTCAAAGTCTTAAAAGTCTTCAAAGTCTTCAAACAAATTGCCTTCTCACACAAAATCCTCTAGAAACGTAATAAAAGCGTAAAAGTCGCTTTTAATCTTCCTCAGAGAACTCCAAGGCAAAATGTCCCATTTAGAGCACAAAAGTATACAAAAGTGAATCCTAAAAGTCCTAATATAACCGTATAAAATGGGCACATCAAACCTCCCTGCACTTAAACCTTTCTTGCCCTCGAGTAAGAAACGATTTAAGCACACGAAGGAATTCATATGTCCACATCCTAACTAATATTCCCCCAATCAACACCTCACAAAAACTCTCAATATCATAAATCCCAAAATCAAAGCTCAACTGAGAATTTTTTCACACACACAACTCCAATTGCTAAATCTAACCAAACCTACCACTTATCAATTCACTACCCATAAAAATGTTTCAAATTCCTGAATTGATAATCCCAAAGTTCAATGATATAAAATGAAGTTAAAACCATAAGAAAGGTTCAAGAACATTCTTCACTTCATACCAATATATCAACCAAACTTGAATGACACAAAATGAAGTTAAACCATAGAAGGGATTTAAACACGTACTTTTTTTTAAATTAAAACCATCTGAGGATAGGGGAAAATTTATTTGGCTCCCCGAACCGAAATGAGTAAGCCATATTAGTCACTAAAAGTCTTGGAACATCACAGTTTACAATCTCTTTGATGATCCAAGAGCCAAAATAAGCTCATGAATCACAAGAGCCCTTGCTTCCAAAAGCGGTGTTTCCACCTTAAAAGCTAAAAGAAAACTAGGGATCATTGATTTACTGACAATCGATCTAGCTATACCACGAACAGGTCAGAGAATCGAGAAATATGAGACTCCTATTTGTCAACGATATACCAGTCGAGAGATTGATCCCGTGTGAGGTGGAATTCCCGAATATTAACTTCCCGAATATCCCTTGCAGTAAATTCTTCTGAAAAACCAGGTAGCATGAGAGGGTGAGAAATGTCAAAAGGTAGCAGCATCAGGAGTGCTTAGGACCTCGTCCTGCCTCCTTTGCCTGTGACCAGTGGTTGACTTCTGAATCCTTTCTGTTCAGCATTCGGGGAAACCTGAAAATAGAAGAGGAGAGAAACTAGCAGTATTTGAAATAACTACAGATATCCACACTACGAAAAGGGGCATGAATTGAAGAAGTGGTCCAAATTATCTAAACTGTTCATGCATAGTGGACATATAGAAGCAAAAGAAAAACCTATCCTACATAAAATATTATCAAAAGGTAGGATACTATTTAGAGCTCTCCAAAGAAGCACAGACATCTTTCTAGGTATGAAAGGGGACCAAACCTTTTTAAAATGTTGAAAGAAAGCAATGATTAATCAAAATGATCTTACCACCTGAACTCAACCATCTATTCTTCCAATTATTTATCAATTTTTCCATTCTTTCTATTACAGGTAAATAATGAAGCTTTAAATTGCGACCTGTAAAAATAGGGACACCAAGGTATTTAAAAGGAAAGGAGCCTTTCTCCATCCCCAGAATTCTCATGACAGAGTGGACATGATGTAGAGGTGTGTTATGAGATACAAAAATTTCTGATTTTGCAAAGTTTACCTTTTGACCTGAAGTTTTCTCATATGCAATCAAAAATTGTTTAAACCACCTCAAATTTGTGGTCTCAGTATTCAGAAAAACAGCAGTGTCATCGGCATACATGAGATGAGTAAGGTGAGAACAAGCATTGGGAAGACTAAAGTACTGTAAATATCCAATGGTAAACATTTTCTTTAGACCTCTAGAGAAAGCCTCTGATAGTATATTGTACATAAAAGGGGAGAGAGGATCACCTTGTTTAATACCCCTAGTGGAAGAAAAGAAACCTGATGTTACTCCATTAATTAGTACAGAAAAATGAGCTGATGCAATGTTATGCATTATGAGTCTAACAAATTTACCATGGAAACCAAAATGTAGGAGAATAGAATTTAGGAATGACCAAGAAACCCTATCAAAAGCCTTTTGCGTATCAAGTTTAACTATCAGATTAGAAACCTTAGATTTCCTAGACAGTAGTCTGGTCATTTCATGCATTAGAATAACATTATCTGAGATGTCCATTCCTTTAATGAAAGCACTTTGCTCAGGGGAAATGATTAAGTGCATCAGTGGTTTGATCCTTTCCATTAACAATTTTGAAAAAACTTTATTAACAAAGTTTGATAAGCTGATTGGTCTAAAATCTGCAAATGTGATTGGAATAGATTTCTTGGGAATTAGAGTGAGCCAGGTGCTAGACATGGCTTTAGGGATGTTGCCATTATTTAAAAATTCATTAGCAGCTTCTAATAGATCCTCCTTAATGGTTTCCCAGAAAGAGGTGTAAAAATCATCTGAGAAACCATCAGAGCCCGGGGTACTTGATTTGTTAAGGTCAAAAACTGCAAATTTCAATTCCTGTATATTAAAAGGATTAAGCAGAAGGAGATTCTGTTGATCATTTAATACTCTAGGAATTTCTTGCAGAAAATGATTAAGATAAGTTCCCTTTTTTTGTGAGACATCCTCATTAAGTAATTCCTGAAAAAATCGAACACCCTCTTCTTTAATCAGATTTGGATCAGTTATCCAATTCCCTTTTCCATCTTTAATTTTACCAATTCTGGATCTTGCTTTCTTTTCCCTAATGGTGTGATGAAAAAAGCTAGTGTTTGCATCTCCATGTTTTAACCAATTTAACCTCGCTTTTTGCTTCAGAAAAATATTGTGTTCTTTCTGAACTCTGAGAAGCGTAGCTTTAGATTTCATAAGTTCAGTTAAAACTGATTCTTCTTGAGACTGCTGAAACAGAATTTCCAATTCATTGACTTTTGATTCAGATTGTAAGAGATTATGATTTACATTGCCAAATATGTTTTTGTTCCAGTCTTTAATTACAATCTTAAGTCTCTTTAGTTTGTGAACAAACCTCTGCATCCCAGTAAGAGGGGATATTAATTTCCAATTAGAGTCCACTAATTCTTTAAAATCTTGTCTGTTTGACCACATTTCCTGATATCTAAAAGGCCTTGGAGCCTGTTCTACCGCAGATTGGATAGATAGTAATAGAGGGGATTGATCAGAAGTCATTCTATTTAGTACTTGTATAGAACTGTTTGGAAAAAGATCCAGCCAGTCTAAATTACTCAAACCCCTGTCTAATCTTTGGAACTGAAGGTCCTTACATTTATCCCTAAATCTATTATTACTCCAAGTGAAAGAATTGCCTACAGTAAGGATTTCATGCAAATCCATGTTAGTTAAGAAATCATTAAATTGTTTCATGCTTTTTCCAGGTGTTGATTTCCTACCTTTATATTCTGAAACCGAAGCTACAATATTGAAATCCCTTATGTAAATGGATGGATCAGGTGTTGGGGATTGTAAATCAGACCATAAAACTTCCCTCGACTGTCTATGGACACTAGCATAAATGAAGAAAACATTCCAATTGACAGAAGTGGCTTTGTCAGTAACTTTAGCCTGTAAGTACTAATCAGATTCATTTAAAATGGCTAAACTGAAGACATGATTCCATAAAATCCAAATTTTAGCATTCTGGGAATGGAGGGCATTATTGTATCCAAGATCATACATCAAAGTGTTTAAATTCTGTTTATCATGCCATGGTTCAATTAAACATAGAATTTCAATCTTGTGTTTCAATTTAAGAGCCTTTAATCTATGCAGTGAAGTACCATAACCCCTAACATTCCACACTAAAATATTCCCTATTTTTGTGTATTTTATCATTTAAAACTAGGGGGGTTGCTTTTTGTGATGATCTTAGTTTCCTCAGTTTAGTTACTGGGGCATTGCTATTTTTACCTTTCTTGCCTTCACTTTTACTCAGATTGTCTGATGTAGTACTACTTACCTCAGGTTGAGTAATTTGCCCTGTAGCTCTATTGTGTTCAGCAAAAGTGATAGTATCTTGGATTGCAGGGCAGAGAGCTTGTTCTGTTGGGTCACTCTGTACTTCATCAGGAGTAGACAAACATATAACCATATTGTCTACCTTTTCTGCAACTGTTTGGAGTGGCACTACTTCCTGTGATTCGAAAGACTCGTGGAAAATGTCTACAACTTCATCCTCATGGGAAGCTAGTTCATCATCCGGTAAGTCAGATAAAGTGTGGAAAGCATTTGATATAGTAACCGTATCCTTCTTAACTAATTCTTCCTGAATAGGAGGGAGTTCAGGCCGTTGAGTCTTTTTTCTCCAAAAAAATTGGTCATAGGTTTTGAGATATCATCCAATGAATAGAAAGGAGTATTTCTTTTCATGTGACTAACTCTGAAAGAGTTAGAGTTATTTTCCACTAGAGAATCTGAGTTCATGTTTTGAAACTGGAAATCAGTTTCTTTTTGGGAGACTGATAGAGTAAATGAACCTTCCACTTCCAATGTTACATTAGAGGTATTACCTAGGTTTTTCTGAATATCAGCTTGAGATGCAGATTGTCTAACATTGTTTTCTTTGGTTTCAGCTATGATTTTACTATTTTTTCTCAGTTCTGGATGCAGGAAGTTACAGTATGCCTGACTGTGTCCAATTATCCTACAGTGAGTACAATACGAAGGCAACTGATCATATTCAATTTGGTAATCTGCTACTTTATTGCCAATTCCTACCACTATTGTATTAGGGAGTTGAGACAAGAGGTCCACTTCTACACAAACTTTAATAGCAGAAGGTCTAGTTAGAGCATTTGTAGCTACATCCATTTTGAGAAATCTTCCTATCTGGCTGCTTATGCCTATGATAGCTGAGGTATTGTAAAAATGTAAAGGGAGTTGGTGAATGGTTACCCATGCTGGAACAACGAAGGATTCAACAGCAGGGGAGAAATCCGGAGACCACTTCTGGACCTTCATTGTCGATCCATGAACCATCCATTGACCCTTCATCCAACACCGCTGATAATCCTCGTTGTCCTGAAATTGAATAAGAACGTGGCGATAGTCAATAGATCCTAAATGACATTTACCTTTGAAGCCAATTGATTTAAATGCAGATACTAATTTCTCCATAGGAGGTTTCCCCCTATTGAATTTCCCGACCAAAGCATTCTGGTAATGTGAAGCCAGAAGCTCGCCTTCCTTTGGGGGAAGGATATAAGCCAACTTGCCCTTATATTCAGTAATAGGGTGTAGGTTGGGCGTGTCTGGAAGGGAGGATATGAGCGGGGAAGGTTTCGTGTTCAAAGCTTATAGAAAGCTTTTGTTGATGGAAGGGTTGGAATCGGTGTTTTGGTTAGGCGTCGGAGACGCCATGATCTTCAACCAGAATCAGTAAAAGAGCCGTTGACAGAGAAAATTAGATGAGGAAGAAGTACAGTAACGAAAAATTGTGAACAGTTTCAGAAGTGTAAACACGTACTTCACCCAATGCCAATATATCAACCAAAACAAAGTATAGAAGAATCAAGAATTTTATAACCTTACTTCATTTTCCAACCCACTAAGTTACCCAATCCCAAGAGGTCTCTAGATGTTGAGCTACCCGATCAATCCGTATGACAACCGCAACCTTATGACTCCAACGCCTACAAATGAGTGAAATCATAGCATTTTTCATTTTTCTTGTTTTCTCTCATTTTGCCTAGGAGCCCTTTCGGGTTTTCATCCTAGCCACACATGTTTCTTTGACTCACATCTCACCTTTTTCCGCACATTTGGGCCTCTCAATTTTTCCTAGGCTGCCCTTTCGAGCTTTCGACCTATCTGGGCCCCCAATGTAGCCTAAGTTGCCCTCTCGAGTTTTCAAACTTAGCGGGTTTTCTTTTTTTCATTTTTTTTTCATTTCCAATTTTTTTTCAAAATTTTCAATTTTTCAAAAGGTTCCTATTAGGCTAGGAGTAGATATATTATATATATACATACATATAAATGCATGTAAATGGGGGGGGGGGTTGATTGGTTGTGGTCCTAAGTTACGAAAGTTAAAAGACAAGACAACTAGCAAAGTTAAGTAACTATGCTAAATCATCAATTAAAAGTGAGAAAAGGGGTTTTAAAACTACAAAAGATAAAGCCTTGGGGGTAATTGATATCCACTTCCAACCCAATTGTAGATCATTGAACCATTCACTCATCCTATAACCAAACATAACATTCATTAGGTTAAACCTAGAACAAACCACATTCAAGGTTCAACCTTTCATTGCATCTATAGGATAAATATGAGAACAATCCACACTAACATACTTATATAGCATGAATCACAACACATTATGCACAAGAATTTCTAAGTTCAGAGCTAAAGAATTCGTCACTTTCCTAACTCCCTAACACTTCAATCATACAAACACTTCCTATTCTCAAACAACCCATGGCATAAATAAAGTGAAACATTGCATTAAGCCCACATGAATACTAAATAACAAAGGCTTCAAGAATAAGGAAAACAATCTATTCACTACTTCGACTACTTGTTGTGAAGATAAATCTTCTATCCTTCTTAGGTAGTAGTTTACAAAAGTGAATTCGACATCTCTTGTCAAACCTCACCAATGACTCCCTTAGTTCTAAGAGTATCCCATTGATGGCATTTATCACGAGGAATCAACAAGCTTGGCAACATTTATGGACACTACACTGTGTCTAAGCACTTAACAAATTCATGCATTTACACAAGATTAGTCAAGAATGATCGACATTCATAGACCTCTCTCATTTTCTACCTAAAACAAATATGACAACGAGTTCGACATCATCACATTCATCTAGCAATTATGAACACACCAACATCATTTAAGAAGCTCTAACTCATGCTCTTGGATTCCACATTAAAAGAGGAGAGAATTAGCTACTTTCTCCCAACCCTAAAAAGTAATCATACAAGCAATTCATATACTCAAGCTTCAAAGAACATCAATTCCATTAACAATTCATATCCAAAGCCCAATAAATTTACAATAGCAAAAGCACCAAATAGATATATATATATATATATATATATATATATATATATATGTGTGTGTGTGTGTGTGTGTGGTTCTTACTACATAGAAATGGAAGCTTCAATCCTTTGCTCCCAAGATGAAACTAAGCTAGATAATACAAAGACACGATTAATCTACAAAAACTAAGAAAAGAAAGAAAGAAAAACTAGGGTTTGAACCCACAAAAACGCAGGAGGAAGAAGTTGTCCAAAAGCTGCTGAAAAGGAGAGCATAAGGTGAGTATTTATAGCACAAAAGGGAAGAATGGTTTCTGACCCCTCATCTATCGGGGGTCGCAACGTGCTCGTGACGACCTCGCGACGGACTCCCAGTCCAGCACCATTTCGTTTTTCTCCTTTTTGTTTCATATCCTCTTCTTCTCTTTACTTTTTCAATTATTTAAATCTTCAAAAGCTCAATTAAAAGTCTTCAAATATTCAAATCTTCAAAGGTATTCTTCAAAGTCTTCAAACAAATTGCCTTGTCACACAAAATCCTCTAGAAATGTAATAAAAGCATAAAAGTCTCTTTTAATCCTCCTTAGAGAACTTCAAGGCAAAATGTCCCATTTAGAGCACAAAAGTATACAAAAGTGAATCCTAAAAGTCCTAATATAACCATATAAAATGGGTACATCAATTCCCCTTCTCTTCATGATTATCCCCGTATGTTGGTTGATAAATTGATGAGAACGCATGAATTTCAAGAATTAGTCGATGATATGTATGTTAAGATGTCTAAGGTTTGGAGGTGTGAGGTTATGGCTCGTGTTTGCAAAAAAAAAATCCTAATCTGGATATTTTTAATGTTGGTGAGAAGTTTTTTCTAAATGAGGCATTGGAGAACACAGAAGTTTTGGTGGATGAGGGCTTAGTAAAGAGGGTGAGGGAAGGAGGTACTTCCTTTCCATTAATCAGGGAACTACATGGATGGGTTTATTAACTTCTATCATGTTTTAGAGACATTCAGGGCACATGGGTGTACCATAAACTAGGAATAAAAAATACCCACCTATAAGCAACACTAGCAAACAGGATTAGAAGTAACAAGATCACTATCACAAAGGCTCAACAACAAAAAACAATGAAGCAAAGAAAACAAAAGCTATACTTGTACTCAACTAATGCGTTATGCAAATTAACAATTAAATGTTTAACTAGTATCCCCAATAGTGGTGCCAAAATTTTACCCACCTCCACTCAGGGTTATTAAAATGAGTCATAGTTAACCCGAGCGAAGGCGTTCCAAACAAATAATCAAAAGACAGGATGCAATGGGTGGTCAAAGATAAAATTTATAGTTCTGCATCCAACTCACTACTAAGCTACCTATGAGGTAGTTTGTGGCAAGTCCGGGTTTGTCCAAAGAGATACTAGACTATAATAGCCAATTATACACAACCACGTACATGTTGTCAATCTATATGTGTGCTAGGAATAGTTACTATAGTAAAATGTGGGGTTTTTGGGTTTTTCCAATTAACAACTATAAACATAAAGCTAAAACACGAGTAAACTATATAGACATACACTTGGGGAATATTTGTGTAACATGGTTGATTAAATTTTCCAATCCTCGATTCTATCACATATAAGATATCGACAATTTAATATAGTCCTCATAAAACATGGTGTGAGCGATGGTCAGCCTTCTGCATACCTATCACATAAGGTGCTCTTGCAATCTTCCATCGGTATCGCCTCCATAATTAGGAGAGTGTAACAATGGCCCTGACGTTGCATATATCTATTTCTTCCCCATACAATTACCTCCCAGGCCCTACACCACAAATGCTTACCCCTAGGCCTATAAAGAGCCAAAGGGAGATAGTAACCTTATCTCAAGGCACTAGGGTTCTAAACCCTAGTTTTTCTACTAAATTTTATCACTACCTGTAACCCTTCAATCCAACTCACCAGCTAAGACTGGTGTGCTGCCATTGTAGCAGTAAAACTCGAAAAACACCTACGTGCACACGCCCACTTGGACCCGGACCCTGCTACCCATATCACATCCAGGTTTCTCTTCCTCGTTGGGTATCAATATGTGCACCAACATGAATGCATACTAGAGTGTGTGCTAATGAAGTGTATCATTCATGGAATTATAACAATTCAAGAACAAGTCAATATAATGTTACAAGCACATAGAATTAGGACGATCTAATGCATCTTAAAAAACATAAATCAACACATGAATACAAATATTGTTCCCAAGCTATAAAACCACTCCCTAAACAAGGAATTCAAGTATTTCTTTGAATTCCACATTTTTTGGGGAAAAAGAAAAATAAAAAGAAGAAAGAGAAAGAACCTAGAGAGAAGAGAGAGTGTTTATCTCTCTAAGCTACTCTTTAAATTCACCAAATGATCTAAGAAAATGATCCAAAGCTTTTAACCCCAGTAGACCAAGGCTATATTATGGTAGTAGGGGACTAGGCCTAACAATAGGCCAAAACACTAGCAGCCGCTGATTGACACGGGGCGTCACGAACTGTATGGCTAACGTGCCCTCGTGTCGGTGCGGTCTGTCATATTTAGCCCTGGTCATATAGCTCATGCTTGCATGGGATACCGGTCTTACCATGGCCATGCTAGCACGGTCTGTGCCATGTGGCATGGGCCATTGTCTGGAGCTCCATTTTTGCACTTCTGATTCACACCCCAAATTGTTTGACGTGGGCCATCAACCGGATCCTCGTTTTGATAAGTTTCTTTGCATATGACGCTTCATTTTTCACACCCTATGAGTTGGACTCAACATTTTACACTTGGAATGGTGTATGCCTTCTGAAACAGAACAGTCATTTAGCCAATTATGGAGTAGAAAAAGGTCTTGAGGACACATCCAGCCAATGTTAGCACGCCCATGCTGGGATTTGGCACAGCTCATGCTACTTAGAACTTTTCATGCCCAAGGCCTGTGTGGCATGGTATGGGCTGTGTGTGGCTTGCCCTTGTGCTAGCCATGAGAGGCCCGTGCCACCCGCTGGTGGTTCATCTGTCTGACTTCTTTGCTCCACTACGGATAAACCTTTGGTCTTATTTGAGAGCTCTTGTAGTCGATTTCTTTACGCTCGAGAAGATGAATCCAATGGAACCACCTTCAAGGGCTGATTCTTCTCGGATATTTCCCATAAATTTTTGCAACTCTCAGACAACAATCCTCCATTTCTTCCTTGGCCTATTTGAACTTCATGTCCGCCTATCTTTGGCTCAATCCTTCTACTACCACGATGTCGAGTCTGTGGCCTTCACTTACTACCATTCTAATGTGAATGACCTTTGACATTTTCTATTTTCCTTGAAAATGGCCTTTGATACAAATGTGACGAAAAGTACCCACAAGCCACCTTCTAATGATGATCAAAAAAGAAGATCTAGGTACCTGTGGATACAAGGTGTCCACTAATATCAATTAAGTCTACAAAACGTGATATTTAGATATGAAAATCAAACATGGTCATCTTAACCCTTTGTTGCGTAAACCCAACTAATACTAACAATCCAATAAGTAAAACAAGCCAATTATTATGCCGAATAGATAGGTTAATGCATGCCTAATGGTACACATCAGAAATGGATGGTTCTTTTGTGCAGAGCATGTGAAAATTTGCACAGCATGTGCACTGCACTAAAGAAATGGGCGGTTCTTTAGTAATCTCCACTTTTTTCACTCTTCCACAGATAAAAAGGCTCATTCTTCCCTCATTTCTCCTTGATTCCCAATTGGGCCTCCAAAATCCTAGTTTTTCAAAGTATCTTCATCTTTTTCATAAGTTCTTATAGATCTATGATGGGTTTTCATAACCTAGCTTAGATTTGTGCATACAAGGTTGGATTGATGAATAGGAGGATGATTTTTACTTTAGTACTTTTCAGTTCTCTATTTATTCATTTCATATCATTTGTGTATTTTGAATCCTAGAGTTTTGTTAATTTAGCGTAGAATTATGACTTGGGGATATCTGTAAGCATGATATTAGACTAGATTTGTGAGACTTATAGACTCATTCTATTTATGTTGCTATATATTATCATGCTTAATTTGTACTTTAACTTCTTGTTATAATCTTTGTATTGAATGTGATTAGCATGTACACCTAGTTAGTCTTTTGCATGGTTCATTGCTAGGTTTTCAATTTTGGTTGGGAGTGTTAGATTATAAAACATTCTTGTAGCCTCGTAATCACCAGGGGGTAACACGAACCTTGTGATATCCCAGGGTGGTAATAGGGCGATAATGGTCATTGAATTAGTCATCCTCTATTTTTGGGAGCTTCACGACTAAATTCCTAAAAACAAGTTGGGTGTTGTTGAATTTCTAAAAAGGGGTAATACCCGAGGGTTAGGTTCCTATTTTGTGGTTCAGTACGCAAAGAATATTTAACTTTTACTTCGTGATGATTAAATTGTTATCATTTCAGTAAAAATATGACATTTCAGCATACAATGACTCCTTGGCTAAGGGGGGCATATGGTATGCACATCCCCTAATCATTCAATGTCCACTATAAAGATAATACTTCAAGCCCAGCAAACCAAATAAAGGATTATTCACTGGAGAAGAGAGAGAACCTCGATAATAGCAGCACCTCGCCTTTAGCGAACCATTCTAAGCTAGCCTAGAAAAGGAGAGGGTTCTGACCTATAACCATTTCATTAAAACCATGATCTAAGAGTATGGCTCAAGATTCGAAAATATTGTGGAATACATCAATCATATTTAGGTGATCTGTGCAGCAGATAGGTAACAACATCTTTTCCAGAGATTATTCATATATTACTAATACACTAACTTAGACATCGGAGGAAGATCCTGGGGCTTCCCAGGATCTTATTATGTATGTGTCATGAAGCTGGAACTGAATATTAAGCCGGTTCCAGATGTTAAGAGGCCCGGAATGAATTCCCCGCATTAGTGGCACCATCTCTGGGGATTGATTTTTTCTTTTCAGGCCTTTTTAATATATGAAGGAGGCAAGAAAAGGGAAAAAAATAAACTCAAAAGAAGCTATATATATATGAGCGAAATGGAATATGATGAAAACCCACAATTTTTAGTCACAACATCAATAAATTGCAATATTACAGTAGTATAACGAAGATACGCTTACACCCAAATACATAAAATACGAACAACCACCTCGCACAATTTAAAGTTTGATTCATAAGTAGACCATGTTTACCCACAAAAGAACGTAGAAGTAAAATATCCAAATAGAAATGGAATTCAAAGTGCCATTGGCACAAAACAAAAAGAAAGAGCAATGCTCATAAAAAAATTACATTTTTAATACAACAGACGTAAACCACAGAAGCTCTATGTAGAACTTGTAAAACCTTAGGAAGAGCTAGAAGATAGACTATATCCCTCCACGATTTTAGTACAGTCTAAGTCAAACATTTAGCAAATTTAAGAGCAGTAAAACATATTACTGCAAACATAGTAAAAAAGAAGGAACCAACACTAAGAACAAACCCGGCCTAGTGCAGTTACATAGGTCATTAGATCTGCACCATATGGGAAGCTATGGTAGCAACCATGGCATGTTATATGAAGTTCCCTTGTGAGGAAGCTTGATCTGAAAGTGGAAAACTATACCATGTAGGCACTTTTCATGCCAGCAGTATACTACGACCCATTATCACATAGACGAATGAATACTTACAGCTAGTCAAGTGTCTTCATCGGCTATGCAACCTAGTGGTCCTCTAGAGCTTAGCCAAAGCAAGCCTAGGAAATTTATTGCCTTAGTATTCCCTGACCCCCGTTGAAGTAGGGCGGATTTGGTGTAGAACATCATTAATCCATGTCCCCCAGTTTTCTAATCCTAGTTGTCAATCCTACAAAACAAAAGATGAACATGTTAGTTATACATCCTATATTTAGGGAAAATCATAAATGTAAAAATACACTTATCGTTAGAAGGTGTTACCCCAATCTACATCAATGGAAACATAGATAATGCCTCTAAGTAACTCATCCATGATTGATTATCAATAAGCCAATAAGATCATTGAGACATGTTACACCAATCACCAAAAACCCATACCATGCTCTTTATAAAAAACTTACAACTTACACACATTCCCAATAGCCTTAGCAACAACTGAACACACAAAGCACAAAAATTGTAAAAAAAATATGGAGGGTAGCTCATCACAACACAAGAACATACAGACTACAACTCAGAACAACGCCTAATACAAATATCCTTTTATATAGATAACTTGTGCATAGGATATAGGGAATACATTATGATAGCCCTTGGAAATTGTGAGTTTATACTTACATACACCTATCTAGCCCCTTATTTTAGCATTAAAAAGTGGATAAGTACTGCCAAAATGGATTAGTCAACACATAGATAATTTTGACCAACAAATACATTCACCTACACAACACTTACACACCTTCACAATGCGCCACACTGAGCGAACACCGGAGGCACTTACTCCAAAATTTCATTCAAATAAACCAATCTAATGATGACAGAAAAGACACTGCAGCTTTGCATACACAAGGAAAATCACCAGTCTCGCGACACAAGGAAAGATTTAATTTTATCTCTGTTGCAATACACACTGAAACACACCACAAAGAAGAGATTGTAGCTTCCCATATGCCAAGAAAACTATCACCCTCGCGAATGCTAACAGATCTTCAACCCTACCTAAACACAACACAAACAATAATAACACACCCCACCCAGGTAGAAAGAAGGTTGTGGCTTCGCATATGCCTGGAAAAAAACCAGCATCATGACACAAGCAACACTCCACTCCTCCCTCCACACACAAATGACACATTATACACACTAAACACATCCAATCACAAACACATATTTTAAAAACAAGTGGAATTCTAGGAAAGAAATACCTAGAATACCTAAGCTTACTATAATAATATTGATACAACTTAAACTACCCCAGAGCGGACCTTTAAGTCATCCAACCTTGAAGAATAGTTCTCTTTATAGGGTTTTATCACACTCAATGATGAGACACTAGAATCATGTGTTTCTGAATGCATTTATTACATCTTTTAGTAGCTTTTGTATGATTGATTTCTAGGTGTAAGTAGGTTTGCATTACAAGGGGTTTAGAAAGCCATTGTTGGTTTTCTTGTCTAAATAGCTCATTTTATAGATTATTTAGATCTAATAGATATTATGTCCTTACGAGAATCTAGATTCTATTTTGTGAGCTTCATTGTAGATTGCTCGGAAGCACTTCAGAGTAGCTTAGTGAAGGCCATTTGCAAGAATAGTAGAAGAAATTTGAAGTCCATTCGCAAGGATGGTAGTATACCAAAGGCCGCACACTTAATTGTAGTACTAGATGGGATGTGCCGAAGAAGAAAGATTCAAAGTACAGAAAGAAGTGAAGACCAACATAACCCGTGTGGCTTTACACGGCCCATGCCAAACCAAAGACTTGCGTGACTAAGTCCTGGTGTGAGCTATGTTCATTTGCATGACAAGTGTGCCCTGAAGATCAAGACCCAAACCTCCAGTCCCCACCACACATCCAAATGTGGGGTTGTGACATTAGAAGCCAAATATGAAGATTCTAGATGGCAGTCTGCATGCATCTACATGGGTTGCACCGCTCAGCCAGTTAAATGAACTCTCATGTTGGCTGCCCGCACTCTTTTTTAAGGGTCGCACGCTCAGTTTGGCCAAGAACCTTCTCTAGTCTGTAGGCCATGTTGTGCGGGCCATGTGCTATTTCATGGCCCATGCCGATGTGGTTGCTAGGGTTCCCTTTTGTTTTGGGCTTCTCTAAGGCCTATTTCCACCTACTATTTAAAGAGGCACTAGTCTTTTCAGCTTTAACAAGTTGTAATTTCATTTTCCTAGTCCTAAGAGTAGGTAGAGAGAGAAAGAGACTTACTCTTTGCTACTTTTTTTTATTATATCTTAGTTTATGCCCATAGTATTGAATCCAATTATTGAATCGGGTTCAATGTCAGTGGAGAAGTGTAATTACTTGGGGATTTCATTTGTATTCATGACTAGGTAATGATTTTGTGAGATTCTAGATCATCATATTTCTTATGTCTATGGATATTATCTTTTATTTGAGCTTTTTATATTTTTTATGATGTACGTTATGTATATTCTATGATGCATTATAGTTCATATATGATATATTATCCTTCTAGTCTGTATAGCCCCTTGGGAGTGTTGGGTTAGGAGTATAGTAGGCTTGTGAGTACCGGAAATGTCAGTGTATATATGTTTGATCGTGAGCACCATTCCCATTATTATAGCCTAGCTTGGTACACTCATCATGTAATAATGTTCATGTTAGTGAAGGCACTACCCCTAATGGGGGTGCAACCCTCGATGTACCCCGATAGAAAATCCTGATGGTTTGTAGCAACTAGGGTTATTGTGTAGCGACCATCGTCGTTTCAACCATAGAGTCATCATGAGACATTGATTCAGTTTCCTCTATAGGCCTAAGGATAAGAATCCATAGTGGAGTACCCAAGATGTATTTCCCTACTCTCATACCTAATGGTTACAGCACCCACAAGGCAACTGCTTAGGCACTTGATCCTTTACATGGGGGCGCGTTAGCATTGGGAGTTTGTTTTACAGGGAAAGAGGAGTGCTGCTCAGAATCATTGTTTGTTGGCAAACTTCCCCTAATTATGGAGGTGGTGTTGATAGTATCAAAATTGGCTTAGGTACCTTTCTAAGACAGACATTGGGAAGTGCCGACTATCACCCACACTATGTGGCATAGACATGAGATAGGTTTATATGTCTTATATATGATAGAATCTAGATTCAAAATCATTTACCGGTCATGTTACGTAAATATCCCCAAGGCTAGTTTAATATAGTTTGATCTGTTGTTTAGCATTATTAGTAGTTGTCAGATAAACCCCCCTCCCCAAAACTATGTTTGTAGCACTAGCCATTCCTGACAAAAGAATAGGAGAGACGCCCGATTGTGAGTTGTGTTTAGTTAACTTTTGAACTCTATCATCTCTGTGGATGACCCCAGACTTGCCATTAGCTATTATCTAGTAGTTGGTAATGAGCACGGGAGCAACATATAAATTTCAATCTTTGGCCTCTTAGTGTTCTATGGGTTTATTCTCCCAAAGTACTAGCCCGAGGAGGGCAGATCACTCAACTTAAGAACAATCCCAGTTTACTATAGCTTACCATAAGCACCATAGTACCCAACACTGGCACTAGCCAACACACAACCATGATTTAAACATTTAAGATTAAACCTCAAGGTATCAAGGATTCCAAGATAATAAATTATACACAACACATTAGACATAATCTTATATGTTTAGGAAACAATTCCTGCTACCTCCCACATCAGTCAGTCTACGAATCATGCATGCCAAATCAACTATCTGATAAGCTTAATATGCAGGAATTAGCTTTTACTCAAAATTAGCCCTCACAATACCATGTAAGCAATAAGTGCACATGTTAGTATTGGCAACCGTCTTAAGAACCTAAATCAAATAACTCAAGCAAGATCATGGCTCATAGGACCACAAGGTGTCATATGTTACTCCCACCTTTAAAAAAATAGTGAAGTGTAAATATAACCCTACATAACTCACATAAGTGCAAATATAACCCTGTGATAATTTAAAGTGAAAATATAACCCTAGATAGTTAGTGTATGTGTAAATATGGCCTCTTATGGATATTTGAGGTTGGATTACGTTAAAAAGACAGTAATAACTTTGTAAAAAAAATAAACAAACAAAAAACATTGAAATTACCTTTATACCCCTGAAACCGTAATCTTCTTCCTTCATTTTTTTCTCTTCCTCTTCTCTCTTCTTTTCTTCTCTGTGGCTTCTTCGTTTCCTTCATTTTCTCTTCTTCTTTGCTTGGGTGGTGGGGAGCGGCGGGTAGGATGGGTCTGGTGGTGACAGGCACCTGCACGATATGGTGGAGACTTTGGTCCATCAGGACATGTAGCACTCCACCACTCTCTCTCCCCTCTTTATAACCCTACCCCAACTCACCAATATCAATATCTCACTAGTTCTCTCTCCTTATTCTTCTCTCTCATCAGCTTCCATATTGTTCCATCAAAATCACCACAAATGGCCAATCTTGATCGAACTGCCGTTGGATACCACCAGGTTCAGGTCTACCCGTAGTGAAGCAGCTATTCAAACAACGTCCTAAGGGCCTTGCCCGATGATGACTCAAGTCCTCATCTTCAACACCCTCCTCCCTATCTACGACATTCTACTTGCCATTGCAGGCCTCACTCTGGTTGGAAACCTGATTGAGCTGGCCCTCACCACCTTGCTCTTCCTCCTTGCAAGCCCAATTCTCATCCCCATTACCCTCTTGTTGGGCTTGGCCATGATTGGATTCATGCCATCCTGGGCCTTTGGGCTCACAATGATTTCTTTTCTCCCCTAGATTCTCAACAGCTTCAGGGAGAAGCTTATAGACTCTATGAACTATGCCAAGCAGTGCCTTCAGGATACACTAGAGACCTTAGCCCATCGGGACATCAGAGGGATACCCGAGGGACGCTAAAGGGATGCTGTATCTAAACACCAAATGAATGCTGATACTAGAGAAGAATGCTGGAGAGACTAGATTTGTAGAGACTCTGTAAAAAAAATGCCCAAAAAAGGGCATTTTCTGGAAAAAAGGTTATGCCAGTTGGAGAACTGGAATTTGCTAGAAAAAAGGTCACGTTGGAGGGGGTGGCCTAGCAGTGGAGGCGGTGTCGCAGCACCAGAGGTGGTGGAGAAGTGGAAGTGGTGAAAGAACAATTCTAAGGCAAAGGGTAATTTTTGTCTTTTAAAATTGTATATTAGGCTGAAAGGGTATTTTGGTCATTTCTGGTAAGTCAATGGCTGTAAGTAGCTGGTCAATGCCAAAATATAGTGTTTAGGGTTATATTTGCACTTATGTAAAGTAGTTAGAGTTTTTTTTGCACTAAAAATTGTCCTAGTGTTATATCTACACTTTCTTAAGTATATTGTATAGTTTCCAAAAAAAAACCAAGAAAAAATTAAGGTCTTTGTATTATTAGCTTAGATCACACATAAACAACATAACCAGGCCTAAAAAAATAATGAAATTCGTCAACTTCATAAAAAAGAGTATCAAATATCAAAATCCTTTAAGTTACAAAATTACAAGGGACATAAGTTCCATCTCCGGCTGCAGAGGCCATAATCCTCCTGGGAATAAATTAAAAAAATTAAAATTTAGTCCACCCTAAGACCTAGATAGGGACTAACCAATAATTCATCAAGCAATTCATCATTCCCATCAAACCTACCCCCCCCCCTCGAGCAAGCCTTCAACTCCTGATGAAGAGACAAGATCAGAGCATATTTCTCCCCACAAATAGTGCATAACCCCTTCAGCTTCATTTCCAACCTGGCCACCTTATGAGGAATATTACCCAGGGGTTAGAGTGCCTGAAGCACACACATCCTCATTAGGTAGAAATGCCTACACTGAACCTTAAAACACAACAACTGCCAAAGGAAAAAATATTAAAAAGGCAATTCTATTTTCTCCAAAAACCATTAAAAATCATACCTTCCTTGCTAGTCAGCCTTTCAACCACCACTGCATAGCCATGCATTTTGCAAAAAGGACCAAGTGAACCTCCCTCACTTTAGCTCTCGATCTAGGAGTACATTGTCACACCAAGTGGCATTATATCATAACCATAACTAATAATATACACACTAATTAGGGATACCTCGCACAATGCCAGTAGTTAACTGAGTAGGACTAAAAATCAACCAAGGTTCAGGTTAACTTGCTTGGTATAGATGATAATAGGCAAAAAATCACCCTAAGCTAAAATAAACCCCGATATCATGACGTACACACTCAAAACAAACTAATATTGCTACCCTTTAGGATACAATTAAGAAAGTGCAGTCTTATTGGCTCATAAATGATACACAATATAATCATAATTCGAAGAGGTGGACCATATTGTAGTTGACATTCACACATACTAAACATTCCTACTCGTGGCCTCATCTCATTGTCATCTACCCCACGAATTATCACCTCACAACTAGATAAATGACCCACCTCGACCCGGGGTCGTTAATTGCAGCTTATTAACCCAAGCCGAGGACGGTGGTTAAAGATAGAACTTATAGTTATACACCCTGATCTTACTGCTACACTACCTAGAGGGTAGTTAGCAGCTAGTTCTAGGTTTGTCCACAGAGATGGTAGGTCTAATGTATATACTCAAAACACAACCTCGTATAGGTCATTAATCTGTACAAGTGAATGGAATAGCTGGTAAAGCAAACATTCAAAGGGAGGGAGGGTTAGTTTTAGAAACTAACTAAAGCATGAAAAGTAAATAACACAACTACAAATTAAAGCTAGCACTTGTAAACCTAATAGTGTGTCAATAACACGTGGTGTGGCTGATGGCATACACTTTCACGTCCCTGTCATGGCAGGTGCTCTTGCAACCCTCTTCTGACACCACCACAATAAATAAGGGAGTACAACAAGGTCCGACCATTGTTGTAGGTCTGATTCTCCCCTGTATAATTACGTCCTAGGCTTCCACCATGAATGCAACTACTCCTCTCTGGTACTATCAATTAGGCCCAAGGATCATAGCTACCTTATCTGAAATACTAGGGTTTCTTGAAACCCTATCTTGCTACTATCTAAACTATCTCTACTCGGAACCCTTTAGACTTCTATAATAAGTTAGATAAGATTGGTGTGATGGTATGTGGATCAAGGTGACCTCGAATCTCCCGTGCATACACTCATGCACACTCGTTTCCGTTCACCCACACAAACATCCAGTTTTCCATTCCCAGAGGGGCATCGATATATGCGCCTAGCATGAATAAAACCTAAAGTGTATGCTTTTATGTGGTGTGATATTCATGCATTCAAACTCAAAATAAATAACAAAATTATTGTGAACACCAGATTAGTAGGAACTATAGAATCTCAAAAAGCATGTAGAAATACCAAAGTCACATCAATGTATCCCCATACTATAGAAACTACTCCCTAGATATGGAATTCAAATATAGATTTGGATTCCACATCTTTGGGATTAAAGAAAAATAAAAGATAAAAAGACAAAGCTAACTAAGGAGAGAATCTCCTTTACTCTTCTCTACAAGATAAAAATATGATATGAAGTATGCTAGAGTATGAAAACCTAGTAAAATAAGGTTCTATAAATAGGAGATTGAGATTGAAAATAGGCCCAAACTAGGGTTAACCCTAGCTCAGCCGGCGCCCGGTGCAGGACGTCACGGATGATGCAACCTGTGACATGTATTTGGCGCAAGACGCGAGGCCTGGCACCGGTCATGCCTCTTCAATGTTCAGGGCACCTATTCTTGAGTGGGGCATGGATATTTAACCATGGCACAGGACAGGTTGGCACGGGTTGCGTCTGACACTGGCACAGGCTGCATCATCTCCTGCAGGGCGCTATCATAGTACCGATTCTTCAGTTCCTGATTTGCTCTCGTGGCCGTTGGCACGAGAAGTAGTGAAGCTAGGTGCTTTACTCAGAATTTTTTTATGGCCCGACTGAATTTTCACACCCCATCGGCTGGTCTTGATAAAATGGACTTGGAATGGCACGAGACAACGAAAATGGGGCACCCCGCTCTCATACTTAGCCGCGTCGAGGGGTTATTCTTTCATTATATGGGCCTTCATGTCCTGCATGGGTCGCGCCACTGCCTCACATCAGTCTCCTTGGTACGGGGCATCTCCTCTGGCATGGGTCGTTGATAATAAACCGTGCACGACCCCCCGGTCCCGTTGGTTTTTCAATTGGTTGAACTAGTTTTCTTCGCTACGGGAGAACCCCTAGTCCGATTTCAAAGTTCTAGTAGTCAATTATATAGTAATCGAGTAGACAAATCCAATGAAACAATCCGTTATGGATAATTCTTCTTACATCATTCTCGGACTAAGTCATAACTCATCGGGCCACGATTTCTCATTTCTCTGTTGGCTGCTACGAACTCCATAGCCTCCAATCTTTGGATTCAATCTCCTTCTACCATGCATAGATGATTGTGGCCTTCGTCTACTACCATTCTAATATGAATGGCCTTCATCTCTACTACAGTTCTTACGAAGAGCCTTCAATATCTTCTACCACCTTTATGAATGGCCTTCACATAGAATGTAAACAAAAAGTGCCCACTGGTGATCTATTAAAGATTATCACAATGAAGATCAAGAAGCCCGTGGATACTAGATGTCCATTAGTACCAATTAAGTCTACAAAACAATGGATTTAGACCAGAAAATAAACATGGCCGCCTAAACACCTTGTCACGTAAACTAAACTAATACTAGCAATCCACCAAGTAAAAGTAACTAAAAAGTATGTCAAATGCATCGGTTAATGCACGCAAAATGAAGCAGGTAAATTAAAAAGTATGATATCCTATCAATACAACCATGTCATTCTTATAATCTTCCATTTTCAATATATTATGAACTAATTCAATTTCCTTTTGAAATGATTTAATCAGCCTGTTTCAGGAGAAGACACTTAAATAGCAAGTAGAAAGACATAAATACCTTATTTTATACTAACCATATATATTCTGCGGCCACTAATAATCGTTACATTTTCCCACGTACAATTATCTAAGAAGCCAATGCTCACTAATGAAGAATTTTACCGGTGTTATTAGAATTCCACAAAAGCCTCAATCAAAGATAAATATTTATATATGTTGCTATTGTACTCACTCCTAACTACAATAACGTAGCTAGTGGTAACTCCAGGTGTTTTCCATAGAGATGTTAGGGTTTATGATTTACTATCCCACGGTCCACTCTCAAGCGTCACTCCATTTGTATATCGGGAATAGCAAGTATAAAACAGAGGGGTTTTGTGTTAAGATTAAACTACTAACTGCTAGTATATAACAAAATGAGATTAAGATAATGATTAACTAGCCTTGGTTGTATTTTCATCACATGATTGACATAAACGATTGCATTCTCAACTTCTATGCATATTAGAGAACTATAATTCTATTTAGTGCTATATCACATGATGTGGAGATGTTAATTCCATTGGAACTCCCATGGGCTGTTGATGTGTCCATTTTATGTGCATAATTTATTACATTTTGGGATCACTTTTGTGCTCTTTTGCTATCAAGAGCTTGTGTTTTACCTTAAAATTCTCTTAGGAGAGATAAGAGGAACTTTACACTCTTTTACCTTTTCTAAGTGAATTTTGCATGACAAAGGAAAAACAAGGAGACATGAAGACCGGAAGCCATTGAAGGTCACCTATTGAAGACATGAAGACTTTCTTTAATGATTTGAAGACTTGAAAACCTGAGGCCATTGAAGATCATCCTTTGATGACTTTGAAGACTTGCTTCAAAGATTTGAAGACATGAAGAATGAGAGGAATTATTATAAAGAAGACTGCTTGCTACAAGAAGAAGAAAAGAAGACAAGGTTTTGTTCTGGAGCCCATCGTGAGTCGCAATGCATGAGTGGCCAGAACACAACCTTATCCCTTTGTACTATAAATAGCATTCTCTTCCCACTCTTTCATAACTCTTATTCCAGCCCAATTTTGGTACCATTTCAACCCTAGTTTTCCATCATTTTCATCTTTGATTTCTCTTTTTTTTATGTTTGGTTTGTTAGCATTTAGTATGACCTCTAGTAGCTAAACCTAGTTCTTGGGAGCAATTGACCAAGGCCTCCACGTCCATGTCTTAAGAACTATTTGTAGCCTATTTAATACTGTTACTATTATGCATTTATGGAGCATTTAATGTGTTTGTTAATGTCATTAATGTTCTTGAAAGCTTGAGTATATGAAGTACTTGTATGATATGCTTGTTAGGGTTTGGGGAAATGGGTTGATTTTCCCTTTTCTTGATAGGAAATCCAAGAGTATGATTTAGAGCTTTTGATTGTGTTGATGGATTGATAATTTCTAGATGAATATGATAATGTTGAACTCTTTGTCATGTTTGTTTCTTGTATAAAATGAGATAAGTCTATGAACGTTCTTGACTAATCTTGTGTAAATGCATAGATTGGTTAAATGATTAGACACGGTGTAGTGTTTATAAGTATTGCCAAGCTTGTTGATTCTTTGTGTTCAATGCCATTAATGGAATAATTTTAGTTGTGTTTCGACTAAGGTAGTCATTGGTGAGGTTTGACAAGAGATGTCAAATTCAATCTTAAAAACTAGTATCTAAGAAGGATAGAAGTTTAGTCTTCACAACTAGTGAAAGTAGTAAACAGGTTGCATGTTCAATGATGGATAAGTGGCTTGGAAGTGGACGTCAATTGCGCCCAAGGTTCCGTTAATTGTTGGTTTAATCATCCTTCAGTTTTTGTTTCATGCTTTGCATATTTAACTTGATTAATTAGTTAACTTGCATATTTTAGGACCAAACCAAACAACCCCCCCCCTCATTTGCATGCTTTTATATGTATTTATATATGCTTGTATCTACTATATTTTCTCCTATATATGTTTAAACACTTGAAAAGATCCCTCTTCTCGTGGATGACCCCAACTTGCCATTATCTACTTATTTGTAGATAGGAAGCAATAGGGCTTAAAAATATAACTTTAAGAGGTACGGCGACGACCTCCCAAAATTTGGTGCCACTGTCGTGGAAGAAGCATTTAGTTTTAAGTGTTTGGGCATATTATGTGTGATTATGTTCTAGTTACTAGTTATAAATATTTGTTAGTTTGCTTTTGTTTTGATTTCTTAGGTGACTTGCCTTTTTTTCTTGGCTTGGAGACATATTTTTTGAGTTCTTGGTGTATGGTTCGTTATGCGATCCTCTTCACAAGAACCCCTACACTACGACCTCGCGTTAGAGTTGAATTTGAGATGGGCTAGGAGGCTTGATTTAAAAAGTGTGAATAACACCCCTCCAAGTGACCACTTTGTGGATACTTCGACTTCTTTGGAGCATAAACACGAGCACAAAGATGAGCATCCGATAGGAGGGCCTCATCATCCTCCTCTCCAAGGGAGAGCTCCTCCTTTCCATGGAAGGGAGATTCCTTTGGGGCAAGCCTTGTTGAGGCACATTATGGCTCCCAATCTTGATCAACAACCAATATGTATTAAGTATCCTTTAGTTGGACCGAATAGGCACTTTGAGCTCAAGACGGGGTTTATAAACATGCCACCTATTTTCCTTGGTAGGAAAGGGGATAATGTCAACAAGCATTTCACAGAGGTCAATGTTTTGTGTGGTGGTACGATGCCCCACAGAGTAGATGAACACTTTTACAAGTTGAAGGCATTCCCATTCACATTGAGGGATGGTTCAAGAGATTGGCTCCACTACCTACCACCCAAGAGCATTAAAAGTTGGCTTGACATGAAGATAAAATTTCTAGCCAAGTACTTCCCAGCCTTGAAGTCCACCGCTTTCAAGAAGGACATAAGCAACATCCTCCAATGGAATGAAGAGTCTCTTTTCGAATATTGGGAGAGATTCAAGAAGCTTCTTGCGAGTTGTCCTTACTATGGCTATTCGGAGGGACATTTGGTCTAATATTTCTACAATGGTCTTCTTGATGAGGACAAAAGATTAGTGAGGAGTTCTTGTGGTGGTACACTTGGGAACAAGACTTCAATGAGAGCTGTTCAATTATACGAGGAGCTAGCGGAGGAGTCAAGGAACTTTAGCTTGAGGGCCGATTTGAGAAGAAGAAACCCAATGCCCACAAGTGACCCTTCCAATAGTGGAAAGCTTTAGGACCAAGTCTCAGCCCTTTCTTCTATGGTGAAATCATTGATAACCAAGCCCGGAAATGTGTCGGATATTAAATCTTGTGAAATTTATTTATTAGCGCATCCTATGGAAACTTGCCCTACTTTACAAGATGATTATGTCTAGGAGGTGAGTGTCATGGGATATCAAGGTGGGAAAGGCTATCAAGGTAACCAAGGCTATCAAGGTGCCCAAGGCTATCAAGGCACCCAAAGCTATCAGGGCAACCAAGGCTATCAAAGGTACCGAAACCGGCTGTACAATTCGGGTAGTCATGATAACCCAAACCTCCGGTATGGAAACCCTCAAGGAGGAAAAAACCCTGAACCGTATCAGCCTCCTTAACAACTATATATTCCACCTCAAAAAACATTTGAAAGGCTCCAAGACAAGCCCCGAGACCAAGAGGAGAGCTCGGGGTTAACAAAATATGAGGTGATGTAAGCCATTCACTGGTTGAGCATGTGTGCGGAGAAAGGAAAAAAATTCCAAGATGAAGCCAAGGTGAGCATCAAGAACTTGGAAACTTAAGTTAGGCAAATAGCTCAAGTGGTGAATTGGATTGAGGCCCGGGAAAAGGGATAACTTCCCTCCCAATCAGAGATCACCCTTGATAAAATACGAGTTCAATCACATTGAGAAGTTGAAGGGAAGTGAAAGAGCCCCAAGTAAGGGTTGTTGTTGAGTGGATGGGTTAAAAAGAAGAAAACCTTGAAAAGAAGGCCAAGGAGTTGGTCAAAGAGAGCAAAGAAGAAGAAATTGAGGTGGAGACATTTGTGCCAAGACCAGGATAAAATTCTGAAACCTCATCCCCACTATAAAATAAGTCAAGAGGGGTACATCTCTATCTATGCGCCCAAACCACCATTTTCAGAGGCATTAAAGGATAGGAGGACCAAGGAGGACACGAAGGACATCTACGAAGTCTTTTGTAGATGCAATGTAAATATTCCACTCTTAATTGCTCTAAATAAAGCTCTTAGGTATGCTAAATTTCTTAAAGAATTGTGTGCCATCAATAAGAAACAACAATTGAAATGTAAGAAAAAGAGTTTGAAGAGTGAATATGTCTCCGTTGTGTTTGGTGATGAAATGCCCCCTATATGTGATGATCCGGGAATGTTTACAAACCCTTGTGAGATAGGAGGAAAATGTGTTAACAAGGCCATGTTAGACTTAGGTGCTTCAATCAATGTGATCCCATATTCCCTGTACGAAAGTCTAAATCTATGCATTTTGCACAAAACCGAGGTTGTTATCCAACTAACCGATCACTCTAGCACATACCTGAAAGGTATTATGAAGGATATGTTGGTGAAACTAGATTCTTTGACATTCCCCACGGAATTTTATGTTCTTGAAATGGGAGGTGAGAATAGTGCTAAACCTATTCTTTTATGAAGTCCATTTCTAAAGACTTCAAGGACCATAAGTGACGTTCATAAAGGAACACTGACCATGGAATTTAATGGGCTGAAGGTAGAATTTAACACTAATAATTCTACTGATCATCATAGTAGATATTATTCTTGCTAAGCTATTCATGTTATTGATGATGATGAGCAAGATGTAATTGAGCCCAAAGATGGTAGTTCATTAAATGTTTCCATAGATGATGTTTAGAGTGATGCTTTGTTTTCAAATGTTGTTAGTACTAACTTGAAGGAAAACAACAATGGCGAATACACTCGTGGGAAAGGAACATCCAACACTTTTTGTGTGTCCACGGGTAAGCCAATAAGGGTGGTTTTTCCTCCTTCTCTTGAGAAGACTTCGGTAAAAGAGTGCAAACCACCACCGAAAGCTCTTAAATGTTCATCCCTTGGAGAAGGAGAGAAACCCCGAATGCTCACGTGCTTGAGATTACCATAGAACAAAAAGGTGAGTTGTTGGAGATGTTAAGGGAACATGAAGGAACCGTAAGCTATTTGAAGAAGGTTTTGTTGAGGGGTGGTGTGAACCACAATTGTTTTGACCTGGAGTGGGGAAAGGAGACCGATCATCCCAGTTTATTTTGTATGTAAACTCCAATAAAGGGGAGTGAGTCGTGACAATAACATTAAATAAACTTGTTTTTGATCACCCAGATCGTCATTTGTGACTTTCCGTTGATTTTGTTTGGTTCTGAGTTTGTTCGTTAGTTTCATTATTTTTCTTTATGCTTTTAACAGTTTGTTTTTCCATGATTTTGTAGCAATTTTAACCCATGCCATTGGATGGATGAATGGAGAAATGCTTGGATTCAAGAAGGAAAAGCCTGGGCAAGGGTTGAGATTGAAAATTTTTCTAAGTACCAAATAGGCTTCTAGTGATGGGATCAGAAAATTTAGCCAATTTTGGAGCCCTTAGGCTCAACCTTTCACAAGCCCGATGGCCGCATTGCGAGTCACGATGGTTTGGTTGCGATCGTGACCAAATCAGAAAGATTTTGCTAAAATATGAACTCCAAGGTCCACTTTTCATGACTCACGACAGTCCCATCGTGAGCCGTGATAGACCATCATGAGTCACAATGTGAGCTTTGACTGGAGGTTCCTTTTGACCTACCGTCGCGAGTCACAACAAGCATACAAACCTATTTGAAAAAGTGGGCAGAACCTCTTCAAATCGCCATTTCAACCTTCATCCCATAATCTCCTCTGCCGCTCCACCAATTTCCACCACTCTCCGGCCACCAATCACCGGTGCTTCACCCTAAATGAACCATACGCCACTCCCCAATCCATCATACACAATCTTTACCCACAAATCAGCTTAGTTCGTTGAAGAACACAAAAACCCTAGAATTTGGGAGTTTTGTGATTTTTACCAATCCGGATTTTAATTATTTGTGGGCTTAGTTTCTTCTTCATCCTAAGCATCTAAGTGGTACATTCCCTCACTTTCTTAAGCATAAATTGTGATTATGATGTAAAATATATTTTATTGGATATTGTGTGGATTATGTGTGATACCTTATGAATTTAAATTGTTGAACATTGTAGATTCTTGTGAATATATTGTGTTTATGATTTGATTTGATGGAGATCTTGTGAATATATTGTGCTTATTATATGGTTGGATGTGGGATAGCATTGTGCTCAAATTGATTGTGTTGATTTGCTCATGTTGGTGTTGTGCTTGCATTGTGTTTACATTGTTGCTTTGGTTGAGAGTTTGGTTGTGGCTTGTACTAGAGATTTGGCACATTGGCCTTATTGAACATAGTTGATATCTGTATGCAATGTTATCATGCTTAAGGTAGTTTAGCCATAGCACTTGAATGTTAACGTTATGAACATACTAATGGTAGCTAAACTAGTTAGGAATGGTTGTGATTATAGGATATAGCATATTGGATGTTTAACTATGTGACAACCCAATGGACTTGAAATTATGGGCATGTTTAATGTCACATGAATTGTATATGCAATTTTGGTTAGGACTTGAACTAGTCGGCTTTGATTTGGTTTGGTTTGGTTTGTGAGGTTGGCTAAAATAGTTTGAGATGGAGTATGATTTTGTGATATTTCATGTTTGTATATTCTTGTGCATTTGACTTGTTTGTTGTGGTTGTTAGATATGGCCCCTACCAAGAGACCCTCTTCTTGTGGACGGCCCAAACTTGCCATTATCTACTTAATTGTAGATAGGAAGCATTAGGGCTTAAAAATATAACTTTGAGAGGTATAGCGATGACCTCCCAGCTGTCACACCACGGTTCAGCCCCCTCTTTAAGATCTTGGCTCATCCACATATAGCTAGAGGTACGTTGCACAATGATCACCTCTAACTCTTACTACCGTGGATAACGGGTCCCCTCTTAAAAGAACAATGCCTTGCGTAGATCACAATTGTTAGACATGGTAGTAGCATGGGTCATCGGGACCTCCACCGTGAATAACCATCCTAGACCTCAATGGGAAGAAGACATTAGTATCTCGTGATAAATTTAAGGTCTACAGCTACATTGCCCAACACTTAGTTGCCACAAACTAGGAACCTGTCTCTCGAGCATTGATCATGATACCTCTGTTTATGAATTTAACAACACTTTCGGCCATCCCGACCTATTTTAGGAATTTAATCGGATGATCCTAAACACCGGGCATGACTAATCTAATTACCATTATCACCCTATTACCACCCTGGTAGATCACAAGGATAGTATTACACCCCGATACTCACAAGGCTATAAGCAAGTTTGAATCCAACACTCCCAAGCTAAATTTAAAGTTTGGAACTAAATCATGCACGAAATAAACTAGGTATACCCTTTTTTAGGAATTTAAAAACACTTTCATCCATCCCGACCTATTTTAGGAATTTAATCAGATGCTCCTAAACATCGAGCACGACTAATCTATTTACCATTATCACCCTATTAGCACTCTGGTAGCTCCCAAGGATAGTATTACACCCCAATACTCACAAGGCCATAAGTAAGTTTGATAATCCAACACTCCCAAGCTAAATTCAAATCTAGGCACTAAAGCATGCATGAATTAAACCAGGTGTACATCCTAATCACATTCAGCACATAGATTATTACAATATATTAAAGTCTTACAAATCTAAAGCCAAATCATACTTACAAATATCCCAATTCATAAATTTACACTATTAAGATCAAACCCATGATGTTAAATGGAATTAATACCATTGGAGTATGGTATGAATGAAGAGAGTGAGTGAAAACCAAGATCTACTACAAGTTCAGTCACCCTTTTTTTGTTTTGAATAATTTAGATCTTTTATGGTGAAGAGAGAAAAAACACCAAAAGGCCCAACTCCAAAACCCTTGTTGCTGTCCCAGCACGGTCCGTATTGTTTTGCGCTGTGTGGTACATTCTGTGATCCTTTGCATGGATCGTAAATTGGAAGGGTTCCTTGGTGCCTCTGATTGCACGGGACGTGAAGATCTGCACAGCTCGTGTCCTGGAGCTCAGTCCCATGCCAAATTGCATGTACGGATCATGCTAAATTGCACTTATTGTGTCTTTCTTATCTCACGGTCTGTACGGATCATTGCCTTCTCTGATTTCATGGTCTGTGCTGATCTTACAGCCCGTTCCCTAGAGCTTCCTTAGGCATGAGCTCTTCACACGAAACTTGCAATGCTGCAAGGTCCATGCCTTCTTTATTTCCTCTAGAATATTGGCTTTCTACAATTTTTAATCTTCTACCATTTTAAGATCAATTGCTTTCATTCTTCTACCAACTATGCAATTGGCCTGCTATCTACTACCATCCTTGTGAATGGCCTCACTCATGAGTAATATACATTTTAATCTCACAAGTGTAAAAATTCCATTATGTTCACAATCGGCTAACAAAATATAGAAGTTACATGGGAAAACCTAAGATGGTGGTTCTAACCCCATATTGTGAAAAACCTATCAAAACCTAACCATCCACCAATAAAAAGATGTCAAAATCATGTATTTTTCATGTCATTTAACATCTCTTTTATCATCTTTTTGTTGTAAGATTGCTAGATTTAGCTAGGTTTACATCATAAGGGTTTTAGATAACCATTTTTGGTTCTCATATCTAAATCCTTCATTTTGTAACCTATGTTTAGTCTAATGTATTTTTGGTCCTTACGAGCATCTAGATTTCTTTTTTTGTAAGCTTAATTTGTAGATTTCTAGTGGGAAATTAGGAGTGGTTTAGTGAAGGCCATTCAAAAGGCTGGTAGAAAATGGAAGGCCACTCACAAAGTGGTAGAAGATAAAGTGAAGAAAGGAGAGCAAAACAAAGGGTGATGAATGATCTATGTTTTGAAGCAGATTTATGAGACTTTTCCGAGAAGAATCAGCTTCCAAGGGTGGTACCATTGGATTTTTCTTCTTGAGTACTATAATATTGACTACAAGAACTCCCAAAATGGATAAACAGTTCACCCGAAGGAAGAAAAACAAAACGGGAATTTTTTCCGTTGTGACTTGCAACAAGTGTGTTGCGATTCACTAAAAGTTGAGCTTAAAGCTCACAATTTTCCTGATCTGGTCACGACTCGGGACAGAGGCTTCGCAACTCGCGATAATTGCCCTACAACTTGCTTTTTACTCCCTTTTTTTTCTTGTACTATAAATAGCTTTTCACCCCCTTCTTCCCCAACTCTCTAAGCCGGACTTGGGGGCTCCAAAACCCTAGTTTTTCACCATTTTCTTCCGTTTCTTCTTCTTTCTTTGTAGATATTTTTTCTAAGTTATGGGTTTTTATTATGTAGCTTAGTTTTGTACTTGGGGAGCAATTGATTGAGACTTCCATGCTAATTGAGAATCATTTTTTTCTATCTATTGCTTTCTCTATTGTGCATTTATTGAGCTTTGAATGTGGATTGATAATGTTTTTAATGTTGTTGGAAGTTTGAGTATATGAATTTCTCATATGATTGCTTGTTAGGGTTGGGAGAAAGGAGCTAATTTTCCCCTCTTTTAATGTGGAATCCAAGAGCATGAGTTAGAGCTTCTAAATGATGTTGATGTGTCGATAATTGCTAGATTAATGTGACAATGTTGAACTCGTTGTCATTTTTTTAGGTAGCAAATGAGATAAGTCTATGAATGACTATCATTCTTGACTAATCTTGTGTAAATGCATGAATTGGTTAAATACTTAGACACGGTGTAGTGTTTATAATGGTTGCCAAGCATGTTGATTCTTCATGCTCAATGCCATCAATGGGATAATATTAGTCCTGTTTCGACTAAGGGAGTCATTGGTGAGTTTTGATAAGAGATTTTGAATTAACTCTTGCAAACTACTATCTAAGAAGGATAGAATATTTATCTTCACAACAAGTAGTTAAAGTAGTGAATAGATTGTTTCACTCAGTCTTGAAACCTTTGTTATTAATTAGTATTCATGTGTTCTTAATGCTATGTTTTACTTCATTTACGTCATGGGTTGTTTGAGTATAGGAATTGTTTGGATGATTGAAATTTTAGGGTGTTAGGAAAGTGACGAATTCCTTAGCTCTTTGGCATGAAAATCCAAGAACATGAACATAGAATTTCTTGTGCATAATGTGTTGCAATTCTTGCTAGATAAGTATGTTAATGTGGATTGTTCTCATATTTATCCTACAGATGCAATGAAAGGTTGAATCTTGAATGTGGTTTTTCTAGATTTAGCCTAATGAATGGTATGTTTAGTTAAATGGCTATGTCTTTGGTAGAAGGCGTGTTGTTATCATATCTATGGTCTTTCGTGTGAAATGTCGTTTATGAAATACCTCTATAGTGTGGTTTGCCTAGAGTGATTATCAACAAGGTTTGCAAGTGGTCGTTGTTTGTCTTTGCAAATTACCATTAAAATGTAATGAATATTGATATTTGAATGGGAAGTGATAACATTCTCCATGGGTAACAAATGGGATAAAATGAGTGAATGGGTCAATGATCTACCTTTGGTTTGGAAGTGGATGTTGATTGCCCCCAAGGGTTTATCTTTTGTAGTTTTTATCCCTTTTTCTTAGTTTTCTTGAAGATTAGAATAGTTACTTTACTTTTCTAGTTATCCTTTCCTTTAATTTCATAACTTACAAAAACCAACCAACCAACCCCCCACCCATTTACTTGCTTTTATATATCGACATATATTTACTTCTAGCATAATATCAACCTTATATGTTTAAACCCTTAGGAATATCCCTCTTGTTGTGGATGACCCCGACTTGCCATTATCTACTTTATTGTAGATAGGAAGCTTTAGGGCTTCAAAATATAACTTTGAGAGGTACGGTGATGACCTGCCAAATTTAGGTGCCGCTGCTAGGGAAGAGGCGTTTGTTTTTAAGTGTTTGGCCATATTTGGTTGCATATTAGCTACTTGTTTTATTTTCCACTTATTGGTGGTTTTTTTTGTTTGAAGTAGGTATTTCTTGAGTTCTTGGTGAATTTTTATCGAGAATCCTTACAATATGATTCCGGACTTTTGAAGAAGGAAAAAAACAAAATAAATGGAACATCTCACCTTGAGGGAACTCATGATGAGAGGAGAGGCTCAACAAGAAAGTTTTTGTAAGATGTGTCATTCCGACCATCCTATAGAGTCTTGCTATTTATTGAGAGAGGAGCACTATGATGGTGAAATAAACTTTGGTTTCCAAAACCAAAGGTACTATGAAGAGTGCTACCAAGAGGTTGGAGATGTTGGTTTTCAAGGGCAAGAAGCTCAAGAGTGGTATCCATACCAGAACTCTTACAATCCAGTGTGGAGTGGTAATCCGGATTGGTGGTATGAGAATGAGCCAGAAAACCAACGATACGGGCAAAATAGTTATCCCCCACCACCATACACTATACCCCAAAAACAAGCCCCATAGCAAGGTTTAAGTTTGACAAATGAGGAGATCATAAATGCAATAGAAAACTTAACCATCTAAGCCAAGACTAATGAAGAATCAAAAACCCAAATCTCCTCTAGTCTTGAGGCTTTGGAGGGGCATGTGAGAAATTTATTGGAAGTGGTTACCTGAATGGAAGCTCATTATTCCAAAGATACACAATCCCAATTCGAACTCGAAGATTCGGTGAGTGAGGTCACCATAAGAAATGTGTTCGAGTTCGAAAGGGATGAGGAGTCAGTTGTGGAAAACAACAAAGTGAAGGAAAAGGTGATTGTGCTACATTCATTATTCTTTACATCATCGCCTCTACCCCCACCTAGTGAACCAACTCTACCATCTTCAAAAATTTTGATGGAGATAAGAGAGGAGCCCAAAGCCTATCCCAAGCCTCCTAACCATCCAACTCCCTTTAAACCATCTCCATCTCCACAAGACTTTCCTCTTGAAAGTTTTTTACCCCCACCTCTCCTCTTTTGGATGCTCATGGTGAAGGGGTTCAAACCTTCACCATATGGATAACATTAGGGTCATGCTGATGACCTTAAAAATATGGAGCTTCTCGGGAGGCAACCCGAGCTTTTAAGTTAGGTTAGTATTTTTCTTTTCTTGAAAAAACATTCCTCAACCATGTCCTCAAACCCTTACCCAAAACTACAAGAATACCACCACAATCCACCACCACAATCCACCACCAAAAACAACTACCAAAACCACTATCTATAAGTACTACCAGTTGTTATCTATTATGAGTGTTGATCGGGATTTGCATAGTTGTGGCTTCGTAGTGGATGGATCAAAGTTGCATGTTGGGCCGAGTTTGAGAACATAGAGAAGAGAACATTCATTGAGGAGTGAGTATTGCCATCACCGGGAAGGACCTTCAAGGTCCTAGTTGTGAGTATTTTTGTTTAAGTGTGGGGAGGTAAATAGGAATGTATATATATATATATATCATTGTATTGTATTGTAGTGTGCATGTGCTCCACTTTGATGTGTTTTGTTTAAAAAAATGAAAAATGAAAAAAAAATTTCCCGCTAAGTTGAAAACCCGAGAGGGCAACTTAGGAAAACGTGGGAGGCCCGGATAGGTTGAAAACCCGAAAGGTCGACCAATACAAAAATGAGAGGCCAAATGGTGTGGAAAAAAAGGTGAGGGTTAGCATTGGAAAAGAAAAATGTGTGAAGATAGGATGAAAACCCGAGAGGGCTCCTAGGCAAAATGAGAGAAAATGAGCGAAATAGAAAAATATTTATTCTTCTCTTGATTTGTCTATTGGGTGGCTTTTTTGGGTAGAGTAAGTTAGCTTGGCATTATATGTACACCTCACTTTTGTATGGTTTGTTGGTTTTTTAGATTATCTTAGGCTTTGGGATATAAGAGTGTGAGAGATTTTTATGTCTTGGGGGTTAGGGTAGTCTAGGAATATGATGTTGGATGTTTAGGAAAAACTTTGGCATGCTAGTTTACGCTTAGATCTTTGCTTGTTCTTGTTTACTCGATGATGAGTAACGGTTTAAGTGTGGGGAGGTTTGATAAGACGTCAAAAGCATGTATTTTCCATAGCATTTAACATCCCTTTTGTCATCTTTTTGTTATTAAATTGCTAGATTTAGCTAAGTTTACATCATAAGGGATTTAGATGACCATTTTTTATTTTCATATCTAAATCCTTCATTTTGTAACCTATGTTTAGTCTAATGGATTTGTTGTCCTTATGAGCATCTAGATTCCTTTTTGAAAGCTTAATTTTTAGACTACTCGTGAGCACTTAGAAGTGGTTTTGTGAAGGCCATTCGAAAGGATGGTAGAAGATGGAAGGCCACTCATAAAGTGGTAGAAGATAAAGTGAAGAAAAGAGAGCAAAACAAAGGGTGAAGAATGATCTATGTTTTGAAGCAGATTTCTGAGAATTTTCCAAGAAGAATCAGCTTCCAAGGGTGGTACCATTGGAATTTTCTTCTCGAGTACTATAAAATCGACTACAAGAACTCCAAAAATGGATCCACTGTTCACCCGAAGGAAACAAAACAAAACTAAAAAATTTTCCGTCGCAATTCGTGAAAAGTTGGCCTTAAAGCTCACAATTTTCCTGATCTGGTCGCGACTCGTGATGGATGCATCGCGACTAACGTTAATTTCCTTGCAACTTGCTTTTTACTCCCTTTTTTTCTTGTACTATAAATAGCTTTTCACCCCCTTCTTCCCCAACTCTTTAAGCCCGACTTGGTTGCTCCAAAACCCTAGTTTTTCACCATTTTCTTCCATTTCTTCTTCTTTCTTTGTAGATATTTTTTCTAAGTTATGGGTTTTTATTATGTAGCTTAGTTTTGTACTTAGGGAGCAATTGATTGAGACTTCCTTGCTAATGTCTTGAGAATAATTTCTTTCTATCTATTGCTTTCTCTGTTGTGCATTTATTGAGCTTTAAATGTGGATTGTTAATGGTATTAATGTTATTGGAAGTTTGAGTATATGAATTTCTTGTATGATTTCTTGTTAGGGTTTGGAGAAAGGAGCTAATTTTCCCCTCTTTTAATGTGGAATCCAAGAGCATGAGTTAGAGCTTCTAAATGATGTTGATGTGTTGATAATTGCTAGATGAATGTGATGATGTTGAACTCATTGTCATGTTTGTTTTAGGTAGCAAATGAGATAAGTCTATGAATGTCGATCGTTCATGAATCTTGTGTAAATGCATAAATTGGTTAAATTCTTAGACACGATGTAGTGTTTATAAGTGTGGCCAAACTTGTTGATTCTTCATGCTCAATGCCATCAATGGGATACTTTTAGTCATTTTTCGACTAAGGTAGTCATTGGTGAGTTTTGACAAGAGATGTCGAATTCACTCTTGAAAACTACTATCTAAGAAGGATAGAATATTTATCTTCACAACAAGTAGTTAAGTAGTGAATAGATTGTTTAACTCGGTCTTGAAGCCTTTGTTATTAATTAGTATTCATGTGTTCTAAATGTTATGTTTTACTTTATTTATGTCATGTGTTGTTTGAGAATAGGATGTTTTTGTATGATTGAAGTGTTGGGGTGTTAGGAAAGTTACGAATTCCTTAGCTCTTTGGCATGAAAATCCAAGAACATGAACTTAGAATTTCTCGTGCATAATGTGTTGAGATTCTTGCTTATTTATCCTATAGATGCAATGAAAGGTTGAATCTTGAATGTGATATGTTCTAGGTTCGCACAGTACAACGGAGAGTTGTATGCTGCGTTCGAGAAGGATGAATCGCTCCCAGCCTAATGAATGCTATGTTTGGTTAAATGGCTATGTCTTTGGTAGAAGGCGTGTTGTTATCCAATCTATGATCCTTAGTGTGAAATGCCGTTGATGAAATACCTCTATGGTGTGGTTTTCTATGTTTGTCTTTGTAAATTACCATTAAAAAGTAATGAATGTTGATCTTTGAATGGGAAGTGATAACATTCTCCATAGGTAACAAATGGGATAGAATGAGTGAGTGGTTTAATGATCTACCTTTGGTTTGGAAGTGGATGTCGATTGCCTCCAAGGCTTCATCTTTTGCAGTTTTTATCCCTTTTTCTTTGTTTGTTTGATGATTAGTATAGTTACTTGACTTTACTAGTTATCTTGTCTTTATTTTTCATAACTTAGGGTTACCGGGGTTGGTTGTTGGGAAAGAAGCTCTGACGCCAAAGTTAGGGTTACTTTTCATATCATGTTTTCTTAATCCAGAACTGACTTACCTGGTTTATTGTCATTTCCTCTTATTTATATATTTTAGGTCATTTGATTATGGTCCACGTAGTGTGTTCCTCCCTCCTAGATCGTGGCCTCACAGGGGGTATTCGTGGTGAGTGGTGTTTTTCTACTGTTTCTGGGATTGGTTACATGTGAGCTAGGTGCATTGTGTGTCCCGCGAACTGATTTATTATTGCGAAGTGGTTATTCTAATGCTAGAATTTGCATGACTAGGATTAGGTGAGTTATGTATACACCATAAGACCCCCCACCACCCAACCAACGGACTAATGGTTGGCGAAGCACATAATATACATGTTATAAAAATGAATAAGCTGTTTTTCTAGTGAAGTTTGGTGAACGTTAAAATTTCATCGCTTCATTTTGCTAAAGTCGTATAAAGTCATAAAATGTATGAATGAAAAATTATATGGTTGTAGATAAGTATTCTTTTAATTTCATGGAGTAGTTAGTGGTGGCCAAAAAACAAGTGAGAGTTTATATTATAAATTAAATGGAATTTGGAGTAAATTAAATGAGGCATTTCCCAAGTGGGGTAATATTATTAAGGGGGGCGTGGTCAAGAAGGTAGTGATGGTGATAGTGTTCTGAGTATGAATGGTATAGTTTCTTTGAGGTAACATCTTTATTTTTTGGATAATTATGAGGTTAGGATACTTAGTGACGATGAGACTTTGTTTTTTAGTGTGTGTGTGTGTGTGTGAGCACTATCTGTTCTATGGTTTGACCTTGCCCATCCCAGATTTAATTTTGGGTGTGTTAAAGTCTTATGGTGTTACTTTTGCACATCTTCATGGGCCATGACTGTACTTGTTTGTTTTGGGGAGGTATATTGTAGGACTGAGAAGGATTTTAACGTAGAGTGAGGGTTATTGAGTCTTGGGTCACTTTCTACCCTATTACGTTAAGGGCTCAAGTTGTGCAAGGTTTTCCTAACAATTGTGGTGTTTGGAAGGATAAGTTCATGTTTGTTAGGCGTGCTGGATGTGGCCTAATGCCCTCGTGGAATGATAAGGTGTCTTTAGATAGGAAGCACAATGGAAGAGGGAATATAATTTTGCAAGAGAATAGGCTTCCTATCCGTTGAAAATAGAAAGTCCTAGAGGAAAGCGAGCTTATCACTTGTCCCTTATTTGTGTTACTACTAGTATGTGTGAATTGTACTAATCATGTACCCAACGTTGTGTTATGCAAGCATGACATTGTATGGCAGATCAGTGAAAGATCCTGTTGACAAAGATGGTTGTTGCCCCATGGTCAGCGTGGAGATGATTTTGGTGGCTCAAGGTTGAGGGTGAACGCTTTAACAAGGGGTGGAAAGTCGCCAGCAAGGCACCGTTGAGGCGGACCAATCAGGTGCTTGGAGCAGCAAGCATAAGAGCATGTGCAGTGGGGGTTTCTTAAATTTAAAAAATCGCTCTAAAAACCAAAACACCCACAGTGGTGGTTTCTAGGCCGGTTTCTTGTTAAGAAACTGGCCCATAGTTGCCAACTACGGAACCGGTTAAGAAACCGGTCCTTGTCAGCCGTGTCAGGCCTGTCAAAGCAAAGGGGGCCGCCTCATGCGGCCCATTTTTTATTTCTCTTAGTGGGACACGTGTCCCACATCCATAATTTATTTTTTTTGTTTTAAATCCGTTGACACGTGGTGCCTTCTGGTTGGGCCACGTGTCCGACAGATTTAAGAATTTCTGTTGTCCGGGCAACAGAAATGAGTGGGACACGTGTCCAACTTATATGGCAACACGTGTCCTAGCTCAACGGAAGAATATGTGATTTCCATTTTGAAATGGGACACGTGTCCCAACCGTATGCTAACACGTGTCCCAACGGCTATTTATTAAAAAAAAATTGCAATTTTTTTTTAAAAATTTAAATTTCAAATCTTGAATTGTGATGAAAATTTTCCAATGGCTATTTTTTCCCCTTATAAATAGAGTCATTTCACCAAATTTAATCACACCACTTTCAATTCCAACACTTCTACCTCAATCTTTCATCTCCTAAATTTGTCTCCAATAATCACTTTGTTATCAATTTTTTAAATGGATTCGCGAAGACCGTCGAATTGGAAAGATAAGGTAATTCCAAATTCTTTTAATTCCAAAAGTTCATCCCAAAATCCGAATATTCGTCCAATTTCAAATTCAGAATTTTATGAAAATTCGCCAAACATCTAGCCCAATTTTTATTTAAGTATTTATTGTAATTTGTCTTCTCGTTATAATTGGCCTTTCTAATGTCATTTTTTAAATTTATTTTTATAAAATCAATAACTGTTAATCCCTAGTGAAACAAAGGTCAAACTCCTCAAAGTCAATGGCCATTGGAATAACAAAGTCATGATCCACAGCCAGGGTGTAGATTACCTTGAAAAAAATGGAGTTGTAGGCTAAACCACCTCTGGGGACCAAAACGTATCATTTTGAATTTGTTGGGTACCATTTATGGGCAGTTTTGTAAATGAGGACTAAAAGATAATAAAAGATACTTTGTAGGGGACCAAAAAAATAATTTAGTCAATTTTATAACTACTACATGTTACATATTAAAATTTTATTATTGAAACTAAGACTTTTACCATTTATTATTCTAATGAAACCCCGTATTTCCATAAGAATATAGAAAGACGATATTTCTCAAGATTTTGCCTTTGATATTTACTTTTATATATTACAATGAGATACATAATTATGATAAAATTTTGAAAAATGAATCTCAACATATAAATAATTAATTTTTAAATAATTTGAATTGAATATTATAATAATATTTAATTTTTATTGTATTCAATACTTAACGGTTATAAACTAAATTAATTGTTTTTAAATGAAAGGCACCCGAGGGTGGGGGTTGGTATATTGGTACCCCAAGCCAAGCAAAACCATAGTAGAGAAGTTAAAATTACAGAAGGCAACAGCGTTGCCCGCAAAATGAATATCCTAAACATCATCAATATGAATCAAAGTTAGTAAGTTGCGATTCCAAAGCCACGAATCTCCACACCCCGTGTTAATTCGTACTTTGGCCAGGCAACTTTACTAAGTAATAGCGAGTTCTTGATTGTTCTAGTAAGGAGGGAGAGTTCTGACGAATAGTAATAGTGCTAGGAGGTTGCTGATAAAATGCAGATATGCATCTCTAATGGGTGTAGCACTGTAGTAGTATTAGGCAGGAAGCTGATCTGCAGATAAAGGAGTATAGATCGGCCGTGATTGTTATGACCCCGAAGAGTATCACCTTCGTGAAGTTGAGAATCTGGTAGCCATTACCTGCATAAAAACCAGTTTACATTAGCAGTATCAAGTCCTGTTATGGCCATTCTTGTAAATTCTAAGATTTGGGACCTGTTTCCCATCTAAGTCAATAAGGCCTTTGATGTTGATCGGCAAATTAGTAAGGGAAAGAGGCTGATTATTAGATGAGTGAAACTTGGCAATAGCATTTGCCACAGAGTTACATTCTCTATGTACATGGTGAAGCACTACCCCATCATGAAACTGAAATGCTTCCAGATAGCTGAGTAGGGATCATGAATTATATTAATGGTAAGAAGGGAATCAGATTCTATAATAGTCGAGCCATCACAGTGGTGGAGGGATTGGCATGCAGCAAGGATTGCCAACATCTCAGCATGGAGGGGAGATATTGCATCTACAGTATATGAGTTAATGAAAAGAGGGAATCCAAAGCTATCTCTCCCAATAAGCCCAACAGAAGCAGTGTGTGGGAGCCAAGAAGCATCAGTGTTTATTTTGAAGCAGTGTCTGCCTGGCTTATCCCAGAAAACCGGTTTTATAATTAGCTTCCGAGGTGGTCTGAGAATAGGTGTGAGGTGTCTGAGCAGGTTGGGGAGACCAGTATGGGGACTCAAAACTGAAGGGCATGAGTATAGGGAGAGGTTGATGAGGACAGAAATCTCCCTACAGATGAGGTCTGCCGAGAAAGGAACCTGATCATGAATATATCTGTTTCTAGCCTTCCAAAGGCACCAACACAGAATCGATGGAATCAGTTTACAAATCATTTGGTTACCTTTGGGTAAATCATTGCAGTTCCATAAGGTGTAAAATCTCTGTGCAATAGATTGATTATCAGGCAGATTGAAAAGAATCAGGGCAGTTATATTATTCCAAATTGTCTTTTCCAGTGTGCATGATATGAAGAAATGGTTAATCGAGTCCGAATGACAACAGACAGGGCACTTGGAAGCCAAACTGAAACCACACTTTATAAGTATATCATCGAAGGGGAGAAAAGAGTGTAGCATTTTCCAAGTGAAAATCGAAACCTTTTTTTGGAATAAGACATTCCAAACAAATTTGGTAGCCGGGAAATTACCTGGAGAAAAAGTTAATGTACGGTATGCAGATGGTCTTGTTAAACTATCAGTAGCCAGATCAGTCTTAATAAAATTGCCAATGCTGTTACCAAAGGATTCTATTGCAGCAGAATTATAGTAATATAAAGGGACTTCTCTAATCGTACAACAAACAGGAACAATTGGAGATTCTTTATGAATTGAAAAATCAGGAATCCATTTAAGCATCTTCAAAAGAATTCCATTAAAATTCCATAAACCCTTCATCCATGCTCGTTGGTAATCATTCCGCAATTCGAAACGGATAAGAACATGTTTGAAATCAAGGGAACCGAGTTGATACTTACCTGCGAAACCCACAGTCTTGAAAACTTGCTCCAATTGATCCATCGAACATCTGCCCTTGGTGAACTTACCTACCAAGGCGTTTGCATAGTGAGAGGATAGCGTTGCTATTTGATCCTCTGAGTATAGACAGGCTGCCTCACCGAGATGTTGGGATTTGGGCACTAGTTCAGGGTTACTAGGGAGAAGCTTGGATAGAGGTGGAGCTTTGGATTTGAGGATATTAGCAAAGGAGATCGGTGGAGGGATAGGTGTAACATCCTGGTTAGGTGGCGGCGCAACCAGATTGGTGGGACCAGACATGGCTGGAACCGTTACCGGCCCAATAGCCGTTACCGGCAAGCAATTCGGACCAGGAGTAGGTGGATCTTTCGAGTAAAGAAGAAGAAGAAGATGAGGTTAAGATGAAAGAGGTGGAAATCTGATAATCGCACACACAGTCGCACCAAAATTCTCACACAGTAACAGTAATTCAACGGTCCTCGTATTTATGAATTTTTGTTTTGAATATAAACAACTATTGATCAGTACTAATTTAAACTAAATTAATTATTTCACTTCATAACTCATATAATTTTCTTTAGATGAATAAACGTTAAAATTTTAAATAAAAGTTAATATTAATATTTTAATTAATGATATCGCGCAACGCATGATCAATTAATATTTCACCTCAAGAGGAACTATAGGGCTTTTTCTACTATAATCTTCTCTGAGAGTCGTTCACCACAAGAAGAACATTAGGGCAATGAAAATTTAATAAAATTTATGTCCAGATTGCATTTGATGGATAATATCCTACCAGAGGATAGCCAATCTACAACAAAGAGATGTCTCACTAGAAAACAATCTCCAAAAAAAGGGTGATATCCCACTAGAGGATGGTCGATCTAGAACGAAGAGACGTCTCACGAGGCTACTGCTTTACTCCTAGCCTTAATAGATTTATCGGTGTTTGTTAGGGCTGATGTGATCATCGGTGTTTGTTAGGGCTAATGTGGTTATGCTATTTCACAGACATTTTTTAAAGATAATAATAGACGGACGAAAAGTGTTTAAGGTGTGATTAGCAGAACTTATAAGTGTTTTGCTTATAAATTAAGCACATTTTTAGTGTTTGATAAATACCTTAAAAAATGTTTACACTAGTGGAGAGCCTTCTATAAAAGGCAGCAACGGAAGGCACTTTCCAAGAACTACCTTAAAAACTTGTTTCCAAAGTCGGAAAACCTCTGATCGTTGCCCTTTTTTAAAAAAAAATAAAGGCCATTTGAAGGTGGTTCAAGGTAGAACCGCCTTAAAATGACTCAAAATTAAGTCGGTTAGTCACAAAATTAGGTAGGAAACCGATTGGTTTTCGACCGCCATTTTTTTGGAAGGTGAGAACCACTTTCCGAGTTTGGAAATATTTTAAGGCGGTTCCGTGAACCGCCTTATTTTTAAGGCACAACCATTAAAGGCACCTAAAAATGCCTTTAAATTGCCGATAAAACCGCCTTAGATAGGTCATTCCTACACTAATCTTAAGAAGCAGAAGCTATTTTTTGGGGAAAAACAAAAGATGGTCTTTCCCTACATTTAAAATAACTCAAAATATGTCAGTTTTAATTATAAGTACTGTTTTGTCAAACACACCCTAAGTTAGCTTATATATAGAGTAGGAAATTGATATGCTTCGCTTACATATATCTTCGTGCTATGACTTTCACCCTCTGATCTGCAATGACTAACCTTAGAGAAATGCCATCATATATGCAATCTCCTTCAATGTTACTTTTCACTCTTCTTCTTTCTCTACTTCTTATTCCCTGGATGTACTATCAATTTTGTTTGTCTCGGAAACATAGCTTCATAGAAAGAAATTGGCCAGTGATTGGTATGATACTGGCGGTTTTCCGAAACGCCCACCGCCTCCATAGTTATGGAACGGAGGGACTCATCAAAGTGGGTGGAACTTTTGAGTTCAAAGGGCCTTGGTTTGCCAATCTTGACATGGTCCTCACTTGTGATCCTGCCAACATACACTACATCTTGAGCAAAAACTTCTCAAACTATCCAAAAGCCACTGAATTTCAAAAGATTTTCGACATCTTGGGAGATGGAGTCATCAACACTGATGAGGAATTGTGGGAGATTCATAGGAAAGTTACTCTCTCTATAATGCACAGTCCCGACTTCCTTCAACTTTTGTGGGACACGTTGCTAAAGAAGCTCGAGAAAGGTCTCCTCCCGATCCTGGAAAATTGTGCCAACCGATTTTCCGAGATTGATTTCCAAGATATACTTCAGAGGCTTACTTTTGATGTGTCCTCAACGCTGTTTCTTGACCATGATCCAGTCACCCTGTCCATGGATCTACCTTATGTTCCAGCCCAATAAGCATTTGTGGATGCCGAGAAAGCGTTGCTGCATAGGCATGTGCTGCCTGGAAGTTGCTGGAAGCTCCAAAAATGGCTCGGCTTAGGAAATGAACGGAAGCTGAGCGACGCTTGGAATGTTCTTGATCACTACATATATCCATGCATCGATACGAAGCAGCATTTGCTTACTGACAACCAACTCGGCATCAATCGGGATCAGTTTGACGGGCTAACGGCTTTCATTCAGGCTTACAAAGCCATAAGCTCTACCTCTACTCCAAATTATCCTGAGATTTCCAAGAGGTTCATCAGAGACGCGATGATCAGCTTGCTGGTTGCCGGAAGAGATACCATTACTACTGCTCTTAGTTGGTTTTTCTTTCTCCTTGACAAAAATCCTTCTGTTGAAGAAAAGATTTTGCACGAGATCAGAACCAAATTGGTGCACTCTGAACCCATTATATGCAACTCGGCTAGTAAGGCCCAAAAACTAGTTTACCTCCACGGTGCTTTATGTGAAACTCTGAGGCTATTCCCACCAGTTCCTCTGGAGCACAAAGTACCAGCACAAGCAGACATTCTTCCAAGTGGGGTTAAAATAAATGCCAACACAAAAGTGGTGTTGTTCTTTTATTCCATGGGAAGAATGGAATCCATATGGGGCAAAGATTGCATGGAGTTTAAGCCTGAGAGGTGGATAACCGACCATGGTAAAATCAAACACGAGGCTTCCTTCAAGTTTCCGGCATTTAATGCTGGACCAAGAAACTGTGCGGGGAAGGAAATCGCTTTTGTTCAGATGAAGGCGATTGCAGCCTCCATAATCTGCAGTTACAATGTCCGAGTTGTGAAAGACCATCCAGTCACCCCCTCTGATTCTGTTGTCTTACAAATGAAACATGGCTTAAAGGTGAAGCTCTATAAGAGAATCTGATCACGGCATCGTGGTTTATCAGTTTTAAATAATATGGATCCCAGGAGATGGTCCAATGGTATGGATTTTGGACCATCTACTTGATGGTCTCAGTTTATTAATTCTGTCCGTGTGATCTTTAAATTATTCCAAGATGTAAACTAGTTCTTGTCCTGAGAGTCCTATATCCGGAGGATGGGGATTAGACGTTATTATGATTTACTTCTTATTTTATATGTTCCTTGTTTTCTCAATGTGATGAAAATAATGGTAATGGTCTGCCTTTATTCATGACCTCAGGGTTCATTATATAGTAGTACAAAATACCTACGCAAAAAAGGAAATATAATCTAATTATAATTACAAGTAATATTTATATTCCTTAACACCCTCCCTCAAGTTGGAGCATGGGGATCAGAAATGCCCAACTTGTCAAGTAATGAATGAAACTGGTTACGTCCGAGAGATTTGGTAAACAAGTCCGCAAGTTGATCTGTAGTGCGGATATGATCAGTAACTATAGTACCAGACTACACAAGATCCCGGACAAAATGACAATCAACTTCAATATGCTTCGTACGTAATAGAACACTGGATTTGCTGCAATATGAAGAGCAGATTCACTGTCACAAAACAAACGCATAAGAGCAGTATGCGCGACCCCTAAGTCTTTCAGTAAAGACCTAAGCCATAAGAACTCACAACAGGTAACAGCCATAGCACGATACTCCGCTTCAGCAGAAGATTGAGAAACTGTAGGTTGCTTCCTGGTCTTCCAAGAAACAGGAGAATCACCAATCATCACAAAGTAACCGGGAAGAGAACGCCGAGTAATAGGGTAAGCAGCCCAATCAGAATCACTGTAAGCAATCAACTGTTACGCACTACGGGAAGAGAGAAATAAACCCTGACCCGGATGGCTCTTCAAGTAGTGTAACACACGAACTGCAGCTTACCAGAGAGGAACACAAGGGGACTTCATGAATTGAGCAAGTGTGTGAACCGAATAGCTAAGCTCAGGACGTGTGATGGTAAGGTATATCAGGCGCCCAACCAGTCACCTGTACTACTCAGGATCATGGTAAAGCTGGCCATCAACACGCGCCAGATCGTGTTGCTGCTCCATCGGAAAGTCAGTGGTTTAGAGGCAAACAAACATGTATCAGATAAAATGTCCAATGCATATTTCCTTTACGAAAGACACATCCCCTCCGGTCTTCTAGCAATCTCTATGCCCAAGAAATACTTATGTAAACTAAGATCTTTCATATGGAAACAAGAACTCAAGTATTTCTTGAACTCAAAGATAAGCGCAGAAGAGCTTCCATCAATGACCAAATCATCCACATAAACCGGAACATGCAAAGAAACCGATCCACGGGAAAAGACAAACAAAGAGTAATCTGTCTTACTCTGAAAAAACCAGATGCTCGTAAAACCTGAGCCAATTTGGCAAACCAATTTCTAAGAGCCTAGCTAGGACCGTAAAGAGATTTCTGAAGGCGACATACCTGACCATTGGGAGAAGTATAGCCTGGTGGGGGTCGCATAAAAACCTCTTCATGCAAATCACCATGCAGGAAAGCATTATAGACGTCCATCTGATGCAGTTCCCAACCACGAATGACAACAACATATAAGAACAGGCGAATATAACTCATCTTCGCAACAGGAGCAAATGTCTCAGTATAATCAATTCCTTCAACTTGGTGATTCCCAAGAACCACGAGGTGCACCTTATGACGTTCAATAGTACCATCTGATCGAAACTTCGTCCGGTAGACCCATTTTCACCCAATCACATTCTTATTCACAGGAACAGGAGCCAATGTCCATGTCTGATTTCACTCTAGCGCAGTAAGTTCTTCAGTTATAAGTTCTTCACCAATGAGAATGCCGGGAAGTCTCAGAATAAGTAGTGGGATCTGCACTAGATGTTACTGTACCCAAAAATCTAGAATGCATACTAGAAAAATTATCACAATTTACATAATCAATAAGGGGATAGAGAACACCTGAGGAAAGTGACGATGCATGAGTGAACGGAGACGTAGGGGAGGGGGATTGGTATTAAGAGTACAAGCATGATCATCACAATTGTAATCTTCCAAGTAAGGAGGCGGTCGGCCAGCACGAATACTCTGTCTAAAAGGTGGAAACTCGGCAGCGGAACCATCCAAAGCTGGAGATACGCCAAAAGGAGACGCCGGCAATGACTGCTCGGCAGCGGACAAGGGCGATTCACTAATGGCGGCCGGCGGCGACTGACTGACGGTGGTCGACGGTGTCTGACTGGTGGCGGTTGGCGGAAACTGACTGGCAGTGGAGGGTAGCGACGAACCGACGGTGGCCTGCGGTGACTGACCAGCACTGGCCGGCGGCAACTGGCTGGCGCCGGACGACGGATATTGACTGGCGGTGACTGGTGGGGATTGGCCGGCGGCTGTCGGTGCCAACTGACCGTTGACAACTGGCGGTGACGGGCCAAAGGCGGCTGGCGGTGACTGGATGGCGGTGAACTGAAAATTCCATGCGACTCTGGCAGTGAGCTGGAAGATATCGATGGTGATGTGGTAGCGCCGCCGGGTTTGTCTGAAGGGGCCGAAGACGGGGTAGTAGAATACGGTAACTGGTCTTCAAAAAAATCGACATCCTAACTGGTAACGTTCACCCGAGATTCTAAGTCAAAAAGGCGATAGCCTTTCTTTCTGGTAGGATAACCAAGAAACAGACACCGCCGACTTCTTAGGGCAAACTTGTCACGATATCTGGGAACATAAGCAGCAAAACAAAAGCATCCAAAAACTCTTAATGATGAGTAATTTGGAGCTTGCCGATAGAGAAACTCAAAGGGAGTACGACCATTGAGATGCTGTGTCGGTGTTCGATTAATCAAGTAAGCAGCAGTAAGAACACATTCTCCCAAAACTCAACAGGAAGACTGCCTTGAAAACGTAAAGCACGTGCCACGTTGAGTAAATGACGATGCTTTCTTTCAACCCGGCCATTCTGTTGCGGTGTGTCAACCATAGATATCCCAAAGATGATCCCAGATGCAGCAAAATGAGATAACAAAGGAAGAAATTCAGTCCCATTATCAGCCCGAACATAATGTATGGTTCGGCCCCACTTGTTCTTCACTAAGGCACTAAATTCTAAAACTTTAGAGGCTAATTCAGACTTAGCTACTAATAAATAAACCCAAACAGCTCGGGAATAATCATCGACTATAGTGAAAAATAAAATACACCACTAGATAATGGTGTTCGATAAGGTTTCCAAACATCACACTATACTAATTCAAATAATGCAGTAGCATTTGTAGAACTCAATGGAAAACTATGTCTAGTATGTTTTTCTCTATAACATACAGAGCAAGGCATAGTAGTATTATTTGTGCGAAACTCAAGAGTAGGAATAGAGGACAACACCGTAGATGATGGATGGGCCAAACGTTGATGCCATAAATCAGATGAAGAAACCGAAGCAACTGTCGGAATAGACTGCAGGATATGAGGACGAACGTGAGTATCCAACAGACGAAGCCAATAAACCCCTCCTTGCAGTTCACCCACGCCAATCACAATCCCCGTACTGATTTTCTGTAAAATGCAATAATTTTCAGTAAATAAAGCTAGGCATTTTAAGGAAGATAACAATCTAGAGCATGATAATAAATTGCATCACAAAGTAGGTATGTAGAGCACATGAGTAAGGGTGACATCACCAAAATAAATAGACCCATATTGCGTAGCAGACGACACAGATCCATCAGGTAGTATAACATTCACAGTATTGGTAGCAGTAGTAATATCAGTAAGAGAACCTTGGTCACCAGTCATGTGATATGAGGCTCCCGAATCAAGAATACAGGGTAAAGTAAACTTAACTGACCCATTGTCAGATAATGAATAAAACTGATTACATAAATTTATGGTCGTTCTCCATTGGTCGTCAGACATAGCAGGACCAAAATTAGATCGTGTAGGTAAACCAGAGGAGGCGGCCACCGCAAACCTTTGCGGCGACGTCACTACGCCGGCGAAAATAGCCATAACACAAATGGAAAGTACAATTAAAGTAATGCAAGAAAAGAAAAAATTGCTGAACCAAAGCCAAAAGAGGAAAGTGACGCGCGCCTTTTGTGTGTCGTGTGAAGACACGCGCTCTGAAGAGAGAAACGCGCATCTGATGCACCTACGTGTGGACTCAAGTGCTTTTGGAAGTTCGCACACGTGAATCTCACGCGCGCCTCTTTCTGTCTGAAGCTGACACCGGAGTAGATGCCACTGGCCGAACGGAGCTGACAATGGGGTAGACCGGTCAGAGCGGGCTGATCGGAGCGGGAGTGGGACAGACGAGCTGAGCAGGCCGGACGATGCAGAGAAGGTCGGATGGAGTCGGAGTGGGAAAAAACCCCGGAGTGGAGCAGAACGGACGGAGTAGGAGAAGGCCGAAGCGGAGCAGACCGAGATGGAGCGGGAGCGGGAGAAAGTCGGAGCAGAGCGGACCAGGACGGAGTCAGCCAGACGATGGCGGTGGTGAGCAAGGTTGCAGAGCGAAGAGGAAGATTTTTTTTTTATTTTAAGGAAAGGTAGTCCTGATCGGCGGCGCGTGGAAGTCACGCATAGACGATGGCGGAAAATTTAGGATGGTATTTTAAGGTCTTAGGTTTCAGGATTTTAGGCTCTGATACCATGATGAAAATAATGGTAATGGTATGTCTTTATTCATGACCTCGGGGTTCATTATATAGTAGTACAAAATACCTATGCAAATTGGGAAAAGAAAAATATGATCTAATTATAATTACAAGTAATATTTATATTTCTTAACATAATGACTGTATAAGGCATATGTTTGCTATTCTCTTATGTGTTTCCATCTTCATCGGTGTTACATTCGAAATATTCTATGTATTGATGAAAACAATATATTGTGTAAAGTTTCATTTTTAAGTATATCGTCTTACCATAAATTACCATAAAGAAAGATGGCCATTCAAAGATCCTTTGACGATTCCTTAAAAAATGTTGAAATGAACTAGAATTCGAAGAAATATGGAGAGAGGTGAACAATACCATCAATACTGGAAAACAGGTACATACGCATGAGTATAAATTCATGAGTACAGTTATATCGGTGCGTATGTAACCAATTGCACCGGTATTTATCATGTGAACATCAGTATCGGTGAAAATAAGTACATATGCACTAGTATCCTAACAACCGGTGTACAGTTCACCTAAATTTGCACCGGTGTATGTTTGATCGGTGTACAAATTCAAAATATTTGCACCGGTATCAGTGCATTTGCTTACATGTGCACCGGTAAACAATTACCGGTATGTACATATTTCCTTTTTTTAATTTGGCGCCAAAAGGACAACTTTTAAAACCAGTAACGGGAAGTTACCGGTGCAGAAATAAAAAAATGCAAAAAGTTTTTGCATAGGTACCCTAGTTACTATTAGAATTAGTGTAGTAATTAAACACACCAAAACTATTAGAACCAGTGTAGTAATTAAACATGCAAAAAAATGCGAAAATTTCTTTTTTAGTAATTTGGCGCCAAAACTATTCATTTGTGCACCGGTACTGTGATCTTAAAGGTGCGGAAGAAGAAAATACGCAGGTTTTGGCTAAATATCTACAGTGATATTTAGACTTTACCGGTGTAATGAGTTACATATGCACCGGTTAAGTTTAAATGCCGGTATAGAAAATTGTATTATATGCTTACATACCACCCTTTTTTAGCGGGTTAAAAATGGGATTTTTGGAAGAAGAGGTTCATTAATGGTGTTTTTTGGTTGATGAACGCATTGAATTCTCCACAGTGAAGACTTTTGAAGGTAACATTTTTTGAATTACATTTATGGATATTAAGGATTTCATGTATAGTTTTGGTTAGTAGAGATATTTACATTTTATGTTTGATCATTTGATGGTCATTGAGGTAGAATTGTTGATATTAGTTTGTGATTTATTCTCAAGGTTGTTGTGGTTATACTGTTATGGCTTTTGATTCTTATAGTGTTAGACATGTTAACAATGTTGTAATTGTAATTATAATGTGGAATATTGGTGTATATTGTGCATTTATGATGTTGGATGATTAGGAAGTCATCATGAAATATTCTATTGTATTAAATGTGTTGAAGTTTGATTGTTGGACATATATTGATATGTAGAGTTGTATCGCGCCTTTGCGAGGCTTAAGCATGTGTATGCCAATGTTAGTAGGGTGAGCGATGAATATATTATGTTCGTGGATGAGTTCTTGGAGCATTCTTTTAGTCGAGAGAAGCGAATATTATGTCCCTGTCGTGATTGTGGAGATCGAATTCGTACTGATAAGAAGGACATCTTGAAACTCCATTTGTATAGCCGGGGGTTTGCGAAAGATTATGTTGTGTGGACCTTTCATGGGGAAAAATTACCAACGGAAGCGAGAGTTAGTAGTGAGGGAGAGTGTTTTGGGGGTGCTAAGTTAGATGACATGTGTGAGGAGGTTGTTAATGAGTTTAGAGGGACACCCGAGGTTTCAGCTAACTTCCTTGGTGAGAAGGATACACCATTGTATCCCGGTTGGAAGAAGAAAGATACGGTCATGTCGTGTTTGATGGAGTTGTTTAATTTGAAAGGTGTAGGGTCATTGAGTGATACTAGCATGAATAAATTGCTTAAGTTTTTGAATGAAAAGCTTCCACCCGGTAACGCGGTTCCTAATTACCTTCATGAAGCTAAGAGAATTTTGTTTCCGATGGGATTGGAGTATGAAAAGATACATGCTTGTCCAAACGATTGTGTCCTATATAGAGGTGACCTTAAGGATAAGAGTTTTTGTCCAGTATGTAATGTGTTGCGTTATAAGAAGAAGAGAAATGTGGTTTTCGGTGGAGAGCATGTTGTGTCGGTGAGGAGGCAGGTGCCCCCCAAATGTATGTGGTATCTTCAAATTATTCTGAGACTGAGAAGGTTGTTTAAGAATGAAAAGGATGCAAAGAACTTGACATGGTGCGTTGATAGGGGATGTTGTACAGATGATGATATAATTCGACATCCGGCTGACGCAGACCAATGGAACAAAATTGATAAGATGTATCCACACTTTGCATTTGAACCTAGGAATTTGAGATTTGCTTTGTGTACTAATGATATGAACCCATTTGGGAATATGTCCTCAAAACACAGTTCGTGGCCAGTTATGTTTGCCATTTACAATCTTCCACCGTACTTGTGCATGAAGAGAAAATATGTGTTGATGTCCAACATGATTTCAGGCTTGAAACAACCCGGAAATGACATAGCACTTATATTGCGCCTTTGATATAAGATTTGAAGGCGCTTTGGTCGGTTTGCGCCTTAATGTTTGATGGTTTTAGTGGTGAAGAGTTTACATTGAGGGCGATGCTTTTTGTACCATAAATGATTTTCCGGCATATGGTAACCTTTTTGGGTATGTGGTCAAGGGTCACAAGGCTTGCCCGATTTGTAAGGATGAGACAGATTACCATCAGTTGAGAAATGGGTAGAAGACTGTTTATTTGGGTCACCATATATTCCTGCCGGTGAAGCACAAGATGCAAGATAACGGGGTTGCATTCGTTGGTGGGAATGAGAGGAGACAGGCACCCCAAATCTTTGACCGGTGTAGCTATTCAAAACAAGGTGAAGAAATTAAATGTTGTTCTTGATAAGAAGTTTTCAAGGGGTGGTGGGGTTGTAGACGGGCCGTGGAAGAAACGGTCTATTTACTTCGATTTTTCGTGCTGGAAAAATTTGGAGGTTCGCCATTGTTTGGATGTCATGCATATAAAAAAGAACAATTGTGAGAGTCTAATTGGAACACTTTTGAACATTCCCAGGAAGACTAAGGACAGATTGAATATGAGGAAAGATTTAGTGGAACTTGGTGTACAGTTGGATCTGGCATCAGAGGTAAGAGGGAAGCGAATGTACCGGCCCTCCGCTCCTTACAATATGTCAGTTGCTGAGAAGAGATCGGTATGTGAGAGCATCAAAGGAATGGAGGCAACGTCCGATTACTTCTGTAATGTAAGTCATTTTGTGAATGATGAGTTGCGTTATAATGCATTGAAATCACACGATTGTCATATCCTTATGCAACAACTTTTTCCCATTGTAATCTGTGGGTGTTTGGAAGAGGAAGTTAGATTTTCTGTTATGCGCTTGTGTTTCTTCTTCAACTCGATATGCAGGAAAAATATTAGCAGGCACCAGCTAGATGAATTGGATCGAGAGGCTGCTGTTGTCCCATGCCATTAGGAGAAGTATTTTCCCCCGTCATTTTTTGACATCATGGTGAACCTAGTGGTACACTTGTTTAGGGAGATACATATGTGTGGGCATGTTGGAATGCATTGGATGTACCCCTTTGAGCGTCACATGGCTGTTTTCAAATGTTATGTTCATAATCGTAGTCGGCCTGATGCCTCCATTGTTCAAAGGTACGTCACTGAGGAGATCATTGAGTATTGTACAACAAACTTGGTTAGAAAAAGAGTGGTTGGTGTTCTAGGCAGACCCCATAGCAGAAGGCGGAGTGGGATTCCACGTTCTAAGGGTACGCTTCATACACCCTATGATGCTGAGTTGATGAATGTTCACCTGTATGTATTACGTAATAGTAGTAAGAATGTAACATATGTTAAAGAGCATGTTTCCCTGATGGAATAGATTCAACTAGACTGGCACTCGAATAAAAATCAGGTCGAGCATTCTTCAAGGTTTGTTAACTGGTTTTAAAATCATTATAATGTCGAAGAGATGCCTAGTAAGCTACGGGCATTTGCAAGGAAGCCAAACTGCACCGTTAGACAATACCTTGGTTATGATGTTAACGGCTTTAGTTTCTCAACATTGGTAGAGGATGAGAAGAGCACCACACAAAACAGTGGTGTTTATATTAAATTTGAATCCTTGTGGCAGGCAAGCAAGAAAGATTAACATCTGGTTGTTGCTTTGATGCCTTTCTATGGGGCGATTGAGGAAATTTGGGAGTTGGATTATGTAGAGTTCAAGGTTGTTGTCTTCAAGTGTAGTGGGGTGGAACACGGTTCTGGCGTTATAGTTGAGAAGCCCAGGGGGCTCACATTGGTCGAGTTGAATCGTTTCGGATATGATGATGACAAGTTCATCTTAGCTACCAAGGAATGACCAGTTTTTTACATCACGTGGTGTTGCATGGGAAGAAGTTTTACTTTGATGAGGAGATTGATCAGCCCGCCAAAAATAATAGTCCTAAGTTTCTATCAGTATTCCTAGTTTGGAAGATGTTGGGGGACTCGTTGTTGGAAGTTGTTCTCATGGTAGTGGGTTGTGAGTTGATGAGAGAGGTGAAATTGCAGGTGGGGACAATGCCTTGAAGCTGAAGCAAGAGATTGGTCGTTCTTGGCCGTTGTTTTTGTGACCATGTTTTGTGAAAAATTGTACGATCATTAAGCAAATTAGCGTGTAATGTATTTAGTGGACACTCTTTTATGAATTCGTTGGTATGATCCGTGATTTCAATGGCGTGTTTATGAATTAAATCTGTGAAAATGTGTTTTAATTTTAATTAAAATTTCTACTAGGTGCTGGTTTGTTACACCGGTAAAGAGTAAATTACTGGTGTAGAGAAACAGAGGAGCTACTCTATTTTTTACTTATGCACTGGTACTCTTACCGGTGCACAATACTTGGAATATATATTTTTTTCTCTCGGGTCCAACAATGTTAAAAATTTTGGCATTTAAAGTAGCCTGAAGCAACTTGTTTTTGTTCACTTTGCACCGGTAAATGTACCAGTGCTAGGTACTTAGAAAAGTTTTTTGAAATTTACACTCGGGTCAAATTAGGTAGAATTTTTTTAATTGAAAGCATCCTAAAGCAGCTGCTTTAGGCTCCGTTTTACAACGGTATATGTAGAATACCAGTGTATAGAAAAACGTTCCATTATCTAAAACCCTCTCGTATCCCTATTTTCACACTAGCAAATTTATATCTCTCACTCAATACCGTCTTCATCACTATAGATCTTTTTTGAAATCCTACGTAGGTTGTCATATAATTAGGTAAACCACTTCAATACCTTATCAGTAAAATTAATTAGCAATTGCATATGAAATAGAATCATTGAGAATGTGACATCATGAATAGCTTGACTTGCATGTATGGTGTTTGATGAAATGTTTCAATGTGTTTTTTAGGAAATGCCTCCCAAATCCAATTCGAAAAGGATACACCATTAATCATCCCCATCATTGCCGAAAGTATCACCGCACACTTACCCGGATGGTACCTTAGGGTCCAAGGAGTCTAGGTTGGTCCATGAATCATACAATGGACGCCGTCATCACATAGAGAGAGGAATTGAAACATCTCCCAAATTCGAACAAACTATCCAGAAGCTTGGGTGGGAAAAATTCTTCGAGACTCCGCAACCTTTCAACCTAACCATTGTAAGTGAGTTCTATGCAAACTTGAAGTGTGGACTGAGCTACAATCACATGTATTCTATTGGTAAAACTATCCTTGTCACATCTGAATCAATCAATGGCTTGCTTGGGTTATGTTCCAAACGATGAGGTCGAGTTTCTCGCACTCAATTTTCTAGGCGATGACGGCTATATTCTACAACAACCAATTGAGAAGGAGATCATCGGGACAGTAAATAGGGTAGGTACAGACGTAGTTGAGTTGGTCAAACCAAGTTGGAGCATAATACCTAAGAAAACTCTAACTCCGGAAATGAATGGATGGTACCACATAGTGGCATCTAGAATCCATCAAGTAACTGTGATCACAGCAGTTCACAAACTTTGCCTCACCTTCTTGTATGAAATAAAGAAGGAGCTTCGATGGAATGTTGGTCATCGAATGTGTCCTTTGTTATAGAGGGAACAGGATCAGAAGGGATCTTATGCCTATTGCAGTATCATCTCCGCGCTTTGTTCAAGAGCTGGAGTTAGTGCCCATGCCCATGACGTTTATGGCCAACCAATGGGTAAGATTTGTGTGGACACTTTCTACAGACAGATATCTAATACGCCTATCGCTACTATTGAATCTAGAGTTACTTCCTTGGAGGTTGGTGTAGAAAACATACTTGAAGAATCCAAATATTAATGATCCGGGCACGAAAATATGGCCAAGGCTATGACGTATCAATTTCCTTTTTCCGTGGAAGCAGTCATAAATTTCCCTACCTTTAGTGATGGCAATGTCGAGGACATAGATGTTGGCACAAGTACTCGTGATGGTGATGCAACAGGACCTCCTGACGGGGTTGAACCATTTTCTCGTTATTATTCGTAGAAAACTTGTAGTAGCAGTTAGAAAGAGTAGATTCTGTACTAAACATTGACAGTGTTTCACTTAGACAGTTTGACATTTGTACTTTTGATAAATAGCCATGATGATGGGTTGAATCTAAAATTTGTACACTACGTGATTTGAAATTTTGTCGGACAAATACATTCATGAAGACAAAAGGATAGGCCGAACATTGTTGGCCTAAGTGGTTACATCAAGACTGCCAAATTTGGTGCATTATATTCCAAGAATGGTTTGAATTAAGAAACAAATGTAGCATTAGGAGCTATGGAGGTTCCACAAGTAAATTTGCGGGTAATAGTATAAATTTGGGAAATATAGTGCAACATTAACTATTGGTTTTACAGGGCCTTCCACCACCCCATAGGGTCTACAAATGCATTAAAATGATCGTAATGTCTTTAATTACATATATGTGGAGCCAATTTTATATTTTGACCCATCCAAGATTCTTGGAGGGACTAAATTGCAAAAAGTAAAAAATTTACTCGTAAGTCAAAATCAAAATCCGATCAAACCAGATGGTCTACAAAACAATCCTTTTGCATTTTCAAGTTCCATATGCGTGGAAAAAATGAGTCTAGACTCCGTACTTAGTTTGGAAGATGTTCGGATTACACATAGAAATAATGAAGTAAACCCTTGTTGTTTACTATATAACACCTGCTAGCGCTTTAGGACGAATCACCACCCAAACACATATATGTTGCAATTATGATTTATGCCCAGAATATTAAATGTTGTAATGAATGTAGTGTCCTAACATGTCGTTATCGCATGTCACAATTTGGGGAACCTAATTGAAATAAACACATATAACCAATTTTGTGGGTTCCTCCATACCATTGAGGTCCGGAAACGTTACTTATTCAATATGGAGCCTCTTAAAATTCCATTTAGGCCGGTGGAAAAGTGCTTCACGGGGTGAAATGAAATGTTTGTGGCTTAAATGCAAATTTTATAAAATTAATTAATGCTCAGTAACGTCAACGTACGGGGCCCATGTGTGGTCTATATTTGCATGAAACAACTAGTACAATGTCTATGAACAATAATTAAACGTCAATTTGAATAAATGGGGTTGTCGGAAAATGACACGGGAGGTAAATGAAATAAGGGTGAATTTAAATAATTCACAAATAATTTTTTTTACACATGTAATATCAAGAAATTACCAGTGTATGTGTTCAATTTTTTGGCGCGCATTTCAAAAATTTCAATTTCTTCATTTTTTTTAATAATGCGCAATACGTTTTACACTGGTAAATATTTTTTTTTGCACTGGTACCTGTACTGATGCTGAACACTTAATCTAAAATTTCTAAAGTTCCTCTCTGGTTCATCCTATTTTTTCAAAAAACATTTAAAGCAGCCGCATGCAGTTGCTTTTTGTGTGATTTTACACCGGTATCAACATTTTCTACACCGGTAATAAATGCTTGTGTACAACAGTTAGCCAAAATTTTCAATTTTTGCTCTCGGGTCAGTGAAAAATCATTTAAAGCAGCTGCACGTAGCTTTTTTGTTTCCATTTGTACACCAGTTACCCAACTGGTTCTGAACAGTTAGCCGATTTTCAAATTTTCACAAAAATTACACCGATACTCTGTATATTACTGGTGTAAAAAATGGCTTCATATATTTTCAACCGTTTCAAATGAACATAACTCCCAAAACTCCTTCTCTCCTCATCAAACACCTTCAAATTCTCTTTGAAAATCGCCCTCCACCACTTCAACCATTCAATTCACACTAAATTGAACCACCATAACTCCTTATCATTCATTGTAACTCCCATCATCTATCCTATAAAGGGTTGAGCAATACAAGTGAAGAAACACAGGAGAAGCAACCTTTAATCACCCTTCACAACACAAGAGAAGAAAATACTTGTATAGGTTCATCCCATTCCGTTCTTGGCGAGTTCAACCAAGGGGAGTAGCAACACAAACGCTCCATTAGTAAAGGTAAGTGTTGGTGTTTATGTTACCATGGGTTACCATAACAATTTCTCTTCAATAAACCATTCCAACCTTCACGCACAACATATGGTCGACTAAATGCCTCTATGAACAAAAACATGTAAATTGAAAAAAAATATTTAAAGGGTAACTTGAATGGTATGTTTATACAATTGTGGGGTTAAAATATTTTGCATTTTTTGTGGATGGATGATGTAGTACTATAGTTTTTTTATTAGTGATAATGTTGATAGTCAAGGGAGGAGTGATCGGTTGTAGGCCTATTTATTGAATCCAAGGAGATTGGTATGATTTTCTATCTAGTTCTATAATGTTCCATTTCATTTTATATCAAGTTCCATGTCTTGTTCGTTCAAGTTCTATGGCATGTTATATGAACTTTTATGCCATACATAATGTAGTTTTATGTAGGAATTGTTCGATTTCTTTGTCATGTTTTGCTCAAAAGTTTTATGAATTTGTTGTTCAAGTTCAACACCACATTCTATCAATGTTGATCTTTAATTACCATTATTGTTTGGATTGATAATTTTCTATTATACTGTTTTAGATGCCACCAAAGAAGGGGAAATTAAACACGAGGAGGAAGCGACCAGTTACAAAGAAGGAGAAGGAGATGAAGAATGTGGTCGATGAGGAGGTTGATATGACGGTCTAAGAACCTCCTCCAAAAAGGTTCCCGTTAAAGATACAATTTGAGGAAAAAGCAACGCAAACAAATGACCTGACTAGTGAAAAGAAGGAAGAAACCCTGGAACATGGTGATGTTATTATGAGGGATGTTAAAGGAGAAGACGCTGGTAAACAATTGGTTAAAAAACCAATTCGCAGGGGAAAGGGAAAGAGCACCATCAAAGGAAGGCCAATTGTTGATGAAGCGGACAACGACTTGACAAAAGCTGGATGGAAAAATTGAGAGGATAGGACAAGTTTGAGCTAAAAATTTATTTGAGGAGGCGAGGAACTAGAACTTACCAGTCTGTAATGTTGGCAAAGCATAACACTCCAACTCCTGTTGCATTTGAAATCCGTGTGAAAAATGCCATATGCATTAAAAATTGGTAAGCATGGCATGCTTATGGAAACTATGCTTTTTGGCGCCGCATCAGATTTGGTGCATGCGAATGCTGGAGTGATGTCCCTGAAGATGTTAAGTAAGAGTCATGGAAGGATGTTCTGGTAAGACTATCGACAATTGTCATTTAAAAATTTAATTTATGGTAAAGTCTTAATAAAGACATGATTATTGACATGCCTTTTCATATGATTCGATCCAGGAGAACTTCACAATTAAAACACCGGTGACAGGCGAGCAACTAGAAATACTGAGGAAGGAGGTTACATAGAGGGTAAAAAACATACATTGGAATTGGATGACAAAGGTGGCAAACAGGTTTATTCACGACGTGGAAAATGTATCAATAAAACAGGAATACCAGCATGGGAAAAGTACAAGTGGATGGATGAAGACAAATGTCACTTGTTTAAAAAGAAGCGTCAGCATCAAGATTTTTAGGTATGATGAACAAATTAATACTTGTTAAGAAATATGTTGCCCACAAATTCTATCCAACTGAATTTTTATTTCTATCAACGATATCAGATGCTCAGGGAGACAAATATTGAACACAAAAAGGGTAGGGATTACCTGCACCACATATGCAGAGGGGGTAATCGATACATCCATGACAAATTAACTAAGGATCTGAAGGAGAGGGAGATAATTAGGTTGACCGCCAAGGGATTCACTGACGAGGAGATTGAGCAACAACTCAGTTAAAAGGATTTCACACCTTAAAGATCTCTTGTCTACCTTGGGGTAAACAAAGATAAGAAAGGATTACACACATCGAAAGACGTTTAGAAGATCACAGCTAACGTTGTAAGTTACGCAAAAATTGACAATTTATATTAATTTGTAGTGTATTTCACGTTATTCATATAAAAATTGTGTTCCTATGTGTTTCTCAATTGACATTGAACGAGCTTAAGGAAAAAAGAGCATTAGAACTACAACCGGGTGAAGAAATCCTTATAAAAGTGACAAAGAAGAAGGATCACCCAGGCAGGTACAGGGGAACTCAGACCGGTCTACCCCCAACGGTGTCTATTCCTTATCTTTCCTGCAGCAAGTGCGGTAGCAGTTCCTTAATGAAAGAGACAGTCCAGAGGAGACCATCTAACGATCAAATGGTTATGAAAGCCATGCTATCGTACCTGGGGCAATTGGTGAAGGGCTTAGCATGTTCAGGCATTGTTAAGATTCTTCCAAGCCTTGACGATCCCAAGAAGTTTATAGAGAAGGTGATTGATGACATTGTTGCAGCTGCTGCAAAGCCCGATAAAGAGCCCATCGATGAAGAAGGAGATGAAGAGGTACACCTTCATTCATCTATGCATGTTATATACAATGAATTACACATCTGAAATATTTGCATAACCCTTTTATCTATTCACTAAAATAGTATACGAACATGATGGAGAGCGCATAACTCTTTTCACTAAAGACATTTTTTAGAAGAAGAAAATGGTCACCCATAGGTTGCGATGGGTAGCTCATCGTCGGAATGCCCAACAAGGAAGTGTTGCTCGTGTGAGAGTATGCGAGCTAGTCCTCTGTCCTAGGGTGGGATTGCCCTCGGTGGACCACCACTATGATAATGTTGGAGGGTCCCTCAATAGCTTCGTGGATTGATTGGTGTCCTTAATAGGAAACGTAGATGAGCAACCGAGTGACATCGATGATGTCAATGTCAGAGGTGATACGGTTGACGATGACGAGGAGGTTATGGTTCTCACCACTGACAATGAGATACATTCTTGTAACACATTATTTTTCAATTTCTCAAAGTACTTTTACGTATCCGTATTTATTAATCCTTGTAACAGGATACTGGCGAACAAGAATCCCAGTCGATGGCTAATTTCTAGCCATTTACACGACCAAGATTAAATAGGTTGCCAAAACATGTAATGCACTAAAATGAGTACCATTAACAGTGATAGTTCAACATACTTAAGTGATTATTTTGCATCATTATACGTTTACGCATTATCAACACACGAGACCTTGATAGATTGGCTCATCATGGTGCAATTCATAAAGGAAGCAAATGCCGCTATCCTCGAAATGATAAGGAATAAGGACTCCATGTTCTTCCCAGTTTTCTGACCATCGACATTCATCCACCATTACACCTGTGGTGTTGGAATAGAAGTTTTGGTTGAGTTTGGGAAGAAACTTAGGAACATGCGTTCGATGATCTGGATCGATAATGCACAAGTCAATGTGTGGATGGGGTGAGTTTCAAAACTTACAACCATAATGTTTTTTTAATTAATTAGGAATTCATTTTCAGTATCATTAACGTTACATGCACCCGTGGGAGAAAATATGGGAAACTAATTTAGGCTTCTTCCAACTCAGCCCACCTAATTGTGGCAACTTGAACAACTTCAAGCAGGAGGTCGAATTCCATTTCAAATTAATTTGGGAAACAATGAAGGCAATGAATGTTGAGTTCTTCATTGTACCCTACATAAGAATGTAAGTATTGCTTCATGATAATTACATTCACATTTCAAACATCTTCCATTTCATTAATTTGTTAACATAATTTTCCAACAGCAATCATTGGTACCTCATCATTATCCGTCCCTGAACGGAGGAGGTTTTCGCTCTAGACACATTGTTAGGGGTATCAAATCAACAAACTTGATCGAACTTAGGGTCATTTCCAGGTATTTCAATCAATCAAATAATAAATCCTAGTTTGGTAATATATGGGAAGAAGTAACCATTTTAACTTGAAAGGCTTGCATATGCATACTAAAGGTAGAAAAAATTGTCAATCACCAGGAGATAAAAAATATCTTGAAGATAAACCTTGCATCTCAAAATTTGTTGTTATTAATTTCTAGTAAACGCAACGTTATTGACTAAAAATGTAAGTTTGAAATTAACAGATCATCCTAGAGAGTAAAGGGCCGTACCTTGTGTACGAAATTCAAGGTGTAGCAAAGAGATGGTGTGGGGCTTGGCTCGAAAACTACCTCCCATAAGAACTCCAAAATTAAGCATGCTTGGGCAAGAGTAGTACTAGGATGGATGACCACCTGGGAAGTGCTTGTGTTGTACCCCTCAATCCTTTTATTTATTTACTTTTTTTGTTTTTTGGAAGTGTCTTTTCTCCCTCTACGATTTTGCTTCGTCATCCCATCCTCATCCTATTTTTTCCATTTCATGGCGTTTGGAGATGCGCAGGCGGAGTTGATACATTTAGCATATCGTAGTCGCTAGTTCATAAACAGGGCTTTGCCCGTAGTGCATCGTTCGACAGGAATTTGAGGCGAGCGCTTGTCATCGAGAAATTTCAAAAGATAACTAGCAATTTTTGTGTCCCTCGGGTTAAGTGATGTGCGGGATTTATTTTGGTTAGGGTGGTGGGGGAGGGGTTATGTAAACTGCAAGTGGTGAACATGATACAAGCTATCATACTAGCACTAAAACACCGGATCCCATCAAAATTCTGAAGTTAAGTGTGTTTGGGTAAGAGTAGTACTGGGATGGGTGACCCCCTAGGAAGTGTTCGTGGTGTACCCTTCCCTCCTTTTATTTCCTTTTTTTTGTTTTTGATTTTTGGCATTGTTTTTTCTCCCTCCTTTATATTTTTGCTCGGTTATCCCTTCGTCTTTCTATTTTTCCCATTTCACAGCCTATGGAATTGTGTGGGTGAAGTTGATATATTTAGCTTATCATGATCGCTAGTCCATGAACGCCCTTCGGCAGGGAATTTGAGGCAAGCAGCGGTCGTCGTGAAATTCCAAAACAAAACTAGTGTTTCTAAGTCCAACGGGTGAAGTGAAGTTGGGGATTTGTTTGTAATATGACGGTAGGGGGAGGAGTTAGGTAGGCTGCAAGTGGTAAAAATGATGGGTACGATCATACCAGCACTAACTCACCGGATCCCATAAAAATCCAAAGTTAAGCATGCTTGGATGAGAGTAGTACTAAGATTGATGACCACCTGGGAGGTGCTCTGTTGTACCCCTCCCTCCTTTCATTTATTTACTTTTTGGCAGTGTCTTTTCACCCTTCTTCATAATTTTTCTTTGTCTTCCCATCATCATCCAATTTTTCAGTTTTCTGGCATTTAGAACTGTGTGGGCAGAGTTGATACATTTAGCAAATCGTAGTCGCTAGGCCACGAAAAGGGTTTTGCGCGTAGTGCACTGTTCGGCGAGGAATTCGAGGCAAGCGGTGGTCATTTGGAAATTTCAAAATAAAATAGCAATTTGTGGGTCCCATAGGTGAAGTGAAGTGCGGGATTTCGTTTGGTTAGGGCGGTGGGGGGAGGGGCTATGTAGGCTGCGAGTGGTGAACATGATACGTATGATCATACCAGCACAAACGCATAGGATCCCATCGAAATTCCAAATTTAAGAAAGTTTGGGCAAGAGTAGTACTAGGATGGGTGAATGCTTGGGAAGTGCTCATTTTATAGATCTCAGTCCTTTTATTTATTATTTTTTTGTTTTTATTTTTTGGTAGTGTCTTTTCTCCCTCCTCCATAATTTTTCTTGGTCTTCCCCTTGTCCTCCCATTTTTCCTATTTCGCAGTTATTGGAAGTGCGTGGGTGGAGTTGATACATATAGCATATCATGGTCGCTAGTCCACGAATTCCGTTCTACAGGTAATTCGAGACGAGCGGTGGTCGTTGGGAAATTTCAAAAGAAAACTAGCGATGTGTAAGTCCAACAAGTGAAGTGAAGTGGGGGATTTATTTTGGTTACGGCGGTGGGGGGAGGGGTTAGGTATGCGAGTGGTAAAATGATGGGTACATTAATGCCAGCACTAAGGCATCAAATCTTATAAGAACTCCAAAGTTAAGCGTGCTTAGGCAAGAGTAGTACTAGTGTGGATTTCCACCTGGGAAGTGCTTGTGTTGTACCCCTCCCTTCTTTTCTCCCTCCTTCATAATTTTGCTTCGTCTTCCAATCATTATCCTATTTTTCCCATTTTGCAGCATTTAGGACAGCGCAGGCAGAGTTGATACATTTAGCATATCGTAGTTACCAGTCCACGAATAGGGCTTTGCTCGCAGTGCGCCGTTTGGCAGGAATTTGGTAGGAATTTGAGACGAGCGCTGGTCATCGGGAAATTTTAAAAGAAAACTAGCAATTTGTGGGTCCCTCGGGTGAAGTGGAGTGCATTATTTGTTTTTTTAGGGGGATGGGGGAAAGGTTATGTAGGCTGCGAGTGGTGGACATGATTCGTATGATCATACCAGCACTAATGCATCAGATCCCATCAAAATTCCAAAGTTAAGCGTATTTGGGCAAAAGTAGATCTAGGATGGGTAACATCCGGGAAAGTCCTCGTGTTGTACCCTTCCCTCCTTTTAGTTTTTTTTTGTTTGTTTTGGCATTGTCTTTTCTTCCTCCTTCATATTTTTGCTCGGTCTTCTCTCCGTCCTCTTATTTTTCCTATTTTGCGGCATATGGAATTGGAAGGGTGGAGTTGATACATTTAGCATATCATGGTCACTGTTCCACGAACGCTATTCAACAGGGAAATCGAGGCGGGCCGTGGTCGTTCAAAAATTTCAAAAGTAAACTGGCATTAAGAAGTCCAACAGGTGAAGTGAAGTGGGGGATTATTTTTGGTTACGGCGGTGGGGGGAGGGGTTAGGTAGGCTGCGAGTGGTAAAAATGACATGTATGATCATACTAGCACTAACACACCAGATCCTATAAGAACTCCAAATTAAGCATCCTTGGGCGAGAGTAGTACTAGGATGGATGACCACCTAGGAAGTGCTCCAATGTACCCCTTCCTCCATTTCTTTATTTACTTTTTTTTGGCAATGTCTTTTCTCCCTCCTTCATAATTTTGGTTCATCTCCCCATCGTCATCGGTGTTTGGAACTGCGCGGGTGGATTTGATACATTTAGAATATCATTGTCGCTAGTCCACAAATAGGGCACCGTTTGACAAGGAATTTGAGGCAAACGGTGGTCATTTATAAATTTCAAAGTAAAACTAGCGATTTGTGGGTCCCATAGATGAAATGAAGTGCAGGATTTGTTTTGGTTAGGGTATCGTTGGAGGGGTTATCTAGGCTGAGAGTGGGTACATGATACATACGATCGTACCAGCACTAATGCATCGGATCCTATCAAAATTCTTTTTTTTAAAATTAAAACCATCCGGAGATGGGAGGGAATATATTAGGCTCCCCCAAACCAATTATAAATAAGCCGGAAAGGTGCCACTTGAGAAAATCTTTACAAAAGATCATCCATTTGATGATCCGAAGCCAAAAAAACTTGAATATATGAATCACTTGCTTCTAAAAGCGGAGATTCCACCTATTCTAAACTAAATAAATATAGTGGGCTAAACAAAGGTGTAACTTTTCTTCTATTCGGCTGATAAACCACGAACAGGGCAGTGAATCGAAAAATTGGAACACTTATTTGTCAATGATTTGCAGCCGAAGAGAAAGAAAAATTACCACCTGAGTATCCGAGGATTGTTGCAGTTAGTGGAGAATCATCCTTGGCGACCATGCAATCCTCACTCGAGCATCATCTCTGGAAATTTGGTGTTGCTTGCAACCAGCATTGACATCAGCTAAGGATCAGCTGCAGATGTGAGCTGTGAAGAAGAATGCACAAAAGCACACCACCTGGAAAGGATAAAAAGGAGAAATAGCAGTTTCCATTCTAGCCAAGAAAAGAAAATATATGATTTACTAGTGAAAGCACTAAAGCTAAATGAAATCATAGCAAAATTGTAGACATAAAACTGGATGAAAAAGAGAGAGTAGATGTTTAGACCGAAGGGGAAACAATCCGCACCCCAGGATAACCATTTTTGTCTAGTAATAAAAGACCCCTAAGGAATGGTGGAACAAAATCAATATGTACATCTCCCTGGAAATTATTTTCCATAGCATATTTTGCCAAGAAGTCAGCAGCAGTGTTAGCTTCCCTGGGGGTATGTTGGATTGGATTCACTAGGTGTCCTAAGTTTAATTTGCTACATATAGAGAAAACTCTCCACGGACAACACATTGGGTATTGAATTCCTTTAACAGCTATTAGACAATCAGACTCAATCACACAATAATGAAGATTCAGATCTGAGCATAATTGATATCCATTCTGAATGGCAGTTAGTTCAGCATGTAAAGGTGAAGCTGATAGAAAAATGTTAACTCTCATTTTAATCACATCTCCCTTCCAATTCCTCACTATAGCTGCAGATGAGGAATGACCACCACTTTTCCATGTAGCTTCTGTATTTATTTTGAAACCATTTAGTGGTTTTTCCCAACTGACCGCAGTAATCAATTTTTTCTGTTTTGGAAGGATTTTTGGTATTATTCTAGCTTGTATCAATTCCTTATGCTTGTCAATATTACCTTTCAAATGATAAGCTGAGAATATCAGGTATATCAGTTCTTTGACATTCTGAAAACATGCATCAACTGAGAAAGATATGTTGTCAAAGATGATTTTATTTCTGTGAATCCAGAGAGACCATGTTGTAACTATTAAAGCAGCTGTAAATAAGTTGGACATTATCTTAGAATCAGCCCTGAAGGAGAGAAAGAATTCCACTCTATTCCTGAAGCTTCCAAAAACTGGTTGTTGAAAGTGTAGTAAATTATTAACTCTGAGCCAAATAGCAATTGAAGAAGGGTAGGAGTTAAAAAAATGATCCAGAGAATCTGAATGGTTCATGCATAGAGGACACTTAGAGGCTAAAGAGAAATCAAGCTTACGCAAGATATTATCAAATGGAAGAATTCCATTTAGAGCTCTCCAGATAAGAACAGACATCTTTGTAGGAATAAAAGGGGACCATACCTTGTGTAGGTGTCTGATGATTGTTCTTTTCTGTCTGAATAATTTGTATGCAGATCTGATGGATAAATTCCCATCCAATGCAGGAGTCCAGACAAGCCTGTCAGCATGAGAGTTTTCCAGTTTGACTTCCTGCAAGAAAAGAATAGTATTGGTAGCCAGGTGAGGCTCCAGATTTGGAAGGTAAGAAACTTTGTTAGAAAAGAATGACCTTAGAGAGATATCTAGAAATGGGATATCCATCTCCTGGGGCCATTCATAACACAAAGCTCCATCACCTTTCGAATTAGCATTCCAGAATGAACATTCACCTATACCATGAATAACTCTAGTGAGACTATTAGCCTTAGCAGTAATCTTACAGATCCTTTTCCATGTGTGTGATTTTTTGTAAGATGCAGGTAGTGACCACAGATATTCAGACCATTGGGTATTATTTATTTGCAGTTTCCACCATAGTTTACAAGAGAAGGAATCTACAATAGCATTTAGGTCTCTAAAGCCTATACCATTTTCATGTACAGGTAGACTCATTTTTTTCCATGATCTCCATTTTTTCTTTTCTGTGTTTTCACATGTCCCCCCAGAAAAAGCCAGAAGCTAGTTTTTCCATTTTCCTTAAGACTAACTTTGGAGGACTTAAAACTGCAAACATGTGTGTGGGAATTGAAAGAAAGCAATGGTTAATCAGAATAATCTTACATGCACTGCTTAGCCATCTGTTCTTCCAATTGTTAATGGATTTCTCCATTCTTTCCAAGATTGGATGGTAATGAATCTGTAAATTACGACCTGGAAAGATAGGAACCCCTAGATACTTAAAAGGAAAAGATCCTTTCACCATACATAAAATCCTACTCACGGTTTGAACCCTTGCCACAGAAGTGTTTGGAGCAATAAAGAAATCAGATTTAGAAAAATTAACCTTTTGACCTGATGTTTGGTCATATGCTTTCAAAAAGCTTTTAAACCTTTTTAAATTTCTGTGGTTAGCATTCAGGAAAACAGCCGTATCATCAGCATACATGAGGTGAGTAATAGGGGAACAGGGCCTTGGCAAACAAAAATATTGCAGATATCCTGTACTGAACAATTTTTTTAAGCCTCGGGAGAAAGCTTCAGACAGAATATTGTACAGGAAAGGTGAAAGTGGATCACCTTGTTTAATACCTCTAGTAGAGGCAAAGAAACCTGAAGTAATTCCATTAATTAAAACTGAAAAGTGAGCTGCAGCTATATTATGCATAATTCGATTCACAAATTTACCATGAAAACCAAATTGAAGAAGGATTGAGTTAAGGAAAGACCATGAGACTCTATCAAAAGCCTTTTGCATGTCTAATTTTACTATGAGATTAGAAACCTTAGATTTTCTAGAGAGAATTCTGGACATCTCTTGCATTAAGATAACGTTATCAGATATATCCCTACCTTTTATAAATGCACTCTGTTCAGGGGATATGAGTAAAGTCATTAGAGGTTTAATCCCTTCCATTATCATCTTAGAGAAAACTTTGTTCACAAAATTTGATAGGCTTATGGGTCTGAAGTTTGAGAAGGTGATTGGAATTGGTTTTTTGGGGATTAAGGTAAGCCAAGTGCTAGAGATGGCCTTAGGAATATTACCACTATTTAGGAAGTCATTGGCAGAATCAAGGAGGTCTCCCTTAATAGTGTCCCAGAATGTAGTGTAAAAAGCACCAGAATAACCATCAGGTCCTGGAGCACTAGATTTATTTAGGTCAAATACTGCAAATTTGAGTTCCTGAATATTAAAGGGGGACAGAAGAGTGTGATATTGTTGATCAGTGATCACTTTAGGAATTTATTTGAGGAAGTGATGTAAATAAGTTCCCATTTTTGGAGGGCCTCTTCATTAAGTAATTCCCTGTAAAATCTCACACCTTCTTCTTTAATCGGTTGTGGTTCTGAAATCCACTTACCACTACCATCCTTGATTTTACTGATTCTAGATCTTGCTCTCCTTTCCCTCATGGTGTGATGAAAGTAACTAGTATTTTCATCCCCAAATTTAAACCAATTCAAATTAGCCTTTTGCTTCAGATAGATATTTTTTTCTTTTTGAGCTCTCATAAGCATATCTTTTGATTTAATCAGCTCAGCTAAGATCAATTCATCTTGTGTTTGCTGAAAGGAGATTTCCAGTTCATTAACTGTATTTTCAGAGTGTAACAAATTCTGATTGACATTACCAAAGTTCAATTTATTCCATTGTTTGATTTCCATCTTTAGCCTCTTTAATTTAAAAACTAACCTATACATCCCACTGAATGGAGAAACTAATTCCCAGTTTGAGACAACTAGAGCCTGAAATTCCTGTCTATTTGACCACATTTCTTGGTATCTAAAAGGCCTAGGGAATTGTTCTTCGACTGATTGAACTGATAAAAATAAAGGGGAACGGTCCGAAGTCATTCTATTTAGCACATGAATGGAGCTGTTAGGAAATAGATCCAACCCATCTAAGGTAGCAATACCCCTATCTAGCCTCTGAAACATTAAGTCCTTACATTTATCCCGATATCTACTATTGCTCCAAGTGAAAGAATTTCCTACTGTAGGGATATCATGCAAGTCCATATTGTTTATAAATTCGTTAAACTGTTTCATGCTTTTTTTTGGTGTTGATTTCCTTCCTTTATATTCAGATACAGATGCAACAGTATTAAAATCTCCAATATATATGGATGGATCATGTGTTGTAGTCTGTAAATCATTCCATAATGCCTCCCTCATTTGTCTATGTACAGTAGCATATATGAAAAAACAATTCCAACTAATAGAGGAGGCAGTTTCTGATATTTTGACTTGTAAAAATTGATCTGTCTCCCTTAAGGTTGTTATACTGAAAACATGATTCCATAAGATCCATATTTTAGCACATTGAGCAGGAAGAGCATATTTGTATCCAAGGTCATACATCAATGCATTTAATTTCTGTTTGTCATGCCAGGGTTCTATTAAACACATAATGTCTATCTTATGCTTAAATTTTAAAGCCTTTAGTCTATCTAGAGATGATCCAAAACCTCTAACATTCCAGACTAATATGTTCCCTATTGTGGTGTGTTTTATCATTTAAAAACTTGGGGGGGGGTTGCTTTTTGTTAAGATCTTAAGTTTCTAATTGTCTTGGCAGAATTCTTACTTTTGTTACAAGGCTTGCCACTACTATTCTCAATATTAACCGTAGTAGAAATCTGTTCAGGTTTACTTACCTTTATCTGACAGGTGTGCTCCATATTTGAAATCAATTTAGATGATTCAGAAGCCTGATCTCCTTCATTGACCACTGGGGTGGTAATTTGCTCTGTGGAACCTATTTGTGCATACTCAAGATTAGACATTGGAGCTGGTATAGTTGTTAAAATGTCATCAGAAATAGAGTGCACTGAAACTTCCTGAGATTCCAAGGATTCATGATAAATCTCAACCACTTCACCCTCCTGATCATCCTATAAATCCTCTAGGGGTTGAAAAGCATTTGATATTGTGACTGTATTATTTTTAGTTACTTCTTCCAGAATGGGAGAAGGATCAGAAAGTTGATTCTTTTTTCTCCAAAAAGTTGTGGTTATTGGTTTAGAAATGTCATCCAGGGAGTAGAAAGGAGAATTTCTTTTCTTGTGACTAACATTATAAAAGTTGAGATTATTTTCATGTTGAAACCCTGTAGTCACTTTTTGAGTTTGAAAATCTTTCTTTTTTTGTGAGACAGATAGAGTTGAAAATCCCTCTATGTTTTTTCTTTCTGTTGGAGGGAATTCTAAGCCTGTCTGAGTGTCAACATGTACTGGATTTTTACTCTCCTTATGCTCATTGACTTCAGTTTTGTTAGTATTCTTTTTTCGCAACTCAGGATGCAAGAAGTTACAATTAGTCTGACTGTGACCTATTATCCTACAATGAGAGCAGTATGTTGGCAATTCATCATATTCAATAGGATATTCCGCTACCTTGTTACCAATTCCTACCACAATAGTAGGAGGGAGCTGGGATAATAGATCAATTTCAACACATACTTTGATGGCAGAGGGTAGCTTTTGTGGCTGCATCCATCTTAAGGTATCTACCTATCTGACTGCTGATACCAATAATTGCAGAAGTATTGTAAAAATGAATAGGTAGTTTGTGTACTGTTACCCAAGCAGGAACATTGGAGGATTCCACGGTTGGTGAGAAGTCCGGAGACCACTTTTGAACCTTCATAGTCGATCCTTGAATCATCCATTGGCCTTTCATCCAGCATCTTTGATAGTCCTCGCTTTCCTGAAAACGGATAAGGATATGGCGATAATCAATGGATCCTAATTGAAATTTAGATTTAAAACCGATTGATTTGAAAGCCGACTGTAGAATATCCATAGGGGGTTTCCCTCGATTAAACTTTCTGACAAGGGCATTCTGATAGTGCGAGGCTAGAAGATTGCCTTCCTCTGGGGGGAGGATGTAGGCTATCTTGCCCTTAAATTATGTGATCGGATGCAAATTTGGAGTATCGGGTAGTGAAGATAATAGCGGGAATGCTTTGTGTTGAGAGCTTGAAGAAAGCTTTTCGGAGCGGAAAGCGTAGGATCGAGAGGTGGGTTTGGCATCGGAGACGCCATGATCGGCAACCAGTGGCAGTAAGTAAGGTAGGACCGTTGTTAATGGAGTTTGAGACGAGGAAGAAGAGCAGAAATGTTAGTGTGTGAAATCGCACGAAAATCGCCCGTAGGAACAGTGTTCAGACCGTTGCAGCTGGTAAATCTAGTTCCTGGATCCTATCAAAATTCAAAAGTTAAGCGTGCCTGGGCAAGATTAGTACTAAGATGGGTGACCCCCTGGGAAGTGCTCGTATTTTGGCCCTCTCTTCTTTTATTTATATTTTTTTGTTTTTCTTTTTTGGCAATGTCTTTTCTCCCTTCTTCATAATTTTGCTCGATCATCCCTTTGTCCTCCCATTCTTCCCATTTCGCAGCATATGGAAGTGCGCGGGTGTAGTATATACATTTAGCATATCATGGTCGCTAGTCCACAAACGATGTTCGACAGGGAATTCAAGGCAAGTAGTGGTCGTTGGGAAATTTCAAAAGAAAACTAGTGATTTGTAAGTCCAACAGGTGAAGTGAAGTGCTGGATTTGTTTTGGTTATGGCAGTGGGGAAGGGGTTGGGTAGGCTGCTAGTAGTAAAAATGAGGGGTACGATCATACTAGCACCAATGCACCAGATCCCATCAGAACTCCAAAGTTAAGCATGCTTGGGCGAGCATTGTACTAAGCTGGATGACCTCCTGGGAAGTGCTTGTGTTGTACCTCTCCCTCATTTTTTTATATTTTTGTTTTTTTTGCTGTGTATTTTCTCCCTCTTTTATATTTTTGCTTCATCTTCCCATCGCCATCCTGTTTTTCCCATTTTGCGGTATTTGGAACTGCATGTGAGAAATTGATAAATTTAGCATATCATAGTTGCTATTCCATGAACTGGGCTTTGCACGTAGTGCGCCTTTTCGCAGGGAATTTGAGTTGAGCACCGGTCATCGGGAAATTTCAAAAGAAAACTAGCAATTTGTGGGTCCATCGGGTTAAGTGAAGTGCAAGATTTGTTTTCATTAGGGAGGTGGGGGAGGTGTAATGTAGGCTGCGAGTAGTGAACAAGATAGGTACATACACAAACGCACCGGATTCCATCAGAACTTCGAAGTTAAGCGTGTTTGGGCGAGAGTAGTACTAAGATGGGTGACGCCCTGGGAAGTTCTCGTGTTGTACCCTTCCTCCTTTTATTTATTTTTTTTTGTTTTTGATTTTTGGCAGTGTCTTTTGTTCCTCCTATATAATTTTGCTCGGTCTTCCATTCGTTCTCCAGTTTTACTAATTTTGCGGCATTTGAAAGTGCGCGGGTGGGGTTGATATATTTTGCATATCGTACTCGCTAGTGTACGAACGAGAATTTACGTGTGGTGCGCCTTCGGCATGCAATTTGAGGCGAGTGGTGGTTGTTGGGAAATTTCAAAATAAAACTAGCAATTTGTGGGTACTACTGATAAAGTGAAGTGCATGATTTGTTTTTGTTATGGCGGTGAAGGGAGGGGTTATGTGGGCTGCGAAGGTTAAAAAGGACGGGTATGCTAATACCACCACTAACGCATCGGATCCAAATAGAACTCCAAAGTTAAGCGTGTTTGGGAAATAGTAGTACTAGGATGGGAGTCACCTGAGAAGTTCTCGTGTTGTACTCCTCTCTCCATTTATTTATTTATTTTTCTTTTTGGAAGTGTATTTTCTCCCTCTTTCATAATTTTTCTTCTTCTTCCCATCGTCATCTTACTTTTTCCATTTCACGGCGTTCGGAAATTGTGGGCGGAGTTAATACATTAGCATATTGTAGTCTCTAGTCCACGAACGGGGATTTCCGTATAATGCACTGTTCAGCAGGGAAATAAAGGTGAGCCCTGGTCGTCCAGAAATTTCAAAAGAAAATAAGTGATTTGTGTGACCCACGGGTGAAGTGAAGTGCAGGATTTGTTTTGATTAGGGTGGTGGGGGGAGGTGTTATGCAGGCTGCGAGTAGTGAACCTGAAGGGTACAATTGTACCAGCACTGATGCACCGAATCTCATCAGTACTACGAAGTTAGGCGTGCTTGACCGAGAGTTGTACTAGGATGGGTGACCCCAGGGATGTCCTCGTGTTGTACCCTTCCTCCTTTTATTTATTTATTTTCTTTATTTTTGTTTTTTTGGCAATGTCTTTTCTCCATCCTTCATAATTTTCTCGTTCTTTCCATCGTGGGTGGAGTTGATACATTTAGCATCTCATGGTCGCTAGTCCATGAACGCCGTTTGGCAGGGAATTTGAGGCAAGCGGTGGTCGTTGGGAAATTTTAAAAAAATAAGCGATTTGTAAGTCCAATGGGTGAAGTGAAGTGGGGGATTTGTTTTTGTTACGGCGGTGGGGGGAGGGGTTGGGTTGGCTGTGAGTTGTAAAAATGATGGGTACGATCATATCGGTACTAACACACCGGATCCCATAAGAACTTTAACGTTAAGTGTTTTTGTGCGAGACTAGTACTAGGGTGGATAAGCACCTGGGAAGTGCTTGTGTTGTACCCCTCCCACCTTTTATTTATTTACTTTTTTTTGTTTTTTGGCAGTGTCTTTTCTCCATCCTTTATAATTTTGCTTCATCTTCCCATCGTCATCATGTTTTTTCCATTTTGCGGTATTCGAAACTGCGCGGCCAGAGTTGATACATTTAGCATATCGTAGTTGCTATTCCACGAACATGGCTTTGCACGTAATGTGCCATTCGGCATGGAATTCTAGGTGAGCATTGGACATCGGGAAATTTAAAAATGAAACTAGCAATTTGTGGGTTCCTTGGGTTAAGTGAAGTTTGGGATTTTTTATGAGGTGTTATGTAGACTGCGAGTAGTGAACATGACGGGTATGATTGTAATAGCACTAACGCACTGGATTTCATCAGAACTCCGAAGTAAGGCATCCTTGGGTGAGAGTAGTACTAGGATGAGTGACCCCCTAGGAAGTCCTCGTGTTGTACCCTTCCTCCTTTTATTTATTTATTTATTTTTGTTTTTGTTTCTTGGCAGTGTGTTTTCTTCCTCCTATAAAATTTTGCTCGATCATCCATTCGTCCTCCCATTTTTCCCATTTTGTGGCATTTGGAAGTGCACGGGTGGAGTTGATATATTTTTCATATCGTAGTCGCTAGTCTATGAATGAGACTTTGCTTGTAGTGCTCCATTCGGCAGGGAATTCGAGGCAAGTATTGGTTGATGAAAAATTTCAAAAGAAATCTAGCAATTTGTTGGTGTCACCGATGTAGTGAAGTGCCGGATTTGTTTTTGTTACGGCGGTGAGGAGAGGGGTTATATAGGCTGTGAGTGATAAAAATAACGGGTGTGCTCATACCAGTACATACGTATCGGATCCCAATAGAACTCTGAAGTTAAGCGTGCTTGGGCAAGAGTAGTACTAGGATGGATGACCACCTGGGAAGTGCTTGTGTTGTACATCTCTCTCCATTTATTTATTATTTATTTATCAGTGTCTTTTCTCCCTCATTCATAATTTTCATTCATCTTCCCATTGTCATCTTATTTTTCCCATTTACCGACGTTCGGAATTGGGTGCGCGGAGTTGATACATTTAGCATATTGTTGTCACTAGTCCACAAACTAGGATTTTTGTGTAGTGCGCCGTTCGGCAGGGAAATCGACGCGAGACCTGGTCATCGAGAAATTTCGAAAGAAATTATCGATTTGTATGTCCCGCAGGTGAAGTGAAGTGCAGGATTTGTTTTGATTAGGGCAGTGGGGGAGGTGTAATGTAGGCTGCGAGTAGTGAACATGACAAGTACAATTGTACCAGAAATAACACACCGGATCCCATCAGAACTCTGAACTTAGGCATCCTTGAGCGAGAGTAGTACTGGGATGGGTGACCCCCTGGGAAGTCCTCGAATTGTACCCTTCCTCTTTTCATTTATTGATTTTCTTCTTTTTTGTTTTTTTGGAAATGTGTTTTCGTCCTCCTTCATAATTTTTCTCGGTCTTTCCATCGTACTCCTATTTTTCCCATTTTGCGGCATTTGGAAGTGCGCGGGTGGAGTTGATACATTTAGTGTATTATGGTCGCTAGTCCACGAACTCTGTTCGGCCGAGAATTAGGGTCGAGCTGTGGTCATTGGGAAATTTCAAAAGAAAACTAGCGATTTGTCAGTCCAGCGGGTGAAGTGATATAGGGGATTGTTTTTGGTTACGGCGGTGGGGGGAGGGGCTGGTTAGCTGCGAGAGGCAAAAATGACGAGTACGATTATACCAGCACTAACACATCGGATCCCATCCGAACTCCAAAGATAAACATGCTCGGGCGAGAGTAGTACTAGGATGAATGACCAACTGGGAAGTGCTCTATTGTACCCCTCCCTCCTTCTATTTTATTTTTACTTTTTTTGTTTTTTGGCTATGTCTTTTCTCAATCTTTAATAATTTTGGTTTGTCTTTCCATAGTCAACCTATTTTTCCCGTTTCGCATGGTTTGGAATTGCACTTGTGGACTTCATACATTTAGCATATTGTAGTCGCTAGTCCACAAGCAGGGTGCCGTTTGGCAAAGAATTCGAGGCGAGTGGTGGGTCCCATAACTGAAGTGAAATGCGGGTTTGTTTTGGTTAGGGCGCTGGAGGAGGGGTTAGGTAGGCTGCATATTGTGTACATGATACGTATGATCATACAAGCACTAACACATCAGATTCCATCAAAACTCCAAAGTTATTCATGCTTGGGCGAGAGTAGTACTTGGGGGGATGACCACCTGGGAAGTACTTGTGTTGTACCCCTCCCTCCTTTTATTTCTTTACTTTTTTTGTGTTTCGGCACCATCTTTTTCCCTCCTTTAAATTTTTCTTCATATTCCCATCGTCATCGTGTTTTTCTCATTTCGTAGCATTTGGAACTGCGCGCACGGTGCTGATACATTTAGCATATCGTAGTCGCTTGTTCTCGAATAGCGCGTAGGGCGCCGTTCGGCAGGGAATTTTGAGGCGAACGCTGGTCATCAGGAAATTTCAAAATAAAATTAGTGATTTATGGGTCCCACAGGTGAAGTGAAGTGCTGCATTTGTTTTGATTAGGGAGGTGGGGGAGGTGTTATGTAAGCTGCGAGTAGTGAATAAGACGGGTACAATTGTACAAGCACTAACGCACCGGATTCCATCAGAACTTTGAAGTTAGGCATGCTTGGGAGAGAGTAGTACAAGGATGGGTGACCCCCTGGGAAGTGCACGTGTTGTTTCCCTTCTCCTTTAATTTTTTTTGTTTTTGTTTTTTTGGCAGTATGTTTTCTCCCTTCTATATAATTTTGCTCGATCTTCCATTCGATCTCATATTTTTCCCATTTTACAGCATTTGAAGTGCGCATGTGGAGTTAAAATATTTTTCATATCGTAATCACTAGACTATAAACAGGATTTTGCGTGTTGTGTGTAGTTTGGCAGGGAATCCGAGGCGAGCGATGGTGGTTGGGAAATTTCAAAGGAAAACTAGAAATTTGTTTGTACTACCGGTGAAGTGAAGTGCAGGATTTGTTTTTCTTATGGCGGTGGCGGGAGGGGTTATGTTGGCTGCGAGTGGTAAAAATGATGAGTATGCTCATACATGCACTAACTTGTCGGATCCCAACAGAATTCCAAAGTTAAGCATGCTTGGGCAAGCATAGTACTAAGAAGGGTGACCACTTGGGAAGTGCTCGTGTTGTACCCCTTTCTCCAATTATTTATTTATTTTGTTTTTTGGCAGTGTCTTTTAATCCTCCTTCATAAATTTTCTCGGTCTTCCCATTGTTATCTTATTTTTCCCATTTCATGACATTCAGAATTACACGGGTGGAGTTTATACATTTAGCGTATAGTAGTCACTAGTCCACGAACAGGGATTTGCACGTAGTGCGCAGTTTAGTAGGGAAATCGAGGTGAACCCTAGGCATCGGGAAATTTCCAAAAAAAACTAGCGATTTGTGTGTCCCACGGGTGAAGTGAAGTGCATGATTTTTTTGTTAGAGCGGTGGGGGGATGTGTTGTGCAAGCTGTGAGTAGTGAACATGACGAGTACAATTATACCAGCACCAACGCACCGGATCCCATCACAACTCTGAAGTTAGGTGTGTTTGGGCGACAGTAGTACTAGGATGGGTTACCCCTTGGGATGTATTCATGTTGTACCCTTCTTCTTTTTAATGTTTTTTTTGCAATGTCTTTTCTCCCTCCTTCATAATTTTGCTCGGTCTTTTCATCGTTCTCCTATTTTTCCCATTTTGCGGCATTTGGAAGTGTGCAGGTGGAGTTGATACATTTAGCATATCATGGTCGCTAGTTCACGGATGCCATTCGGTAGGGAATTCAAGGCGAGCCATGGTCGATGGGAATTTTTTTAAAAAAACTAGCGATTCGTAAGTCTAATGAGTGAAGTGAAGTGGGGGATTTGTTTTGGTTATGGCGGTGGGGGAGGGTTTAGGTAGCCTGTGAGTGGTAAAAATGACGGGTACAATCATACCATCACTCATGGCAGTGTCTTTTCTCCCTCCTTCATAATTTTTCTTCACCTTCCCATCGTCATCCTATTTTTCTCATTCTGCGGCATTTGGAACTGAGCAGGCAGAGTTGATACATTTAGCATATCTTAGTTACTAGTCCACAAACAGGGCTTTGTGCGTAGTGCGCCGTTCGGCAGGTGATGTGTCCATTTTATATGTATAATTTAGTACTATTTTGGGTCACTTTTGTGCTCTTTTATTATCGAGAGCTTGTGTTTTACCTTGAAATTCTCTTAGGAGGGGAAAGAGAAACTTTATGCTCTTTTACCTCTTCTAAGTGGATTTTGCATGACAAGGGAAGAACACAGAGGCAATGAAGACCAGAGGCCATTGAAGATCACACTTCCGAAGACTTTTGATGATTTTCTTCGAAGACATGAAGACCAGAGGCCATTGAAAACCATTTTTGTAGCCATTAAAGACTTGAAAATTGAGAGGAGTTGATATAAAGATGATTATATACCACAAGAAGAAGAAAAGGACACAATGAAAAATTCTAGCACCCGTCGCGAGTCGCTATGGGTTCGTCGCAAGACCATCGTGAGTCGCGACGAGTCTGTCGCGAGACCCGACGAGTCTGTCGCGAGACCCGATGAGTCTGTCGCGAGACCCAACGGGTGGCTAGAATTTTACCTTATCTTCTTTGTACTATAATTAACACTCTCTTTCCTCTAATTCTGGGATTTCATCTTCTGCATTTTTGGTACTGGTTTTAACCCTACTTTATTCCATTTTCATCTTTGAATTCTCTTGCATTATGTTTGGTTGTTTAGCATTGATTATCATGAACTCTTGTAGCTAATCTAATTCTTGGGAGCAATTGATTGAAGCTTCCAAGCTTATGTTACAAGATTCTATGTTTGCTCATTTATGAACATTTATTGGAGAGAATTTATTATGCCATTAATGTTTTGTTTTATCTCATTTATACCATGGGTTGTTTGAGTATATGAAAGGTTTGTAAGATTGAAATGTTAGGGTGTTAGGAAAGTTGCAAATTTCTTAACTCATTTGATATGGAAATCGAAGAGCATGGATTTAGAACTTCTTGTGCATAATGTGTGGTAATCCTTGCTAGATGAGTATGTTAATATGGTTTGTTCTCATATTTGTCATATGGATGCAAAGAAAGGTTGAACCTTGAATGTTGTTTGTTCTTAGTTTAATCTAATGAATGCTTTGTTTGGTTCAATGACTATGTCTTTGGTAGAAGGCTTGTTATTATCAAACCTATGGTCCTTTGGGTATAATGCCATTGATGACTATGGTCGTTGTTTGTCTAGGGTGATCGTCAATGAGGTTTGCAAATGGTCATTGTTTGTCTTTGCAAACTACTCTTAAGGAGGAATGAATGTTGATATTTGAATGAGAAATGATACATTCCCCATAGACAATAAATGTAATTGAATGAGCAAATGAATTAATGAGCTATACAAAGTTTGGAATTGGAAATCGATTGCCCCAAGGCTCCATTAATTATCATTTACATCGTGTCTTTAGTTGTATTGCATGATTTGGATAATTCTCTTGCTTTGCTAGTTGTTGTATTTCAATATCATAATTTAGGATCAAACCATCCAAAACCTCCCTTGTTTACATGCTTTTATATATATGTCTATGTATGTAAATGTCTAGTATGTCTTCTCCTATATATGTTTAAACACTTGAAAAGATCCCTCTTCTCGTGGATGACCCCAACTAGCCATTATCTAATTTATTGTAGATAGGAAGCATTTAGGGCTTAAAAGTATTAACTTTGACAGGTACGGCGATGACCTCCCAAATTTTGGCGCCGCTGCTGGGGAAGAGACGTTTATTTTTAAGTGTTTGGGCATATTATGTGTGATTATATTCTAATTGTAAATATTTATTAATTTGGTTTTTATTTTGATTTCTTAGTATATTTTCCATTTCCCTTGGCTTGGAGACGTATTGTTCAAGTTCTTGGTGTATGGTTCGCACGCGATCCTCTTCACAAAAACCCCTACACTACGACCCCAAGTTGGAGTTGAATTTGAGACCGGCTAGGAGGCTTTCTTTGGAAAGTGTGAATAACACCCCTCCTAGTGACCATTTTGTGGACACATCTTCATCAATGGAACATCGAATCGAGCACGAAGATGAGCATCCGAGAGGGGAACCTCATCATTCTCCTCTCCAACAAAGAGAGATCCCTTTGGGGAAACCCTTGTTGAGAGACATCATGGTTCCCAACCTCGATCAACAACCGATGTGTATCGAGTATCCCGTGGTTGGACCAAATGGGTATTTTGAGCTAAAGACCGGGTTTATCAACATGCTACCCATCTTCCTTGGCAGGCAATGGGAGAATGCCAATAAACACGTCACCGAGTTTCACTTGTTGTGTTGTGGTATGGTCCCCCATGGAGAGGATGAAGAGTTCTATAAGTTGAAGGCATTCCCGTTCACACTAAGGGATGGCTTAAGGGATTGGGTCCACCACCTACCGCCCAAGAGCATTAAGAGTTGGCTTCATATAAAGACAAAATTTCTTGCCAAGTACTTCCCAGCCTTGAGGTCCGCCACCTTAAAGAAGGATATAAGCAACATCCTTCATTGGCATGAAGAATCTCTATTCGACTATTGGGAGAGGTTCAACAAGATTATTGTAAGTTGCCCTTACCATGGTTATTCGGAGGGAAATTTGGTGTATTACTTCTACAATGTCCTTCTTCATGAGTACCAAAGGTTGGTTAGAAGTTCTTGTGGTGGCACCCTCGGGAACAAAACATCATCCGAGGCAATGCAATTGTACAGGGAGCTAGTGAAAGAATCATGAAACTTTAGCTCAAGGGTCGATTTGAGAAGGAGAAATCCAATGCCCGCGAGTGACTCTTCCAATAGTGGGAAGCTAGAGGATCAAGTCTTGGCTCTTGCATCCATGGTGAAATCTTTGATGACAATGCCCAGAAATGCGCCACATGTTAAATCATGTGAATTTGTTACTCGGTTCACCCTACGGACACTTGCCCTACTTTGCAAGAGTTTCATGGGGTATCAAGGGAATCAAGGATACCATGGAAACCAAGGGTATCAAGGTGGCCAAGGCTACCAAGGTCACCAAGGCTACCAACTGTACCAAAATCGGTCGTACAATTTGGGGAATCGTGATAACCCGAACCTCCAGTATGGAAACCCTTAAGGGAGCCAAAATCCTCAACCATATCGGCCCCCTCAATAACAATATAGGCCATATCAACAACAATTCCAAAGGCTCCAAGACAAACCCCAAGACCAAGGGGAGAGCTCGAGGCTAACAAAGGATGAGGTGATGCAAGCCATTCACCGGTTGGGCATGTGTTTGGAGAAAAGCGAGAAATTCCAAGATGAAGCCAAAGAAAGCATCAAGAACTTTGATACCCAAGTGAGCCAAATAGCTCAACTGGTGAATCAGATGGAGGCCTGGGAAAAGGCAAGTCCCCTCCCAACCAGAGATCAACCCCCGCCAAAATGCTAGTGCTATCACTTTGAGATGTGGTAAAGAGGTTATCTCTCCCCCAGGTGGTGAAGTTGTTGAATAAGAACCTAGAAACCTTGAAATGCTTAAGAAAGAAGTGGCAGAGGAGAGCAAGGAGGTGGCCAAAAAGCAAGCGAGGAAGGGAAAGGAAAAGGAAGAGGATATCACCGTTGAGAAATCTACCTCCATTCTAGAACCTTCATCCCTTCCTCACAAGAAAGCAAGAGTGGTTGAAATTCCTCCATATGTGCCGGAACCACCGTTCTTGGAAGCTCTAAAAGACAAACAGAGGAAGGAGTCCAATAAGGACATCTACGAAGTCTTTCGTAGGTGTGAGGTAAATATCCCTCTTTTGCATGCTATTGAACAAATTCCTAGCTATGCAAAATTTTTTAAGGAATTATGTGTAGTAAATAGGAAACAAATAACAAAGAACAAACTCAAGAATGGGAAAAGTGAACATGTCTCCGCTTTATGCCAATGGGAGTTACCCCCTAAATGTAGTGACCCCGGCATGTTCACAATCCCTTGCATGATAGGAAATACACATTTTGAAAAAGCAATGCTTGACTTAGGTGCATCCATAAATGTGATTCCTTATTCTTTGTATGAAAGCCTCAATCTTGGTACTTTGCACAAAACTGGGGTGGTGATCCAACTAGCCGATCGTTCTAGTGCGTACCCTATGGGTATCGTCGAGGATGTGTTGGTTAGGGTGAATTCCTTAATATTTTCTGTGGAATTTTATGTCCTAGACATGGATCATGATAAACATGCCACCCCAATTTTGTTGGGGAGGCCATTTTTGAAGACCTCTAAGACCATCATTGATGTACATAACGGTACCCTCACCATGGAATTTGATGGGATTAAAGTAGAGTTTAACATAAATGACTCTATGAAGTATCCTCTTGAGAGTATTCTTTCCATGCTATTGATTTTGTTGATAATGTTGTGCAAGATGTTTTCGAATTGAGTGGTGATGATTCGTTATTAGTTGCTTTGGAAAATGATGTTGAAAATGCATGTCTTGTATATACCATGAGTACTAACTTGAAGGAAAGCATTGAGGATTTAATTATTCTTGAGGAAGTGGTGCAAAGTCCCGACCCTCTAGTCTTTGAGGAACCCGAGAAACCAGAATTCATCCCATCACTTGTGAAAGCTCCAGTGATTGAGCTTAAACCTTTGCCAAGTAACCTCAAGTATGCATTTCTTGGGGAAGGGGAGACGCTTCCGGTTATCATTTCAAGCAAGCTCACCAAGGAGCAAGAAGAAAGGTTCATGGTGGTGTTACGGGGTAACAAGGAAGCAATTGGATGGGCTATTGCCGACATCAAAGGCATAAGTCCATCCACTTGCATGCATAGAATTTTGTTGGAAGAAGATGCAAGGCCCGTGCGACAACCCAAGCGATGTTTAAACCCGCCTATGATGGAGGTGGTAAAGGCAGAAATCCTCAAGTTACTCTAAGCGGGCATGATCCATCCAATCTCGGATAGCAAGTGGGTGAGTCCAACTCAAGTGGTACCCAAGAAGAGTGGGGTGATAGTGGTCAAAAATGAGAAGGGAGAAATGGTGACCACCGGAGTCCAAAATGGGTGGCGCTTTTGCATCGACTATCGGAGGCTAAATGCTGAAACCCAGAAGGATCACTTCCCTTTGCCATTCATAGATCAAATGCTTGAGAGGTTAGCAAGCCACCCCTTCTATTTCTTTTTAGATGGGTACTCGGGGTATTTTCAAGTGGCTATCGCCCCAGAAGGCCAAGAAAAGACCACCTCCAGTGCCCCTTTGGTATGTTTGCTTACTGACGTATACCTTTCGGGTTATGTAATGCCCCCGCAACTTTCCAAAGGTGCATGGTAAGCATTTTCTTAGAATTTTTTGAAAATTTTGTCGAAGTATTCATGGATGATTTCACCATTCATGGTAATTTGTTTGACAACTGTTCAGTAAATTTGGCACAAGTTCTTAAACGTTGCATTGATACTAATCTTGTGTTAAATTATAAGAAGTGTCATTTTATGGTAGAGCAAGGCATTGTCTTAGGCCATGTTGTCTCGTCTAAGGGTATTGAGGTTGACAAGGCAAAGATAGACACAATTCAAACTTTGCCTTATCCTACCAATTTGTGCGAAGTGCACTCTTTTCTTGGTCATGGAGGTTTCTATCGCCGATTCATCAAGGATTTCTCGAAGATAGCATCTCCTTTATGCAAGTTGTTGCAAAAGGAGGTAGATTTTTTTATGGATGAGTGTTGTAAAGGGGCCTTCGATACACTGAAAGGAAGGTCAGTTTTGGCCCCTAGATTGGTCGATGCCTTCTGAGATTATGTGCAATGCGAGTGATTACGCCGTTGGAGCGGTGCTTGGTCAAAGGGTGGGGAGAGCACCTCACGCCATTTACTATGCATCCATGTCTCTAAATGAAGCCCAACGAAACTATTCCACCAACGAAAAGCAGTTGCTAGCAGTGGTATTTTCTTTGGAAAAATTTTGATCTTACTTGCTTGGTACAAAAGTTATTCTGTACACTCCTCTTGCTTGGTATCTTCTTATGGCTTTACATACATTCTTCAAGCTGTTGATTATGTGTTAAAGTGGGTTGAAGTAAAACCATCTAGGACTGACGATTCTAAAGTGGTTGCACAATTCTTAAAAGATAACATATTTTCTAGGTTTGGGGTACCCCGGGCCTTGATTAGTAACCGTGGCACCCATTTTTACAATCGGACCATAGCAGCACTCTTGAAGAAGTATGGCATCACTCACAAGACATCCACCGCCTATCACCCGCAAACCAATAGGCAAGCCAAAGTTTCCAATTGGGAAATCAAGTACATCCTTAAAAAATGGTTAACCCTAACCGGAAGGATTGGAGTTCTCGGTTGAATGATGCCTTGTGGGCATATAGGAAGGCTTACAAGACACCAATCGGTATGTCCCCATACCGATTACTGTTTGGTAAGCATTGTCATCTACCGGTGGAAATTCAACACAAGGCTTACTGGGTGGTCAAAGAATTTAATCTCGATATAGATGAGGCTGCCTAGCATAGGAAGGTACAGTTGGATAAACTGGATGAGATCCGGAGGGAGTCTTATGAGAACGTCGAAATCTATAAAGAGAAGACAACGTTTGAAACCTTACCATGAGAATTTTGTGCCGGAAAAAGGAGAGGACGTTGATCTCCTCAATCCGGTTTATGAGTAAGCTCCAAGAAGGGGAGTAAGTTATGTAGACGATGTTAAATAAACTTGTTTTTGATAATCCAGATCATCATTCGTGACTTTCTGTTGATGTTGTTTGGTTTTGAATTTTTATCATTAAGCTTCATTGTTTTGCCTTATGCTTTTCACGGGTTGTTTTCTCCATGATTTTCTAGCAATTTTGAAGCCAAGGCACTGGACTTTTGAAGGGGAAAATTCTTGGAGTCAAGAAGGGAAGACTTGGACAAAAGAAAGAATCAGACACAATTTTCGAAGTACTAGGCTAGTACCAGTCGCGAGTCGCGACCACATCATCGCGAGTCACGTTGGGCTCAGTAAGTTTGGGTGAAATTTCAGCCCTCAGATGTCACTTTCTGAGAGTTGCGATGACCTCACGAGGCCTCGTCGCGAGTCGCGACGTGCTCAGAAATTTTGGGTAAAATTTCAGCCCTCAGATGCCACTTTCCGCTAGTCGCGATGACCTTACGAGGCCTCGTCGCGAATCGCGATGGGCTCGGAAATATTATGTTGAAATGGAAGTCTCGGACTCCAGTTTTCACGAGCCGCGATAGCCTTGTGAGGGCCTCATCTTGAGCTCTCGAAGTGTACCCCTTCGAGCCATGAAAGTGTACCCCATCGAGCCCTGGAAGTGTACCCCCTCAAGCCCTTAAAGTGTACCCCCTCGAGCTCCCGAGGTAGCAAAGCCCCGACTCGATCCAACCCTTTCGAGACATCATCACCCCTTCGAGACCTCAAAAACCTGAACCCTCGAGCCAAACCTTAAGTTCATCATTCCCTTGAGACCATAAGCCCTCGAGACCTCGAGGCCACAAGCCCTCGAGACCTTGAGGCCACAAGCCCTCGAGACCTCGAGGCCACAAGCCCTCGAGACCTCAAGGCCACCTGCCCTCGAATCCAGTCCCTTTAGACCTCGAGGCCACCAGCCCTCGAATCCAGTCCCTCGAGACCTCAAGGCCACTAGCTCTCAAATCCTGTCCCTTGAGACCATGAGCCCTCGAGACCTCGAGCCCACAAGCCCTTGAATACATTCCCTCAAGACCATAAGTCCTCGAGACCTCGAGGCCACTAGCTCTCGTTTCCAATCCCTCGAGGCACCACCTTGAGACCTCGAGGCCATTAGCCCTCAAATCCAGTCTCTCGAGGCACCACCTCAAGACCTGAAAGCCACCTAGAGACACAAACCATTCGAGACCTCGAAGCCACTAGCTTCTCGAGACCATTCCTCCACTAGCCCCTTGAGACCTCAAAGCCACCCCTCGAGACCTCGAAGCCACTAGCCTCTCGAGACCATTCCTTCAAAAACCTCTCGAGACCTCAAAGCCACTAGCCTCTCGAGACAATTCCTTCACTAGCCCCTTGAGTCCTCGAGGCCACTAGCCTCTCGAGACCTCGAAGCCTCGAGCTCTCGAGGTGTGATCATTCATTCTCGAACCTTGCCAAACCTGATACCCCTCGAGACCACCCATCGTGAGTCACAACGAACATGTCTCGAGTCACAACGGTCGTACAAATCCATCGTTAAAAAGATGGGCTAAACTCATTTTGCCACTAACAAATCCACAATCTTTCATCTTCTCCCACTACTCTTTCATCTTCTCCACAAGCACCTCCGCTCGCCACCGCTGCTCGCCACCACCGCTGCCACCTCCAACAGTCACGACCACCACTCCATACCACTTTCCTTTCTTCCCAACTTACACCCACAAATCAAAAAAATCTTTGAAGAACACAAACCCTAGAATTTGGGGGTTGTGTCACTTTGAGCAATTCAATTCCGAATTGATTGTGGGCTTTCTCTTTTCTTCTTCCTACGCATCTTGGTGGTACATTTCTTCCCTTTATTGAGATTTAATTATGATGACGAATGTCTACTTTATTTTTTTTATGGATATCGTGTAGATTATGTGTGATGCCTTAGGAAATTGAATTGTTGGATAGTGGTTGATTTTGGTGAATAAATTGTTCCTGTAATTCACTTTTTTGGGTATTGTGTGCATATTTTGTGGTTGCGATTTGGATTGTGTTGTGCTTTTTTGAGTTGGGATTGTATGCATTTCTGTTGCTGTGGGTGAGAACAGATTGTGACTTATGCTAGATAGGAGGCATGTTGGCCTTTGATTCAACATGTTTGTTGTTTGAAAAAAACTGTTGTTGTGCTTTGCAATGTTATTTTGCTTAGGGTAGTTTAGCCACGGGTCGTGAATGTTGACATTGTGAATATACTATTGGTGGCTAAGCTAGTTGGGTACTACTGTAGTTTTGAGATATAGCATATTGATTTCAACTATATGAGAACTTCATAGGATTGAGAATATGGGCTTGTTGGACATAGTATGGATTATATATGCAATTGTGTTTAGAACTTGAACTAGTTGACTTGATTGTGGTTCGGCTTGTGATGATGAACTAGTTTAAAATTGAGTATGAATTTGCAATATCGCATATACACATATTCCTATGTGTTTGACTTGTTTATTTTGATTGTTAGATATGGCCCCCACGAAGAGACCTAGGGCTCCCCCACAAGGCAAGCACACCGCTGCTCCACCTCCACCTCTTCCACCAGCTCCAGAATTGAGCCCTGTACCTCCCCATACGAATAGGTACATGGGTTTGACCCAGATCACCGGGTCCTATGCGGAGAGGTGGGAGGCCATGGAGAAGTGCCAACTCAAGGAGACTAGCTTTGTCGATGTGCCCACATTAGATGCCCTCAGCCTCACTCAGCCTGTGAGATGCCTCCTTGTAAAAGGAGGAATGGAAGGGTTTATGAGTAGGAGTGTGCCCTCTTATCGGAGGTACACATTGGAGTTCTTGTTCACGATTTGTATGAGTAGTATGAGGGGTGATCAACCCTACTAGAGGTACATTGCTTTTCACTTAGATGATATATCTAGGCAGATTGAGGATACATTCAGATTTTCCACTGCCGAGATACGGACCAGGCTGGACCCACAGGCACAGGAGCGATCAATAGAGGATGACATGCATTTTTGGAATGTCATCAATATGAGGCCGAAGAACTTCCACGATATGTGTAGCGCCATTATCCACCCTGCACTCTGTTTTGTGCACCGACTCTTGGCTAGCACAGTACTTTGCTCCGTGGAGCTGACGAATGTGCCAGACAATGACATTCACTTTCTTTGGCACTTAATGAGTGAGGGACTAGGATATGGGCTGTCGAAAAAATTGTGGATGAAGAGAATCATGGAGGTGGTAGGAAAACCCAAGGGGAAGATTATGGTTGGAGGCATGATAGGCCTTTTAGCAGAGTACTTGGGACTGGTTCCGCCAGCTGACTTTCCACGCTCAGGGAGGTGGATGTCTTATCTTGTCACCATTTAGAGGCTAGTTAGATTTGAGATGCTCAGTGTCACAGGGACCACGGGGCTCTTCCATTGGTTGTATGGTGCGAGGATGGTCACATTCATGGCACTTCCTCAGCAGAGCAAGACGAAGCCAGAATTTGACACACCTCTAGGAGATTTGGCGATTTCCCTGGACTTCTCATGTAGAGATTATTTCTAGCATGAGGTCCACGACCTTGGCCCAGCTCCAGTCCAGTGTGATGATAGCACTCTACCTCCCTCTGAGCGACAGCAGCAACAACACTCCACACAGCTTCCACCAGAGACAGATCCCACGCAGGAGGACGATGCTCCACGTCACTATTCCCAGCCTCCACAGGACTTCTACGAGCAGATGATGCAGACTATGCATGATGGATTCCACACAGGACAGCAGGATATTGGAGCACAATGTATTTGTCTCCAAGACTTTGATTGATATGGACGAGGAGATTGATTACTTGTCAGCTTGCATCCATGAGTTGCAGTCTCAGCCAGGCGGTGTTTCAGGCCCCGATCCCGGAGTGGAGAGATGGAGAGCGAGGAGGCAGAGGAGCATGGAGTGGCTGGCACAGTATCAATAACGTTACTTTGGCGGTGGCTTTTCTTCATCACAACATTTATTTTGTGAGCACCACATCTTTACCCTTTCCATACTTCGCTTTGTACCTTTTTTCAATATTGTCTACATTGAGGGCAACGTAGTGTTCTAAGTATGGGGAGGGGTATCTACTATTTTAAGGTGATTAGGGTTGGAGACACTTTTGCATAACTCTTTTGTTTTGTTTTGGATATTTTTTTCCCTTTTATTTTGGGATTTTTTTCCTTTGATGTACTTGGATAATGTTGGTTTTGATACTTTTCTTAGCCTTAACATTTGGAAAGCAATTTTCTACTTTTTGGATTGGAGACACGTGAAAATTGTTTTTTAATAAAAAGAAGAATCCCACTAAGTTGAAAACCTGAGAGGGCAACTAGGCAACATTGGGGGCTCGGATTGGTCAAAAACCCAAAAGGGTGACCTAGGAAAAAATGAGAGGCTAAATGTGCAAAAAAAGGTGATATGTGAGCCAAAGAAACATGGTGTGTGGCTAGGATGAAAACCCAAAAGGGCTCCTAGGCAAACTGAGAGAAAACGAGAGAAATTGAAAAGCGTTAAGTGTCTACACAGTTACTGGCGTTGGATTCATAAGGTTGCGGTGACCACACGGATGGATCGGGTAGCTTGACATTTTGAGGACCTTTTGGGAGTGGAAAATTTAGCGGGAAAAGATGAAGTAAGTTATGAAATTCTTGATCATTAATATGCTTTGTTTTTAGGTTGATATATTAATATAAAGTGGAGTATGTGTTTTGAACCTTATACATACTCTTAGCTTCATCTTTTATCATTGGATTTGGGATTATCAATTTGGGATTCAGAGATGTTTTAGGGATATCAATGAATTGATGGGGTGATGTGTTTTGGGTAGATTTAGGAATAGGGGTTGTGGGAAACCTCCTCGAGCTCTCGAAAACCTCCTCGAGCTCTCGAGGGCCTCCATGCGCTCGAATACCTCCTAGTGCTATCGAGGGCCTTCTGAAGTGCTCGAATACCTCCTCGATCCGGTGCGTTACTGCTGGTATGATCGTACCCATCATGTTTAGCAATCGCAGCCTACACAACCCTTCCCCCCAACGCCCTAACAAAAACAATTCCTGCACTTCACTTCACATGTGGGATCCATAAATCGCTAGTTTTCTTTGAAAATTTTACAACTACCACATGTCGCTTCGAACTCCCTGCCGAAAGGCGCACTATGCGGAAAGTCTCATTCTTAGACTAGCGACTACAATAAGCAAAATGTAACAAGTCCTTCCACGCATTTCTGAAAGCCACAAAATGCGAAAATTTGACAACGGTGGGAAGATCGTGAAAAATTATTAAGGAGGGAGAAAAGACACAGCCAAAAAAAGAAAACAAAAAATAAATAAATAAAAGAAGGGAGGGGTACAACACGAGGAATTCCCAGGGGGTCACCCATCCTAGTACTACTCTCGCCCAAGCACGCTTAACTTCGGAGTTCTGATGGGATCCGGTGCGTTAGTCGGTAAATAGGTAAATAGTATAAACGGTGGAACCCACGGTAGAGCCCTACCAAATACAAAACCAGTCCAACCCTAGGTTACTTGATGAACCTAGGGAGCAAAGTTCAAAAGAGGGAGGAGGGAGGAGGAGGGAATGAGACTCTAAGAGCACCCCTCCCCCCCTTTATCTAAGTAAAAACTAACAACCCTTAGAAATATAAGTCTAGCTAAAGGAGGTGAAACAAGTCCCAACGATAGTGGGACTGAAAACTGTTACCTGCAATGGAGACAGGCTAAGAAATACTAGATAGATGGGGTGAGAACAAACTCACTACCCATAAGCCAATAATCCGCTTCTACCCCTAACAAATGGGGCCATCTTCGTTCAAATTCCATAATGCAGCCAAGAATAGGACTCGGGTCTTGTACTAATGTCATCGCCAGAATGTTGATGAATGTTCAAAAATCCAAGACAAATGGTTTGAATATCCTAATGCAGCCGAGAGTGTCTCGGGTCTTGAGTTTCGCATAAAATTGAAGCCGATGATCAGAGTGAAAATCTGTTTCTACCATGTACATTCCTAAGGTGGAGATAGAGGAATGTTATTGGCCTTCAAGCATTCTCATGTTGGCGCCGAGAATGATTTGGTGGGCAAAGGTAAAGATAAAATGAGGCCATGCCTCCTGCCTTTGTTAATCCCAGTCGAATCAACCTCCTGAAAATGAGAGAATGGATGCACTTATACCGCGTGCATCAAACGTGGCGATTATGTAATCACCCTCTCCATTTTGAGCAAATGGACAGCTTTCTGCCAGTTTAGCACAGAGTGCAGCGCGGACAGAGAGCACATAAATAACCGTCAAATAGTTAGTAAAAACTAGGCTTAAGAGAAAGAGGATCAGTAACAATGGCGTTGCTCTTTAACTTCTTGCCTGACCGTGATAACCGAGCTGCGAAATCGTGCTGAGGATCGGGTTCTGTTGCACCTCACGGTGATGCACGTCGAGCACATGAGCTCATTCGGACATCCTCTCGAGTACACAAACTCCTTCGACGCTCGAAAACCTCCTCGAGCACTCGAACTCTTCCGGTACTCGAACAACTCCTCGAGTACTGGAACTCCTCCTATTCTCGAAGACCTCCTCGACCATTCGAACTCCTCCTCAATTAATCGAGTACTCGATGTCCCCCAACACTCGAAAACCTCCTCGAGCACTCGAACCCCTCCAACATTCGAAAACCTCCTCGAGCACTCGAACTCCTCCAGCACTCGAACACCTCCTCGAGTCCTCTTACGCCTTCAACACTCGAAAACCTCCTCGACCACTCGATCCCCTGCAACACTCAAAAACCTCCTCGAGCACTTGATCTCCTGCAACACTGGGAGATCTCCTGGAGCACTCGAACTCATTTAGACGTCTCATCTAGCAGTGGGACTCCTCCACCACTCGAAAACCTCCTCGAGCACTCAAACTCCTCCTGTTCTGGAAGACTTCCTCGACCAGTCGAACTCCTCCTCGAGTAGTCGAACACCTGCTCGAGTACTCAAAATCCTTCAACACTCGAACACCTCCTCTAGTACTCGAACTCCTCCAAACACTGCAAAACCTCCTCGAGCACTTGAACTCCTGTAACACTCGAAAAACCTCCTCGAGCACTCGAAAAACCTCCTCGAGCACTCAAACTCCTCTAACACTCGCCAACATTCTCCTACGCTCGATAACCCCCCTGGCACTCGTACTTCTCCTACAATCGCAGACCTCCTAGATCACACGAACTCCTCAAACGTCCTCGAGCTCCCGAAGGCCTCCTGAGCGCTCGAATCAATTAATACAGATGTTCTTCTGGGAACAAGCGATTAATCACCATGAAACAGTCTTTCATGACAATTTTTACCACTCGATCGGCACTGGGTTGAGCACTGTTCATAACAACACTATTTCTTTCTCTCCAAAGGCGATAGATGGTGGTGATCAATGCTAGAATCCCAAGCTTCTTATGAACCTTTGAGCCTTTTATTTGCCTCTTTACCCATGACATGGAGCTTGCAATTGTGTCTGTCTGTCTCCTGAGCCCAATCCAAGTCCTGATACGCCCCCATACCACTTTCGAGAATTCACATTCGAAGAACAAGATGGAATAATGAGCATATCTTCCCCATGTTATCCCCTTCCTCAGATCGGTGTTTATCTTTCGTATAGAGTCTCTGGATTGTAGCCAGCCATACAATGAAAGAGAACTTAGGCGGGATAAAACCATGCCAAATGCTAATGAAGAGCTTCTCCTCCGAGCGACCTTGAACATACACATTCAGATAACTATGCTAGTGTATGTAGAAATAACCTTTACTTATGAATTTCCCCGAGCCAGACCATGAGCAAAGATGATCTTTTAGTTCTTGTAAATCCCCCTGAAACATACCTATCATTTCATTCCTCAGCTTACACAGGCCGCCAAAGTAGCTCGAAAATCTCTTCCCAAGCCTGCCTTTTGTTGTCCTCGGATTTAAGCACCAAAAATCCTGCCCTTGAAGATAAAATGAGTGAGTCCATTTGACCCACAGGCTGTCCTTCTTCATATGGACATCCCACAGCCTTTGGGCCATAGAGACATGGTTCCAAGTGGTAAAGTCTCTCAATCCTAGACCACCAAATGATTTTGGTACGGATAGTTTTTTCCATGCAACCTTTCCCTTGTGCTTGCCTCCCCATAAAAAGTGTTTGCACTTTTGCTCAAGCGCATCCATGACTGTAGTCTGTATAATGAAGTTTTGAATCCAGAATCTCGCAATACCTCCCACAATCGAGCGGACCAGTTCTAGCTTTCCGGCATAGGAAAGGGTGTGACCCTTCCATTTGGCAATCTCCGAATCGACCTTCCCAAGTAGCGTTCCGAACTAAGTGACCTTCAACTTGCTAGAGTCAAGTGGCACCCCTAGATACCGTACCAAGAAGCTAGCCCATGGGATTCCTATGAAACTTAGGTCCTCCTTCAGTCCGGCTCCGAAAAATTTCGACTTAGCTGCATTGATAGACAACCCTGATGTGTCTTCAAATTCATTTAGCGCACTCATGAGGATGTGGACCGATCCTGTATCAGCCTTAGAGAAGAGCATAAGGTCATCCGCAAAAGCTAAATGAGTGATCTTAAGTGCTTCGCACATCGGATGGTATGTAAAATTCCTTGATTCGGTCCTCATTTTCAACAATCTCGAAAAATATTCCATGCATATGATAAACAGAAGAAGCGACAAAGGGTCCCCTTGATGAATCCCTCGTTGCCCCTGAAAATGGCCGCAAAGTTTACCATTTACCGCAATCGAGAATGAGGAGGTACAGACACACGCAATAATTCGTTCCCTAAATCATTCTGGAAAGCCAAGGCCAATTAGAACTTCATCCAAGAAATCCCAAGATACCGTGTCAAAGGCTTTCTGTAGATCCACCATGATCATGCACCTTTGGGTAATCCAAGCTAGGCCATAGCCCCGAACAAATTCTTGAGCTAACATTACATTGTTAGAAAAGTTTCTACCTTTTACGAAGGCTCCCTGGCATGGGTCTATGATCTCTGGCAAGATTCCTTCCAGCCTGTTTGCGATGACCTTATTGATGATCTTGTAAACCACACTGCAACACGCAATCGGTCTGAAGTCACTCACTCTTAGATTATCCGGCTTCTTCGGTATCAGTGCAACTGAAGTGTGATTGAACTGGGCTAGTATCTCACCAGTCTTGAAGAATTCCAATACTGCAGCTGTCACCTCCTCTCCCACCATATCCCATTACTTTTTGAAGAAACCAGCTGTATAACCATCCGGACCCGGAGCCTTTTCATCCGCCATTACAAATAAGGCTCTTTTGACTTCGATACCCTCTACTTGCTGATTCAAGAAGGCCCTGTCAATATCTGTAAGAGTGGTGCCGGAACTGATAATGTCAGGTTCAATGGGTGCCCTGCTTCTCCTCGTGCCAAATAAGCCCTTGTAAAAATTTGCAAATAGTTCCCCCTTTCGTTCATTAGATGTCACAATTCGATCTTGGGTATCAATGATTGCTGGTATGCCTCCACCTTTCCTTACCGAAACCATACCATGAAAGTATTTAGACCCCTTATCTGCCGAAGTGATGTGGTTGATCCTGCCCTTCTGTGCGAGAAAAGATGACTCCGCAGTATAGTAAAGCATAGCTTTCTTCTTTAGCATCCTCAGTGCCTCAATCTTCTCCGTCAAGGCATACCTGGTATCAAGATGATCGAAGGCTGTACCGTACTCCTGGTCCACACTCTGTGCCTTTTTCGAGATATGGTTGAAGTCAACATTACCCAAGTCTTTTAATGGGCGCTTTATCCTTCGCAACTTTCTGGCTACCGAATATTGATGGGAACCTTCCACCGATGGTGTCCAGTAGTCTTCCACAACTTGTTTACAGCTCAGATGGTTTAACCACATGTTTTGGAATCTGAATGGTCTCTGCTTGCCGTCAATCTCTTGCGCCATATCAACCACCATGGGGGCGTGGTCAGATTGGGCTGAGATTGGGAGAAAGGTGGTACAGCAGGCATCACCATCCCATCCATGATTTAAGAGAACTATGTCCAGTTTCCTCCAAATCTTCGAATCAGCATTATGCCATGTTAGATGCTCACCAATGGAGGGTGCATCTTTCAAACCGCACATTAAACATGCGTCTTGGAATTCCTTCATGGGATATAAGCTGGGGGTAGTGGCTCCATAATGATCCTTCACAGTAAGTATTGCATTAAAATCCCCAAGAACCATCCAGGGGTAATTTAGATTAGCACCAAAAGCCTTCAACTCCGCCCAATGCGGTAAACGCACCACACGACCTTCACTATGGCCATACACAAATGTACAGAAGAATTCAATCCCCGAAGTAAGGTTACGAACCTTAAGGTGAATGCATTGTGGGGACTTGCCGAGGACATCGACCAGGAATCCCTTTGGTTCCCAGATGATAAGAATCCTCGAGTTTCGCCACAGATCAAAGTTATGTGTATGCTTCCACCCTTTGAAATTCTTCAAGAAAATATTTAACGCCTTATCCTCCAACTTCGTTTCGAACAAACCACACAATCCTACCTTATTAGTGGAGACGATGTTTTTCACCCATCTCCTCCTTACAGGGGCCGAGAGATCCCTTACATTCATTGCTGTTGTATTCATTAGGGCCCGGAGGTCCCTCCAAGCTTCGGACCGCCGCCTTCCATATTTTTTAAACCTGAGCTGTCTGAGGTATTCCCGGAAGCATGCAGCATGCGTTGGAAAGTTTTCTGGATACCCTTTCCCTGTTCCCGATTACGTGATTTACTCTTGCTCCGTGCTCTGGTTAATGCCCCTGGGGCAGAGGGGGATCTGTTCTTGCTTTTGCTTCTGTTCAACCTTGGGAGTTTGGAGCCTTGGATTTTAGGGTGAATAATTTTTTGTGGAAACTTCCCAGCTCTCCCAATCGGGTGATCATCAATACCAAATGGCGTAAGTTGGCTGTCAGATGGGAGATCCCGGACTGCATTCGCAGATTTCATGCCCCTCTTTTTGCTGGTCTTTATGATATTTGCTCGTTCAGAGCTCCTGCCGCGAGGCAAGTCCTGAGCAGCATGAACTTTCTCTTCATTATCTCCATCCCTACGGTCCCCAGGAGAAGGCCCTGCTGTAGGATTTTTTCTTGCTGGTGGTGCAGCATTCGCTGGCAGAGCCATTATCAATTGGTTGGCCTCCTCCTGCCCAGCACCTATGACAATGCCATTCCCTCGGTTTGCAGCCACAGCTGTCGCAGTATTCCTTGCCACAATGTCATCTGCTTTGCCTTTTCCCTTTCTTAGTCTCTCCGAAGTTGCATTATCGGAGGAGACATCTTCAGTGTCCACGTTGTCCTCCCTTGGAGCTGAGCTAGCACTTGGTGATTTCCCAATGATTTTGGCATGCATCTTTTTTACCCATGCTTGATCCCTGTTCTGGTTTGTCTAAGATGCCTTTCTCCTTTACACTCGGACACCATTCTCCTTAGATCCCATAGCATTCTCCCGTCGTTCTCCATTATGTTTCCAGAATTCTTCGCACTCATCATTCAAGTGGTTGTTGTTGCCGCAGTTTGGGCACCAGTAGCGGAAGTGGTTATAGATGATTTTATGCATGTGCACCTCTCCATTTGGGACACGAAAGGAGACCTTTTCTTTTAGCTCTTTGGATGTGTCGATCAAAACGAGGAGGCATGCATAAAATCCTCTAAGTTCAAGGGTAGCATTATCCATAAGGATCGGCTCGCCTATGGATGTAGCAATCTTTTCCAAAGCCTTTTTGTGCCAATACGATTTGGGTAGGTGCTCCAATCTAATCCAAATTTGCTTGATGGCTTGGACCTCTGGGTCATACTGCCCGGATTTCTCAATCTTCAACATGAACAATTTTTTCCCATAGAGATAATGGTCCGGTCCATTCATCACCATATCCCTGTCTTCCGTACTATTGGATTTAAACATGACATATCTGTTCTGCTTGCCATGTACCATACAAGCTACCTTCCATTTTGCAACCAAGAGGGTGCGGATGGCAAACATACCAGGGAAGAATTCGGGGAACACAGGGAAGAATCCATAGAAGGGTTTATGAAGGTCCATATGGATCTCATCTTCCATAAGCACGAAGTCTATCACATCTCCGCTTTCATCAGGGATCTCTATAGGTGTCTTCCTCAAGAGGATGGCTGGATCATCCCAGAGCCACTTTCTCTCAAGCATGGGATCATTCCATTCTCTTGGGTGGACTTGTTGGGTTTGCCGAGTTTGCCGTGCTTGTTTAGCTCCCTTGGCATTACCCTGGTTGTTAGGGTCGGCCTTGCTGTTGATATCCAGAGGGGAATCTCCTTCCACCACCATTGTGATCACAGAATCAATCCAACACAGTTACAATTACTAGTTCCGAGAAGCAGTTCGGACTTAGCAACCAGAAGGAACAGAGTGAAAACCAAACAGAGTGTATAACGTACCAAACCACAATCAATGCATTAAGAGAAAATTAGCCAATAAGAGACAAGCAAGCGATGCATGCAGCGCATCAACTCAAGATTAAATAACCCATATTTAGTTTGGATAGCATAACCTGGAGATCGGTGTGTCGTAAATTCCCGTCGAAGGGTTAAGTTCCTCCAAATGGGTTTCTTCAAATACGCCCAATCCTTCAAGTGTTTCCGATACAGTTACAAGTGATCCGATTCAAGGCTGAGAAAACCCACAATAGGACCATTGAATTCCTCTCACAAATGAATACCCACCAAAGATCAGACTTTTTTCCAGAGTTTCCAACTTGGCCGTGAAACCAAAACAAGATCGAAGTCTGGTTTCAAAACCAAGTCGGAATTTAAGTCTGAAATCTGTAGGGAAAGTGCCTCGAGCAGTCCGCAATAGAGCTCCAAATTTCGGAAGGAAAACCCTAGCTCCACGGTCAAATACGATCAGAAACCCTTCACAAATGTCCTATGGTTTTGTGCGGAATCCAGTGGGGAATCCGGTGGACCATATTTTATCGGTGAAGGATTAGTGAAAGTGAAGAAATTGGCCTCCAAAGAGATGGAGGAAAGGCTTCGCCTTTTCTCTTCTTTTTCGCCTCAGAGTACAACGGTTTTTTGGATCCGGTGGATCCGGTGCGTTAGTGCTATTATGATCGTGCCCATTATGTTTAGCAATCACAGCCTACACAACCCTTCCCCCCAATGCCCTAACAAAAACAATTCCTGCACTTCACTTCACATGTGGGATCTATAAATCGCTAGTTTTCTTCGAAAATTTTTCAACGACCACATGTCGCTTCGAACCACCTGCTGAAAGGCGCACTACGCACAAAGTCTCATTCTTAGACTAGCGACTAACATAAGAAAAATGTAACAAGTCCGCCCATGCATTTCTGAAAGCCGCAAAATGGGAAAAATTTGACAATGGTGGGAAGATCGAGAAAACTTATGAAGGAGGGAGAAAAGACACAGCCAAAAAAAGAAAACAAAAAATAAATAAATAAAAGGAGGGAGGAGTACGACACGAGGACTTCCTAGGGGGTCACCCATCCTAGTACTACTCTCGCCCAAGCACGCTTAACTTCGGAGTTCTGGTAGGATCCGGTGCGTTAGTGCTGGTATGATCGTACCCATCATGTTTAGCGATCGCAGTCTACACAACCCTTCCCCCCAACGCCGTAACAAAAATAATTCCTGCACTTCACTTCACATGTGGGATCCATAAATCGCTATTTTTCTTCAAAAATTTTACAACGACCACATGTCGCTTCGAACCCCCTGCCGAAAGGCGTACTACGCGTAAAGTCTCATTCTTAGACTAGCGACTACAATAAGAAAAATGTAACAAGTCTGCCCACGCATTTCTGAAAGCTGCAAATGGGAAAAATTTGACAACGGTGGGAAGATCGAGAAAAATTATGAAGGAGGGAGAAAAGACACTGCCAAAAAAAGAAAACAAAAAATAAATAAATAAAAGGAGGGAGGGGTACAACACGAGGACTTCCCAGGGGGTCACCCATCCTAGTACTACTCTCGCCCAAGCACGCTTAACTTCAGAGTTCTGATGGGATCTGGTGCGTTAGTGCTGGTATGATCGTACCCATCAACTTCAGTAATCGCAGCCTACACAACCCCTCCCCCCAATGCCCTAACAAAAACAATTCCCGCACTTCACTTCACATGTGGGATACATAAATCGCTAGTTTTCTTCGGAAATTTTACAATGACCACATGTCGCTTCGAACTCCCTGCCGAAAGGCGCACTACGCGCAAAGTCTCATTCTTAGACTAGCGACTACAATAAGCAAAATGTAACAAGTCCTCCCACGCATTTCTGAAAGCAGTAAAATGGGAAAAGTTTTACAACGGTGGGACGATCGAGAAAATTTATGAAGGAGGGAGAAAAGACACAGCCAAAAAAAGAAAACAAAAAATAAATAAATAAAAGGGGGGAGGGGTACAACACGAGGACTTCCCAGGGGGTCACCCATCCTAGTACTACTCTCGCCCAATCACGCTTAACTTCAGTGTTCTAAAGGGATCCTGTGTGTTAGTGCTGGTATGATCGTACCCATCATGTTCAGTAATCACAGCCTACACAACCCTTCCCCCCAACGCCCTAACAAAAACAATTCCTGCACTTCACTTCACATGTGGGATCCAGAAATCGCTAGTTTTCTTCGGAAATTTTACAACGACCACATGTCGCTTCGAAGTCCCTGCCGAAAGGCGTACTACGCACTGAGTCTCATTCTTAGACTAGCGAATACTTTTTTTTTACGGGGGAAATTATATTAGGCCTTCCCAACCGTAAAATATACAGAAAACATAAAAACGTAAGAATAGAGCGAAGCCATGGCTTAGTTGATGTTTACATGAGTGAGCTATAAGCTCATGAAGCAACCCTTGTTGCTTCCAAAATGAATTAAGATGTATAGCTTATATTTAGAGGATTACAAAAACTGCTAGATTGTTTGGGAAGATCGTCGAACTTATTAGTGGATCGAATAAATGAAACACAAGTCAGTCAGACTCACCCCAAACATTCTAAAAAGCTTATCCTCTACTAATATAGAAACAAAAGAATTGTGCAGTGATCCCACATAGGAAACCATTAGGCAATGAAAGTTATCCATCTGTATGCATGTATATCTGCATGTATATCTGTATCCATCCGTATCCATCCGTATCCATCCGTATGCAATGAAGGTTATCACCATCCGTATCCATCCGTATCCATCTGATACTACAGGGGTATAAGCTCGTAAGATGCTGCAAATGAAGTCTCTAAATCCGAATGTCCACCAGTGCATTTTATACATTCTTTGATGCAGGATCAACCTGCATAAACCAGTACAAATGAGTAGCATCCATTCAATTAACCATCCTGAGCGATGGTGTACCTATCTGATCTAGTCTAACTAAGCCTTGAATGGAATTGGAGAGCCTGCAAAATCTATCAATGGAGGAACCAATCTGAGCTTTAAGACAAGTTTTTGCAAGTAAGTCAGCCACCAGATTAGCTTGTCTATGTATATGCACTAAGCTAATATCATTCATAGTTTGGTGAATGTCATCAGAAAGTTGGTACAGTTTCCAGTGTGCAAGAGAAGGATCTAGCACAAAATGTACAGCGTTAAGACAGTCCGATTCCATGTAAACCGGAACAGAGTATCCAACACACTTAGTTAATGCAAATCGAATAGCAAGAAGTTCAGCTTCCAGAGGGAATTTGCTTGTGTATATTCAGTATAAGTTGCAATAAAACCACCTCTACCATCTCTAATAATCAAACCAATTCCACACATGTTAGAGTCACAGCACCATGCAGCATCCACATTAATTTTGTAGCCTCTTGCTGGCTTAGTCCAGGCAATTTTGAAGATTTTAGGCTTTGGTGGAGCTTTAACCAGAGGCAGAAATGAGTGATCAGCAATGCTTAAATCAATGTGGGATGCTATGAAAACAGGTTTAGCACTGAAAGTATAGAAAATTTGATCCCTTGTTTGATTTAGCACTAAGCTAGTTAATGGATTGGCAGAGTCATATAAGCATTTATTCCTCATCTTCCAAAGGTTCCAACATGTAATTACAGAAGCAGTTCTAATTATTATTCTATGTAAAGCACTCAGACCAGGATAAGTAAGATAGAATGATAATCTTTCCCATGAAGATGAGAAAGATCTGTCCCTGATTCCCATGAAGTGATGCACCTTTTCCCAGATTTGTACACAAAAGTTGCAAGAATTGAAAAAATGATCCAGTGAGTCCTCATTATTATTACACATACAGCATTTGGAAGGCAAGAAGAATCTCAATTTTTTAAGGATATTATCAAAAGGCAGATATGAGTTTATCAATTTCCACATAAAGACAGAAATTTTCTTTTCAATTCTAGAACACCAAAGATGTTGGATAGAATCAATAGAGTCTCTCTGTAATCTGAGCAATTGATAGGTGGATTTGAATGAAAACTCACCTTTTATTCCAGGCTTCCATATAAGCCTATCCTCTCTATGTATTAAAAGCTTTGAATCCTGTAACAGAGAGACAGCATGAGAGGGTAGAAACTGAGAGATCAGAAACTGAGAGATCTTCTGTATCAGAACGGATTTATGAGAAATAAAATCAGAGACTGTACAGGCAGTAGGTATGTCAACCATATTTTGATCACATAGATCCATAATAGGACCTATATCTAACCAATTGGGCGTCCAGAAATTGTAGTCATCTCTACCTACTATCACTCTAGAGTGAGATTCTGCCCAAGCATTAACTGAACAAATCCTCTTCCAGTTTGGAGAAGATCTGGAAGAGGGAGGCAGTGATGCAATAAAGTGTCTCCACAATGCCTCAGCCTTTTGATATTTCCACCATAGCTTAACTGAGCATGTATTTATTATGGTGGTTATTGATCTAAAACCTAGACCATTTTGATTAATGGGATAGAAAAGAGCATCCCATTTTCTCCATGATCTCTTAGGTTTCAGATCAATAGACCCCCCAGAAAAATCTACCAAGTTTTTTCTCAATGATAGAAATGATCTCTTTGCTGGGTTTAATAACTGACCATATATGATGTGGGATAGAATAAATGCATGAATGTATTAGTGTAATTTTTCCCCCAGTAGAGAGCCACTTGTTTTTCCAACTAGCTATCCTACGATCTATCTGTTCAGCTAGTGGCTGAAGAAAAATCTTTTTTGCAATCCCAGTAAATATAGGAACTCCCAGGTATGTAAACGGGAAACTCCCAATTTTCATCCCTAGAATCCTTTTGACATTGTTAACAGTATTAACCGAAGCACTCTGACCTATGAAAAAATCACTTTTACTGTAATTTATCTTTTGACCAGTAACATCCTCAAATTTGGACAGAAATGCTTTAAATCTAATCAATGTCTGATTACCGGCTGATAAAAAAATCACAGTATCATCTGCATAGGATAGATGTGAGATTTGGAGAGAATTACCTGGTAGACCATAATATGCTAACTTACCATTCTGGAAAATGAAAGCTAAGCTCCTAGTAAAAGCCTCAGAGAAGATGTTGAAAAGAAAAGGAGAGAGGGGGTCACCCTGTTTGATACCCCTCGAAGATTGGAAAAATCCAGCAGGCTTACCATTTATTAGAACAGAGAACCAAGTTTGTGAAAGATTCTTCATGATGTAAAAAATGAATTTAGCATGGAAACCAAATTTAGACAGGATACAGTTAAGAAAGGACCACTTAACTCTATCAAAGGCCTTCTTAAGATCAAGTTTAACTATGCAGTTTGGGTCCCTTTGCTTCCAATTTAGAAACCTTACCCTTTCCTGCAAGTAGATGACATTATCCGAAATATCTCTACCTTTCATGAAAGCTGTTTGGTGTGGTCAAATTAGTTTTGGCATTATAGGTTTAAGTCTTTCCATTAGAACTTTGGAACAAATCTTATTAACTACATTAGAGAGACTTATTGGTCTATAGTCATCAAAAGAAATGGGAATTTTCTTTTTAGGGATAGTTGCAATCCAGGTACTACCAATACCTCTAGGAATGTTATTTACACTTCGAAAATCCTGTACTGCAGAAAGCAAATCATTTGCAATTATGTCCCAAGATTTTATGTAAAACTTTGCCGTGAAACCATCTGGTCCAGGACTGTTATTTTTATTAAGACTGAGAACAATATCCCTGAGTTCAGACAATGAAACAGGTTGGAGGAGTCTGTCATTATCCTCTTGGTGATCAATTTAGGTATCTGGCTCAAAAAATGTGATTGGAAAAAATTGCTATCAGGGGAACTATCATCAGATAAAAGATCCTGGTAATATTTAATGGCCACTTTTTCAATTTCCTGAATGTTATCTAGCCACTGACCATTGGTACTTTTAATTTTTGTGATCTTTAGTCTACTGTTTTTTCCTTAACAGAGTTATGGAAAAAACTAGTATTATTGTCCCCTTCCTTTAGCCATTTAATCTTAGCCTTGTATTTCCAGAAACTTTTTTTTCTGCTAAAGCCATGACAACCTTAGCTTTTGCTTTCTTAAGTTGAACCAGATTATCAGCCGAAGCATTAAAGTCATATACATGTTCCTGAGCTTCTAGAGCAGCTTCAGCTTGGACCACATTATCATGTATGTTACCAAAATGTTCCTTATTCCAGATTTTGAGCATTTTTTTAGTCTTATAAGTTTAAGGAAGAAACCTTGCATTCCTGATTTATGAATAGGAATATCCCAGTTGTGTCTAATTAGGTCATTAAGTTCCTTCCTTTTATACCAGGTGTTCAAGAATCTGAACGGCCTAGGGATAGATGGAATATCACTGCCAATGGTAAGGAGCATAGGGTTATGATCTGAAGAAATCCTATTCAAGATATGAACAGAGGATGAAGGAAAAGTAGATGTCCAAGAAGAATTACAGAGACCTCTATCTAATCTTTGAACTGTGGGTTTCCTTAATCTGTTATTACTCCAAGTAAAATGATTACCCACTGTGTTAATTTCTTCCAGTTCCATTACAGTAATAAATTTATTAAAGTCCCTCATGCTACCCAGTTTAGGAGTAGAAGGGCCTTTATATTCATTTATAGATGTAATGGCATTAAAATCACCAATAAAAAAGGAATCTGAGTGGGTGAAGGGCTTGTGATCAGACCATAGCTTTTTCCTACCAATTCTAGTTCTGAGACAATACACAAAGAAGGCATCCATGCTTTTGTTTAAAGATAAACTAGTTAATGAAACAGCTAAAAACTGTAAGTTGTCACATTTAACTGTTAGTGATATATTAGAACTCTAGAATAGCCAGATCTGACCATTAGTTGCAGTGAGACAGTTATCATAGTGTAACAATTGCCTGTAATTATCACATTGCAGATTATCATGTTTCGGCTCAATTAAACATATAAGCTCAAATCTGTGCCTAGTGATCAAGTTATGTAGTCTAAGCATCGAAGTATCCATTCCCCTCATATTCCAAACCAGAAATTTAATCTTAAGTGTTGTGCTATTCATAGGGAAACATTATTCAAGCTTTTTGATCTAGTCATTATAGTATTTAACTGAGTTAAGTATGTCTCATTACATTGGTTAGTTACTTTTCCTGATTTTTTTCCCTCTCATTAGCTGGCTTGGTTTGGGGTGCAAGTTAGTAGAACTTACCTGGGATGCCTCAGTAGTTGTATCCTCTATGCCTTTGTCTGAAAAAGCTTCCTGTTGATCAGTTAGAACCATTGTGGACTTTACCTTATTAGGATCAGATGTTAACTGAAGCTCAGAGGGGGAACTAAATCCTTAGAAAGCATATCCTTGCCTAATTGAGGTGACTCAGCTACCCTCTTATCATCGACATTTATAAAAGATGCAGTTTGCTTCTTTGGAACATATCTGAACTTTTGTAAGGACAGGGTCTTGAGTTTCTCAGATGCAGAGACACCTGAGCCTTCAGCCATATTGCTATAAGCATGCACTAGACTTTCATTTTCTGTAAATTTGCCATCAGAACCCCCTTTATGATCTCTACTCTCTATATGGCTAGGGTTGAGTTTATCCATCATATTATTCCTTGGTCTCTTAAGTTCTGGGTGCAGATAGATGCAAAGAGCATCTTCATGACCTATAGATTTACAGTGATGACAGTACAATGGTAGGTCCTCAAATTCTAAGGGAAGTTTAACCACATTATACTCTACCCCATCCTCCTCAATACCAACTCTAATGAATGATGGGAGCTTTTTGTTCAAATCTATTTCAACACACATCTTAATTACTGAGGGTCTATTTAAGAACTTTCATTGGAGCACGATTGAATATCCACTGCCCTTTGAGCCACATTCTCTGATAGTCTTCCTTATCTTGAAACCGAATGAGGATATGTCTGAAGTCGATGGATCCGAGTTGGAATTTGCCTTTGAACCCCACAGAATTGAAAGCTTCGTTGAGAGCAGACATGGATGGCTTGCCTCTTGCAAACATGCCGACCAGAGCATTTTGATAATGAGTAGCCAAAGCTTCAGCATCTTTCCGAGAAACCAGACAGGCTATATCTCCTTTGTATTGGGTTTTTGGCACTATTTCTGGGTTAGAGGGAAGGGAGGCGTGTAGAGGTGGAGGACGGTTGCCTAAAGCTTAAAGGAAGGATTTACCCCCCGCATGGCCACCGCGGCCAGGCGGAGGAGCTGCCATAGAAAGGGGTGAAAAACCAGAATCTGACCGTTACAGATACAGAGTTGGGCGAAGAAGAAGAAAGAAGAAACGAGAAGGAGAGTAAAGTGTGATTGTGTGTGTTTCGCACTTTTTCGCACACAGGTACAGTAACAAGACTAGCGACTACAATAAGCAAAATGTAACAAGTCCGCCCACGCATTTCTGAAAGCTGCAAAATGGGAAAAGTTTTACAATGGTGAGAAGATCGAGAAAAATTATGAAGGAGGGAGAAAAGACACAGCCAAAAAAAGAAAACAAAAAATAAATAAATAAAAGGAGGGAGGGGTACAACACGAGGACTTCCCAGGGGGTCATCCATCCTAGTACTACTCTCGCCCAAGCACGCTTAAATTCGGAGTTCTAATGGGATCCGGTGCATTAGTCGGTAAATAGGTAAATAGTATAAATGGTGGCACCCACAGGTAGAGCCCTAAGAGAGCCCTACCAAATACAAAACCAGTCCAACCCTAGGTTACTTGATGAACCTAAGGAGCAAAGTCCAAAGGGGGTGGGAGGAAGAATGAAACTCTAAGAGCACCCCCCCCATTTTCTAAATAAAACTAGCAACCCTTAGCAATATAAGTCTAGCAAAGGGAAACAAAACAAGTCCCAACGATAATGGTACCGACAGCAGCAACCTGAAATGGGGACAGGCTAAGAAATACTAGGTAAATGGGGTGAGAACAAACTCACTACCCATAAGCCAGTAAACCGCTTCTACCCCTAACAAATGGGGCCATCTTCATTCAAATTCCGTAATGCGGCTGAGAAAAGGACTCGAGTCTTGTGCTAATGTCGTCGCCGGAATGTTGATGAAGGTACAAAAAATTCGAGGCAAATGGTTTGATTATCCTAATGCAGCCGAGAGTGTCTCGGGTCTTGGGTGTCGCATTAAATTGAAGCCGATGATCGGAGTGGATATCTGCTTCTACCATGTACATTCCTAAGGTGGAGATAGAGGAATGTTATTGGCCTTCAAGCACTCTCTTGTTGGCGTCGGGAATGATTAGGTGGGAAAAGGTAAAGGTAAATGAGGCCGTGCCTCCTGCCTTTGTTAATCCCAGTCGAATCAACCTCCTAAAGATGAGAGAATGGATGCACTTATACCACGTGCATCAAACGTGGCGATTATGTAATCGCCCTCTCCATTTTGAGCAAATGGACAGCTTTCTGTCAATTTAGCACAGAGTACAGCACGGGCAGAGACCGCATAAATAACCGTCAAATAGTTGGTAAAAACTAGGCTTAAGAGAAAGAGCATCAGTAACAATGGCGTTGCTCTTTAACTTCTTTCCTGACCGTGATAACCGAGCTCCAGAATCGTGCTGAGGATCGGGTTCTGTTGCACCTCACGATGATGCACGTCGAGTACACGAGCTCACTCGGATGTCCCCTCGAGCACACGAACTCCTCCGATGCTCGAAAACCTCCTCGAGCACTCAAACTCTTCCAGCACTCGAACAACTCCTCAAGTACTGGAACTCCTCCTATTCTCAAAGACCTCCTCGACCACTCGAACACCTCCTCGAGTACTCGATGTCCCCCAACACTCGAAAACCTCCTCGAGCACTGGAACCCCTCTAACATTCGAAAACCTCCTCGAGCACTCGAACTCCTCGAGCACTCGAACACCTCCTTGAGTCCTCTTACTCCTCCAACACTCGAAAACCTCCTTGAGCACTCGATCCCCTGCAACACTCGAAAACCTCCTTGAGCACTCGATCTCCTGCAACACTGGGAGATCTCCTGGAGCACTCGAACTCATTTAGACGTCTCATCTAGCAGTGGGACTCCTCCACCACTCGAAAAACTCCTCGAGCACTCGAACTCCTCCTGTTCTGGAAGACTTCCTCGACCAGTCGAACTCTTCCTCGAGTAGTCGAACACCTGCTCGAGTACTCAAAATCCTCCAACACTCGAACACCTCCTCTAGTACTCGAACTCCTCCAAACACTGCAAAACTTCCTAGAGCACTCAAACTCTTGTAACACTCGGAAAACAACCTCGAGCACTCGAACTCCTCCAACACTCGCCAACATTCTCCTACGCTCGATAACCCCCTCTAGCACTCGTACTTCTCCTACAATCGCAGACCTCCTAGATTACACGAACTCCTCAGATGCCAGAAAATGTCCTCGAGCTCTCGAAGGTCTCCTGAGCGCTCGAATCAATTAATACAGATGCTCTTCTGGGAACAAGCGATTAATCACCATGAAACAGTCTTTCATGACGATTTTTACCACTCGATCGGCACTGGGTTGAGCACCCTTCATAACAACACTATTTATTTCTCTCCAAAGGCGATAGATGGTGGTGATCAATGCTAGAATTCCAAGCTTCTTACGAACCTTTGAGCCTTTTATTTGCCTCTTTACCTATGACATAGAGCTTGCAATTGTGTCTGTCTGTCTCCTGAGCCCAATCCAAGTCCTGATACGCCCCCATACCACTTTCGAGAATTCACATTTGAAGAACAAGTGCTCATTAGTTTCCTCTTCAAGATGGCATAATGAACATATCTTCTCCATGTTATCCCCTTCCTCAGATCGGTGTTTATCTTTCGTATAGAGTCTCTGGATTGCAGCCAGCCATACAATGAAAGAGAACTTGGGTGGGATAAAACCACGCCAAATGCTAACGAAGAGCTTCTCCTCCAAGCGACCTTGAACATACACATTCGGATAACGATGCCGGTGCATGTAGAAATAAGCTTTACTTGTGAATTTCCCCGAGCCAGACCATGATCAAAGATGATCTTTTAGTTCTTGCAAATCCCCCTGAAACATACCTATCATTTCGTTCCTCAGCTTACACAGGTCGCCAAAGTAGCTCGAAAATCTCTTCCCAAGCCTGCCATTTGGTGTCCTCGGATTTAAGCACCAAAAATCCTGCCCTTGAAGATAAAATGAGTGAGTCCATTTGACCCACAGGCCATCCTTCTTCATATGGATATCCCACAGCCTTTGGGCCATAGAGACACGGTTCCAAGTGGTAAAGTCCCTCAGTCCTAGACCACCAAACGATTTTGGTGCGCATAGTTTTTTCCATGCAACCTTTACCTTGTGATTGCCTCCCCATAAAAAGCGTTTGTACTTTTGCTCTAGCGCATCCATGACTGTAGTCTGTATAATGAAGTTCTGAATCTAGAATCCCGCAATACCTCCCACAATTGAGCAGACCAGTTCTAGCTATCCAGCATAGGAAAGGGTGTGACCCTTCATTTTAGCAATCTCCAAATCGACCTTCCCAAGTAGCGTTCCGATCTAAGTGACCTTCAACTTGCTAGAGTCAAGTGGCACCCCCAGATACTGTACCGGGAAGCTAGCCCATGGGATTCCTGTGAAACTTAGGTCCTCCTTCAGTCCGGCTCCGAAAAATTTAGACTTAGCTGCATTGATAGACAACCTCGATGTGCCTTCAAATTCATTTAACGCACTCATGAGGATGTGGACCGATCCTGTATCAGCCTTGGAGAAGAGCATAAGGTCATCCGCAAAAGCTAAATGAGTGATCTTAAGTGCTTCGCACCTCGGATGGTATGTAAAATGCCTTGATTCGGTTCTCTTTTTCAATAATCTCGAAAAATATTCCATGCATATGACGAACAGAAGAGGTGACAAAGGGTCCCCTTGATGAATCCCTCGTTGCCCATGAAAATGATCGCAAAGTTTACCATTTACCGCAATCGAGAATGAGGAGGTACAGACACACTCCATAATTCGTTCCCTAAATCGTTCCAAAAAGCCAAGGCCAATTAGAACTTCATCCAAGAAATCCCAAGATACCGTGTCGAAGGCTTTCTATAGGTCCACCATGATCATGCACCTTCGGGTAATCCAAGCTCGGCCATAGCCCCGAACAAATTCTTGAGCTAACATTACATTGTCAGAAATGTTTCTACCTTTTACGAAGGCTCCCTGACACGGGTCTATGATCTCTGGAAAGATTCCTTCCAGCCTGTTTGCGATGACCTTAGTGATGATCTTGTAAACCACATTGCAACACGTAATCGGTCTGAAGTCACTCACTCTTAGATTATTCGGTTTCTTCGGTATCAGTGCAACTGAAGTGTGATTGAACTGGCTAGTATCTCACCAGTCCTGAAGAATTCCAATACTACAGCTTTCACCTCTTCTCCCACCGTATCCCATTAATTTTTGAAGAAACCCGCTGTATAACCATCCGGACCCGGAGGAGAGTAAAGTGTGATTGTGTGTGTTTCGCACTTTTTCGCACACAGGTACAGTAACAAGACTAGCGACTAAAATAAGCAAAATGTAACAAGTCCACCCATGCATTTCTGAAAGCCGCAAAATGGGAAAAATTTGACAACGGTGGGAAGATCGAGAAAAAATATGAAGGAGGGAGAAAAGACACAGCCAAAAAAAGAAAAAATAATAAATAAAAGGAGGGAGGGGTACAACACGAGGACTTCCCAGGGGGTCACCCATCCTAGTACTACTCTCGCCCAAGCACGCTTAAATTCGGAGTTCTGATGGGATCCGGTGCGTTAGTGCCGGTATGATCGTACCCATCATGTTCAGCAATTGCAGCCTACACAACCCTTCCCCCAACGCCCTAACAAAAACAATTCCCGCACTTCACTTCACATGTGGGATCCATAAATCGCTATTTTTCTTCAGAAATTTTACAACGACCACATGTCGCTTCTAACTCTCTGCCGAAAGGCGCACTACGCGCAAAGTCTCATTTTTATACTAGCGACTACAATAAGCAAAATGTAACAAGTCCGTCCACGCATTTCTGAAAGCCGCAAAATGTGAAAAATTTGACAACGGTGGGAAGATCGTGAAAATTTATGAAGGAGGGAGAAAAGACACAGCCAAAAAAAGAAAACAAAAAATAAATAAATAAAAGGAGGGAGGGGTACAACACGAGGAATTCCCAGGGGGTCACCCATCCTAGTACTACTCTCGCCCAAGCACGCTTAACTTTGGAGTTCTGATGGGATCTGGTGCGTTAGTCGAGTAAATAGGTAAATAGTATAGACAGTGGAACCCACGGTAGAGCCTCAAAAGAGCCCTACATAATACAAAAACCAATCCAACCTTAGGTTACGTGATGAACCTAAAGAGCAAATCCACGAGAGATTAAGGGGGGGGGGGAATGCGAGAGTGTAAACCCGAAAGGGTAACACTCCCCCACCACCCCCCCCCCCAATATTGTCCTAGTTAAATAACTACTAACCCTAAGCAAGAACAAGTCTCGCAAAGGGAGTACAAAAGCAACCTGGAAAAACACAGGCTATATGCCGCTAAACATATGGGGTGAGAACAAACTCACTACCCAAAGGTAAATAATCCGCTTCTACCCCTGACAAGTGGGCCCTCTCTATCTGGAATCCGTGATGCAACCGAGAGTTGTGAGTCTCGGGTCTTTATCTAATGTCATTTTCGGGATGTGGATGAAGGTACAAAGATCCAAGCACGAATAGTTTGTAAATTCCTAATGCAGCGGAGAGTGTCTCGGGTCTTGGATGTCACATAGAAAAGTGAAGCTGATGTGCCTGTTTGCACCAAACCGGTACGGGAGGATATCTGCTTCTACCATATACACCCCTAAAGTGGAGAAAGAGGGATGTTATTGGCCTTCAGCATTCTCTTGTTGGCGCCGAGGTAATGTAGTGGTCAAGGATGTGTTGAGGCCGTGCCCCATATCCTTGAGAATCCGAGCTAGATCACTTTCCTGAGGATGAGAGAATGGACGCACTTATACCGTGTGCATCACACGTGGCGATTATGTAACCGCCCACACCATTTTGAGCAAATGGTCAGCTATAAACCAATTTAGCACAGAGTGCAGCACGAGCTTAGAGTGCATAATGAACCGTCAAATCATAAGTAAGACTAGAAGGCCCCCCAGAGGTCACGAGACACTACCGCCCCTCGAGGGCTCCCCTCGAACCCTCGAGCATCCCCTCGAACATTCGAGCATCACCTCGAGGAACTACTCCTCATGCCACCAACCCTCGAGTGCTTGATCCAAAATCACTCCTCGAGGTCTCAAGCCACAATCCCCCTCGAGGTCTCAAAGCGTAATCCCCCCTCGAGGTCTCTAACATGACCATCCTTCGAGTACTCCTTCGAGATGTCAAACCACAATCCCCCCTCGAGGTCTCGAACCATTACCGTCCTTCGAGTACTCCCTCGAGGTTTCCTCACTCTTGCATCACCTCGAATACTTGATACTCACTTCGACCCCTCGAGCATCCCCTCGAACACTCGATGAACCCCCTCAAGGTCACGAACAGCTAGTACCACATCGAGATTTCCAACACTCACATCTAAGATCCCCCACACTCAAAGCCCCCCCCCTTCGAGCACTCGAACACCTCCGACTACCCCCCTCGAGTGCTCGAACAGCTCTGATACTTGGAGTCTAGATAATGCCAAATTAGAACAATTTGCTCATCTTTTCATCCTTACCTGGGCATTCTCATAGGATTGAAGAATGAGAACAACACATTGGGTATACCATCATAAATGATTCCAGTAAACAAAATCTGCCATGGCGGGCCATAGGGCACCAATACTTCCAAGGTGCCAATGATTCCAACCAACACACGGCAGAACTTCTCCTAATATCCATTTTGAATCTGACTAGCCCCAAAGCATATGTCTCATCTAACGATAGCATTCAAATATCCCAAATCCGGGTGAATATTCAACAGTTTGCTCCTCCTTTCATCCTGACCTGGTCATGCTCCTGAGATTAAATAATAAAAATGACACTTGGGTATACCATCATTGAAGATTCCAGTAAACACAATCTGCCATGGCTGGACGCTCCATCCAAACACACAGCAGAACTTCTCCTGATATCCATTGAATCTGACTTGCCCCAAAGTATACGTTTCATCCAGCAATAACATTCAAATATTCTAAATCCGGGTGAATTTTCATGAGTGAATAACTGTCCCGAGCCTATAGAACTTTGCATATAATTTGACATCAACTGTTCCCAGGCATGATCATCTATCCACAGCCCAGTTCCATTAGACAAAATACAGATTTCGTGTTGGTGTTCATGAGAAACAAAGAAAGAGTTCAGAATTTTGGTAAATTCATCGCAATTTCGTGTTCAATATGAACAACATGCACGGATCTTGACAATATGCACCAAATAATTCTACCCTTCCCATAGCAATTCACAAGCTTAACCGAGTTCCAAAGCAAGCACGCATTCCGCTCAATAATTAACTAAACCATCAATTGAGCAGAGTAGAAACAGAGTATCCACCCATTTCCACAAATCCACACAATTCACAAAATCCACACAAAGAGCAGATTAACTCCTACAGCATTCACACAAGTTCTCACTAATCCGCACAAATTTAGAAATATAAATTTACCTTTGCAGTGGAATCGACGGGATTCTTCTGAATCCGAATTTCGCGCAACTCCCCTTTTGAAAATTTACCACGCTTCAAGATTCGAAGCGTACTCCCCCGCAAGAGAACCCCTAGTTGAAGCATGGGTTTCAGATTCCAAGACCAGAAGGGGGCTCTTTCACCGAATCGCGATGGACTGGTTTTGGAGCTCCGGGAAGGAACCCAGATCTGGATCATAACTTCTAGTTTGGGATGCAAACCATATATTAAAAGCTTCCCGGCGAGGAGCCCAACAAAGATGTTGGGTCCCTCACCGAAGGAGAAGAGCCAAGGAAGAGTAAACCGGTGAAAATCGGCTACGGTGAACAGTAGAAGGGCTGCACCCTTTTTTCGCCTCAGAGCTTCCTTTTGCGATCCGATAGATCCGGTGCGATCCGATCCGGTGCGTTAGTCAGTAAATAGGTAAATAGTATAAACGCTGGAACCCACGGTAGAGCCCTAAAATAGCCCGACCAAATACAAAACCAATCCAACCCTAGGCTATGTGATGAACCTAGGGAGCAGAATCCGGGGTACAATGGGTGTGGAGGGGGGTGGTGAAACCCTAAGAGGATCCCTCTCCCCCCCATTTTCTGAATAAGTATAGCATAGGGAAACAAAACAAGTCCCAACGTTAAAGGGACCGGACCAAAAAACCGCAACCTGAAATGAGAACAGGCTAGGAATTACTAGTTTAATGGGATGAGAACAAACTCACTACCCATAAACAAGTGAACCGCTTCTACCCCTAAGAAACGGGGCCATCTTCATTTCCATTCCATAGAGCAGCCGAGTGTTGTGAGTCTCGGGTCTTGAGCAAATTTCGTTACCGAAATGTTGGAGAAAGTACAATAGTCCAAGAACAAGTTGTTTGAAATTCCTAGTGCAGCCGAGAGTGTCTCGGGTCTTGGATGTCCCATAAAGTGTGAAGTTAATGCCCATTGTTGCACCAATCTGGCATGGTGGAAATTTGCTTCTACCATATACACCCCTAAAGTGGAGAAAGAGGGATGTTATTGGCCTTCAAACAATCTCTTGAGAGCGCCGAGAGTAATAAAGAGGGCAAGGATGTGCTGAGGCCGTGCCTCGTGTCCTTGGGAATCCTAGCTAGATTAATCTCCTGAAGATGAGAGAATGGATACACTTATACCGCGTGCATCAAGCGTGGAAATTATGTAATTGCCCACTCCATTTTGAGCAAATGGACAGCTTTATGCCAATTTAGTACAGAGTGCAGCACGGGCATAGGGCGCATAAATAACCGTCAAATCATACGTAAAAACTAGGCTTAGGAGAAAGAGCACCAGTGACTAAGGCCTTGCTCTTAAACCTATTGCCTCGCCGGTGAAACCGAGCACTAGAACCGTACCAAAGATCGAGCTCTCGAGCACCTCATGCTGATGCTCTTCGAGCAGTCGAATTCCTTCGGATGCCCGATCTGGCACTCGAACTCCTCCTGCGCTCGAAAACCTCCTCTAGCTCTCGATGGCCTTCTGAAGCTCTCGAAGACCTCCATTTCTCGAATGCGCCTCTCGAGCACTCGATGGCCTTCTGAATCAGTTAATTAATACATATTCTCTTCTGGGAACAAGCGACTAATCACCATGAAACAATCTTTCATGACGATTCTTACCACTCGATCGGCACTGGGTTGGGCACCATTCATAAAAACACTATTTCTTTCTCTCCAAAGGCAGTAAATAGTGGTGATCAATGCTATAATCCCAAGCTTCTTACGAATCTTTGAGCCCTTTATTTGCCTATTAACCTATGACATAGAGCTTGCAATTGTGTCTGTTTGTCTCCTGAGCCCAATCCAATTCCTGATACGCCCCCATACCACTTTTGAGAATTCACATTTGAAGAACAAGTACTCATTAGTTTCCTCTTCAAGATGGCATAATGAACATATTTTCTCCATGTTATCCCCCTCCTCAGATCGGTGTTTATCCTTCGTATAGAGTCTCTGGATTGCAGCCAGCCATACAATGAAAGAGAACTTGGGCGGGATAAAACCATGCCAGATGCTAATGAAGAGCTTCTCCTCCGAACGACCTTGAACATACACATTCGTATAACGATGCCGATGTATGAAGAAGTAAGCCTTACTTGTGAAGTTCCCTGAGCCAGACCATGAACAAATAGGGTTCTGAAATGAGTGACCTTCAACTTGCTAGAGTCAAGTAGCACCCTAGATACAGTACTGGGAAGCTAGCCCATGGGATTCCTGTGAAACTTAGGTCCTCTTTCAATCCAGATCCGAAAAACTTAGACTTAGCTGCATTGATAGACAGCCCCGATGTGCATTCAAATTCATTTAGCGCACTCATGAGGATGTGGACCGATCCTGTATCAGCCTTGGAGAAGAGCATAAGATCATCAGCAAAAGCTAAATGAGTGATCCTAAGTGCTTCGCACCTCGGATGATATGTAAAATGCCGTGATTCGGTCCTCTTTTTCAACAACCTTGAAAAATATTCCATGCATATAATGAACAGAAGAGGCGAAAATGGGTCCCCTTGACGAATCCCTCATCGCCCCTGAAAGTGATCGCAAAGTTTACCATTTACCGCAATCGAGAACGAGGAGGTGCAGACACACGCCATGATTCATTCCCTAAATTGTTCCGGAAAGCCAAGGCCAATTAAAACTTCATCCAAGAAATCCCAAGATACCGTGTCGAAGGCTTTCTGTATATCCACCATGATCATGCACCTTGGGGTAATCCAAGCTCTGCCATAGCCCCGTACAAATTCTTGAGCTAACATTACATTGTCAGAAATGTTTCTACCTTTTACGAAGGCTCCCTGGCACGGGTCTATGATCTCTGGTAAGATTCCTTCCAGTCTGTTTACGATGATCTTAGTGATGATCTTGTAAACCACATTGCAACACGCAATCGGTCTGAAGTCACCCACTCTTAGATTATCCGGCTTCTTCGGTATCAAGGCAACCGAAGTGTGGTTGAACTGGGCTAGTATCTCACCAGTCCTGAAGAACTCCAATACTACAGCTGTCACCTCCTCTCCCATCGTATCCCATTGCTTTTTGAAGAAACCCACTGTATAACCATCCGGACCCGGAGCCTTTTCATCCGCCATTGCAAATAAGGCTCTTTTGACTTCGATATTCTCTACTTGCTGATTCAAGAAGGCCCTGTCAATATCCATAAGAGTGGTGCCGAAAATGATAATGTCAGGTTCGATGGGTGCCCTGCTTCTCCTTGTGCCAAATAAGCCCTTGTAAAAATTTCTGAATAGTTCCCCCTTGCATTCATTAGATGTCACAATTCGATCTTGGCTATCAATGATTGCTGGTATGCCTCCACCTTTCCTTGCCGAAACCATATCATGAAAGTATTTGGACCCCTTATCCGCCGAAGTGATGTGGTTGATCCTGCCCTTCTGCGCGAGAAAAGATGACTCCGCAGTATAGTAAAGCATAACTTTCTTCTTTAGCATCCTCAGTGCCTCAATCTCCTCCATCGAGGCATTCCTGGTATCAAGATGATCGAAGGCTGTACTATACTCCATATCCGCACTCCGTGTCTTTTCTGAGATATGGTTAAAGTAAACATTACCCAAGTCTTTCAATGGGCGCTTCATCCTTTGCAACTTTCTAGTTACCGAATATTGATGAGAACCTTCCACTGATGGTGTCCAGTAGTCCTCCACAACTTGTTTACAGCTCGGGTGGTTTAACCACATGTTTTGGAATCGGAATGGTCTCTGTTTACCTTCAATCTCTTGCGCCATGTCAACCACCATGGGGGCGTGGTCAGATTGGGCTGAGATTGGGAGAAAGGTGGTACGGCAGGCATCACCATCCCATCCAAGATTCAAGAGAACTCTGTCCAGTTTCCTCCAAATCTTCCAATCGGCATTGTGTCATGTTAGATGCTCACCAATGGAGGGTGCATCCTTCAAACCTCACATTAACATACGTCTTGGAACTCTTTCAGGGGGTATAAGCTGGGGATAGTGGCTCCATAATGATCCTCCACAGTAAGTATTGCATTAAAATCCCCAAGAACCATCCAGGGATAATTCAGGTTAGCACTAAAAGCCTTCAACTCCGCCTAAAGCGGTAAACGTGGAGAAAGAGGGGTGTTATTGGCCTTCAACATTCTCATGATGGCGCCGAGGTAATGTAGTGGTCAAGGATGTGTTGAGGCCGTGCCCCATGTCCTTGAGAAACCCAGCTAGATCACCTTCCTGAGGATGAGAGAATGGACGCACTTATACCATGTGCATCAAACGTGGCGATTATGTAACCGCCCACTCCATTTTGAGCAAATGGACAGCTGTAAGCCGATTTAACACAGAGTGCAGTGTGGGCTTAGAGCGTACAATTAGCCTTAGATGATTTCATCGAATACCTCCTCGTGCTGTCAAGGGCCTTCTGAAGTGTTCGAAGACCGCCAACTCTCGAATATGCCCCTCGGGCGCTCGAACTCCTCCTATGCTCGATAACCTCCTCGAGCTCTCGAGGGCTGCTATGCGCTCGAATACATTGTCGTGCTGTCGAGGGCCTTCTGAAGTTGTCGAGGACCTCCAACTTTCGAATATGACCCTCGAGCGCTCGAACTCCTCCTACGCTCGATAACCTCCTCGAGCTCTCGAAAACCTCCTCGAGCTCTTAAGGGCCTCAATGCGCTCGAATACCTCCTCGTGCTGTCGAGGGCCTTTTGAAGTGGCCGAAGACCTCCAACTGTCGAATGTGCCCCTCGAGCAGTCGAGTTCCACGTACTCTGGAAAACCTCCTCGACCTCACAAAGGCCTTTTGAAGTTCTCGAAGACCTCTAACTGTCGGGTACTTCTCTCGAGCACTCGAACACCTCCTTATCTCGAATATCTTTTCAAAAACTCAGCCTCTTCTTTCTCAGCAACGCCAGCCTCCTCGAGCACTCGGGCTACATCTCGAGAATTTGGAGGTCCTCCATACTCCTCGAGTTATTCGCCAGAAACTGGGCAAATTTAACAGCTTGCTCCTCCTTTCATCCTGACCTGGGTGATCACATGAGATTGAAGAATGAAGACAACACTTGGGAGTACCATCATTAGTGATTTCGGTAAGCACATTTTGCCATGGGTGGCCGCCAGGCATTGGCTAATCTCAACCAGCACACAGTAAAACATCTCCAGATATCCATTTTGAATCTGACTGACCCGAAAGCATATGTCTCATCCAGCAATAACCCACTAATATCCCAAATCCGTGGCAGTTTTCATGAGTGTGTAAGCTTAATTCTGTAATCCCACTCCCACATAAATTCGACGTGAACTTCCATGAGTAAATGATACAAGTCTGATTTTATGGTATAGAACATAGCCTATTGGTTTGAATACCAATCAGGTCAAGTAAACAGGGCCGGGTAATGTCCGAGATCTGGGTACATACAAGGCCGGGGCGGCGAGCACCAGCATGGTCTGAAGGTGATCGGGTTCTGGGCACTAGCATGGCCGGAAGGGCGGTCCGGTGTTTGAACACAGGCTAGGTCGGTCGATTACACGGGATTTGCGCACAAGTTTACTTGAGTCCAATAAGAGTTCTCCCAAATAATAACACTCTCTATGCCTTAAAACCATCCTTAACTTAATCTCCCATGAATTTCATCTTTTCATCCTTACCTGGGCATTCTCATGGGATTGAAGAGTGAGAACAATACATTGGGTATACCATCATAAATGATTCCAGTAAACACAATCTGCCATGGCAGGCCATAGGGCACCAATAATTCCAAGGTGCCAATGATTCCAACCAACACACAGCAGAACTTCTCCTAATATCCATTTTTGAATCTGACTAGCCCCAAAGCATATGTCTCATCTAACAATAGCATTCAAATATCCCAAATCTGGGTGAATGTTCAACAGTTTGCTCCTCCTTTCATCCTGACCTGGTCATTCTCCTGATATTAAAGAATAAAAATGGCACTTGGGTATACCATCATTGAAGATTCCGGTAAACACAATCTGCCATGGCTAGGTGCTAATCCAAACACACAGCAAATCTTCTCCTGATATCCAGTGAATCTGACTAGCCCCAAAGTATACGTTTCATCCATTAATAACATTCAAATATTCTAAATCCGGGTGAATTTTCATGAGTGAATAACTGTCCCGAGCCTATAGAGCTTTGCATATAATTCGACATCAGCTGTTCCTAGGCATGTTCATCTATCCACAGCCCAGTTCTATTAGATAAAATACAGATTCCGTGTTGGTGTTCATGAGAAACAAAGAAAGAGGTCAGAATTGCGGCAATTTCGTCACAGTTTCGTGTTTCACATGAACAACAATCACGGATCTTCATAGTATACACACGAATAACTCTTCCCTTTCCACAGTAATTCACACAGTCCTGAGTCTAAAACACACACCATTGAAATCCAAATAGAACCGAGTACCACAGCAATTACACATTCCGCACAAAATTAACTAAACCATTATCGAACAGAGTAGAAACAGAGTACACCTAATTTTCCACACAGATATAGTAGACCGACCACAATCCAAAAAATCCACACAGAGAGCAGGCTGACTCCAACAGCATTCCACACAAGTCCTCACAATTTCGTACAAATTTAAAATTACCTTCGCTATGGTAAACAATCACCGAGCACTATTCATCGGTATTCCAGATTGAGGTCAACCCAGGGATGCGTCAGATTTGTGCTTGGGTCTTGGTCCGAATTGCAATCCACACCAATCTTCCTCCTTCAAGTTTGGGGAAGCACATCCTCCCTCGTGTTCGACGGGATTCGTCGGGACCCATCATTCGCGCAACTTCGCCTTTGAAAATTCTCACGCTTCAAGGTCCAAAGCGTTCTTCACCTTCAAGAGAACCCATAATTGAGGCATGGGTTTTTAGATTCCAAGTCCAGAAGAGGGCTCATCCTCCAAATCGCGAAGTACGGACAGAATTTGGAGGAGAAGAGCCAAGGAAGGGTAAACCGGCAAAAATTGGCTACGGTGAACAGTAGAAGGGCTGCGCCCTTTTTTTGCCTCAGAGCTTCCTTTTTGATCTGGTGCGTTAGTGCTAATCCGGTGCGTTAGTGCTAATCCGGTGCGTTAGTGCTGGTATGATCGTACCCATCATGTTTAGCAATCGCAGTCTACACAACCCTTCCCCCCAACGCCCTAACAAAAAAAAATCCCACACTTCACTTCACATGTAGGATCCATGAATCGCTAATTTTCTTCAGAAATTTTACAACGACCACATGTCGCTTCGAACTCCCTGCCAAAAGGCGCACTACGCAGAAAGTCTCATTCTTAGACTAGCGACTACAATAAGCAAAATGTAACAAGTCCTCCCACGCATTTCTGAATGCCGGAAAATAGGAAAAGTTTTACAACTGTGGGAAGATCAAGAAAAATTATGGAGGGAGAAAAGACACAGCTAAAAAAAGAAATCAAAAAATAAATAAATAAAAGGAGGGAGGGGTACAACACGAGGACTTCCCTGGGGGTCACCCATCCTAGTACTACTCTTACCCAAGCACGCTTAACTTCGTAGTTCTAATGGGATCCGGTGCGTTAGTGCTGGTATGATCGTACCCATTATGTTTAGCAATCGAAGCTTACACAACCCTTCCCCCCAACGCCCTAACAAAAACAATTCCTGCACTTCACTTCACATGTGGAATCCATAAATCGCTATTTTTCTTCAGAAATTTTACAACGACCATATGTCGCTTCGAACTCCCTGCCGAAAGGCGCACTACGCGCAAAGTCTCATTCTTAGACTAGCGACTACAATAAGCAAAATGTAACAGGTCCGCCCATGCATTTTTTAAAGCCGCAAAATGGGAAAAATTTTACAACGGTGGGAAGATCGAGAAAAATTATGAAGGAGGGAGAAAAGACACAGCCAAAAAAAGAAAACAAAAAATAAATAAATAAAAGGAGGGAGGGGTACAACACGAGGACTTCCCAGGGGGTCACCCATCCTAGTACTACTCTCGCCCAAGCACGCTTAACTTCGGAGTTCTGATGGGATCCGGTGCGTTAGTCGGTAAATAGGTAAATAGTATATACGGTGGAACCCACGGTGGAGCCCTGAAAGAGCCCACCAAATACAAAATCAATCCAACCCTAGGTTACTAGATGAACCTAGGGAGTAAAGTTCAGGAGAGAGATGGTGGGGGGGAAATGAGACTCTTAGAGCACCCCTCCCCCCCATTATCTAAATAAAGACTAACAACCCTTAGCAACATAAATCCAGGTAAGGGAAACGAAACAAGTCCCAACGATAGTGGGATCGACAGCAGCAACCTGAAATGGGGACAGGCTAAGAAATACTAGGTAAATTGGGTGAGAACAAACTCACTACCCATAAGCCAGTAAACTGCTTCTACCCCTAACAAATGGGGCCATCTTCATTCGAATTCCATAATGTGGCCGAGAAAAGGACTCGGGTCTTGTGCTAATGTCATCGCCGGAATGTTGATGAAGGTACAAAAAATTTGAGGCAAATGGTTTGAATATCCTAATGCAGCCGAGAGTGTCTCAGGTCTTGGGTGTCGCATGAAATTGAAGCCGATGATCAGAGTGGATATCTGCTTCTACCATGTACATTCCTAAGGTGGAGATAGAGGAATGTTATTGGCCTTCAATCATTCTCTTGTTGGCGCCGAGAATGATTAGGTGGGCAAAGGTAAAGGTAAAATGAGGCCGTGCCTCCTTTCTTTGTTAATCCCAGTTGAATCAACCTCCTGAAGATGAGAGAATGGATGCACTTATACCGCATGCATCAAACGTGGCGATTATGTAATCGCCCTCTCCATTTTGAGCAAATGGACAGCTTTTTGCTGATTTAGCACAGAGTACAGCGCGGGCAGAGAGCGCATAAATAACTGTCAAATAGTTAGTAAAAACTAGGCTTAAGAGAAAGAGCATCAGTAACAATGGCGTTGCTCTTTAACTTCTTGCCTAACCGTGATAACCGAGCTCCGGAATCGTGCTGAGGATCGGGTTCTGTCATGCCTCACGGTGATGCACGTCAAGCACACGAGCTCATTCGGACGTTCCCTCGAGCACACGAACTCCTCCGATGCTCGAAAACCTCCTCGAGCACTCGAACTCTTCCGGCACTCGAACAACTCCTCGAGTACTGGAACTCCTCCTATTCTCGAAGACCTCCTCGACTAGTCGAACTCCTCCTCGATTCATCGAACACCTCCTCGAGTTCTCGATGTCCCCCAACACTCGAAAACCTCCTCGAGCACTCGAACCCCTTCAACATTCAAAAACCTCCTCGAGCACTCGAACTCCTCCAGCACTCGAACACCTCCTCGAGTCCTCTTACTCCTCCAACACTCGAAAACCTCCTCGAGAACTCGATCCCCTGCAACACTCGAAAACCTCATCGAGCACTCGATCCCCTGCAACACTCGAAAACCTCCTTGAGCACTCGATCTCTTGTAACACTGGGAGATCTCCTGGAGCACTCGAACTCATTTAGACGTCTCATCTAGCAGTGGGACTCCTCCACCACTCGAAACCTCCTCGAGCACTCAAACTCCTCCTTTTCTGGAAGACTTCCTCGACCAGTCAAACTCCTCCTCGAGTAGTCGAACACCTGCTCGAGTACTCAACACTCGAACATCTCCTCTAGTACTCGAACTCCTCCAAACACTGCAAAACCTCCTCGAGCACTCGAACTCCTGTAACACTCGAAAAACCTCCTCGAGCACTCAAACTCCTCTAACACTCGCCAACATTCTCCTACGCTCGATAACCCCCTCTAGCACTCATACTTCTCCTACAATCGCAGACCTCCTAGATCACATGAACTCCTCAGACGCCTGAAAACGTCCTCGAGCTCTCGAAGGCCTCCTGAGCGCTCGAATCAATTAATACAGATCCTCTTCTGGGAACAAGCGATTAATCACCATGAAACAGTCTTTCATGATGATTTTTACCACTCGATCGGCACTGGGTTGAGCACCGTTCATAACAACACTATTTCTTTCTCTCCAAAGGCGATAGATGGTGGTGATCAATGCTAGAATTCCAAGCTTCTTACGAACCTTTGAGCCTTTTATTTGCCTCTTTACCCATGACATGGAGCTTGCAATTGTGTCTGTCAGTCTCCTGAGCCCAATCCAAGTCCTGATACGCCCCCATACCACTTTCGAGAATTCACATTTGAAGAACAAGTGCTCATTAGTTTCCTCTTCAAGATGGCATAATGAGCATATCTTCTCCATGTTATCCCCTTCCTCAGATCGGTGTTTATCTTTCGTATAGAGTCTCTGGATTGCAGCCAGCCATACAATGAAAGAGAACTTGGGCGGGATAAAACCACGCCAAATGCTAACGAAGAGCTTCTCCTCTGAGCGACCTTGAACATACACATTCGGATAACGATGCCGGTGCATGTAGAAATAAGCTTTACTTGTGAATTTCCCCGAGCCGGACCATGAGCAAAGATGATCTTTTTGTTCTTACAAATCCCCCTGAAACATACCTATCATTTCGTTCCTCAGCTTACACAGGTCGCCAAAGTAGCTCGAAAATCTCTTCCCAAGCCTGCCATTTGGTGTCCTCGGATTTAAGCACCAAAAATCCTGCCCTTGAAGATAAAATGAGTGAGTCCATTTAACCCATAGGCTGTCCTTCTTCATATGGATATCCCACAGCCTTTGGGCCATAGAGGCACGGTTCCAAGTGGTAAAGTTCCTCAATCCTAGACCACTAAACGATTTTGGTGCGCATAGTTTTTTCCATGCAACCTTTCCCTTGTGCTTGCCTCCCCATAAAAAGCGTTTGCATTTTTGCTCAAGCGCATCCATGACTGTAGTCTGTATAATGAAGTTCTAAATCCAGAATCCTGCAATACCTCCCACAATCGAGCGGACCAGTTCTAGCTTTCCGGCATAGGAAAGGATGTGACCCTTCCATTTGGCAATCTTCGAATCGACCTTCCCAAGTAGCGTTCCGAACTGAGTGACCTTCAACTTGCTAGAGTTAAGTGGCACCCCTAGATACCATACCAGGAAGCTAGCCCATGGGATTCCTGTGAAACTTAGGTCCTCCTTCAGTCTGGCTCTGAAAAATTTAGACTTAGCTGCATTGATAGACAACCCCGATGTGCCTTCAAATTCATTTAGCGCACTCATGAGGATGTGGAACGATCCTGTATCAGCCTTGGAGAAGAGCATAAGGTCATCCGCAAAAGCTAAATGAGTGATCTTAAGTGCTTCGCACCTCGGATGGTATGTAAAATTCCTTGATTCGGTCATCTTTTTCAACAATCTCAAAAAATATTCCATGCATATGACGAACAGAAGAGGCGACAAAGGGTCCCCTTGACGAATCCCTCGTTGCCCCTGAAAATGATCGCAAAGTTTACCATTTACCGCAATCGAGAATGAGGGGGTACAGACACATGCCATAATTCATTCCCTAAATCGTTCCGGAAAGCCAAGGCCAATTAGAACTTCATCCAAGAAATCCCAAGATACCGTGTCGAAGGCTTTCTGTAGATCCACCATGATCATGCACCTTTGGGTAATCCAAGCTCGGCCATAGCCCCGAACAAATTCTTGAGCTAACATTACATTGTTAGAAATGTTTCTACCTTTTACGAAGGCTCCCTGGCACGAGTCTATGATCTCTGGAAAGATTCCTTCCAGCCTGTTTGCGATGACCTTAGTGATGATCTTGTAAACCACATTGCAACACGCAATCGGTCTGAAGTCACTCACTCTTAGATTATCCAGCTTCTTCGGTATCAGTGCAACTGAAGTGTGATTGAACTTGGCTAGTATCTCACCAGTCCTGAAGAATTCCAATACTGCAGCTGTCACCTCCTCTTCCACCGTATCCCATTGTTTTTTGAAGAAACCCACTGTATAACCATCCGGACCTGGGGCCTTTTCATCCGCCATTGCAAATAAGGCTCTTTTGACTTCGATACCCTCTACTTGCTGATTCAAGAAGGCCCTGTCAATATCTATAAGAGTGGTGCCAGAACTGATAATGTCAGGTTCAATGGGTGCCCTGCTTCTCCTCGTGCCAAATAAGCCCTTGTAAAAATTTGCAAATAGTTCCCCCTTTCGTTCGTTAGATGTCACAATTCGATCTTGGGTATCAATGATTGCTGGTATGCCTCCACCTTTCCATGCTGAAACCATATCATGAAAGTATTTGGACCCCTTATCCACCGAAGTGATGTGGTTGATCCTACCCTTCTGTGCGAGAAAAGATGACTCCACAGTATAGTAAAGCGTAGCTTTCTTCTTTAGCATCCTCAGTGCCTCAAACTCCTCCGTCGAGGCATACCTGGTATCAAGATGATCGAAGGCTGTACTGTACTCCTAGTCCGCACTCCGTGCCTTTTCCAAGATATGGTTGAAGTCAACATTACCCAAGTCTTTCAATGGGCGTTCATCCTTCGCAACTTTCTGGCTACCAAATATTGATGGGAACCTTCCACCGATGGTGTCCAGTAGTCTTCCACAAGTTGTTTATAGCTCGGATGGTTTAACCACATGTTTTAGAATCTGAATGGTCTTTGCTTGCCATCAATCTCTTGCGCCATGTCAACCACCATGGGGGCGTGGTCAAATTGGGCTGAGATTGGGAGAAAGGTGGAACGGTGGGCATCACCATCACATCCATGATTTAAGAGAACTCTGTCCAGTTTCCTCCAAATCTTCCAATCAGCATTGTGCCATGTTAGATGCTCACCAATGGGGGGTGCATCTTTCAAACTGCACATTAAACATGCGTCTCTGAATTCCTTCATGGGATATAAGCTGGGGGTAGTGGCTCCATAATGATCCTCCACAGTAAGTATTGTATTCATTGGGGCCCGGAGGTCCCTCCAGGCTTCGAACCGTCGCCTTCCATATTTTTTGAACCTGAGTTGTCTGAGGTATTCCCTGAAGCATGCAGCATGCGTTGGAAAGTTTTCTGGATACCCTTTCCCTTTTCCCGATTACGTGATTTACTCTAGCTCCGTGCTCTGGTTAATGCCCCTGGGGCAGAAGGGGTCTGTTCTTGCTTTTGCTTCTGTTCAACCTTGGGAGTTTGGAGCCTCAGATTTCGGGGTGAATCATTTCTTGTGGCAACTTCCCAGCTCCCCCGATCGGGTGATCATCAGTACCAAATGGCGTAAGTTGGCTGTCAGATGGGAGATCCCGGACTGCATTCGCAGATTTCGTGCCCCTCTTTTTACTGGTGATATTTGCTGGTTCAGAGCTCCTGCCGCGAGGCAAGTCCTGAGCAGCATGAACTTCCTCTTCATTATCTCCATCCCTACGGTCCCCAGGAGAAGGCCCTGCTGTTGGAGTTTTTCTTGCTGGCGGTGCGGCATTCGCTGGCAGAGCCATTATCAATTGGTTGGCCTCCTCCTGCCCAGCACCTATGACAATGCCATTCCCTCGGTTTGCACCCACAGCTGTCGCAGTATTCCTTTCCACAATGTCATCTGCTTTTCCTTTTCCCTTTCTCAGTCTCTCCGAAGTTACATTATCGGAGGAGACATCTTCAATGTCCACATTTTCCTCCCTTCGAGCTGAGCTAGCACTTGGTGATTCCCTAATGATGTTGGCATGCATCTTTTTTACCCATGCTTGATCCCTGTTCTGGTTTGTCCAAGATGCCTTTCTCCTTTGCACTCGGACACCATTCTCCTTAGATCCCATAGCATTCTCCCATCGTTCTCCATTATGTTTCCAGAATTCTTCGCACTCATCATTCAAGTGGTTGTTGTGGCCGCTGTTTGGGCACCAGTAGCGGCAGTGGTTATAGATGATTCTCTGCATGTGCACCTCTCCATTTGGGACACGAAAGGAGACCTTTTCTTTTAGCTCTTTGGATGTGTCGATCCAAACGAGGAGGCATGCATAAAATCCTCAGAGTTCAAGGGTAGCATTATCCATAAGGATCGGCTCACCTATGGATGTAGCAATCCTTTCCAAAGCCTTTTTTTGCCAATACAATTTGGGTAGGTGCTCCATCCTAATCCAAATTGGCTTGATGGCTTGGACCTCTGGGTCATGCTGCCCGGATTCCTCAATCTTTAACATGAACATTTTTTTCCCGTGGAGATAATGGTCTGGTCCATTCATCACCATATCACTGTCTTCCACACTATTGAATTTAAACATGACATATCCGTTCTGCTTGCCATGTACCATACAAGCTACCTTCCATTTTGCAACCAAGAGGGTGCGGATGGCAAACATACCAGGGAAGAATCCGGGGAACACACCCAAGAATCCGTAGAAGGGTTTATGAAGGTCCATATGGATCTCGTCTTTGGTAAGCACGAAGTCTATCACATCTCCGCTTTCATCAGGGATCTCTATAGGTGTCTTGCTCAAGAGGATGGCTGGATCATCCCAGAGCCTCCTCCTCTCAAGCATAGGATCATTCCATTCTCTTGGGTGGACTTGTTGGGTTTGCCGAGTTTGACGTGCTTGTTTAGCTCCCTTGGCATTACCCTGGTTGTTAGGGTCGGCCTTGCTGTTGATATCCAGAGGGGAATCTCCTTCCACCACCATTGTGATCACAGAATCAATCCAACACAATTACAATTACTAGTTCCGAGAAGCAGTTTGAACTTAGCGACCAGAAGGAACAGAGTGAAAACCAAACAGAGTGTATAACGTACCAAACCTCAATCAACGCATTAAGAGAAAATTAGCCAATAAAAGACAAGCAAGCCATGCATGCAGCGCATCAACTCAAGAATAAATAATCCATATTCAGTTTGGATAGCATAACCTGGAGATCGGTGCACCACAAATTCCCGCCGAAGGGTTAAATTCCTCCAAATGGGTTTCTTCAAATCCGCCCAATCCTTCAAGTGTTTCCGATACAGTTACAAGTGATCCAATTTAAGGCTGAGGAAACCCACAATGAGACCCTTGAATTCCTCTCACAAATGCAAACCCGCCAAAGATCAGACTTTTTTCCAGAGTTTCCAACTTGGCCGTGAAACTAAAACAAGATCGGAGTCCGATTTCGAAACCAAGTCGGAATTTGAGTCTAAAATCTATAGGGAAAGTGCCTCGAGCAGTCCGCAACAAAGCTCCGAATTTTGGAAGGAAAACCATAGCTCCACGGTCAAATACGATCAGAAACCCTTCACAAATGTCCTATGGTTTTGTGCGGAATCCAGTGGGGAATCCAGTGGACCATATTTTATCGGTGAAGGATTAGTGAAAGTGAAGAAATTGGCCTCCAAAGAGATGGAGGAAAGGCTTCGCCTTTTTTCTTATTTTTCGCCTCAGAGCACAAAGGTTTCCCAGTGCGTTGATTCGGATCTAGTGTGTTAGTCGGTAAATAGGTAAATAGTATAAACAGTGGATCCCACGGTAGAGCCCAGAAAGAGCCTACCAAATACAAAACATAATCCAACCTTAGGTTACGAGGTGAACCTAAGGAGCAAGTCCGCAAGAAAGAGGGGGGGAGGGATGTAACTCTAGGAGCACCCCTCCCCCCCCCCCAATTTTCTAAATAAAAACTAATAACCCTTAGCAATATAAGTCAAGCAAAGGGGAAAGAAAACAAGTCCCAACGATAATGGGACCGAGTACAGCAACCTGAGATGAAGACAGGCTAGGAAATACTAGATAAATGGGGTGAGAACAAACTCACTACCGATTAGGCAAGTGAATCGCTTCAACCCCTAACAAATGGGGCCTTCTTCATTTCCATTCCATAGAGCAACCGAGTATTATGAATCTTGGGTCTTGAGCAAGTTGAGCAACCGGAATGTTTATGAAGGTACAAGAGTCCAAGAACAACAAATAGTTTGAAATTCCTTGTGCAGCCGAGAGTGGCTCAGGTCTTGGATTTCCCACAAAGTGTGAAGCTGATGCCCAGTGTTGCACCGATCTGGCACGGTGGATATCTGCTTCTACCATATACACCCCTAAGTTGAGGAAAGAGGGATGTTGTTGGCCTTCAAACGTTCCCGTGATATGGACCGAGACTAATTTAGAGGGAAAGAGTGCAGTAGGTAGTGCCAATAGCTCTTGTGAATCCCTTTAAAAATAGCCCTCCTAAGGATGGAGAGAACGGACACAACTTGTACGGCGTGCATCAAGCCTGGCGATTCTTTAATCGCCCACTCCATTTTGAGCAAATGGACAGCTTTATGCTAATTTAACACACAAGGTGTAGCGCAAGCATAGAGCGCATAATAACCATCAGGTACAAGTAACAGCTTGCAGTGGGTGAATTAACTTCGCGTGAGCAAATTAATTGACCCACTACTCAACTCATATGACCATGCAGCCAATTGTAGAAAGACTGCTCTTCCATCCTCACAAAATTCACCAGATTAGATATATCAACAACAGGTTGAAGCTTACTTGGAGCAATGACAGGTCTTCATCTAATCCGTTCGTTAACATATTCAGGGTCCAAAGATCAAATCTTCTAGTTCAGGCATAGAACATACACCAAAAGATGCCCACTTTGAATCATAGGAGAGAAGCTGGAAGAAAATCGGCCCCGGAGTTCCGGAGAAGGACTGCATCCTTTTTTCTGTCCAGATACTATCTGTAACTATATTTTTGTGAGTTCCTTTGGTGTAGTTTGAAAGTAGTTTACCTTGTCAGCTCGAAGATTAATCTGAAATTTGCCGCAAAGGGGGATCTAATCGAACACCTTAAACCCACGAGGGCCTCCCACTTTGCACTCAGAAGTTTCCAGTATTCGAATGGTCTTCTCGAGGTCTCGAACACCTTATGTAGTCGAACACCTTAAAACCCTCGAGGGCCTCCCACTGAGCCCTCAGAGGCTTCCAGTAAACGAATGGTCTCCTCGAGGTCTCGAACACCTCCAGCACTCGAAGTGCCATCTCAAGCACTTCACCTTCCCTTCTAGTACTCGAGGACAAGGCATTCGAATACCTTCAACCCTCGAACGCCTCCCACAACTCTCGAATACTACTCTCGAGCACACGAACTCCTGCTATGCTCGAGAATCTCCTCGAGCACTCGAAGGCCTTCTAAAGTGCTCGACGACCTCCAACTCTCTAATACTCCTCTCGAGCACTCGAACCTCCACGCTCGGTACTTCTCGAGCACTCGAACTCACGTTCTCCTCAAGTACTCAAAACCCTCCAGCCCTTGAATGGCCATATCAAGCATTCGAATACCTTCAGCTCTCGAATCCTCGAAGGTATCCCTCGGCCCTCGAACCATCTTTCCATCCTCAAGCCATCCCTCTACTCAAATGGCCCCTCTTTCTTTTTCTCTTCCTCAACTTCCCTTCAAGTATCAGTTCCTCTTTTGATCTTAGTCTGAATGATGGCACGAGACTGATAAACATTGCCATGCAAGTTCAATGTGGACCAGCAGTAAATCAGAGTTTATAGCATAGAACATAGCCTGTCGGTGGTAGTACCAAATAAATCAAGTAAACAAGACCAGTTAACTTTGCACTAGCAAGGTATTGAACACATGCTAGGCCGGTCGGGTGCCCGGGGTTTGGGTACAAGTTTACCCGGATGGATTAGGTGCTTTACCGATCACTAACACTCTCCACGTGTGCAACCCATCAATACTCCTAGCCTCCGATGAGCTTCATGTTACTGTCCTCAATCCGTCTATCCTCAAACCACCTCCCACTGGTCATAAATTGTGAAAATTTTCTCCTAAACCACAAATTTGCAGATTCTATTCCTCTACTGGTCTTAATCCGGAGTTTGTCACGAAAATGATAAACCAAGACATGATTTTGGGCACAATGTCACTGATGATTCCATTGAAAACAATCCATCATGGTTGGCCGGCTGTATTCCAACACATAGCAGGACCTCTCCTAACTTCCATTTTATGAATCTGACTAGTCCCAAGGCATGTATTTTGTCCTGCAATCACACTCCAATACTTCAAATCAAGATTATCATACGAAGTTCAATGCGGGCTAATTGTAATTCCAAGCTTGTTATGTAGAACATAGCCTGCCGATCTAAGTACTAATGAATCCAAGCAAACGAGGTCGGGCGGTGTCCGGGATTTGAGCACAAGCAAGGCTGGGGGTGGCGCCCAGGTTTTGTTCACAAGCAAGGCCGGAAAAAGACCAGTTAACAGTGCACTAGCAAGGCAGGGGGACACATGCTAGGCCAGTCGGGTGCCCGGTTTTTGAACACAAGTTTACTCGGATAGATTAGGGACTTCACTGATCACTAACACTCTCCACGTGTGAAACCTATCAATACTCTTAGCTTCTGATGAACGTCATAGTACTATCTTATTCCATAGAATCCACACAACAACATTTTTCCACAGAAAACAGCATACGTTGAGGACAAACACCATGGAATTTTCATGTGGCCAGGGGCAGAGTACTACATGAGATAGAGTACATCCACACCAATCCACAGAGTTCCATTTCAGACTATTCAGGCTGAGGATAAGATCCAACAGTAGTCTGCACAACAACTTATCCGCCTAATTTTGCACAAAAATGCCGCACAAAATTCATTCCAGAAATTCATCTGCACAGATTTGCACTAGATAATCCGCATAATATTCAGAATATTGAGCATAAAATTCAAATCTGTATCATTGTCACCAGTCCGCAAAAGGCACATATATATAGAGAGCAAGTCTTACACGGATGTTCGCCAAGCTCTGCTCATCAGCACTAAGCTCCATTCTTGGGGACCGGACGGCGAATCCTCTTTTCAGAAAGCCCATATTGTGTGTATGGGTCATTGACAACAAAAGCCTCTTCCAAAATACGAACTTTAAGAGAAACCCAGGTCGGATTTCGCTGCTTCAACAAGGCTGGGATAGAGGTCCTCTTCAAGGAAGACCTCTTATCAGGATATGGGTTTCCAAGATCCAAGATCGAAAGGTCGATCTAGCTCCAACTTCCGAGAGAAAGCTTGTATAGAAAAGTTTGATAGAAACCCAGATCTGGTTTCAAAACTCCACGAAAAGGGACAAACCGTACATCAAAAGATTCCCGGAGAGGAGCCCAACCGGAGGGGAAGAGTAGTGGGAGAGAAACTTGGGGAAAAATGACCATGATGAACAGTGGCAAGGCTGTGCCTCTTTTTTCGCCTCAGAGCTCTTTAGGATCCGGTGGATCCGATCCGGTGCGTTAGTCGGCAAATAGGTAAATAGTATAAACGGTGGATCCCATGGTAGACCCTGGAAAGAGACCTACCAAATACAAAACATAATCCAACCTTAGGTTACGAAGTGAACCTAAGGAGCAAGTCCGCAAGAGAGAGGGAGGGAGGGATGTAACTCTAGGAGCACCCCTCCCTCCCCCCCCATTTTCTAAATAAAAACTAATAACCCTTAGCAATATAAGTCTAGAAAAGGGGAAAGAAAACAAGTCCCAACGATAATGGGACCGAGTGCAGCAACCTGAGATGAAGACAGGCTAGGAAATACTAGATAAATGGGGTGAGAACAAACTCACTACCCATAGGCAAGTGAATCGCTTCAACCCCTAACAAACGGGGCCTTCTTCATTTCCATTCCATAAAGCAACCGAGTATTATGAATCTCGGGTCTTGAGCAAGTTGAGCAACCGGAATGTTGATGAAGGTACAAGAGTCCAAGAACAACAAATAGTTTGAAATTCCTTGTGCAGTCGAGAGTGGCTCGGGTCTTGGATGTCCCACAAAGTGTGAAGCTGATGCCCAATGTTGCACCGATCTGGCACGGTGGATATCTGCTTCTACCATATACACACTTAAGTTGAGGAAAGAGAGATGTTGTAGGCCTTCAAACGTTCTCGTGATATGGACCGAGACTAATTTAGAGGGCAAGAGTGCAGTAGGCAGTGCCAATAGCTCTTGTGAATCCCTCTAAAAATAGCCCTCCTAAGGATGGAGAGAACGGACGCAACTTGTACGGCGTGCATCAAGCCTGACGATTCTTTAATCGTCCACTCCATTTTGAGTAAATGGACAGCTTTATGCTAATTTAACACACAAGGTGTAGCGCAAGCATAGAGCGCATAATAATCATCAGGTACAAGTAACAGCTTGCAGTGGGTGAATTAACTTCACGTGAGCTAATTAATTGACCCGCTACTCAACTCATATGACCATGCAGCCAATTGTAGAAAGGCTGCTCTTCCATCCTCATAAATCCACCAGATTAGATATATCAACAACAGGTTGAAGCTTACTTGGAGCAATGACAGGTCTTCATCTAATCCGCTCGTTAACATATTCAGGGTCCAAAGATCAAATCTTCTAGTTCAGGCATAGAACATACACCAAAAGATGCCCACTTTGAATCATAGGAGAGAAGCTGGAAGAAAATCGGCCCCGGAGTTCCGAAGAAGGACTGTATCCTTTTTTCTGTCCAGATATTATCTCTAACTATATTTTTGTGAGTTCCTTTGGTGTAGTTTGAAAGTAGTTTACCTTGCCAGCCCAAAGATTAATCTGAAATTTGCCGCGCCCAAAGGGGGATCTAATCGAACACCTTAAACCCTCGAGGGCCTCCCACTTTGCACTTGGAAGTTTCCAGTACTCGAATGGTCTTCTCGAGGTCTCAAACACCTTAAAATGCTCGAGGGCCTCCCACTGAGCCCTCAGAGGCTTCTAGTACACGAATGGTCTCCTCAAGGTCTCGAATACCTCCAGCACTCGAAGTGCCATCTCGAGCACTTCACCTTCCCTTCCAGTACTCGAGGACAAAGTATTCGAACACCTTCAACCCTGGAACGCCTCCCACAACTCTCGAATACTACTCTCGAGCACACGAACTCCTACTACGCTCGAGAACCTCCTTGAGCACTCGAAGGCTTTCTGAAGTGCTCGATGACCTCTAATTCTCAAATACTCCTCTCGAGCACTCGAACCTCCATGCTCGGTATTTCTCGAGCACTCGAACTCACGTTCTCCTCAAGTACTAGAAACCCTCCAGCCCTCAAATAGCCATGTCAAGCATTCGAATACCTTCAACTCTCAAATCCTCGAAGGTATCCCTCGGCCCTTGAACCATCTTTCTGTCCTCAAGCCATCCCTATACTCGAATGGCCCCTCTTTCTTTTTCTCTTCCTCAACTTCCCTTCAAGTATGTGTTCCTCTTCTGATCTTGGTCTGAATGATGGCATGAGACTGATAAACATTGCCATGTAGGTTCAATGTGGACCAGCAGTAAATCAGAGTTTATAGCGTAGAACATAGCCTGTCGGTGATAGTACCAAATAAATCAAGTAAACAAGACCAGTTAACTTTGCACTAGCAAGGTATTGAACACATACTAGGCCGGTCGGGTGCCCAGGGTTTGGGCACAAGTTTACCCGGATGGATTAGGTGCTTTACCGATCACTAACACTCTCCACGTGTGCAACCCATCAATACTCCTAGCCTCCGATGAGCTTCATGTTACTGTCCTCAATCCGTCTATCCTCAAACCACGTACCACTGGTCATAAATTGTGAAAAGTTTCTCCTAAACCACAAATTTGTAGATTCTATTCCTCTACTGGTCTTGATCCGGAGTTTGTCACGAAAATGATAAACCAAGACATGATTTTAGGCATGTTGTCACTGATGATTCCATTGAAAACAATCCATCATGGTTGGCCGGCTGCATTCCAACATATAGCAGGACCTCTCCTAACTTCCATTTTATGAATCTGACTAGTCCCAAGGCATGTATTTCGTCCAGCAATCACACTCCAATACTTCAAATTAAGATTACCATACGAAGTTCAATGCGGGCCAATAGTAATTCCAAGCTTGTTACGTAGAACATAGCCTGCCGATGTAAGTACTAATGAATCCAAGTAAACGAGGCCGGGCGGTGTCTGGGATTTGAGCACAAGCAAGGCTAGGGGTGGCGCCCAGGTTTTTTTCACAAGCAAGGCCAGAAAAAGACCAGTTAATAGTGCACTAGCAAGGTAGGGGGACACATGCTAGGCTGGTCGAGTGCCCGGTTTTTTAACACAAGTTTACTCGGATGGATTAGGGACTTCACTGATCACTAACACTCTCCACGTGTGAAACCTATCAATACTCTTAGCTTCTGATGAATGTCATAGTACTATCTTATTCCATAGAATCCACACAACAACATTTTTCCACAGAAAACAGCATACGTTGAGGACAAACACCATGGAATTTTCATGTGGCCAGGGGCAGAGTACTACATGAGACAGAGTACATCCACACTAGTCCACAGAGTTCCATTTCAGACTATTCAGGCTGAGGATAAGATCCAACAGCAGTCTGCACAATAACTTATCCGCCTAATTTTGCACAAAAATTCTGCACAAAATTCATTCCAGAAATTCATCCACACAGATTTGCGCTAGATAATCCGTATAATATTCAGAATAATGAGCATAAAATTCAAATCCGCATCATTGTCACCAGTCCGCAAAAGGTACATATATATAGAGAGAAAGACTTACACGGATGTTTGCCAAGCTCTGCTCATCAGCACTAAGCTCCATTCGGGCTCCTCGCCGCTGGGGAAGAGCAGTGGGAGAGAAACCTGGAGAAAAATGACCACGATGAACAGTGGCAAGGCTGCGCCTCTTTTTTTGCCTCAAAGCTCTTTAGGATCCGGTGCGTTAGTGCTGGTATGATCGTACCCATCATGTTTAGCAATCGCAGTCTACACAACCCTTCCCCCCAACTCCCTAACAAAAACAATTCCTGCACTTCACTTCACATGTGGGATCCATAAATCGCTATTTTTCTTCAGAAATTTTACAACGATCACATGTCGCTTCGAACTCCCTGCCGAAAGGCGCACTACGCAAATTCTCATTCTTAGACTAGCGAATACAATAAGTAAAATGTAACAAGTCCGCCCACGCATTTTTGAAAGCCGTAAAATGGGAAAAGTTTGACAATGGTGGGAAGATTGAGAAACATTATGGAGGGAGAAAAGACACAGCCAAAAAAAACAAAAAATAAATAAATAAAAGGAGGGAGGGGTACAACACGAGGACTTCCCAGGGGGTCACCCATCCTAGTACTACTCTCGCTCAAGCATGCCTAACTTCGGAGTTCTGATGGGATCCGGTGCGTTAGTGCTGGTATGATCGTACCCATCATGTTTAGCAATCGCAGTCTACACAACCCTTCCCCCCAGCGCCCTAACAAAAACAATTCCCGCACTTCACTTCACATGTAGGATTCATAAATCGCTATTTTTCTTCGGAAATTTTACAACGACCACATGTCGCTTCGAACTCCCTGCCGAAAGGCGCACTACGCACAAAGTCTCATTCTTAGACTAGCGACTACAATAAGCAAAATGTAACAAGTCCTCCCACGCATTTCTGAATGCCGGAAAATAGGAAAAGTTTTACAACGGTGGGAAGATCGAGAAAAATTCTGAAGGAGGGAGAAAAGACACAGCAAAAAAAAGAAAACAAAAAATAAATAAATAAAAGGAGGGAGGAGTACAACACGAGGACTTCCCAGGGGGTCACCCATCCTTGTACTACTCTCACCCAAGCACGCTTAACATCGAAGTTCTGATGGGATCCGGTGCGTTAGTGCTGGTATGATCGTACCCATCTTGTTTAGCAATCGCAATCTACACAACCCTTCCCCCCAACGCCCTAACAAAAACAATTCCTACACTTCACTTCACATGTGGGATCCATAAATCGCTACTTTTCTTCAGAAATTTTACAACGACCACATGTCGCTTCGAACTCCCTGCCGAAAGGCGTACTACGTGCAAAGTCTCATTCTTAGACTAGCGACTACAATAAGCACAATGTAACAAGTCCGTCCACGCATTTTTGAAAGCCGCAAAATGGGAAAAATTTGACAATGGTGGGAAGATCGAGAAAAATTATGAGGGAGGGAGAAAAGACACAGCCAAAAAAAGAAAACAAAAAATAAATAAATAAAAGGAGAGAGGGGTACAACATTAGGACTTCCCAGGGGGTCACCCATCCTAGTACTACTCTCGCCCAAGCACACTTAACTTTGGAGTTCTGATGGGATCCGGTGCGTTAGTCGGTAAACAGTATAAATGGTGGGACCCACGGTAGAGCCCTAAGAGAGCCCTACCAAATACAAAACCAGTCCAACCCTAGGTTACTTGATGAACCTAGGGAGCAAAGTTAAAGGGAGGGGGGGATTGAGACTCTAAGAGCACCCCCCCCCATTATCTAAATAAAGACTAACAACCCTTAGCAATATAAGTCTAGCTAATGGAAACGAAACAAGTCCCAATGATGGTGGGACCGACAACAGCAACCTGAAATGGGAACAGGCTAAGAAACACTAGGTAGATGGGGTGAGAACAAACTCACTACCCATAAGCCAATAATCCGCTTCTACCCCTAACAAATGGGGCCATCTTCATTCGAATTCCATAATGCAGCCAAGAAAAGGACTCGGGTCTTGTGCTAATGTCATCGCCGGAATGTTGATGAAGGTACAAAAAAGCCAAGGCGAATGGTTTGAATATCCTAATGCAGCCGAGAGTGTCTTGGGTCTTGGATGTCGCATAAAGTTGAAGCCGATGATCGGAGTGGATATCTGCTTCTACCATGTACATTCCTAAGGTGGAGATAGAGGAATATTATTGGCCTTCAAGCATTCTCATGTTGGCGCCGAGAATGATTTGGTGGGCAAAGGTAAAGATAAAACGAGGCCGTGCCTCCTGCCTTTGTTAATCCCAGTCGAATCAACCTCCTGAAGATGAGAGAATGGATGCACTTATATCGCTTGCATCAAACGTGGCGATTATGTAATCACCCTCTCCATTTTGAGCAAATGGACAGCTTTCTGCCGATTTAGCACAGAGTGCAACGCGAGCAGAAAGCGCGTAAATAACCATCAAATAATTAGTAAAAAACTAGGCTTAGGAGAAAGAGCATCAGTAACAACGGCGTTGCTCTTTAACTTCTTGCCTGACCGTGATAACCGAGCTCCGGAACCGTGCTGAGGATCGGGTTCTGTAGCGCGTCACGGTGATGTACATCGAGCAGTCGAGGTCATTCCGACAGCCCCCGAGCATTGGACCTCCTGCGACACTCGAAAACCTCCTCGAGCACTCGAACTCCTCCAGCACTCGAACTCCTCCTCGAGGACTCGAACTCCTCCAACACGCGAAAACCATAACCTCCTTGTGTACTCGAACTCCTCCAACACTTGAACACCTTCTCGAGTACTCGGACTCCTCCACCTCTCAAAGAATCTCCTCTGGCTCTCGAACTCCTCCAACACTCGAAAGCCTCGTCGAGCACTCGAACTCCTCCAGCACTCGAACACCTCCTCGAGTACTCGCACTCCTCAAACACTCAATAACCTCCTCGAGCTCTCGAACTCCCCCAACACTCGTCGAGCACTGGAACTCATTCAGACATCCCGTGTAGTGGTGGGGTTCCTCCAACACTTGAAAACCTTATCTAGCATTCGAAGTCCTCCAGTTCTCGAAGACCTCCTCGACCAGTTGAACTCCTCCTCGAGTACTAGAACACCTCTTCGAGTACTCGAACACCTACTCGAGTGCTCGAAATCCTTCAATACTCGAACTCGAACAGTGGAAAACCTCCTCGATACACTCGAAAACCTCCTCTGGCACTCAACCTCCTCCAACACTCGAAAACCTCCTCAAGTACTGGAACTCCTCCTTAGATCACATGAACTCCTCATACACTTGAAGCATCCTCGAGGTCTCGAAGGCCTCCTGGGCGCTCGAATCAATTAATACAGATGCTCTTCTAGGAACAAGCGATTAATCACCATGAAACAGTCTTTCATGACGATTTTTACCACTCGATCGGCACTGGGTTGAGCACCGTTCATAACAACACTATTTATTTCTCTCCAAAGGCGATAAATGGTGGTGATCAATGCTAGAATTCCAAGCTTCTTACGAACCTTTGATCCTTTTATTTGCCTCTTAACCCATGACATGGAGCTTGCAATTGTGTCTGTCTGTCTCCTGAGCCCAATCCAAGTCTTGATACGCCCCCTTACCACCTTCGAGAATTCACATTTGAAGAACAAGTGCTCATTAGTTTCCTCCTCAAGATGGCATAATGAACATATCTTCTCCATGTTATCCTCTTCCTCAGATCGTTGTTTATCTTTCGTATAGAGTCTCTAGATTGCAGCCAGCCATACAATGAAAGAGAACTTGGGCGGGATAAAACCACGCTAGATGCTAACAAAGAGCTTCTTCTCCGAGCGACCTTGAATATACACATTCGGATAACGATGCCGGTGCATGTAGAAATAAGCCTTACTTGTGAATTTCCCCGAGCCAGACCATGAACAAAGATGATCTTGTAGTTCCTGCAGATCCCCCTGAAACATACCTATCATTTCATTCCTCAGCTTACACAGGTCGCCAAAGTAGCTCGAAAATCTCTTCCCAAGCCTGCCATTTGGTGTCCTCGGATTTAAACACCAAAAGTCCTGCCCTTGAAGATAAAACGAGTGAGTCCATTTGACCCACATGCTGTTCTTCTTCATGTGGATATCCCATAGCCTTTGGGCCATAGAGGCACAGTTCCAAGTGATAAAGTCCCTCAATCCGAGACCACCAAACGATTTCGGTGCGCATAGTTTTTTCCATTCAACCTTTCCCTTATGCTTGCCTCCCCATAAGAAGCGTTTACACTTTTGCTCTAGTGCATCCATGACTATAGTCTGTATAATGAAGTTCTGGATCCAGAATCCTGCAATACCTCCCACAATCGAGCGGACCAGTTCTAGCTTTCTGGCATAGGAAAGGGTGTGACCCTTCCATTTGGCAATCTCCGAGTCGACCTTCCCAAGTAGTGTTCCGAACTGAGTGACCTTCAACTTGCTAGAGTCAAGTGGCACCCCTAGATACCGTACTGGGAAGCTAGCCCATGGGATTCCTGTGAAACTTAGGTCTTCTTTCAATCCGGCCCCGAAAAATTTAGACTTAGCTGCATTGATAGACAACCCCGATGTGCATTCAAATTCATTTAGCGCACTCATGAGAATGTGGACCGATCCTGTATCAGCCTTGGAGAAGAGCATAAGGTCATCAGCAAAAGCTAAATGAGTGATCCTAAGTGCTTCGCACCTCGGACGATACGTGAAATGCCTTGATTCGGTCCTCTTTTTCAACAACCTCGAAAAATATTCCATGCATATGACGAACAGAAGAGGCAACAAAGGGTCCCCTTGACGAATCCCTCGTTGCCCCTGAAAATGATCGCAAAGTTTACCATTTACCGCAATCGAGAATGAGGAGGTACAGACACACGCCATAATTCGTTCCCTAAATCGGTCCGGAAAGCTAAGGCCAATAATAATTTCATCCAAGAAATCCCAAGATACCGTGTCGAAGGCTTTCTGTAGATCCACCATGATCATGCACCTTGGGGTAATCCAGGCTCGTCCATAGCCCCGTACAAATTCTTGAGCTAACATTACATTATCAGAAATGTTTCTACCTTTTACGAAGGCTCCCTGGCACGGGCCTATGATCTCTGGCAAGATTCCTTCCAGCCTGTTTGCGATGACCTTAGTGATGATCTTGTAAACCACATTGCAACACGCAATCGGTCTGAAATCACTCACTCTTAGATTATCCAGCTTCTTCGGTATCAGTGCCACCGAAGTGTGGTTGAACTGGGCCAGTATCTCACTAGTCCTGAAGAATTCCAATACTGCAGCTGTTACCTCCTCTCCCACCGTATCCCATTGGTTTTTGAAGAAACCCGTTGTATAACCATCCGGACCTGGAGCCTTCTCATCCGCCATTGCAAATAAGGCTCTTTTGACTTCGATACTCTCTACTTGCTGATTCAAGAAGGCCATGTCAATATCCGTAAGAGTGGTGCCGGAACTGATAATGTCGGGTTCAATGGGTGCCCTGCTTCTTCTCGTTCCAAATAAGCCCTTGTAAAAATGTGCAAATAGTTCCCCCTTGCGTTCATTAGATGTCACAATTCGATCTTGGCTATCGATGATTGCTGGTATGCCTCTACCCTTCCTTGCAGAAACCATATCATAAAAGTATTTGGACCCCTTATCCGCCGAAGTGATGTGGTTGATCCTGCCCTTCTGCGCTAGAAAAGCTGACTCCGCAGTATAGTAAAGCATAGCTTTCTTCTTTAGCATCCTCAGTGCCTCAATCACCTCCGTCGAGGTATACCTAATATCAAGACGATCGAAGGCTGCACTATACTCTTTATCTGCATTCTTTGCCTTTTTCTGAGATATGATTGAAATCAAGATTACCCAAGTCTTTCAATTGGCGCTTCATCCTTCGCAACTTTCTAGCAACTGAATATTGATGGGAACCTTCTACCGATGGTGTCCAGTAGTCCTCCACCACTTGTTTACAGCTCGGGTGGTTTAACCACATGTTTTGGAATCGCAATGGTCTCTGCTTGCCATCAATCTCTTGCGCCATGTCAACCACCATGGGAGCATGGTCAGATTGGGCTAAGATTGGGAGAAAGGTGGTGCGGCAGGCATCACCATCCCATCCATGGTTTAAGAGAACTCTGTCTAGTTTCCTCCAAATCTTCCAATCGGCACTGTGCTATGTTAGATGCTCACCAATGGAGGGTGCATCCTTCAGACCGCTCATTAAACATGCGTCTTGGAATTCCTTCATGGGATATAAGTTGAGGGTAGTGGCTCCATAATGATCCTCCACAGTAAGCATTGCATTAAAATCCCCAAGAACCATCTAGGGGTAATTCAAGTTAGCACCAAAAGCCTTCAACTCCGCCCAGAGCGGTATACGTGCCACTCTACCTTCACTATGGCCATAGACAAATGTACAAAAGAATTCAATTCCCGAAGTAAGGTTATGTACCATAAGGTGAATGCATTGCGGAGACTTGCCGAGGACATCAACCAAGAATCCTTTCGGGTCCCAGATGATAAGAATCCTCGAGTTTTGCCACAGATCAAAGTTATACGTATGGTTCCACCCTTTGAAACCCTTCAAAAAAATATTTAACGCCTTATCCTCCAACTTCGTTTCCAATAAACCACACAGTCCTACCTTATTAGTGGAGATGATGTTTTTCACCCATCTCCTCTTTACAGGGGCCGAGAGACCCCTTACATTCATTGCTGTTGTATTCATTGGGGACCGGAGGTCCCTCCAGGCTTCGAACCGCCGCCTTCCATATTTTTAGAACCTGAGTTGTCTGAGGTACTCCCTGAAGCATGCAGCATGCGTTGGAAAGTTTTCTGGATACCCTTTCCCTGTTCCCGATTACGTGATTTGCTCTTGCTCCGTGCTCTGGTCAATGCCCCCGAGGAAGAGGGGGGTTTTTTTTGTATTTGCTTCTGTTCAACCATGGGAGTTTAGAGCCTCGGATTTTGGGGTGAATCATTTCTTTTGGCAACTTCCCAGCTCCCCCGATCGGGTGATCATTAGTGCCAAAAGGCGTAAGTTGGCTATCGGATGGGAGATCCCGAACTGCATTCGCAGATTTTGTGCCCCTATTTTTGCTGGTCTTTATGGTATTTATTTGTTCAGAACTCCTGCCGCGAGGCAAGTCCTAAGCCGCATGGACGTCCTCTTCATTATCTCCACCCCTACGGTCCCTCGGAGGAGGCCCTGCTGGTGTAGTTTTTCTTGCTGGTGGTGCGGCATTTGCTGGTAGAGCCATTATCAATTGGTTGGCCTCCTCCTGCCCAGCAGCTATGATAATGCCATTCCCTCAGTTTGCAGCCCCAGCTCTCACGTTATTCCTTGCTGCAGTGTCAACTGCTTTGCCCTTTCCCTTTCTCAGTCTCTCCGAAGTTGCATTATCGGAGGAGATATCATGAATGACCACGTTGTCCTCCCTTCGAGCTGAGCTAGCACTTATGGATTCCCCAATGATGTTGGCATGCATCTTCTTTACCCATGCTTGATCCCTGTTTTGGTTTGTCCAAGGTGCCTTTCTCCTTTGCACTCGGACGCCATTCTCCGTAGGTCCCCTAGCATTCTCCCATCTTTCTCCATTATTTTTCCAGAATTCCTCGCACTCATCATTGAAGTAGTTGTTGTGGCTGCAGTTTAGGCACCAGGAGCGGCAGTAGCAATATTTTCCAACGCCTTTTTGTGCCAGTATGACTTTGGTAGGTGCTCCATCCTAATCCAGACTGGCTTGATGGCTTGGGCCTCTGGGTCATACTGCCCAGATTCCTCAATCTTCAACATGAACAATTTTTTCCCGTGGAGATAATGGTCCGGTCCATTCATCACCGTATCCCTGTCTTCCGCACTATTGAATTTGAACATGACATATCTGTTCTGCTTGCCATGTACCATACATGCAACCTTCCATTTTGCAACCAAGAGGGTGCGGATGGCAAACATACCAGGGAAGAAACTGGGAAACACACCTAAGAATCCGTAGAAGGGTTTATGAAGGTCCATGTGAATCTCATCTTCGGTAAGCACGAAGTCTATCGCATCTCCGCTTTCATCAGGGATCTCTATAGGTTTCTTGCTCCTGAGGATGGCTGGGTCATCTCAGAGCCTCCTCCTCTCAAGCATGGGATCGTTCCATTCTCTTTGGTGGACTTGTTGAGGTTGCCGAGTTTGCCAAGCTTGATTAGCTCCCTTGGCATTACCCCGGTTATTAGGGTCGGTCTTGCTGTTGATATCCAGAGGGGAATCTCCTTTCATCACCATTGTGGTCACCGAATCAGTCCAACACAGTTACAGTTACTAGATCCGGAAAGCAGTTTGGACTTACCAACCAGAAGGAACAGAGTGTATTAAACTGAGTGTACCAAACCACAATCAATGCACTTAGCGAAAAATTAACCAATAAGAGACAAACAAGCCATGCATGCAGCGCATCAACTCAAGAATAAAGAACCCATATTCAGTTTGGATAGCATAACCTGGAAATTGGTGCGCAAATTCCCGTCGAAGGGTTAAGATCCTCCAAATAGGTTTCTTCAAATCCGTCCAATCCTTCAATCGCTTCCGATATAGTTACAAGTGTTCCGATTCAAGGGTGAGGAAAACCACAATGGGGCCCTTGAATTCCTCTCGCAAATGCAAACCCGCTGAAGATTGGGCTTTTGAGCAGAGTTTCCAACTTGGCCATGAAACCAAAACAAGAACACAGTTCGGTTTCGAGACCAAGTCGGAGTTTGAATCTGAAATCCCAAGGGGAAAGTGCCACTATCAGTACGCAATAGAGCTCTAAATGTCGGAAAGAAAACCCTAACTCCTCGGTCAAGTACGATCAGAAACCCTTCACAAATGTCCTACGGTTTTGTGCGGAATCCAGTGGGGAATCCGGTGGACCATATTTTATCAGTGGAAGATTAGTGAAAGTGAAGAAATCGGCCTCCAAAAGGATGGAGGAAAGGCTTCGCCTTTTTTCTTCTTTTTCACCTCAGAGCCTTTTCTTTCGCCTGATCCAGTGCGGATCCGGTGTGGATCCGGTGTGGATCCGGTGCGTTAGTGCTAGTATGATCGTACCCATCATGTTTAGCAATCGCAGTTTACACAACCCTTCCCCCAACGCCCTAACAAAAACAATTCCTGCACTTCACTTCACATGTGGGATCCATAAATCGCTATTTTTCTTCGGAAATTTTACAACGACCACATGTCGCTTCGAACTCCCTATCGAAAGGCGCACTACGCGCAAAGTCTCATTCTTAGACTAGCGCCTACAATAAGCAAAATGTAACAAGTCCTCCCATGCATTTCTGAAAGCTGAAAAATAGGAAACTTTTTACGATGGTGGGAAGATCGAGAAAAATTATGGAGGGAGAGAAGACACTGCCAAAAAAAAGAAAACACAAAATAAATAAATAAAAGGAGGGAGGGGTACAACACAAGGACTTCCCAGGGGGTCACCCATCCTAGTAATACTCTCACCCAAGCACGCTTAACTTCGGAGTTCTGATGGGATCCGGTGCGTAAGTGCTGGTATGATTGTACCCATCATATTTAGCAATCGCAGTCTACACAACCCTTCCCCCCAACGCCCTAACAAAAACAATTCCTGCACTTCACTTCACATCCGGGATCCATAAATCGCTATTTTTCTTCAAAAATTTTACAACGACCACATGTCACTTCGAACTCCCTGCCGAAAGGCGCACTACGCGCAAAGTCTCATTCTTAGACTAGCGACTACAATAAGCAAAATGTAACAAGTCCTCCCACGCATTTCTGAAAGCCAAAAAATAGGAAAATTTTTACGATGGTGGGAAGATCGAGAAAAATTATGGAGGGAGAAAAGACACAGCCAAAAAAAGAAAACAAAAAATAAATAAATAAAAGGAGGGAGGGGTACAACACGAGGACTTCCCAGGGGGTCACCCATCCTAGTACTACTCTCGCCCAAGCACGCCTAACTTCGGAGTTCTAATGGGATCCGGTGCGTTAGTGCAGGTATGATCGTACCCATCATGTTTACCAATCGCAGTCTACACAACCCTTCCCCCCAGCGCCCTAACAAAAACAATTCCCGCACTTCACTTCACATGTGGGATTCATAAATCGCTATTTTTCTTCGAAAATTTTACAACGACCACATGTCGCTTCCAACTCCCTGCCAAAAGGCGCACTACGCGCAAAGTCTCATTCTTAGACTAGCGACTACAATAAGCAAAGTGTAACAAGTCCTCCCACGCATTTCTGAAAGCCAAAAAATAGGAAAAGTTTTACAACGGTGGGAAGATCGAGAAAAATTATGAAGGGGGGAGAAAAGACACAGCCTAAAAAAAGAAAACAAAAAAATAAATAAATAAAAGGAGGGACGGGTACAACACGAGGACTTCCCAGGGGGTCAACCATCCTAGTACTACTCTCACCCAAGAACACTTAACTTCGGAGTTCTGATGGGATCCGGTGCGTTAGTGCTGGTATGATCGTACCCATCATGTTCAGCAATTGCAGTCTACACAACCCTTCCCCCCAACGCCCTAACAAAAACAATTCTTGCACTTCACTTCACACCCGGGATCCATAATTCGCTACTTTTCTTCGAAAATTTTACAACGACCACATGTCGCTTCCAACTCCCTGCCAAAAGGCGCACTACGCGCAAAGTCTCATTCTTAGACTAGCGACTACAATAAGCAAAATGTAACAAGTCCGCCCACGCATTTCTGAAAGCCGCAAAATGGGAAAAATTTGACAACGGTGGGAAGATCGTGAAAAATCATGAAGGAGGGAGAAAAGACACAGCCAAAAAAAATAAAACAAAAAAAATAAATAAAAGGCGGGAGGGGTACAACACGAGGACATCCCAGGGGGCCACCCATCCTAGTACTAATCTCGCCCAAGCACACTTAACTTCGGAGTTCTGATGGGATACGGTGCGTTAGTGCTGGTATGATCGTACCCATCATGTTCAGCAATCGCAGCCTACACAACCCTTCCCCCCAACGCCCGAACAAAAACAATTCCTGCACTTCACTTCACATCCGGGATCCATAAATTGCTATTTTTCTTCGGAAATTTTACAACGACCACACGTCGCTTCGAACTACCTGCCGAAAGGCGCACTACCTGCAAAGTCTCATTCTAATATTAGCGACTACAATAAGCAAAATGTAACAAGTCCGCCCACGCATTTTTGAAGGTCACAAAATGGGAAAACTTTGACAATGGTGGGAAGATCGAGAAAAATCATGAAGGAGGGAGAAACGACATAGCCAAAAAAAATAAAATAAAAAATAAAAAAATAAAAGGAGGGAGGGGTACAACACGAGGACTTCCCAGGGGGTCACCCATCCTAGTACTACTCTCGCCCAAGCATGCTTAGCTTCGGAGTTCTGATGGGATCCAGTGCTTTAGTGCTGGTATGATCGTACCCATCATGTTCATCAATCGCAGCCCACACAACCCTTCCCCCCAACGCCCTAACAAAAATAATTCCCGCACTTCACTTCACATGTGGGATACATAAATCGCTAGTTTCATCAAAAATTTTACAACGACCACATGTCGCTTCGAACTCTTTGCCGAAAGGCGCACTACGCGCAAAGTCTCATTTTTATACTAGCGACTACAATAAGCATAATGTAACAAGTCCGCCCACACATTTCTGAAAGCCGCAAAATATGAAAAATTTGACAACACGAGGACTTCACAGGGGGTCACCCATCCTAGTACTACTCTCGCCCAAGCACGCTTAACTTCGGAGTTCTGATGGGATCCGGTGCGTTAGTGCTGGTATCATCGTACCAATCATATTCAGCAATCGCAGCCTACACAACCCTTCCCCCAACGCCCTAACAAAAACAATTCCCGCCCTTCACTTCACATGTGGGATACATAAATCGCTAGTTTTCTTCGAAAATTTTACGACGACCACATGTCGCTTTGAACTCTCTGCCGAAAGGCGCACTACGCGTAAAGTCTCATTTTTATACTAGCGACTACAATAAGAAAAATGTAACAAGTCCGCCCACACATTTTCAAAAGCCGCAAAATGTGAAAAATTTGACAACGGTGGGAAGATCGTGAAAAATTATGAAGGAGGGAGAAAAGACACAGCCGAAAAATGAAAACAAAAAATAAATAAATAAAAGGAGGGAGGGTACAACACGAGGACTTCCCAGGGGGTCACCCATCCTAGTACTACTCTCGCCCAAGCACGCTTAGCTTCGGAGTTCTGATGGGATCCGGTGCTTTAGTGCTGGTATAATCGTACCCATCATGTTCATCAATCGCAGCTTACACAACCCTTCCCCCCAACGCCCTAACAAAAATAATTCCCGCACTTCACTTCACATGTGGGATACATAAATCGCTAGTTTTCATCAAAAATTTTACAACGACCACATGTCGCTTCGAACTCTCTGCCGAAAGGTGCACTACGCGCAAAGTCTCATTTTTATACTAGCGGCTACAATAAGCATAATATAACAAGTCCGCCCACACATTTCTGAAAGCCGCAAAATGTGAAAATTTTGACAACACGAGGACTTCCCAGGGGTCACCCATCCTAGTACTACTCTAGCCCAAGCACGCTTAACTTCGGAGTTCTGATCGGATCCAATGCGTTAGTGCTAGTATGATCGTAACCATCATGTTTAGCAATTGCAGCCTACACAACCCTTCCCCCAACGCCCTAACAAAAACAATTCCCGCACTTCACTTCACATGTGGGATACATAAATCGCTTGTTTTCTTCGAAAATTTTACGACGACCACATGTCGCTTTGAACTCTCTGCCGAAAGGCGCATTACGCGTAAAGTCTCATTTTTATACTAGTGACTACAATAAGAAAAATGTAACAAGTCCGCCCACACATTTCCGAAAGCCGCAAAATGTGAAAAATTTGACAACGGTGGGAAGATCGTGAAAAATTATGAAGGAGGGAGAAAAGACACAGCCGAAAAATGAAAACAAAAAATAAATAAATAAAAGGAGGGAGGGTACAACACGAGGACTTCCCAGGGGGTCACCCATCCTAGTACTACTCTCGCCCAAGCACGCTTAGCTTCGGAGTTCTGATGGGATCCGGTGCTTTAGTGCTGGTATGATCGTACCCATCATGTTCATCAATCGCAGCCTACACAACCCTTCCCCCCAACGCCCTAACAAAAATAATTCCCGCACTTCACTTCACATATGGGATACATAAATCGCTAGTTTTCATCAAAAATTTTACAACGACCACATGTCGCTTCGAACTCTTTGCCGAAAGGCGCACTACGCGCAAAGTCTCATTTTTATACTAGCGACTACAATAAGCATAATGTAACAAGTCCGCCCACACATTTCTGAAAGCCGCAAAATATGAAAAATTTGACAACACGAGGACTTTACAGGGGGTCACCCATCCTAGTACTACTCTCGCCCAAGCACGCTTAACTTCGGAGTTCTGATGGGATCCGGTGCGTTAGTGCTGGTATCATCGTACCCATCATATTCAGCAATCGCAGCCTACACAACCCTTCCCCCAACGCCCTAACAAAAACAATTCCCGCCCTTCACTTCACATGTGGGATACATAAATCGCTAGTTTTCTTCGAAAATTTTACGACGACCACATGTCGCTTTGAACTCTCTGCCGAAAGGCGCACTACGCGTAAAGTCTCATTTTTATACTAGCGACTACAATAAGAAAAATGTAACAAGTCCGCCCACACATTTTCGAAAGCCGCAAAATGTGAAAAATTTGACAACGGTGGGAAGATCGTGAAAAATTCTGAAGGAGGGAGAAAAGACACAGCCGAAAAATGAAAACAAAAAATAAATAAATAAAAGGAGGGAGGGTACAACACGAGGACTTCCCAGGGGGTCACCCATCCTAGTACTACTCTCGCCCAAGCACGCTTAGCTTCGGAGTTCTGATGGGATCCGGTGCTTTAGTGCTGGTATGATCGTACCCATCATGTTCATCAATCGCAGCCTACACAACCCTTCCCCCCAACGCCCTAACAAAAAAATTCCCGCACTTCACTTCACATGTGGGATACATAAATCGCTAGTTTTCATCAAAAATTTTACAACGACCACATGTCGCTTCGAACTCTTTGCCGAAAGGCGCACTACGCGCAAAGTCTCATTTTTATACTAGCGACTACAATAAGCATAATGTAACAAGTCCGCCCACACATTTCTGAAAGCCGCAAAATATTTGAAAATTTGACAACACGAGGACTTCACAGGGGGTCACCCATCCTAGTACTACTCTCGCCCAAGCACGCTTAACTTCGGAGTTCTGATGGGATCCGGTGTGTTAGTGCTGGTATCATCGTACCCATCATATTCAGCAATCGCAGCCTACACAACCCTTCCCCCAACGCCCTAACAAAAACAATTCCCGCCCTTCACTTCACATGTGGGATACATAAATCGCTAGTTTTCTTCAAAAATTTTACGACGACCACATGTCGCTTTGAACTCTCTGCCGAAAGGCGCACTACGCGTAAAGTCTCATTTTTATACTAGCGACTACAATAAGAAAAATGTAACAAGTCCGCCCACACATTTTCGAAAGCCGTAAAATGTGAAAAATTTGACAACGGTGGGAAGATCGTGAAAAATTATGAAGGAGGGAGAAAAGACACGGCCGAAAAATGAAAACAAAAAATAAATAAATAAAAGGAGGGAGGGTACAACACGAGGACTTCCCAGGGGGTCACCCATCCTAGTACTACTCTCGCCCAAGCACGCTTAGCTTCGGAGTTCTGATGGGATCCGGTGCTTTAGTGCTGGTATGATCGTACCCATCATGTTCATCAATCGCAGCCTACACAACCCTTCCCCCGACGCCCTAACAAAAATAATTCCCGCACTTCACTTCACATGTGGGATACATAAATCGCTAGTTTTCATCAAAAATTTTACAACGACCACATGTCGCTTCGAACTCTCTGCCGAAAGGTGCACTACGCGCAAAGTCTCATTTTTATACTAGCGGCTACAATAAGCATAATATAACAAGTCCGCCCACAAATTTCTGAAAGCTGTAAAATGTGAAAATTTTGACAACACGAGGACTTCCCAGGGGGTCACCCATCCTAGTACTACTCTCGCCCAAGCACGCTTAACTTCGGAGTTCTGATCGGATCCAATGCGTTAGTGCTAGTATGATCGTAACCATCATGCTTAGCAATCGCAGCCTACACAACCCTTCCCCCAACGCCCTAACAAAAACAATTCCCGCACTTCACTTCACATGTGGGATACATAAATCGCTAGTTTTCTTCGAAAATTTTACGACGACCACATGTCGCTTTGAACTCTCTGCCGAAAGGCGCACTACGCGTAAAGTCTCATTTTTATACTAGCGACTACAATAAGAAAAATGTAACAAGTCCGCCCACAGATTTCCAAAAGCCGCAAAATGTGAAAAATTTGACAACGGTGGGAAGATCGTGAAAAATTATGAAGGAGGGAGAAAAGACACAGCCGAAAAATGAAAACAAATAATAAATAAATAAAAGGAGGGAGGGTACAACACGAGGACTTCCCAGGGGGTCACCCATCCTAGTACTACTCTCGCCCAAGCACGCTTAGCTTCGGAGTTCTGATGGGATCCGGTGCTTTAGTGCTGGTATGATCGTACCCATCATGTTCATCAATCGCAGCCTACACAACCCTTCCCCCCAACGCCCTAACAAAAAAATTCCCGCACTTCACTTCACATGTGGGATACATAAATCGCTAGTTTTCATCAAAAATTTTACAACGACCACATGTCGCTTCGAACTCTTTGCCGAAAGGCGCACTACGCGCAAAGTCTCATTTTTATACTAGCGACTACAATAAGCATAATGTAACAAGTCCGCCCACACATTTCTGAAAGCCGCAAAATATGAAAAATTTGACAACACGAGGACTTCACAGGGGGTCACCCATCCTAGTACTACTCTCGCCCAAGCACGCTTAACTTCGGAGTTCTGATGGGATCCGGTGCGTTAGTGCTGGTATCATCATACCCATCATATTCAGCAATCGCAGCCTACACAACCCTTCCCCCAAAGCCCTAACAAAAACAATTCCCGCCCTTCAGTTCACATGTGGGATACATAAATCGCTAGTTTTCATCAAAAATTTTACAACGACCACATGTCGCTTCGAACCCTTTGCCGAAAGGCGCACTACGCGCAAAGTCTCATTTTTATACTAGCGACTACAATAAGCATAATGTAACAAGTCCGCCCACACATTTCTGAAAGCCGCAAAATATGAAAAATTTGACAACACGAGGACTTCACAGGGGGTCACCCATCCTAGTACTACTCTCGCCCAAGCACGCTTAACTTCGGAGTTCTGATGGGATCCGGTGCGTTAGTGCTGGTATCATCGTACCCATCATATTCAGCAATCGCAGCCTACACAACCCTTCCCCCAAAGCCCTAACAAAAACAATTCCCGCCCTTCACTTCACATATGGGATACATAAATCGCTAGTTTTTATCAAAAATTTTACAACAACCACATGTCGCTTCGAACTCTTTGCCGAAAGGCGCACTACGCGCAAAGTCTCATTTTTATACTAGCGACTACAATAAGCATAATGTAACAAGTCCGCCCACACATTTCTGAAAGCCGCAAAATATGAAAAATTTGACAACACGAGGACTTCACAGGGGGTCACCCATCCTAGTACTACTCTCGCCCAAGCACGCTTAACTTCGGAGTTCTGATGGGATCCGGTGCGTTAGTGCTGGTATCATCGTACCCATCATATTCAGCAATCGCAGCCTACACAACCCTTCCCCCCAACGCCCTAACAAAAACAATTCCCGCACTTCATTTCACATGTGGGATACATAAATCGCTTGTTTTCTTCGAAAATTTTACGACGACCACATGTCGCTTTGAACTCTCTGCCGAAAGGCGCACTACGCGTAAAGTCTCATTTTTATACTAGCGACTACAATAAGAAAAATGTAACAAGTCCGCCCACACATTTCCGAAAGCCGCAAAATGTGAAAAATTTGACAACGGTGGGAAGATCGTGAAAAATTATGAAGGAGGGAGAAAAGACACAGCCGAAAAATGAAAACAAAAAATAAATAAATAAAAGGAGGGAGGGTACAACACGAGGACTTCCCAGGGGGTCACCCATCCTAGTACTACTCTCGCCCAAGCACGCTTAGCTTCGGAGTTCTGACGGGATCCGGTACTTTAGTGCTGGTATGATCGTACCCATCATGTTCATCAATCGCAGCCTACACAACCCTTCCCCCCAACGCCCTAACAAAAAAATTCCCGCACTTCACTTCACATATGGGATACATAAATCGCTAGTTTTCATCAAAAATTTTACAACGACCACATGTCGCTTCGAACTCTTTGCCGAAAGGCGCACTACGCGCAAAGTCTCATTTTTATACTAGCGACTACAATAAGCATAATGTAACAAGTCCGCCCACACATTTCTGAAAGCCGCAAAATATGAAAAATTTGACAACACGAGGACTTCACAGGGGGTCAACCATCCTAGTACTACTCTCGCCCAAGCACGCTTAACTTCGGAGTTCTGATGGGATCCGGTGCGTTAGTGCTGGTATCATCGTACCCATCATATTCAGCAATCGCAGCCTACACAACCCTTCCCCAACGCCCTAACAAAAACAATTCCCGCCCTTCACTTCACATGTGGGATACATAAATCGCTAGTTTTCTTCGAAAATTTTACGACGACCACATGTCGCTTTGAACTCTCTGCTGAAAGGCGCACTACGCGTAAAGTCTCATTTTTATACTAGCGACTACAATAAGAAAAATGTAACAAGTCCGCCCACACATTTCTGAAAGCCGCAAAATATGAAAAATTTGACAACACGAGGACTTCACAGGGGGTCACCCATCCTAGTACTACTCTCGCCCAAGCACGCTTAACTTCGGAGTTCTGATGGGATCCGGTGCGTTAGTGCTGGTATCATCATACCCATCATATTCAGCAATCGCAGCCTACACAACCCTTCCCCCAAAGCCCTAACAAAAACAATTCCCGCCCTTCAGTTCACATGTGGGATACATAAATCGCTAGTTTTCATCAAAAATTTTACAACGACCACATGTCGCTTCGAACCCTTTGCCGAAAGGCGCACTACGCGCAAAGTCTCATTTTTATACTAGCGACTACAATAAGCATAATGTAACAAGTCCGCCCACACATTTCTGAAAGCCGCAAAATATGAAAAATTTGACAACACGAGGACTTCACAGGGGGTCACCCATCCTAGTACTACTCTCGCCCAAGCACGCTTAACTTCGGAGTTCTGATGGGATCCGGTGCGTTAGTGCTGGTATCATCGTACCCATCATATTCAGCAATCGCAGCCTACACAACCCTTCCCCCAAAGCCCTAACAAAAACAATTCCCGCCCTTCACTTCACATATGGGATACATAAATCGCTAGTTTTTATCAAAAATTTTACAACAACCACATGTCGCTTCGAACTCTTTGCCGAAAGGCGCACTACGCGCAAAGTCTCATTTTTATACTAGCGACTACAATAAGCATAATGTAACAAGTCCGCCCACACATTTCTGAAAGCCGCAAAATATGAAAAATTTGACAACACGAGGACTTCACAGGGGGTCACCCATCCTAGTACTACTCTCGCCCAAGCACGCTTAACTTCGGAGTTCTGATGGGATCCGGTGCGTTAGTGCTGGTATCATCGTACCCATCATATTCAGCAATCGCAGCCTACACAACCCTTCCCCCCAACGCCCTAACAAAAATAATTCCCGCACTTCACTTCACATGTGGGATACATAAATCGCTAGTTTTCATCAAAAATTTTACAACGACCACATGTCGCTTCGAACTCTCTGCCGAAAGGTGCACTACGCGTAAAGTCTCATTTTTATACTAGCGGCTACAATAAGCATAATATAACAAGTCCGCCCACACATTTATGAAAGCCGTAAAATGTGAAAATTTTGACAACACGAGGACTTCCCAGGGGGTCACCCATCCTAGTACTACTCTCGCCCAAGCACGCTTAACTTCGGAGTTCTGATCGGATCCAATGCGTTAGTGCTAGTATGATCGTAACCATCATGCTTAGCAATCGCAGCCTACACAACCCTTCCCCCAACGCCCTAACAAAAACAATTCCCGCACTTCACTTCACATGTGGGATACATAAATCGCTAGTTTTCTTCGAAAATTTTACGACGACCACATGTCGCTTTGAACTCTCTGCCGAAAGGCGCACTACGCGTAAAGTCTCATTTTTATACTAGCGACTACAATAAGAAAAATGTAACAAGTCCGCCCACACATTTCCAAAAGCCGCAAAATGTGAAAAATTTGTCAACGGTGGGAAGATCGTGAAAAATTATGAAGGAGGGAGAAAAGACACAGCCGAAAAATGAAAACAAAAAATAAATAAATAAAAGGAGGGAGGGTACAACACGAGGACTTCCCAGGGGGTCACCCATCCTAGTACTACTCTCGCCCAAGCACGCTTAGCTTCGGAGTTCTGATGGGATCCGGTGCTTTAGTGCTGGTATGATCGTACCCATCATGTTCATCAATCGCAGCCTACACAACCCTTCCCCCCAACGCCCTAACAAAAAAATTCCCGCACTTCACTTCACATGTGGGATACATAAATCGCTAGTTTTCATCAAAAATTTTACAACGACCACATGTCGCTTCGAACTCTTTGCCGAAAGGCGCACTACGCGCAAAGTCTCATTTTTATACTAGCGACTACAATAAGCATAATGTAACAAGTCCGCCCACACATTTCTGAAAGCCGCAAAATATGAAAAATTTGACAACACGAGGACTTCACAGGGGGTCAACCATCCTAGTACTACTCTCGCCCAAGCACGCTTAACTTCGGAGTTCTGATGGGATCCGGTGCGTTAGTGCTGGTATCATCGTACCCATCATATTCAGCAATCGCAGCCTACACAACCCTTCCCCAACGCCCTAACAAAAACAATTCCCGCCCTTCACTCACATGTGGGATACATAAATCGCTAGTTTTCTTCGAAAATTTTACGACGACCACATGTCGCTTTGAACTCTCTGCTGAAAGGCGCACTACGCGTAAAGTCTCATTTTTATACTAGCGACTACAATAAGAAAAATGTAACAAGTCCGCCCACACATTTCTGAAAGCCGCAAAATATGAAAAATTTGACAACACGAGGACTTCACAGGGGGTCACCCATCCTAGTACTACTCTCGCCCAAGCACGCTTAACTTCGGAGTTCTGATGGGATCCGGTGCGTTAGTGCTGGTATCATCATACCCATCATATTCAGCAATCGCAGCCTACACAACCCTTCCCCCAAAGCCCTAACAAAAACAATTCCCGCCCTTCAGTTCACATGTGGGATACATAAATCGCTAGTTTTCATCAAAAATTTTACAACGACCACATGTCGCTTCGAACCCTTTGCCGAAAGGCGCACTACGCGCAAAGTCTCATTTTTATACTAGCGACTACAATAAGCATAATGTAACAAGTCCGCCCACACATTTCTGAAAGCCGCAAAATATGAAAAATTTGACAACACGAGGACTTCACAGGGGGTCACCCATCCTAGTACTACTCTCGCCCAAGCACGCTTAACTTCGGAGTTCTGATGGGATCCGGTGCGTTAGTGCTGGTATCATCGTACCCATCATATTCAGCAATCGCAGCCTACACAACCCTTCCCCCAAAGCCCTAACAAAAACAATTCCCGCCCTTCACTTCACATATGGGATACATAAATCGCTAGTTTTTATCAAAAATTTTACAACAACCACATGTCGCTTCGAACTCTTTGCCGAAAGGCGCACTACGCGCAAAGTCTCATTTTTATACTAGCGACTACAATAAGCATAATGTAACAAGTCCGCCCACACATTTCTGAAAGCCGCAAAATATGAAAAATTTGACAACACGAGGACTTCACAGGGGGTCACCCATCCTAGTACTACTCTCGCCCAAGCACGCTTAACTTCGGAGTTCTGATGGGATCCGGTGCGTTAGTGCTGGTATCATCGTACCCATCATATTCAGCAATCGCAGCCTACACAACCCTTCCCCCCAACGCCCTAACAAAAATAATTCCCGCACTTCACTTCACATGTGGGATACATAAATCGCTAGTTTTCATCAAAAATTTTACAACGACCACATGTCGCTTCGAACTCTCTGCCGAAAGGTGCACTACGCGTAAAGTCTCATTTTTATACTAGCGGCTACAATAAGCATAATATAACAAGTCCGCCCACACATTTATGAAAGCCGTAAAATGTGAAAATTTTGACAACACGAGGACTTCCCAGGGGGTCACCCATCCTAGTACTACTCTCGCCCAAGCACGCTTAACTTCGGAGTTCTGATCGGATCCAATGCGTTAGTGCTAGTATGATCGTAACCATCATGCTTAGCAATCGCAGCCTACACAACCCTTCCCCCAACGCCCTAACAAAAACAATTCCCGCACTTCACTTCACATGTGGGATACATAAATCGCTAGTTTTCTTCGAAAATTTTACGACGACCACATGTCGCTTTGAACTCTCTGCCGAAAGGCGCACTACGCGTAAAGTCTCATTTTTATACTAGCGACTACAATAAGAAAAATGTAACAAGTCCGCCCACACATTTCCAAAAGCCGCAAAATGTGAAAAATTTGTCAACGGTGGGAAGATCGTGAAAAATTATGAAGGAGGGAGAAAAGACACAGCCGAAAAATGAAAACAAAAAATAAATAAATAAAAGGAGGGAGGGTACAACACGAGGACTTCCCAGGGGGTCACCCATCCTAGTACTACTCTCGCCCAAGCACGCTTAGCTTCGGAGTTCTGATGGGATCCGGTGCTTTAGTGCTGGTATGATCGTACCCATCATGTTCATCAATCGCAGCCTACACAACCCTTCCCCCCAACGCCCTAACAAAAAAATTCCCGCACTTCACTTCACATGTGGGATACATAAATCGCTAGTTTTCATCAAAAATTTTACAACGACCACATGTCGCTTCGAACTCTTTGCCGAAAGGCGCACTACGCGCAAATTCTCATTTTTATACTAGTGACTACAATAAGCATAATGTAACAAGTCCGCCCACACATTTCTGAAAGCCGCAAAATATGAAAAATTTGACAACACGAGGACTTCACAGGGGGTCACCCATCCTAGTACTACTCTCGCCCAAGCACGCTTAACTTCGGAGTTCTGATGGGATCCGGTGCGTTAGTGCTGGTATCATCGTACCCATCATATTCAGCAATCGCAGCCTACACAACCCTTCCCCCAAAGCCCTAACAAAAACAATTCCCGCACTTCACTTCACATGTGGGATACATAAATCGCTAGTTTTCATCAAAAATTTTACAACGACCACATGTCGCTTCGAACTCTTTGCCGAAAGGCGCACTACACGCAAAGTCTCATTTTTATACTAGCGACTACAATAAGCATAATGTAACAAGTCCGCCCACACATTTCTGAAAGCCGCAAAATATGAAAAATTTGACAACACGAGGACTTCACAGGGGGTCACCCATCCTAGTACTACTCTCGCCCAAGCACGCTTAACTTCGGAGTTCTGATGGGATCCGGTGCGTTAGTGCTGGTATCATCGTACCCATCATATTCAGCAATCGCAGCCTACACAACCCATCCCCCAAAGCCCTAACAAAAACAATTCCCGCCCTTCACTTCACATATGGGATACATAAATCGCTAGTTTTCATCAAAAATTTTACAACGACCACATGTCGCTTCGAACTCTTTGCCGAAAGGCGCACTACGCACAAAGTCTCATTTTTATACTAGCGACTACAATAAGCATAATGTAACAAGTCCGCCCACACATTTCTGAAAGCCGTAAAATATGAAAAATTTGACAACACGAGGACTTCACAGGGGGTCACCCATCCTAGTACTACTCTCGCCCAAGCACGCTTAACTTCGGAGTTCTGATGGGATCCGGTGCGTTAGTGCTGGTATCATCGTACCCATCATATTCAGCAATCGCAGCCTACACAACCCTTCCCCCAACGCCTAACAAAAACAATTCCCGCCCTTCACTTCACATGTGGGATACATAAATCGCTAGTTTTCTTCGAAAAATTTACGACGACCACATGTCGCTTTGAACTCTCTGCCGAAAGGCGCACTACGCGTAAAGTCTCATTTTTATACTAGCGACTACAATAAGAAAAATGTAACAAGTCCGCCCACACATTTTCGAAAGCCGCAAAATGTGAAAAATTTGACAACGGTGGGAAGATCGTGAAAAATTATGAAGGAGGGAGAAAAGACACAGCCGAAAAATGAAAACAAAAAATAAATAAATAAAAGGAGGGAGGGTACAACACGAGGACTTCCCAGGGGGTCACCCATCCTAGTACTACTCTCGCCCAAGCACGCTTAGCTTCGGAGTTCTGACGGGATCCGGTGCTTTAGTGCTGGTATGATCGTACCCATCATGTTCATCAATCGCAGCCTACACAACCCTTCCCCCCAACGCCCTAACAAAAAAATTCCCGCACTTCACTTCACATGTGGGATACATAAATCGCTAGTATTCATCAAAAATTTTACAACGACCACATGTCGCTTCGAACTCTTTGCCGAAAGGCGCACTACGCGCAAAGTCTCATTTTTATACTAGCGACTACAATAAGCATAATGTAACAAGTCCGCCCACACATTTCTGAAAGCCGCAAAATATGAAAAATTTGACAACACGAGGACTTCACAGGGGGTCACCCATCCTAGTACTACTCTCGCCCAAGCACGCTTAACTTCGGAGTTCTGATGGGATCCGGTGCGTTAGTGCTGGTATCATCGTACCCATCATATTCAGCAATCGCAGCCTACACAACCCTTCCCCCAAAGCCCTAACAAAAACAATTCCCGCCCTTCACTTCACATGTGGGATACATAAATCGCTAGTTTTCATCAAAAATTTTACAACGACCACATGTCGCTTCGAACTCTTTGCCGAAAGGTGCACTACGCGCAAAGTCTCATTTTTATACTAGCGACTACAATAAGCATAATGTAACAAGTCCGTCCACACATTTCTGAAAGCCGCAAAATATGAAAAATTTGACAACACGAGGACTTCACAGGGGGTCACCCATCCTAGTACTACTCTCGCCCAAGCACGCTTAACTTCGGAGTTCTGATGGGATCCGGTGCGTTAGTGCTGGTATCATCGTACCCATCATATTCAGCAATCGCAGCCTACACAACCCTTCCCCCATAGCCCTAACAAAAAAAATTCCCGCCCTTCACTTCACATATGGGATACATAAATCGCTAGTTTTCATCAAAAATTTTACAACGACCACATGTCGCTTCGAACTCTTTGCCGAAAGGCGCACTACGCGCAAAGTCTCATTTTTATACTAGCGACTACAATAAGCATAATGTAACAAGTCCGCCCACACATTTCTGAAAGCCGCAAAATATGAAAAATTTGACAACACGAGGACTTCACAGGGGGTCACCCATCCTAGTACTACTCTCGCCCAAGCACGCTTAACTTCGGATTTCTGATGGGATCCGGTGCGTTAGTGCTGGTATCATCGTACCCATCATATTCAGCAATCGCAGCCTACACAACGCTTCCCCCAACGCCCTAACAAAAACAATTCCCGCCCTTCACTTCACATGTGGGATACATAAATCGCTAGCTTTCTTCGAAAATTTTACGACGACCACATGTCGCTTCGAACTCTCTGCCGAAAGGTGCACTACGCGCAAAGTCTCATTTTTATACTAGCGGCTACAATAAGCATAATATAACAAGTCCGCCCACACATTTCTGAAAGCCGTAAAATGTGAAAATTTTGACAACACGAGGACTTCCCAGGGGGTCACCCATCCTAGTACTACTCTCGCCCAAGCACGCTTAACTTCGGAGTTCTGATCGGATCCAATGCGTTAGTGCTAGTATGATTGTAACCATCATGCTTAGCAATCGCAGGCTACACAACCCTTCCCCCAACGCCCTAACAAAAACAATTCCCGCACTTCATTTCACATGTGGGATACATAAATCGCTTGTTTTCTTCGAAAATTTTACGACGACCACATGTCGCTTTGAACTCTCTGCCGAAAGGCGCACTACGCGTAAAGTCTCATTTTTATACTAGCGACTACAATAAGAAAAATGTAACAAGTCCGCCCACACATTTCCGAAAGCCGCAAAATGTGAAAAATTTGACAACGGTGGGAAGATCGTGAAAAATTATGAAGGAGGGAGAAAAGACACAGCCGAAAAATGAAAACAAAAAATAAATAAATAAAAGGAGGGAGGGTACAACACGAGGACTTCCCAGGGGGTCACCCATCCTAGTACTACTCTCGCCCAAGCACGCTTAGCTTCGGAGTTCTGATGGGATCCGGTGCTTTAGTGCTGGTATGATCGTACCCATCATGTTCATCAATCGCAGCCTACACAACCCTTCCCCCCAACGCCCTAACAAAAAAATTCCCGCACTTCACTTCACATGTGGGATACATAAATCGCTAGTTTTCATCAAAAATTTTACAACGACCACATGTCGCTTCGAACTCTTTGCCGAAAGGCGCACTACGCGCAAAGTCTCATTTTTATACTAGCGACTACAATAAGCATAATGTAACAAGTCCGCCCACACATTTCTGAAAGCCGTAAAATATTAAAAATTTGACAACACGAGGACTTCACAGGGGGTCACCCATCCTAGTACTACTCTCGCCCAAGCACGCTTAACTTCGGAGTTCTGATGGGATCCGGTGCGTTAGTGCTGGTATCATCGTACCCATCATATTCAGCAATCGCAGCCTACACAACCCTTCCCCCAAAGCCCTAACAAAAACAATTCCCGCCCTTCACTTCACATGTGGGATACATAAATCGCTAGTTTTCATCAAAAATTTTACAACGACCACATGTCGCTTCGAACTCTTTGCCGAAAGGCGCACTACGCGCAAAGTCTCATTTTTATACTAGCGACTACAATAAGCATAATGTAACAAGTCCGCCCACACATTTCTGAAAGCCGTAAAATGTGAAAAATTTGACAACACGAGGACTTCACAGGGGGTCACCCAACCTAGTACTACTCTCGCCCAAGCACGCTTAACTTCGGAGTTCTGATGGGATCCGGTGCGTTAGTGCTGGTATCATCGTACCCATCATATTCTGCAATCGCAGCCTACACAACCCTTCCCCCAAAGCCCTAACAAAAACAATTCCCACCCTTCACTTCACATGTGGGATACATAAATCGCTAGTTTTCATCAAAAATTTTACAACGACCACATGTCGCTTCGAACTCTTTGCCGAAAGGCGCACTACGCGCAAAGTCTCATTTTTATACTAGCGACTACAATAAGCATAATGTAACAAGTCCGCCCACACATTTCTGAAAGCCGCAAAATGTGAAAAATTTGACAACACGAGGACTTCACAGGGGGTCACCCATCCTAGTACTACTCTCGCCCAAGCACGCTTAACTTCGGAGTTCTGATGGGATCCGGTGCGTTAGTGCTGGTATCATCGTACCCATCATATTCAGCAATCGCAGCCTACACAACCCTTCCCCCAAAGCCCTAACAAAAACAATTCCCGCACTTCACTTCACATGTGGGATACATAAATCGCTAGTTTTCATCAAAAATTTTACAACGACCACATGTCGCTTCGAACTCTTTGCCGAAAGGCGCACTACACGCAAAGTCTCATTTTTATACTAGCGACTACAATAAGCATAATGTAACAAGTCCGCCCACACATTTCTGAAAGCCGCAAAATATGAAAAATTTGACAACACGAGGACTTCACAGGGGGTCACCCATCCTAGTACTACTCTCGCCCAAGCACGCTTAACTTCGGAGTTCTGATGGGATCCGGTGCGTTAGTGCTGGTATCATCGTACCCATCATATTCAGCAATCGCAGCCTACACAACCCTTCCCCCAAAGCCCTAACAAAAACAATTCCCGCCCTTCACTTCACATATGGGATACATAAATCGCTAGTTTTCATCAAAAATTTTACAACGACCACATGTCGCTTCGAACTCTTTGCCGAAAGGCGCACTACGCGCAAAGTCTCATTTTTATACTAGCGACTACAATAAGCATAATGTAACAAGTCCGCCCACACATTTCTGAAAGCCGTAAAATATGAAAAATTTGACAACACGAGGACTTCACAGGGGGTCACCCATCCTAGTACTACTCTCGCCCAAGCACGCTTAACTTCGGAGTTCTGATGGGATCCGGTGCGTTAGTGCTGGTATCATCGTACCCATCATATTCAGCAATCGCAGCCTACACAACCCTTCCCCCAACGCCTAACAAAAACAATTCCCGCCCTTCACTTCACATGTGGGATACATAAATCGCTAGTTTTCTTCGAAAAATTTACGACGACCACATGTCGCTTTGAACTCTCTGCCGAAAGGCGCACTACGCGTAAAGTCTCATTTTTATACTAGCGACTACAATAAGAAAAATGTAACAAGTCCGCCCACACATTTTCGAAAGCCGCAAAATGTGAAAAATTTGACAACGGTGGGAAGATCGTGAAAAATTATGAAGGAGGGAGAAAAGACACAGCCGAAAAATGAAAACAAAAAATAAATAAATAAAAGGAGGGAGGGTACAACACGAGGACTTCCCAGGGGGTCACCCATCCTAGTACTACTCTCGCCCAAGCACGCTTAGCTTCGGAGTTCTGACGGGATCCGGTGCTTTAGTGCTGGTATGATCGTACCCATCATGTTCATCAATCGCAGCCTACACAACCCTTCCCCCCAACGCCCTAACAAAAAAATTCCCGCACTTCACTTCACATGTGGGATACATAAATCGCTAGTTTTCATCAAAAATTTTACAACGACCACATGTCGCTTCGAACACTTTGCCGAAAGGCGCACTACGCGCAAAGTCTCATTTGTATACTAGCGACTACAATAAGCATAATGTAACAAGTCCGCCCACACATTTCTGAAAGCCGCAAAATATGAAAAATTTGACAACACGAGGACTTCACAGGGGGTCACCCATCCTAGTACTACTCTCGCCCAAGCACGCTTAACTTCGGAGTTCTGATGGGATCCGGTGCGTTAGTGCTGGTATCATCGTACCCATCATATTCAGCAATCGCAGCCTACACAACCCTTCCCCCAAAGCCCTAACAAAAACAATTCCCGCCCTTCACTTCACATGTGGGATACATAAATCGCTAGTTTTCATCAAAAATTTTACAACGACCACATGTCGCTTCGAACTCTTTGCCGAAAGGTGCACTACGCGCAAAGTCTCATTTTTATACTAGCGACTACAATAAGCATAATGTAACAAGTCCGCCCACACATTTCTGAAAGCCGCAAAATATGAAAAATTTGACAACACGAGGACTTCACAGGGGGTCACCCATCCTAGTACTACTCTCGCCCAAGCACGCTTAACTTCGGAGTTCTGACGGGATCCGGTGCGTTAGTGCTGGTATCATCGTACCCATCATATTCAGCAATCGCAGCCTACACAACCCTTCCCCCATAGCCCTAACAAAAAAAATTCCCGCCCTTCACTTCACATATGGGATACATAAATCGCTAGTTTTCATCAAAAATTTTACAACGACCACATGTCGCTTCGAACTCTTTGCCGAAAGGCGCACTACGCGCAAAGTCTCATTTTTATACTAGCGACTACAATAAGCATAATGTAACAAGTCCGCCCACACATTTCTGAAAGCCGCAAAATATGAAAAATTTGACAACACGAGGACTTCACAGGGGGTCACCCATCCTAGTACTACTCTCGCCCAAGCACGCTTAACTTCGGATTTCTGATGGGATCCGGTGCGTTAGTGCTGGTATCATCGTACCCATCATATTCAGCAATCGCAGCCTACACAACGCTTCCCCCAACGCCCTAACAAAAACAATTCCCGCCCTTCACTTCACATGTGGGATACATAAATCGCTAGTTTTCTTCGAAAATTTTACGACGACCACATGTCGCTTCGAACTCTCTGCCGAAAGGTGCACTACGCGCAAAGTCTCATTTTTATACTAGCGGCTACAATAAGCATAATATAACAAGTCCGCCCACACATTTCTGAAAGCCGTAAAATGTGAAAATTTTGACAACACGAGGACTTCCCAGGGGGTCACCCATCCTAGTACTACTCTCGCCCAAGCACGCTTAACTTCGGAGTTCTGATCGGATCCAATGCGTTAGTGCTAGTATGATTGTAACCATCATGCTTAGCAATCGCAGGCTACACAACCCTTCCCCCAACGCCCTAACAAAAACAATTCCCGCACATCATTTCACATGTGGGATACATAAATCGCTTGTTTTCTTCGAAAATTTTACGACGACCACATGTCGCTTTGAACTCTCTGCCGAAAGGCGCACTACGCGTAAAGTCTCATTTTTATACTAGCGACTACAATAAGAAAAATGTAACAAGTCCGCCCACACATTTCCGAAAGCCGCAAAATGTGAAAAATTTGACAACGGTGGGAAGATCGTGAAAAATTATGAAGGAGGGAGAAAAGACACAGCCGAAAAATGAAAACAAAAAATAAATAAATAAAAGGAGGGAGGGTACAACACGAGGACTTCCCAGGGGGTCACCCATCCTAGTACTACTCTCGCCCAAGCACGCTTAGCTTCGGAGTTCTGATGGGATCCGGTGCTTTAGTGCTGGTATGATCGTACCCATCATGTTCATCAATCGCAGCCTACACAACCCTTCCCCCCAACGCCCTAACAAAAAAATTCCCGCACTTCACTTCACATGTGGGATACATAAATCGCTAGTTTTCATGAAAAATTTTACAACGACCACATGTCGCTTCGAACTCTTTGCCGAAAGGCGCACTACGCGCAAAGTCTCATTTTTATACTAGCGACTACAATAAGCATAATGTAACAAGTCCGCCCACACATTTCTGAAAGCCGTAAAATATTAAAAATTTGACAACACGAGGACTTCACAGGGGGTCACCCATCCTAGTACTACTCTCGCCCAAGCACGCTTAACTTCGCAGTTCTGATGGGATCCGGTGCGTTTGTGCTGGTATCATCGTACCCATCATATTCAGCAATCGCAGCCTACACAACCCTTCCCCCAAAGCCCTAACAAAAACAATTCCCGCCCTTCACTTCACATGTGGGATACATAAATCGCTAGTTTTCATCAAAAATTTTACAACGACCACATGTCGCTTCGAACTCTTTGCCGAAAGGCGCACTACGCGCAAAGTCTCATTTTTATACTAGCGACTACAATAAGCATAATGTAACAAGTCCGCCCACACATTTCTGAAAGCCGTAAAATGTGAAAAATTTGACAACACGAGGACTTCACAGGGGGTCACCCAACCTAGTACTACTCTCGCCCAAGCACGCTTAACTTCGGAGTTCTGATGGGATCCGGTGCGTTAGTGCTGGTATCATCGTACCCATCATATTCTGCAATCGCAGCCTACACAACCCTTCCCCCAAAGCCCTAACAAAAACAATTCCCACCCTTCACTTCACATGTGGGATACATAAATCGCTAGTTTTCATCAAAAATTTTACAACGACCACATGTCGCTTCGAACTCTTTGCCGAAAGGCGCACTACGCGCAAAGTCTCATTTTTATACTAGCGACTACAATAAGCATAATGTAACAAGTCCGCCCACACATTTCTGAAAGCCGCAAAATGTGAAAAATTTGACAACGGTGTGAAGATCCTGAAAATTTATGAAGGAGGGCGAAAAGACACTGCCAAAAAAAGAAAACAAAAACTAAATAAATAAAAGGAGGGAGGGGTACAACACGAGGACTTCCCAGGGGGTCACCCATCCTAGTACTACTCTCGTCCAAAAACGCTTAACTTCGGATTCTGATGGGATTCGGTGCGTTAGTGCTGGTATAATCGTTACCACCATGTTTAGCAATCGCAGTTTACACAACCCTTCCCCCCAACGCCCTAACAGAAACAATTCCTGCACTTCACTTCAAATGTGGGATCCATAAATCGCCATTTTTCTTCGGAAATTTTACAACGACCACATGTCACTTCGAACTACCTGTCGAAAGGTGCACTACGCGTAAAGTCTCATTCTTAGATTAGCGACTACAATAAGAAAAATGTAACAAGTCCGCCCACACATTTTTGAAGGTCGCAAAGTGGGAAAAATTTGACAATGGTGGGAAGATCGAGAAAAATCATGAAGGAGTGAGAAAAGACACAGCCAAAAAAAAGAAAACAAAAAATAAATAAATAAAAGGAGGGAGGGGTACAACACGAGGACTTCCCAGGGAGTCACCCATCCTAGTACTACTCTCGCCAAAGCACGCTTAGCTTCGGAGTTCTGATGGGATCCGGTGCGTTAGTGCTGGTATGATCGTACCCATCATGTTCATCAATCGCAGCCTACACAACCCTTCCCCCCAACGCCCTAACAAAAACAATTCCCGCACTTCACTTCACATGTGGGATACATAAATCGCTAGTTCTCTTCGAAAATTTTACGACAACCACATGTCGCTTCGAACTCTCTCCCGAAAGGCGTACTACGCGCAAAGTCTAATTTTTATACTAGCGACTACAATAATCAAAATGTAACAAGTCCGCCCACGCATTTCTGAAAGACATAAAATGTGAAAAATTTGGCAACGGTGTGAAGATCGTGAAAAATTATGAAGGAGGGAGAAAAGACACATCCAAAATAAGAAAACAATAAATAAATAGATAAAAGGAGGGAGGGGTACAACACGAGAACTTCCCGGGGGGTCACCCATCCTAGTACTAACTCGCCCAAGAACACTTAACTGTGGAGTTCTGATGGAATCAGTGCGTTAGTGCTGGTATGATCGTAACCATCATGTTTAGCAATCACAGTTTACAGAACCCTTCCCCCAACGCCCTAACAAAAACAATTCCTGCACTTCGCTTCACATGTCGGATCCATAAATCGCTATTTTTCTTCGGAAATTTTACAACGACCACATGTCGCTTCGAACTCCCTGCCGAAAGGTGCACTACGCGCAAAGTCTCATTCTTAGACTAGCGACTACAATAAGCAAAATGTAACAAGTCCACCCACGCATTTCTGAAGGTCGTAAAATGGGAAAAATTTGACAACGGTGGGAAGATCGAGAAAAATCATGAAGGAGGGAGAAAAGACACAGCCCAAAAAAAGAAAACAAAAAATAAATAAATAAAAGGAGCGAGGGGTACAACACGAGGACTTCCCAGGGGGTCACCCGTCCTAGTACTACTCTCGCCCAAGCACGCTTTGCTTCGGAGTTCTGATGGGATCCGGTGCATTAGTGCTGGTATGATTGAACCCATCATGTTCATCAATCGCAGCCTATACAACCCTTCCCCTCAACGCCCTGACAAAAACAATTCCTGCACTTCACTTCACATGTGGGATACATAAATCGCTAGTTTTCTTCAAAAATTTTAGAACGACCACATGTCGCTTCAAACTCTCTGCCGAAAGGCGCACTACGCACAAAGTCTCATTTTTATACTAGCGACTACAATAAGTAAAATGTAACAAGTCCGCCCACACATTTCTGAAAGCCGCAAATGTGAAAAATTTGACAACGGTGGGAAGATTGTGAAAAATTATGAAGGTGGGAGAAAAGACACAGCCAAAAAAAAGAAAACAAAAAATAAATAAATAAAAGGAGAGAGGGGTTCAACACGAGGACTTCCCAGGGGGTCACCCATCCTAGTACTACTCTCGCCCAAGCATGCTTAGTTCAGAGTTCTGATGGGATCCGGTGCGTTAGTGCTGGTATGATCGTACCCATCATGTTCATCAATCGCAGCCTACACAACCCTTCCCCCCAACGCCCTAACAAAAACAATTCCCGCACTTCACTTCACATGTGGGATACATAAACCGCTAGTTTTCTTCGAAAAGTTTAGAACGACCACATGTCGCTTCGAACTCTCTGCCGAAAGGCGCACTACGCGCAAAGTCTCATTTTTATACTAGCGACTACGATAAGGAAAATGTAACAAGTCCGCCCACGCATTTCTGAAAGCCATAAAATGTGAAAAATTTGACAACGGTGGGAAGATCGTGAAAAATTATGAAGGAGGGAGAAAAGACACAGCCAAAAAAAAGAAAACAAAAAATAAATAAATAAAAGAAGGGAGGGGTACAACACGAGGACTTCCCAGGGGGTCACCCATCCTAGTACTACTCTCGCCCAAGCACGATTAACTTTGGAGTTCTGATCCGATCCGGTGCGTTAGTGCTGGTATGATCGTGACTATCATGTTCAGCAATCGCTGCCGACACAACCCTTCCCCCAACGCCCTAACAAAAACAATTCCCGCACTTCACTTCACATGTGGGATACATAAATCGCTAGTTTTCTTCGAAAAGTTTACGACAACCACATGTCGCTTCGAACTCTCTGCCGAAAGGCGCACTACACGTAAAGTCTCATTTTTATACTAGCGACTACAATAAGAAAAATGTAACAAGTCCGCCCACACATTTCCGAAAGCCGCAAAATGTGAAAATTTTGACAACGGTGGGAAGATCGTGAAAAATTATGAAGGAGGGAGAAAAGACACAGCCAAAAAAAGAAAACAAAAAATAAATAAATAAAAGGAGGGAGGGGTACAACACGAGGACTTCCCAGGGGGTCACCAATCCTAGTACTACTCTCGCCCAAGCACGCTTAGCTTCGGAGTTCTGATGGGATCCGGTGCTTTAGTGCTGGTATGATCGTACCCATCATGTTCATCAATCGCAGCCTACACAACCCTTCCCCCCAACGCCCTAACAAAAACAATTCCCGCACTTCACTTCACATGTGGGATACATAAACCGCTAGTTTTCTTCGAAAATTTTAGAACGACCACATGTCGCTTCGAACTCTCTGCCGAAAGGCGCACTACGCGCAAAGTCTCATTTTTATACTAGCGACTACAATAAGGAAAATGTAACAAGTCCGCCCACGCATTTCTGAAAGCCATAAAATGTGAAAAATTTGACAACGGTGGGAAGATCGTGAAAAATTATGAAGGAGGGAGAAAAGACACAGCCAAAAAAAAGAAAACAAAAAATAAATAAATAAAAGAAGGGAGGGGTACAACACGAGGACTTCCCAGGGGGTCACCCATCCTAGTACTACTTTCGCCCAAGCACGATTAACTTCGGAGTTCTGATCCGATCCGGTGCGTTAGTGCTGGTATGATCGTAACCATCATGTTCAGCAATCGCTGCCGACACAACCCTTCCCCCAACGCCCTAACAAAAACAATTCCCGCACTTCACTTCACATGTGGGATACATAAATCGCTAGTTTTCTTCGAAAATTTTACGACGACCACATGTCGCTTCGAACTCTCTGCCGAAAGGCGCACTACACGTAAAGTCTCATTTTTATACTAGCGACTACAATAAGAAAAATGTAACAAGTCCGCCCACACATTTCTGAAAGCCGTAAAATGTGAAAATTTTGAAAACGGTGGGAAGATCGTGAAAAATTATGAAGGAGGGAGAAAAGACACAGCCAAAAAAAGAAAATAAAAAATAAATAAATAAAAGGAGGGAGGGGTACAACACGAGGACTTCCCAGGGGGTCACCAATCCTAGTACTACTCTCGCCCAAGCACGCTTAGCTTCGGAGTTCTGATGGGATCCGGTGCTTTAGTGCTGGTATGATCGTACCCATCATGTTCATCAATCGCAGCCTACACAACCCTTCCCCCCAACGCCCTAACAAAAACAATTCCCGCACTTCACTTCACATGTGGGATACATAAACCGCTAGTTTTCTTCGAAAATTTTAGAACGACCACATGTCGCTTCGAACTCTCTGCCGAAAGGCGCGCTACGCGCAAAGTCTCATTTTTATACTAGCGACTACAATAAGGAAAATGTAACAAGTCCGCCCACGCATTTCTGAAAGCCATAAAATGTGAAAAATTTGACAACGGTGGGAAGATCGTGAAAAATTATGAAGGAGGGAGAAAAGACACAGCCAAAAAAAAGAAAACAAAAAATAAATAAATAAAAGAAGGGAGGGGTACAACACGAGGACTTCCCAGGGGGTCACCCATCCTAGTACTACTATCGCCCAAGCACGCTTAACTTCGGATTTCTGATCGGATCCAGTGCGTTAGTGCTGGTATGATCGTAACCATCATGTTCAGCAATCGCAGCCTAAACAACCCTGCCCCCAACGCCCTAACAAAAACAATTCCCGCACTTCACTTCACATGTGGGATACATATATCGCTAGTTTTCTTCGAAAATTTTACGAAGACCACATGTCGCTTCGAACTCTCTGCCGAAAGGCACACTACGCGTAAAGTCTCATTTTTATACTAGCGACTACAATAAGGAAAATGTAACAAGTCCGCCCACGCATTTCTGAAAGCCATAAAATGTGAAAAATTTGACAACGGTGGGAAGATCGTGAAAAATTATGAAGGAGGGAGAAAAGACACAGCCAAAAAAAAGAAAACAAAAAATAAATAAATAAAAGAAGGGAGGGGTACAACACGAGGACTTCCCAGGGGGTCACCCATCCTAGTACTACTATCGCCCAAGCACGCTTAACTTCGGATTTCTGATCGGATCCAGTGCGTTAGTGCTGGTATGATCGTAACCATCATGTTCAGCAATCGCAGCCTAAACAACCCTGCCCCCAACGCCCTAACAAAAACAATTCCCGCACTTCACTTCACATGTGGGATACATATATCGCTAGTTTTCTTCGAAAATTTTACGAAGACCACATGTCGCTTCGAACTCTCTGCCGAAAGGCACACTACGCGTAAAGTCTCATTTTTATACTAGCGACTACAATAAGAAAATTGTAACAAGTCCGCCCACACATTTCCGAAAGCCGCAAAATGTGAAAATTTTGACAACGGTGGGAAGATCGTGAAAAATTATGAAGGAGGGAGAAAAGACACAGCCAAAAAAAGAAAACAAAAAATAAATAAATAAAAGGAGGGAGGGGTACAACACGAGGACTTCCCAGGGGGTCACCAATCCTAGTACTACTCTCGCCCAAGCACGCTTAGCTTCGGAGTTCTGATGGGATCCGGTGCTTTAGTGCTGGTATGATCGTACCCATCATGTTCATCAATCGCAGCCTACACAACCCTTCCCCTCAACGCCCTAACAAAAACAATTCCCGCACTTCACTTCACATGTGGGATACATAAACCGCTAGTTTTCTTCGAAAATTTTAGAACGACCACATGTCGCTTCGAACTCTCTGCCGAAAGGCGCGCTACGCGCAAAGTCTCATTTTTATACTAGCGACTACAATAAGGAAAATGTAACAAGTCCGCCCACGCATTTCTGAAAGCCATAAAATGTGAAAAATTTGACAACGGTGGGAAGATCGTGAAAAATTATGAAGGAGGGAGAAAAGACACAGCCAAAAAAAAGAAAACAAAAAATAAATAAATAAAAGAAGGGAGGGGTACAACATGAGGACTTCCCAGGGGGTCACCCATCCTAGTACTACTCTCGCCCAAGCACGCTTAACTTTGGATTTCTGATCGGATCCAGTGCGTTAGTGCTGGTATGATCGTAACCATCATGTTCAGCAATCGCAGCCTAAACAACCCTGCCCCCAACGCCCTAACAAAAACAATTCCCGCACTTCACTTCACATGTGGGATACATATATCGCTAGTTTTCTTCGAAAATTTTACGACGACCACATGTCGCTTCGAACTCTCTGCTGAAAGGCACACTACGCGTAAAGTCTCATTTTTATACTAGCGACTACAATAAGAAAATTGTAACAAGTCCGCCCACACATTTCCGAAAGCCGCAAAATGTGAAAATTTTGACAACGGTGGGAAGATCGTGAAAAATTATGAAGGAGGGAGAAAAGACACAGCCAAAAAAAGAAAACAAAAAATAAATAAATAAAAGGAGGGAGGGGTACAACACGAGGACTTCCCAGGGGGTCACCAATCCTAGTACTACTCTCGCCCAAGCACGCTTAGGTTCGGAGTTCTGATGGGATCCGGTGCTTTAGTGCTGGTATGATCGTACCCATCATGTTCATCAATCGCAGCCTACACAACCCTTCCCCCCAACGCCCTAACAAAAATAATTCCCGCACTTCACTTCACATGTGGGATACATAAATCGCTAGTTTTCATCAAAATTTACAACGACCACATGTCGCTTCGAACTCTTTGCCGAAAGGCGCACTACGCGCAAAGTCTCATTTTTATACTAGCGACTACAATAAGCATAATGTAACAAGTCCGCCCACACATTTCTGAAAGCCGCAAAATATGAAAAATTTGACAACACGAGGACTTCACAGGGGGTCACCCATCCTAGTACTACTCTCGCCCAAGCACGCTTAACTTCGGAGTTCTGATGGGATCCGGTGCGTTAGTGCTGGTATCATCGTACCCATCATATTTAGCAATCGCAGCCTACACAACCCTTCCCCCCAACGCCCTAACAAAAACAATTCCCGCACTTCACTTCACATGTGAGATACATAAATCGCTAGTTTTCTTCGAAAATTTTACGACGACCACATGTCGCTTCGAACTCTCTGCCGAAAGGCGTACTGCGCGCAAAGTCTCATTTTTATACTAGCGACTACAATAAGCAAAATGTAACAAGTCCGCCCACACATTTCTGAAAGCCTCAAAATGTGAAAAATTTGACAACGGTGTGAAGATCGTGAAAAATTATGAAGGAGGGAGAAAAGACACTGCCAAAAAAGAAAACAAAAACTAAATAAATAAAAGGTGGGAGGGGTACAACACGAGGACTTCCTAGGAGGTCACCCATCCTAGTACTACTCTCGCCCAAGAACGCTTAACTTCGGAGTTCTGATGGGATTCGGTGTGTTAGTGCTGGTATGATCGTTACCACCATGTTTAGCAATCGCAGTTTACACAACCCTTCCCCCCAACGCCCTAACAGAAACAATTCCTGCACTTCACTTCAAATGTGGGATCCATAAATCGCTATTTTTCTTTGGAAATTTTACAACGACCACATGTCGCTTCGAGCTACCTGCTGAAAGGCGCACTACGCGTAAAGTCTCATTCTTAGATTAGCGACTACAATAAGCAAAATGTAACAAGTCCGCCCACACATTTTTGAAGGTTGCAAAGTGGGAAAAATTTGACAATGGTGGGAAGATCGAGAAAAATCATGGAGGAGGGAGAAAAAACATAGCCAAAAAAAAAAGAAAACAAAAAATAAATAAATAAAAGGAGGGAGGGGTACAACACGAGGACTTCCCAGGGGGTCACCCGTCCTAGTCCTACTCTCGCCCAAGCACGCTTTGCTTCGGAGTTCTGATGGGATCCGGTGCGTTAGTGCTGGTATGATCGTACCCATCATGTTCATCAATCGCAGCCTACACAACCCTTCCCCCCAACGCCCTAACAAAAACAATTCCTGCAATTCACTTCACATGTGGGATACATAAATCGCTAGTTCTCTTCGAAAATTTTAGAACGACCACATGTCGCTTTGAACTCTCTGCCGAAAGGCGCACTACGCACAAAGTCTCATTTTTATACTAGCGACTACAATAAGTAAAATGTAACAAGTCCGCCCACACATTATTGAAAGCCGAAATGTGAAATATTTGACAACGGTGGGAAGATTGTGAAAAATTATGAAGGTGGGAGAAAAGACACAGCCAAAAAAAGAAAACAAAAAATAAATAAATAAAAGGAGGGAGGGGTACAACACGAGGACTTCCCAGGGGGTCACCCATCCTAGTACTACTCTCGCCCAAGCATGCTTAGCTTCAAAGTTCTGATGGGATCCGGTGCGTTAGTGCTGGTATGATCGTACCCATCATGTTCATCAATCGCAGCCTACACAACCCTTCCCGCCAACGCCCTAACAAAAACAATTCCTGCACTTCACTTCACATGTGGGATACATAAACCGCTAGTTTTCTTAAAAAATTTTAGAACGACCACATGTCGCTTCGAACTCTCTGCCGAAAGGCGCACTACGCGCAAAGTCTCATTTTTATACTAGCGACTACAATAAGGAAAATGTAACAAGTCCGCCCACGCATTTCTGAAAGCCATAAAATGTGAAAAATTTGACAACGGTGGGAAGATCGTGAAAAATTATGAAGGAGGGAGAAAAGACACAGCCAAAAAAAAGAAAACAAAAAATAAATAAATAAAAGAAGGGAGGGGTACAACACGAAGACTTCCCAGGGGGTCACCCACCTAGTACTACTCTCGCCCAAGCACGCTTAACTTCGGAGTTCTGATCGGATCCAGTGCGTTAGTGCTGGTATGATCGTAACCATCATGTTCTGCAATCGCAGCCTACACAACCCTTCCCCCAACGCCCTAACAAAAACAATTCCCGCACTTCACTTCACATGTGGGATACATGAATCGCTAGTTTTCTTCGAAAATTTTACAACGACCACATGTCGTTTCGAACTCTCTGCCGAAAGGCGCACTACGCGTAAAGTCTCATTTTTATACTAGCGACTACGATAAGAAAAATGTAACAAGTCCGCCCACACATTTCCGAAAGCCGCAAAATGTGAAAATTTTGACAACGGTGGGAAGATCGTGAAAAATTATGAAGGAGGGAGAAAAGACACAGCCAAAAAAAGAAAACAAAAAATAAATAAATAAAAGGAGGGAGGGGTACAACACGAGGACTTCCTAGGGGGTCACCAATCCTAGTACTACTCTCGCCCAAGCACGCTTAGCTTCGGAGTTCTGATGGGATCCGGTGCTTTAGTGCTGGTATGATCGTACCCATCATGTTCATCAATCGCAGCCTACACAACCCTTCCCTCCAACGCCCTAAAAAAAATAATTCCCGCACTTCACTTCACATGTGGATACATAAATCGCTAGTTTTCATCAAAATTTACAACGACCACATGTCGCTTCGAACTCTTTGCCGAAAGGCGCACTACGCGCAAAGTCTCATTTTTATACTAGCGACTACAATAAGCATAATGTAACAAGTCCGCCCACACATTTCTGAAAGCCGCAAAATATGAAAAATTTGACAACACGAGAACTTCACAGGTGGTCAGCCATCCTAGTACTACTCTCGCCCAAGCACGCTTAACTCGGAGTTCGGATGGGATTCGGTGCGTTAGTGCTGGTATCATCGTACCCATCATATTCAGCAATCGCAGCCTACACAACCCTTTCCCCCAACGCCCTAACAAAAACAATTCCCGCACTTCACTTCACATGTGGGATACATAAATCGCTAGTTTTCTTCAAAAATTTTACGACGACCACATGTCGCTTCGAACTCTCTGCCGAAAGGCGTACTGCGCGCAAAGTCTCATTTTTATACTAGCGACTACAATAAGCAAAATGTAACAAGTCCGCCCACACATTTCTGAAAGCCTCAAAATGTGAAAAATTTGACAACGGTGTGAAGATCGTGAAAAATTATGAAGGAGGGAGAAAAGACACTGCCAAAAAAAGAAAACAAAAACGAAATAAATAAAAGGAGGAAGAGGTACAACACGAGGACTTCCCAGGAGGTCACCCATCCTAGTACTACTCTCGCCCAAGAACGCTTAACTTCGGAGTTCTGATGGGATTTAGTGCGTTAGTGCTGGTATGATCGTTACCACCATGTTTAGCAATCGCAGTTTACACAACAATTCCCCCAACGCCCTAACAGAAACAATTCCTGCACTTCACTTCAAATGTGGGATCCATAAATCGCTATTTTTCTTCGGAAATTTTACAACGACCACATGTTACTTCGAACTACCTGCCGAAAGGCGCACTACGCGTAAAGTCTCATTCTTAGATTAGCGACTACAATAAGCAAAATGTAACAAGTCCGCCCACGCATTTTTGAAGGTCGCAAAGTGGGAAAATTTTGACAATGGTGGGAAGATCGAGAAAAATCATGGAGGAGGGAGAAAAGACACAGCCAAAAAAAAGAAAACAAAAAAAAAATAAATAAAAGGAGGGTGGGGTACAACACGAGGACTTCCCAGGGGGTCACCCATCCTAGTACTACTCTCGCCCAAGCACGCTTAGCTTCGGAGTTCTGATGGGATCCGGTGCGTTAGTGCAAGTATGATCGTACCAATCATGTTCATCAATCGCAGCCTACACAACCCTTCCCCCCAACGCCCTAACAAAAACAATTCCCGCATTTCACTTCACATGTGGGATACATAAATCGCTAGTTTTCTTCGAAAATTTTACGACGACCACATGTCGATTCGAACTCTCTGTCGAAAGGCGTACTAAGCGCAAAGTCTCATTTTTATACTAGCGACAACAATAAGCAAAATGTAACAAGTCCGCCCACGCATTTCTGAAAGCCATAAAATGTGAAAAATTTGACAACGGTGAGAAGATCGTGAAAAATTACGAAGGAGGGAGAAAAGACACATCCAAAATAAGAAAACAATAAATAAATAAATAAAAGGAGGGAGGGGTACAACACGAGGACTTCCCAGGGGGTCACCCATCCTAGTACTACTCTCGCCCAAGCACGCTTAGCTTCGAAGTTCTGATGGGATCTGGTGCTTTAGTGCTAGTATGATCGTACCCATCATGTTCATCAATCGCAGCCTACACAACCCTTCCCCCCAACGCCCTAACAAAAATAATTCCCGCACTTCACTTCACATGTGGGATACATAAATCGCTAGTTTTCATCAAAATTTACAACGACCACATGTCGCTTCGAACTCTTTGCCGAAAGGCGCATTACGCGCAAAGTCTCATTTTTATACTAGCGACTACAATAAGCATAATGTAACAAGTCCGCCCACACATTTCTGAAAGCCACAAAATATGAAAAATTTGACAACACGAGGACTTCACAGGGGGTCACCCATCCTAGTACTACTCTCGCCCAAGCACGCTTAACTTCGGAGTTCTGATGGGATTCGGTGCGTTAGTGCTGGTATCATCGTACCCATCATATTCAGCAATCGCAGCCTACACAACCCTTCCCCCCAACGCCCTAACAAAAACAATTCCCGCACTTCACTTCACATGTGGGATACATAAATCGCTAGTTTTCTTCGAAAATTTTACGACGACCACATGTCGCTTCGAACTCTCTGCCGAAAGGCGTACTGCGCGCAAAGTCTCATTTTTATACTAGCGACTACAATAAGCAAAATGTAACATGTCCGCCCACACATTTCTGAAAGCCTCAAAATGTGAAAAATTTGACAACGGTGTGAAGATCGTGAAAAATTATGAAGGAGGGAGAAAAGACAGTGCCAAAAAAAGAAAACAAAAACTAAATAAATAAAAGGAGGGAGGGTTACAACACGAGGACTTCCCAGGAGGTCACCCATCCCAGTACTACTCTCGCCCAAGAACGCTTAACTTCGGAGTTCTGATGGGATTCGGTGCGTTAGTGCTGGTATGATCGTTACCACCATGTTTAGCAATCGCAGTTTACACAACCCTTCCCCCCAACGCCCTAACAGAAACAATTCCCGCACTTCACTTCAAATGTGGGATCCATAAATCGCTATTTTTCTTTGGAAATTTTACAACGACCACATATCGCTTCGAACTACCTGCCAAAAGGCGCACTACGCGTAAAGTCTCATTCTTAGATTAGCGACTACATAAGCAAAATGTTACAAGTCCGCCCACGCATTTTTGAAGGTCGCAATGTGGGAAAAATTTGACAATGGTGGGAAGATCGAGAAAAATCATGGAGGAGGGAGAAAAGACACAGCCAAAAAAAAGAAAACAAAAAATAAATAAACAAAAGGAGGGAGGGGTACAACACGAGGACTTCCCAGGGGGTCACCCATCCTAGTACTACTCTCGCCCAAGCACGCTTTGCTTCGGAGTTCTGATGGGATCCGGTGCGTTAGTGCTGGTATGATCGTACCCATCATGTTCATCAATCGCAGCCTACGCAACCCTTCCCCCCAACGCCCTAACAAAAACAATTCTTGCACTTCACTTCACATGTGGGATACATAAATCGCTAGTTTTCTTCAAAAATTTTACGACGACCACATGTCGCTTCGAACTCTCTGCCGAAAGGCGTACTATGCGCAAAGTCTCATTTTTATACTAGCGACTACAATAAGCAAAATGTAACAAGTCCACCCACGCATTTCTGAAAGCCATAAAATGTGAAAAATTTGACAACGGTGAGAAGATCGTGAAAAATTATGAAGGAGGGAGAAAAGACACATCCAAAATAAGAGAACAATAAATAAATAAATAAAATGAGGGAGGGGTACAACATAAGGACTTCCCAGGGGGTCACCCATCCTAGTACTAACTCGCCCAAGAACGCTTAACTGTGGAGTTCAGATGGGATCGGTGCGTTAGTGCTGGTATGATCGTAACCATCATGTTTAGCTATCGCAGTTTACAGAACCCTTCCCCCAACGCCCTAACAAAAACAATTCCCGCACTTCACTTCACATGTGGGATACATAAATCGCTAGTTTTCTTCGAAAATTTTACAACGACCACATGTCGTTTCGAACTCTCTGCCGGAAGGCGCACTACGCGTAAAGTCTCATTTTTATACTAGCGACTACAATAAGCAAAATGTAACAAGTCCGCCCACGCATTTCCGAAAGCAGCAAAATGTGAAAATTTTGACAATGGTGGGAAGATCGTGAAAAATTATGAAGGAGGGAGAAAAGACACAGCCAAAAAAAGAAAACAAAATAAATAAATAAAAGGAGGGAGGGGTACAACATGAGGACTTCCCAGGGGGTCACCAATCCTAGTACTACTCTCGCCCAAGCACATTTAGCTTCGGAGTTCTGATGGGATCCGGTGCTTTAGTGCTGGTATGATCGTACCCATCATGTTCATCAATCGCAGCCTACACAACCCTTCCCTCCAACGCCCTAACAAAAATAATTCCCGCACTTCACTTCACATGTGGGATACATAAATCGCTAGTTTTCATCAAAATTTACAACGACCACATGTCGCTTCGAACTCTTTGCCGAAAGGCGCACTACGCGCAAAGTCTCATTTTTATACTAGCGACTACAATAAGCATAATGTAACAAGTCCGCCCACACATTTCTGAAAGCCGCAAAATATGAAAAATTTGACAACACGAGAACTTCACAGGGGGTCAGCCATCCTAGTACTACTCTCGCCCAAGCACGCTTAACTTCGGAGTTCTGATGGGATTCGGTGCGTTAGTGCTGGTATCATCGTACCCATCATATTCAGCAATCGCAGCCTATACAACCCTTCCCCCCAACGCCCTAACAAAAACAATTCCCGCACTTCACTTCACATGTGGGATACATAAATCGCTAGTTTTCTTCAAAAATTTTACGACGACCACATGTCGCTTCGAACTCTCTGCCGAAAGGCGTACTGCGCGCAAAGTCTCATTTTTATACTAGCGACTACAATAAGCAAAATGTAACAAGTCCGCCCACACATTTCTGAAAGCCTCAAAATGTGAAAAATTTGACAACGGTGTGAAGATCGTGAAAATTTATGAAGGAGGGAGAAAAGACACTGCCAAAAAAAGAAAACAAAAACGAAATAAATAAAAGGAGAAAGGGGTACAACAAGAGGACTTCCCAGGAGGTCACCCATCCTAGTACTACTCTCGCCCAAGAACGCTTAACTTCGGAGTTCTGATGGGATTCAGTGCGTTAGTGCTGGTATGATCATTACCACCATGTTTAGCAATCGCAGTTTACACAACAATTCCCCCAACGCCCTAACAAAAACAATTCCTGCACTTCACTTCAAATGTGGGATCCATAAATCGCTATTTTTCTTCGGAAATTTTACAACGACCACATGTTACTTCGAACTACCTGCCTAAAGGCGCACTACGCGTAAAGTCTCATTCTTAGATTAGCGACTACAATAAGCAAAATGTAACAAGTCCGCCCACGCATTTTTGAAGGTCGCAAAGTGGGAAAATTTTGACAATGGTGGGAAGATCGAGAAAAATCATGGAGGAGGGAGAAAAGACACAGCCAAAAAAAAGAAAACAAAAAATAAATAAACAAAAGGAGGGAGGGGTACAACACGAGGACTTCCCAGGGGGTCACCCATCCTAGTACTACTCTCGCCCAAGCACGCTTTGCTTCGGAGTTCTGATGGGATCCGGTGCGTTAGTGCTGGTATGATCGTACCCATCATGTTCATCAATCGCAGCCTACGCAACCCTTCCCCCCAACGCCCTAACAAAAACAATTCTTGCACTTCACTTCACATGTGGGATACATAAATCGCTAGTTTTCTTCAAAAATTTTACGACGACCACATGTCCCTTCGAACTCTCTGCCGAAAGGCGTACTATGCGCAAAGTCTCATTTTTATACTAGCGACTACAATAAGCAAAATGTAACAAGTCCACCCACGCATTTCTGAAAGCCATAAAATGTGAAAAATTTGACAACGGTGAGAAGATCGTGAAAAATTATGAAGGAGGGAGAAAAGACACATCCAAAATAAGAGAACAATAAATAAATAAATAAAATGAGGGAGGGGTACAACATAAGGACTTCCCAGGGGGTCACCCATCCTAGTACTAACTCGCCCAAGAACGCTTAACTGTGGAGTTCAGATGGGATCGGTGCGTTAGTGCTGGTATGATCGTAACCATCAAGTTTAGCTATCGCAGTTTACAGAACCCTTCCCCCAACGCCCTAACAAAAACAATTCCCGCACTTCACTTCACATGTGGGACACATAAATCGCTAGTTTTCTTCGAAAATTTTGCAACGACCACATGTCGTTTCGAACTCTCTGCCGGAAGGCGCACTACGCGTAAAGTCTCATTTTTATACTAGCGACTACAATAAGCAAAATGTAACAAGTCCGCCCACGCATTTCCGAAAGCAGCAAAATGTGAAAATTTTGACAATGGTGGGAAGATCGTGAAAAATTATGAAGGAGGGAGAAAAGACACAGCCAAAAAAAGAAAACAAAATAAATAAATAAAAGGAGGGAGGGGTACAACATGAGGACTTCCCAGGGGGTCACCAATCCTAGTACTACTCTCGCCCAAGCACACTTAGCTTCGGAGTTCTGATGGGATCCGGTGCTTTAGTGCTGGTATGATCGTACCCATCATGTTCATCAATCGCAGCCTACACAACCCTTCCCTCCAACGCCCTAACAAAAATAATTCCCGCACTTCACTTCACATGTGGGATACATAAATCGCTAGTTTTCATCAAAATTTACAACGACCACATGTCGCTTCGAACTCTTTGCCGAAAGGCGCACTACGCGCAAAGTCTCATTTTTATACTAGCGACTACAATAAGCATAATGTAACAAGTCCGCCCACACATTTCTGAAAGCCGCAAAATATGAAAAATTTGACAACACGAGAACTTCACAGGGGGTCAGCCATCCTAGTACTACTCTCGCCCAAGCACGCTTAACTTCGGAGTTCTGATGGGATTCGGTGCGTTAGTGCTGGTATCATCGTACCCATCATATTCAGCAATCGCAGCCTATACAACCCTTCCCCCCAACGCCCTAACAAAAACAATTCCCACACTTCACTTCACATGTGGGATACATAAATCGCTAGTTTTCTTCAAAAATTTTACGACGACCACATGTCGCTTCGAACTCTCTGCCGAAAGGCGTACTGCGCGCAAAGTCTCATTTTTATACTAGCGACTACAATAAGCAAAATGTAACAAGTCCGCCCACACATTTCTGAAAGCCTCAAAATGTGAAAAATTTGACAACGGTGTGAAGATCGTGAAAATTTATGGAGGGAGAAAAGACACTGCCAAAAAAAGAAAACAAAAACGAAATAAATAAAAGGAGAAAGGGGTACAACAAGAGGACTTCCCAGGAGGTCACCCATCCTAGTACTACTCTCGCCCAAGAACGCTTAACTTCGGAGTTCTGATGGGATTCAGTGCGTTAGTGCTGGTATGATCATTACCACCATGTTTAGCAATCGCAGTTTACACAACAATTCCCCCAACGCCCTAACAAAAACAATTCCTGCACTTCACTTCAAATGTGGGATCCATAAATCGCTATTTTTCTTCGGAAATTTTACAACGACCACATGTTACTTCGAACTACCTGCCTAAAGGCGCACTACGCGTAAAGTCTCATTCTTAGATTAGCGACTACAATAAGCAAAATGTAACAAGTCCGCCCACGCATTTTTGACGGTCGCAAAGTGGGAAAATTTTGACAATGGTGGGAAGATCGAGAAAAATCATGGAGGAGGGAGAAAAGACACAGCCAAAAAAAAGAAAACAAAAAATAAATAAATAAAAGAAGGGAGGGGTACAACACGAGGACTTCCCAGGGGGTCACCCGTCCTAGTACTACTCTCGCCCAAGCACGCTTAGCTTCGGAGTTCTGATGGGATCCTGTGCGTTAGTGCTAGTATGATCGTACCCATCATGTTCATCAATCGCAGCCTACACAACCCTTCCCCCCAACGCCCTAACAAAAACAATTCCCGCATTTCACTTCACATGTGGGATACATAAATCGCTAGTTTTCTTCGAAAATTTTACGACGACCACATTTCGCTTCGAACTCTCTGCCGAAAGGCGTACTACGCGCAAAGTCTCATTTTTATACTAGCGACAACAATAAGCAAAATGTAACAAGTCCGCCCACGCATTTCTGAAAGCCATAAAATGTGAAAAATTTGACAACGGTGAGAAGATCGTGAAAAATTACGAAGGAGGGAGAAAAGACACATCCAAAATAAGAAAACAATAAATAAATAAATAAAAGAAGGGAGGGGTACAACACGAGGAATTCACAGGGGGTCACCCATCCTAGTACTACTCTCGCCCAAGCACGCTTAACTTCGGAGTTCTGATGGGATCCGGTGCGTTAGTGCTGGTATCATCGTACCCATCATATTCAGCAATCGCAGCCTACACAACCTTTCCCCCAACGCCCTAACAGAAACAATTCCCGCACTTCATTTCAAATGTGGCATCCATAAATCGCTATTTTTCTTTGGAAATTTTACAACGACCACATATCGCTTCGAACTACCTGCCAAAAGGCGCACTACGCGTAAAGTCTCATTCTTAGATTAGCGACTACATAAGCAAAATGTAACAAGTCCGCCCACGCATTTTTGAAGGTCGCAAAGTGGGAAAAATTTGACAATGGTGGGAAGATCGAGAAAAATCATGGAGGAGGGAGAAAAGACACAGCCAAAAAAAAGAAAACAAAAAATAAATAAACAAAAGGAGGGAGGGGTACAACACGAGGACTTCCCAGGGGGACACCCGTCCTAGTACTACTCTCGCCCAAGCACGCTTTGCTTCGGAGTTCTGATGGGATCCGGTGCGTTAGTTCTGGTATGATCGTACCCATCATGTTCATCAATCGCAGCCTACGCAACCCTTCCCCCCAACACCCTAACAAAAACATTTCCTGCACTTCACTTCACATGTGGGATACATAAATCGCTAGTTTTCTTCAAAAATTTTACGACGACCACATGTCGCTTCGAACTCTCTGCCGAAAGGCGTACTATGCGCAAAGTCTCATTTTTATACTAGCGACTACAATAAGCAAAATGTAACAAGTCCACCCACGCATTTCTGAAAACCATAAAATGTGAAAAATTTGACAACGGTGAGAAGATCGTGAAAAATTATGAAGGAGTGAGAAAAGACACATCCAAAATAAGAAAACAATGAATAAATAAATAAAATGAGGGAGGGGTACAACATGAGGACTTCCCAGGGGGTCACCCATCCTAGTACTAACTCGCCCAAGAACGCTTAACTGTGGAGTTCAGATGGGATCGGTGCGTTAGTGCTGGTATGATCGTAACCATCATGTTTAGCTATCGCGGTTTACAGAACCATTCCCCCAACGCCCTAACAAAAACAATTCCTGCACTTCACTTCACATGTGGGATCCATAAATCACTATTTTTCTTCGGAAATTTTACAACGACCACATGTCGCTTCGAACTCCCTGCCGAAAGGCGCACTACGCGTAAAGTCTCATTTTTATACTAGCGACTACAATAAGCAAAATGTAACAAGTCCGCCCACGCATTTCTAAAAGCCATAAAATGTGAAAAATTTGACAACGGTGAGAAGATCGTGAAAAATTATGAAGGAGGGAGAAAAGACACATCCAAAATAAGAAAACAATAAATAAATAAATAAATAAAATGAGGGAGGGGTACAACATGAGGACTTCCCAGGGGGTCACCCATCCTAGTACTAACTCGCCCAGGAACGTTTAACTGTGGAGTTCAGATGGGATCGGTGCGTTAGTGCTGGTATGATCGTAACCATCATGTTTAGCTATCGCGGTTTACAGAACCCTTCCCCCAACGCCCTAACAAAAACAATTCCTGCACTTCACTTCACATGTGGGATCCATAAATCGCTATTTTTCTTCGGAAATTTTACAACGACCACATGTCGCTTCGAACTCCCTGCCGAAAGGCGCACTACGCGCAAAGTCTCATTCTTAGACTAGCGACAACAATAAGAAAAATGTAACAAGTCCACCCACGCATTTCTGAAGGTCGAAAAATGGGAAAAATTTAACAACGGTGGGAAGATCGAGAAAAATCATGAAGGAGGGAGAAAAGACACAGCCGAAAAAAAGAAAATAATAAATAAATAAATAAAAGGAGGGAGGGGTACAACACGAGGACTCTCCAGGAGGTCACCCATGCTAGTACTACTCTCACCTAAGCACGCTTAACTTCGGAGTTCTAATCGGATCCGGTGCGTTAGTGCTAGTATGATCGTACCCATCATGTTCAGCAATCGCAGCCTACACAACCCTTCCCCCCAACGCCCTAACAAAAACAATTCCCGCACTTCACTTCACATGTGGGATACATAAATCGCTAGTTTTCTTCGAAAATTTTAGAACGACCACATGTCGCTTCGAACTCTCTGCCGAAAGGCGCATTACGCACAAAGTCTCATTTTTATACTAGCGACTACAATAAGTAAAATGTAACAAGTCCGCCCACACATTTCTGAAAGCCGCAAATGTGAAAAATTTGACAACGGTGGGAAGATTGTGAAAAATTATGAAGGTGGGAGAAAAGACACAGCCAAAAAAAGAAAACAAAAAATAAAAGGAGGGAGGGGTACAACACGAGGACTTCCCAGGGGGTCACCCATCCTAGTACTACTCTCGCCCAAGCAGGCTTAGCTTTAGAGTTCTGATGGGATCCGGTGCGTTAGTGCTGGTATGATCGTACCCATCATGTTCATCAATCGCAGCCTACACAACCCTTCCCCCCAACGCCCTAACAAAAACAATTCCCGCACTTCACTTCACATGTTGGATACATAAATCGCTAGTTTTCTTCGAAAATTTTAGAACGACCACATGTCGCTTCGAACTCTCTGCCGAAAGGCGCATTACGCACAAAGTCTCATTTTTATACTAGCGACTACAATAAGTAAAATGTAACAAGTCCACCCACACATTTCTGAAAGCCGCAAATGTGAAAAATTTGACAACGGTGGGAAGATTGTGAAAAATTATGAAGGTGGGAGAAAAGACACAGCCAAAAAAAGAAAACAAAAAATAAAAGGAGGGAGGGGTACAACACGAGGACTTCCCAGGGGGTCACCCATCCTAGTACTACTCTCGCCCAAGCAGGCTTAGCTTTAGAGTTCTGATGGGATCCGGTGCGTTAGTGCTGGTATGATCGTACCCATCATGTTCATCAATCGCAGCCTACACAACCCTTCCCCCCAACGCCCTAACAAAAACAATTCCCGCACTTCACTTCACATGTGGGATACATAAATCGCTAGTTTTCTTCGAAAATTTTACGACGACCACATGTCGCTTCGAACTGCCTGCCGAAAGGCGCACTACGCGCAAAGTCTCATTTTTATACTAGCGACTACAATAACAAAAATGTAACAAGTCCGCCCACGTATTTCTGAAAGCCATAAAATGTGAAAATTTTGACGATGGTGGGAAGATCGTGAAAAATTATGAAGGAGGGAGAAAAGACACAGCCAAAAAAAAGAAAACAATAAATAAATAAATAAAAGGAGGGAGGGGTACAACACGAGGACTTCCCAGGGGATCACCCATCCTAGTACTAACTCGCCCAAGAACGCTTAACTGTGGAGTTCTGATGGGATCGGTGCGTTAGTGCTGGTATGATTGTAACCATCATGTTTAGCAATCGCAGTTTACAGAACCCCTCCCCCAACGCCCTATCAAAAACAATTCCTGCACTTCACTTCACATGTGAGATCCATAAATCGCTATTTTTCTTTGAAAATTTTACAACGACCACATGTCGCTTCGAACTCCCTGCCGAAAGGCGCACTACGCGCAAAGTCTCATTTTTATACTAGCGACTACAATAAGCAAAATGTAACAAGTCCGCCCACGCATTTCCGAAAGCCGCAAAATGTGAAAATTTTGACAACGGTGGGAAGATCGTGAAAAATTATGAAGGAGGGAGAAAAGACACAGCCAAAAAAAAGAAAACAAAAAATAAATAAATAAAAGGAGGGAGGGGTACAACACGAGGACTTCCCAGGGGATCACCCATCCTAGTACTAACTCGCCCAAGAACGCTTAACTGTGGAGTTCTGATGAGATCGGTGCGTTAGTGCTGGTATGATTGTAACCATCATGTTTAGCAATCGCAGTTTACGGAACCCTTCCCCCAACGCCCTAACAAAAACAATTCCTGCACTTCACTTCACATGTGAGATCCATAAATCGCTATTTTTCTTCGGAAATTTTACAACGACCACATGTCGCTTCGAACTCACTGCCGAAAGGCGCACTACGCGCAGAGTCTCATTCTTAGACTAGCGACTACAATAAGAAAAATGTAACAAGTCCACCCACGCATTTCTGAAGGTCGAAAAATGGGAAAATTTTGACAACGGTGGGAAGATCGAGAAAAATCATGAAGGAGGGAGAAAAGACACAGCCGAAAAAAAGAAAATAATAAATAAATAAATAAAAGGAGGGAGGGGTACAACACGAGGACTTCCCAGGAGGTCACCCATGCTAGTAGTACTCTCGCCTAAGCACGCTTAACTTCGGAGTTCTAATCGGGGTGCGTTAGTGCTAGAATGATCGTACCCATCATGTTCAGCAATCGCAGCCTACACAACCCTTCCCCCCAACGCCCTAACAAAAACAATTCCCGCACTTCACTTCACATGTGGGATACATAAATCGCTAGTTTTCTTCGAAAATTTTAGAACGACCACATGTCGCTTCGAACTCTCTGCCGAAAGGCGCATTACGCACAAAGTCTCATTTTTATACTAGCGACTACAATAAGTAAAATGTAACAAGTCCGCCCACACATTTCTGAAAGCCGCAAATGTGAAAAATTTGACAACGGTGGGAAGATTGTGAAAAATTATGAAGGTGGGAGAAAAGACACAGCCAAAAAAAGAAAACAAAAAATAAAAGGAGGGAGGGGTACAACACGAGGACTTCCCAGGGGGTCACCCATCCTAGAACTACTCTCGCCCAAGCAGGCTTAGCTTTAGAGTTCTGATGGGATCCGGTGCGTTAGTGCTGGTATGATCGTACCCATCATGTTCATCAATCGCAGCCTACACAACCCTTCCCCTCAACGCCCTAACAAAAACAATTCCCGCACTTCACTTCACATGTGGGATACATAAATCGCTAGTTTTCTTCGAAAATTTTACGATGACCACATGTCGCTTCGAACTCCCTGCCGAAAGGCGCACTACGCGCAAAGTCTCATTTTTATACTAGCGACTACAACAAGAAAAATGTAACAAGTCCGCCCACGTATTTCTGAAAGCCATAAAATGTGAAAATTTTGACGACGGTGGGAAGATCGTGAAAAATTATGAAGGCGGGAGAAAAGACACAGCCAAAAAAAAGAAAACAAAAAATAAATAAATAAAAGGAGGGAGGGGTACAACACGAGGACTTCCCAGGGGGTCACCCGTCCTAGTACTACTCTCGCCCAAGCACGCTTAGCTTCAGAGTTCTGATGGGATCCGGTGCGTTTGTGCTGGTATGATCGTACCCATCATGTTCATCAATCGCAGCCTACACAACGCTTCCCCCCAACGCCGTAACAAAAACAATTCCCGCACTTCACTTCACATTTGGGATACATAAATCGCTAGTTTTCTTCGAAAATTTTACGACGACCACATGTCGCTTCGAACTCCCTGCCGAAAGTCGCACTACGTGCAAAGTCTCATTTTTATACTAGCGACTACAATAAGCAAAATGTAACAAGTCCGCCCACGCATTTCCGAAAGCCGCAAAATGTGAAAAATTTGACAACGGTGGGAAGATCGTGAAAAATTATGAAGGAGGGAGAAAAGACACAGCCAAAAAAAGAAAACAAAAAATAAATAAATAAAAGGAGGGAGGGGTACAACACGAGGACTTCCCAGGGGGTCACCCGTCCTAGTACTACTCTCGCCCAAGCACGCTTAGCTTCGGAGTTCTGATGGGATCCGGTGCGTTAGTGCTGGTATGATCGTACCCATCATGTTCATCAATCGCAGCCTACACAACCCTTCCCCCCAACGCCCTAACAAAAACAATTCCCGCACTTCACTTCACATGTGGGATATATAAATCGCTAGTTTTCTTTGAAAATTTTACGACGACCACATGTCGCTTCGAACTGCCTGCCGAAAGGCGAACTACGCGCAAATTCTCATTTTTATACTAGCGACTACAATAATCAAAATGTAACAAGTCCGCCCACGCATTTCTGAAAGCCATAAAATGTGAAAATTTTGACAACGGTGGGAAGATCGTGAAAAATTATGAAGGAGGGAGAAAAGACACAGCCAAAAAAAAGAAAACAAAAAATAAATAAATAAAAGGAGGGAGGGGTACAACACGAGGACTTCCCAGGGGGTCACCCGTCCTAGTACTACTCTCGCCCAATCACGCTTAGCTTCGGAGTTCTGATGGGATCCGGTGCGTTAGTGCTGGTATGATCGTACCCATCCTGTTCATCAATCGCAGCCTACACAACCCTTCCCCCCAATGCCCTAACAAAAACAATTCCCGCACTTCACTTCACATGTGGGATACATAAATCGCTAGTTTTCTTCGAAAATTTTACGACGACCACATGTCGCTTCGAACTGCCTGCCGAAAGGCGCACTACGCGCAAAGTCTCATTTTTATACTAGCGACTACAATAACAAAAATGTAACAAGTCCGCCCACGTATTTCTGAAAGCCATAAAATGTGAAAATTTTGACGACGGTGGGAAGATCGTGAAAAATTATGAAGGAGGGAGAAAAGACACAGCCAAAAAAAAAGAAAACAATAAATAAATAAATAAAAGGAGGGAGGGGTACAACACGAGGACTTCCCAGGGGATCACCCATCCTAGTACTAACTCGCCCAAGAACGCTTAACTGTGGAGTTCAGATGGGATCGGTGCGTTAGTGCTGGTATGATCGTAACCATCATGTTTAGCTATCGCAGTTTACAGAACCCTTCCCCCAACGCCCTAACAAAAACAATTCCTGCACTTCACTTCACATGTGGGATCCATAAATCGCTATTTTTCTTCGAAAATTTTACAACAACCACATGTCGCTTCGAACTCCCTGCCGAAAGGCGCACTACGCGCAAAGTCTCATTCTTAGACTAGCGACTACAATAAGAAAAATGTAACAAGTCCACCCACGCATTTCTGAAGGTCGAAAAATGGGAAAAATTTGACAACGGTGGGAAGATCGAGAAAAATCATGAAGGAGGGAGAAAAGACACAGCCGAAAAAAAGAAAATAATAAATAAATAAATAAAAGGAGGGAGGGGTACAACACGAGGACTTCCCAGGAGGTCACCCATGCTAGTACTACTCTCTCCTAAGCACGCTTAACTTCGGAGTTCTAATCGGGGTGCGTTAGTGCTAGTATGATCGTACCCATCATGTTCAGCAATCGCAGCCTACACAACCCTTCCCCCCAACGCCCTAACAAAAACAATTCCCGCACTTCACTTCACATGTGGGATACATAAATCGCTAGTTTTCTTCGAAAATTTTAGAACGACCACATGTCGCTTCGAACTCTCTGCCGAAAGGCGCATTACGCACAAAGTCTCATTTTTATACTAGCGACTACAATAAGTAAAATGTAACAAGTCCGCCCACACATTTCTGAAAGCTGCAAATGTGAAAAATTTGACAACGGTGGGAAGATTGTGAAAAATTATGAAGGTGGGAGAAAAGACACAGCCAAAAAAAGAAAACAAAAAATAAAAGGAGGGAGGGGTACAACACGAGGACTTCCCAGGGGGTCACCCATCCTAGTACTACTCTCGCCCAAGCAGGCTTAGCTTTAGAGTTCTGATGGGATCCGGTGCGTTAGTGCTGGTATGATCGTACCCATCATGTTCATCAATCGCAGCCTACACAACCCTTCCCCCCAACGCCCTAACAAAAACAATTCCCGCACTTCACTTCACATGTGGGATACATAAATCGCTAGTTTTCTTCGAAAATTTTACGACGACCACATGTCGCTTCGAACTGCCTGCCGAAAGGTGCACTACGCGCAAAGTCTCATTTTTATACTAGCGACTACAATAACAAAAATGTAACAAGTCCGCCCACGTATTTCTGAAAGCCATAAAATGTGAAAATTTTGACGACGGTGGGAAGATCGTGAAAAATTATGAAGGAGGGAGAAAAGACACAGCCAAAAAAAAGAAAACAATAAATAAATAAATAAAAGGAGGGAGGGGTACAACACGAGGACTTCCCAGGGGATCACCCATCCTAGTACTAACTCGCCCAAGAACGCTTAACTGTGGAGTTCTGATGGGATCGGTGCGTTAGTGCTGGTATGATTGTAACCATCATGTTTAGCAATCGCAGTTTACAGAACCCCTCCCCCAACGCCCTATCAAAAACAATTCCTGCACTTCACTTCACATGTGAGATCCATAAATCGCTATTTTTCTTTGAAAATTTTACAACGACCACATGTCGCTTCGAACTCCCTGCCGAAAGGCGCACTACGCGCAAAGTCTCATTTTTATACTAGCGACTACAATAAGCAAAATGTAACAAGTCCGCCCACGCATTTCCGAAAGCCGCAAAATGTGAAAATTTTGACAACGGTGGGAAGATCGTGAAAAATTATGAAGGAGGGAGAAAAGACACAGCCAAAAAAAAGAAAACAAAAAATAAATAAATAAAAGGAGGGAGGGGTACAACACGAGGACTTCCCAGGGGATCACCCATCCTAGTACTAACTCGCCCAAGAACGCTTAACTGTGGAGTTCTGATGAGATCGGTGCGTTAGTGCTGGTATGATTGTAACCATCATGTTTTGCAATCGCAGTTTACAGAACCCTTCCCCCAACGCCCTAACAAAAACAATTCCTGCACTTCACTTCACATGTGAGATCCATAAATCGCTATTTTTCTTCGGAAATTTTACAACGACCACATGTCGCTTCGAACTCCCTGCCGAAAGGCGCACTACGCGCAAAGTCTCATTCTTAGACTAGCGACTACAATAAGAAAAATGTAACAAGTCCACCCACGCATTTCTGAAGGTCGAAAAATGGGAAAATTTTGACAACGGTGGGAAGATCGAGAAAAATCATGAAGGAGGGAGAAAAGACACAGCCGAAAAAAAGAAAATAATAAATAAATAAATAAAAGGAGGGAGGGGTACAACACGAGGACTTCCCAGGAGGTCACCCATGCTAGTACTACTCTCGCCTAAGCACGCTTAACATCGGAGTTCTAATCAGATCTGGTGCGTTAGTGCTAGTATGATCGTACCCATCATGTTCAGCAATCGCAGCCTACACAACCCTTCCCCCCAACGCCCTAACAAAAACAATTCCCGCACTTCACTTCACATGTGGGATACATAAATCGCTAGTTTTCTTCGAAAATTTTAGAACGACCACATGTCGCTTCGAACTCTCTGCCGAAAGGCGCATTACGCACAAAGTCTCATTTTTATACTAGCGACTACAATAAGTAAAATGTAACAAGTCCGCCCACACATTTCTGAATGTCGCAAATGTGAAAAATTTGACAACGGTGGGAAGATTGTGAAAAATTATGAAGGTGGGAGAAAAGACACAGCCAAAAAAAGAAAACAAAAAATAAATAAATCAAAGGAGGGAGGGGTACAACACGAGGACTTCCCAGGGGGTCACCCATCCTAGAACTACTCTCGCCCAAGCAGGCTTAGCTTTAGAGTTCTGATGGGATCCGGGGCGTTAGTGCTGGTATGATCGTACCCATCATGTTCATCAATCGCAGCCTACACAACCCTTCCCCTCAACGCCCTAACAAAAACAATTCCCGCACTTCACTTCACATGTGGGATACATAAATCGCTAGTTTTCTTCGAAAATTTTACGATGACCACATGTCGCTTCGAACTCCCTGCCGAAAGGCGCACTACGCGCAAAGTCTCATTTTTATACTAGCGACTACAATAAGCAAAATGTAACAAGTCCGCCCACGCATTTCCGAAAGCCGCAAAATGTGAAAATTTTGACAACGGTGGGAAGATCGTGAAAAATTATGAAGGAGGGAGAAAAGACACAGCCAAAAAAAAGAAAACAAAAAATAAATAAATAAAAGGAGGGAGGGGTACAACACGAGGACTTCCCAGGGGATCACCCATCCTAGTACTAACTCGCCCAAGAACGCTTAACTGTGGAGTTTTGATGAGATCGGTGCGTTAGTGCTGGTATGATTGTAACCATCATGTTTAGCAATCGCAGTTTACAGAACCCTTCCCCCAACGCCCTAACAAAAACAATTCATGCACTTCACTTCACATGTGAGATCCATAAATCGCTATTTTTCTTCGGAAATTTTACAACGACCACATGTCGCTTCGAACTCCCTGCCGAAAGGCGCACTACGCGCAAAGTCTCATTCTTAGACTAGCGACTACAATAAGAAAAATGTAACAAGTCCACCCACGCATTTCTGAAGGTCGAAAAATGGGAAAATTTTGACAACGGTGGGAAGATCGAGAAAAATCATGAAGGAGGGAGAAAAGACACAGCCGAAAAAAAGAAAATAATAAATAAATAAATAAAAGGAGGGAGGGGTACAACACGAGGACTTCCCAGGAGGTCACCCATGCTAGTACTACTCTCGCCTAAGCACGCTTAACATCGGAGTTCTAATCAGATCTGGTGCGTTAGTGCTAGTATGATCGTACCCATCATGTTCAGCAATCGCAGCCTACACAACCCTTCCCCCCAACGCCCTACCAAAAACAATTCCCGCACTTCACTTCACATGTGGGATACATAAATCGCTAGTTTTCTTCGAAAATTTTAGAACGACCACATGTCGCTTCGAACTCTCTGCCGAAAGGCGCATTACGCACAAAGTCTCATTTTTATACTAGCGACTACAATAAGTAAAATGTAACAAGTCCGCCCACACATTTCTGAATGTCGCAAATGTGAAAAATTTGACAACGGTGGGAAGATTGTGAAAAATTATGAAGGTGGGAGAAAAGACACAGCCAAAAAAAGAAAACAAAAAATAAATAAATCAAAGGAGGGAGGGGTACAACACGAGGACTTCCCAGGGGGTCACCCATCCTAGAACTACTCTCGCCCAAGCAGGCTTAGCTTTAGAGTTCTGATGGGATCCGGTGCGTTAGTGCTGGTATGATCGTACCCATCATGTTCATCAATCGCAGCCTACACAACCCTTCCCCTCAACGCCCTAACAAAAACAATTCCCGCACTTCACTTCACATGTGGGATACATAAATCGCTAGTTTTCTTCGAAAATTTTACGATGACCACATGTCGCTTCGAACTCCCTGCCAAAAGGCGCACTACGCGCAAAGTCTCATTTTTATACTAGCGACTACAACAATAAAAATGTAACAAGTCCGCCCATGTATTTCTGAAAGCCATAAAATGTGAAAATTTTGACGACGGTGGGAAGATCGTGAAAAATTATGAAGGCGGGAGAAAAGACACAGCCAAAAAAAAGAAAACAAAAAATAAATAAATAAAAGGAGGGAGGGGTACAACACGAGGACTTCCCAGGGGGTCACCCGTCCTAGTACTACTCTCGCCCAAGCACGCTTAGCTTCAGAGTTCTGATGGGATCCGGTGCGTTAGTGCTGGTATGATCGTACCCATCATGTTCATCAATCGCAGCCTACACAACGCTTCCCCCCAACGCCGTAACAAAAACAATTCCCGCACTTCACTTCACATTTGGGATACATAAATCGCTAGTTTTCTTCGAAAATTTTACGACGACCACATGTCGCTTCGAACTCCCTGCCGAAAGTCGCACTACGCGCAAAGTCTCATTTTTATACTAGCGACTACAATAAGCAAAATGTAACAAGTCCGCCCACGCATTTCCGAAAGCCGCAAAATGTGAAAAATTTGACAACGGTGGGAAGATCGTGAAAAATTATGAAGGAGGGAGAAAAGATACAGCCAAAAAAAGAAAACAAAAAATAAATAAATAAAAGGAGGGAGGGGTACAACACGAGGACTTCCCAGGGGGTCACCCGTCCTAGTACTACTCTCGCCCAAGCACGCTTAGCTTCGGAGTTCTGATGGGATCCGGTGCGTTAGTGCTAGTATGATCGTACCCATCATGTTCATCAATCGCAGCCTACACAACCCTTCCCCCCAACGCCCTAACAAAAACAATTCCCGCACTTCACTTCACATGTGGGATACATAAATCGCTAGTTTTCTTTGAAAATTTTACGACGACCACATGTCGCTTCGAACTGCTTGCCGAAAGGCGAACTACGCGCAAAGTCTCATTTTTATACTAGCGACTACAATAATCAAAATGTAACAAGTCCGCCCACGCATTTCTGAAAGCCATAAAATGTGAAAATTTTGACAACGGTGGGAAGATCGTGAAAAATTATGAAGGAGGGAGAAAAGACACAGCCAAAAAAAAGAAAACAAAAAATAAATAAATAAAAGGAGGGAGGGGTACAACACGAGGACTTCCCAGGGGGTCACCCGTCCTAGTACTACTCTCGCCCAATCACGCTTAGCTTCGGAGTTCTGATGGGATCCGGTGCGTTAGTGCTGGTATGATCGTACCCATCCTGTTCATCAATCGCAGCCTACACAACCCTTCCCCCCAACGCCCTAACAAAAACAATTCCCGCACTTCACTTCACATGTGGGATACATAAATCGCTAGTTTTCTTCGAAAATTTTACGACGACCACATGTCGCTTCGAACTGCCTGCCGAAAGGCGCACTACGCGCAAAGTCTCATTTTTATACTAGCGACTACAATAACAAAAATGTAACAAGTCCGCCCACGTATTTCTGAAAGCCATAAAATGTGAAAATTTTGACGACGGTGGGAAGATCGTGAAAAATTATGAAGGAGGGAGAAAAGACACAGCCAAAAAAAAGAAAACAATAAATAAATAAATAAAAGGAGGGAGGGGTACAACACGAGGACTTCCCAGGGGATCACCCATCCTAGTACTAACTCGCCCAAGAACGCTTAACTGTGGAGTTCAGATGGGATCGGTGCGTTAGTGCTGGTATGATCGTAACCATCATGTTTAGCTATCGCAGTTTACAGAACCCTTCCCCCAACGCCCTAACAAAAACAATTCCTGCACTTCACTTCACATGTGGGATCCATAAATCGCTATTTTTCTTCGGAAATTTTACAACAACCACATGTCGCTTCGAACTCCCTGCCGAAAGGCGTACTACGCGCAAAGTCTCATTCTTAGACTAGTGACTACAATAAGAAAAATGTAACAAGTCCACCCACGCATTTCTGAAGGTCGAAAAATGGGAAAAATTTGACAACGGTGGGAAGATCGAGAAAAATCATGAAGGTGGGAGAAAAGACACAGCCGAAAAAAAGAAAATAATAAATAAATAAATAAAAGGAGGGAGGGGTACAACACGAGGACTTCCCAGGAGGTCACCCATGCTAGTACTACTCTCGCCTAAGCACGCTTAACTTCGGAGTTCTAATCGGGGTGCGTTAGTGCTAGTATGATCGTACCCATCATGTTCAGCAATCGCAGCCTACACAACCCTTCCCCCCAACGCCCTAACAAAAACAATTCCCGCACTTCACTTCACATGTGGGATACATAAATCGCTAGTTTTCTTCAAAAATTTTAGAACGACCACATGTCGCTTCGAACTCTCTGCCGAAAGGCGCATTACGCACAAAGTCTCATTTTTATACTAGCGACTACAATAAGTAAAATGTAACAAGTCTGCCCACACATTTCTGAAAGCCGCAAATGTGAAAAATTTGACAACGGTGGGAAGATTGTGAAAAATTATGAAGGTGGGAGAAAAGACACAGCCAAAAAAAGAAAACAAAAAATAAAAGGAGGGAGGGGTACAACACGAGGACTTCCCAGGGGGTCACCCATCCTAGTACTACTCTCGCCCAAGCAGGCTTAGCTTTAGAGTTCTGATGGGATCCGGTGCGTTAGTGCTGGTATGATCGTACCCATCATGTTCATCAATCGCAGCCTACACAACCCTTCCCCCCAACGCCCTAACAAAAACAATTCCCGCACTTCACTTCACATGTGGGATACATAAATCGCTAGTTTTCTTTGAAAATTTTACGACGACCACATGTCGCTTCGAACTGCCTGCCGAAAGGCGAACTACGCGCAAAGTCTCATTTTTATACTAGCGACTACAATAAGCAAAATGTAACAAGTCCGCCCACGCATTTCCGAAAGCCGCAAAATGTGAAAATTTTGACAACGGTGGGAAGATCGTGAAAAATTATGAAGGAGGGAGAAAAGACACAGCCAAAAAAAAGAAAACAAAAAATAAATAAATAAAAGGAGGGAGGGGTACAACACGAGGACTTCCCAGGGGATCACCCATCCTAGTACTAACTCGCCCAAGAACGCTTAACTGTGGAGTTTTGATGAGATCGGTGCGTTAGTGCTGGTATGATTGTAACCATCATGTTTAGCAATCGCAGTTTACAGAACCCTTCCCCCAACGCCCTAACAAAAACAATTCCTGCACTTCACTTCACATGTGAGATCCATAAATCGCTATTTTTCTTCGGAAATTTTACAACGACCACATGTCGCTTCGAACTCCCTGCCGAAAGGCGCACTACGCGCAAAGTCTCATTCTTAGACTAGCGACTACAATAAGAAAAATGTAACAAGTCCACCCACGCATTTCTGAAGGTCGAAAAATGGGAAAATTTTGACAACGGTGGGAAGATCGAGAAAAATCATGAAGGAGGGAGAAAAGACACAGCCGAAAAAAAGAAAATAATAAATAAATAAATAAAAGGAGGGAGGGGTACAACACGAGGACTTCCCAGGAGGTCACCCATGCTAGTACTACTCTCGCCTAAGCACGCTTAACATCGGAGTTCTAATCAGATCTGGTGCGTTAGTGCTAGTATGATCGTACCCATCATGTTCAGCAATCGCAGCCTACACAACCCTTCCCCCCAACGCCCTACCAAAAACAATTCCCGCACTTCACTTCACATGTGGGATACATAAATCGCTAGTTTTCTTCGAAAATTTTAGAACGACCACATGTCGCTTCGAACTCTCTGCCGAAAGGCGCATTACGCACAAAGTCTCATTTTTATACTAGCGACTACAATAAGTAAAATGTAACAAGTCCGCCCACACATTTCTGAATGTCGCAAATGTGAAAAATTTGACAACGGTGGGAAGATTGTGAAAAATTATGAAGGTGGGAGAAAAGACACAGCCAAAAAAAGAAAACAAAAAATAAATAAATCAAAGGAGGGAGGGGTACAACACGAGGACTTCCCAGGGGGTCACCCATCCTAGAACTACTCTCGCCCAAGCAGGCTTAGCTTTAGAGTTCTGATGGGATCCGGTGCGTTAGTGCTGGTATGATCGTACCCATCATGTTCATCAATCGCAGCCTACACAACCCTTCCCCTCAACGCCCTAACAAAAACAATTCCCGCACTTCACTTCACATGTGGGATACATAAATCGCTAGTTTTCTTCGAAAATTTTACGATGACCACATGTCGCTTCGAACTCCCTGCCAAAAGGCGCACTACGCGCAAAGTCTCATTTTTATACTAGCGACTACAACAAGAAAAATGTAACAAGTCCGCCCATGTATTTCTGAAAGCCATAAAATGTGAAAATTTTGACGACGGTGGGAAGATCGTGAAAGATTATGAAGGCGGGAGAAAAGACACAGCCAAAAAAAAGAAAACAAAAAATAAATAAATAAAAGGAGGGAGGGGTACAACACGAGGACTTCCCAGGGGGTCACCCGTCCTAGTACTACTCTCGCCCAAGCACGCTTAGCTTCAGAGTTCTGATGGGATCCGGTGCGTTAGTGCTGGTATGATCGTACCCATCATGTTCATCAATCGCAGCCTACACAACGCTTCCCCCCAACGCCGTAACAAAAACAATTCCCGCACTTCACTTCACATTTGGGATACATAAATCGCTAGTTTTCTTCGAAAATTTTACGACGACCACATGTCGCTTCGAACTCCCTGCCGAAAGTCGCACTACGCGCAAAGTCTCATTTTTATACTAGCGACTACAATAAGCAAAATGTAACAAGTCCGCCCACGCATTTCCGAAAGCCGCAAAATGTGAAAAATTTGACAACGGTGGGAAGATCGTGAAAAATTATGAAGGAGGGAGAAAAGATACAGCCAAAAAAAGAAAACAAAAAATAAATAAATAAAAGGAGGGAGGGGTACAACACGAGGACTTCCCAGGGGGTCACCCGTCCTAGTACTACTCTCGCCCAAGCACGCTTAGCTTCGGAGTTCTGATGGGATCCGGTGCGTTAGTGCTAGTATGATCGTACCCATCATGTTCATCAATCGCAGCCTACACAACCCTTCCCGCCAACGCCCTAACAAAAACAATTCCCGCACTTCACTTCACATGTGGGATACATAAATCGCTAGTTTTCTTTGAAAATTTTACGACGACCACATGTCGCTTCGAACTGCTTGCCGAAAGGCGAACTACGCGCAAAGTCTCATTTTTATACTAGCGACTACAATAATCAAAATGTAACAAGTCCGCCCACGCATTTCTGAAAGCCATAAAATGTGAAAATTTTGACAACGGTGGGAAGATCGTGAAAAATTATGAAGGAGGGAGAAAAGACACAGCCAAAAAAAAGAAAACAAAAAATAAATAAATAAAAGGAGGGAGGGGTACAACACGAGGACTTCCCAGGGGGTCACCCGTCCTAGTACTACTCTCGCCCAATCACGCTTAGCTTCGGAGTTCTGATGGGATCCGGTGCGTTAGTGCTGGTATGATCGTACCCATCCTGTTCATCAATCGCAGCCTACACAACCCTTCCCCCCAACGCCCTAACAAAAACAATTCCCGCACTTCACTTCACATGTGGGATACATAAATCGCTAGTTTTCTTCGAAAATTTTACGACGACCACATGTCGCTTCGAACTGCCTGCCGAAAGGCGCACTACGCGCAAAGTCTCATTTTTATACTAGCGACTACAATAATAAAAATGTAACAAGTCCGCCCACGTATTTCTGAAAGCCATAAAATGTGAAAATTTTGACGACGGTGGGAAGATCGTGAAAAATTATGAAGGAGGGAGAAAAGACACAGCCAAAAAAAAGAAAACAATAAATAAATAAATAAAAGGAGGGAGGGGTACAACACGAGGACTTCCCAGGGGATCACCCATCCTAGTACTAACTCGCCCAAGAACGCTTAACTGTGGAGTTCAGATGGGATCGGTGCGTTAGTGCTGGTATGATCGTAACCATCATGTTTAGCTATCGCAGTTTACAGAACCCTTCCCCCAACGCCCTAACAAAAACAATTCCTGCACTTCACTTCACATGTGGGATCCATAAATCGCTATTTTTCTTCGGAAATTTTACAACAACCACATGTCGCTTCGAACTCCCTGCCGAAAGGCGTACTACGCGCAAAGTCTCATTCTTAGACTAGTGACTACAATAAGAAAAATGTAACAAGTCCACCCACGCATTTCTGAAGGTCGAAAAATGGGAAAAATTTGACAACGGTGGGAAGATCGAGAAAAATCATGAAGGTGGGAGAAAAGACACAGCCGAAAAAAAGAAAATAATAAATAAATAAATAAAAGGAGGGAGGGGTACAACACGAGGACTTCCCAGGAGGTCACCCATGCTAGTACTACTCTCGCCTAAGCACGCTTAACTTCGGAGTTCTAATCGGGGTGCGTTAGTGCTAGTATGATCGTACCCATCATGTTCAGCAATCGCAGCCTACACAACCCTTCCCCCCAACGCCCTAACAAAAACAATTCCCGCACTTCACTTCACATGTGGGATACATAAATCGCTAGTTTTCTTCAAAAATTTTAGAACGACCACATGTCGCTTCGAACTCTCTGCCGAAAGGCGCATTACGCACAAAGTCTCATTTTTATACTAGCGACTACAATAAGTAAAATGTAACAAGTCTGCCCACACATTTCTGAAAGCCGCAAATGTGAAAAATTTGACAACGGTGGGAAGATTGTGAAAAATTATGAAGGTGGGAGAAAAGACACAGCCAAAAAAAGAAAACAAAAAATAAAAGGAGGGAGGGGTACAACACGAGGACTTCCCAGGGGGTCACCCATCCTAGTACTACTCTCGCCCAAGCAGGCTTAGCTTTAGAGTTCTGATGGGATCCGGTGCGTTAGTGCTGGTATGATCGTACCCATCATGTTCATCAATCGCAGCCTACACAACCCTTCCCCCCAACGCCCTAACAAAAACAATTCCCGCACTTCACTTCACATGTGGGATACATAAATCGCTAGTTTTCTTTGAAAATTTTACGACGACCACATGTCGCTTCGAACTGCCTGCCGAAAGGCGAACTACGCGCAAAGTCTCATTTTTATACTAGCGACTACAATAATCAAAATGTAACAAGTCCGCCCACGCATTTCTGAAAGCCATAAAATGTGAAAATTTTGACAACGGTGGGAAGATCGTGAAAAATTATGAAGGAGGGAGAAAAGACACAGCCAAAAAAAAGAAAACAAAAAATAAATAAATAAAAGGAGGGAGGGGTACAACACGAGGACTTCCCAGGGGGTCACCCGTCCTAGTACTACTCTCGCCCAATCACGCTTAGCTTCGGAGTTCTGATGGGATCCGGTGCGTTAGTGCTGGTATGATCGTACCCATCCTGTTCATCAATCGCAGCCTACACAACCCTTCCCCCCAACGCCCTAACAAAAACAATTCCCGCACTTCACTTCACATGTGGGATACATAAATCGCTAGTTTTCTTCGAAAATTTTACGACGACCACATGTCGCTTCGAACTGCCTGCCGAAAGGCGCACTACGCGCAAAGTCTCATTTTTATACTAGCGACTACAATAACAAAAATGTAACAAGTCCGCCCACGTATTTCAGAAAGCCATAAAATGTGAAAATTTTGACAACGGTGGGAAGATCGTGAAAAATTATGAAGGAGGGAGAAAAGATACAGCCAAAAAAAGAAAACAAAAAATAAATAAATAAAAGGAGGGAGGGGTACAACACGAGGACTTCCCAGGGGGTCACCCGTCCTAGTACTACTCTCGCCCAAGCACGCTTAGCTTCGGAGTTCTGATGGGATCCGGTGCGTTAGTGCTAGTATGATCGTACCCATCATGTTCATCAATCGCAGCCTACACAACCCTTCCCCCCAACGCCCTAACAAAAACAATTCCCGCACTTCACTTCACATGTGGGATACATAAATCGCTAGTTTTCTTTGAAAATTTTACGACGACCACATGTCGCTTCGAACTGCTTGCCGAAAGGCGAACTACGCGCAAAGTCTCATTTTTATACTAGCGACTACAATAATCAAAATGTAACAAGTCCGCCCACGCATTTCTGAAAGCCATAAAATGTGAAAATTTTGACAACGGTGGGAAGATCGTGAAAAATTATGAAGGAGGGAGAAAAGACACAGCCAAAAAAAAGAAAACAAAAAATAAATAAATAAAAGGAGGGAGGGGTACAACACGAGGACTTCCCAGGGGGTCACCCGTCCTAGTACTACTCTCGCCCAATCACGCTTAGCTTCGGAGTTCTGATGGGATCCGGTGCGTTAGTGCTGGTATGATCGTACCCATCCTGTTCATCAATCGCAGCCTACACAACCCTTCCCCCCAACGCCCTAACAAAAACAATTCCCGCACTTCACTTCACATGTGGGATACATAAATCGCTAGTTTTCTTCGAAAATTTTACGACGACCACATGTCGCTTCGAACTGCCTGCCGAAAGGCGCACTACGCGCAAAGTCTCATTTTTATACTAGCGACTACAATAACAAAAATGTAACAAGTCCGCCCACGTATTTCTGAAAGCCATAAAATGTGAAAATTTTGACGACGGTGGGAAGATCGTGAAAAATTATGAAGGAGGGAGAAAAGACACAGCCAAAAAAAAGAAAACAATAAATAAATAAATAAAAGGAGGGAGGGGTACAACACGAGGACTTCCCAGGGGATCACCCATCCTAGTACTAACTCGCCCAAGAACGCTTAACTGTGGAGTTCAGATGGGATCGGTGCGTTAGTGCTGGTATGATCGTAACCATCATGTTTAGCTATCGCAGTTTACAGAACCCTTCCCCCAACGCCCTAACAAAAACAATTCCTGCACTTCACTTCACATGTGGGATCCATAAATCGCTATTTTTCTTCGGAAATTTTACAACAACCACATGTCGCTTCGAACTCCCTGCCGAAAGGCGTACTACGCGCAAAGTCTCATTCTTAGACTAGTGACTACAATAAGAAAAATGTAACAAGTCCACCCACGCATTTCTGAAGGTCGAAAAATGGGAAAAATTTGACAACGGTGGGAAGATCGAGAAAAATCATGAAGGTGGGAGAAAAGACACAGCCGAAAAAAAGAAAATAATAAATAAATAAATAAAAGGAGGGAGGGGTACAACACGAGGACTTCCCAGGAGGTCACCCATGCTAGTACTACTCTCGCCTAAGCACGCTTAACTTCGGAGTTCTAATCGGGGTGCGTTAGTGCTAGTATGATCGTACCCATCATGTTCAGCAATCGCAGCCTACACAACCCTTCCCCCCAACGCCCTAACAAAAACAATTCCCGCACTTCACTTCACATGTGGGATACATAAATCGCTAGTTTTCTTCAAAAATTTTAGAACGACCACATGTCGCTTCGAACTCTCTGCCGAAAGGCGCATTACGCACAAAGTCTCATTTTTATACTAGCGACTACAATAAGTAAAATGTAACAAGTCTGCCCACACATTTCTGAAAGCCGCAAATGTGAAAAATTTGACAACGGTGGGAAGATTGTGAAAAATTATGAAGGTGGGAGAAAAGACACAGCCAAAAAAAGAAAACAAAAAATAAAAGGAGGGAGGGGTACAACACGAGGACTTCCCAGGGGGTCACCCATCCTAGTACTACTCTCGCCCAAGCAGGCTTAGCTTTAGAGTTCTGATGGGATCCGGTGCGTTAGTGCTGGTATGATCGTACCCATCATGTTCATCAATCGCAGCCTACACAACCCTTCCCCCCAACGCCCTAACAAAAACAATTCCCGCACTTCACTTCACATGTGGGATACATAAATCGCTAGTTTTCTTTGAAAATTTTACGACGACCACATGTCGCTTCGAACTGCCTGCCGAAAGGCGAACTACGCGCAAAGTCTCATTTTTATACTAGCGACTACAATAATCAAAATGTAACAAGTCCGCCCACGCATTTCTGAAAGCCATAAAATGTGAAAATTTTGACAACGGTGGGAAGATCGTGAAAAATTATGAAGGAGGGAGAAAAGACACAGCCAAAAAAAAGAAAACAAAAAATAAATAAATAAAAGGAGGGAGGGGTACAACACGAGGACTTCCCAGGGGGTCACCCGTCCTAGTACTACTCTCGCCCAATCACGCTTAGCTTCGGAGTTCTGATGGGATCCGGTGCGTTAGTGCTGGTATGATCGTACCCATCCTGTTCATCAATCGCAGCCTACACAACCCTTCCCCCCAACACCCTAACAAAAACAATTCCCGCACTTCACTTCACATGTGGGATACATAAATCGCTAGTTTTCTTCGAAAATTTTACGACGACCACATGTCGCTTCGAACTGCCTGCCGAAAGGCGCACTACGCGCAAAGTCTCATTTTTATACTAGCGACTACAATAACAAAAATGTAACAAGTCCGCCCACGTATTTCTGAAAGCCATAAAATGTGAAAATTTTGACAACGGTGGGAAGATCGTGAAAAATTATGAAGGAGGGAGAAAAGACACAGCCAAAAAAAAGAAAACAATAAATAAATAAATAAAAGGAGGGAGGGGAACAACACGAGGACTTCCCAGGGGATCACCCATCCTAGTACTAACTCGCCCAAGAACGCTTAACTGTGGAGTTCAGATGGGATCGGTGCGTTAGTGCTGGTATGATCGTAACCATCATGTTTAGCTATCGCAGTTTACAGAACCCTTCCCCCAACGCCCTAACAAAACCAATTCCTGCACTTCACTTCACATATGGGATCCATAAATCGCTATTTTTCTTCGGAAATTTTACAACAACCACATGTCGCTTCGAACTCCCTGCCGAAAGGCGTACTACGCGCAAAGTCTCATTCTTAGACTAGTGACTACAATAAGAAAAATGTAACAAGTCCACCCACGCATTTCTGAAGGTCGAAAAATGGGAAAAATTTGACAACGGTGGGAAGATCGAGAAAAATCATGAAGGAGGGAGAAAAGACACAGCCGAAAAAAAGAAAATAATAAATAAATAAATAAAAGGAGGGAGGGGTACAACACGAGGACTTCCCAGGAGGTCACCCATGCTAGTATTACTCTCGCCTAAGCACGCTTAACTTCGGAGTTCTAATCGGGGTGCGTTAGTGCTAGTATGATCGTACCCATCATGTTCAGCAATCGCAGCCTACACAACCCTTCCCCCCAACGCCCTAACAAAAACAATTCCCGCACTTCACTTCACATGTGGGATACATAAATCGCTAGTTTTCTTCGAAAATTTTAGAACGACCACATGTCGCTTCGAACTCTCTGCCGAAAGGCGCATTACGCACAAAGTCTCATTTTTATACTAGCGACTACAATAAGTAAAATGTAACAAGTCCGCCCACACATTTCTGAAAGCCGCAAATGTGAAAAATTTGACAACGGTGGGAAGATTGTGAAAAATTATGAAGGTGGGAGAAAAGACACAGCCAAAAAAAGAAAACAAAAAATAAAAGGAGGGAGGGGTACAACACGAGGACTTCCCAGGGGGTCACCCATCCTAGTACTACTCTCGCCCAAGCAGGCTTAGCTTTAGAGTTCTGATGGGATCCGGTGCGTTAGTGCTGGTATGATCGTACCCATCATGTTCATCAATCGCAGCCTACACAACCCTTCCCCCCAACGCCCTAACAAAAACAATTCCCGCACTTCACTTCACATGTGGGATACATAAATCGCTAGTTTTCTTCGAAAATTTTACGACGACCACATGTCGCTTCGAACTGCCTGCCGAAAGGCGCACTACGCGCAAAGTCTCATTTTTATACTAGCGACTACAATAACAAAAATGTAACAAGTCCGCCCACGTATTTCTGAAAGCCATAAAATGTGAAAATTTTGACGACGGTGGGAAGATCATGAAAAATTATGAAGGAGGGAGAAAAGACACAGCCAAAAAAAAGAAAACAATAAATAAATAAATCAAAGGAGGGAGGGGTACAACACGAGGACTTCCCAGGGGATCACCCATCCTAGTACTAACTCACCCAAGAACGCTTAACTGTGGAGTTCTGATGGGATCGGTGCGTTAGTGCTGGTATGATTGTAACCATCATGTTTAGCAATCGCAGTTTACAGAACCCCTCCCCCAATGCCCTATCAAAAACAATTCCTGCACTTCACTTCACATGTGAGATCCATAAATCGCTATTTTTCTTTGAAAATTTTACAACGACCACATGTCGCTTCGAACTCCCTGCCGAAAGGCGTACTACGCGCAAAGTCTCATTTTTATACTAGCAACAACAATAAGCAAAATGTAACAAGTCCGCCCACGCATTTCCGAAAACCGCAAAATGTGAAAATTTTGACAACGGTGGGAAGATCGTGAAAAATTATGAAGGAGGGAGAAAAGACACAGCCAAAAAAAAGAAAACAAAAAATAAATAAATAAAAGGAGGGAGGGGTACAACACGAGGACTTCCCAGGGGGGTCACCCGTCCTAGTACTACTCTCGCCCAAGCACGCTTAGCTTCAAAGTTCTGATGGGATCCGGTGCGTTAGTGCTGGTATGATCGTACCCATCATGTTCATCAATCGCAGCCTACACAACGCTTCCCCCCAACGCCGTAACAAAAACAATTCCCGCACTTCACTTCACATGTGGGATACATAAATCGCTAGTTTTCTTCGAAAATTTTAGAACGACCACATGTCGCTTCGAACTCTCTGCCGAAAGGCGCATTACGCACAAAGTCTCATTTTTATACTAGCGACTACAATAAGTAAAATGTAACAAGTCTGCCCACACATTTCTGAAAGCCGCAAATGTGAAAAATTTGACAACGGTGGGAAGATTGTGAAAAATTATGAAGGTGGGAGAAAAGACACAGCCAAAAAAAGAAAACAAAAAATAAAAGGAGGGAGGGGTACAACACGAGGACTTCCCAGGGGGTCACCCATCCTAGTACTACTCTCGCCCAAGCAGGCTTAGCTTTAGAGTTCTGATGGGATCCGGTGCGTTAGTGCTGGTATGATCGTACCCATCATGTTCATCAATCGCAGCCTACACAACCCTTCCCCCCAACGCCCTAACAAAAACAATTCCCGCACTTCACTTCACATGTGGGATACATAAATCGCTAGTTTTCTTCGAAAATTTTACGACGACCACATGTCGCTTCGAACTGCCTGCCGAAAGGCGCACTACGCGCAAAGTCTCATTTTTATACTAGCGACTACAATAACAAAAATGTAACAAGTCCGCCCACGTATTTCTGAAAGCCATAAAATGTGAAAATTTTGACGACGGTGGGAAGATCGTGAAAAATTATGAAGGAGGGAGAAAAGACACAGCCAAAAAAAAGAAAACAATAAATAAATAAATAAAAGGAGGGAGGGGTACAACACGAGGACTTCCCAGGGGATCACCCATCCTAGTACTAACTCACCCAAGAACGCTTAACTGTGGAGTTCTGATGGGATCGGTGCGTTAGTGCTGGTATGATTGTAACCATCATGTTTAGCAATCGCAGTTTACAGAACCCCTCCCCCAACGCCCTATCAAAAACAATTCCTGCACTTCACTTCACATGTGAGATCCATAAATCGCTATTTTTCTTTGAAAATTTTACAACGACCACATGTCGCTTCGAACTCCCTGCCGAAAGGCGTACTACGCGCAAAGTCTCATTTTTATACTAGCAACAACAATAAGCAAAATGTAACAAGTCCGCCCACGCATTTCCGAAAACCGCAAAATGTGAAAATTTTGACAACGGTGGGAAGATCGTGAAAAATTATGAAGGAGGGAGAAAAGACACAGCCAAAAAAAAGAAAACAAAAAATAAATAAATAAAAGGAGGGAGGGGTACAACACGAGGACTTCCCAGGGGATCACCCATCCTAGTACTAACTCGCCCAAGAACGCTTAACTGTGGAGTTCTGATGAGATCGGTGCGTTAGTGCTGGTATGATCGTAACCATCATGTTTAGCTATCGTAGTTTACAGAACCCTTCCCCCAACGCCCTAACAAAAACAATTCCTGCACTTCACTTCACATGTGAGATCCATAAATTGCTATTTTTCTTCGGAAATTTTACAACGACCACATGTCGCTTCGAACTCCCTGCCGAAAGGCGCACTACGCGCAAAGTCTCATTCTTAGACTAGCGACTACAATAAGAAAAATGTAACAAGTCCACCCACGCATTTCTGAAGGTCGAAAAATGGGAAAATTTTGACAACGGTGGGAAGATCGAGAAAAATCATGAAGGAGGGAGAAAAGACACAGCCGAAAAAAAGAAAATAATAAATAAATAAATAAAAGGAGGGAGGGGTACAACACGAGGACTTCCCAGGAGGTCACCCATGCTAGTACTACTCTCGCCTAAGCACGCTTAACATCGGAGTTCTAATCAGATCTGGTGCGTTAGTGCTAGTATGATCGTACCCATCATGTTCAGCAATCGCAGCCTACACAACCCTTCCCCCCAACGCCCTAACAAAAACAATTCCCGCACTTCACTTCACATGTGGGATACATAAATCGCTAGTTTTCTTCGAAAATTTTAGAACGACCACATGTCGCTTCGAACTCTCTGCCCAAAGGCGCATTACGCACAAAGTCTCATTTTTATACTAGCGACTACAATAAGTAAAATGTAACAAGTCCGCCCACACATTTCTGAAAGCCGCAAATGTGAAAAATTTGACAACGGTGGGAAGATTGTGAAAAATTATGAAGGTGGGAGAAAAGACACAGCCAAAAAAAGAAAACAAAAAATAAATAAATCAAAGGAGGGAGGGGTACAACACGAGGACTTCCCAGGGGGTCACCCATCCTAGAACTACTCTCGCCCAAGCAGGCTTAGCTTTAGAGTTCTGATGGGATCCGGTGCGTTAGTGCTGGTATGATCGTACCCATCATGTTCATCAATCGCAGCCTACACAACCCTTCCCCTCAACGCCCTAACAAAAACAATTCCCGCACTTCACTTCACATGTGGGATACATAAATCGCTAGTTTTCTTCGAAAATTTTACGATGACCACATGTCGCTTCGAACTCCCTGCCGAAAGGCGCACTACGCGCAAAGTCTCATTTTTATACTAGCGACTACAACAAGAAAAATGTAACAAGTCCGCCCACGTATTTCTGAAAGCCATAAAATGTGAAAATTTTGATGACGGTGGGAAGATCGTGAAAAATTATGAAGGCGGGAGAAAAGACACAGCCAAAAAAAAGAAAACAAAAAATAAATAAATAAAAGGAGGGAGGGGTACAACACGAGGACTTCCCAGGGGGGTCTCCCGTCCTAGTACTACTCTCGCCCAAGCACGCTTAGCTTCAGAGTTCTGATGGGATCCGGTGCGTTAGTGCTGGTATGATCGTACCCATCATGTTCATCAATCGCAGCCTACACAACGCTTCCCCCCAACGCCGTAACAAAAACAATTCCCGCACTTCACTTCACATGTGGGATACATAAATCGCTAGTTTTCTTCGAAAATTTTAGAACGACCACATGTCGCTTCGAACTCTCTGCCGAAAGGCGCATTACGCACAAAGTCTCATTTTTATACTAGCGACTACAATAAGTAAAATGTAACAAGTCCGCCCACACATTTCTGAAAGCCGCAAATGTGAAAAATTTGACAACGGTGGGAAGATTGTGAAAAATTATGAAGGTGGGAGAAAAGACACAGCCAAAAAAAGAAAACAAAAAATAAAAGGAGGGAGGGGTACAACACGAGGACTTCCCAGGGGGTCACCCATCCTAGTACTACTCTCGCCCAAGCAGGCTTAGCTTTAGAGTTCTGATGGGATCCGGTGCGTTAGTGCTGGTATGATCGTACCCATCATGTTCATCAATCGCAGCCTACACAACCCTTCCCCCCAACGCCCTAACAAAAACAATTCCCGCACTTCACTTCACATGTGGGATACATAAATCGCTAGTTTTCTTTGAAAATTTTACGACGACCACATGTCGCTTCGAACTGCCTGCCGAAAGGCGAACTACGCGCAAAGTCTCATTTTTATACTAGCGACTACAATAATCAAAATGTAACAAGTCCGCCCACGCATTTCTGAAAGCCATAAAATGTGAAAATTTTGACAACGGTGGGAAGATCGTGAAAAATTATGAAGGAGGGAGAAAAGACACAGCCAAAAAAAAGAAAACAAAAAATAAATAAATAAAAGGAGGGAGGGGTACAACACGAGGACTTCCCAGGGGGTCACCCGTCCTAGTACTACTCTCGCCCAATCACGCTTAGCTTCGGAGTTCTGATGGGATCCGGTGCGTTAGTGCTGGTATGATCGTACCCATCCTGTTCATCAATCGCAGCCTACACAACCCTTCCCCCCAACGCCCTAACAAAAACAATTCCCGCACTTCACTTCACATGTGGGATACATAAATCGCTAGTTTTCTTCGAAAATTTTACGACGACCACATGTCGCTTCGAACTGCCTGCCGAAAGGCGCACTACGCGCAAAGTCTCATTTTTATACTAGCGACTACAATAACAAAAATGTAACAAGTCCGCCCACGTATTTCTGAAAGCCATAAAATGTGAAAATTTTGACGACGGTGGGAAGATCGTGAAAAATTATGAAGGAGGGAGAAAAGACACAGCCAAAAAAAAGAAAACAATAAATAAATAAATAAAAGGAGGGAGGGGTACAACACGAGGACTTCCTAGGGGATCACCCATCCTAGTACTAACTCGCCCAAGAACGCTTAACTGTGGAGTTCAGATGGGATCGGTGCGTTAGTGCTGGTATGATCGTAACCATCATGTTTAGCTATCACAGTTTACAGAACCCTTCCCCCAACGCCCTAACAAAAACAATTCCTGCACTTCACTTCACATGTGGGATCCATAAATCGCTATTTTTCTTCGGAAATTTTACAACAACCACATGTCGCTTCGAACTCCCTGCCGAAAGGCGTACTACGCGCAAAGTCTCATTCTTAGACTAGTGACTACAATAAGAAAAATGTAACAAGTCCACCCACGCATTTCTGAAGGTCGAAAAATGGGAAAAATTTGACAACGGTGGGAAGATCGAGAAAAATCATGAAGGAGGGAGAAAAGACACAGCCGAAAAAAAGAAAATAATAAATAAATAAATAAAAGGAGGGAGGGGTACAACACGAGGACTTCCCAGGAGGTCACCCATGCTAGTACTACTCTCGCCTAAGCACGCTTAACTTCGGAGTTCTAATCGGGGTGCGTTAGTGCTAGTATGATGGTACCCATCATGTTCAGCAATGCAGCCTACACAACCCTTCCCCCCAACGCCCTAACAAAAACAATTCCCGCACTTCACTTCACATGTGGGATACATAAATCGCTAGTTTTCTTCGAAAATTTTAGAACGACCACATGTCGCTTCGAACTCTCTGCCGAAAGGCGCATTACGCACAAAGTCTCATTTTTATACTAGCGACTACAATAAGTAAAATGTAACAAGTCCGCCCACACATTTCTGAAAGCCGCAAATGTGAAAAATTTGACAACGGTGGGAAGATCGTGAAAAATTATGAAGGAGGGAGAAAAGACACGGCCAAAAAAAAGAAAACAAAAAATAAATAAATAAAAGGAGGGAGGGGTACAACACGAGGACTTCCCAGGGGGTCACCCGTCCTAGTACTACTCTCGCCCAATCACGCTTAGCTTCGGAGTTCTGATGGGATCCGGTGCGTTAGTGCTGGTATGATCGTACCCATCCTGTTCATCAATCGCAGCCTACACAACCCTTCCCCCCAACGCCCTAACAAAAACAATTCCCGCACTTCACTTCACATGTGGGATACATAAATCGCTAGTTTTCTTCGAAAATTTTACGACGACCACATGTCGCATCGAACTGCCTGCCGAAAGGCGCACTACGCGCAAAGTCTCATTTTTATACTAGCGACTACAATAACAAAAATGTAACAAGTCCGCCCACGTATTTCTGAAAGCCATAAAATGTGAAAATTTTGACGACGGTGGGAAGATCGTGAAAAATTATGAAGGAGGGAGAAAAGACACAGCCAAAAAAAAGAAAACAATAAATAAATAAATAAAAGGAGGGAGGGGTACAACACGAGGACTTCCCAGGGGATCACCCATCCTAGTACTAACTCGCCCAAGAACGCTTAACTGTGGAGTTCTGATGGGATCGGTGCGTTAGTGCTGGTATGATTGTAACCATCATGTTTAGCAATCGCAGTTTACAGAACCCCTCCCCCAACGCCCTATCAAAAACAATTCCTGCACTTCACTTCACATGTGAGATCCATAAATCGCTATTTTTCTTTGAAAATTTTACAACGACCACATGTCGCTTCGAACTCCCTGCCGAAAGGCGCACTACGCGAAAAGTCTCATTTTTTTACTAGCGACAACAATAAGCAAAATGTAACAAGTCCGCCCATGCATTTCCGAAAGCCGCAAAATGTGAAAATTTTGACAACGGTGGGAAGATCGTGAAAAATTATGAAGGAGGGAGAAAAGACACAGCCAAAAAAAAGAAAACAAAAAATAAATAAATAAAAGGAGGGAGGGGTACAACACGAGGACTTCCCAGGGGATCACCCATCCTAGTACTAACACGCCCAAGAACGCTTAACTGTGGAGTTCTGATGAGATCGGTGCGTTAGTGCTGGTATGATCGTAACCATCATGTTTAGCTATCGCAGTTTACAGAACCCTTCCCCCAACGCCCTAACAAAAACAATTCCTGCACTTCACTTCACATGTGAGATCCATAAATCGCTATTTTTCTTCGGAAATTTTACAACGACCACATGTCGCTTCGAACTCCCTGCCGAAAGGCGCACTACGCGCAAAGTCTCATTCTTAGACTAGCGACTACAATAAGAAAAATGTAACAAGTCCACCCACGCATTTCTGAAGGTCGAAAAATGGGAAAATTTTGACAACGGTGGGAAGATCGAGAAAAATCATGAAGGAGGGAGAAAAGACACAGCCGAAAAAAAGAAAATAATAAATAAATAAATAAAAGGAGGGAGGGGTACAACACGAGGACTTCCCAGGAGGTCACCCATGCTAGTACTACTCTCGCCTAAGCACGCTTAACATCGGAGTTCTAATCAGATCTGGTGCGTTAGTGCTAGTATGATCGTACCCATCATGTTCAGCAATCGCAGCCTACACAACCCTTCCCCCCAACGCCCTAACAAAAACAATTCCCGCACTTCACTTCACATGTGGGATACATAAATCGCTAGTTTTCTTCGAAAATTTTAGAACGACCACATGTCGCTTCGAACTCTCTGCCGAAAGGCGCATTACGCACAAAGTCTCATTTTTATACTAGCGACTACAATAAGTAAAATGTAACAAGTCCGCCCACACATTTCTGAAAGCCGCAAATGTGAAAAATTTGACAACGGTGGGAAGATTGTGAAAAATTATGAAGGTGGGAGAAAAGACACAGCCAAAAAAAGAAAACAAAAAATAAAAGGAGGGAGGGGTACAACACGAGGACTTCCCAGGGGGTCACCCATCCTAGAACTACTCTCGCCCAAGCAGGCTTAGCTTTAGAGTTCTGATGGGATCCGGTGCGTTAGTGCTGGTATGATCGTACCCATCATGTTCATCAATCGCAGCCTACACAACCCTTCCCCTCAACGCCCTAACAAAAACAATTCCCGCACTTCACTTCACATGTGGGATACATAAATCGCTAGTTTTCTTCGAAAATTTTACGATGACCACATGTCGCTTCGAACTCCCTGCCGAAAGGCGCACTACGCGCAAAGTCTCATTTTTATACTAGCGACTACAACAAGAAAAATGTAACAAGTCCGCCAACGTATTTCTGAAAGCCATAAAATGTGAAAATTTTGACGACGGTGGGAAGATCGTGAAAAATTATGAAGGCGGGAGAAAAGACACAGCCAAAAAAAAGAAAACAAAAAATAAATAAATAAAAGGAGGGAGGGGTACAACACGAGGACTTCCCAGGGGGTCACCCGTCCTAGTACTACTCTCGCCCAAGCACGCTTAGCTTCAGAGTTCTGATGGGATCCGGTGCGTTAGTGCTGGTATGATCGTACCCATCATGTTCATCAATCGCAGCCTACACAACGCTTCCCCCCAACGCCGTAACAAAAACAATTCCCGCACTTCACTTCACATTTGGGATACATAAATTGCTAGTTTTCTTCGAAAATTTTACGACGACCACATGTCGCTTCGAACTCCCTGCCGAAAGTTGCACTACGCGCAAAGTCTCATTTTTATACTAGCGACTACAATAAGCAAAATGTAACAAGTCCGCCCACGCATTTCCGAAAGCCGCAAAATGTGAAAAATTTGACAACGGTGGGAAGATCGTGAAAAATTATGAAGGAGGGAGAAAAGACACAGCCAAAAAAAGAAAACAAAAAATAAATAAATAAAAGGAGGGAGGGGTACAACACGAGGACTTCCCAGGGGGTCACCCGTCCTAGTACTACTCTCGCCCAAGCACGCTTAGCTTCGGAGTTCTGATGGGATCCGGTGCGTTAGTGCTGGTATGATCGTACCCATCATGTTCATCAATCGCAGCCTACACAACCCTTCCCCCCAACGCCCTAACAAAAACAATTCCCGCACTTCACTTCACATGTGGGATACATAAATCGCTAGTTTTCTTTGAAAATTTTACGACGACCACATGTCGCTTCGAACTGCCTGCCGAAAGGCGAACTACGCGCAAAGTCTCATTTTTATACTAGCGACTACAATAATCAAAATGTAACAAGTCCGCCCACGCATTTCTGAAAGCCATAAAATGTGAAAATTTTGACAACGGTGGGAAGATCGTGAAAAATTATGAAGGAGGGAGAAAAGACACAGCCAAAAAAAAGAAAACAAAAAATAAATAAATAAAAGGAGGGAGGGGTACAACACGAGGACTTCCCAGGGGGTCACCCGTCCTAGTACTACTCTCGCCCAATCACGCTTAGCTTCGGAGTTCTGATGGGATCCGGTGCATTAGTGCTGGTATGATCGTACCCATCCTGTTCATCAATCGCAGCCTACATAACCCTTCCCCCCAACGCCCTAACAAAAACAATTCCCGCACTTCACTTCACATGTGGGATACATAAATCGCTAGTTTTCTTCGAAAATTTTACGACGACCACATGTCGCTTTGAACTCCCTGCCGAAAGGCGCACTACGCGCAAAGTCTCATTTTTATACTAGCGACTACAATAAGCAAAATGTAACAAGTCCGCCCACGCATTTCTGAAAGCCATAAAATGTGGAAATTTTGACAACGGTGGGAAGGTCGTGAAAAATTATGAAGGAGGGAGAAAAGACACAGCCAAAAAAAAGAAAACAAAAAATAAATAAATCAAAGGAGGGAGGGGTACAACACGAGGACTTCCCAGGGGGTAACCCGTCCTAGTACTACTCTCGCCCAAGCACGCTTAGCTTCGGAGTTCTTATGGGATCCGGTGCGTTAGTGCTGGTATGATCGTACCCATCATGTTCATCAATCGCAGCCTACACAACCCTTCCCCCCAACGCCCTAACAAAAACAATTCCCGCACTTCACTTCACATGTGGGATACATAAATCGCTAGTTTTCTTCGAAAATTTTACGACGACCACATATCGCTTCGAACTCTCTGCCGAAAGGCGTACTACGTGCAAAGTCTCATTTTTATACTAGCGACTACAATAAGCAAAATGTAACAAGTCCGCCCACGCATTTCTGAAAGCCATAAAATGTGAAAAATTTGACAACAGTGAGAAGATCGGGAAAAATTATGAAGGAGGGAGAAAAGACACATCCAAAATAAGAAAACAATAAATAAATAAATAAAAGGAGGGAGGGGTACAACACGAGGACTTCCCAGGGGGTCACCCATCCTAGTACTAACCACCCAAGAACGCTTAACTGTGGAGTTCTGATGGGATCGGTGCGTTAGTGCTGGTATGATCGTAACCATCATGTTTAGCAATCGCAGTTTACGGAACCCTTCCCCCAACGCCCTAACAAAAACAATTCCTGCACTTCACTTCAAATGTGGGATCCATAAATCGCTATTTTTCTTCGGAAATTTTACAACGACCACATGTCGCTTCGAACTCCCTGCCGAAAGGCGCACTACGCGCAAAGTCTCATTCTTAGACTAGCGACTACAATAAGCAAAATGTAACAAGTCCACCCACGCATTTCTGAAGGTCGCAAAATGTGAAAAATTTGACAACGGTGGGAAGATCGAGAACAATCATGAAGGAGGGAGAAAAGACAGCCAAAAAAAAGAAAACAAAAAATAAATAAATAAAAGGAGGGAGGGGTACAACACGAGGACTTCCCAGGGGGTCACCCGTCCTAGTACTACTCTCGCCCAAGCACGCTTAGCTTCGGAGTTCTGATTGGATCCGGTGCGTTAGTGCTGGTATGATCGTACCCATCATGTTCATCAATCGCAGCCTACACAACCCTTCCCCCCAACGCCCTAACAAAAACAATTCCCGCACTTCACTTCACATGTGGGATACATAAATCGCTAGTTTTCTTCGAAAATTTTAGAACGACCACAGGTCGCTTCGAACTCTCTGCCGAAAGGCGCACTACGCACAAAGCCTCATTTTTATACTAGCGACTACAATAAGTAAAATGTAACAAGTCCGCCCACACATTTCTGAAAGCCGCAAATGTGAAAAATTTGACAACGGTGGGAAGATTGTGAAAAATTATGAAGGTGGGAGAAAAGACACAGCCAAAAAAAAGAAAACAAAAAATAAATAAATAAAAGGAGGGAGGGGTACAACACGAGGACTTCCCAGGGGGTCACCCGTCCTAGTACTACTCTCGCCCAAGCATGCTTAGCTTCAGAGTTCTGATGGGATCCGGTGCGTTAATGCTGGTATGATCGTACCCATCATGTTCATCAATCGCAGCCTACACAACCCTTCCCCCCAACGCCCTAACAAAAACAATTCTCGCACTTCACTTCACATGTGGGATACATAAATCGCTAGTTTTCTTCGAAAATTTTACGACGACCACATGTCGCTTCGAACTCTCTGCCGAAAGGCGTACTACGTGCAAAGTCTCATTTTTATACTAGCGACTACAATAAGCAAAATGTAACAAGTCCGCCCACGCATTTCTGAAAGCCATAAAATGTGAAAAATTTGACAACAGTGAGAAGATCGTGAAAATTTATGAAGGAGGGAGAAAAGACACATCCAAAATAAGAAAACAATAAATAAATAAATAAAAGGAGGGAGGGGTACAACACGAGGACTTCCCAGGGGATCACCCATCCTAGTACTAACTCGCCCAAGAATGCTTAACTGTGGAGTTCTGATGGGATCGGTGCGTTAGTGCTGGTATGATTGTAACCATCATGTTTAGCAATCGCAGTTTACAGAACCCTTCCCCCAACGCCCTAACAAAAACAATTCCTGCACTTCACTTCACATGTGAGATCCATAAATCGCTATTTTTCTTTGGAAATTTTACAACGACTACATGTCGCTTCGAACTCCCTGCCGAAAGGCGCACTACGCGCAAAGTCTCATTTTTATACTAGCGACTACAATAAGCAAAATGTAACAAGTCCGCCCATGCATTTCTGAAAGCCACAAAATGTGAAAATTTTGACGACGGTGGGAAGGTCGTGAAAAATTATGAAGGAGGGAGAAAAGACACAGCCAAAAAAAAGAAAACAAAAAATAAATATATAAAAGGAGGGAGGGGTACAACACGAGGACTTCCAAGGGGGTCACCCGTCCTAGTACTACTCTCGCCCAAGCACGCTTAGCTTCAGAGTTCTGATGGGATCCGGTGCGTTAGTGCTAGTATAATCGTACACATGTTCATCAATCGAAGCCTACACAACCCTTCCCCCCAACGCCCTAACAAAAACAATTCCCGCACTTCACTTCACATGTGGGATACATAAATCGCTAGTTTTCTTCGAAAATTTTACGACGACCACATGTCGCTTCGAACTCTCTGCCGAAAGGCGTACTACGCGCAAAGTCTCATTTTTATACTAGCGACTACAATAAGCAAAATGTAACAAGTCCGCCCACGCATTTATGAAAGCCATAAAATGTGAAAAATTTGACAACAGTGAGAAGATCGTAAAAATTATGAAGGAGGGAGAAAAGACACATCCAAAATAAGAAAACAATAAATAAATAAATAAAAGGAGGGAGGGGTACAACACGAGGACTTCCCAGGGGGTCACCCATCCTAGTACTAACCCGCCCAAGAACGATTAATTGTGGAGTTCTGATGGGATCGGTGCGTTAGTGCTGGTATGATCGTAACCATCATGTTTAGCAATCGCAGTTTACAGAACCCTTCCCCCAACGCCCTAACAAAAACAATTCCTGCACTTCACTTCACATGTGGGATCCATAAATCGCTATTTTTCTTTGGAAATTTTACAACGACCACATGTCGCTTCGAACTCCCTGCTGAAAGGCGCACTACGCGCAAAGTCTCATTCTTAGACTAGCGACTACAATAAGCAAAATGTAACAAGTCTACCCACGCATTTCTGAAGGTCGCAAAATGGGAAAAATTTGACAACGGTGGGAAGATCGAGAAAAATCATGAAGGAGGGAGAAAAGACACAGCCAAAAGAAAGAAAACAAAAAATAAATAAATAAAAGGAGGGAGGGGTACAACACGAGGACTTCCCAGGGGGTCACCCGTCCTAGTACTACTCTCGCCCAAGCACGCTTAGCTTCGGAGTTCTGATGGGATCCGGTGCGTTAGTGCTGGTATGATCGTACCCATCATGTTCATCAATCGCAGCCTACACAACCCTTCCCCCCAACGCCCTAACAAAAACAATTCCCGCACTTCACTTCATATATGGGATACGTAAATCGCTAGTTTTCTTCGAAAATTTTAGAACGACCACAGGTCGCTTCGAACTCTCTGCCGAAAGGCGCACTACGCACAAAGTCTCATTTTTATACTAGCGACTACAATAAGTAAAATGTAACAAGTCCGCCCACACATTTCTGAAAGCCGCAAATGTGAAAAATTTGACAACGGTAGGAAGATTGTGAAAAATTATGAAGGTGGGAGAAAAGACACAGCCAAAAAAAAGAAAACAAAAAATAAATAAATAAAATGAGGGAGGGGTACAACACGGGGACTTCCCAGGGGGTCACCCGTCCTAGTACTACTCTCGCCCAAGCATGCTTAGCTTCAGAGTTCTGATGGGATCCGGTGCGTTAGTGCTGGTATGATCGTACCCATCATGTTCATCAATCGCAGCCTACACAACCCTTCCCCCCAACGCCCTAACAAAAACAATTCCCGCACTTCACTTCACATGTGGGATACATAAATCGCTAGTTTTCTTCGAAAATTTTACGACGACCACATGTCGCTTCGAACTCCCTGCCGAAAGGCGCACTACGCGCAAAGTCTCATTTTTATACTAGCGACTACAATAAGCAAAATGTAACAAGTCCGCCCACGCATTTCTAAAAGCCATAAAATGTGAAAAATTTGACAACAGTGAGAAGATCGTGAAAAATTATGAAGGAGGGAGAAAAGACACATCCAAAATAAGAAAACAATAAATAAATAAATAAAAGGAGGGAGGGGTACAACACGAGGACTTCCCAGGTGGTCACCCATCCTAGTACTAACCACCCAAGAACGCTTAACAGTGGAGTTCTGATGGGATCGGTGCGTTAGTGCTGGTATGATCGCAACCATCATGTTTAGCAATCGCAGTTTACAGAACCCTTCCCCCAACGCCCTAACAAAAACAATTCCTGCACTTCACTTCACATGTGGGATCCATAAATCGCTATTTTTCTTCGGAAATTTTACAACGACCACATGTCGCTTCGAACTCCCTGCCGAAAGGCGCACTACGCGCAAAGTCTCATTCTTAGACTAGCGACTACAATAAGCAAAATGTAACAAGTCCACCCACGCATTTCTGAAAGCCATAAAATGTGAAAATTTTGACAACGGTGGGAAGGTCGTGAACAATCATGAAGGAGGGAGAAAAGACACAGCCAAAAAAAAGAAAACAAAAAATAAATAAATAAAAGGAGGGAGGGGTACAACACGAGGACTTCCCAGGGGGTCACCCGTCCTAGTACTACTCTCGCCCAAGCACGCTTAGCTTCGGAGTTCTGATGGGATCCGGTGCGTTAGTGCTGGTATGATCGTACCCATCATGTTCATCAATCGCAGCCTACACAACCCTTCCCCCCAACGCCCTAACAAAAACAATTCCCGCACTTCACTTCACATGTGGGATACATAAATCGCTAGTTTTCTTCGAAAATTTTAGAACAACCACAGGTCGCTTCGAACTCTCTGCCGAAAGGCGCACTACGCACAAAGTCTCATTTTTATACTAGCGACTACAACAAGTAAAATGTAACAAGTCCGCCCACACATTTCTGAAAGCCGCAAATGTGAAAAATTTGACAACGGTGGGAAGATTGTGAAAAATTTTGAAGGTGGGAGAAAAGACACAGCCAAAAAAAAGAAAACAAAAAATAAATAAATAAAAGGAGGGAGGGGTACAACACGACGACTTCCCAGGGGGTCACCCATCCTAGTACTACACTCGCCTAAGCACGCTTAACTTCGGAGTTCTAATCGGATCCGGTGCGTTAGTGCTAGTATGATCGTACCCATCATGTTTAGCAATCGCAGCCTACACAACCCTTCCCCCCAACGCCCTAACAAAAACAATTCCCGCACTTCACTTCACATGTGGGATACATAAATCGCTAGTTTTCTTCGAAAATTTTAGAACGACCACAGGTCGCTTCGAACTCTCTGCCGAAAGGCGCACTACGCACAAAGTCTCATTTTTATACTAGCGACTACAATAAGTAAAATGTAACAAGTCCGCCCACACATTTCTGAAAGCCGCAAATGTGAAAAATTTGACAACGGTGGGAAGATCGAGAAAAATTATGAAGGTGGGAGAAAAGACACAGCCAAAAAAAAGAAAACAAAAAATAAATAAATAAAAGGAGGGAGGGGTACAACACGAGGACTTCCCAGGGGGTCACCCGTCCTAGTACTACTCTCGCCCAAGCACGCTTAGCTTCGGAGTTCTGATGGGATCCGGTGCGTTAGTGCTGGTATGATCGTACCCATCATGTTCATCAATCGCAGCCTACACAACCCTTCCCCCCAACGCCCTAACAAAAACAATTCCCGCACTTCACTTCACATGTGGGATACATAAATCGCTAGTTTTCTTCGAAAATTTTAGAACGACCACAGGTCGCTTCGAACTCTCTGCCGAAAGGCGCACTATGCACAAAGTCTCATTTTTATACTAGCGACTACAACAAGTAAAATGTAACAAGTCCGCCCACACATTTCTGAAAGCCGCAAATGTGAAAAATTTGACAACGGTGGGAAGATTGTGAAAAATTATGAAGGTGGGAGAAAAGACACAGCCAAAAAAAAACAAAAAATAAATAAATAAAAGGAGGGAGGGGTACAACACGACGACTTCCCAGGGGGTCACCCATCCTAGTACTACTCTCGCCTAAGCACGCTTAACTTCGGAGTTCTAATCGGATCCGGTGCGTTAGTGCTAGTATGATCGTACCCATCTTGTTTAGCAATTGCAGCCTACACAACCCTTCCCCCAACGCCCTAACAAAAACAATTCCCGCACTTCACTTCACATGTGGGATACATAAATCGCTAGTTTTCTTCGAAAATTTTAGAACGACCACAGGTCGCTTCAAACTCTCTGCCGAAAGGCGCACTACGCACAAAGTCTCATTTTTATACTAGCGACTACAATAAGTAAAATGTAACAAGTCCGGCCACACATTTCTGAAAGCCGCAAATGTGAAAAATTTGACAACGGTGGGAAGATTGTGAAAAATTATGAAGGTGGGAGAAAAGACACAGCCAAAAAAAAGAAAACAAAAAATAAATAAATAAAAGGAGGGAGGGGTACAACACGAGGACTTCCCAGGGGGTCACCCGTCCTAGTACTACTCTCGCCCAAGCATGCTTAGCTTCAGAGTTCTGATGGGATCCGGTGCGTTAATGCTGGTATGATCGTACCCATCATGTTCATCAATCGTAGCCTACACAACCCTTCCCCCCAACGCCCTAACAAAAACAATTCTCGCACTTCACTTCACATGTGGGATACATGAATCGCTAGTTTTCTTCGAAAATTTTACGACGACCACATGTCGCTTCGAACTCTCTGCCGAAAGGCGTACTACGTGCAAAGTCTCATTTTTATACTAGCGACTACAATAAGCAAAATGTAACAAGTCTGCCCACGCATTTCTGAATGCCATAAAATGTGAAAAATTTGACAACAGTGAGAAGATCGTGAAAATTTATGAAGGAGGGAGAAAAGACACATCCAAAATAAGAAAACAATAAATAAATAAATAGAAGGAGGGAGGGGTACAACACGAGGACTTCCCAGGGGATCACCCATCCTAGTACTAACTCGCCCAAGAATGCTTAACTGTGGAGTTCTGATGGGATCGGTGCGTTAGTGCTGGTATGATTGTAACCATCATGTTTAGCAATCGCAGTTTACAGAACCCTTCCCCCAACGCCCTAACAAAAACAATTCCTGCACTTCACTTCACATGTGAGATCCATAAATCGCTATTTTTCTTTGGAAATTTTACAACGACCACATGTCGCTTCGAACTCCCTGCCGAAAGGCGCACTACGCGCAAAGTCTCATTTTTATACTAGCGACTACAATAAGCAAAATGTAACAAGTCCGCCCATGCATTTCTGAAAGCCATAAAATGTGAAAATTTTGCCGACGGTGGGAAGGTCGTGAAAAATTATGAAGGAGGGAGAAAAGACACAGCCAAAAAAAAGAAAACAAAAAAAAATAAATCAATGGAGGGAGGGGTACAACACGAGGACTTCCCAGGGGGTTACCCGTCCTAGTACTACTCTCGCCCAAGCACGCTTAGCTTCGGAGTTCTGATGGGATCCGGTGCGTTAGTGCTGGTATGATCGTACCCATCATGTTCATCAATCGCAGCCTACACAACCCTTCCCCCCAACGCCCTAACAAAAACAATTCCCGCACTTCACTTCACATGTGGGATACATAAATCGCTAGTTTTCTTCGAAAATTTTACGACGACCACATGTCGCTTCAAACTCTCTGCCGAAAGGCGTACTACGCGCAAAGTCTCCTTTTTATACTAGCGACTAAAATAAGCAAAATGTAACAAGTCCGACCACGCATTTCTGAAAGCCATAAAATGTGAAAAATTTGACAACAGTGAGAAGATCGTGAAAAATTATGAAGGAGGGAGAAAAGACACATCCAAAATAAGAAAACAATAAATAAATAAATAAAAGGAGGGAGGGGTACAACACGAGGACTTCCCAGGGGGTCACCCATCCTAGTACTAACCCGCCCAAGAACGCTTAACTGTGGAGTTCTGATGGGATCGGTGCCTTAGTGCTGGTATGATCGTAACCATCATGTTTAGCAATCGCAGTTTACAGAACCTTTCCCCCAACGCCCTAACAAAAAAAATTCCTGCACTTCACTTCACATGTGGGATCCAAAAATCGCTATTTTTCTTCAAAAATTTTACAACGACCACATGTCGCTTCGAACTCCCTGCCGAAAGGCGCACTACGCGCAAAGTCTCATTCTTAGACTAGCGACTACAATAAGCAAAATGTAACAAGTCCGCCCACGCATTTCTGAAAGCCATAAAATGTGAAAATTTTGACAACGGTGGGAAGGTCGTGAAAAATTATGAAGGAGGGAGAAAAGACACAGCCAAAAAAAAGAAAACAAAAAATAAATAAATAAAAGGAGGGAGGGGTACAACACGAGGACTTCCCAGGGGGTCACCCGTCCTAGTACTACTCTCGCCCAAGCACGCTTAGCTTCGGAGTTCTGATGGGATCCGGTGCGTTAGTGCTGGTATGATCGTACCCATCATGTTCATCAATCGCAGCCTACACAACCCTTCCCCCCAACGCCCTAACAAAAACAATTCCCGCACTTCACTTCACGTGTGGGATACATAAATCGCTAGCTTTCTTCGAAAATTTTAGAACGACCACTTGTCGCTTCGAACTCTCTGCCGAAAGGCGCACTACGCACAAAGTCTCATTTTTATACTAGCGACTACAATAAGTAAAATGTAACAAGTCCGCCCACACATTTCTGAAAGCCGCAAATGTGAAAATTTTGACCACGGTGGGAAGATTGTGAAAAATTATGAAGGTGGGAGAAAAGACACAGCCAAAAAAAGAAAACAAAAAATAAATAAATAAAAGGAGGGAGGGGTACAACACGAGGACTTCCCAGGGGGTCACCCATCCTAGTACTACTCTCGCCCAAGCATGCTTAGCTTCAGAGTTCTGATGGGATCCGGTGCGTTAGTGCTGGTATGATCGTACCCATCATGTTCATCAATCACAGCCTACACAACCCTTCCCCCCAACGCCCTAACAAAAACAATTCCCGCACTTCACTTCACATGAGGGATACATAAATCGCTAGTTTTCTTCGAAAATTTTACGACGACCACATGTCACTTCGAACTCCCTGCCGAAAGGCGCACTACGCGCAAAGTCTCATTTTTATACTAGCGACTACAAAAGCAAAATGTAACAAGTCCGCCCACGCATTTCTGAAAGCCATAAAATGTGAAAATTTTGACAACGGTGGGAAGGTCGTGAAAAATTATGAAGGAGGGAGAAAAGACACAGCCAAAAAAAAGAAAACAAAAAATAAATAAATAAAAGGAGGGAGGGGTACAACACGAGGACTTCCCAGGGGGTCACCCGTCCTAGTACTACTCTCGCCCAAGCACGCTTAGCTTCGGAGTTCTGATGGGATCCGGTGTGTTAGTGCTGGTATGATCGTACCCATCATGTTCATCAATCGCAGCCTACACAACCCTTCCCCCAAATGCCCTAACAAAAACAATTCCCACATTTCACTTCACCTGTGGGATACATAAATCGCTAGTTTTTTTCGAAAATTTTACGACGACCACATGTCGCTTCGAACTCTCTGCCGAAAGGCGTACTACGCGTAAAGTCTCATTTTTATACTAGCGACTACAATAAGAAAAATGTAACAAGTCCGCCCACGCATTTCAGAAAGCCATAAAATGTGAAAAATTTGACAACAGTGAGAAGATCGTGAAAAATTGTGAAGGAGGGAGAAAAGACACATCCAAAATAAGAAAACAATAAATAAATAAATAAAAGGAGGGAGGGGTACAACACGAGGACTTCCCAGGGGGTCACCCATCCTAGTACTAACTCGCCCAAGAACGCTTAACTGTGGAGTTCTGATGGGATCGGTGCGTTAGTGCTGGTATGATCGTAACCATCATGTTTAGCAATCGCAGTTTACAGAACCCTTCCCCCAACGCCCTAACAAAAACAATTCCTGCACTTCGCTTCACATGTCGGATCCTTAAATCGCTATTTTTCTTCGGAAATTTTACAACGACCACATGTCACTTCGAACTCCCTGCCGAAAGGCGCACTACGCGCAAAGTCTCATTCTTAGACTAGCGACTACAATAAGCAAAATGTAACAAGTCCACCCACGCATTTCTGAAGGTCGCAAAATGGGAAAAATTTGACAATGGTGGGAAGATCGAGAAAAATCATGAAGGAGGGAGAAAAGACACAGCCGAAAAAAAGAAAACAAAAAATAAATAAATAAAAGGAGGGAGGGGTACAACACGAGGACTTCCCAGGGGGTCTCCCATCCTAGTACTACTCTCGCCTAAGCACGCTTAACTTCGGAGTTCTAATCGGATCCGGTGCGTTAGTGCTAGTATGATCGTACCCATCATGGTCAGCAATCGCAGCCTACACAACCCTTCCCCCCAACGCCCTAACAAAAACAATTCCCGCACTTCAATTCACGTGTGGGATACATAAATCGCTAGCTTTCTTCGAAAATTTTAGAACGACCACTTGTCGCTTCGAACTCTCTGCCGAAAGGCGCACTACGCACAAAGTCTCATTTTTATACTAGCGACTACAATAAGTAAAATGTAACAAGTCCGCCCACACATTTCTGAAAGCCGCAAATGTGAAAATTTTGACCACGGTGGGAAGATTGTGAAAAATTATGAAGGTGGGAGAAAAGACACAGCCAAAAAAAGAAAACAAAAAATAAATAAATAAAAGGAGGGAGGGGTACAACACGAGGACTTCCCAGGGGGTCACCCGTCCTAGTACTACTCTCGCCCAAGCACGCTTAGCTTCGGAGTTCTGATGGGATCTGGTGCGTTAGTGCTGGTATGATCGTACCCATCATGTTCATCAATCGCAGCCTACACAACCCTTCCCCCCAACGCCCTAACAAAAACAATTCCTGCACTTCACTTCACATGTGGGATACATAAATCGCTAGTTTTCTTCGAAAATTTTACGACGACCACATGTCGCTTCGAACTCCCTGCCGAAAGGCGCACTACGCGCAAAGTCTCATTTTTATACTAGCGACTACAAGAAGCAAAATGTAACAAGTCCGCCCACGCATTTCTGAAAGCCATAAAATGTGAAAATTTTGACAACGGTGGGAACGTCGTGAAAAATTATGAAGGAGGGAGAAAAGACACAGCCAAAAAAAAGAAAACAAAAAATAAATAAATAAAAGGAGGGAGGGGTACAACACGAGGACTTCCCAGGGGGTCACCCGTCCTAGTACTACTCTCGCCCAAGCACGCTTAGCTTCAGAGTTCAGATGGGATCCGGTGCGTTAGTGCTGGTATGATCGTACCCATCATGTTCATCAATCGCAGCCTACACAACCCTTCCCCCCAACGCCCTAACAAAAACAATTCCTGCACTTCACTTCACATGTGGGATACATAAATTGCTAGTTTTCTTCGAAAATTTTACGACGACCACATGTCGCTTCGAACTCCCTGCCGAAAGGCGCACTACGCGCAAAGTCTCATTTTTATACTAGCGACTACAAAAAGCAAAATGTAACAAGTCCGCCCACGCATTTCTGAAAGCCATAAAATGTGAAAATTTTGACAACGGTGGGAAGGTCGTGAAAAATTATGAAGGAGGGAGAAAAGACACAGCCAAAAAAAAGAAAACAAAAAATAAATAAATAAAAGGAGGGAGGGGTACAACACGAGGACTTCCCAGGGGGTCACCCGTCCTAGTACTACTCTCGCCCAAGCACGCTTAGCTTCGGAGTTCTGATGGGATCCGGTGCGTTAGTGCTGGTATGATCGTACCCATCATGTTCATCAATCGCAGCCTACACAACCCTTCCCCCCAACGCCCTAACAAAAACAATTCCCGCACTTCACTTCACATGTGGGATACATAAATCGCTAGTTTTCTTCGAAAATTTTACGACGACCACATGTCGCTTCGAACTCCCTGCCGAAAGGCGCACTACGCGCAAAGTCTCATTTTTATACTAGCGACTACAAGAAGCAAAATGTAACAAGTCCGCCCACGCATTTCTGAAAGCCATAAAATGTGAAAATTTTGACAACGGTGGGAAGGTCGTGAAAAATTATGAAGGAGGGAGAAAAGACACAGCCAAAAAAAGAAAACAAAAAATAAATAAATAAAATGAGGTCGGGGTACAACACGAGGACTTCCCAGGGGGTCACCCATCCTAGTACTACTCTCGCCCAAGCATGCTTAGCTTCAGAGTTCTGATGGGATCCGGTGCGTTAGTGCTGGTATGATCGTACCCATCATGTTCATCAATCGCAGCCTACACAACCCTTCCCCCCAACGCCCTGAAAAAAACAATTCCCGCACTTCACTTTACATGTGGGATACATAAATCGCTAGTTTTCTTCGAAAATTTTACGACGACCACATGTCGCTTCGAACTCCCTGCCGAACGGCGCACCACGCGCAAAGTCTCATTTTTATACTAGCGACTACAATAAGTAAAATGTAACAAGTCCACCCACGCATTTCTGAATGCCATAAAATGTGAAAATTTTGACAACGGTTGGAAGGTCGTGAAAAATTATGAAGGAGGGAGAAAAGACACAGCCAAAAAAAAGAAAACAAAAAATAAATAAATAAAAGGAAGGAGGGGTACAACACGAGGCTTCCCAGGGGGTCACCCGTCCTAGTACTACTCTCGCCCAAGCACGCTTAGCTTCGGAGTTCTGATGGGATCCGGTGCGTTAGTGCTGGTATGATCGTACCCATCATGTTCATCAATCGCAGCCTACACAACCCTTCCTCCCAACGCCCTAACAAAAACAATTCCCGCACTTCACTTCACATGTGGGATACATAAATCGCTAGTTTTCTTCGAAAATTTTACGACGACCACATGTCGCTTCGAACTCCCTGCCGAAAGGCGCACTACGCGCAAAGTCTCATTTTTATACTAGCGACTACAATAAGCAAAATGTAACAAGTCCGCCCACGCATTTCTGAAAGCCATAAAATGTGGAAATTTTGACAACGGTGGGAAGGTCGTGAAAAATTATGAAGGAGGGAGAAAAGACACAGCCAAAAAAAAGAAAACAAAAAATAAATAAATAAAAGGAGGGAGGGGTACAACACGAGGACTTCCCAGGGGGTCACCCGTCCTAGTACTACTCTTGCCCAAGCACGCTTAGCTTCGGAGTTCTGATGGGATCCGGTGCGTTAGTGCTGGTATGATCGTACCCATCATGTTCATCAATCGCAGCCTACACAACCCTTCCCCCCAACGCCCTAACAAAAACAATTCCCGCACTTCACTTCACATGTGGGATACATAAATCGCTAGTTTTCTTCGAAAATTTTACGACGACCACATGTCGCTTCGAACTCCCTGCCGAAAGGCGCACTACGCGCAAAGTCTCATTTTTATACTAGCGACTACAATAAGCAAAATGTAACAAGTCCGCCCACGCATTTCTGAAAGCCATAAAATGTGAAAAATTTGACAACGGTGGGAAGATCGTGAAAAATTATGAAGGAGGGAGAAAAGACACATCCAAAATAAGAAAACAATAAATAAATAAATAAAAGGAGGGAGGGGTACAACACGAGGACATCCCAGGGGGTCACCCATCCTAGTACTAACCCGCCCAAGAACGCTTAACTGTGGAGTTCTGATGGGATCGGTGCGTTAGTGCTGGTATGATCGTAACCATCATGTTTAGCAATCACAGTTTACAGAACCCTTCCCCCAACGACCTAACAAAAACAATTCCTGCACTTCACTTCACATGTGGGATCCATAAATCGCTATTTTTCTTCGGAAATTTTACAACGAGCACATGTCGCTTCGAACTCCCTGCCGAAAGGCGCACTACGCGCAAAGTCTCATTCTTAGACTAGCGACTACAATAAGCAAAATGTAACAAGTCCACCCACGCATTTCTGAAGGTCGCAAAATGGGAAAAATTTGACAACGGTGGGAAGATCGAGAAAAATCATGAAGGAGGGAGAAAAGACACAGCCGAAAAAAAGAAAACAAAAAATAAATAAATAAAAGGAGGGAGGGGTACAACACGAGGACTTCCCAGGGGGTCACCCATCCTAGTACTACTCTCTCCTAAGCACGCTTAACTTCGGAGTTCTAATCGGATCCGGTGCGTTAGTGCTAGTATGATCGTACCCATTATGGTCAGCAATCGCAGCCTACACAACCCTTCCCCCCAACGCCCTAACAAAAACAATTCCCGCACTTCACTTCACGTGTGGGATACATAAATCGCTAGTTTTCTTCGAAAATTTTAGAACGACCACTTGTCGCTTCGAACTCTCTGCCGAAAGGCGCACTACACACAAAGTCTCATTTTTATACTAGCGACTACAATAAGTAAAATGTAACAAGTCCGCCCACACATTTCTGAAAGTCGCAAATGTGAAAAATTTTACCACGGTGGGAAGATTGTGAAAAATTATGAAGGTGGGAGAAAAGACACAGCCAAAAAAAGAAAACAAAAAAATAAATAAATAAAATGAGGTAGGGGTACAACACGAGGACTTCCCAGGGGGTCACCCATCCTAGTACTACTCTCGCCCAAGCATGCTTAGCTTCAGAGTTCTGATGGGATCCGGTGCGTTAGTGCTGGTATGATCGTACCCATCATGTTCATCAATCGCAGCCTACACAACCCTTCCCCCCAACGCCCTGAAAAAAACAATTACCGCACTTCACTTTACATGTGGGATACATAAATCGCTAGTTTTCTTCGAAAATTTTACGACGACCACATGTCGCTTCGAACTCCCTGCCGAATGGCGCACCACGCGCAAAGTCTCATTTTTATACTAGCGACTACAATAAGTAAAATGTAACAAGTCCGCCCATGCATTTCTGAAAGCCATAAAATGTGAAAATTTTGACAACGGTTGGAAGGTCGTGAAAAATTATGAAGGAAGGAGAAAAGACACAGCCAAAAAAAAGAAAACAAAAAATAAATAAATAAAAGGAAGGAGGGGTACAACACGAGGCTTCCCAGGGGGACACCCGTCCAAGTACTACTCTCGCCCAAGCACGCTTAGCTTCGGAGTTCTGATGGGATCCGGTGCGTTAGTGCTGGTATGATCGTACCCATCATGTTCATCAATCGCAGCCTACACAACCCTTCCCCCCAACGCCCTAACAAAAACAATTCCCGCACTTCACTTCACATGTGGGATACATAAATCGCTAGTTTTCTTCGAAAATTTTACGACGACCACATGTCGCTTCGAACTCCCTGCCGAAAGGCGCACGACGCGCAAAGTCTCATTTTTATACTAGCGACTACAATAAGCAAAATGTAACAAGTCCGCCCACGCATTTCTGAAAGCCATAAAATGTGAAAATTTTGACAACGGTGGGAAGGTCGTGAAAAATTATGAAGGAGGGAGAAAAGACTCAGCCAAAAAAAAGAAAACAAAAAATAAATAAATGAAATGAGGGAGGGGTACAACACGAGGACTTCCCAGGGGGTCACCCGTCCTAGTACTACTCTTGCCCAAGCACGCTTAGCTTCGGAGTTCTGATGGGATCCGGTGCGTTAGTGCTGGTATGATCGTACCCATCATGTTCATCAATCGCAGCCTACACAACCCTTCCCCCCAACGCCCTAACAAAAACAATTCCCGCACTTCACTTCACATGTGGGATACATAAATCGCTAGTTTTCTTCGAAAATTTTACGACGACCACATGTCGCTTCGAACTCCCTGCCGAAAGGCGCACTACGCGCAAAGTCTCATTTTTATACTAGCGACTACAAGAAGCAAAATGTAACAAGTCCGCCCACGCATTACTGAAAGCCATAAAATGTGAAAATTTTGACAACGGTTGGAAGGTCGTGAAAAATTATGAAGGAGGGAGAAAAGACACAGCCAAAAAAAAGAAAACAAAAAATAAATAAATAAAAGGAGGGAGGGGTACAACACGAGGACTTCCCAGGGGGTCACCCGTCCTAGTACTACTCTCGCCCAAGCACGCTTAGCTTCGGAGTTCTGATGGGATCCGGTGCGTTAGTGCTGGTATGATCGTACCCATCATGTTCATCAATCGCAGCCTACACAACCCTTCCCCCCAACGCCCTAACAAAAACAATTCCCGCACTTCACTTCACATGTGGGATACATAAATCGCTAGTTTTCTTCAAAAATTTTACGACGACCACATGTCGCTTCGAACTCCCTGCCGAAAGGCGCACTACGCGCAAAGTCTCATTTTTATACTAGCGACTACAATAAGCAAAATGTAACAAGTCCGCCCACGCATTTCTGAAAGCCATAAAATGTGAAAAATTTGACAACGGTGGGAAGATCGTGAAAAATTATGAAGGAGGGAGAAAAGACACATCCAAAATAAGAAAACAATAAATAAATAAATAAAAGGAGGGAGGGGTACAACACGAGGACATCCCAGGGGGTCACTCATCCTAGTACTAACCCGCCCAAGAACGCTTAACTGTGGAGTTCTGATGGGATCGGTGCGTTAGTGCTGGTATGATCGTAACCATCATGTTTAGCAATCACAGTTTACAGAACCCTTCCCCCAACGCCCTAACAAAAACAATTCCTGCACTTCACTTCACATGTGGGATCCATAAATCGCTATTTTTCTTTGGAAATTTTACAACGAGCACATGTCGCTTCGAACTCCCTGCCGAAAGGCGCACTACACGCAAAGTCTCATTCTTAGACTAGCGACTACAATAAGCAAAATGTAACAAGTCCACCCACGCATTTCTGAAGGTCGCAAAATGGGAAAAATTTGACAACGGTGGGAAGATCGAGAAAAATCATGAAGGAGGGAGAAAAGACACAGCCGAAAAAAAGAAAACAAAAAATAAATAAATAAAAGGAGGGAGGGGTACAACACGAGGACTTCCCAGGGGGTCACCCATCCTAGTACTACTCTCTCCTAAGCACGCTTAACTTCGGAGTTCTAATCGGATCCGGTGCGTTACTGCCAGTATGATCGTACCCATTATGGTCAGCAATCGCAGCCTACACAACCCTTCCCCCCAACGCCCTAACAAAAACAATTCCCGCACTTCACTTCACGTGTGGGATGCATAAATCGCTAGTTTTCTTCGAAAATTTTAGAACGACCACTTGTCGCTTCGAACTCTCTGCCGAAAGGCGCACTACGCACAAAGTCTCATTTTTATACTAGCGACTAGAATAAGTAAAATGTAACAAGTCCGCCCACACATTTCTGAAAGCCGCAAATGTGAAAAATTTGACCACGGTGGGAAGATTGTGAAAAATTATGAAGGTGGGAGAAAAGACACAGCCAAAAAAAGAAAACAAAAAATAAATAAATAAAAGGAGGTCGGGGTACAACACGAGGACTTCCCAGGGGGTCACCCATCCTAGTACTACTCTCGCCCAAGCATGCTTAGCTTCAGAGTTCTGATGGGATCCGGTGCGTTAGTGCTGGTATGATCGTACCCATCATGTTCATCAATCGCAGCCTACACAACCCTTCCCCCCAACGCCCTAAAAAAAACAATTCCCGCACTTCACTTTACATGTGGGATACATAAATCGCTAGTTTTCTTCAAAAATTTTACGACGACCACATGTCGCTTCGAACTCCCTGCCGAACGGCGCACCACGCGCAAAGTCTCATTTTTATACTAGCGACTACAATAAGTAAAATGTAACAAGTCCGCCCACGCATTTCTGAAAGCCATAAAATGTGAAAATTTTGACAACGGTTGGAAGGTCGTGAAAAATTATGAAGGAGGGAGAAAAGACACAGCCAAAAAAAAGAAAACAAAAAATAAATAAATAAAAGGAAGGAGGGGTACAACACGAGGACTTCCCAGGGGGTCACCCGTCCTAGTACTACTCTCGCCCAAGCACGCTTAGCTTCGGAGTTCTGATGGGATCCGGTGCGTTAGTGCTGGTATGATCGTACCCATCATGTTCATCAATCGCAGCCTACACAACCCTTCCCCCCAACGCCCTAACAAAAACAATTCCCGCACTTCACTTCACATGTGGGATACATAAATTGCTAGTTTTCTTCGAAAATTTTACGACGACCACATGTCGCTTCGAACTCTCTGCCGAAAGGCGTACTACGCGTAAAGTCTCATTTTTATACTAGCGACTATAATAAGCAAAATGTAACAAGTCCGCCCACGCATTTCTGAAAGCCATAAAATGTGAAAATTTTGACAACGGTGGGAAGGTCGTGAAAAATTATGAAGGAGGGAGAAAAAACACAGCCAAAAAAAAGAAAACAAAAAATAAATAAATAAAAGGAGGGAGGGGTACAACACGAGGACTTCCCAGGGGGTCACCCGTCCTAGTACTAACCCGCCCAAGAACGCTTAACTGTGGAGTTCTGATGGGATCGGTGCGTTAGTGCTGGTATGATCGTAACCATCATGTTTAGCAATCACAGTTTACAGAACCCTTCCCCCAACGCCCTAACAAAAACAATTCCTGCACTTCACTTCACATGTGGGATCCATAAATCGCTATTTTTCTTCGGAAATTTTACAACGACCACATGTCGCTTCGAACTCCCTGCCGAAAGTCGCACTACGCACAAAGTCTCATTCTTAGACTAGCGACTACAATAAGCAAAATGTAACAAGTCCACCCACGCATTTCTGAAGGTCGCAAAATGGGAAAAATTTGACAACGGTGGGAAGATCGAGAAAAATCATGAAGGAGGGAGAAAAGACACAGCCGAAAAAAAGAAAACCAAAAATAAATAAATAAAAGGAGGGAGGGGTACAACACGAGGACATCCCAGGGGGTTACCCATCCTAGTACTACTCTCGCCCAATCACGCTTAGCTTCGAAGTTCTGATGGGATCCGGTGCGTTAGTGCTGGTATGATCGTACCCATCATGTTCATCAATCGCAGCCTACACAACCCTTCCCCCCAACGCCCTAACAACAACAATTCCCGCACTTCACTTCACATGTGGGATACATAAATTGCTAGTTTTCTTCGAAAATTTTACGACGACCACATGTCGCTTCGAACTCCCTGCCGAAAGGCGTACTACGCGCAAAGTCTCATTTTTATACTAGCGACTACAATAAGCAAAATGTAACAAGTCCGCCCACGCATTTCTGAAAGCCATAAAATGTGAAAATTTTGACAACGGTGGGAAGGTCGTGAAAAATTATGAAGGAGGGAGAAAAAACACAGCCAAAAAAAAGAAAACAAAAAATAAATAAATAAAAGGAGGGAGGGGTACAACACGAGGACTTCCCAGGGGGTCACCCGTCCTAGTACTACTCTCGCCCAAGCACGCTTAGCTTCGGAGTTCTGATGGGATCCGGTGCGTTAGTGCTGGTATGATCGTACCCATCATGTTCATCAATCGCAGCCTACACAACCCTTCCCCCCAACGCCCTAACAAAAACAATTCCCGCACTTCACTTCACATGTGGGATACATAAATTGCTAGTTTTCTTCGAAAATTTTACGACGACCACATGTCGCTTCGAACTCTCTGCCGAAAGGCGTACTACGCGTAATGTCTCATTTTTATACTAGCGACTACAATAAGCAAAATGTAACAAGTCCGCCCACGCATTTCTGAAAGCCATAAAATGTGAAAATTTTGACAACGGTGGGAAGGTCGTGAAAAATTATGAAGGAGGGAGAAAAAACACAGCCAAAAAAAAGAAAACAAAAAATAAATAAATAAAAGGAGGGAGGGGTACAACACGAGGACTTCCCAGGGGGTCACCCGTCCTAGTACTAACCCGCCCAAGAACGCTTAACTGTGGAGTTCTGATGGGATCGGTGCGTTAGTGCTGGTATGATCGTAACCATCATGTTTAGCAATCACAGTTTACAGAACCCTTCCCCCAACGCCCTAACAAAAACAATTCCTGCACTTCACTTCACATGTGGGATCCATAAATCGCTATTTTTCTTCGGAAATTTTACAACGACCACATGTCGCTTCGAACTCCCTGCCGAAAGTCGCACTACGCACAAAGTCTCATTCTTAGACTAGCGACTACAATAAGCAAAATGTAACAAGTCCACCCACGCATTTCTGAAGGTCGCAAAATGGGAAAAATTTGACAACGGTGGGAAGATCGAGAAAAATCATGAAGGAGGGAGAAAAGACACAGCCGAAAAAAAGAAAACCAAAAATAAATAAATAAAAGGAGGGAGGGGTACAACACGAGGACATCCCAGGGGGTTACCCATCCTAGTACTACTCTCGCCCAATCACGCTTAGCTTCGAAGTTCTGATGGGATCCGGTGCGTTAGTGCTGGTATGATCGTACCCATCATGTTCATCAATCGCAGCCTACACAACCCTTCCCCCCAACGCCCTAACAACAACAATTCCCGCACTTCACTTCACATGTGGGATACATAAATCGCTAGTTTTCTTCGAAAATTTTACAACGACCACATGTCGCTTCGAACTCTCTGCCGAAAGGCGCACTACGCGCAAAGTCTCATTTTTATACTAGCGACTACAATAAGCAAAATGTAACAAGTCCGCCCACGCATTTCTGAAAGCCATAAAATGTGAAAATTTGACAACGGTGGGAAGATCGTGAAAAATTATGAAGGAGGGAGAAAAGACACAGCCGAAAAAAATAAAACAAAAAATAAATAAATAAAAGGAGGGAGGGGTACAACAAGAGGACTTCCCAGGGGGTCACCCATCCTAGTACTACTCTCGGCCACTCACGCTTCGCTTCGGAGTTCTGATGGGATCCGGTACGTTAGTGCTGGTATGATCGTACCCATCATGTTCATCAATCGCAGCCTACACAACCCTTCCCCCCAACGCCCTAACAAAAACAATTCCCGCACTTCACTTCACATGTGGGATACATAAATCGCTAGTTTTCTTCAAAAATTTTACAACGACCACATGTCGCTTCGAACTCTCTGCCGAAAGGCGCACTACGCGCAAAGTCTCATTTTTATACTAGCGACTACAATAAGCAAAATGTAACAAGTCCGTCCACGCATTTCTGAAAACCATAAAATGTGAAAAATTTGACAATGGTGGGATGATCGTGAAAAATTATGAAGGGGGGAGAAAAGACACAGCCAAAAAAAGAAAACAAAAAATAAATAAATAAAAGGAGGGAGGGGTACAACACGAGGACTTCCCAGGGGGTCACCCATCCTAGTACTAACCCGCCCAAGAACGCTTAACTGTGGAGTTCTGATGGCATCGGTGCGTTAGTGCTGGTATGATCGTAACCATCATGTTTAGCAATCACAGTTTACATAACCCTTCCCCCAACGCCCTAACAAAAACAATTCCTGCACTTCACTTCACATGTGGGATCCATAAATCGCTATTTTTCTTCGGAAATTTTACAACGACCACATGTCGCTTCGAACTCCCTGCCGAAAGGCGCACTACGCGCATAGTCTCATTCTTGGACTAGCGACTACAATAAGCAAAATGTAACAAGTCCACCCACGCATTTCTGAAGGTCGCAAAATGGGAAAAATTTGACAACGGTGGGAAGATCGAGAAAAATCATGAAGGAGGGAGAAAAGACACAGCCGAAAAAAAGAAAACCAAAAATAAATAAATAAAAGGAGGGAGGGGTACAACACGAGGACATCCCAGGGGGTTACCCATCCTAGTACTACTCTCGCCCAATCACGCTTAGCTTCGAAGTTCTGATGGGATCCGGTGCGTTAGTGCTGGTATGATCGTACCCATCATGTTCATCAATCGCAGCCTACACAACCCTTCCCCCCAACACCCTAACAAAAACAATTCCCGCACTTCACTTCACATGTGGGATACATAAATCGCTAGTTTTCTTTGAAAATTTTACAACGACCACATGTCGCTTCGAACTCTCTGCCAAAAGGCGTACTACGCGCAAAGTCTCATTTTTATACTAGCGACTACAATAAGCAAAATGTAACAAGTCCGCCCATGCATTTCTGAAAGCCATAAAATGTGAAAATTTGACAACGGTGGGAAGATCGTGAAAAATTAAGAAGGAGGGAGAAAAGACACAGCCGAAAAAAAGAAAACAAAAAATAAATAAATAAAAGGAGGGAGGGGTACAACACGAGGACTTCCCAGGGGGTCACCCATCCTAGTACTACTCTCGGCCACTCACGCTTCGCTTCGGAGTTCTGATGGGATCCGGTACGTTAGTGCTGGTATGATCGTACCCATCATGTTCATCAATCGCAGCCTACACAACCCTTCCCCCCAACGCCCTAACAAAAACAATTCCCGCACTTCACTTCACATGTGGGATACATAAATCGCTAGTTTTCTTCAAAAATTTTACAACGACCACATGTCGCTTCGAACTCTCGGCCGAAAGGCGCACTACGCGCAAAGTCTCATTTTTATACTAGCGACTACAATAAGCAAAATGTAACAAGTCCGCCCACGCATTTCTGAAAGCCATAAAATGTGAAAATTTGACAACGGTGGGAAGATCGAGAAAAATCATGAAGGAGGGAGAAAAGACACAGCCGAAAAAAAGAAAACCAAAAATAAATAAATAAAAGGAGGGAGGGGTACAACACGAGGACATCCCAGGGGGTTACCCATCCTAGTACTACTCTCGCCCAATCACGCTTAGCTTCGAAGTTCTGATGGAATCCGGTGCGTTGGTGCTGGTATGATCGTACCCATCATGTTCATCAATCGCAGCCTACACAACCCTTCCCCCCAACGCCCTAACAAAAACAATTCCCGCACTTCACTTCACATGTGGGATACATAAATCGTTAGTTTTCTTTGAAAATTTTACAACGACCACATGTCGCTTCGAACTCTCTGCCGAAAGGCGCACTACGCGCAAAGTCTCATTTTTACACTAGCGACTACAATAAGCAAAATGTAACAAGTCCGCCCACGCATTTCTGAAAGCCATAAAATGGGAAAATTTGACAACGGTGGGAAGATCGTGAAAAATTATGAAGGAGGGAGAAAAGACACAGTCGAAAAAAAGAAAACAAAAAATAAATAAATAAAAGGAGGGAGGGGTACAACACGAGGACTTCCCAGGGGGTCACCCATCCTAGTACTACTCTCGGCCACTCACGCTTCGCTTCGGAGTTCTGATGGGATCCGGTACGTTAGTGCTGGTATGATCGTACCCATCATGTTCATCAATCGCAGCCTACACAACCCTTTCCCCCAACGCCCTAACAAAAACAATTCCCGCACTTCACTTCACATGTGGGATACATAAATCGCTAGTTTTCTTCAAAAATTTAACAACGACCACATGTCGCTTCGAACTCTCTGCCGAAAGGCGCACTACGCGTAAAGTCTCATTTTTATACTAGCGACTACAATAAGCAAAATGTAACAAGTCCGTCCACGCATTTCTAAAAGCCATAAAATGTGAAAAATTTGACAATGGTGGGATGATCGTGAAAAATTATGAAGGGGGGAGAAAAGACACAGCCAAAAAAAGAAAACAAAAAATAAATAAATAAAAGGAGGGAGGGGTACAACACGAGGACTTCCCAGGGGGTCACCCATCCTAGTACTAACCCGCCCAAGAACGCTTAACTGTGGAGTTCTGATGGGATCGGTGCGTTAGTGCTGGTATGATCGTAACCATCATGTTTAGCAATCACAGTTTACAGAACCCTTCCCCCAACGCCCTAACAAAAACAATTCCTGCACTTCACTTCACGTGTGGGATCCATAAATCGCTATTTTTCTTCGGAAATTTTACAACGACCACATGTCGCTTCGAACTCCCTGCCGAAAGGCGCACTACGCGCAAAGTCTCATTCTTGGACTAGCGACTACAATAAGCAAAATGTAACAAGTCCACCCACGTATTTCTGAAGGTCGCAAAATGGGAAAAATTTGACAACGGTGGGAAGATCGAGAAAAATCATGAAGGAGGGAGAAAAGACACAGCCGAAAAAAAGAAAACCAAAAATAAATAAATAAAAGGAGGGAGGGGTACAACACGAGGACATCCCAGGGGGTTACCCATCCTAGTACTACTCTCGCCCAATCACGCTTAGCTTCGAAGTTCTGATGGGATCCGGTGCGTTAGTGCTGGTATGATCGTACCCATCATGTTCATCAATCGCAGCCTACACAACCCTTCCCCCCAACGCCCTAACAAAAACAATTCCCGCACTTCACTTCACATGTGGGATACATAAATCGCTAGTTTTCTTCGAAAATTTTACAACGACCACATGTCGCTTCGAACTCTCTGGCGAAAGGCGCACTACGCGCAAAGTCTCATTTTTATACTAGCGACTACAATAAGCAAAATGTAACAAGTCCGCCCACGCATTTCTGAAAGCCATAAAATGTGAAAATTTGACAACGGTGGGAAGATCGTGAAAAATTATGAAGGAGGGAGAAAAGACACAGCCGAAAAAAAAGAAAACAAAAAATAAATAAATAAAAGGAGGGAGGGGTACAACACGAGGACTTCCCAGGGGGTCACCCATCCTAGTACTACTCTCGGCCACTCACGCTTCGCTTCGGAGTTCTGATGGGATCCGGTACGTTAGTGCTGGTATGATCGTACCCATCATGTTCATCAATCGCAGCCTACACAACCCTTCCCCCCAACGCCCTAACAAAAACAATTCCCGCACTTCACTTCACATGTGGGATACATAAATCGCTAGTTTTCTTCAAAAATTTTACAACGACCACATGTCGCTTCGAACTCTCTGCCGAAAGGCGCAATACGCGCAAATTCTCATTTTTATACTAGCGACTACAATAAGCAAAATGTAACAAGTCCGCCCACGCATTTCTGAAAGCCATAAAATGTGAAAAATTTGACAATGGTGGGATGATCGTGAAAAATTATGAAGGGGGGAGAAAAGACACAGCCAAAAAAAGAAAACAAAAAATAAATAAATAAAAGGAGGGAGGGGTACAACACGAGGACTTCCCAGGGGGCCACCCATCCTAGTACTACTCTCGGCCACTCACGCTTCGCTTCGGAGTTCTGATGGGATCCGGTACGTTAGTGCTGGTATGATCGTACCCATCATGTTCATCAATCGCAGCCTACACAACCCTTCCCCCCAACGCCCTAACAAAAACAATTCTCGCACTTCACTTCACATGTGGGATACATAAATCGCTAGTTTTCTTCAAAAATTTTACAACGACCACATGTCGCTTCGAACTCTCTGCCGAAAGGCGCAATACGCGCAAATTCTCATTTTTATACTAGCGACTACAATAAGCAAAATGTAACAAGTCCGCCCACGCATTTCTGAAAGCCATAAAATGTGAAAAATTTGACAATGGTGGGATGATCGTGAAAAATTATGAAGGGGGGAGAAAAGACACAGCCAAAAAAAGAAAACAAAAAATATACAAATAAAAGGAGGGAGGGGTACAACACGAGGACTTCCCATGGGGCCACCCATCCTAGTACTACTCTCGGCCACTCACGCTTCGCTTCGGAGTTCTGATGGGATCCGGTACATTAGTGCTGGTATGATCGTACCCATCATGTTCATCAATCGCAGCCTACACAACCCTTCCCACCAACGCCCTAACAAAAACAATTCCCGCACTTCACTTCACATGTGGGATACATAAATCGCTAGTTTTCTTCAAAAATTTTACAACGACCACATGTCGCTTCGAACTCTCTGCCGAAAGGCGCAATACGCGCAAAGTCTCATTTTTATACTAGCGACTACAATAAGCAAAATGTAACAAGTCCGCCCACGCATTTCTGAAAGCCATAAAATGTGAAAAATTTGACAATGGTGGGATGATCGTGAAAAATTATGAAGGGGGGAGAAAAGACACAGCCAAAAAAAGAAAACAAAAAATAAATAAATAAAAGGAGGGAGGGGTACAACACGAGGACTTCCCAGGGGGCCACCCATCCTAGTACTACCTTGCCCAAGAACGCTTAACTGTGAAGTTCTGATGGGATCGGTGCGTTAGTGCTGGTATGATCGTAACGATCATGTTTAGCAATCGCAGTTTACAGAACCCTTCCCCCAACGCCCTAACAAAAACAATTCCTGCACTTCACTTCACATGTGGGATCCATAAATCGCTATTTTTCTTCGGAAATTTTACAACGACCACATGTCGCTTCGAACTCCCTGCTGAAAGGCGCATTACGCGCAAAGTCTCATTCTTGGACTAGCGACTACAATAAGCAAAATGTAGCAAGTCCACCCACGCATTTCTGAAGGTCGCAAAATGGGAAAAATTTGACAACGGTGGGAAGATCGAGAAAAATCATGAAGGAGGGAGAAAAGACACAGCCGAAAAAAAGAAAACCAAAAATAAATAAATAAAAGGAGGGAGGGGTACAACACGAGGACATCCCAGGGGGTTACCCATCCTAGTACTACTCTCGCCCAATCACGCTTAGCTTCGAAGTTCTGATGGGATCCGGTGCGTTAGTGCTGGTATGATCATACCCATCATGTTCATCAATCGCAGCCTACACAACCCTTCCCCCCAACGCCCTAACAAAAACAATTCCCGCACTCACATGTGGGATACATAAATCGCTAGTTTTCTTCGAAAATTTTACAACGACCACATGTCGCTTCGAACTCTCTGCCGAAAGGCGCACTACGCGCAAAGTCTCATTTTTATACTAGCGACTACAATAAGCAAAATGTAACAAGTCCGCCCACGCATTTCTGAAAGCCATAAAATGTGAAAATTTGACAACGGTGGGAAGATCGAGAAAAATCATGAAGGAGGGAGAAAAGACACAGCCGAAAAAAAGAAAACCAAAAATAAATAAATAAAAGGAGGGAGGGGTACAACACGAGGACATCCCAGGGGGTTACCCATCCTAGTACTACTCTCTCCCAATCACGCTTAGCTTCGAAGTTCTGATGGGATCCGGTGCGTTAGTGCTGGTATGATCGTACCCATCATGTTCATCAATCGCAGCCTACACAACCCTTCCCCCCAACGCCCTACTAAAAACAATTCCCGCACTTCACTTCACATGTGGGATACATAAATCGCTAGTTTTCTTCGAAAATTTTACAACGACCACATGTCGCTTCGAACTCTCTGGCGAAAGGCGCACTACGCGCAAAGTCTCATTTTTATACTAGCGACTACAATAAGCAAAATGTAACAAGTCCGCCCACGCATTTCTGAAAGCCATAAAATGTGAAAATTTGACAACGGTGGGAAGATCGAGAAAAATCATGAAGGAGGGAGAAAAGACACAGCCGAAAAAAAGAAAACCAAAAATAAATAAATAAAAGTAGGAAGGGGTACAACACGAGGACATCCCAGGGGGTTACCCATCCTAGTACTACTCTCGCCCAATCACGCTTAGCTTCGAAGTTCTGATGGGATCCGGTGCGTTAGTGCTGGTATGATCGTACCCATCATGTTCATCAATCGCAGCCTACACAACCCTTCCCCCCAACGCCCTAACAAAAACAATTCCCGCACTTCACTTCACATGTGGGATACATAAATCGCTAGTTTTCTTCGAAAATTTTACAACGACCACATGTCGCTTCGAACTCTCTGGCGAAAGGCGCACTACGCGCAAAGTCTCATTCTTATACTAGCGACTACAATAAGCAAAATGTAACAAGTCCGCCCACGCATTTCTGAAAGCCATAAAATGTGAAAATTTGACAACGGTGGGAAGATCGTGAAAAATTATGAAGGGGGGAGAAAAGACACAGCCAAAAAAAGAAAACAAAAAATAAATAAATAAAAGGAGGGAGGGGTACAACACGAGGACTTCCCAGGGGGTCACCCATCCTAGTACTAACCCGCCCAAGAACGCTTAACTGTGGAGTTCTGATGGGATCGGTGCGTTAGTGCTGGTATGATCGTAACCATCATGTTTAGCAATCACAGTTTACAGAACCCTTCCCCCAACGCCCTAACAAAAACAATTCCTGCACTTCACTTCACATGTGGGATCCATAAATCGCTATTTTTCTTCAGAAATTTTACAACGACCATATGTCGCTTCGAACTCCCTGCCGAAAGGCGCACTACGCGTAAAGTCTCATTCTTGGACTAGCGACTACAATAAGCAAAATGTAACAAGTCCACCCACGTATTTCTGAAGGTCGCAAAATGGGAAAAATTTGACAACGGTGGGAAGATCGAGAAAAATCATGAAGGAGGGAGAAAAGACACAGCCGAAAAAAAGAAAACAAAAAATAAATAAATAAAAGGAGGGAGGGGTACAACACGAGGACTTCCCAGGGGGTCACCCATCCTAGTACTACTCTCGGCCACTCACGCTTCGCTTCGGAGTTCTGATGGGATTCGGTACGTTAGTGCTGGTATGATCGTACCCATCATGTTCATCAATCGCAGCCTACACAACCCTTCCCCCCAACGCCCTAACAAAAACAATTCCCGCACTTCACTTCACATGTGGGATACATAAATCGCTAGTTTTCTTCAAAAATTTTACAACGACCACATGTCGCTTCGAATCCTCTGCCGAAAGGCGCACTACGCGCAAAGTCTCATTTTTATACTAGCGACTACAATAAGCAAAATGTAACAAGTCCGCCCACGCATTTCTGAAAGCCATAAAATGTGAAAAATTTGACAATGGTGGGATGATCGTGAAAAATTATGAAGGGGGGAGAAAAGACACAGCCAAAAAAAGAAAACAAAAAATAAATAAATAAAAGGAGGGAGGGGTACAACACGAGGACTTCCCAGGGGGCCACCCATCCTAGTACTACCTTTCCCAAGAACGCTTAACTGTGGAGTTCTGATGGGATCGGTGCGTTAGTGCTGGTATGATCGTAACCATCATGTTTAGCAATCGCAGTTTACAGAACCCTTCCCCCAACGCCCTAACAAAAACAATTCCTGCACTTCACTTCACATGTGGGATCCATAAATCGCTATTTTTCTTCGGAAATTTTACAACGACCACATGTCGCTTCGAACTCCCTGCTGAAAGGCGCATTACGCGCAAAGTCTCATTCTTGGACTAGCGACTACAATAAACAAAATGTAACAAGTCCACCCACGCATTTCTGAAGGTCGCAAAATGGGAAAAATTTGACAACGGTGGGAAGATCGAGAAAAATCATGAAGGAGGGAGAAAAGACACAGCCGAAAAAAAGAAAACCAAAAATAAATAAATAAAAGGAGGGAGGGGTACAACACGAGGACATCCCAGGGGGTTACCCATCCTAGTACTACTCTCGCCCAATCACGCTTAGCTTCGAAGTTCTGATGGGATCCGGTGCGTTAGTGCTGGTATGATCGTACCCATCATGTTCATCAATCGCAGCCTACACAACCCTTCCCCCCAATGCCCTAACAAAAACAATTCCCGCACTTCACTTCACATGTGGGATACATAAATCGCTAGTTTTCTTCGAAAATTTTACAACGACCACATGTCGCTTCGAACTCTATGCCGAAAGGCGCACTACGCGCAAAGTCTCATTTTTATACTAGCGACTACAATAAGCAAAATGTAACAAGTCCGCCCACGCATTTCTGAAAGCCATAAAATGTGAAAATTTGACAACGGTGGGAAGATCGAGAAAAATCATGAAGGAGGGAGAAAAGACACAGCCGAAAAAAAGAAAACCAAAAATAAATAAATAAAAGGAGGGAGGGGTACAACACGAGGACATCCCAGGGGGTTACCCATCCTAGTACTACTCTCGCCCAATCACGCTTAGCTTCGAAGTTCTGATGGGATCCGGTGCGTTAGTGCTGGTATGATCGTACCCATCATGTTCATCAATCGCAGCCTACACAACCCTTCCCCCCAACGCCCTAACAAAAACAATTCCCGCACTTCACTTCACATGTGGGATACATAAATCGCTAGTTTTCTTCGAAAATTTTACAACGACCACATGTCGCTTCGAACTCTCTGGCGAAAGGCGCACTACGCGCAAAGTCTCATTTTTATACTAGCGACTACAATAAGCAAAATGTAACAAGTCCGCCCACGCATTTCTGAAAGCCATAAAATGTGAAAATTTGACAACGGTGGGAAGATCGAGAAAAATCATGAAGGAGGGAGAAAAGACACAGCCGAAAAAAAGAAAACCAAAAATAAATAAATAAAAGGAGGGAGGGGTACAACACGAGGACATCCCAGGGGGTTACCCATCCTAGTACTACTCTCGCCCAATCACGCTTAGCTTCGAAGTTCTGATGGGATCCGGTGCGTTAGTGCTGGTATGATCGTACCCATCATGTTCATCAATCGCAGCCTACACAACCCTTCCCCCCAACGCCCTAACAAAAACAATTCCCGCACTTCACTTCACATGTGGGATACATAAATCGCTAGTTTTCTTCGAAAATTTTACAACGACCACATGTCGCTTCGAACTCTCTGGCGAAAGGCGCACTACGCGCAAAGTCTCATTTTTATACTAGCGACTACAATAAGCAAAATGTAACAAGTCCGCCCACGCATTTCTGAAAGCCATAAAATGTGAAAATTTGACAACGGTGGGAAGATCGAGAAAAATCATGAAGGAGGGAGAAAAGACACAGCCGAAAAAAAGAAAACCAAAAATAAATAAATAAAAGGAGGGAGGGGTACAACACGAGGACATCCCAGGGGGTTACCCATCCTAGTACTACTCTCGCCCAATCACGCTTAGCTTCGAAGTTCTGATGGGATCCGGTGCGTTAGTGCTGGTATGATCGTACCCATCATGTTCATCAATCGCAGCCTACACAACCCTTCCCCCCAACGCCCTAACAAAAACAATTCCCGCACTTCACTTCACATGTGGGATACATAAATCGCTAGTTTTCTTCGAAAATTTTACAACGACCACATGTCGCTTCGAACTCTCTGCCGAAAGGCGCACTACGCGCAAAGTCTCATTTTTATACTAGCGACTACAATAAGCAAAATGTAACAAGTCCGCCCACGCATTTCTGAAAGCCATAAAATGTGAAAATTTGACAACGGTGGGAAGATCGTGAAAAATTATGAAGGAGGGAGAAAAGACACAGCCGAAAAAAAAGAAAACAAAAAATAAATAAATAAAAGGAGGGAGGGGTACAACACGAGGACTTCCCAGGGGGTCACCCATCCTAGTACTACTCTCGGCCACTCACGCTTCGCTTCGGAGTTCTGATGGGATCCGGTACGTTAGTGCTGGTATGATCGTACCCATCATGTTCATCAATCGCAGCCTACACAACCCTTCCCCCCAACGGCCTAACAAAAACAATTCCCGCACTTCACTTCACATGTGGGATACATAAATCGCTAGTTTTCTTCAAAAATTTTACAACGACCACATGTCGCTTCGAACTCTCTGCCGAAAGGCGCACTTCGCGCAAAGTCTCATTTTTATACTAGCGACTACAATAAGCAAAATGTAACAAGTCCACCCACGCATTTCTGAAAGACATAAAATGTGAAAAATTTGACAATGGTGGGATGATCGTGAAAAATTATGAAGGGGGGAGAAAAGACACAGCCAAAAAAAGAAAACAAAAAATAAATAAATAAAAGGAGGGAGGGGTACAACACGAGGACTTCCCAGGGGGCCACCCATCCTAGTACTACCTTGCCCAAGAACGCTTAACTGTGGAGTTCTGATGGGATCGGTGCGTTAGTGCTGGTATGATCGTAACCATCATGTTTAGCAATCGCAGTTTACAGAACCCTACCCCCAACGCCCTAACAAAAACAATTCCTGCACTTCACTTCACATGTGGGATCCATAAATCGCTATTTTTCTTCGGAAATTTTACAACGACCACATGTCGCTTCGAACTCCCTGCCGAAAGGCGCACTACGCGCAAAGTCTCATTCTTGGACTAGCGACTACAATAAGCAAAATGTAACAAGTCCACCCACGTATTTCTGAAGGTCGCAAAATGGGAAAAATTTGACAACGGTGGGAAGATCGAGAAAAATTATGAAGGAGGGAGAAAAGACACAGCCGAAAAAAAGAAAACCAAAAATAAATAAATAAAAGGAGGGAGGGGTACAACACGAGGACATCCCAGGGGGTTACCCATCCTAGTACTACTCTCGCCCAATCACGCTTAGCTTCGAAGTTCTGATGGGATCCGGCGCGTTAGTGCTGGTATGATCGTACCCATCATGTTCATCAATCGCAGCCTACACAACCCTTCCCCCCAACGCCCTAACAAAAACAATTCCCGCACTTCACTTCACATGTGGGATACATAAATCGCTAGTTTTCTTCGAAAATTTTACAACGACCACATGTCGCTTCGAACTCTTTGCCGAAAGGCGCACTACGCGCAAAGTCTCATTTTTATACTAGCGACTACAATAAGCAAAATGTAACAAGTCCGCCCACGCATTTCTGAAAGCCATAAAATGTGAAAATTTGACAACGGTGGGAAGATCGTGAAAAATTATGAAGGAGGGAGAAAAGACACAGCCGAAAAAAAAGAAAACAAAAAATAAATAAATAAAAGGAGGGAGGGGTACAACACGAGGACTTCCCAGGGGGTCACCCATCCTAGTACTACTCTCGGCCACTCACGCTTCGCTTCGGAGTTCTGATGGGATCCGGTACGTTAGTGCTGGTATGATCGTACCCATCATGTTCATCAATCGCAGCCTACACAACCCTTCCCCCCAACGCCCTAACAAAAACAATTCCCGCACTTCACTTCACATGTGGGATACATAAATCGCTAGTTTTCTTCGAAAATTTTACAACGACCACATGTCGCTTCGAACTCTCTGCCGAAAGGCGCACTACGCGCAAAGTCTCATTTTTATACTAGCGACTACAATAAGCAAAATGTAACAAGTCCGCCCACGCATTTCTGAAAGCCATAAAATGTGAAAAATTTGACAATGGTGGGATGATCGTGAAAAATTATGAAGGGGGGAGAAAAGACACAGCCAAAAAAAGAAAACAAAAAATAAATAAATAAAAGGAGGGAGGGGTATAACACGAGGACTTCCCAGGGGGCCACCCATCCTAGTACTACCTTGCCCAAGAACGCTTAACTGTGGAGTTCTGATGGGATCGGTGCGTTAGTGCTGGTATGATCGTAACCATCATGTTTAGCAATCGCAGTTTACAGAACCCTTCCCCCAACGCCCTAACAAAAACAATTCCTGCACTTCACTTCACATGTGGGATCCATAAATCGCTAATTTTCTTCGAAAATTTTACAACGACCACATGTCGCTTCGAACTCCCTGCCGAAAGGCGCACTACGCGCAAAGTCTCATTCTTGGACTAGCGACTACAATAAGCAAAATGTAACAAGTCCACCCACGTATTTCTGAAGGTCGCAAAATGGGAAAAATTTGACAACGGTGGGAAGATCGAGAAAAATCATGAAGGAGGGAGAAAAGACACAGCCGAAAAAAAGAAAACCAAAAATAAATAAATAAAAGGAGGGAGGGGTACAACACGAGGACATCCCAGGGGGTTACCCATCCTAGTACTACTCTCGCCCAATCACGCTTAGCTTCGAAGTTCTGATGGGATCCGGTGCGTTAGTGCTGGTATGATCGTACCCATCATGTTCATCAATCGCAGCCTACACAACCCTTCCCCCCAACGCCCTAACAAAAACAATTCCCGCACTTCACTTCACTTGTGGGATACATAAATCGCTAGTTTTCTTCGAAAATTTTACAACGACCACATGTCGCTTCGAACTCTCTGCCGAAAGGCGCACTACGCGCAAAGTCTCATTTTTATACTAGCGACTACAATAAGCAAAATGTAACAAGTCCGCCCACGCATTTCTGAAAGCCATAAAATGTGAAAATTTGACAACGGTGGGAAGATCGAGAAAAATCATGAAGGAGGGAGAAAAGACACAGCCGAAAAAAAGAAAACCAAAAATAAATAAATAAAAGGAGGGAGGGGTACAACACGAGGACATCCCAGGGGGTTACCCATCCTAGTACTACTCTCGCCCAATCACGCTTAGCTTCGAAGTTCTGATGGGATCCGGTGCGTTAGTGCTGGTATGATCGTACCCATCATGTTTATCAATCGCAGCCTACACAACCCTTCCCCCCAACGCCCTAACAAAAACAATTCCCGCACTTCACTTCACATGTGGGATACATAAATCGCTAGTTTTCTTCGAAAATTTTACAACGACCACATGTCGCTTCGATCTCTCTGCCGAAAGGCGCACTACGCGCAAAGTCTCATTTTTATACTAGCGACTACAATAAACAAAATGTAACAAGTCCGCCCACGCATTTCTGAAAGCCATAAAATGTGAAAATTTGACAACGGTGGGAAGATCGAGAAAAATCATGAAGGAGGGAGAAAAGACACAGCCGAAAAAAAGAAAACCAAAAATAAATAAATAAAAGGAGGGAGGGGTACAACACGAGGACATCCCAGGGGGTTACCCATCCTAGTACTACTCTCGCCCAATCACGCTTAGCTTCGAAGTTCTGATGGGATCCGGTGCGTTAGTGCTGGTATGATCGTACCCATCATGTTCATCAATCGCAGCCTACACAACCCTTCCCCCCAACGCCCTAACAAAAACAATTCCCGCACTTCACTTCACATGTGGGATACATAAATCGCTAGTTTTCTTCGAAAATTTTACAACGACCACATGTCGCTTCGAACTCTCTGCCGAAAGGCGCACTACGCGCAAAGTCTCATTTTTATACTAGCGACTACAATAAGCAAAATGTAACAAGTCCGCCCACGCATTTCTGAAAGCCATAAAATGTGAAAATTTGACAACGGTGGGAAGATCGTGAAAAATTATGAAGGAGGGAGAAAAGACACAGCCGAAAAAAAAGAAAACAAAAAATAAATAAATAAAAGGAGGGAGGGGTACAACACGAGGACTTCCCAGGGGGTCACCCATCCTAGTACTACTCTCGGCCACTCACGCTTCGCTTCGGAGTTCTGATGGGATCCGGTACGTTAGTGCTGGTATGATCGTACCCATCATGTTCATCAATCGCAGCCTACACCACCCTTCCCCCCAACGCCCTAACAAAAACAATTCCCGCACTTCACTTCACATGTGGGATACATAAATCGCTAGTTTTCTTCAAAAATTTTACAACGACCACATGTCGCTTCGAACTCTCTGCCGAAAGGCGCACTACGCGCAAAGTCTCATTTTTATACTAGCGACTACAATAAGCAAAATGTAACAAGTCCGTCCACGCATTTCTGAAAGCCATAAAATGTGAAAAATTTGACAATGGTGGGATGATCGTGAAAAATTATGAAGGGGGGAGAAAAGACACAGCCAAAAAAATAAAACAAAAAATAAATAAATAAAAGGAGGGAGGGGTACAACACGAGGACTTCCCAGGGGGTCACCCATCCTAGTACTAACCCGCCCAAGAACGCTTAACTGTGGAGTTCTGATGGGATCGGTGCGTTAGTGCTGGTATGATCGTAACCATCATGTTCAGCAATCACAGTTTACAGAACCCTTCCCCCAACGCCCTAACAAAAACAATTCCTGCACTTCACTTCACATGTGGGATCCATAAATCGCTATTTTTGTTCGGAAATTTTACAATGACCACATGTCGCTTCGAACTCCCTGCCGAAAGGCGCACTACGCGCAAAGTCTCATTCTTGGACTAGCGACTACAATAAGCAAAATGTAACAAGTCCACCCACGCATTTCTGAAGGTCGCAAAATGGGAAAAATTTGACAACGGTGGGAAGATCGAGAAAAATCATGAAGGAGGGAGAAAAGACACAGCCGAAAAAAAGAAAACCAAAAATAAATAAATAAAAGGAGGGAGGGGTACAACACGAGGACATCCCAGGGGGTTACCCATCCTAGTACTACTCTCGCCCAATCACGCTTAGCTTCGAAGTTCTGATGGGATCCGGTGCGTTAGTGCTGGTATGATCGTACCCATCATGTTCATCAATCGCAGCCTACACAACCCTTCCCCCCAACGCCCTAACAAAAACAATTCCCGCACTTCACTTCACATGTGGGATACATAAATCGCTAGTTTTCTTCGAAAATTTTACAACGACCACATGTCGCTTCGAACTCTCTGCCGAAAGGCGCACTACGCGCAAAGTCTCATTTTTATACTAGCGACTACAATAAGCAAAATGTAACAAGTCCGCCCACGCATTTCTGAAAGCCATAAAATGTGAAAATTTGACAACGGTGGGAAGATCGTGAAAAATTATGAAGGAGGGAGAAAAGACACAGCCGAAAAAAAAGAAAACAAAAAATAAATAAATAAAAGGAGGGAGGGGTACAACACGAGGACTTCCCAGGGGGTCACCCATCCTAGTACTACTCTCGGCCACTCACGCTTCGCTTCGGAGTTCTGATGGGATCCGGTACGTTAGTGCTGGTATGATCGTACCCATCATGTTCATCAATCGCAGCCTACACAACCCTTCCCCCCAACGCCCTAACAAAAACAATTCCCGCACTTCACTTCACATGTGGGATACATAAATCGCTAGTTTTCTTCAAAAATTTTACAACGACCACATGTCGCTTCGAACTCTCTGCCGAAAGGCGTACTACGCGCAAAGTCTCATTTTTATACTAGCGACTACAATAAGCAAAATGTAACAAGTCCACCCACGCATTTCTGGAAGCCATAAAATGTGAAAAATTTGACAATGGTGGGATGATCGTGAAAAATTATGAAGGGGGGAGAAAAGACACAGCCAAAAAAAGAAAACAAAAAATAAATAAATAAAAGGAGGGAGGGGTACAACACGAGGACTTCCCAGGGGGCCACCCATCCTAGTACTACCTTGCCCAAGAACGCTTAACTGTGGAGTTCTGATGGGATCGGTGCGTTAGTGCTGGTATGATCGTAACCATCATGTTTAGCAATCGCAGTTTACAGAACCCTTCCCCCAACGCCCTAACAAAAACAATTCCTGCACTTCACTTCACATGTGGGATCCATAAATCGCTATTTTTCTTCGGAAATTTTACAACGACCACATGTCGCTTCGAACTCCCTGCCGAAAGGCGCACTACGCGCAAAGTCTCATTCTTGGACTAGCGACTACAATAAGCAAAATGTAACAAGTCCACCCACGCATTTCTGAAGGTCGCAAAATGGGAAAAATTTGACAACGGTGGGAAGATCGAGAAAAATCATGAAGGAGGGAGAAAAGACACAGCCGAAAAAAAGAAAACCAAAAATAAATAAATAAAAGGAGGGAGGGGTACACCACGAGGACATCCCAGGGGGTTACCCATCCTAGTACTACTCTCGCCCAATCACGCTTAGCTTCGAAGTTCTGATGGGATCCGGTGCGTTAGTGCTGGTATGATCGTACCCATCATGTTCATCAATCGCAGCCTACACAACCCTTCCCCCCAACGCCCTAACAAAAACAATTCCCGCACTTCACTTCACATGTGGGATACATAAATCGCTAGTTTTCTTCGAAAATTTTACAACGACCACATGTCGCTTCGAACTCTCTGCCGAAAGGCGCACTACGCGCAAAGTCTCATTTTTATACTAGCGACTACAATAAGCAAAATGTAACAAGTCCGCCCACGCATTTCTGAAAGCCATAAAATGTGAAAATTTGACAACGGTGGGAAGATCGTGAAAAATTATGAAGGAGGGAGAAAAGACACAGCCGAAAAAAAAGAAAACAAAAAATAAATAAATAAAAGGAGGGAGGGGTACAACACGAGGACTTCCCAGGGGGTCACCCATCCTAGTACTACTCTCGGCCACTCACGCTTCGCTTCGGAGTTCTGATGGGATCCGGTACGTTAGTACTGGTATGATCGTACCCATCATGTTCATCAATCGCAGCCTACACAACCCTTCCCCCCAACGCCCTAACAAAAACAATTCCCGCACTTCACTTCACATGTGGGATACATAAATCGCTAGTTTTCTTCAAAAATTTTACAACGACCACATGTCGCTTCGAACTCTCTGCCGAAAGGCGTACTACGCGCAAAGTCTCATTTTTATACTAGCGACTACAATAAGCAAAATGTAACAAGTCCACCCACGCATTTCTGGAAGCCATAAAATGTGAAAAATTTGACAATGGTGGGATGATCGTGAAAAATTATGAAGGGGGGAGAAAAGACACAGCCAAAAAAAGAAAACAAAAAATAAATAAATAAAAGGAGGGAGGGGTACAACACGAGGACTTCCCAGGGGGCCACCCATCCTAGTACTACCTTGCCCAAGAACGCTTAACTGTGGAGTTCTGATGGGATCGGTGCGTTAGTGCTGGTATGATCGTAACCATCATGTTTAGCAATCGCAGTTTACAGAACCCTTCCCCCAACGCCCTAACAAAAACAATTCCTGCACTTCACTTCACATGTGGGATCCATAAATCGCTATTTTTCTTCGGAAATTTTACAACGACCACATGTCGCTTCGAACTCCCTGCCGAAAGGCGCACTACGCGCAAAGTCTCATTCTTGGACTAGCGACTACAATAAGCAAAATGTAACAAGTCCACCCACGTATTTCTGAAGGTCGCAAAATGGGAAAAATTTGACAACGGTGGGAAGATCGAGAAAAATCATGAAGGAGGGAGAAAAGACACAGCCGAAAAAAAGAAAACCAAAAATAAATAAATAAAAGGAGGGAGGGGTACAACACGAGGACATCCCAGGGGGTTACCCATCCTAGTACTACTCTCGCCCAATCACGCTTAGCTTCGAAGTTCTGATGGGATCCGGTGCGTTAGTGCTGGTATGATCGTACCCATCATGTTCATCAATCGCAGCCTACACAACCCTTCCCCCCAACGCCCTAACAAAAACAATTCCCGCACTTCACTTCACATGACGGATACATAAATCGCTAGTTTTCTTCGAAAATTTTACAACGACCACATGTCGCTTCGAACTCTCTGCCGAAAGGCGCACTACGCGCAAAGTCTCATTTTTATACTAGCGACTACAATAAGCAAAATGTAACAAGTCCGCCCACGCATTTCTGAAAGCCATAAAATGTGAAAATTTGACAACGGTGGGAAGATCGTGAAAAATTATGAAGGAGGGAGAAAAGACACAGCCGAAAAAAAAGAAAACAAAAAATAAATAAATAAAAAGAGGGAGGGGTACAACACGAGGACTTCCCAGGGGGTCACCCATCCTAGTACTACTCTCGGCCACTCACGCTTCGCTTCGGAGTTCTGATGGGATCCGGTACGTTAGTGCTGGTATGATCGTACCCATCATGTTCATCAATCGCAGCCTACACAACCCTTCCCCCCAACGCCCTAACAAAAACAATTCCCGCACTTCACTTCACATGTGGGATACGTAAATCGCTAGTTTTCTTCAAAAATTTTACAACGACCACATGTCGCTTCGAACTCTCTGCCGAAAGGCGCACTACGCGCAAAGTCTCATTTTTATACTAGCGACTACAATAAGCAAAATGTAACAAGTCCGCCCACGCATTTCTAAAAGCCATAAAATGTGAAAAATTTGACAATGGTGGGATGATCGTGAAAAATTATGAAGGGGGGAGAAAAGACACAGCCAAAAAAAGAAAACAAAAAATAAATAAATAAAAGGGGGGAGGGGTACAACACGAGGACTTCCCAGGGGGCCACCCATCCTAGTACTACCTTGCCCAAGAACGCTTAACTGTGGAGTTCTGATGGGATCGGTGCGTTAGTGCTGGTATGATCGTAACCATCATGTTTAGCAATCGCAGTTTACAGAACCCTTCCCCCAACGCCCTAACAAAAACAATTCCTGCACTTCACTTCACATGTGGGATCCATAAATCGCTATTTTTCTTCGGAAATTTTACAACGACCAGATGTCGCTTCGAACTCCCTGCCGAAAGGCGCACTACGCGCAAAGTCTCATTCTTGGACTAGCGACTACAATAAGCAAAATGTAACAAGTCCACCCACGCATTTCTGAAGGTCGCAAAATGGGAAAAATTTGACAACGGTGGGAAGATCGAGAAAAATCATGAAGGAGTGAGAAAAGACACAGCCGAAAAAAAGAAAACAAAAAATAAATAAATAAAAGGAGGGAGGGGTACAACACGAGGACATCCCAGGGGGTCACCCATCCTAGTACTACTCTCGCCCAATCACGCTTAGCTTCGGAGTTCTGATGGGATCCGGTGCGTTAGTGCTGGTATGATCGTACCCATCATGTTCATCAATCGCAGCCTACACAACCCATCCCCCCAACGCCCTAACAAAAACAATTGCCGCACTTCACTTCACATGTGGGATACATAAATCGCTAGTTTTCTTCGAAAATTTTACAACGACCAAATGTCGCTTCGAACTCTCTGCCGAAAGGCGCACTACGCGCAAAGTCTCATTTTTATACTAGCGACTACAATAAGCAAAATGTAACAAGTCCGCCCACGCATTTCTGAAAGCCATAAAATGTGAAAATTTGACAACGGTGGGAAGATCGAGAAAAATCATGAAGGAGGGAGAAAAGACACAGCCGAAAAAAAGAAAACCAAAAATAAATAAATAAAAGGAGGGAGGGGTACAACACGAGGACATCCCAGGGGGTTACCCATCCTAGTACTACTCTCGCCCAATCACGCTTAGCTTCGAAGTTCTGATGGGATCCGGTGCGTTAGTGCTGGTATGATCGTACCCATCATGTTCATCAATCGCAGCCTACACAACCCTTCCCCCCAACGCCCTAACAAAAACAATTCCCGCACTTCACTTCACATGTGGGATACATAAATCGCTAGTTTTCTTCGAAAATTTTACAACGACCACATGTCGCTTCGAACTCTCTGCCGAAAGGCGCACTACGCGCAAAGTCTCATTTTTATACTAGCGACTACAATAAGCAAAATGTAACAAGTCCGCCCACGAATTTCTGAAAGCCATAAAATGTGAAAATTTGACAACGGTGGGAAGATCGTGAAAAATTATGAAGGAGGGAGAAAAGACACAGCCGAAAAAAAGAAAACAAAAAATAAATAAATAAAAGGAGGGAGGGGTACAACACGAGGACTTCCCAGGGGGTCACCCATCCTAGTACTACTCTCGGCCACTCACGCTTCGCTTCGGAGTTCTGATGGGATCCGGTACGTTAGTGCTGGTATGATCGTACCCATCATGTTCATCAATCGCAGCCTACATAACCCTTCCCCCCAACGCCCTAACAAAAACAATTCCCGCACTTCACTTCACATGTGGGATACATAAATCGCTAGTTTTCTTCAAAAATTTTACAACGACCACATGTCGCTTCGAACTCTCTGCCGAAAGGCGCACTACGCGCAAAGTCTCGTTTTTATACTAGCGACTACAATAAGCAAAATGTAACAAGTCCGTCCACGCATTTCTGAAAGCCATAAAATGTGAAAAATTTGACAATGGTGGGATGATCGTGAAAAATTATGAAGGGGGGAGAAAAGACACAGCCAAAAAAAGAAAACAAAAAATAAATAAATAAAATGAGGGAGGGGTACAACACGAGGACTTCCCAGGGGGTCACCCATCCTAGTACTAACCCGCCCAAGAACGCTTAACTGTGGAGTTCTGATGGGATCGGTGCGTTAGTGCTGGTATGATCGTAACCATCATGTTTAGCAATCACAGTTTACAGAACCCTTCCCCCAACGCCCTAACAAAAACAATTCCTGCACTTCACTTCACATGTGGGATCCATAAATCGCTATTTTTCTTCGGAAATTTTACAACGACCACATGTCGCTTCGAACTCCCTGCCGAAAGGCGCACTACGCGCAAAGTCTCATTCTTGGACTAGCGACTACAATAAGCAAAATGTAACAAGTCCACCCACGCATTTCTGAAGGTCGTAAAATGGGAAAATTTTGACAATGGTGGGAAGATCGAGAAAAATCATGAAGGAGGGAGAAAAGACACAGCCGAAAAAAAGAAAACCAAAAATAAATAAATAAAAGGAGGGAGGGGTACAACACGAGGACATCCCAGGGGGTCACCCATCCTAGTACTACTCTCGCCCAATCACGCTTAGCTTCGGAGTTCTGATGGGATCCGGTGCGTTAGTGCTGGTATGATCGTACCCATCATGTTCATCAATCGCAGCCTACACAACCCTTCCCCCCAACGCCCTAACAAAAACAATTCCCGCACTTCATTTCACATGTGGGATACATAAATCGCTAGTTTTCTTCGAAAATTTTACAACGACCACATGTCGCTTCGAACTCTCTGCCGAAAGGCGCACTACGCGCAAAGTCTCATTTTTATACTAGCGACTACAATAAGCAAAATGTAACAAGTCCGCCCACGCATTTCTGAAAGCCATAAAATGTGAAAATTTGACAACGGTGGGAAGATCGTGAAAAATTATGAAGGAGGGAGAAAAGACACAGCCGAAAAAAAAGAAAACAAAAAATAAATAAATAAAAGGAGGGAGGGGTACAACACGAGGACTTCCCAGGGGGTCACCCATCCTAGTACTACTCTCGGCCACTCACGCTTCGCTTCGGAGTTCTGATGGGATCCGGTACGTTAGTGCTGGTATGATCGTACCCATCATGTTCATCAATCGCAGCCTACACAACCCTTCCCCCCAACGCCCTAACAAAAACAATTCCCGCACTTCACTTCACATGTGGGATACATAAATCGCTAGTTTTCTTCAAATATTTTACAACGACCACATGTCGCTTCGAACTCTCTGCCGAAAGGCGCACTACGCGCAAAGTCTCATTTTTATACTAGCGACTACAATAAGCAAAATGTAACAAGTCCGCCCACGCATTTCTGAAAGCCATAAAATGTGAAAAATTTGACAATGGTGGGATGATCGTGAAAAATTATGAAGGGGGGAGAAAAGACACAGCCAAAAAAAGAAAACAAAAAATAAATAAATAAAAGGAGGGAGGGGTACAACACGAGGACTTCCCAGGGGGCCACCCATCCTAGTACTACCTTGCCCAAGAACGCTTAACTGTGGAGTTCTGATGGGATCGGTGCGTTAGTGCTGGTATGATCGTAACGATCATGTTTAGCAATCGCAGTTTACAGAACCCTTCCCCCAACGCCCTAACAAAAACAATTCCTGCACTTCACTTCACATGTGGGATCCATAAATCGCTATTTTTCTTCGGAAATTTTACAACGACCACATGTCGCTTCGAACTCCCTGCCGAAAGGCGCACTACGCGCAAAGTCTCATTCTTGGACTAGCGACTACAATAAGCAAAATGTAACAAGTCCACCCACGCATTTCTGAAGGTCGCAAAATGGGAAAAATTTGACAACGGTGGGAAGATCGAGAAAAATCATGAAGGAGGGAGAAAAGACACAGCCGAAAAAAAGAAAACCAAAAATAAATAAATAAAAGGAGGGAGGGGTACAACACGAGGACATCCCAGGGGGTTACCCATCCTAGTACTACTCTCGCCCAATCACGCTTAGCTTCGAAGTTCTGATGGGATCCGGTGCGTTAGTGCTGGTATGATCGTACCCATCATGTTCATCAATCGTAGCCTACACAACCCTTCCCCCCAACGCCCTAACAAAAACAATTCCCGCACTTCACTTCACATGTGGGATACATAAATCGCTAGTTTTCTTCGAAAATTTTACAACGACCACATGTCGCTTCGAACTCTCTGCCGAAAGGCGCACTACGCGCAAAGTCTCATTTTTCTACTAGCGACTACAATAAGCAAAATGTAACAAGTCCGCCCACGCATTTCTGAAAGCCATAAAATGTGAAAATTTGACAACGGTGGGAAGATCGAGAAAAATCATGAAGGAGGGAGAAAAGACACAGCCGAAAAAAAGAAAACCAAAAATAAATAAATAAAAGGAGGGAGGGGTACAACACGAGGACATCCCAGGGGGTTACCCATCCTAGTACTACTCTCGCCCAATCACGCTTAGCTTCGAAGTTCTGATGGGATCCGGTGCGTTAGTGCTGGTATGATCGTACCCATCATGTTCATCAATCGCAGCCTACACAACCCTTCCCCCCAACGCCCTAACAAAAACAATTCCCGCACTTCACTTCACATGTGGGATACATAAATCGCTAGTTTTCTTCGAAAATTTTACAACGACCACATGTCGCTTCGAACTCTCTGCCGAAAGGCGCACTACGCGCAAAGTCTCATTTTTATACTAGCGACTACAATAAGCAAAATGTAACAAGTCCGCCCACGCATTTCTGAAAGCCATAAAATGTGAAAATTTGACAACGGTGGGAAGATCGTGAAAAATTATGAAGGAGGGAGAAAAGACACAGCCGAAAAAAAAGAAAACAAAAAATAAATAAATAAAAGGAGGGAGGGGTACAACACGAGGACTTCCCAGGGGGTCACCCATCCTAGTACTACTCTCGGCCACTCACGCTTCGCTTCGGAGTTCTGATGGGATCCGGTACGTTAGTGCTGGTATGATCGTACCCATCATGTTCATCAATCGCAGCCTACACAACCCTTCCCCCCAACGCCCTTACAAAAACAATTCCCGCACTTCACTTCACATGTGGGATACATAAATCGCTAGTTTTCTTCAAAAATTTTACAACGACCACATGTCGCTTCGAACTCTTTGCCGAAAGGCGCACTACGCGCAAAGTCTCATTTTTATACTAGCGACTACAATAAGCAAAATGTAACAAGTCCGTCCACGCATTTCTGAAAGCCATAAAATGTGAAAAATTTGACAATGGTGGGATGATCGTGAAAAATTATGAAGGGGGGAGAAAAGACACAGCCAAAAAAAGAAAACAAAAAATAAATAAATAAAAGGAGGGAGGGGTACAACACGAGGACTTCCCAGGGGGTCACCCATCCTAGTACTAACCCGCCCAAGAACGCTTAACTGTGGAGTTCTGATGGGATCGGTGCGTTAGTGCTGGTATGATCGTAACCATCATGTTTAGCAATCACAGTTTACAGAACCCTTCCCCCAACGCCCTAACAAAAACAATTCCTGCACTTCACTTCACATGTGGGATCCATAAATCGCTATTTTTCTTCGGAAATTTTACAACGACCAGATGTCGCTTCGAACTCCCTGCCGAAAGGCGCACTACGCGCAAAGTCTCATTCTTGGACTAGCGACTACAATAAGCAAAATGTAACAAGTCCACCCACGCATTTCTGAAGGTCGCAAAATGGGAAAAATTTGACAACGGTGGGAAGATCGAGAAAAATCATGAAGGAGTGAGAAAAGACACAGCCGAAAAAAAGAAAACAAAAAATAAATAAATAAAAGGAGGGAGGGGTACAACACGAGGACATCCCAGGGGGTCACCCATCCTAGTACTACTCTCGCCCAATCACGCTTAGCTTCGGAGTTCTGATGGGATCCGGTGCGTTAGTGCTGGTATGATCGTACCCATCATGTTCATCAATCGCAGCCTACACAACCCATCCCCCCAACGCCCTAACAAAAACAATTCCCGCACTTCACTTCACATGTGGGATACATAAATCGCTAGTTTTCTTCGAAAATTTTACAACGACCAAATGTCGCTTCGAACTCTCTGCCGAAAGGCGCACTACGCGCAAAGTCTCATTTTTATACTAGCGACTACAATAAGCAAAATGTAACAAGTCCGCCCACGCATTTCTGAAAGCCATAAAATGTGAAAATTTGACAACGGTGGGAAGATCGTGAAAAATTATGAAGGAGGGAGAAAAGACACAGCCGAAAAAAAGAAAACAAAAAATAAATAAATAAAAGGAGGGAGGGGTACAACACGAGGACTTCCCAGGGGGTCACCCATCCTAGTACTACTCTCGGCCACTCACGCTTCGCTTCGGAGTTCTGATGGGATCCGGTACGTTAGTGCTGGTATGATCGTACCCATCATGTTCATCAATCGCAGCCTACACAACCCTTCCCCCCAACGCCCTAACAAAAACAATTCCCGCACTTCACTTCACATGTGGGATACATAAATCGCTAGTTTTCTTCAAATATTTTACAACGACCACATGTCGCTTCGAACTCTCTGCCGAAAGACGCACTACGCGCAAAGTCTCATTTTTATACTAGCGACTACAATAAGTAAAATGTAACAAGTCCGCCCACGCATTTCTGAAAGCCATAAAATGTGAAAAATTTGACAATGGTGGGATGATCGTGAAAAATTATGAAGGGGGGAGAAAAGACACAGCCAAAAAAAGAAAACAAAAAATAAATAAATAAAAGGAGGGAGGGGTACAACATGAGGACTTCCCAGGGGGCCACCCATCCTAGTACTACCTTGCCCAAGAACGCTTAACTGTGGAGTTCTGATGGGATCGGTGCGTTAGTGCTGGTATGATCGTAACGATCATGTTTAGCAATCGCAGTTTACAGAACCCTTCCCCCAACGCCCTAACAAAAACAATTCCTGCACTTCACTTCACATGTGGGATCCATAAATCGCTATTTTTCTTCGGAAATTTTACAACGACCACATGTCGCTTCGAACTCCCTGCCGAAAGGCGCACTACGCGCAAAGTCTCATTCTTGGACTAGCGACTACAATAAGCAAAATGTAACAAGTCCACCCACGCATTTCTGAAGGTCGCAAAATGGGAAAAATTTGACAACGGTGGGAAGATCGAGAAAAATCATGAAGGAGGGAGAAAAGACACAGCCGAAAAAAAGAAAACAAAAAATAAATAAATAAAAGGAGGGAGGGGTACAACACGAGGACATCCCAGGGGGTCACCCATCCTAGTACTACTCTCGCCCAATCACGCTTAGCTTCGGAGTTCTGATGGGATCCGGTGCGTTAGTGCTGGTATGATCGTACCCATCATGTTCATCAATCGCAGCCTACACAACCCATCCCCCCAACGCCCTAACAAAAACAATTCCCGCACTTCACTTCACATGTGGGATACATAAATCGCTAGTTTTCTTCGAAAATTTTACAACGACCACATGTCGCTTCGAACTCTCTGCCGAAAGGCGCACTACGCGCAAAGTCTCATTTTTATACTAGCGACTACAATAAGCAAAATGTTATAAGTCCGCCCACGCATTTCTGAAAGCCATAAAATGTGAAAATTTGACAACGGTGGGAAGATCGTGAAAAATTATGAAGGAGGGAGAAAAGACACAGCCGAAAAAAAGAAAACAAAAAATAAATAAATAAAAGGAGGGAGGGGTACAACACGAGGACTTCCCAGGGGGTCACCCATCCTAGTACTACTCTCGGCCACTCACGCTTCGCTTCGGAGTTCTGATGGGATCCGGTACGTTAGTGCTGGTATGATCGTACCCATCATGTTCATCAATCGCAGCCTACACAACCCTTCCCCCCAACGCCCTAACAAAAACAATTCCCGCACTTCACTTCACATGTGGGATACATAAATCGCTAGTTTTCTTCAAATATTTTACAACGACCACATGTCGCTTCGAACTCTCTGCCGAAAGGCGCACTACGCGCAAAGTCTCATTTTTATACTAGCGACTACAATAAGCAAAATGTAACAAGTCCGCCCACGCATTTCTGAAAGCCATAAAATGTGAAAAATTTGACAATGGTGGGATGATCGTGAAAAATTATGAAGGGGGGAGAAAAGACACAGCCAAAAAAAGAAAACAAAAAATAAATAAATAAAAGGAGGGAGGGGTACAACACGAGGACTTCCCAGGGGGCTACCCATCCTAGTACTACCTTGCCCAAGAACGCTTAACTGTGGAGTTCTGATGGGATCGGTGCGTTAGTGCTGGTATGATCGTAACGATCATGTTTAGCAATCGCAGTTTACAGAACCCTTCCCCCAACGCCCTAACAAAAACAATTCCTGCACTTCACTTCACATGTGGGATCCATAAATCGCTATTTTTCTTCGGAAATTTTACAACGACCACATGTCGCTTCGAACTCCCTGCCGAAAGGCGCACTACGCGCAAAGTCTCATTCTTGGACTAGCGACTACAATAAGCAAAATGTAACAAGTCCACCCACGCATTTCTGAAGGTCGCAAAATGGGAAAAATTTGACAACGGTGGGAAGATCGAGAAAAATCATGAAGGAGGGAGAAAAGACACAGCCGAAAAAAAGAAAACAAAAAATAAATAAATAAAAGGAGGGAGGGGTACAACACGAGGACATCCCAGGGGGTCACCCATCCTAGTACTACTCTCGCCCAATCACGCTTAGCTTCGGAGTTCTGATGGGATCCGGTGCGTTAGTGCTGGTATGATCGTACCCATCATGTTCATCAATCGCAGCCTACACAACCCATCCCCCCAACGCCCTAACAAAAAGAATTCCCGCACTTCACTTCACATGTGGGATACATAAATCGCTAGTTTTCTTCGAAAATTTTACAACGACCACATGTCGCTTCGAACTCTCTGCCGAAAGGCGCACTACGCACAAAGTCTCATTTTTATACTAGCGACTACAATAAGCAAAATGTGACAAGTCCGCCCACGCATTTCTGAAAGCCATAAAATGTGAAAATTTGACAACGGTGGGAAGATCGTGAAAAATTATGAAGGAGGGAGAAAAGACACAGCCGAAAAAAAGAAAACAAAAAATAAATAAATAAAAGGAGGGAGGGGTACAACACGAGGACTTCCCAGGGGGTCACCCATCCTAGTACTACTCTCGGCCACTCACGCTTCGCTTCGGAGTTTTGATGGGATCCGGTACGTTAGTGCTGGTATGATCGTACCCATCATGTTCATCAATCGCAGCCTACACAACCCTTCCCCCCAACGCCCTAACAAAAACAATTCCCGCACTTCACTTCACATGTGGGATACATAAATCGCTAGTTTTCTTCAAAAATTTTACAACGACCACATGTCGCTTCGAACTCTCTGCCGAAAGGCGCACTACGCGCAAAGTCTCATTTTTATACTAGCGACTACAATAAGCAAAATGTAACAAGTCCGTCCACGCATTTCTGAAAGCCATAAAATGTGAAAAATTTGACAATGGTGGGATGATCGTGAAAAATTATGAAGGGGGGAGAAAAGACACAGCCAAAAAAAGAAAACAAAAAATAAATAAATAAAAGGAGGGAGGGGTACAACACGAGGACTTCCCAGGGGGTCACCCATCCTAGTACTAACCCGCCCAAGAACGCTTAACTGTGGAGTTCTGATGGGATCGGTGCGTTAGTGCTGGTATGATCGTAACCATCATGTTTAGCAATCACAGTTTACAGAACCCTTCCCCCAACGCCCTAACAAAAACAATTCCTGCACTTCACTTCACATGTGGGATCCATAAATCGCTATTTTTCTTCGGAAATTTTACAACGACCAGATGTCGCTTCGAACTCCCTGCCGAAAGGCGCACTACGCGCAAAGTCTCATTCTTGGACTAGCGACTACAATAAGCAAAATGTAACAAGTCCACCCACGCATTTCTGAAGGTCGCAAAATGGGAAAAATTTGACAACGGTGGGAAGATCGAGAAAAATCATGAAGGAGTGAGAAAAGACACAGCCGAAAAAAAGAAAACAAAAAATAAATAAATAAAAGGAGGGAGGGGTACAACACGAGGACATCCCAGGGGGTCACCCATCCTAGTACTACTCTCGCCCAATCACGCTTAGCTTCGGAGTTCTGATGGGATCCGGTGCGTTAGTGCTGGTATGATCGTACCCATCATGTTCATCAATCGCAGCCTACACAACCCATCCCCCCAACGCCCTAACAAAAACAATTCCCGCACTTCACTTCACATGTGGGATACATAAATCGCTAGTTTTCTTCGAAAATTTTACAACGACCAAATGTCGCTTCGAACTCTCTGCCGAAAGGCGCACTACGCGCAAAGTCTCATTTTTATACTAGCGACTACAATAAGCAAAATGTAACAAGTCCGCCCACGCATTTCTGAAAGCCATAAAATGTGAAAATTTGACAACGGTGGGAAGATCGTGAAAAATTATGAAGGAGGGAGAAAAGACACAGCCGAAAAAAAGAAAACAAAAAATAAATAAATAAAAGGAGGGAGGGGTACAACACGAGGACTTCCCAGGGGGTCACCCATCCTAGTACTACTCTCGGCCACTCACGCTTCGCTTCGGAGTTCTGATGGGATCCGGTACGTTAGTGCTGGTATGATCGTACCCATCATGTTCATCAATCGCAGCCTACACAACCCTTCCCCCCAACGCCCTAACAAAAACAATTCCCGCACTTCACTTCACATGTGGGATACATAAATCGCTAGTTTTCTTCAAAAATTTTACAACGACCACATGTCGCTTCGAACTCTCTGCCGAAAGACGCACTACGCGCAAAGTCTCATTTTTATACTAGCGACTACAATAAGTAAAATGTAACAAGTCCGCCCACGCATTTCTGAAAGCCATAAAATGTGAAAAATTTGACAATGGTGGGATGATCGTGAAAAATTATGAAGGGGGGAGAAAAGACACAGCCAAAAAAAGAAAACAAAAAATAAATAAATAAAAGGAGGGAGGGGTACAACACGAGGACTTCCCAGGGGGCCACCCATCCTAGTACTACCTTGCCCAAGAACGCTTAACTGTGGAGTTCTGATGGGATCGGTGCGTTAGTGCTGGTATGATCGTAACGATCATGTTTAGCAATCGCAGTTTACAGAACCCTTCCCCCAACGCCCTAACAAAAACAATTCCTGCAATTCACTTCACATGTGGGATCCATAAATCGCTATTTTTCTTCGGAAATTTTACGACGACCACATGTCGCTTCGAACTCCCTGCCGAAAGGCGCACTACGCGCAAAGTCTCATTCTTGGACTAGCGACTACAATAAGCAAAATGTAACAAGTCCACCCACGCATTTCTGAAGGTCGTAAAATGGGAAAAATTTGACAACGGTGGGAAGATCGAGAAAAATCATGAAGGAGGGAGAAAAGACACAGCCGAAAAAAAGAAAACAAAAAATAAATAAATAAAAGGAGGGAGGGGTACAACACGAGGACATCCCAGGGGGTCACCCATCCTAGTACTACTCTCGCCCAATCACGCTTAGCTTCGGAGTTCTGATGGGATCCGGTGCGTTAGTGCTGGTATGATCGTACCCATCATGTTCATCAATCGCAGCCTACACAACCCATCCCCCCAACGCCCTAACAAAAACAATTCCCGCACTTCACTTCACATGTGGGATACATAAATCGCTAGTTTTCTTCGAAAATTTTACAACGACCACATGTCGCTTCGAACTCTCTGCCGAAAGGCGCACTACGCGCAAAGTCTCATTTTTATACTAGCGACTACAATAAGCAAAATGTTATAAGTCCGCCCACGCATTTCTGAAAGCCATAAAATGTGAAAATTTGACAACGGTGGGAAGATCGTGAAAAATTATGAAGGAGGGAGAAAAGACACAGCCGAAAAAAAGAAAACAAAAAATAAATAAATAAAAGGAGGGAGGGGTACAACACGAGGACTTCCCAGGGGGTCACCCATCCTAGTACTACTCTCGGCCACTCACGCTTCGCTTCGGAGTTCTGATGGGATCCGGTACGTTAGTGCTGGTATGATCGTACCCATCATGTTCATCAATCGCAGCCTACACAACCCTTCCCCCCAACGCCCTAACAAAAACAATTCCCGCACTTCACTTCACATGTGGGATACATAAATCGCTAGTTTTCTTCAAATATTTTACAACGACCACATGTCGCTTCGAACTCTCTGCCGAAAGGCGCACTACGCGCAAAGTCTCATTTTTATACTAGCGACTACAATAAGCAAAATGTAACAAGTCCGCCCACGCATTTCTGAAAGCCATAAAATGTGAAAAATTTGACAATGGTGGGATGATCGTGAAAAATTATGAAGGGGGGAGAAAAGACACAGCCAAAAAAAGAAAACAAAAAATAAATAAATAAAAGGAGGGAGGGGTACAACACGAGGACTTCCCAGGGGGCTACCCATCCTAGTACTACCTTGCCCAAGAACGCTTAACTGTGGAGTTCTGATGGGATCGGTGCGTTAGTGCTGGTATGATCGTAACGATCATGTTTAGCAATCGCAGTTTACAGAACCCTTCCCCCAACGCCCTAACAAAAACAATTCCTGCACTTCACTTCACATGTGGGATCCATAAATCGCTATTTTTCTTCGGAAATTTTACAACGACCACATGTCGCTTCGAACTCCCTGCCGAAAGGCGCACTACGCGCAAAGTCTCATTCTTGGACTAGCGACTACAATAAGCAAAATGTAACAAGTCCACCCACGCATTTCTGAAGGTCGCAAAATGGGAAAAATTTGACAACGGTGGGAAGATCGAGAAAAATCATGAAGGAGGGAGAAAAGACACAGCCGAAAAAAAGAAAACAAAAAATAAATAAATAAAAGGAGGGAGGGGTACAACACGAGGACATCCCAGGGGGTCACCCATCCTAGTACTACTCTCGCCCAATCACGCTTAGCTTCGGAGTTCTGATGGGATCCGGTGCGTTAGTGCTGGTATGATCGTACCCATCATGTTCATCAATCGCAGCCTACACAACCCATCCCCCCAATGCCCTAACAAAAAGAATTCCCGCACTTCACTTCACATGTGGGATACATAAATCGCTAGTTTTCTTCGAAAATTTTACAACGACCACATGTCGCTTCGAACTCTCTGCCGAAAGGCGCACTACGCACAAAGTCTCATTTTTATACTAGCGACTACAATAAGCAAAATGTGACAAGTCCGCCCACGCATTTCTGAAAGCCATAAAATGTGAAAATTTGACAACGGTGGGAAGATCGTGAAAAATTATGAAGGAGGGAGAAAAGACACAGCCGAAAAAAAGAAAACAAAAAATAAATAAATAAAAGGAGGGAGGGGTACAACACGAGGACTTCCCAGGGGGTCACCCATCCTAGTACTACTCTCGGCCACTCACGCTTCGCTTCGGAGTTCTGATGGGATCCGGTACGTTAGTGCTGGTATGATCGTACCCATCATGTTCATCAATCGCAGCCTACACAACCCTTCCCCCCAACGCCCTAACAAAAACAATTCCCGCACTTCACTTCACATGTGGGATACATAAATCGCTAGTTTTCTTCAAAAATTTTACAACGACCACATGTCGCTTCGAACTCTCTGCCGAAAGGCACACTACGCGCAAAGTCTCATTTTTATACTAGCGACTACAATAAGCAAAATGTAACAAGTCCGCCCACGCATTTCTGAAAGCCATAAAATGTGAAAAATTTGACAATGGTGGGATGATCGTGAAAACTTATGAAGGGGGGAGAAAAGACACAGCCAAAAAAAGAAAACAAAAAATAAATAAATAAAAGGAGGGAGGGGTACAACACGAGGACTTCCCAGGGGGCCACCCATCCTAGTACTACCTTGCCCAAGAACGCTTAACTGTGGAGTTCTGATGGGATCGGTGCGTTAGTGCTGGTATGATCGTAACGATAATGTTTAGCAATCGCAGTTTACAGAACCCTTCCCCCAACGCCCTAACAAAAACAATTCCTGCACTTCACTTCACATGTGGGATCCATAAATCGCTATTTTTCTTCGGAAATTTTACAACGACCACATGTCGCTTCGAACTCCCTGCCGAAAGGCGCACTACGCGCAAAGTCTCATTCTTGGACTAGCGACTACAATAAGCAAAATGTAACAAGTCCACCCACGCATTTCTGAAGGTTGGAAAATGGGAAAAATTTGACAACGGTGGGAAGATCGAGAAAAATCATGAAGGAGGGAGAAAAGACACAGCCGAAAAAAAAAAACAAAAAATAAATAAATAAAAGGAGGGAGGGGTACAACACGAGGACATCCCAGGGGGTCACCCATCCTAGTACTACTCTCGCCCAATCACGCTTAGCTTCGGAGTTCTGATGGGATCCGGTGCGTTAGTGCTGGTATGATCGTACCCATCATGTTCATCAATCGCAGCCTACACATCCCTTCCCCCCAACGCCCTAACAAAAACAATTCCCGCACTTCACTTCACATGTGGGATACATAAATCGCTAGTTTTCTTTGAAAATTTTACAACGACCACATGTCGCTTCGAACTCTCTGCCGAAAGGCGCACTACGCGCAAAGTCTCATTTTTATACTAGCGACTACAATAAGCAAAATGTAACAAGTCCGCCCACGCATTTCTGAAAGCCATAAAATGTGAAAAATTTGACAATGGTGGGATGATCGTGAAAAATTATGAAGGGGGGAGAAAAGACACAGCCAAAAAAAGAAAACAAAAAATAAATAAATAAAAGGAGGGAGGGGTACAACACGAGGACTTCCCAGGGGGCCACCCATCCTAGTACTACCTTGCCCAAGAACGCTTAACTGTGGAGTTCTGATGGGATCGGTGCGTTAGTGCTGGTATGATCGTAACGATAATGTTTAGCAATCGCAGTTTACATAACCCTTCCCCCAACGCCCTAACAAAAACAATTCCTGCACTTCACTTCACATGTGGGATCCATAAATCGCTATTTTTCTTTGGAAATTTTACAACGACCACATGTCGCTTCGAACTCCCTGCCGAAAGGCGCACTACGCACAAAGTCTCATTCTTGGACTAGCGACTACAATAAGCAAAATGTAACAAGTCCACCCACGCATTTCTGAAGGTCGGAAAATGGGAAAAATTTGACAACGGTGGGAAGATCGAGAAAAATCATGAAGGAGGGAGAAAAGACACAGCCGAAAAAAAGAAAACAAAAAATAAATAAATAAAAGGAGGGAGGGGTACAACACGAGGACATCCCAGGGGGTCACCCATCCTAGTACTACTCTCGCCCAATCACGCTTAGCTTCGGAGTTCTGATGGGATCCGGTGCGTTAGTGCTGGTATGATCGTACCCATCATGTTCATCAATCGCAGCCTACACAACCCTTCCCCCCAACGCCCTAACAAAAACAATTCCCGCACTTCACTTCACATGTGGGATACATAAATCGCTAGTTTTCTTCGAAAATTTTACAACGACCACATGTCGCTTCGAACTCTCTGCCGAAAGGCGCACTACGCGCAAAGTCTCATTTTTATACTAGCGACTACAATAAGCAAAATGTAACAAGTCCGCCCACGCATTTCTGAAAGCCAGAAAATGTGAAAATTTGACAACGGTGGGAAGATCGAGAAAAATCATGAAGGAGGAAGAAAAGACACAGCCGAAAAAAAGAAAACCAAAAATAAATAAGTAAAAGGAGGGAGGGGTACAACACGAGGACATCCCAGGGGGTTACCCATCCTAGTACTACTCTCGCCCATGCACGCTTAACTTTGGAGTTCTGATGGGATCCGGTGCTTAGTGCTGGTATGATCGTACCCATCAAGTTCAGTAATCGCAGCCTACACAACCCCTCCCCCCAACGCCCTAACAAAAACAATTCCCGCACTTCACTTCACATGTGGGATACATAAATCGCTAGTTTTCTTCGAAAATTTTACAACGACCACATGTCGCTTCGAACTCTCTGCCGAAAGGCGCACTACGCGCAAAGTCTCATTTTTATACTAGCGACTACAATAAGCAAAATGTAACAAGTCCGCCCACGCATTTCTGAAAGCCATAAAATGTGAAAAATTTTACAACGGGGGGACGATCGTGAAAAAATATGAAGGAGGGAGAAAAGACACAGCCAAAAAAAAGAAAACAAAAAATAAATAAATAAAAGGAGGGAGGGGTACAACACGAGGACTTCCCAGGGGGCCACCCATCCTAGTACTACCTTGCCCAAGAACGCTTAACTGTGGAGTTCTGATGGGATCGGTGCGTCAGTGCTGGTATGATCGTAACCATCATGTTTAGCAATCCCAGTTTATACAACCCTTCCCCTAACGCCCTAACAAAAACAATTCCTGCACTTCATTTCACATGTGGGATCCATAAATCGCTATTTTTCTTCGGAAATTTTACAACGACCACATGTCGCTTCGAACTCCCTGCCGAAAGGCGCACTATGCGTAAAGTCTCATTCTTGGACTAGCGACTACAATAAGCAAAATGTAACAAGTCCACCCACGCATTTCTGAAGGTCGCAAAATGGGAAAAATTTGACAACGGTGGGAAGATCGAGAAAAATCATGAAGGAGGGAGAAAAGACACAGCCGAAAAAAAGAAAACAAAAAATAAATAAGTAAAAGGAGGGAGGGGTACAACACGAGGACATCCCAGGGGGTCACCCATCCTAGTACTACTCTCGCCCAATCACGCTTAGCTTCGGAGTTCTGATGGGATCCGGTGCGTTAGTGCTGGTATGATCGTACCCATCATGTTCATCAATCGCAGCCTACACAACCCTTCCCCCCAACGCCCTAACAAAAACAATTCCCGCACTTCACTTCACATGTGGGATACAAAAATCGCTAGTTTTCTTCGAAAATTTTACAACGACCACATGTCGCTTCGAACTCTCTGCCGAAAGGCGCACTACGCGCAAAGTCTCATTTTTATACTAGCGACTACAATAAGCAAAATGTAACAAGTCCGCCCACGCATTTCTGAAAGCCATAAAATGTGAAAAATTTTACAACGGGGGGACGATCGTGAAAAATTATGAAGGAGGGAGAAAAGACACAGCCAAAAAAAAGAAAACAAAAAATAAATAAATAAAAGGAGGGAGGGGTACAACACGAGGACTTCCCAGGGGGCCACCCATCCTAGTACTACCTTGCCCAAGAACGCTTAACTGTGGAGTTCTGATGGGATCGGTGCGTTAGTGCTGGTATGATCGTAACCATCATGTTTAGCAATCGCAGTTTATACAACCCTTCCCCTAACGCCCTAACAAAAACAATTCCTGCACTTCACTTCACATGTGGGATCCATAAATCGCTATTTTTCTTCGGAAATTTTACAACGACCACATGTCGCTTCGAACTCCCTGCCGAAAGGCGCACTACGCGTAAAGTCTCATTCTTGGACTAGCGACTACAATAAGCAAAATGTAACAAGTCCACCCACGCATTTCTGAAGGTCGCAAAATGGGAAAAATTTGACAATGGTGGGAAGATCGAGAAAAATCATGAAGGAGGGAGAAAAGACACAGCCGAAAAAAAGAAAACAAAAAATAAATAAGTAAAAGGAGGGAGGGGTACAACACGAGGACATCCCAGGGGGTCACCCATCCTAGTACTACTCTCACCCAATCACGCTTAGCTTCGGAGTTCTGATGGGATCCGGTGCGTTAGTGCTGGTATGATCGTACCCATCATGTTCATCAATCGCAGCCTACACAACCCTTCCCCCCAACGCCCTAACAAAAACAATTCCCGCACTTCACTTCACATGTGGGATACAAAAATCGCTAGTTTTCTTCGAAAATTTTACAACGACCACATCTCGCTTCGAACTCTCTGCCGAAAGGCGCACTACGCGCAAAGTCTCATTTTTATACTAGCGACTACAATAAGCAAAATGTAACAAGTCCGCCCACGCATTTCTGAAAGCCATAAAATGTGTAAAATTTTACAACGGGGGGACGATCGTGAAAAATTATGAAGGAGGGAGAAAAGACACAGCCAAAAAAAAGAAAACGAAAAATAAATAAATAAAAGCAGGGAGGGGTACAACACGAGGACTTCCCAGGGGGTCACCCATCCTAGTACTACTCTCGGCCACTCACGCTTCGCTTCGGAGTTCTGATGGGATCCGGTACGTTAGTGCTGGTATGATCGTACCCATCATGTTCATCAATCGCAGCCTACACAACCCTTCCCCCCAACGCCCTAACAAAAACAATTCCCGCACTTCACTTCACATGTGGGATACAAAAATCGCTAGTTTTCTTCGAAAATTTTACAACGACCACATGTCGCTTCGAACTCTCTGCCGAAAGGCGCACTACGCGCAAAGTCTCATTTTTATACTAGCGACTACAATAAGCAAAATGTAACAAGTCCGCCCACGCATTTCTGAAAGCCATAAAATGTGAAAAATTTTACAACGGGGGGACGATCGTGAAAAATTATGAAGGAGGGAGAAAAGACACAGCCAAAAAAAAGAAAACAAAAAATAAATAAATAAAAGGAGGGAGGGGTACAACACGAGGACTTCCCAGGGGGCCACCCATCCTAGTACTACCTTGCCCAAGAACGCTTAACTGTGGAGTTCTGATGGGATCGGTGCGTCAGTGCTGGTATGATCGTAACCATCATGTTTAGCAATCGCAGTTTATACAACCCTTCCCCTAACGCCCTAACAAAAACAATTCCTGCACTTCACTTCACATGTGGGATCCATAAATCGCTATTTTTCTTCGGAAATTTTACAACGACCACATGTCGCTTCGAACTCCCTGCCGAAAGGCGCACTACGCGTAAAGTCTCATTCTTGGACTAGCGACTACAATAAGCAAAATGTAACAAGTCCACCCACGCATTTCTGAAGGTCGCAAAATGGGAAAAATTTGACAACGGTGGGAAGATCGAGAAAAATCATGAAGGAGGGAGAAAAGACACAGCCGAAAAAAAGAAAACAAAAAATAAATAAGTAAAAGGAGGGAGGGGTACAACACGAGGACATCCCAGGGGGTCACCCATCCTAGTACTACTCTCGCCCAATCACGCTTAGCTTCGGAGTTCTGATGGGATCCGGTGCGTTAGTGCTGGTATGATCGTACCCATCATGTTCATCAATCGCAGCCTACACAACCCTTCCCCCCAACGCCCTAACAAAAACAATTCCCGCACTTCACTTCACATGTGGGATACAAAAATCGCTAGTTTTCTTCGAAAATTTTACAACGACCACATGTCGCTTCGAACTCTCTGCCGAAAGGCGCACTACGCGCAAAGTCTCATTTTTATACTAGCGACTACAATAAGCAAAATGTAACAAGTCCGCCCACGCATTTCTGAAAGCCATAAAATGTGAAAAATTTTACAACGGGGGGACGATCGTGAAAAATTATGAAGGAGGGAGAAAAGACACAGCCAAAAAAAAGAAAACAAAAAATAAATAAATAAAAGGAGGGAGGGGTACAACACGAGGACTTCCCAGGGGGCCACCCATCCTAGTACTACCTTGCCCAAGAACGCTTAACTGTGGAGTTCTGATGGGATCGGTGCGTTAGTGCTGGTATGATCGTAACCATCATGTTTAGCAATCGCAGTTTATACAACCCTTCCCCTAACGCCCTAACAAAAACAATTCCTGCACTTCACTTCACATGTGGGATCCATAAATCGCTATTTTTCTTCGGAAATTTTACAACGACCACATGTCGCTTCGAACTCCCTGCCGAAAGGCGCACTACGCGTAAAGTCTCATTCTTGGACTAGCGACTACAATAAGCAAAATGTAACAAGTCCACCCACGCATTTCTGAAGGTCGCAAAATGGGAAAAATTTGACAATGGTGGGAAGATCGAGAAAAATCATGAAGGAGGGAGAAAAGACACAGCCGAAAAAAAGAAAACAAAAAATAAATAAGTAAAAGGAGGGAGGGGTACAACACGAGGACATCCCAGGGGGTCACCCATCCTAGTACTACTCTCACCCAATCACGCTTAGCTTCGGAGTTCTGATGGGATCCGGTGCGTTAGTGCTGGTATGATCGTACCCATCATGTTCATCAATCGCAGCCTACACAACCCTTCCCCCCAACGCCCTAACAAAAACAATTCCCGCACTTCACTTCACATGTGGGATACAAAAATCGCTAGTTTTCTTCGAAAATTTTACAACGACCACATGTCGCTTCGAACTCTCTGCCGAAAGGCGCACTACGCGCAAAGTCTCATTTTTATACTAGCGACTACAATAAGCAAAATGTAACAAGTCCGCCCACGCATTTCTGAAAGCCATAAAATGTGTAAAATTTTACAACGGGGGGACGATCGTGAAAAATTATGAAGGAGGGAGAAAAGACACAGCCAAAAAAAAGAAAACGAAAAATAAATAAATAAAAGCAGGGAGGGGTACAACACGAGGACTTCCCAGGGGGTCACCCATCCTAGTACTACTCTCGGCCACTCACGCTTCGCTTCGGAGTTCTGATGGGATCCGGTACGTTAGTGCTGGTATGATCGTACCCATCATGTTCATCAATCGCAGCCTACACAACCCTTCCCCCCAACGCCCTAACAAAAACAATTCCCGCACTTCACTTCACATGTGGGATACAAAAATCGCTAGTTTTCTTCGAAAATTTTACAACGACCACATGTCGCTTCGAACTCTCTGCCGAAAGGCGCACTACGCGCAAAGTCTCATTTTTATACTAGCGACTACAATAAGCAAAATGTAACAAGTCCGCCCACGCATTTCTGAAAGCCATAAAATGTGAAAAATTTTACAACGGGGGGACGATCGTGAAAAATTATGAAGGAGGGAGAAAAGACACAGCCAAAAAAAAGAAAACAAAAAATAAATAAATAAAAGGAGGGAGGGGTACAACACGAGGACTTCCCAGGGGGCCACCCATCCTAGTACTACCTTGCCCAAGAACGCTTAACTGTGGAGTTCTGATGGGATCGGTGCGTCAGTGCTGGTATGATCGTAACCATCATGTTTAGCAATCGCAGTTTATACAACCCTTCCCCTAACGCCCTAACAAAAACAATTCCTGCACTTCACTTCACATGTGGGATCCATAAATCGCTATTTTTCTTCGGAAATTTTACAACGACCACATGTCGCTTCGAACTCCCTGCCGAAAGGCGCACTACGCGTAAAGTCTCATTCTTGGACTAGCGACTACAATAAGCAAAATGTAACAAGTCCACCCACGCATTTCTGAAGGTCGCAAAATGGGAAAAATTTGACAATGGTGGGAAGATCGAGAAAAATCATGAAGGAGGGAGAAAAGACACAGCCGAAAAAAAGAAAACAAAAAATAAATAAGTAAAAGGAGGGAGGGGTACAACACGAGGACATCCCAGGGGGTCACCCATCCTAGTACTACTCTCACCCAATCACGCTTAGCTTCGGAGTTCTGATGGGATCCGGTGCGTTAGTGCTGGTATGATCGTACCCATCATGTTCATCAATCGCAGCCTACACAACCCTTCCCCCCAACGCCCTAACAAAAACAATTCCCGCACTTCACTTCACATGTGGGATACAAAAATCGCTAGTTTTCTTCGAAAATTTTACAACGACCACATGTCGCTTCGAACTCTCTGCCGAAAGGTGCACTACGCGCAAAGTCTCATTTTTATACTAGCGACTACAATAAGCAAAATGTAACAAGTCCGCCCACGCATTTCTGAAAGCCATAAAATGTGAAAAATTTTACAACGGGGGGACGATCGTGAAAAATTATGAAGGAGGGAGAAAAGACACAGCCAAAAAAAAGAAAACAAAAAATAAATAAATAAAAGGAGGGAGGGGTACAACACGAGGACTTCCCAGGGGGCCACCCATCCTAGTACTACCTTGCCCAAGAACGCTTAACTGTGGAGTTCTGATGGGATCGGTGCGTTAGTGCTGGTATGATCGTAACCATCATGTTTAGCAATCGCAGTTTATACAACCCTTCCCCTAACGCCCTAACAAAAACAATTCCTGCACTTCACTTCACATGTGGGATCCATAAATCGCTATTTTTCTTCGGAAATTTTACAACGACCACATGTCGCTTCGAACTCCCTGCCGAAAGGCGCACTACGCGTAAAGTCTCATTCTTGGACTAGCGACTACAATAAGCAAAATGTAACAAGTCCACCCACGCATTTCTGAAGGTCGCAAAATGGGAAAAATTTGACAATGGTGGGAAGATCGAGAAAAATCATGAAGGAGGGAGAAAAGACACAGCCGAAAAAAAGAAAACAAAAAATAAATAAGTAAAAGGAGGGAGGGGTACAACACGAGGACATCCCAGGGGGTCACCCATCCTAGTACTACTCTCACCCAATCACGCTTAGCTTCGGAGTTCTGATGGGATCCGGTGCGTTAGTGCTGGTATGATCGTACCCATCATGTTCATCAATCGCAGCCTACACAACCCTTCCCCCCAACGCCCTAACAAAAACAATTCCCGCACTTCACTTCACATGTGGGATACAAAAATCGCTAGTTTTCTTCGAAAATTTTACAACGACCACATGTCGCTTCGAACTCTCTGCCGAAAGGCGCACTACGCGCAAAGTCTCATTTTTATACTAGCGACTACAATAAGCAAAATGTAACAAGTCCGCCCACGCATTTCTGAAAGCCATAAAATGTGTAAAATTTTACAACGGGGGGACGATCGTGAAAAATTATGAAGGAGGGAGAAAAGACACAGCCAAAAAAAAGAAAACGAAAAATAAATAAATAAAAGGAGGGAGGGGTACAACACGAGGACTTCCCAGGGGGTCACCCATCCTAGTACTACTCTCGGCCACTCACGCTTCGCTTCGGAGTTCTGATGGGATCCGGTACGTTAGTGCTGGTATGATCGTACCCATCATGTTCATCAATCGCAGCCTACACAACCCTTCCCCCCAACGCCCTAACAAAAACAATTCCCGCACTTCACTTCACATGTGGGATACAAAAATCGCTAGTTTTCTTCGAAAATTTTACAACGACCACATGTCGCTTCGAACTCTCTGCCGAAAGGCGCACTACGCGCAAAGTCTCATTTTTATACTAGCGACTACAATAAGCAAAATGTAACAAGTCCGCCCACGCATTTCTGAAAGCCATAAAATGTGAAAAATTTTACAACGGGGGGACGATCGTGAAAAATTATGAAGGAGGGAGAAAAGACACAGCCAAAAAAAAGAAAACAAAAAATAAATAAATAAAAGGAGGGAGGGGTACAACACGAGGACTTCCCAGGGGGCCACCCATCCTAGTACTACCTTGCCCAAGAACGCTTAACTGTGGAGTTCTGATGGGATCGGTGCGTCAGTGCTGGTATGATCGTAACCATCATGTTTAGCAATCGCAGTTTATACAACCCTTCCCCTAACGCCCTAACAAAAACAATTCCTGCACTTCACTTCACATGTGGGATCCATAAATCGCTATTTTTCTTCGGAAATTTTACAACGACCACATGTCGCTTCGAACTCCCTGCCGAAAGGCGCACTACGCGTAAAGTCTCATTCTTGGACTAGCGACTACAATAAGCAAAATGTAACAAGTCCACCCACGCATTTCTGAAGGTCGCAAAATGGGAAAAATTTGACAATGGTGGGAAGATCGAGAAAAATCATGAAGGAGGGAGAAAAGACACAGCCGAAAAAAAGAAAACAAAAAATAAATAAGTAAAAGGAGGGAGGGGTACAACACGAGGACATCCCAGGGGGTCACCCATCCTAGTACTACTCTCGCCCAATCACGCTTAGCTTCGGAGTTCTGATGGGATCCGGTGCGTTAGTGCTGGTATGATCGTACCCATCATGTTCATCAATCGCAGCCTACACAACCCTTCCCCCCAACGCCCTAACAAAAACAATTCCCGCACTTCACTTCACATGTGGGATACAAAAATCGCTAGTTTTCTTCGAAAATTTTACAACGACCACATGTCGCTTCGAACTCTCTGCCGAAAGGCGCACTACGCGCAAAGTCTCATTTTTATACTAGCGACTACAATAAGCAAAATGTAACAAGTCCGCCCACGCATTTCTGAAAGCCATAAAATGTGTAAAATTTTACAACGGGGGGACGATCGTGAAAAATTATGAAGGAGGGAGAAAAGACACAGCCAAAAAAAAGAAAACAAAAAATAAATAAATAAAAGGAGGGAGGGGTACAACACGAGGACTTCCCAGGGGGCCACCCATCCTAGTACTACCTTGCCCAAGAACGCTTAACTGTGGAGTTCTGATGGGATCGGTGCGTCAGTGCTGGTATGATCGTAACCATCATGTTTATCAATCGCAGTTTATACAACCCTTCCCCTAACGCCCTAACAAAAACAATTCCTGCACTTCACTTCACATGTGGGATCCATAAATCGCTATTTTTCTTCGGAAATTTTACAACGACCACATGTCGCTTCGAACTCCCTGCCGAAAGGCGCACTACGCACAAAGTCTCATTCTTAGACTAGCGACTACAATAAGCAAAATGTAACAAGTCCACCCACGCATTTCTGAAGGTCGTAAAATGGGAAAAATTTGACAACGGTGGGAAGATCGAGAAAAATCATGAAGGAGGGAGAAAAGACACAGCTGAAAAAAAAAGAAAACCAAAAATAAATAAATAAAAGGAGGGAGGGGTACAACACGAGGACATCCCAGGGGGTTACCCATCCTAGTACTACTCTCGCCCAATCACGCTTAGCTTCGGAGTTCTGATGGGATCCGGTGCGTTAGTGCTGGTATGATCGTACCCATCATGTTCATCAATCGCAGCCTACACAACCCTTCCCCCCAACGCCCTAACAAAAACAATTCCCGCACTTCACTTCACATGTGGGATACATAAATCGCTAGTTTTCTTCGAAAATTTTACAACGACCACATGTCGCTTCGAACTCTCTGCCGAAAGGCGCACTACGCGCAAAGTCTCATTTTTATACTAGCGACTACAATAAGCAAAATGTAACAAGTCCGCCCACGCATTTCTGAAAGCCATAAAAATGTGAAAATTTGACAACGGTGGGAAGATCGTGAAAAATTATGAAGGAGGGAGAAAAGACACAGCCGAAAAAAAGAAAACGAAAAATAAATAAATAAAAGGAGGGAGGGGTACAACACGAGGACTTCCCAGGGGGTCACCCATCCTAGTACTACTCTCGGCCAATCACGCTTCGCTTCGAAGTTCTGATGGGATCCGGTACGTTAGTACTGGTATGATCGTACCCATCATGTTCTTCAATCGCAGCCTACACAACCCTTCCCCCCAACGCCCTAACAAAAACAATTCCCGCACTTCACTTCACATGTGGGATACATAAATCGCTAGTTTTCTTCGAAAATTTTACAACGACCACATGTCGCTTCGAACTCTCTGCCGAAAGGCGCACTACGCGCAAAGTCTCATTTTTATACTAGCGACTACAATAAGCAAAATGTAACAAGTCCGCCCACGCATTTCTGAAAGCCATAAAATGTGAAAATTTGACAACGGTGGGAAGATCGTGAAAAATTATGAAGGAGGGAGAAAAGACACAGCCGAAAAAAAGAAAACAAAAAATAAATAAATAAAAGGAGGGAGGGGTACAACACGAGGACTTCCCAGGGGGTCACCCATCCTAGTACTACTCTCGGCCACTCACGCTTCGCTTCGGAGTTCTGATGGGATCCGGTACGTTAGTGCTGGTATGATCGTACCCATCATGTTCATCAATCGCAGCCTACACAACCCTTCCCCCCAACGCCCTAACAAAAACAATTCCCGCACTTCACTTCACATGTGGGATACAAAAATCGCTAGTTTTCTTCGAAAATTTTACAACGACCACATGTCGCTTCGAACTCTCTGCCGAAAGGCGCACTACGCGCAAAGTCTCATTTTTATACTAGCGACTACAATAAGCAAAATGTAACAAGTCCGCCCACGCATTTCTGAAAGCCATAAAATGTGAAAAATTTTACAACGGGGGGACGATCGTGAAAAATTATGAAGGAGGGAGAAAAGACACAGCCAAAAAAAAGAAAACAAAAAATAAATAAATAAAAGGAGGGAGGGGTACAACACGAGGACTTCCCAGGGGGCCACCCATCCTAGTACTACCTTGCCCAAGAACGCTTAACTGTGGAGTTCTGATGGGATCGGTGCGTTAGTGCTGGTATGATCGTAACCATCATGTTTAGCAATCGCAGTTTATACAACCCTTCCCCTAACGCCCTAACAAAAACAATTCCTGCACTTCACTTCACATGTGGGATCCATAAATCGCTATTTTTCTTCGGAAATTTTACAACGACCACATGTCGCTTCGAACTCCCTGCCGAAAGGCGCACTACGCGTAAAGTCTCATTCTTGGACTAGCGACTACAATAAGCAAAATGTAACAAGTCCACCCACGCATTTCTGAAGGTCGCAAAATGGGAAAAATTTGACAACGGTGGGAAGATCGAGAAAAATCATGAAGGAGGGAGAAAAGACACAGCCGAAAAAAAGAAAACAAAAAATAAATAAGTAAAAGGAGGGAGGGGTACAACACGAGGACATCCCAGGGGGTCACCCATCCTAGTACTACTCTCGCCCAATCACGCTTAGCTTCGGAGTTCTGATGGGATCCGGTGCGTTAGTGCTGGTATGATCGTACCCATCATGTTCATCAATCGCAGCCTACACAACCCTTCCCCCCAACGCCCTAACAAAAACAATTCCCGCACTTCACTTCACATGTGGGATACAAAAATCGCTAGTTTTCTTCGAAAATTTTACAACGACCACATGTCGCTTCGAACTCTCTGCCGAAAGGCGCACTACGCGCAAAGTCTCATTTTTATACTAGCGACTACAATAAGCAAAATGTAACAAGTCCGCCCACGCATTTCTGAAAGCCATAAAATGTGTAAAATTTTACAACGGGGGGACGATCGTGAAAAATTATGAAGGAGGGAGAAAAGACACAGCCAAAAAAAAGAAAACAAAAAATAAATAAATAAAAGGAGGGAGGGGTACAACACGAGGACTTCCCAGGGGGCCACCCATCCTAGTACTACCTTGCCCAAGAACGCTTAACTGCGGAGTTCTGATGGGATCGGTGCGTCAGTGCTGGTATGATCGTAACCATCATGTTTATCAATCGCAGTTTATACAACCCTTCCCCTAACGCCCTAACAAAAACAATTCCTGCACTTCACTTCACATGTGGGATCCAGAAATCGCTATTTTTCTTCGGAAATTTTACAACGACCACATGTCGCTTCGAACTCCCTGCCGAAAGGCGCACTACGCACAAAGTCTCATTCTTAGACTAGCGACTACAATAAGCAAAATGTAACAAGTCCACCCACGCATTTCTGAAGGTCGTAAAATGGGAAAAATTTGACAACGGTGGGAAGATCGAGAAAAATCATGAAGGAGGGAGAAAAGACACAGCTGAAAAAAAAAGAAAACCAAAAATAAATAAATAAAAGGAGGGAGGGGTACAACACGAGGACATCCCAGGGGGTTACCCATCCTAGTACTACTCTCGCCCAATCACGCTTAGCTTCGGAGTTCTGATGGGATCCGGTGCGTTAGTGCTGGTATGATCGTACCCATCATGTTCATCAATCGCAGCCTACACAACCCTTCCCCCCAACGCCCTAACAAAAACAATTCCCGCACTTCACTTCACATGTGGGATACATAAATCGCTAGTTTTCTTCGAAAATTTTACAACGACCACATGTCGCTTCGAACTCTCTGCCGAAAGGCGCACTACGCGCAAAGTCTCATTTTTATACTAGCGACTACAATAAGCAAAATGTAACAAGTCCGCCCACGCATTTCTGAAAGCCATAAAAATCTGAAAATTTGACAACGGTGGGAAGATCGTGAAAAATTATGAAGGAGGGAGAAAAGACACAGCCGAAAAAAAGAAAACGAAAAATAAATAAATAAAAGGAGGGAGGGGTACAACACGAGGACTTCCCAGGGGGTCACCCATCCTAGTACTACTCTCGGCCAATCACGCTTCGCTTCGAAGTTCTGATGGGATCCGGTACGTTAGTGCTGGTATGATCGTACCCATCATGTTCATCAATCGCAGCCTACACAACCCTTCCCCCCAACGCCCTAACAAAAACAATTCCCGCACTTCACTTCACATGTGGGATACATAAATCGCTAGTTTTCTTCGAAAATTTTACAACGACCACATGTCGCTTCGAACTCTCTGCCGAAAGGCGCACTACGCGCAAAGTCTCATTTTTATACTAGCGACTACAATAAACAAAATGTAACAAGTCCGCCCACGCATATCTGAAAGCCATAAAATGTGAAAAAATTGACAATGGTGGGATGATCGTGAAAAATTATGAAGGGGGGAGAAAAGACACAGCCAAAAAAAGAAAACAAAAAATGAATAAATAAAAGGAGGGAGGGGTACAACACGAGGACTCCCCAGGGGGTCACCCATCCTAGTACTACTCTAGCCCAAGAACGCTTAACTTCGGAGTTCTTATGGGATTCGGTGCGTTAGTGCTGGTATGATCGTACCCATCAAGTTTAGTAATCGCAGCCTACACAACCCCTCCCCCCAACGCCCTAACAAAAACAATTCCCGCACTTCACTTCACATGTGAGATATATAAATCGCTAGTTTTCTTTGAAAATTTTACAACGACCCCATGTCGCTTCGAACTCTCTGCCGAAAGGCGCACTACGCGCAAAGTCTCATTTTTATACTAGCGACTACAATAAGCAAAATGTAACAAGTCCGCCCACACATTTCTGAAAGCCGCAAAATGTGAAAAATTTGACAACGGTGGGAAGATCGTGAAAAATTATGAAGGAGGGAGAAAAGACACAGCCAAAAAAAGAAAACAAAAAATAAATAAATAAAAGGAGGGAGGGATACAACACGAGGACTTCCCAGGGGGTCACCCATCCTAGTACTACTCTCGCCCATGCACGCTTAACTTTGGAGTTCTGATGGGATCCGGTGCTTAGTGCTGGTATGATCGTACCCATCAAGTTCAGTAATCGCAGCCTACACAACCCCTCCCCCCAACGCCCTAACAAAAACAATTCCCGCACTTCACTTCACATGTGGGATACATAAATCGCTAGTTTTCTTTGAAAATTTTACAACGACCACATGTCGCTTCGAACTCTCTGCCGAAAGGCGCACTACGCGGAAAGTCTCATTTTTATACTAGCGACTAAAATAAGCAAAATGTAACAAGTCCGCCCACACATTTCTGAAAGCCGCAAAATGTGAAAAATTTGACATCGGTGGGAAGATCGTGAAAAATTATGAAGGAGGGAGAAAAGACACAGCCAAAAAAAGAAAACAAAAAATGAATAAATAAAAGGAGGGAGGGGTACAACACGAGGACTCCCCAGGGGGTCACCCATCCTAGTACTACTCTAGCCCAAGAACGCTTAACTTCGGAGTTCTTATGGGATTCGGTGCGTTAGTGCTGGTATGATCGTACCCATCAAGTTTAGTAATCGCAGCCTACACAACCCCTCCCCCCAACGCCCTAACAAAAACAATTCCCGCACTTCACTTCACATGTGAGATATATAAATCGCTAGTTTTCTTTGAAAATTTTACAACGACCCCATGTCGCTTCGAACTCTCTGCCGAAAGGCGCACTACGCGCAAAGTCTCATTTTTATACTAGCGACTACAATAAGCAAAATGTAACAAGTCCGCCCACACATTTCTGAAAGCCGCAAAATGTGAAAAATTTGACAACGGTGGGAAGATCGTGAAAAATTATGAAGGAGGGAGAAAAGACACAGCCAAAAAAAGAAAACAAAAAATAAATAAATAAAAGGATGGAGGGATACAACACGAGGACTTCCCAGGGGGTCACCCATCCTAGTACTACTCTCGCCCATGCACGCTTAACTTTGGAGTTCTGATGGGATCCGGTGCTTAGTGCTGGTATGATCGTACCCATCAAGTTCAGTAATCGCAGCCTACACAACCCCTCCCCCCAACGCCCTAACAAAAACAATTCCCGCACTTCACTTCACATGTGGGATACATAAATCGCTAGTTTTCTTTGAAAATTTTACAACGACCACATGTCGCTTCGAACTCTCTGCCGAAAGGCGCACTACGCGGAAAGTCTCATTTTTATACTAGCGACTAAAATAAGCAAAATGTAACAAGTCCGCCCACACATTTCTGAAAGCCGCAAAATGTGAAAAATTTGACAACGGTGGGAAGATCGTGAAAAATTATGAAGGAGGGAGAAAAGACACAGCCAAAAAAAGAAAACAAAAAATGAATAAATAAAAGGAGGGAGGGGTACAACACGAGGACTCCCCAGGGGGTCACCCATCCTAGTACTACTCTAGCCCAAGAACGCTTAACTTCGGAGTTCTTATGGGATTCGGTGCGTTAGTGCTGGTATGATCGTACCCATCAAGTTTAGTAATCGCAGCCTACACAACCCCTCCCCCCAACGCCCTAACAAAAAAAATTCCCGCACTTCACTTCACATGTGAGATATATAAATCGCTAGTTTTCTTTGAAAATCTTACAACGACCCCATGTCGCTTCGAACTCTCTGCCGAAAGGCGCACTACGCGCAAAGTCTCATTTTTATACTAGCGACTACAATAAGCAAAATGTAACAAGTCCGCCCACACATTTCTGAAAGCCGCAAAATGTGAAAAATTTGACAACGGTGGGAAGATCGTGAAAAATTATGAAGGAGGGAGAAAAGACACAGCCAAAAAAAGAAAACAAAAAATAAATAAAAGGAGGGAGGGATACAACACGAGGACTTCCCAGGGGGTCACCCATCCTAGTACTACTCTCGCCCATGCACGCTTAACTTTGGAGTTCTGATGGGATCCGGTGCTTAGTGCTGGTATGATCGTACCCATCAAGTTCAGTAATCGCAGCCTACACAACCCCTCCCCCCAACGCCCTAACAAAAACAATTCCCGCACTTCACTTCACATGTGGGATACATAAATCGCTAGTTTTCTTTGAAAATTTTACAACGACCTCATGTCGCTTCGAACTCTCTGCCGAAAGGCGCACTACGCGCAAAGTCTCATTTTTATACTAGCGACTAAAATAAGCAAAATGTAACAAGTCCGCCCACACATTTCTGAAAGCCGCAAAATGTGAAAAATTTGACATCGGTGGGAAGATCGTGAAAAATTATGAAGGAGGGAGAAAAGACACAGCCAAAAAAAGAAAACAAAAAATGAATAAATAAAAGGAGGGAGGGGTACAACACGAGGACTCCCCAGGGGGTCACCCATCCTAGTACTACTCTCGCCCAAGAACGCTTAACTTCGGAGTTCTTATGGGATTCGGTGCGTTAGTGCTGGTATGATCGTACCCATCAAGTTTAGTAATCGCAGCCTACACAACCCCTCCCCCCAACGCCCTAACAAAAACAATTCCCGCACTTCACTTCACATGTGGGATACATAAATCGCTAGTTTTCTTCGAAAATTTTACAACGACCACATGTCGCTTCGAACTCTATGCCGAAAGGCGCACTACGCGCAAAGTCTCATTTTTATACTAGCGACTACAATAAGCAAAATGTAACAAGTCCGCCCACACATTTCTGAAAGCCGCAAAATGTGAAAATTTTGACAACGGTGGGAAGATCGTGAAAAATTATGAAGGAGGGAGAAAAGACACAGCCAAAAAAAGAAAACAAAAAATAAATAAATAAAAGAGGGAGGGGAACAACACGAGGACTTCCCAGGGGGTCACCCATCCTAGTACTACTCTCGCCCAAGCACGCTTAACTTCGGAGTTCTGATGGGATCCGGTGCGTTAGTGCTGGTATGATCGTACCCATCAAGTTCAGTAATCGCAGCCTACACAACCCCTCCCCCCAACGCCCTAACAAAAACAATTCCCGCACTTCACTTCACATGTGGGATACATAAATCGCTAGTTTTCTTTGAAAATTATACAACGACCACATGTCGCTTCGAACTCTCTGCCGAAAGGCGCACTACGCGCAAAGTCTCATTTTTATACTAGCGACTACAATAAGCAAAATGTAACAAGTCCGCCCACACATTTCTGAAAGCCGCAAAATGTGAAAAATTTGACAACGGTGGGAAGATCGTGAAAAATTATGAAGGAGGGAGAAAAGACACAGCCAAAAAAAGAAAACAAAAAATAAATAAATAAAAGAGGGAGGGGAACAACACGAGGACTTCCCAGGGGGTCACCCATCCTAGTACTACTCTCGCCCAAGCACGCTTAACTTCGGAGTTCTGATGGGATCCGGTGCGTTAGTGCTGGTATGATCGTACCCATCAAGTTTTGTAATCGCAGCCTACACAACCCTTCCTCCCAACGCCCTAACAAAAACAATTCCCGCACTTCACTTCACATGTGGGATATATAAATCGCTAGTTTTCTTTGAAAATTTTACAACGACCCCATGTCGCTTCGAACTCTCTGCCAAAAGGCGCACTACGCGCAAAGTCTCATTTTTATACTAGCGACTACAATAAGCAAAATGTAACAAGTCCGCCCACACATTTCTGAAAGCCGCAAAATGTGAAAAATTTGACAACGGTGGGAAGATCGTGAAAAATTATGAAGGAGGGAGAAAAGACACAGCCAAAAAAAGAAAACAAAAAATAAATAAATAAAAGGAGGGAGGGGTACAACACGAGGACTTCCCAGGGGGTCACCCATCCTAGTACTACTCTCGCCCAAGCACGCTTAACTTCAAAGTTCTGATGGGATCCGGTGCGTTAGTGCTGGTATGATCGTACCCATCAAGTTCAATAATCGCAGCCTACACAACCCCTCCCCCCTTCGCCCTAACAAAAACAATTCCCGCACTTCCCTTCACATGTGGGATGCATAAATCGCTAGTTTTCTTCGAAAATTTTACAACGACCCCATGTCGCTTCGAACTCTGTGCCGAAAGGCGCACTGCGCGCAAAGTCTCATTTTTATACTAGCGACTACAATAAGCAAAATGTAACAAGTCCGCCCACACATTTCTGAAAGCCGCAAAATGTGAAAAATTTGACAACGGTGGGAAGATCGTGAAAAATTATGAAGGAGGGAGAAAAGACACAGCCAAAAAAAGAAAACAAAAAATAAATAAATAAAAGGAGGGAGGGATACAACACGAGGACTTCCCAGGGGGTCACCCATCCTAGTACTACTCTCGCCCATGCACGCTTAACTTTGGAGTTCTGATGGGATTCGGTGCTTAGTGCTGGTATGATCGTACCCATCAAGTTCAGTAATCGCAGCCTATACAACCCCTCCCCCCAACGCCCTAACAAAAACAATTCCCGCACTTCACTTCACATGTGGGATACATAAATCGCTAGTTTTCTTTGAAAATTTTACAACGACCACATGTCGCTTCGAACTCTCTGCCGAAAGGCGCACTACGCGCAAAGTCTCATTTTTATACTAGCGACTAAAATAAGCAAAATGTAACAAGTCCGCCCACACATTTCTGAAAGCCGCAAAATGTGAAAAATTTGACAACGGTGGGAAGATCGTGAAAAATTATGAAGGAGGGAGAAAAGACACAGCCAAAAAAAGAAAACAAAAAATAAATAAATAAAAGGAGGGAGGGGTACAACACGAGGACTTCCCAGGGGGTCACCCATCCTAGTACTACTCTCGCCCAAGCACGCTTAACTTCGGAGTTCTAATGGGATCCGGTACGTTAGTGCTGGTATGATCGTACCCATCAAGTTCAGTAATCGCAGCCTACACAACCCCTCCCCCCAACGCCCTAACAAAAACAATTCCCGCACTTCACTTCACATGTGGGATGCATAAATCGCTAGTTTTCTTCGAAAATTTTACAACGACCCCATGTCGTTTCGAACTCTCTGCCGAAAGGCGCACTACGCGCAAAGTCTCATTTTTATATTAGCGACTACAATAAGCAAAATGTAACAAGTCCGCCCACACATTTCTGAAAGCCGCAAAATGTGAAAAATTTGACAACGGTGGGAGGATCGTGAAAAATTATGAAGGAGGGAGAAAAGACACAGCCAAAAAAAGAAAACAAAAAATAAATAAATAAAAGGAGGGAGGGGTACAACACGAGGACTTCCCAGGGGGTCACCCATCCTAGTACTACTCTCGCCCAAGCACGCTTAACTTCGGAGTTCTGATGGGATCCGGTGCGTTAGTGCTGGTATGATCGTACCCGTCAAGTTCAGTAATCGCAGCCTACACAACCCCTCCCCCCAACGCCCTAACAAAAACAATTCCCGCACTTCACTTCACATGTGGGATACATAAATCGCTAGTTTTCTTTGAAAATTTTACAACGACCACATGTCGCTTCGAACTCTGTGCCGAATGGCGCACTACGCGCAAAGTCTCATTTTTATACTAGCGACTACAATAAGCAAAATGTAACAAGTCCGCCCACACATTTCTGAAAGCCGCAAAATGTGAAAAATTTGACAACGGTGGGAAGATCGTGAAAAATTATGAAGGAGGGAGAAAAGACACAGCCAAAAAAAGAAAACAAAAAATAAATAAATAAAAGGAGGGAGGGGTACAACACGAGGACTTCCCAGGGGTCACCCATCCTAGTACTACTCTCGCCCAAGCACGCTTAACTTCGGAGTTCTGATGGGATCCGGTGCATTAGTGCTGGTATGATCGTACCCATCAAGTTCAGTAATCGCAGCCTACACAACCCCTCCCCCCAACGCCCTAACAAAAACAATTCCCGCACTTCACTTCACATGTGGGATACATAAATCGCTAGTTTTCTTTGAAAATTATACAACGACCACATGTCGCTTCGAACTCTCTGCCGAAAGGCGCACTACGCGCAAAGTCTCATTTTTATACTAGCGACTACAATAAGCAAAATGTAACAAGTCCGCCCACACATTTCTGAAAGCCGCAAAATGTGAAAAATTTGACAACGGTGGGAAGATCGTGAAAAATTATGAAGGAGGGAGAAAAGACACAGCCAAAAAAAGAAAACAAAAAATAAATAAATAAAAGAGGGAGGGGTACAACACGAGGACTTCCCAGGGGGTCACCCATCCTAGTACTACTCTCGCCCAAGCACGCTTAACTTCGGAGTTCTGATGGGATCCGGTGCGTTAGTGCTGGTATGATCGTACCCATCAAGTTTAGTAATCGCAGCCTACACAACCCTTCCTCCCAACGCCCTAACAAAAACAATTCCCGCACTTCACTTCACATGTGGGATATATAAATCGCTAGTTTTCTTTGAAAATTTTACAACGACCCCATGTCGCTTCGAACTCTCTGCCAAAAGGCGCACTACGCGCAAAGTCTCATTTTTATACTAGCGACTACAATAAGCAAAATGTAACAAGTCCGCCCACACATTTCTGAAAGCCGCAAAATGTGAAAAATTTGACAACGGTGGGAAGATCGTGAAAAATTATGAAGGAGGGAGAAAAGACACAGCCAAAAAAAGAAAACAAAAAATAAATAAATAAAAGGAGGGAGGGGTACAACACGAGGACTTCCCAGGGGGTCACCCATCCTAGTACTACTCTCGCCCAAGCACGCTTAACTTCAGAGTTCTGATGGGATCCTGCGTTAGTGCTGGTATGATCGTACCCATCAAGTTCAATAATCGCAGCCTACACAACCCCTCCCCCCATCGCCCTAACAAAAACAATTCCCGCACTTCCCTTCACATGTGGGATGCATAAATCGCTAGTTTTCTTCGAAAATTTTACAACGACCACATGTCGCTTCGAACTCTGTGCCGAAAGGCGCACTGCGCGCAAAGTCTCATTTTTATACTAGCGACTACAATAAGCAAAATGTAACAAGTCCGCCCACACATTTCTGAAAGCCGCAAAATGTGAAAAATTTGACAACGGTGGGAAGATCGTGAAAAATTATGAAGGAGGGAGAAAAGACACAGCCAAAAAAAGAAAACAAAAAATAAATAAATAAAAAGAGGGAGGGATACAACACGAGGACTTCCCAGGGGGTCACCCATCCTAGTACTACTCTCGCCCATGCACGCTTAACTTTGGAGTTCTGATGGGATTCGGTGCTTAGTGCTGGTATGATCGTACCCATCAAGTTCAGTAATCGCAGCCTACACAACCCCTCCCCCCAACGCCCTAACAAAAACAATTCCCGCACTTCACTTCACATGTGGGATACATAAATCGCTAGTTTTCTTTGAAAATTTTACAACGACCACATGTCGCTTCGAACTCTCTGCCGAAAGGCGCACTACGCGCAAAGTCTCATTTTTATACTAGCGACTAAAATAAGCAAAATGTAACAAGTCCGCCCACACATTTCTGAAAGCCGCAAAATGTGAAAAATTTGACAACGATGGGAAGATCGTGAAAAATTATGAAGGAGGGAGAAAAGACACAGCCAAAAAAAGAAAACAAAAAATAAATAAATAAAAGGAGGGAGGGGTACAACACGAGGACTCCCCAGGGGGTCACCCATCCTAGTACTACTCTCGCCCAAGAACGTTTAACTTCGGAGTTCTTATGGGATTCGGTGCGTTAGTGCTGGTATGATCGTACCCATCAAGTTTAGTAATCGCAGCCTACACAACCCCTCCCCCCAACGCCCTCACAAAAACAATTCCCGCACTTCACTTCACATGTGGGATATATAAATCGCTAGTTTTCTTTGAAAATTTTACAACGACCCCATATCGCTTCGAACTCTCTGCCGAAAGGCGCACTACGCGCAAAGTCTCATTTTTATACTAGCGACTACAATAAGCAAAATGTAACAAGTCCGCCCACACATTTCTGAAAGCCGCAAAATGTGAAAAATTTGACAACGGTGGGAAGATCGTGAAAAATTATGAAGGAGGGAGAAAAGAACAGCCAAAAAAAGAAAAAAAAATAAATAAATAAAAGGAGGGAGGGGTACAACACGAGGACTTCCCAGGGGGTCACCCATCCTAGTACTACTCTCGCCCAAGCACGCTTAACTTCGGAGTTCTGATGGGATCCGGTGCGTTAGTGCTGGTATGATCGTACCCATCAAGTTCAGTAATCGCAGCCTACACAACCCCTCCCCCCAACGCCCTAACAAAAACAATTCCCGCACTTCACTTCACATGTGGGATGCATAAATCGCTAGTTTTCTTCGAAAATTTTACAACGACCACATGTCGCTTCGAACTCTGTGCCGAAAGGCGCACTGCGCGCAAAGTCTCATTTTTAAACAAGCGACTCCAATAAGCAAAATGTAACAAGTCCGCCCACACATTTCTGAAAGCCGCAAAATGTGAAAAATTTGACAACGGTCGGAAGATCGTGAAAAATTATGAAGGAGGGAGAAAAGACACAGCCAAAAAAAGAAAACAAAAAATAAATAAATAAAAGGAGGGAGGGGTACAACACGAGGACTTCCCAGGGGGTCACCCATCCTAGTACTACTCTCGCCCAAGCACGCTTAACTTCGGAGTTCTGATGGGATCCGGTGCGTTAGTGCTGGTATGATCGTACCCATCAAGTTCAGTAATCGCAGCCTACACAACCCCTCCCCCCAACGCCCTAACAAAAACAATTCCCACACTTCACTTCACATGTGGGATGCATAAATCGCTAGTTTTCTTCGAAAATTTTACAACGACCACATGTCGCTTCGAACTCTGTGCCGAAAGGCGCACTGCGCGCAAAGTCTCATTTTTATACTAGCGACTACAATAAGCAAAATGTAACAAGTCCGCCCACACATTTCTGAAAGCCGTAAAATGTGAAAAATTTGACAACGGTGGGAAGATCGTGAAAAATTATGAAGGAGGGAGAAAAGACACAGCCAAAAAAAGAAAACAAAAAATAAATAAATAAAAGGAGGGAGGGGTACAACACGAGGACTTCCCAGGGGGTCACCCATCCTAGTACTACTCTCGCCCAAGCACGCTTAACTTCGGAGTTCTGATGGGATCCGGTGCGTTAGTGCTGGTATGATCGTACCCATCAAGTTCAGTAATCGCAGCCTACACAACCCCTCCCCCCAACGCCCTAACAAAAACAATTCCCGCACTTCACTTCACATGTGGGATGCATAAATCGCTAGTTTTCTTCGAAAATTTTACAACGACCACATGTCGCTTCGAACTCTGTGCCGAAAGGCGCACTGCGCGCAAAGTCTCATTTTTATATTAGCGACTACAATAAGCAAAATGTAACAAGTCCGCCCACACATTTCTGAAAGCCGCAAAATGTGAAAAATTTGACAACGGTGGGAGGATCGTGAAAAATTATGAAGGAGGGAGAAAAGACACAGCCAAAAAAAGAAAACAAAAAATAAATAAATAAAAGGAGGGAGGGGTACAACACGAGGACTTCCCAGGGGGTCACCCATCCTAGTACTACTCTCGCCCAAGCACGCTTAACTTCGGAGTTCTGATGGGATCCGGTGCGTTAGTGCTGGTATGATCGTACCCGTCAAGTTCAGTAATCGCAGCCTACACAACCCCTCCCCCCAACGCCCTAACAAAAACAATTCCCGCACTTCACTTCACATGTGGGATACATAAATCGCTAGTTTTCTTTGAAAATTTTACAACGACCACATGTCGCTTCGAACTCTGTGCCGAATGGCGCACTACGCGCAAAGTCTCATTTTTATACTAGCGACTACAATAAGCAAAATGTAACAAGTCCGCCCACACATTTCTGAAAGCCGCAAAATGTGAAAAATTTGACAACGGTGGGAAGATCGTGAAAAATTATGAAGGAGGGAGAAAAGACACAGCCAAAAAAAGAAAACAAAAAATAAATAAATAAAAGGAGGGAGGGGTACAACACGAGGACTTCCCAGGGGGTCACCCATCCTAGTACTACTCTCGCCCAAGCACGCTTAACTTCAGAGTTCTGATGGGATCCGGTGCGTTAGTGCTGATATGATCGTACGCATTAAGTTCAGTAATCGCAGCCTACACAACCCCTCCCCCCAACGCCCTAACAAAAACAATTCCCGCACTTCACTTCACATGTGGGATGCATAAATCGCTAATTTTCTTCGAAAATTTTACAACGACCACATGTCGCTTCGAACTCTGTGCCGAAAGGCGCACTGCGCGCAAAGTCTCATTTTTATACTAGCGACTACAATAAGCAAAATGTAACAAGTCCGCCCACACATTTCTGAAAGCCGCAAAATGTGAAAAATTTGACAACGGTGGGAAGATCGTGAAAAATTATGAAGGAGGGAGAAAAGACACAGCCAAAAAAAGAAAACAAAAAATAAATAAATAAAAGGAGGGAGGGGTACAACACGAGGACTTCCCAGGGGGTCACCCATCCTAGTACTACTCTCGCCCAAGCACGCTTAACTTCGGAGTTCTAATGGGATCCGGTGCGTTAGTGCTGGTATGATCGTACCCATCAAGTTCAGTAATCGCAGCCTACACAACCCCTCCCCCCAACGCCCTAACAAAAACAATTCCCGCACTTCACTTCACATGTGGGATGCATAAATCGCTAGTTTTCTTCGAAAATTTTACAACGACCACATGTCGCTTCGAACTCTCTGCCGAAAGGCGCACTGCGCGCAAAGTCTCATTTTTATACTAGCGACTACAATAAGCAAAATGTAACAAGTCCGCCCACACATTTCTGAAAGCCGCAAAATGTGAAAAATTTGACAACGGTGGGAAGATCGTGAAAAATTATGAAGGAGGGAGAAAAGACACAGCCAAAAAAAGAAAACAAAAAATAAATAAATAAAAGGAGGGAGGGATACAACACGAGGACTTCCCAGGGGGTCACCCATCCTAGTACTACTCTCGCCCATGCACGCTTAACTTTGGAGTTCTGATGGGATTCGGTGCTTAGTGCTGGTATGATCGTACCCATCAAGTTCAGTAATCGCAGCCTACACAACCCCTCCCCCCAACGCCCTAACAAAAACAATTCCCGCACTTCACTTCACATGTGGGATACATAAATCGCTAGTTTTCTTTGAAAATTTTACAACGACCACATGTCGCTTCGAACTCTCTGCCGAAAGGCGCACTACGCGCAAAGTCTCATTTTTATACTAGCGACTAAAATAAGCAAAATGTAACAAGTCCGCCCACACATTTCTGAAAGCCGCAAAATGTGAAAAATTTGACAACGATGGGAAGATCGTGAAAAATTATGAAGGAGGGAGAAAAGACACAGCCAAAAAAAGAAAACAAAAAATAAATAAATAAAAGGAGGGAGGGGTACAACACGAGGACTCCCCAGGGGGTCACCCATCCTAGTACTACTCTCGCCCAAGAACGTTTAACTTCGAAGTTCTTATGGGATTCGGTGCGTTAGTGCTGGTATGATCGTACCCATCAAGTTTAGTAATCGCAGCCTACACAACCCCTCCCCCCAACGCCCTCACAAAAACAATTCCCGCACTTCACTTCACATGTGGGATATATAAATCGCTAGTTTTCTTTGAAAATTTTACAACGACCCCATATCGCTTCGAACTCTCTGCCGAAAGGCGCACTACGCGCAAAGTCTCATTTTTATACTAGCGACTACAATAAGCAAAATGTAACAAGTCCGCCCACACATTTCTGAAAGCCGCAAAATGTGAAAAATTTGACAACGGTGGGAAGATCGTGAAAAATTATGAAGGAGGGAGAAAAGAACAGCCAAAAAAAGAAAAAAAAATAAATAAATAAAAGGAGGGAGGGGTACAACACGAGGACTTCCCAGGGGGTCACCCATCCTAGTACTACTCTCGCCCAAGCACGCTTAACTTCGGAGTTCTGATGGGATCCGGTGCGTTAGTGCTGGTATGATCGTACCCATCAAGTTCAGTAATCGCAGCCTACACAACCCCTCCCCCCAACGCCCTAACAAAAACAATTCCCGCACTTCACTTCACATGTGGGATGCATAAATCGCTAGTTTTCTTCGAAAATTTTACAACGACCACATGTCGCTTCGAACTCTGTGCCGAAAGGCGCACTGCGCGCAAAGTCTCATTTTTAAACAAGCGACTCCAATAAGCAAAATGTAACAAGTCCGCCCACACATTTCTGAAAGCCGCAAAATGTGAAAAATTTGACAACGGTCGGAAGATCGTGAAAAATTATGAAGGAGGGAGAAAAGACACAGCCAAAAAAAGAAAACAAAAAATAAATAAATAAAAGGAGGGAGGGGTACAACACGAGGACTTCCCAGGGGGTCACCCATCCTAGTACTACTCTCGCCCAAGCACGCTTAACTTCGGAGTTCTGATGGGATCCGGTGCGTTAGTGCTGGTATGATCGTACCCATCAAGTTCAGTAATCGCAGCCTACACAACCCCTCCCCCCAACGCCCTAACAAAAACAATTCCCACACTTCACTTCACATGTGGGATGCATAAATCGCTAGTTTTCTTCGAAAATTTTACAACGACCACATGTCGCTTCGAACTCTGTGCCGAAAGGCGCACTGCGCGCAAAGTCTCATTTTTATACTAGCGACTACAATAAGCAAAATGTAACAAGTCCGCCCACACATTTCTGAAAGCCGTAAAATGTGAAAAATTTGACAACGGTGGGAAGATCGTGAAAAATTATGAAGGAGGGAGAAAAGACACAGCCAAAAAAAGAAAACAAAAAATAAATAAATAAAAGGAGGGAGGGGTACAACACGAGGACTTCCCAGGGGGTCACCCATCCTAGTACTACTCTCGCCCAAGCACGCTTAACTTCGGAGTTCTGATGGGATCCGGTGCGTTAGTGCTGGTATGATCGTACCCATCAAGTTCAGTAATCGCAGCCTACACAACCCCTCCCCCCAACGCCCTAACAAAAACAATTCCCGCACTTCACTTCACATGTGGGATGCATAAATCGCTAGTTTTCTTCGAAAATTTTACAACGACCACATGTCGCTTCGAACTCTGTGCCGAAAGGCGCACTGCGCGCAAAGTCTCATTTTTATATTAGCGACTACAATAAGCAAAATGTAACAAGTCCGCCCACACATTTCTGAAAGCCGCAAAATGTGAAAAATTTGACAACGGTGGGAGGATCGTGAAAAATTATGAAGGAGGGAGAAAAGACACAGCCAAAAAAAGAAAACAAAAAATAAATAAATAAAAGGAGGGAGGGGTACAACACGAGGACTTCCCAGGGGGTCACCCATCCTAGTACTACTCTCGCCCAAGCACGCTTAACTTCGGAGTTCTGATGGGATCCGGTGCGTTAGTGCTGGTATGATCGTACCCGTCAAGTTCAGTAATCGCAGCCTACACAACCCCTCCCCCCAACGCCCTAACAAAAACAATTCCCGCACTTCACTTCACATGTGGGATACATAAATCGCTAGTTTTCTTTGAAAATTTTACAACGACCACATGTCGCTTCGAACTCTGTGCCGAATGGCGCACTACGCGCAAAGTCTCATTTTTATACTAGCGACTACAATAAGCAAAATGTAACAAGTCCGCCCACACATTTCTGAAAGCCGCAAAATGTGAAAAATTTGACAACGGTGGGAAGATCGTGAAAAATTATGAAGGAGGGAGAAAAGACACAGCCAAAAAAAGAAAACAAAAAATAAATAAATAAAAGGAGGGAGGGGTACAACACGAGGACTTCCCAGGGGGTCACCCATCCTAGTACTACTCTCGCCCAAGCACGCTTAACTTCGGAGTTCTGATGGGATCCGGTGCGTTAGTGCTGATATGATCGTACGCATCAAGTTCAGTAATCGCAGCCTACACAACCCCTCCCCCCAACGCCCTAACAAAAACAATTCCCGCACTTCACTTCACATGTGGGATGCATAAATCGCTAGTTTTCTTCGAAAATTTTACAACGACCACATGTCGCTTCGAACTCTGTGCCGAAAGGCGCACTGCGCGCAAAGTCTCATTTTTATACTAGCGACTACAATAAGCAAAATGTAACAAGTCCGCCCACACATTTCTGAAAGCCGCAAAATGTGAAAAATTTGACAACGGTGGGAAGATCGTGAAAAATTATGAAGGAGGGAGAAAAGACACAGCCAAAAAAAGAAAACAAAAAATAAATAAATAAAAGGAGGGAGGGGTACAACACGAGGACTTCCCAGGGGGTCACCCATCCTAGTACTACTCTCGCCCAAGCACGCTTAACTTCGGAGTTCTAATGGGATCCGGTGCGTTAGTGCTGGTATGATCGTACCCATCAAGTTCAGTAATCGCAGCCTACACAACCCCTCCCCCCAACGCCCTAACAAAAACAATTCCCGCACTTCACTTCACATGTGGGATGCATAAATCGCTAGTTTTCTTCGAAAATTTTACAACGACCACATGTCGCTTCGAACTCTCTGCCGAAAGGCGCACTGCGCGCAAAGTCTCATTTTTATACTAGCGACTACAATAAGCAAAATGTAACAAGTCCGCCCACACATTTCTGAAAGCCGCAAAATGTGAAAAATTTGACAACGGTGGGAAGATCGTGAAAAATTATGAAGGAGGGAGAAAAGACACAGCCAAAAAAAGAAAACAAAAAATAAATAAATAAAAGGAGGGAGGGATACAACACGAGGACTTCCCAGGGGGTCACCCATCCTAGTACTACTCTCGCCCATGCACGCTTAACTTTGGAGTTCTGATGGGATTCGGTGCTTAGTGCTGGTATGATCGTACCCATCAAGTTCAGTAATCGCAGCCTACACAACCCCTCCCCCCAACGCCCTAACAAAAACAATTCCCGCACTTCACTTCACATGTGGGATACATAAATCGCTAGTTTTCTTTGAAAATTTTACAACGACCACATGTCGCTTCGAACTCTCTGCCGAAAGGCGCACTACGCGCAAAGTCTCATTTTTATACTAGCGACTAAAATAAGCAAAATGTAACAAGTCCGCCCACACATTTCTGAAAGCCGCAAAATGTGAAAAATTTGACAACGATGGGAAGATCGTGAAAAATTATGAAGGAGGGAGAAAAGACACAGCCAAAAAAAGAAAACAAAAAATAAATAAATAAAAGGAGGGAGGGGTACAACACGAGGACTCCCCAGGGGGTCACCCATCCTAGTACTACTCTCGCCCAAGAACGTTTAACTTCGGAGTTCTTATGGGATTCGGTGCGTTAGTGCTGGTATGATCGTACCCATCAAGTTTAGTAATCGCAGCCTACACAACCCCTCCCCCCAACGCCCTCACAAAAACAATTCCCGCACTTCACTTCACATGTGGGATATATAAATCGCTAGTTTTCTTTGAAAATTTTACAACGACCCCATATCGCTTCGAACTCTCTGCCGAAAGGCGCACTACGCGCAAAGTCTCATTTTTATACTAGCGACTACAATAAGCAAAATGTAACAAGTCCGCCCACACATTTCTGAAAGCCGCAAAATGTGAAAAATTTGACAACGGTGGGAAGATCGTGAAAAATTATGAAGGAGGGAGAAAAGAACAGCCAAAAAAAGAAAAAAAAATAAATAAATAAAAGGAGGGAGGGGTACAACACGAGGACTTCCCAGGGGGTCACCCATCCTAGTACTACTCTCGCCCAAGCACGCTTAACTTCGGAGTTCTGATGGGATCCGGTGCGTTAGTGCTGGTATGATCGTACCCATCAAGTTCAGTAATCGCAGCCTACACAACCCCTCCCCCCAACGCCCTAACAAAAACAATTCCCGCACTTCACTTCACATGTGGGATGCATAAATCGCCAGTTTTCTTCGAAAATTTTACAACGACCACATGTCGCTTCGAACTCTCTGCCGAAAGGCGCACTGCGCGCAAAGTCTCATTTTTATACTAGCGACTACAATAAGCAAAATGTAACAAGTCCGCCCACACATTTCTGAAAGCCGCAAAATGTGAAAAATTTGACAACGGTGGGAAGATCGTGAAAAATTATGAAGGAGGGAGAAAAGACACAGCCAAAAAAAAGAAAACAAAAAATAAATAAATAAAAAGAGGGAGGGGTACAACACGAGGACTTCCCAGGGGGTCACCCATCCTAGTACTACTCTCGCCCAAGCACGCTTAACTTCGGAGTTCTGATGGGATCCGGTGCGTTAGTGCTGGTATGATCGTACCCGTCAAGTTTAGTAATCGCAGCCTACACAACCCCTCCCCCCAACGCCCTAACAAAAACAATTCCCGCACTTCACTTCACATGTGGGATACATAAATCGCTAGTTTTCTTTGAAAATTTTACAACGACCACATGTCGCTTCGAACTCTGTGCCGAATGGCGCACTACGCGCAAAGTCTCATTTTTATACTAGCGACTACAATAAGCAAAATGTAACAAGTCCGCCCACACATTTCTGAAAGCCGCAAAATGTGAAAAATTTGACAACGGTGGGAAGATCGTGAAAAATTATGAAGGAGGGAGAAAAGACACAGCCAAAAAAAGAAAACAAAAAATAAATAAATAAAAGGAGGGAGGGGTACAACACGAGGACTTCCCAGGGGGTCACCCATCCTAGTACTACTCTCGCCCAAGCACGCTTAACTTCGGAGTTCTGATGGGATCCGGTGCGTTAGTGCTGGTATGATCGTACCCATCAAGTTCAGTAATCGCAGCCTACACAACCCCTCCCCCCAACGCCCTAACAAAAACAATTCCCGCACTTCACTTCACATGTGGGATGCATAAATCGCTAGTTTTCTTCGAAAATTTTACAACGACCACATGTCGCTTCGAACTCTCTGCCGAAAGGCGCACTGCGCGCAAAGTCTCATTTTTATACTAGCGACTACAATAAGCAAAATGTAACAAGTCCGCCCACACATTTCTGAAAGCCGCAAAATGTGAAAAATTTGACAACGGTGGGAAGATCGTGAAAAATTATGAAGGAGGGAGAAAAGACACAGCCAAAAAAAGAAAACAAAAAATAAATAAATAAAAGGAGGGAGGGGTACAACACGAGGACTTCCCAGGGGGTCACCCATCCTAGTACTACTCTCGCCCAAGCACGCTTAACTTCGGAGTTCTGATGGGATCCGGTGCGTTAGTGCTGGTATGATCGTACCCATCAAGTTCAGTAATCGCAGCCTACACAACCCCTCCCCCCAACGCCCTAACAAAAACAATTCCCGCACTTCACTTCACATGTGGGATGCATAAATCGCTAGTTTTCTTCAAAAATTTTACAACGACCCCATGTCGTTTCGAACTCTCTGCCGAAAGGCGCACTACGCGCAAAGTCTCATTTTTATACTAGCGACTACAATAAGCAAAATGTAACAAGTCCGCCCACACATTTCTGAAAGCCGCAAAATGTGAAAAATTTGACAATGGTGGGAAGATCGTGAAAAATTATGAAGGAGGGAGAAAAGACACAGCCAAAAAAAGAAAACAAAAAATAAATAAATAAAAGGAGGGAGGGGTACAACACGAGGACTTCCCAGGGGGTCACCCATCCTAGTACTACTCTCGCCCAAGCATGCTTAACCTCGGAGTTCTGATGGGATCCGGTGCGTTAGTGCTGGTATGATCGTACCCATCAAGTTCAGTAATCGCAGCCTACACAACCCCTCCCCCCAACGCCCTAACAAAAACAATTCCCGCACTTCACTTCACATGTGGGATGCATAAATCGCTAGTTTTCTTCGAAAATTTTACAACGACCACATGTCGCTTCGAACTCTGTGCCGAAAGGCGCACTGCGCGCAAAGTCTCATTTTTATACTAGCGACTACAATAAGCAAAATGTAACAAGTCCGCCCACACATTTCTGAAAGCCGCAAAATGTGAAAAATTTGACAACGGTGGGAAGATCGTGAAAAATTATGAAGGAGGGAGAAAAGACACAGCCAAAAAAAAGAAAACAAAAAATAAATAAATAAAAAGAGGGAGGGGTACAACACGAGGACTTCCCAGGGGGTCACCCATCCTAGTACTACTCTCGCCCAAGCACGCTTAACTTCGGAGTTCTGATGGGATCCGGTGCGTTAGTGCTGGTATGATCGTACCCGTCAAGTTCAGTAATCGCAGCCTACACAACCCCTCCCCCCAACGCCCTAACAAAAACAATTCCCGCACTTCACTTCACATGTGGGATACATAAATCGCTAGTTTTCTTTGAAAATTTTACAACGACCACATGTCGCTTCGAACTCTGTGCCGAATGGCGCACTACGCGCAAAGTCTCATTTTTATACTAGCGACTACAATAAGCAAAATGTAACAAGTCCGCCCACACATTTCTGAAAGCCGCAAAATGTGAAAAATTTGACAACGGTGGGAAGATCGTGAAAAATTATGAAGGAGGGAGAAAAGACACAGCCAAAAAAAGAAAACAAAAAATAAATAAATAAAAGGAGGGAGGGGTACAACACGAGGACTTCCCAGGGGGTCACCCATCCTAGTACTACTCTCGCCCAAGCACGCTTAACTTCGGAGTTCTGATGGGATCCGGTGCGTTAGTGCTGGTATGATCGTACCCATCAAGTTCAGTAATCGCAGCCTACACAACCCCTCCCCCCAACGCCCTAACAAAAACAATTCCCGCACTTCACTTCACATGTGGGATGCATAAATCGCTAGTTTTCTTCGAAAATTTTACAACGACCACATGTCGCTTCGAACTCTGTGCCGAAAGGCGCACTGCGCGCAAAGTCTCATTTTTATACTAGCGACTACAATAAGCAAAATGTAACAAGTCCGCCCACACATTTCTGAAAGCCGCAAAATGTGAAAAATTTGACAACGGTGGGAAGATCGTGAAAAATTATGAAGGAGGGAGAAAAGACACAGCCAAAAAAAGAAAACAAAAAATAAATAAATAAAAGGAGGGAGGGGTACAACACGAGGACTTCCCAGGGGGTCACCCATCCTAGTACTACTCTCGCCCAAGCACGCTTAACTTCGGAGTTCTGATGGGATCCGGTGCGTTAGTGCTGGTATGATCGTACCCATCAAGTTCAGTAATCGCAGCCTACACAACCCCTCCCCCCAACGCCCTAACAAAAACAATTCCCGCACTTCACTTCACATGTGGGATGCATAAATCGCTAGTTTTCTTCGAAAATTTTACAACGACCCCATGTCGTTTCGAACTCTCTGCCGAAAGGCGCACTACGCGCAAAGTCTCATTTTTATACTAGCGACTACAATAAGCAAAATGTAACAAGTCCGCCCACACATTTCTGAAAGCCGCAAAATGTGAAAAATTTGACAATGGTGGGAAGATCGTGAAAAATTATGAAGGAGGGAGAAAAGACACAGCCAAAAAAAGAAAACAAAAAATAAATAAATAAAAGGAGGGAGGGGTACAACACGAGGACTTCCCAGGGGGTCACCCATCCTAGTACTACTCTCGCCCAAGCATGCTTAACCTCGGAGTTCAGATGGGATCCGGTGCGTTAGTGCTGGTATGATCGTACACATCAAGTTCAGTAATCGCAGCCTACACAACCCCTCCCCCCAACGCCCTAACAAAAACAATTCCCGCACTTCACTTCACATGTGGGATGCATAAATCGCTAGTTTTCTTCGAAAATTTTACAACGACCACATGTCGCTTCGAACTCTCTGCCGAAAGGCGCACTGCGCGCAAAGTCTCATTTTTATACTAGCGACTACAATAAGCAAAATGTAACAAGTCCGCCCACACATTTCTGAAAGCCGCAAAATGTGAAAAATTTGACAACGGTGGGAAGATCGTGAAAAATTATGAAGGAGGGAGAAAAGACACAGCCAAAAAAAAGAAAACAAAAAATAAATAAATAAAAAGAGGGAGGGGTACAACACGAGGACTTCCCAGGGGGTCACCCATCCTAGTACTACTCTCGCCCAAGCACGCTTAACTTCGGAGTTCTGATGGGATCCGGTGCGTTAGTGCTGGTATGATCGTACCCGTCAAGTTCAGTAATCGCAGCCTACACAACCCCTCCCCCCAACGCCCTAACAAAAACAATTCCCGCACTTCACTTCACATGTGGGATACATAAATCGCTAGTTTTCTTTGAAAATTTTACAACGACCACATGTCGCTTCGAACTCTGTGCCGAATGGCGCACTACGCGCAAAGTCTCATTTTTATACTAGCGACTACAATAAGCAAAATGTAACATGTCCGCCCACACATTTCTGAAAGCCGCAAAATGTGAAAAATTTGACAACGGTGGGAAGATCGTGAAAAATTATGAAGGAGGGAGAAAAGACACAGCCAAAAAAAGAAAACAAAAAATAAATAAATAAAAGGAGGGAGGGGTACAACACGAGGACTTCCCAGGGGGTCACCCATCCTAGTACTACTCTCGCCCAAGCACGCTTAACTTCGGAGTTCTGATGGGATCCGGTGCGTTAGTGCTGGTATGATCGTACCCATCAAGTTCAGTAATCGCAGCCTACACAACCCCTCCCCCCAACGCCCTAACAAAAACAATTCCCGCACTTCACTTCACATGTGGGATGCATAAATCGCTAGTTTTCTTCGAAAATTTTACAACGACCACATGTCGCTTCGAACTCTGTGCCGAAAGGCGCACTGCGCGCAAAGTCTCATTTTTATACTAGCGACTACAATAAGCAAAATGTAACAAGTCCGCCCACACATTTCTGAAAGCCGCAAAATGTGAAAAATTTGACAACGGTGGGAAGATCGTGAAAAATTATGAAGGAGGGAGAAAAGACACAGCCAAAAAAAGAAAACAAAAAATAAATAAATAAAAGGAGGGAGGGGTACAACACGAGGACTTCCCAGGGGGTCACCCATCCTAGTACTACTCTCGCCCAAGCACGCTTAACTTCGGAGTTCTGATGGGATCCGGTGCGTTAGTGCTGGTATGATCGTACCCATCAAGTTCAGTAATCGCAGCCTACACAACCCCTCCCCCCAACGCCCTAACAAAAACAATTCCCGCACTTCACTTCACATGTGGGATGCATAAATCGCTAGTTTTCTTCGAAAATTTTACAACGACCCCATGTCGTTTCGAACTCTCTGCCGAAAGGCGCACTACGCGCAAAGTCTCATTTTTATACTAGCGACTACAATAAGCAAAATGTAACAAGTCCGCCCACACATTTCTGAAAGCCGCAAAATGTGAAAAATTTGACAATGGTGGGAAGATCGTGAAAAATTATGAAGGAGGGAGAAAAGACACAGCCAAAAAAAGAAAACAAAAAATAAATAAATAAAAGGAGGGAGGGGTACAACACGAGGACTTCCCAGGGGGTCACCCATCCTAGTACTACTCTCGCCCAAGCATGCTTAACCTCGGAGTTCTGATGGGATCCGGTGCGTTAGTGCTGGTATGATCGTACCCATCAAGTTCAGTAATCGCAGCCTACACAACCCCTCCCCCCAACGCCCTAACAAAAACAATTCCCGCACTTCACTTCACATGTGGGATGCATAAATCGCTAGTTTTCTTCGAAAATTTTACAACGACCACATGTCGCTTCGAACTCTCTGCCGAAAGGCGCACTGCGCGCAAAGTCTCATTTTTATACTAGCGACTACAATAAGCAAAATGTAACAAGTCCGCCCACACATTTCTGAAAGCCGCAAAATGTGAAAAATTTGACAACGGTGGGAAGATCATGAAAAATTATGAAGGAGGGAGAAAAGACACAGCCAAAAAAAAGAAAACAAAAAATAAATAAATAAAAAGAGGGAGGGGTACAACACGAGGACTTCCCAGGGGGTCACCCATCCTAGTACTACTCTCGCCCAAGCACGCTTAACTTCGGAGTTCTGATGGGATCCGGTGCGTTAGTGCTGGTATGATCGTACCCATCAAGTTCAGTAATCGCAGCCTACACAACCCCTCCCCCCAACGCCCTAACAAAAACAATTCCCGCACTTCACTTCACATGTGGGATGCATAAATCGCTAGTTTTCTTCGAAAATTTTACAACGACCACATGTCGCTTCGAACTCTGTGCCGAAAGGCGCACTGCGCGCAAAGTCTCATTTTTATACTAGCGACTACAATAAGCAAAATGTAACAAGTCCGCCCACACATTTCTGAAAGCCGCAAAATGTGAAAAATTTGACAACGGTGGGAAGATCGTGAAAAATTATGAAGGTGGGAGAAAAGACACAGCCAAAAAAAGAAAACAAAAAAAAAATAAATAAAAGGAGGGAGGGGTACAACACGAGGACTTCCCAGGGGGTCACCCATCCTAGTACTACTTTCGCCCAAGCACGCTTAACTTCGGAGTTCTGATGGGATCCGGTGCGTTAGTGCTGGTACGATCGTACCCATCAAGTTTAGTAATCGCAGCCTACACAACCCCTCCCCCCAACGCCCTAACAAAAACAATTCCCGCACTTCACTTCACATGTGGGATATATAAATCGCTAGTTTTCTTTGAAAATTTTACAACGACCCCATGTCGCTTCGAACTCTCTGCCGAAAGGCGCACTACGCGCAAAGTCTCATTTTTATACTAGCAACTACAATAAGCAAAATGTAACAAGTCCGCCCACACATTTCTGAAAGCCGCAAAATGTGAAAAATTTGACAACGGTGGGAAGATCGTGAAAAATTATGAAGGAGGGAGAAAAGACACAGCCAAAAAAAGAAAACAAAAAATAAATAAATAAAAGGAGGGAGGGGTACAACACGAGGACTTCCCAGGGGGTCACCCATCCTAGTACTACTCTCGCCCAAGCATGCTTAACCTCGGAGTTCTGATGGGATCCGGTGCGTTAGTGCTGGTATGATCGTACCCATCAAGTTCAGTAATCGCAGCCTACACAACCCCTCCCCCCAACGCCCTAACAAAAACAATTCCCGCACTTCACTTCACATGTGGGATGCATAAATCGCTAGTTTTCTTCGAAAATTTTACAACGACCACATGTCGCTTCGAACTCTCTGCCGAAAGGCGCACTGCGCGCAAAGTCTCATTTTTATACTAGCGACTACAATAAGCAAAATGTAACAAGTCCGCCCACACATTTCTGAAAGCCGCAAAATGTGAAAAATTTGACAACGGTGGGAAGATCGTGAAAAATTATGAAGGAGGGAGAAAAGACACAGCAAAAAAAAAAGAAAACAAAAAATAAATAAATAAAAAGAGGGAGGGGTACAACACGAGGACTTCCCAGGGGGTCACCCATCCTAGTACTACTCTCGCCCAAGCACGCTTAACTTCGGAGTTCTGATGGGATCCGGTGCGTTAGTGCTGGTATGATCGTACCCGTCAAGTTCAGTAATCGCAGCCTACACAACCCCTCCCCCCAACGCCCTAACAAAAACAATTCCCGCACTTCACTTCACATGTGGGATACATAAATCGCTAGTTTTCTTTGAAAATTTTACAACGACCACATGTCGCTTCGAACTCTGTGCCGAATAGCGCACTACGCGCAAAGTCTCATTTTTATACTAGCGACTACAATAAGCAAAATGTAACAAGTCCGCCCACACATTTCTGAAAGCCGCAAAATGTGAAAAATTTGACAACGGTGGGAAGATCGTGAAAAATTATGAAGGAGGGAGAAAAGACACAGCCAAAAAAAGAAAACAAAAAATAAATAAATAAAAGGAGGGAGGGGTACAACACGAGGACTTCCCAGGGGGTCACCCATCCTAGTACTACTTTGGCCCAAGCACGCTTAACTTCGGAGTTCTGATGGGATCCGGTGCGTTAGTGCTGGTATGATCATACCCGTCAAGTTCAGTAATCGCAGCCTACACAACCCCTCCCCCCAACGCCCTAACAAAAACAATTCCCGCACTTCACTTCACATGTGGGATACATAAATCGCTAGTTTTCTTTGAAAATTTTACAACGACCACATGTCGCTTCGAACTCTGTGCCGAATAGCGCACTACGCGCAAAGTCTCATTTTTATACTAGCGACTACAATAAGCAAAATGTAACAAGTCCGCCCACACATTTCTGAAAGCCGCAAAATGTGAAAAATTTGACAACGGTGGGAAGATCGTGAAAAATTATGAAGGAGGGAGAAAAGACACAGCCAAAAAAAGAAAACAAAAAATAAATAAATAAAAGGAGGGAGGGGTACAACACGAGGACTTCCCAGGGGGTCACCCATCCTAGTACTACTCTCGCCCAAGCACGCTTAACTTCGGAGTTCTGATGGGATCCGGTGCGTTAGTGCTGGTATGATCGTACCCATCAAGTTCAGTAATCGCAGCCTACACAACCCCTCCCCCCAACGCCCTAACAAAAACAATTCCCGCACTTCACTTCACATGTGGGATGCATAAATCGCTAGTTTTCTTCGAAAATTTTACAACGACCCCATGTCGTTTCGAACTCTCTGCCGAAAGGCGCACTACGCGCAAAGTCTCATTTTTATACTAGCGACTACAATAAGCAAAATGTAACAAGTCCGCCCACACATTTCTGAAAGCCGCAAAATGTGAAAAATTTGACAACGGTGGGAAGATCGTGAAAAATTATGAAGGAGGGAGAAAAGACACAGCCAAAAAAAGAAAACAAAAAATAAATAAATAAAAGGAGGGAGGGGTACAACACGAGGACTTCCCAGGGGGTCACCCATCCTAGTACTACTCTCGCCCAAGCATGCTTAACCTCGGAGTTCTGATGGGATCCGGTGCGTTAGTGCTGGTATGATCGTACCCATCAAGTTCAGTAATCGCAGCCTACACAACCCCTCCCCCCAACGCCCTAACAAAAACAATTCCCGCACTTCACTTCACATGTGGGATGCATAAATCGCTAGTTTTCTTCGAAAATTTTACAACGACCACATGTCGCTTCGAACTCTCTGCCGAAAGGCGCACTGCGCGCAAAGTCTCATTTTTATACTAGCGACTACAATAAGCAAAATGTAACAAGTCCGCCCACACATTTCTGAAAGCCGCAAAATGTGAAAAATTTGACAACGGTGGGAAGATCGTGAAAAATTATGAAGGAGGGAGAAAAGACACAGCCAAAAAAAAGAAAACAAAAAATAAATAAATAAAAAGAGGGAGGGGTACAACACGAGGACTTCCCAGGGGGTCACCCATCCTAGTACTACTCTCGCCCAAGCACGCTTAACTTCGGAGTTCTGATGGGATCCGGTGCGTTAGTGCTGGTATGATCGTACCCGTCAAGTTCAGTAATCGCAGCCTACACAACCCCTCCCCCCAACGCCCTAACAAAAACAATTCCCGCACTTCACTTCACATGTGGGATACATAAATCGCTAGTTTTCTTTGAAAATTTTACAACGACCACATGTCGCTTCGAACTCTGTGCCGAATAGCGCACTACGCGCAAAGTCTCATTTTTATACTAGCGACTACAATAAGCAAAATGTAACAAGTCCGCCCACACATTTCTGAAAGCCGCAAAATGTGAAAAATTTGACAACGGTGGGAAGATCGTGAAAAATTATGAAGGAGGGAGAAAAGACACAGCCAAAAAAAGAAAACAAAAAATAAATAAATAAAAGGAGGGAGGGGTACAACACGAGGACTTCCCAGGGGGTCACCCATCCTAGTACTACTTTCGCCCAAGCACGCTTAACTTCGGAGTTCTGATGGGATCCGGTGCGTTAGTGCTGGTACGATCGTACCCATCAAGTTTAGTAATCGCAGCCTACACAACCCCTCCCCCCAACGCCCTAACAAAAACAATTCCCGCACTTCACTTCACATGTGGGATATATAAATCACTAGTTTTCTTTGAAAATTTTACAACGACCCCATGTCGCTTCGAACTCTCTGCCGAAAGGCGCACTACGCGCAAAGTCTCATTTTTATACTAGCAACTACAATAAGCAAAATGTAACAAGTCCGCCCACACATTTCTGAAAGCCGCAAAATGTGAAAAATTTGACAACGGTGGGAAGATCGTGAAAAATTATGAAGGAGGGAGAAAAGACACAGCCAAAAAAAGAAAACAAAAAATAAATAAATAAAAGGAGGGAGGGGTACAACACGAGGACTTCCCAGGGGGTCACCCATCCTAGTACTATTCTCGCCCAAGCACGCTTAACTTCGGAGTTCTGATGGGATCCGGTGCGTTAGTGCTGGTATGATCGTACCCATCAAGTTCAGTAATCGCAGCCTACACAACCCCTCCCCCCAACGCCCTAACAAAAACAATTCCCGCACTTCACTTCACATGTGGGATGCATAAATCGCTAGTTTTCTTCGAAAATTTTACAACGACCCCATGTCGTTTCGAACTCTCTGCCGAAAGGCGCACTACGCGCAAAGTCTCATTTTTATACTAGCGACTACAATAAGCAAAATGTAACAAGTCCGCCCACACATTTCTGAAAGCCGCAAAATGTGAAAAATTTGACAACGGTGGGAAGATCGTGAAAAATTATGAAGGAGGGAGAAAAGACACAGCCAAAAAAAGAAAACAAAAAATAAATAAATAAAAGGAGGGAGGGGTACAACACGAGGACTTCCCAGGGGGTCACCCATCCTAGTACTACTCTCGCCCAAGCATGCTTAACCTCGGAGTTCTGATGGGATCCGGTGCGTTAGTGCTGGTATGATCGTACCCATCAAGTTCAGTAATCGCAGCCTACACAACCCCTCCCCCCAACGCCCTAACAAAAACAATTCCCACAGTTCACTTCACATGTGGGATGCATAAATCGCTAGTTTTCTTCGAAAATTTTACAACGACCACATGTCGCTTCGAACTCTGTGCCGAAAGGCGCATGCGCGCAAAGTCTCATTTTTATACTAGCGACTACAATAAGCAAAATGTAACAAGTCCGCCCACACATTTCTGAAAGCCGCAAAATGTGAAAAATTTGACAACGGTGGGAAGATCGTGAAAAATTATGAAGGAGGGAGAAAAGACACAGCCAAAAAAAAGAAAACAAAAAATAAATAAATAAAAAGAGGGAGGGGTACAACACGAGGACTTCCCAGGGGGTCACCCATCCTAGTACTACTCTCGCCCAAGCACGCTTAACTTCGGAGTTCTGATGGGATCCGGTGCGTTAGTGCTGGTATGATCGTACCCATCAAGTTCAGTAATCGCAGCCTACACAACCCCTCCCCCCAACGCCCTAACAAAAACAATTCCCGCACTTCACTTCACATGTGGGATGCATAAATCGCTAGTTTTCTTCGAAAATTTTACAACGACCACATGTCGCTTCGAACTCTCTGCCGAAAGGCGCACTGCGCGCAAAGTCTCATTTTTATACTAGCGACTACAATAAGCAAAATGTAACAAGTCCGCCCACACATTTCTGAAAGCCGCAAAATGTGAAAAATTTGACAACGGTGGGAAGATCGTGAAAAATTATGAAGGAGGGAGAAAAGACACAGCCAAAAAAAAGAAAACAAAAAATAAATAAATAAAAAGAGGGAGGGGTACAACACGAGGACTTCCCAGGGGGTCACCCATCCTAGTACTACTCTCGCCCAAGCACGCTTAACTTCGGAGTTCTGATGGGATCCGGTGCGTTAGTGCTGGTATGATCGTACCCATCAAGTTCAGTAATCGCAGCCTACACAACCCCTCCCCCCAACGCCCTAACAAAAACAATTCCCGCACTTCACTTCACATGTGGGATACATAAATCGCTAGTTTTCTTTGAAAATTTTACAACGACCACATGTCGCTTCGAACTCTGTGCCGAATAGCGCACTACGCGCAAAGTCTCATTTTTATACTAGCGACTACAATAAGCAAAATGTAACAAGTCCGCCCACACATTTCTGAAAGCCGCAAAATGTGAAAAATTTGACAACGGTGGGAAGATCGTGAAAAATTATGAAGGAGGGAGAAAAGACACAGCCAAAAAAAGAAAACAAAAAATAAATAAATAAAAGGAGGGAGGGGTACAACACGAGGACTTCCCAGGGGGTCACCCATCCTAGTACTACTTTCGCCCAAGCACGCTTAACTTCGGAGTTCTGATGGGATCCGGTGCGTTAGTGCTGGTACGATCGTACCCATCAAGTTTAGTAATCGCAGCCTACACAACCCCTCCCCCCAACGCCCTAACAAAAACAATTCCCGCACTTCACTTCACATGTGGGATATATAAATCACTAGTTTTCTTTGAAAATTTTACAACGACCCCATGTCGCTTCGAACTCTCTGCCGAAAGGCGCACTACGCGCAAAGTCTCATTTTTATACTAGCAACTACAATAAGCAAAATGTAACAAGTCCGCCCACACATTTCTGAAAGCCGCAAAATGTGAAAAATTTGACAACGGTGGGAAGATCGTGAAAAATTATGAAGGAGGGAGAAAAGACACAGCCAAAAAAAGAAAACAAAAAATAAATAAATAAAAGGAGGGAGGGGTACAACACGAGGACTTCCCAGGGGGTCACCCATCCTAGTACTATTCTCGCCCAAGCACGCTTAACTTCGGAGTTCTGATGGGATCCGGTGCGTTAGTGCTGGTATGATCGTACCCATCAAGTTCAGTAATCGCAGCCTACACAACCCCTCCCCCCAACGCCCTAACAAAAACAATTCCCGCACTTCACTTCACATGTGGGATGCATAAATCGCTAGTTTTCTTCGAAAATTTTACAACGACCCCATGTCGTTTCGAACTCTCTGCCGAAAGGCGCACTACGCGCAAAGTCTCATTTTTATACTAGCGACTACAATAAGCAAAATGTAACAAGTCCGCCCACACATTTCTGAAAGCCGCAAAATGTGAAAAATTTGACAACGGTGGGAAGATCGTGAAAAATTATGAAGGAGGGAGAAAAGACACAGCCAAAAAAAGAAAACAAAAAATAAATAAATAAAAGGAGGGAGGGGTACAACACGAGGACTTCCCAGGGGGTCACCCATCCTAGTACTACTCTCGCCCAAGCATGCTTAACCTCGGAGTTCTGATGGGATCCGGTGCGTTAGTGCTGGTATGATCGTACCCATCAAGTTCAGTAATCGCAGCCTACACAACCCCTCCCCCCAACGCCCTAACAAAAACAATTCCCACAGTTCACTTCACATGTGGGATGCATAAATCGCTAGTTTTCTTCGAAAATTTTACAACGACCACATGTCGCTTCGAACTCTGTGCCGAAAGGCGCATGCGCGCAAAGTCTCATTTTTATACTAGCGACTACAATAAGCAAAATGTAACAAGTCCGCCCACACATTTCTGAAAGCCGCAAAATGTGAAAAATTTGACAACGGTGGGAAGATCGTGAAAAATTATGAAGGAGGGAGAAAAGACACAGCCAAAAAAAAGAAAACAAAAAATAAATAAATAAAAAGAGGGAGGGGTACAACACGAGGACTTCCCAGGGGGTCACCCATCCTAGTACTACTCTCGCCCAAGCACGCTTAACTTCGGAGTTCTGATGGGATCCGGTGCGTTAGTGCTGGTATGATCGTACACGTCAAGTTTAGTAATCGCAGCCTACACAACCCCTCCCCCCAACGCCCTAACAAAAACAATTCCCGCACTTCACTTCACATGTGGGATACATAAATCGCTAGTTTTCTTTGAAAATTTTACAACGACCACATGTCGCTTCGAACTCTGTGCCGAATAGCGCACTACGCGCAAAGTCTCATTTTTATACTAGCGACTACAATAAGCAAAATGTAACAAGTCCGCCCACACATTTCTGAAAGCCGCAAAATGTGAAAAATTTGACAACGGTGGGAAGATCGTGAAAAATTATGAAGGTGGGAGAAAAGACACAGCCAAAAAAAGAAAACAAAAAAAAAATAAATAAAAGGAGGGAGGGGTACAACACGAGGACTTCCCAGGGGGTCACCCATCCTAGTACTACTTTCGCCCAAGCACGCTTAACTTCGGAGTTCTGATGGGATCCGGTGCGTTAGTGCTGGTACGATCGTACCCATCAAGTTTAGTAATCGCAGCCTACACAACCCCTCCCCCCAACGCCCTAACAAAAACAATTCCCGCACTTCACTTCACATGTGGGATATATAAATCGCTAGTTTTCTTTGAAAATTTTACAACGACCCCATGTCGCTTCGAACTCTCTGCCGAAAGGCGCACTACGCGCAAAGTCTCATTTTTATACTAGCAACTACAATAAGCAAAATGTAACAAGTCCGCCCACACATTTCTGAAAGCCGCAAAATGTGAAAAATTTGACAACGGTGGGAAGATCGTGAAAAAATATGAAGGAGGGAGAAAAGACACAGCCAAAAAAAGAAAACAAAAAATAAATAAATAAAAGGAGGGAGGGGTACAACACGAGGACTTCCCAGGGGGTCACCCATCCTAGTACTACTCTCGCCCAAGCACGCTTAACTTCGGAGTTCTGATGGGATCCGGTGCGTTAGTGCTGGTATGATCGTACCCATCAAGTTCAGTAATCGCAGCCTACACAACCCCTCCCCCCAACGCCCTAACAAAAACAATTCCCGCACTTCACTTCACATGTGGGATGCATAAATCGCTAGTTTTCTTCGAAAATTTTACAACGACCCCATGTCGTTTCGAACTCTCTGCCGAAAGGCGCACTACGCGCAAAGTCTCATTTTTATACTAGCGACTACAATAAGCAAAATGTAACAAGTCCGCCCACACATTTCTGAAAGCCGCAAAATGTGAAAAATTTGACAACGGTGGGAAGATCGTGAAAAATTATGAAGGAGGGAGAAAAGACACAGCCAAAAAAAGAAAACAAAAAATAAATAAATAAAAGGAGGGAGGGGTACAACACGAGGACTTCCCAGGGGGTCACCCATCCTAGTACTACTCTCGCCCAAGCACGCTTAACTTCGGAGTTCTGATGGGATCCGGTGCGTTAGTGCTGGTATGATCGTACCCATCAAGTTCAGTAATCGCAGCCTACACAACCCCTCCCCCCAACGCCCTAACAAAAACAATTCCCGCACTTCACTTCACATGTGGGATGCATAAATCGCTAGTTTTCTTCGAAAATTTTACAACGACCACATGTCGCTTCGAACTCTGTGCCGAAAGGCGCACTGCGCGCAAAGTCTCATTTTTATACTAGCGACTACAATAAGCAAAATGTAACAAGTCCGCCCACACATTTCTGAAAGCCGCAAAATGTGAAAAATTTGACAACGGTGGGAAGATCGTGAAAAATTATGAAGGAGGGAGAAAAGACACAGCCAAAAAAAGAAAACAAAAAATAAATAAATAAAAGGAGGGAGGGGTACAACACGAGGACTTCCCAGGGGGTCACCCATCCTAGTACTACTCTCGCACAAGCACGCTTAACTTCGGAGTTCTGATGGGATCCGGTGCGTTAGTGCTGGTATGATCGTACCCATCAAGTTCAGTAATCGCAGCCTACACAACCCCTCCCCCCAACGCCCTAACAAAAACAATTCCCGCACTTCACTTCACATGTGGGATGCATAAATCGCTAGTTTTCTTCGAAAATTTTACAACGACCACATGTCGCTTCGAACTCTGTGCCGAAAGGCGCACTGCGCGCAAAGTCTCATTTTTATACTAGCGACTACAATAAGCAAAATGTAACAAGTCCGCCCACACATTTCTGAAAGCCGCAAAATGTGAAAATTTTGACAACGGTGGGAAGATCGTGAAAAATTATGAAGGAGGGAGAAAAGACACAGCCAAAAAAAGAAAACAAAAAATAAATAAATAAAAGGAGGGAGGGGTACAACACGAGGACTTCCCAGGGGGTCACCCATCCTAGTACTACTCTCGCCCAAGCACGCTTAACTTCGGAGTTCTGATGGGATCCGGTGCGTTAGTGCTGGTATGATCGTACCCATCAAGTTCAGTAATCGCAGCCTACACAACCCCTCCCCCCAACGCCCTAACAAAAACAATTCCCGCACTTCACTTCACATGTGGGATGCATAAATCGCTAGTTTTCTTCGAAAATTTTACAACGACCCCATGTCGTTTCGAACTCTCTGCCGAAAGGCGCACTACGCGCAAAGTCTCATTTTTATACTAGCGACTACAATAAGCAAAATGTAACAAGTCCGCCCACACATTTCTGAAAGCCGCAAAATGTGAAAATTTTGACAACGGTGGGAAGATCGTGAAAAATTATGAAGGAGGGAGAAAAGACACAGCCAAAAAAAGAAAACAAAAAATAAATAAATAAAAGGAGGGAGGGGTACAACACGAGGACTTCCCAGGGGGTCACCCATCCTAGTACTACTCTCGCCCAAGCACGCTTAACTTCGGAGTTCTGATGGGATCCGGTGCGTTAGTGCTGGTATGATCGTACCCATCAAGTTCAGTAATCGCAGCCTACACAACCCCTCCCCCCAACGCCCTAACAAAAACAATTCCCGCACTTCACTTCACATGTGGGATGCATAAATCGCTAGTTTTCTTCGAAAATTTTACAACGACCACATGTCGCTTCGAACTCTGTGCCGAAAGGCGCACTGCGCGCAAAGTCTCATTTTTATACTAGCGACAACAATAAGCAAAATGTAACAAGTCCGCCCACACATTTCTGAAAGCCGCAAAATGTGAAAAATTTGACAACGGTGGGAAGATCGTGAAAAATTATGAAGGAGGGAGAAAAGACACAGCCAAAAAAAGAAAACAAAAAATAAATAAATAAAAGGAGGGAGGGGTACAACACGAGGACTTCCCAGGGGGTCACCCATCCTAGTACTACTCTCGCACAAGCACGCTTAACTTCGGAGTTCTGATGGGATCCGGTGCGTTAGTGCTGGTATGATCGTACCCGTCAAGTTCAGTAATCGCAGCCTACACAACCCCTCCCCCCAACGCCCTAACAAAAACAATTCCCGCACTTCATTTCACATGTGGGATACATAAATCGCTAGTTTTCTTTGAAAATTTTACAACGACCACATGTCGCTTCGAACTCTGTGCCGAATGGCGCACTACGCGCAAAGTCTCATTTTTATACTAGCGACTACAATAAGCAAAATGTAACAAGTCCGCCCACACATTTCTGAAAGCCGCAAAATGTGAAAAATTTGACAACGGTGGGAAGATCGTGAAAAATTATGAAGGAGGGAGAAAAGACACAGCCAAAAAAAGAAAACAAAAAATAAATAAATAAAAGGAGGGAGGGGTACAACACGAGGACTTCCCAGGGGGTCACCCATCCTAGTACTACTCTCGCCCAAGCACGCTTAACTTCGGAGTTCTGATGGGATCCGGTGCGTTAGTGCTGGTATGATCGTACCCATCAAGTTCAGTAATCGCAGCCTACACAACCCCTCCCCCCAACGCCCTAACAAAAACAATTCCCGCACTTCACTTCACATGTGGGATGCATAAATCGCTAGTTTTCTTCGAAAATTTTACAACGACCCCATGTCGTTTCGAACTCTCTGCCGAAAGGCGCACTACGCGCAAAGTCTCATTTTTATACTAGCGACTACAATAAGCAAAATGTAACAAGTCCGCCCACACATTTCTGAAAGCCGCAAAATGTGAAAATTTTGACAACGGTGGGAAGATCGTGAAAAATTATGAAGGAGGGAGAAAAGACACAGCCAAAAAAAGAAAACAAAAAATAAATAAATAAAAGGAGGGAGGGGTACAACACGAGGACTTCCCAGGGGGTCACCCATCCTAGTACTACTCTCGCCCAAGCACGCTTAACTTCGGAGTTCTGATGGGATCCGGTGCGTTAGTGCTGGTATGATCGTACCCATCAAGTTCAGTAATCGCAGCCTACACAACCCCTCCCCCCAACGCCCTAACAAAAACAATTCCCGCACTTCACTTCACATGTGGGATGCATAAATCGCTAGTTTTCTTCGAAAATTTTACAACGACCACATGTCGCTTCGAACTCTGTGCCGAAAGGCGCACTGCGCGCAAAGTCTCATTTTTATACTAGCGACTACAATAAGCAAAATGTAACAAGTCCGCCCACACATTTCTGAAAGCCGCAAAATGTGAAAAATTTGACAACGGTGGGAAGATCGTGAAAAATTATGAAGGAGGGAGAAAAGACACAGCCAAAAAAAGAAAACAAAAAATAAATAAATAAAAGGAGGGAGGGGTACAACACGAGGACTTCCCAGGGGGTCACCCATCCTAGTACTACTCTCGCACAAGCACGCTTAACTTCGGAGTTCTGATGGGATCCGGTGCGTTAGTGCTGGTATGATCGTACCCGTCAAGTTCAGTAATCGCAGCCTACACAACCCCTCCCCCCAACGCCCTAACAAAAACAATTCCCGCACTTCATTTCACATGTGGGATACATAAATCGCTAGTTTTCTTTGAAAATTTTACAACGACCACATGTCGCTTCGAACTCTGTGCCGAAAGGCGCACTGCGCGCAAAGTCTCATTTTTATACTAGCGACTACAATAAGCAAAATGTAACAAGTCCGCCCACACATTTCTGAAAGCCGCAAAATGTGAAAAATTTGACAACGGTGGGAAGATCGTGAAAAATTATGAAGGAGGGAGAAAAGACACAGCCAAAAAAAGAAAACAAAAAATAAATAAATAAAAGGAGGGAGGGGTACAACACGAGGACTTCCCAGGGGGTCACCCATCCTAGTACTACTCTCGCACAAGCACGCTTAACTTCGGAGTTCTGATGGGATCCGGTGCGTTAGTGCTGGTATGATCGTACCCGTCAAGTTCAGTAATCGCAGCCTACACAACCCCTCCCCCCAACGCCCTAACAAAAACAATTCCCGCACTTCATTTCACATGTGGGATACATAAATCGCTAGTTTTCTTTGAAAATTTTACAACGACCACATGTCGCTTCGAACTCTGTGCCGAATGGCGCACTACGCGCAAAGTCTCATTTTTATACTAGCGACTACAATAAGCAAAATGTAACAAGTCCGCCCACACATTTCTGAAAGCCGCAAAATGTGAAAAATTTGACAACGGTGGGAAGATCGTGAAAAATTATGAAGGAGGGAGAAAAGACACAGCCAAAAAAAGAAAACAAAAAATAAATAAATAAAAGGAGGGAGGGGTACAACACGAGGACTTCCCAGGGGGTCACCCATCCTAGTACTACTCTCGCCCAAGCACGCTTAACTTCGGAGTTCTGATGGGATCCGGTGCGTTAGTGCTGGTATGATCGTACCCATCAAGTTCAGTAATCGCAGCCTACACAACCCCTCCCCCCAACGCCCTAACAAAAACAATTCCCGCACTTCACTTCACATGTGGGATGCATAAATCGCTAGTTTTCTTCGAAAATTTTACAACGACCCCATGTCGTTTCGAACTCTCTGCCGAAAGGCGCACTACGCGCAAAGTCTCATTTTTATACTAGCGACTACAATAAGCAAAATGTAACAAGTCCGCCCACACATTTCTGAAAGTCGCAAAATGTGAAAATTTTGACAACGGTGGGAAGATCGTGAAAAATTATGAAGGAGGGAGAAAAGACACAGCCAAAAAAAGAAAACAAAAAATAAATAAATAAAAGGAGGGAGGGGTACAACACGAGGACTTCCCAGGGGGTCACCCATCCTAGTACTACTCTCGCCCAAGCACGCTTAACTTCGGAGTTCTGATGGGATCCGGTGCGTTAGTGCTGGTATGATCGTACCCATCAAGTTCAGTAATCGCAGCCTACACAACCCCTCCCCCCAACGCCCTAACAAAAACAATTCCCGCACTTCACTTCACATGTGGGATGCATAAATCGCTAGTTTTCTTCGAAAATTTTACAACGACCACATGTCGCTTCGAACTCTGTGCCGAAAGGCGCACTGCGCGCAAAGTCTCATTTTTATACTAGCGACTACAATAAGCAAAATGTAACAAGTCCGCCCACACATTTCTGAAAGCCGCAAAATGTGAAAAATTTGACAACGGTGGGAAGATCGTGAAAAATTATGAAGGAGGGAGAAAAGACACAGCCAAAAAAAGAAAACAAAAAATAAATAAATAAAAGGAGGGAGGGGTACAACACGAGGACTTCCCAGGGGGTCACCCATCCTAGTACTACTCTCGCACAAGCACGCTTAACTTCGGAGTTCTGATGGGATCCGGTGCGTTAGTGCTGGTATGATCGTACCCGTCAAGTTCAGTAATCGCAGCCTACACAACCCCTCCCCCCAACGCCCTAACAAAAACAATTCCCGCACTTCACTTCACATGTGGGATACATAAATCGCTAGTTTTCTTTGAAAATTTTACAACGACCACATGTCGCTTCGAACTCTGTGCCGAATGGCGCACTACGCGCAAAGTCTCATTTTTATACTAGCGACTACAATAAGCAAAATGTAACAAGTCCGCCCACACATTTCTGAAAGCCGCAAAATGTGAAAAATTTGACAACGGTGGGAAGATCGTGAAAAATTATGAAGGAGGGAGAAAAGACACAGCCAAAAAAAGAAAACAAAAAATAAATAAATAAAAGGAGGGAGGGGTACAACACGAGGACTTCCCAGGGGGTCACCCATCCTAGTACTACTCTCGCCCAAGCACGCTTAACTTCGGAGTTCTGATGGGATCCGGTGCGTTAGTGCTGGTATGATCGTACCCATCAAGTTCAGTAATCGCAGCCTACACAACCCCTCCCCCCAACGCCCTAACAAAAACAATTCCCGCACTTCACTTCACATGTGGGATGCATAAATCGCTAGTTTTCTTCGAAAATTTTACAACGACCACATGTCGCTTCGAACTCTGTGCCGAAAGGCGCACTGCGCGCAAAGTCTCATTTTTATACTAGCGACTACAATAAGCAAAATGTAACAAGTCCGCCCACACATTTCTGAAAGCCGCAAAATGTGAAAAATTTGACAACGGTGGGAAGATCGTGAAAAATTATGAAGGAGGGAGAAAAGACACAGCCAAAAAAAGAAAACAAAAAATAAATAAATAAAAGGAGGGAGGGGTACAACACGAGGACTTCCCAGGGGGTCACCCATCCTAGTACTACTCTCGCCCAAGCACGCTTAGCTTCGGAGTTCTGATGGGATCCGGTGCGTTAGTGCTGGTATGATCGTACCCATCAAGTTCAGTAATCGCAGCCTACACAACCCCTCCCCCCAACGCCCTAACAAAAACAATTCCCGCACTTCACTTCACATATGGGATGCATAAATCGCTAGTTTTCTTCGAAAATTTTACAACGACCACATGTCGCTTCGAACTCTGTGCCGAAAGGCACACTGCGCGCAAAGTCTCATTTTTATACTAGCGACTACAATAAGCAAAATGTAACAAGTCCGCCCACACATTTCTGAAAGCCGCAAAATGTGAAAAATTTGACAACGGTGGGAAGATCGTGAAAAATTATGAAGGAGGGAGAAAAGACACAGCCAAAAAAAGAAAACAAAAAATGAATAAATAAAAGGAGGGAGGGGTACAACACGAGGACTCCCCAGGGGGTCACCCATCCTAGTACTACTCTAGCCCAAGAACGCTTAACTTCGGAGTTCTTATGGGATTCGGTGCGTTAGTGCTGGTATGATCGTACCCATCAAGTTTAGTAATCGCAGCCTACACAACCCCTCCCCCCAACGCCCTAACAAAAACAATTCCCGCACTTCACTTCACATGTGGGATATATAAATCGCTAGTTTTCTTTGAAAATTTTACAACGACCCCATGTCGTTTCGAACTCTCTGCCGAAAGGCGCACTACGCGCAAAGTCTCATTTTTATACTAGCGACTACAATAAGCAAAATGTAACAAGTCCGCCCACACATTTCTGAAAGCCGCAAAATGTGAAAAATTTGACAACGGTGGGAAGATCGTGAAAAATTATGAAGGTGGGAGAAAAGACACAGCCAAAAAAAGAAAACAAAAAATAAATAAATAAAAGGAGGGAGGGGTACAACACGAGGACTTCCCAGGGGGTCACCCATCCTAGTACTACTTTCGCCCAAGCACGCTTAACTTCGGAGTTCTGATGGGATCCGGTGCGTTAGTGCTGGTACGATCGTACCCATCAAGTTTAGTAATCGCAGCCTACACAACCCCTCCCCCCAACGCCCTAACAAAAACAATTCCCGCATTTCACTTCACATGTGGGATATATAAATCGCTAGTTTTCTTTGAAAATTTTACAACGACCCCATGTCGCTTCGAACTCTCTGCCGAAAGGCGCACTACGCGCAAAGTCTCATTTTTATACTAGCAACTACAATAAGCAAAATGTAACAAGTCCGCCCACACATTTCTGAAAGCCGCAAAATGTGAAAAATTTGACAACGGTGGGAAGATCGTGAAAAATTATGAAGGAGGGAGAAAAGACACAGCCAAAAAAAGAAAACAAAAAATAAATAAATAAAAGGAGGGAGGGGTACAACACGAGGACTTCCCAGGGGGTCACCCATCCTAGTACTACTCTCGCCCAAGCACGCTTAACTTCGGAGTTCTGATGGGATCCGGTGCATTAGTGCTGGTATGATCGTACCCATCAAGTTCAGTAATCGCAGCCTACACAACCCCTCCCCCCAACGCCCTAACAAAAACAATTCCCGCACTTCACTTCACATGTGGGATGCATAAATCGCTAGTTTTCTTCGAAAATTTTACAACGACCCCATGTCGTTTCGAACTCTCTGCCGAAAGGCGCACTACGCGCAAAGTCTCATTTTTATACTAGCGACTACAATAAGCAAAATGTAACAAGTCCGCCCACACATTTCTGAAAGCCGCAAAATGTGAAAAATTTGACAACGGTGGGAAGATCGTGAAAAATTATGAAGGAGGGAGAAAAGACACAGCCAAAAAAAGAAAACAAAAAATAAATAAATAAAAGGAGGGAGGGGTACAACACGAGGACTTCCCAGGGGGTCACCCATCCTAGTACTACTCTCGCCCAAGCACGCTTAACTTCGGAGTTCTGATGGGATCCGGTGCGTTAGTGCTGGTATGATCGTACCCATCAAGTTCAGTAATCGCAGCCTACACAACCCCTCCCCCCAACGCCCTAACAAAAACAATTCCCGCACTTCACTTCACATGTGGGATGCATAAATCGCTAGTTTTCTTCGAAAATTTTACAACGACCACATGTCGCTTCGAACTCTGTGCCGAAAGGCGCACTGCGCGCAAAGTCTCATTTTTATACTAGCGACTACAATAAGCAAAATGTAACAAGTCCGCCCACACATTTCTGAAAGCCGCAAAATGTGAAAAATTTGACAACGGTGGGAAGATCGTGAAAAATTATGAAGGAGGGAGAAAAGACACAGCCAAAAAAAGAAAACAAAAAATAAATAAATAAAAGGAGGGAGGGGTACAACACGAGGACTTCCCAGGGGGTCACCCATCCTAGTACTACTCTCGCCCAAGCACGCTTAACTTCGGAGTTCTGATGGGATCCGGTGCGTTAGTGCTGGTATGATCGTACCCATCAAGTTCAGTAATCGCAGCCTACACAACCCCTCCCCCCAACGCCCTAACAAAAACAATTCCCGCACTTCACTTCACATGTGGGATGCATAAATCGCTAGTTTTCTTCGAAAATTTTACAACGACCCCATGTCGTTTCGAACTCTCTGCCGAAAGGCGCACTACGCGCAAAGTCTCATTTTTATACTAGCGACTACAATAAGCAAAATGTAACAAGTCCGCCCACACATTTCTGAAAGCCGCAAAATGTGAAAAATTTGACAACGGTGGGAAGATCGTGAAAAATTATGAAGGAGGGAGAAAAGACACAGCCAAAAAAAGAAAACAAAAAATAAATAAATAAAAGGAGGGAGGGGTACAACACGAGGACTTCCCAGGGGGTCACCCATCCTAGTACTACTCTCGCCCAAGCACGCTTAACTTCGGAGTTCTGATGGGATCCGGTGCGTTAGTGCTGGTATGATCGTACCCATCAAGTTCAGTAATCGCAGCCTACACAACCCCTCCCCCCAACGCCCTAACAAAAACAATTCCCGCACTTCACTTCACATGTGGGATGCATAAATCGCTAGTTTTCTTCGAAAATTTTACAACGACCACATGTCGCTTCGAACTCTGTGCCGAAAGGCGCACTGCGCGCAAAGTCTCATTTTTATACTAGCGACTACAATAAGCAAAATGTAACAAGTCCGCCCACACATTTCTGAAAGCCGCAAAATGTGAAAAATTTGACAACGGTGGGAAGATCGTGAAAAATTATGAAGGAGGGAGAAAAGACACAGCCAAAAAAAGAAAACAAAAAATAAATAAATAAAATGAGGGAGGGGTACAACACGAGGACTTCCCAGGGGGTCACCCATCCTAGTACTACTCTCGCCCAAGCACGCTTAACTTCGGAGTTCTGATGGGATCCGGTGCGTTAGTGCTGGTATGATCGTACCCATCAAGTTCAGTAATCGCAGCCTACACAACCCCTCCCCCCAACGCCCTAACAAAAACAATTCCCGCACTTCACTTCACATATGGGATGCATAAATCGCTAGTTTTCTTCGAAAATTTTACAACGACCACATGTCGCTTCGAACTCTGTGCCGAAAGGCGCACTGCGCGCAAAGTCTCATTTTTATACTAGCGACTACAATAAGCAAAATGTAACAAGTCCGCCCACACATTTCTGAAAGCCGCAAAATGTGAAAAATTTGACAACGGTGGGAAGATCGTGAAAAATTATGAAGGAGGGAGAAAAGACACAGCCAAAAAAAGAAAACAAAAAATAAATAAATAAAAGGAGGGAGGGGTACAACACGAGGACTTCCCAGGGGGTCACCCATCCTAGTACTACTCTCGCCCAAGCACGCTTAACTTCGGAGTTCTGATGGGATCCGGTGCGTTAGTGCTGGTATGATCGTACCCATCAAGTTCAGTAATCGCAGCCTACACAACCCCTCCCCCCAACGCCCTAACAAAAACAATTCCCGCACTTCACTTCACATGTGGGATATATAAATCGCTAGTTTTCTTTGAAAATTTTACAACGACCCCATGTCGTTTCGAACTCTCTGCCGAAAGGCGCACTACGCGCAAAGTCTCATTTTTATACTAGCGACTACAATAAGCAAAATGTAACAAGTCCGCCCACACATTTCTGAAAGCCGCAAAATGTGAAAAATTTGACAACGGTGGGAAGATCGTGAAAAATTATGAAGGTGGGAGAAAAGACACAGCCAAAAAAAGAAAACAAAAAATAAATAAATAAAAGGAGGGAGGGGTACAACACGAGGACTTCCCAGGGGGTCACCCATCCTAGTACTACTTTCGCCCAAGCACGCTTAACTTCGGAGTTCTGATGGGATCCGTTGCGTTAGTGCTGGTACGATCGTACCCATCAAGTTTAGTAATCGCAGCCTACACAACCCCTCCCCCCAACGCCCTAACAAAAACAATTCCCGCACTTCACTTCACATGTGGGATATATAAATCGCTAGTTTTCTTTGAAAATTTTACAACGACCCCATGTCGCTTCGAACTCTCTGCCGAAAGGCGCACTACGCGCAAAGTCTCATTTTTATACTAGCAACTACAATAAGCAAAATGTAACAAGTCCGCCCACACATTTCTGAAAGCCGCAAAATGTGAAAAATTTGACAACGGTGGGAAGATCGTGAAAAATTATGAAGGAGGGAGAAAAGACACAGCCAAAAAAAGAAAACAAAAAATAAATAAATAAAAGGAGGGAGGGGTACAACACGAGGACTTCCCAGGGGGTCACCCATCCTAGTACTACTCTCGCCCAAGCACGCTTAACTTCGGAGTTCTGATGGGATCCGGTGCGTTAGTGCTGGTATGATCGTACCCATCAAGTTCAGTAATCGCAGCCTACACAACCCCTCCCCCCAACGCCCTAACAAAAACAATTCCCGCACTTCACTTCACATATGGGATGCATAAATCGCTAGTTTTTTTCGAAAATTTTACAACGACCACATGTCGCTTCGAACTCTGTGCCGAAAGGCGCACTGCGCGCAAAGTCTCATTTTTATACTAGCGACTACAATAAGCAAAATGTAACAAGTCCGCCCACACATTTCTGAAAGCCGAAAAATGTGAAAATTTTGACAACGGTGGGAAGATCGTGAAAAATTATGAAGGAGGGAGAAAAGACACAGCCAAAAAAAGAAAACAAAAAATAAATAAATAAAAGGAGGGAGGGGTACAACACGAGGACTTCCCAGGGGGTCACCCATCCTAGTACTACTCTCGCCCAAGCACGCTTAACTTCGGAGTTCTGATGGGATCCGGTGCGTTAGTGCTGGTATGATCGTACCCATCAAGTTCAGTAATCGCAGCCTACACAACCCCTCCCCCCAACGCCCTAACAAAAACAATTCCCGCACTTCACTTCACATGTGGGATGCATAAATCGCTAGTTTTCTTCGAAAATTTTACAACGACCACATGTCGCTTCGAACTCTGTGCCGAAAGGCGCACTGCGCGCAAAGTCTCATTTTTATACTAGCGACTACAATAAGCAAAATGTAACAAGTCCGCCCACACATTTCTGAAAGCCGCAAAATGTGAAAAATTTGACAACGGTGGGAAGATCGTGAAAAATTATGAAGGAGGGAGAAAAGACACAGCCAAAAAAAGAAAACAAAAAATAAATAAATAAAATGAGGGAGGGGTACAACACGAGGACTTCCCAGGGGGTCACCCATCCTAGTACTACTCTCGCCCAAGCACGCTTAACTTCGGAGTTCTGATGGGATCCGGTGCGTTAGTGCTGGTATGATCGTACCCATCAAGTTCAGTAATCGCAGCCTACACAACCCCTCCCCCCAACGCCCTAACAAAAACAATTCCCGCACTTCACTTCACATATGGGATGCATAAATCGCTAGTTTTCTTCGAAAATTTTACAACGACCACATGTCGCTTCGAACTCTGTGCCGAAAGGCGCACTGCGCGCAAAGTCTCATTTTTATACTAGCGACTACAATAAGCAAAATGTAACAAGTCCGCCCACACATTTCTGAAAGCCGCAAAATGTGAAAAATTTGACAACGGTGGGAAGATCGTGAAAAATTATGAAGGAGGGAGAAAAGACACAGCCAAAAAAAGAAAACAAAAAATAAATAAATAAAAGGAGGGAGGGGTACAACACGAGGACTTCCCAGGGGGTCACCCATCCTAGTACTACTCTCGCCCAAGCACGCTTAACTTCGGAGTTCTGATGGGATCCGGTGCGTTAGTGCTGGTATGATCGTACCCATCAAGTTCAGTAATCGCAGCCTACACAACCCCTCCCCCCAACGCCCTAACAAAAACAATTCCCGCACTTCACTTCACATGTGGGATATATAAATCGCTAGTTTTCTTTGAAAATTTTACAACGACCCCATGTCGTTTCGAACTCTCTGCCGAAAGGCGCACTACGCGCAAAGTCTCATTTTTATACTAGCGACTACAATAAGCAAAATGTAACAAGTCCGCCCACACATTTCTGAAAGCCGCAAAATGTGAAAAATTTGACAACGGTGGGAAGATCGTGAAAAATTATGAAGGTGGGAGAAAAGACACAGCAAAAAAAAGAAAACAAAAAATAAATAAATAAAAGGAGGGAGGGGTACAACACGAGGACTTCCCAGGGGGTCACCCATCCTAGTACTACTTTCGCCCAAGCACGCTTAACTTCGGAGTTCTGATGGGATCCGTTGCGTTAGTGCTGGTACGATCGTACCCATCAAGTTTAGTAATCGCAGCCTACACAACCCCTCCCCCCAACGCCCTAACAAAAACAATTCCCGCACTTCACTTCACATGTGGGATATATAAATCGCTAGTTTTCTTTGAAAATTTTACAACGACCCCATGTCGCTTCGAACTCTCTGCCGAAAGGCGCACTACGCGCAAAGTCTCATTTTTATACTAGCAACTACAATAAGCAAAATGTAACAAGTCCGCCCACACATTTCTGAAAGCCGCAAAATGTGAAAAATTTGACAACGGTGGGAAGATCGTGAAAAATTATGAAGGAGGGAGAAAAGACACAGCCAAAAAAAGAAAACAAAAAATAAATAAATAAAAGGAGGGAGGGGTACAACACGAGGACTTCCCAGGGGGTCACCCATCCTAGTACTACTCTCGCCCAAGCACGCTTAACTTCGGAGTTCTGATGGGATCCGGTGCGTTAGTGCTGGTATGATCGTACCCATCAAGTTCAGTAATCGCAGCCTACACAACCCCTCCCCCCAACGCCCTAACAAAAACAATTCCCGCACTTCACTTCACATATGGGATGCATAAATCGCTAGTTTTTTTCGAAAATTTTACAACGACCACATGTCGCTTCGAACTCTGTGCCGAAAGGCGCACTGCGCGCAAAGTCTCATTTTTATACTAGCGACTACAATAAGCAAAATGTAACAAGTCCGCCCACACATTTCTGAAAGCCGAAAAATGTGAAAATTTTGACAACGGTGGGAAGATCGTGAAAAATTATGAAGGAGGGAGAAAAGACACAGCCAAAAAAAGAAAACAAAAAATAAATAAATAAAAGGAGGGAGGGGTACAACACGAGGACTTCCCAGGGGGTCACCCATCCTAGTACTACTCTCGCCCAAGCACGCTTAACTTCGGAGTTCTGATGGGATCCGGTGCGTTAGTGCTGGTATGATCGTACCCATCAAGTTCAGTAATCGCAGCCTACACAACCCCTCCCCCCAACGCCCTAACAAAAACAATTCCCGCACTTCACTTCACATGTGGGATATATAAATCGCTAGTTTTCTTTGAAAATTTTACAACGACCCCATGTCGTTTCGAACTCTCTGCCGAAAGGCGCACTACGCGCAAAGTCTCATTTTTATACTAGCGACTACAATAAGCAAAATGTAACAAGTCCGCCCACACATTTCTGAAAGCCGCAAAATGTGAAAAATTTGACAACGGTGGGAAGATCGTGAAAAATTATGAAGGTGGGAGAAAAGACACAGCCAAAAAAAGAAAACAAAAAATAAATAAATAAAAGGAGGGAGGGGTACAACACGAGGACTTCCCAGGGGGTCACCCATCCTAGTACTACTTTCGCCCAAGCACGCTTAACTTCGGAGTTCTGATGGGATCCGGTGCGTTAGTGCTGGTACGATCGTACCCATCAAGTTTAGTAATCGCAGCCTACACAACCCCTCCCCCCAACGCCCTAACAAAAACAATTCCCGCACTTCACTTCACATGTGGGATATATAAATCGCTAGTTTTCTTTGAAAATTTTACAACGACCCCATGTCGCTTCGAACTCTCTGCCGAAAGGCGCACTACGCGCAAAGTCTCATTTTTATACTAGCAACTACAATAAGCAAAATGTAACAAGTCCGCCCACACATTTCTGAAAGCCGCAAAATGTGAAAAATTTGACAACGGTGGGAAGATCGTGAAAAATTATGAAGGAGGGAGAAAAGACACAGCCAAAAAAAGAAAACAAAAAATAAATAAATAAAAGGAGGGAGGGGTACAACACGAGGACTTCCCAGGGGGTCACCCATCCTAGTACTACTCTCGCCCAAGCACGCTTAACTTCGGAGTTCTGATGGGATCCGGTGCGTTAGTGCTGGTATGATCGTACCCGTCAAGTTCAGTAATCGCAGCCTACACAACCCCTCCCCCCAACGCCCTAACAAAAACAATTCCCGCACTTCACTTCACATGTGGGATACATAAATCGCTAGTTTTCTTTGAAAATTTTACAACGACCACATGTCGCTTCGAACTCTGTGCCGAAAGGCGCACTGCGCGCAAAGTCTCATTTTTATACTAGCGACTACAATAAGCAAAATGTAACAAGTCCGCCCACACATTTCTGAAAGCCGCAAAATGTGAAAAATTTGACAACGGTGGGAAGATCGTGAAAAATTATGAAGGAGGGAGAAAAGACACAGCCAAAAAAAGAAAACAAAAAATAAACAAACAAAATGAGGGAGGGGTACAACACGAGGACTTCCCAGGGGGTCACCCATCCTAGTACTACTCTCGCCCAAGCACGCTTAACTTCGGAGTTTTGATGGGATCCGGTGCGTTAGTGCTGGTATGATCGTACCCATCAAGTTCAGTAATCGCAGCCTACACAACCCCTCCCCCCAACGCCCTAACAAAAACAATTCCCGCACTTCACTTCACATATGGGATGCATAAATCGCTAGTTTTCTTCGAAAATTTTACAACGACCTCATGTCGCTTCGAACTCTGTGCCGAAAGGCGCACTGCGCGCAAAGTCTCATTTTTATACTAGCGACTACAATAAGCAAAATGTAACAAGTCCGCCCACACATTTCTGAAAGCCGCAAAATGTGAAAAATTTGACAACGGTGGGAAGATCGTGAAAAATTATGAAGGAGGGAGAAAAGACACAGCCAAAAAAAGAAAACAAAAAATAAATAAATAAAAGGAGGGAGGGGTACAACACGAGGACTTCCCAGGGGGTCACCCATCCTAGTACTACTCTCGCCCAAGCACGCTTAACTTCGGAGTTCTGATGGGATCCGGTGCGTTAGTGCTGGTATGATCGTACCCATCAAGTTCAGTAATCGCAGCCTACACAACCCCTCCCCCCAACGCCCTAACAAAAACAATTCCCGCACTTCACTTCACATGTGGGATATATAAATCGCTAGTTTTCTTTGAAAATTTTACAACGACCCCATGTCGTTTCGAACTCTCTGCCGAAAGGCGCACTACGCGCAAAGTCTCATTTTTATACTAGCGACTACAATAAGCAAAATGTAACAAGTCCGCCCACACATTTCTGAAAGCCGCAAAATGTGAAAAATTTGACAACGGTGGGAAGATCGTGAAAAATTATGAAGGTGGGAGAAAAGACACAGCCAAAAAAAGAAAACAAAAAATAAATAAATAAAAGGAGGGAGGGGTACAACACGAGGACTTCCCAGGGGGTCACCCATCCTAGTACTACTTTCGCCCAAGCACGCTTAACTTCGGAGTTCTGATGGGATCCGTTGCGTTAGTGCTGGTACGATCGTACCCATCAAGTTTAGTAATCGCAGCCTACACAACCCCTCCCCCCAACGCCCTAACAAAAACAATTCCCGCACTTCACTTCACATGTGGGATATATAAATCGCTAGTTTTCTTTGAAAATTTTACAACGACCCCATGTCGCTTCGAACTCTCTGCCGAAAGGCGCACTACGCGCAAAGTCTCATTTTTATACTAGCAACTACAATAAGCAAAATGTAACAAGTCCGCCCACACATTTCTGAAAGCCGCAAAATGTGAAAAATTTGACAACGGTGGGAAGATCGTGAAAAATTATGAAGGAGGGAGAAAAGACACAGCCAAAAAAAGAAAACAAAAAATAAATAAATAAAAGGAGGGAGGGGTACAACACGAGGACTTCCCAGGGGGTCACCCATCCTAGTACTACTCTCGCCCAAGCACGCTTAACTTCGGAGTTCTGATGGGATCCGGTGCGTTAGTGCTGGTATGATCGTACCCATCAAGTTCAGTAATCGCAGCCTACACAACCCCTCCCCCCAACGCCCTAACAAAAACAATTCCCGCACTTCACTTCACATATGGGATGCATAAATCGCTAGTTTTTTTCGAAAATTTTACAACGACCACATGTCGCTTCGAACTCTGTGCCGAAAGGCGCACTGCGCGCAAAGTCTCATTTTTATACTAGCGACTACAATAAGCAAAATGTAACAAGTCCGCCCACACATTTCTGAAAGCCGAAAAATGTGAAAATTTTGACAACGGTGGGAAGATCGTGAAAAATTATGAAGGAGGGAGAAAAGACACAGCCAAAAAAAGAAAACAAAAAATAAATAAATAAAAGGAGGGAGGGGTACAACACGAGGACTTCCCAGGGGGTCACCCATCCTAGTACTACTCTCGCCCAAGCACGCTTAACTTCGGAGTTCTGATGGGATCCGGTGCGTTAGTGCTGGTATGATCGTACCCATCAAGTTCAGTAATCGCAGCCTACACAACCCCTCCCCCCAACGCCCTAACAAAAACAATTCCCGCACTTCACTTCACATGTGGGATATATAAATCGCTAGTTTTCTTTGAAAATTTTACAACGACCCCATGTCGTTTCGAACTCTCTGCCGAAAGGCGCACTACGCGCAAAGTCTCATTTTTATACTAGCGACTACAATAAGCAAAATGTAACAAGTCCGCCCACACATTTCTGAAAGCCGCAAAATGTGAAAAATTTGACAACGGTGGGAAGATCGTGAAAAATTATGAAGGTGGGAGAAAAGACACAGCCAAAAAAAGAAAACAAAAAATAAATAAATAAAAGGAGGGAGGGGTACAACACGAGGACTTCCCAGGGGGTCACCCATCCTAGTACTACTTTCGCCCAAGCACGCTTAACTTCGGAGTTCTGATGGGATCCGGTGCGTTAGTGCTGGTACGATCGTACCCATCAAGTTTAGTAATCGCAGCCTACACAACCCCTCCCCCCAACGCCCTAACAAAAACAATTCCCGCACTTCACTTCACATGTGGGATATATAAATCGCTAGTTTTCTTCGAAAATTTTACAACGACCCCATGTCGCTTCGAACTCTCTGCCGAAAGGCGCACTACGCGCAAAGTCTCATTTTTATACTAGCAACTACAATAAGCAAAATGTAACAAGTCCGCCCACACATTTCTGAAAGCCGCAAAATGTGAAAAATTTGACAACGGTGGGAAGATCGTGAAAAATTATGAAGGAGGGAGAAAAGACACAGCCAAAAAAAGAAAACAAAAAATAAATAAATAAAAGGAGGGAGGGGTACAACACGAGGACTTCCCAGGGGGTCACCCATCCTAGTACTACTCTCGCCCAAGCACGCTTAACTTCGGAGTTCTGATGGGATCCGGTGCGTTAGTGCTGGTATGATCGTACCCGTCAAGTTCAGTAATCGCAGCCTACACAACCCCTCCCCCCAACGCCCTAACAAAAACAATTCCCGCACTTCACTTCACATGTGGGATACATAAATCGCTAGTTTTCTTTGAAAATTTTACAACGACCACATGTCGCTTCGAACTCTGTGCCGAATGGCGCACTACGCGCAAAGTCTCATTTTTATACTAGCGACTACAACAAGCAAAATGTAACAAGTCCGCCCACACATTTCTGAAAGCCGCAAAATGTGAAAAATTTGACAACGGTGGGAAGATCGTGAAAAATTATGAAGGAGGGAGAAAAGACACAGCCAAAAAATGGAAACAAAAAATAAATAAATAAAAGGAGGGAGGGGTACAACACGAGGACTTCCCAGGGGGTCACCCATCCTAGTACTACTCTCGCCCAAGCACGCTTAACTTCGGAGTTCTGATGGGATCCGGTGCGTTAGTGCTGGTATGATCGTACCCATCAAGTTCAGTAATCGCAGCCTACACAACCCCTCCCCCCAACGCCCTAACAAAAACAATTCCCGCACTTCACTTCACATGTGGGATGCATAAATCGCTAGTTTTCTTCGAAAATTTTACAACGACCACATGTCGCTTCGAACTCTGTGCCGAAAGGCGCACTGCGCGCAAAGTCTCATTTTTATACTAGCGACTACAATAAGCAAAATGTAACAAGTCCGCCCACACATTTCTGAAAGCCGCAAAATGTGAAAAATTTGACAACGGTGGGAAGATCGTGAAAAATTATGAAGGAGGGAGAAAAGACACAGCCAAAAAAAGAAAACAAAAAATAAATAAATAAAAGGAGGGAGGGGTACAACACGAGGACTTCCCAGGGGGTCACCCATCCTAGTACTACTCTCGCACAAGCACGCTTAACTTCGGAGTTCTGATGGGATCCGGTGCGTTAGTGCTGGTATGATCGTACCCGTCAAGTTTAGTAATCGCAGCCTACACAACCCCTCCCCCCAACGCCCTAACAAAAACAATTCCCGCACTTCATTTCACATGTGGGATACATAAATCGCTAGTTTTCTTTGAAAATTTTACAACGACCACATGTCGCTTCGAACTCTGTGCCGAATGGCGCACTACGCGCAAAGTCTCATTTTTATACTAGCGACTACAATAAGCAAAATGTAACAAGTCCGCCCACACATTTCTGAAAGCCGCAAAATGTGAAAAATTTGACAACGGTGGGAAGATCGTGAAAAATTATGAAGGAGGGAGAAAAGACACAGCCAAAAAAAGAAAACAAAAAATAAATAAATTAAAGGAGGGAGGGGTACAACACGAGGACTTCCCAGGGGGTCACCCATCCTAGTACTACTCTCGCCCAAGCACGCTTAACTTCGGAGTTCTGATGGGATCCGGTGCGTTAGTGCTGGTATGATCGTACCCATCAAGTTCAGTAATCGCAGCCTACACAACCCCTCCCCCCAACGCCCTAACAAAAACAATTCCCGCACTTCACTTCACATGTGGGATGCATAAATCGCTAGTTTTCTTCGAAAATTTTACAACGACCACATGTCGCTTCGAACTCTGTGCCGAAAGGCGCACTGCGCGCAAAGTCTCATTTTTATACTAGCGACTACAATAAGCAAAATGTAACAAGTCCGCCCACACATTTCTGAAAGCCGCAAAATGTGAAAAATTTGACAACGGTGGGAAGATCGTGAAAAATTATGAAGGAGGGAGAAAAGACACAGCCAAAAAAAGAAAACAAAAAATAAATAAATAAAAGGAGGGAGGGGTACAACACGAGGACTTCCCAGGGGGTCACCCATCCTAGTACTACTCTCGCCCAAGCACGCTTAACTTCGGAGTTCTGATGGGATCCGGTGCGTTAGTGCTGGTATGATCGTACCCATCAAGTTCAGTAATCGCAGCCTACACAACCCCTCCCCCCAACGCCCTAACAAAAACAATTCCCGCACTTCACTTCACATGTGGGATGCATAAATCGCTAGTTTTCTTCGAAAATTTTACAACGACCCCATGTCGTTTCGAACTCTCTGCCGAAAGGCGCACTACGCGCAAAGTCTCATTTTTATACTAGCGACTACAATAAGCAAAATGTAACAAGTCCGCCCACACATTTCTGAAAGCCGCAAAATGTGAAAAATTTGACAACGGTGGGAAGATCGTGAAAAATTATGAAGGAGGGAGAAAAGACACAGCCAAAAAAAGAAAACAAAAAATAAATAAATAAAAGGAGGGAGGGGTACAACACGAGGACTTCCCAGGGGGTCACCCATCCTAGTACTACTCTCGCCCAAGCACGCTTAACTTCGGAGTTCTGATGGGATCCGGTGCGTTAGTGCTGGTATGATCGTACCCATCAAGTTCAGTAATCGCAGCCTACACAACCCCTCCCCCCAACGCCCTAACAAAAACAATTCCCGCACTTCACTTCACATGTGGGATACATAAATCGCTAGTTTTCTTTGAAAATTTTACAACGACCACATGTCGCTTCGAACTCTGTGCCGAATGGCGCACTACGCGCAAAGTCTCATTTTTATACTAGCGACTACAACAAGCAAAATGTAACAAGTCCGCCCACACATTTCTGAAAGCCGCAAAATGTGAAAAATTTGACAACGGTGGGAAGATCGTGAAAAATTATGAAGGAGGGAGAAAAGACACAGCCAAAAAATGGAAACAAAAAATAAATAAATAAAAGGAGGGAGGGGTACAACACGAGGACTTCCCAGGGGGTCACCCATCCTAGTACTACTCTCGCCCAAGCACGCTTAACTTCGGAGTTCTGATGGGATCCGGTGCGTTAGTGCTGGTATGATCGTACCCATCAAGTTCAGTAATCGCAGCCTACACAACCCCTCCCCCCAACGCCCTAACAAAAACAATTCCCGCACTTCACTTCACATGTGGGATGCATAAATCGCTAGTTTTCTTCGAAAATTTTACAACGACCACATGTCGCTTCGAACTCTGTGCCGAAAGGCGCACTGCGCGCAAAGTCTCATTTTTATACTAGCGACTACAATAAGCAAAATGTAACAAGTCCGCCCACACATTTCTGAAAGCCGCAAAATGTGAAAAATTTGACAACGGTGGGAAGATCGTGAAAAATTATGAAGGAGGGAGAAAAGACACAGCCAAAAAAAGAAAACAAAAAATAAATAAATAAAAGGAGGGAGGGGTACAACACGAGGACTTCCCAGGGGGTCACCCATCCTAGTACTACTCTCGCACAAGCACGCTTAACTTCGGAGTTCTGATGGGATCCGGTGCGTTAGTGCTGGTATGATCGTACCCGTCAAGTTTAGTAATCGCAGCCTACACAACCCCTCCCCCCAACGCCCTAACAAAAACAATTCCCGCACTTCATTTCACATGTGGGATACATAAATCGCTAGTTTTCTTTGAAAATTTTACAACGACCACATGTCGCTTCGAACTCTGTGCCGAATGGCGCACTACGCGCAAAGTCTCATTTTTATACTAGCGACTACAATAAGCAAAATGTAACAAGTCCGCCCACACATTTCTGAAAGCCGCAAAATGTGAAAAATTTGACAACGGTGGGAAGATCGTGAAAAATTATGAAGGAGGGAGAAAAGACACAGCCAAAAAAAGAAAACAAAAAATAAATAAATTAAAGGAGGGAGGGGTACAACACGAGGACTTCCCAGGGGGTCACCCATCCTAGTACTACTCTCGCCCAAGCACGCTTAACTTCGGAGTTCTGATGGGATCCGGTGCGTTAGTGCTGGTATGATCGTACCCATCAAGTTCAGTAATCGCAGCCTACACAACCCCTCCCCCCAACGCCCTAACAAAAACAATTCCCGCACTTCACTTCACATGTGGGATGCATAAATCGCTAGTTTTCTTCGAAAATTTTACAACGACCACATGTCGCTTCGAACTCTGTGCCGAAAGGCGCACTGCGCGCAAAGTCTCATTTTTATACTAGCGACTACAATAAGCAAAATGTAACAAGTCCGCCCACACATTTCTGAAAGCCGCAAAATGTGAAAAATTTGACAACGGTGGGAAGATCGTGAAAAATTATGAAGGAGGGAGAAAAGACACAGCCAAAAAAAGAAAACAAAAAATAAATAAATAAAAGGAGGGAGGGGTACAACACGAGGACTTCCCAGGGGGTCACCCATCCTAGTACTACTCTCGCCCAAGCACGCTTAACTTCGGAGTTCTGATGGGATCCGGTGCGTTAGTGCTGGTATGATCGTACCCATCAAGTTCAGTAATCGCAGCCTACACAACCCCTCCCCCCAACGCCCTAACAAAAACAATTCCCGCACTTCACTTCACATGTGGGATGCATAAATCGCTAGTTTTCTTCGAAAATTTTACAACGACCCCATGTCGTTTCGAACTCTCTGCCGAAAGGCGCACTACGCGCAAAGTCTCATTTTTATACTAGCGACTACAATAAGCAAAATGTAACAAGTCCGCCCACACATTTCTGAAAGCCGCAAAATGTGAAAAATTTGACAACGGTGGGAAGATCGTGAAAAATTATGAAGGAGGGAGAAAAGACACAGCCAAAAAAAGAAAACAAAAAATAAATAAATAAAAGGAGGGAGGGGTACAACACGAGGACTTCCCAGGGGGTCACCCATCCTAGTACTACTCTCGCCCAAGCACGCTTAACTTCGGAGTTCTGATGGGATCCGGTGCGTTAGTGCTGGTATGATCGTACCCATCAAGTTCAGTAATCGCAGCCTACACAACCCCTCCCCCCAACGCCCTAACAAAAACAATTCCCGCACTTCACTTCACATGTGGGATGCATAAATCGCTAGTTTTCTTCGAAAATTTTACAACGACCCCATGTCGCTTCGAACTCTGTGCCGAAAGGCGCACTGCGCGCAAAGTCTCATTTTTATACTAGCGACTACAATAAGCAAAATGTAACAAGTCCGCCCACACATTTCTGAAAGCCGCAAAATGTGAAAAATTTGACAACGGTGGGAAGATCGTGAAAAATTATGAAGGAGGGAGAAAAGAGACAGCCAAAAAAAGAAAACAAAAAATAAATAAATAAAAGGAGGGAGGGGTACAACACGAGGACTTCCCAGGGGGTCACCCATCCTAGTACTACTCTCGCCCAAGCACGCTTAACTTCGGAGTTCTGATGGGATCCGGTGCGTTAGTGCTGGTATGATCGTACCCATCAAGTTCAGTAATCGCAGCCTACACAACCCCTCCCCCCAACGCCCGAACAAAAACAATTCCCGCACTTCACTTCACATATGGGATGCATAAATCGCTAGTTTTCTTCGAAAATTTTACAACGACCACATGTCGCTTCGAACTCTGTGCCGAAAGGCGCACTGCGCGCAAAGTCTCATTTTTATACTAGCGACTACAATAAGCAAAATGTAACAAGTCCGCCCACACATTTTTGAAAGCCGCAAAATGTGAAAAATTTGACAACGGTGGGAAGATCGTGAAAAATTATGAAGGAGGGAGAAAAGACACAGCCAAAAAAAGAAAACAAAAAATAAATAAATAAAAGGAGGGAGGGGTACAACACGAGGACTTCCCAGGGGGTCACCCATCCTAGTACAACTCTCGCCCAAGCACGCTTAACTTCGGAGTTCTGATGGGATCCGGTGCGTTAGTGCTGGTATGATCGTACCCATCAAGTTCAGTAATCGCAGCCTACACAACCCCTCCCCCCAACGCCCTAACAAAAACAATTCCCGCACTTCACTTCACATGTGGGATGCATAAATCGCTAGTTTTCTTCGAAAATTTTACAACGACCACATGTCGCTTCGAACTCTGTGCCGAAAGGCGCACTGCGCGCAAAGTCTCATTTTTATACTAGCGACTACAATAAGCAAAATGTAACAAGTCCGCCCACACATTTCTGAAAGCCGCAAAATGTGAAAAATTTGACAACGGTGGGAAGATCGTGAAAAATTATGAAGGAGGGAGAAAAGACACAGCCAAAAAAAGAAAACAAAAAATAAATAAATAAAAGGAGGGAGGGGTACAACACGAGGACTTCCCAAGGGGTCACCCATCCTAGTACTACTCTCGCCCAAGCACGCTTAACTTCGGAGTTCTGATGGGATCCGGTGCGTTAGTGCTGGTATGATCGTACCCATCAAGTTCAGTAATCGCAGCCTACACAACCCCTCCCCCCAACGCCCTAACAAAAACAATTCCCGCACTTCACTTCATATGTGGGATGCATAAATCGCTAGTTTTCTTCGAAAATTTTACAACGACCACATGTCGCTTCGAACTCTGTGCCGAAAGGCGCACTGCGCGCAAAGTCTCATTTTTATACTAGCGACTACAATAAGCAAAATGTAACAAGTCCGCCCACACATTTCTGAAAGCCGCAAAATGTGAAAAATTTGACAACGGTGGGAAGATCGTGAAAAATTATGAAGGAGGGAGAAAAGACACAGCCAAAAAAAGAAAACAAAAAATAAATAAATAAAAGGAGGGAGGGGTACAACACGAGGACTTCCCAGGGGGTCACCCATCCTAGTACTACTCTCGCCCAAGCACGCTTAACTTCGGAGTTCTGATGGGATCCGGTGCGTTAGTGCTGGTATGATCGTACCCATCAAGTTCAGTAATCGCAGCCTACACAACCCCTCCCCCCAACACCCTAACAAAAACAATTCCCGCACTTCACTTCACATATGGGATGCATAAATCGCTAGTTTTCTTCGAAAATTTTACAACGACCACATGTCGCTTCGAACTCTGTGCCGAAAGGCGCACTGCGCGCAAAGTCTCATTTTTATACTAGCGACTACAATAAGCAAAATGTAACAAGTCCGCCCACACATTTCTGAAAGCCGCAAAATGTGAAAAATTTGACAACGGTGGGAAGATCGTGAAAAATTATGAAGGAGGGAGAAAAGACACAGCCAAAAAAAGAAAACAAAAAATAAATAAATAAAAGGAGGGAGGGGTACAACACGAGGACTTCCCAAGGGGTCACCCATCCTAGTACTACTCTCGCCCAAGCACGCTTAACTTCGGAGTTCTGATGGGATCCGGTGCGTTAGTGCTGGTATGATCGTACCCATCAAGTTCAGTAATCGCAGCCTACACAACCCCTCCCCCCAACGCCCTAACAAAAACAATTCCCGCACTTCACTTCACATGTGGGATATATAAATCGCTAGTTTTCTTCGAAAATTTTACAACGACCCCATGTCGTTTCGAACTCTCTGCCGAAAGGCGCACTACGCGCAAAGTCTCATTTTTATACTAGCGACTACAATAAGCAAAATGTAACAAGTCCGCCCACACATTTCTGAAAGCCGCAAAATGTGAAAAATTTGACAACGGTGGGAAGATCGTGAAAAATTATGAAGGAGGGAGAAAAGACACAGCCAAAAAAAGAAAACAAAAAATAAATAAATAAAAGGAGGGAGGGGTACAACACGAGGACTTCCCAGGGGGTCACCCATCCTAGTACTACTCTCGCCCAAGCACGCTTAACTTCGGAGTTCTGATGGGATCCGGTGCGTTAGTGCTGGTATGATCGTACCCATCAAGTTCAGTAATCGCAGCCTACACAACCCCTCCCCCCAACGCCCTAACAAAAACAATTCCCGCACTTCACTTCACATGTGGGATGCATAAATCGCTAGTTTTCTTCGAAAATTTTACAACGACCACATGTCGCTTCGAACTCTGTGCCGAAAGGCGCACTGCGCGCAAAGTCTCATTTTTATACTAGCGACTACAATAAGCAAAATGTAACAAGTCCGCCCACACATTTCTGAAAGCCGCAAAATGTGAAAAATTTGACAACGGTGGGAAGATCGTGAAAAATTATGAAGGAGGGAGAAAAGACACAGCCAAAAAAAGAAAACAAAAAATAAATAAATAAAAGGAGGGAGGGGTACAACACGAGGACTTCCCAGGGGGTCACCCATCCTAGTACTACTCTCGCCCAAGCACGCTTAACTTCGGAGTTCTGATGGGATCCGGTGCGTTAGTGCTGGTATGATCGTACCCATCAAGTTCAGTAATCGCAGCCTACACAACCCCTCCCCCCAACGCCCTAACAAAAACAATTCCCGCACTTCACTTCACATGTGGGATGCATAAATCGCTAGTTTTCTTCGAAAATTTTACAACGACCACATGTCGCTTCGAACTCTGTGCCGAAAGGCGCACTGCGCGCAAAGTCTCATTTTTATACTAGCGACTACAATAAGCAAAATGTAACAAGTCCGCCCACACATTTCTGAAAGCCGGAAAATGTGAAAAATTTGACAACGGTGGGAAGATCGTGAAAAATTATGAAGGAGGGAGAAAAGACACAGCCAAAAAAAGAAAACAAAAAATAAATAAATAAAAGGAGGGAGGGGTACAACACGAGGACTTCCCAAGGGGTCACCCATCCTAGTACTACTCTCGCCCAAGCACGCTTAACTTCGGAGTTCTGATGGGATCCGGTGCGTTAGTGCTGGTATGATCGTACCCATCAAGTTCAGTAATCGCAGCCTACACAACCCCTCCCCCCAACGCCCTAACAAAAACAATTCCCGCACTTCACTTCATATGTGGGATGCATAAATCGCTAGTTTTCTTCGAAAATTTTACAACGACCACATGTCGCTTCGAACTCTGTGCCGAAAGGCGCACTGCGCGCAAAGTCTCATTTTTATACTAGCGACTACAATAAGCAAAATGTAACAAGTCCGCCCACACATTTCTGAAAGCCGCAAAATGTGAAAAATTTGACAACGGTGGGAAGATCGTGAAAAATTATGAAGGAGGGAGAAAAGACACAGCCAAAAAAAGAAAACAAAAAATAAATAAATAAAAGGAGGGAGGGGTACAACACGAGGACTTCCCAGGGGGTCACCCATCCTAGTACTACTCTCGCCCAAGCACGCTTAACTTCGGAGTTCTGATGGGATCCGGTGCGTTAGTGCTGGTATGATCGTACCCATCAAGTTCAGTAATCGCAGCCTACACAACCCCTCCCCCCAACACCCTAACAAAAACAATTCCCGCACTTCACTTCACATATGGGATGCATAAATCGCTAGTTTTCTTCGAAAATTTTACAACGACCACATGTCGCTTCGAACTCTGTGCCGAAAGGCGCACTGCGCGCAAAGTCTCATTTTTATACTAGCGACTACAATAAGCAAAATGTAACAAGTCCGCCCACACATTTCTGAAAGCCGCAAAATGTGAAAAATTTGACAACGGTGGGAAGATCGTGAAAAATTATGAAGGAGGGAGAAAAGACACAGCCAAAAAAAGAAAACAAAAAATAAATAAATAAAAGGAGGGAGGGGTACAACACGAGGACTTCCCAAGGGGTCACCCATCCTAGTACTACTCTCGCCCAAGCACGCTTAACTTCGGAGTTCTGATGGGATCCGGTGCGTTAGTGCTGGTATGATCGTACCCATCAAGTTCAGTAATCGCAGCCTACACAACCCCTCCCCCCAACGCCCTAACAAAAACAATTCCCGCACTTCACTTCACATGTGGGATATATAAATCGCTAGTTTTCTTCGAAAATTTTACAACGACCCCATGTCGTTTCGAACTCTCTGCCGAAAGGCGCACTACGCGCAAAGTCTCATTTTTATACTAGCGACTACAATAAGCAAAATGTAACAAGTCCGCCCACACATTTCTGAAAGCCGCAAAATGTGAAAAATTTGACAACGGTGGGAAGATCGTGAAAAATTATGAAGGAGGGAGAAAAGACACAGCCAAAAAAAGAAAACAAAAAATAAATAAATAAAAGGAGGGAGGGGTACAACACGAGGACTTCCCAGGGGGTCACCCATCCTAGTACTACTCTCGCCCAAGCACGCTTAACTTCGGAGTTCTGATGGGATCCGGTGCGTTAGTGCTGGTATGATCGTACCCATCAAGTTCAGTAATCGCAGCCTACACAACCCCTCCCCCCAACGCCCTAACAAAAACAATTCCCGCACTTCACTTCACATGTGGGATGCATAAATCGCTAGTTTTCTTCGAAAATTTTACAACGACCACATGTCGCTTCGAACTCTGTGCCGAAAGGCGCACTGCGCGCAAAGTCTCATTTTTATACTAGCGACTACAATAAGCAAAATGTAACAAGTCCGCCCACACATTTCTGAAAGCCGCAAAATGTGAAAAATTTGACAACGGTGGGAAGATCGTGAAAAATTATGAAGGAGGGAGAAAAGACACAGCCAAAAAAAGAAAACAAAAAATAAATAAATAAAAGGAGGGAGGGGTACAACACGAGGACTTCCCAAGGGGTCACCCATCCTAGTACTACTCTCGCCCAAGCACGCTTAACTTCGGAGTTCTGATGGGATCCGGTGCGTTAGTGCTGGTATGATCGTACCCATCAAGTTCAGTAATCGCAGCCTACACAACCCCTCCCCCCAACGCCCTAACAAAAACAATTCCCGCACTTCACTTCACATGTGGGATATATAAATCGCTAGTTTTCTTCGAAAATTTTACAACGACCCCATGTCGTTTCGAACTCTCTGCCGAAAGGCGCACTACGCGCAAAGTCTCATTTTTATACTAGCGACTACAATAAGCAAAATGTAACAAGTCCGCCCACACATTTCTGAAAGCCGCAAAATGTGAAAAATTTGACAACGGTGGGAAGATCGTGAAAAATTATGAAGGAGGGAGAAAAGACACAGCCAAAAAAAGAAAACAAAAAATAAATAAATAAAAGGAGGGAGGGGTACAACACGAGGACTTCCCAGGGGGTCACCCATCCTAGTACTACTCTCGCCCAAGCACGCTTAACTTCGGAGTTCTGATGGGATCCGGTGCGTTAGTGCTGGTATGATCGTACCCATCAAGTTCAGTAATCGCAGCCTACACAACCCCTCCCCCCAACGCCCTAACAAAAACAATTCCCGCACTTCACTTCACATGTGGGATGCATAAATCGCTAGTTTTCTTCGAAAATTTTACAACGACCACATGTCGCTTCGAACTCTGTGCCGAAAGGCGCACTGCGCGCAAAGTCTCATTTTTATACTAGCGACTACAATAAGCAAAATGTAACAAGTCCGCCCACACATTTCTGAAAGCCGCAAAATGTGAAAAATTTGACAACGGTGGGAAGATCGTGAAAAATTATGAAGGAGGGAGAAAAGACACAGCCAAAAAAAGAAAACAAAAAATAAATAAATAAAAGGAGGGAGGGGTACAACACGAGGACTTCCCAGGGGGTCACCCATCCTAGTACTACTCTCGCCCAAGCACGCTTAACTTCGGAGTTCTGATGGGATCCGGTGCGTTAGTGCTGGTATGATCGTACCCGTCAAGTTTTGTAATCGCAGCCTACACAACCCCTCCCCCGAACGCCCTAACAAAAACAATTCCCGCACTTCACTTCACATGTGGGATACATAAATCGCTAGTTTTCTTTGAAAATTTTACAACGACCACATGTCGCTTCGAACTCTGTGCCGAATGGCGCACTGCGCGCAAAGTCTCATTTTTATACTAGCGACTACAATAAGCAAAATGTAACAAGTCCGCCCACACATTTCTGAAAGCCGCAAAATGTGAAAAATTTGACAACGGTGGGAAGATCGTGAAAAATTATGAAGGAGGGAGAAAAGACACAGCCAAAAAAAGAAAACAAAAAATAAATAAATAAAAGGAGGGAGGGGTACAACACGAGGACTTCCCAGGGGGTCACCCATCCTAGTACTACTCTCGCCCAAGCACGCTTAACTTCGGAGTTCTGATGGGATCCGGTGCGTTAGTGCTGGTATGATCGTACCCATCAAGTTCAGTAATCGCAGCCTACACAACCCCTCCCCCCAACGCCCTAACAAAAACAATTCCCGCACTTCACTTCACATGTGGGATGCATAAATCGCTAGTTTTCTTCGAAAATTTTACAACGACCACATGTCGCTTCGAACTCTGTGCCGAAAGGCGCACTGCGCGCAAAGTCTCATTTTTATACTAGCGACTACAATAAGCAAAATGTAACAAGTCCGCCCACACATTTCTGAAAGCCGCAAAATGTGAAAAATTTGACAACGGTGGGAAGATCGTGAAAAATTATGAAGGAGGGAGAAAAGACACAGCCAAAAAAAGAAAACAAAAAATAAATAAATAAAAGGAGGGAGGGGTACAACACGAGGACTTCCCAGGGGGTCACCCATCCTAGTACTACTCTCGCCCAAGCACGCTTAACTTCGGAGTTCTGATGGGATCCGGTGCGTTAGTGCTGGTATGATCGTACCCATCAAGTTCAGTAATCGCAGCCTGCACAACCCCTCCCCCCAACGCCCTAACAAAAACAATTCCCGCACTTCACTTCACATGTGGGATATATAAATCGCTAGTTTTCTTCGAAAATTTTACAACGACCACATGTCGCTTCGAACTCTCTGCCGAAAGGCGCACTGCGCGCAAAGTCTCATTTTTATACTAGCGACTACAATAAGCAAAATGTAACAAGTCCGCCCACACATTTCTGAAAGCCGCAAAATGTGAAAAATTTGACAACGGTGGGAAGATCGTGAAAAATTATGAAGGAGGGAGAAAAGACACAGCCAAAAAAAGAAAACAAAAAATAAATAAATAAAAGGAGGGAGGGGTACAACACGAGGACTTCCCAGGGGGTCACCCATCCTAGTACTACTCTCGCCCAAGCACGCTTAACTTCGGAGTTCTGATGGGATCCGGTGCGTTAGTGCTGGTATGATCGTACCCATCAAGTTCAGTAATCGCAGCCTACACAACCCCTCCCCCCAACGCCCTAACAAAAACAATTCCCGCACTTCACTTCACATATGGGATGCATAAATCGCTAGTTTTCTTCGAAAATTTTACAACGACCACATGTCGCTTCGAACTCTGTGCCGAAAGGCGCACTGCGCGCAAAGTCTCATTTTTATACTAGCGACTACAATAAGCAAAATGTAACAAGTCCGCCCACACATTTCTGAAAGCCGCAAAATGTGAAAAATTTGACAACGGTGGGAAGATCGTGAAAAATTATGAAGGAGGGAGAAAAGACACAGCCAAAAAAAGAAAACAAAAAATAAATAAATAAAAGGAGGGAGGGGTACAACACGAGGACTTCCCAGGGGGTCACCCATCCTAGTACTACTCTCGCCCAAGCACGCTTAACTTCGGAGTTCTGATGGGATCCGGTGCGTTAGTGCTGGTATGATCGTACCCATCAAGTTCAGTAATCGCAGCCTGCACAACCCCTCCCCCCAACGCCCTAACAAAAACAATTCCCGCACTTCACTTCACATGTGGGATATATAAATCGCTAGTTTTCTTCGAAAATTTTACAACGACCCCATGTCGTTTCGAACTCTCTGCCGAAAGGCGCACTACGCGCAAAGTCTCATTTTTATACTAGCGACTACAATAAGCAAAATGTAACAAGTCCGCCCACACATTTCTGAAAGCCGCAAAATGTGAAAAATTTGACAACGGTGGGAAGATCGTGAAAAATTATGAAGGAGGGAGAAAAGACACAGCCAAAAAAAGAAAACAAAAAATAAATAAATAAAAGGAGGGAGGGTTACAACACGAGGACTTCCCAGGGGGTCACCCATCCTAGTACTACTCTCGCCCAAGCACGCTTAATTTCGGAGTTCTGATGGGATCCGGTGCGTTAGTGCTGGTATGATCGTACCCATCATGTTCAGTAATCGCAGCCTACACAACCCCTCCCCCCAACGCCCTAACAAAAACAATTCCCGCACTTCACTTCACATGTGGGATGCATAAATCGCTAGTTTTCTTCGAAAATTTTACAACGACCACATGTCGCTTCGAACTCTGTGCCGAAAGGCGCACTGCGCGCAAAGTCTCATTTTTATACTAGCGACTACAATAAGCAAAATGTAACAAGTCCGCCCACACATTTCTGAAAGCCGCAAAATGTGAAAAATTTGACAACGGTGGGAAGATCGTGAAAAATTATGAAGGAGGGAGAAAAGACACAGCCAAAAAAAGAAAACAAAAAATAAATAAATAAAAGGAGGGAGGGGTACAACACGAGGACTTCCCAGGGGGTCACCCATCCTAGTACTACTCTCGCCCAAGCACGCTTAACTTCGGAGTTCTGATGGGATCCGGTGCGTTAGTGCTGGTATGATCGTACCCGTCAAGTTCTGTAATCGCAGCCTACACAACCCCTCCCCCGAACGCCCTAACAAAAACAATTCCCGCACTTCACTTCACATGTGGGATGCATAAATCGCTAGTTTTCTTCGAAAATTTTACAACGACCACATGTCGCTTCGAACTCTGTGTCGAAAGGCGCACTGCGCGCAAAGTCTCATTTTTATACTAGCGACTACAATAAGCAAAATGTAACAAGTCCGCCCACACATTTCTGAAAGCCGCAAAATGTGAAAAATTTGACAACGGTGGGAAGATCGTGAAAAATTATGAAGGAGGGAGAAAAGACACAGCCAAAAAAAGAAAACAAAAAATAAATAAATAAAAGGAGGGAGGGGTACAACACGAGGACTTCCCAAGGGGTCACCCATCCTAGTACTACTCTCGCCCAAGCACGCTTAACTTCGGAGTTCTGATGGGATCCGGTGCGTTAGTGCTGGTATGATCGTACCCATCAAGTTCAGTAATCGCAGCCTACACAACCCCTCCCCCCAACGCCCTAACAAAAACAATTCCCGCACTTCACTTCACATGTGGGATATATAAATCGCTAGTTTTCTTCGAAAATTTTACAACGACCCCATGTCGTTTCGAACTCTCTGCCGAAAGGCGCACTACGCGCAAAGTCTCATTTTTATACTAGCGACTACAATAAGCAAAATGTAACAAGTCCGCCCACACATTTCTGAAAGCCGCAAAATGTGAAAAATTTGACAACGGTGGGAAGATCGTGAAAAATTATGAAGGAGGGAGAAAAGACACAGCCAAAAAAAGAAAACAAAAAATAAATAAATAAAAGGAGGGAGGGGTACAACACGAGGACTTCCCAGGGGGTCACCCATCCTAGTACTACTCTCGCCCAAGCACGCTTAACTTCGGAGTTCTGATGGGATCCGGTGCGTTAGTGCTGGTATGATCGTACCCATCAAGTTCAGTAATCGCAGCCTACACAACCCCTCCCCCCAACGCCCTAACAAAAACAATTCCCGCACTTCACTTCACATGTGGGATGCATAAATCGCTAGTTTTCTTCGAAAATTTTACAACGACCACATGTCGCTTCGAACTCTGTGCCGAAAGGCGCACTGCGCGCAAAGTCTCATTTTTATACTAGCGACTACAATAAGCAAAATGTAACAAGTCCGCCCACACATTTCTGAAAGCCGCAAAATGTGAAAAATTTGACAACGGTGGGAAGATCGTGAAAAATTATGAAGGAGGGAGAAAAGACACAGCCAAAAAAAGAAAACAAAAAATAAATAAATAAAAGGAGGGAGGGGTACAACACGAGGACTTCCCAAGGGGTCACCCATCCTAGTACTACTCTCGCCCAAGCACGCTTAACTTCGGAGTTCTGATGGGATCCGGTGCGTTAGTGCTGGTATGATCGTACCCATCAAGTTCAGTAATCGCAGCCTACACAACCCCTCCCCCCAACGCCCTAACAAAAACAATTCCCGCACTTCACTTCACATGTGGGATATATAAATCGCTAGTTTTCTTCGAAAATTTTACAACGACCCCATGTCGTTTCGAACTCTCTGCCGAAAGGCGCACTACGCGCAAAGTCTCATTTTTATACTAGCGACTACAATAAGCAAAATGTAACAAGTCCGCCCACACATTTCTGAAAGCCGCAAAATGTGAAAAATTTGACAACGGTGGGAAGATCGTGAAAAATTATGAAGGAGGGAGAAAAGACACAGCCAAAAAAAGAAAACAAAAAATAAATAAATAAAAGGAGGGAGGGGTACAACACGAGGACTTCCCAGGGGGTCACCCATCCTAGTACTACTCTCGCCCAAGCACGCTTAACTTCGGAGTTCTGATGGGATCCGGTGCGTTAGTGCTGGTATGATCGTACCCATCAAGTTCAGTAATCGCAGCCTACACAACCCCTCCCCCCAACGCCCTAACAAAAACAATTCCCGCACTTCACTTCACATGTGGGATGCATAAATCGCTAGTTTTCTTCGAAAATTTTACAACGACCACATGTCGCTTCGAACTCTGTGCCGAAAGGCGCACTGCGCGCAAAGTCTCATTTTTATACTAGCGACTACAATAAGCAAAATGTAACAAGTCCGCCCACACATTTCTGAAAGCCGCAAAATGTGAAAAATTTGACAACGGTGGGAAGATCGTGAAAAATTATGAAGGAGGGAGAAAAGACACAGCCAAAAAAAGAAAACAAAAAATAAATAAATAAAAGGAGGGAGGGGTACAACACGAGGACTTCCCAGGGGGTCACCCATCCTAGTACTACTCTCGCCCAAGCACGCTTAACTTCGGAGTTCTGATGGGATCCGGTGCGTTAGTGCTGGTATGATCGTACCCGTCAAGTTTTGTAATCGCAGCCTACACAACCCCTCCCCCGAACGCCCTAACAAAAACAATTCCCGCACTTCACTTCACATGTGGGATACATAAATCGCTAGTTTTCTTTGAAAATTTTACAACGACCACATGTCGCTTCGAACTCTGTGCCGAATGGCGCACTGCGCGCAAAGTCTCATTTTTATACTAGCGACTACAATAAGCAAAATGTAACAAGTCCGCCCACACATTTCTGAAAGCCGCAAAATGTGAAAAATTTGACAACGGTGGGAAGATCGTGAAAAATTATGAAGGAGGGAGAAAAGACACAGCCAAAAAAAGAAAACAAAAAATAAATAAATAAAAGGAGGGAGGGGTACAACACGAGGACTTCCCAGGGGGTCACCCATCCTAGTACTACTCTCGCCCAAGCACGCTTAACTTCGGAGTTCTGATGGGATCCGGTGCGTTAGTGCTGGTATGATCGTACCCATCAAGTTCAGTAATCGCAGCCTACACAACCCCTCCCCCCAACGCCCTAACAAAAACAATTCCCGCACTTCACTTCACATGTGGGATGCATAAATCGCTAGTTTTCTTCGAAAATTTTACAACGACCACATGTCGCTTCGAACTCTGTGCCGAAAGGCGCACTGCGCGCAAAGTCTCATTTTTATACTAGCGACTACAATAAGCAAAATGTAACAAGTCCGCCCACACATTTCTGAAAGCCGCAAAATGTGAAAAATTTGACAACGGTGGGAAGATCGTGAAAAATTATGAAGGAGGGAGAAAAGACACAGCCAAAAAAAGAAAACAAAAAATAAATAAATAAAAGGAGGGAGGGGTACAACACGAGGACTTCCCAGGGGGTCACCCATCCTAGTACTACTCTCGCCCAAGCACGCTTAACTTCGGAGTTCTGATGGGATCCGGTGCGTTAGTGCTGGTATGATCGTACCCATCAAGTTCAGTAATCGCAGCCTGCACAACCCCTCCCCCCAACGCCCTAACAAAAACAATTCCCGCACTTCACTTCACATGTGGGATATATAAATCGCTAGTTTTCTTCGAAAATTTTACAACGACCACATGTCGCTTCGAACTCTCTGCCGAAAGGCGCACTGCGCGCAAAGTCTCATTTTTATACTAGCGACTACAATAAGCAAAATGTAACAAGTCCGCCCACACATTTCTGAAAGCCGCAAAATGTGAAAAATTTGACAACGGTGGGAAGATCGTGAAAAATTATGAAGGAGGGAGAAAAGACACAGCCAAAAAAAGAAAACAAAAAATAAATAAATAAAAGGAGGGAGGGGTACAACACGAGGACTTCCCAGGGGGTCACCCATCCTAGTACTACTCTCGCCCAAGCACGCTTAACTTCGGAGTTCTGATGGGATCCGGTGCGTTAGTGCTGGTATGATCGTACCCATCAAGTTCAGTAATCGCAGCCTACACAACCCCTCCCCCCAACGCCCTAACAAAAACAATTCCCGCACTTCACTTCACATATGGGATGCATAAATCGCTAGTTTTCTTCGAAAATTTTACAACGACCACATGTCGCTTCGAACTCTGTGCCGAAAGGCGCACTGCGCGCAAAGTCTCATTTTTATACTAGCGACTACAATAAGCAAAATGTAACAAGTCCGCCCACACATTTCTGAAAGCCGCAAAATGTGAAAAATTTGACAACGGTGGGAAGATCGTGAAAAATTATGAAGGAGGGAGAAAAGACACAGCCAAAAAAAGAAAACAAAAAATAAATAAATAAAAGGAGGGAGGGGTACAACACGAGGACTTCCCAGGGGGTCACCCATCCTAGTACTACTCTCGCCCAAGCACGCTTAACTTCGGAGTTCTGATGGGATCCGGTGCGTTAGTGCTGGTATGATCGTACCCATCAAGTTCAGTAATCGCAGCCTGCACAACCCCTCCCCCCAACGCCCTAACAAAAACAATTCCCGCACTTCACTTCACATGTGGGATATATAAATCGCTAGTTTTCTTCGAAAATTTTACAACGACCCCATGTCGTTTCGAACTCTCTGCCGAAAGGCGCACTACGCGCAAAGTCTCATTTTTATACTAGCGACTACAATAAGCAAAATGTAACAAGTCCGCCCACACATTTCTGAAAGCCGCAAAATGTGAAAAATTTGACAACGGTGGGAAGATCGTGAAAAATTATGAAGGAGGGAGAAAAGACACAGCCAAAAAAAGAAAACAAAAAATAAATAAATAAAAGGAGGGAGGGTTACAACACGAGGACTTCCCAGGGGGTCACCCATCCTAGTACTACTCTCGCCCAAGCACGCTTAATTTCGGAGTTCTGATGGGATCCGGTGCGTTAGTGCTGGTATGATCGTACCCATCATGTTCAGTAATCGCAGCCTACACAACCCCTCCCCCCAACGCCCTAACAAAAACAATTCCCGCACTTCACTTCACATGTGGGATGCATAAATCGCTAGTTTTCTTCGAAAATTTTACAACGACCACATGTCGCTTCGAACTCTGTGCCGAAAGGCGCACTGCGCGCAAAGTCTCATTTTTATACTAGCGACTACAATAAGCAAAATGTAACAAGTCCGCCCACACATTTCTGAAAGCCGCAAAATGTGAAAAATTTGACAACGGTGGGAAGATCGTGAAAAATTATGAAGGAGGGAGAAAAGACACAGCCAAAAAAAGAAAACAAAAAATAAATAAATAAAAGGAGGGAGGGGTACAACACGAGGACTTCCCAGGGGGTCACCCATCCTAGTACTACTCTCGCCCAAGCACGCTTAACTTCGGAGTTCTGATGGGATCCGGTGCGTTAGTGCTGGTATGATCGTACCCGTCAAGTTCTGTAATCGCAGCCTACACAACCCCTCCCCCGAACGCCCTAACAAAAACAATTCCCGCACTTCACTTCACATGTGGGATGCATAAATCGCTAGTTTTCTTCGAAAATTTTACAACGACCACATGTCGCTTCGAACTCTGTGTCGAAAGGCGCACTGCGCGCAAAGTCTCATTTTTATACTAGCGACTACAATAAGCAAAATGTAACAAGTCCGCCCACACATTTCTGAAAGCCGCAAAATGTGAAAAATTTGACAACGGTGGGAAGATCGTGAAAAATTATGAAGGAGGGAGAAAAGACACAGCCAAAAAAAGAAAACAAAAAATAAATAAATAAAAGGAGGGAGGGGTACAACACGAGGACTTCCCAGGGGGTCACCCATCCTAGTACTACTCTCGCCCAAGCACGCTTAACTTCGGAGTTCTGATGGGATCCGGTGCGTTAGTGCTGGTATAATCGTACCCATCAAGTTCAGTAATCGCAGCCTACACAACCCCTCCCCCCAACGCCCTAACAAAAACAATTCCCGCACTTCACTTCACATGTGGGATGCATAAATCGCTAGTTTTCTTCGAAAATTTTACAACGACCACATGTCGCTTCGAACTCTGTGCCGAAAGGCGCACTGCGCGCAAAGTCTCATTTTTATACTAGCGACTACAATAAGCAAAATGTAACAAGTCCGCCCACACATTTCTGAAAGCCGCAAAATGTGAAAAATTTGACAACGGTGGGAAGATCGTGAAAAATTATGAAGGAGGGAGAAAAGACAGCCAAAAAAAGAAAACAAAAAATAAATAAATAAAAGGAGGGAGGGGTACAACACGAGGACTTCCCAGGGGGTCACCCATCCTAGTACTACTCTCGCCCAAGCACGCTTAACTTCGGAGTTCTGATGGGATCCGGTGCGTTAGTGCTGGTATGATCGTACCCAACAAGTTCTGTAATCGCAGCCTACACAACCCCTCCCCCCAACGCCCTAACAAAAACAATTCCCGCACTTCACTTCACATGTGGGATGCATAAATCGCTAGTTTTCTTCGAAAATTTTACAACGACCACATGTCGCTTCGAACTCTGTGCCGAAAGGCGCACTGCGCGCAAAGTCTCATTTTTATACTAGCGACTACAATAAGCAAAATGTAACAAGTCCGCCCACACATTTCTGAAAGCCGCAAAATGTGAAAAATTTGACAACGGTGGGAAGATCGTGAAAAATTATGAAGGAGGGAGAAAAGACACAGCCAAAAAAAGAAAACAAAAAATAAATAAATAAAAGGAGGGAGGGGTACAACACGAGGACTTCCCAGGGGGTCACCCATCCTAGTACTACTCTCGCCCAAGCACGCTTAACTTCGGAGTTCTGATGGGATCCGGTGCGTTAGTGCTGGTATGATCGTACCCATCAAGTTCAGTAATCGCAGCCTACACAACCCCTCCCCCCAACGCCCTAACAAAAACAATTCCCGCACTTCACTTCACATGTGGGATATATAAATCGCTAGTTTTCTTCGAAAATTTTACGACCCCATGTCGTTTCGAACTCTCTGCCGAAAGGCGCACTACGCGCAAAGTCTCATTTTTATACTAGCGACTACAATAAGCAAAATGTAACAAGTCCGCCCACACATTTCTGAAAGCCGCAAAATGTGAAAAATTTGACAACGGTGGGAAGATCGTGAAAAATTATGAAGGAGGGAGAAAAGACACAGCCAAAAAAAGAAAACAAAAAATAAATAAATAAAAGGAGGGAGGGGTACAACACGAGGACTTCCCAGGGGGTCACCCATCCTAGTACTACTCTCGCCCAAGCACGCTTAACTTCGGAGTTCTGATGGGATCCGGTGCGTTAGTGCTGGTATGATCGTACCCATCAAGTTCAGTAATCGCAGCCTACACAACCCCTCCCCCCAACGCCCTAACAAAAACAATTCCCGCACTTCACTTCACATGTGGGATGCATAAATCGCTAGTTTTCTTCGAAAATTTTATAACGACCACATGTCGCTTGTAACTCTGTGCCGAAAGGCGCACTGCGCGCAAAGTCTCATTTTTATACTAGCGACTACAATAAGCAAAATGTAACAAGTCCGCCCACACATTTCTGAAAGCCGCAAAATGTGAAAAATTTGACAACGGTGGGAAGATCGTGAAAAATTACGAAGGAGGGAGAAAAGACACAGCCAAAAAAAGAAAACAAAAAATAAATAAATAAAAGGAGGGAGGGGTACAACACGAGGACTTCCCAGGGGGTCACCCATCCTAGTACTACTCTCGCCCAAGCACGCTTAACTTCGGAGTTCTGATGGGATCCGGTGCGTTAGTGCTGGTATGATCGTACCCGTCAAGTTCAGTAATCGCAGCCTACACAACCCCTCCCCCGAACGCCCTAACAAAAACAATTCCCGCACTTCACTTCACATGTGGGATACATAAATCGCTAGTTTTCTTTGAAAATTTTACAACGACCACATGTCGCTTCGAACTCTGTGCCGAATGGCGCACTACGCGCAAAGTCTCATTTTTATACTAGCGACTACAATAAGCAAAATGTAACAAGTCCGCCCACACATTTCTGAAAGCCGCAAAATGTGAAAAATTTGACAACGGTGGGAAGATCGTGAAAAATTATGAAGGAGGGAGAAAAGACACAGCCAAAAAAAGAAAACAAAAAATAAATAAATAAAAGGAGGGAGGGGTACAACACGAGGACTTCCCAGGGGGTCACCCATCCTAGTACTACTCTCGCCCAAGCACGCTTAACTTCGGAGTTCTGATGGGATCCGGTGCGTTAGTGCTGGTATGATCGTACCCGTCAAGTTCAGTAATCGCAGCCTACACAACCCCTCCCCCGAACGCCCTAACAAAAACAATTCCCGCACTTCACTTCACATGTGGGATACATAAATCGCTAGTTTTCTTTGAAAATTTTACAACGACCACATGTCGCTTCGAACTCTGTGCCGAATGGCGCACTACGCGCAAAGTCTCATTTTTATACTAGCGACTACAATAAGCAAAATGTAACAAGTCCGCCCACACATTTCTGAAAGCCGCAAAATGTGAAAAATTTGACAACGGTGGGAAGATCGTGAAAAATTATGAAGGAGGGAGAAAAGACACAGCCAAAAAAAGAAAACAAAAAATAAATAAATAAAAGGAGGGAGGGGTACAACACGAGGACTTCCCAGGGGGTCACCCATCCTAGTACTACTCTCGCCCAAGCTCGCTTAACTTCGGAGTTCTGATGGGATCCGGTGCGTTAGTGCTGGTATGATCGTACCCATCAAGTTCAGTAATCGCAGCCTACACAACCCCTCCCCCCAACGCCCTAACAAAAACAATTCCCGCACTTCACTTCACATGTGGGATGCATAAATCGCTAGTTTTCTTCGAAAATTTTACAACGACCACATGTCGCTTCGAACTCTGTGCCGAAAGGCGCACTGCGCGCAAAGTCTCATTTTTATACTAGCGACTACAATAAGCAAAATGTAACAAGTCCGCCCACACATTTCTGAAAGCCGCAAAATGTGAAAAATTTGACAACGGTGGGAAGATCGTGAAAAATTATGAAGGAGGGAGAAAAGACACAGCCAAAAAAAGAAAACAAAAAATAAATAAATAAAAGGAGGGAGGGGTACAACACGAGGACTTCCCAGGGGGTCACCCATCCTTGTACTACTCTCGCCCAAGCACGCTTAACTTCAGAGTTCTGATGGGATCCGGTGCGTTAGTGCTGGTATGATCGTACCCATCAAGTTCAGTAATCGCAGCCTACACAACCCCTCCCCCCAACGCCCTAACAAAAACAATTCCCGCACTTCACTTCACATGTGGGATGCATAAATCGCTAGTTTTCTTCGAAAATTTTACAACAACCACATGTCGCTTTGAACTCTGTACCGAAAGGCGCACTGCGCGCAAAGTCTCATTTTTATACTAGCGACTACAATAAGCAAAATGTAACAAGTCCGCCCACACATTTCTGAAAGCCGCAAAATGTGAAAAATTTGACAACGGTGGGAAGATCGTGAAAAATTATGAAGGAGGGAGAAAAGACACAGCCAAAAAAAGAAAACAAAAAATAAATAAATAAAAGGAGGGAGGGGTACAACACGAGGACTTCCCAGGGGGTCACCCATCCTAGTACTACTCTCGCCCAAGCACGCTTATCTTCGGAGTTCTGATGGGATCCGGTGCATTAGTGCTGGTATGATCGTACCCAACAAGTTCTGTAATCGCAGCCTACACAACCCCTCCCCCCAACGCCCTAACAAAAACAATTCCCGCACTTCACTTCACATGTGGGATGCATAAATCGCTAGTTTTCTTCGAAAATTTTACAACGACCACATGTCGCTTCGAACTCTGTGCCGAAAGGCGCACTGCGCGCAAAGTCTCATTTTTATACTAGCGACTACAATAAGCAAAATGTAACAAGTCCGCCCACACATTTCTGAAAGCCGCAAAATGTGAAAAATTTGACAACGGTGGGAAGATCGTGAAAAATTATGAAGGAGGGAGAAAAGACACAGCCAAAAAAAGAAAACAAAAAATAAATAAATAAAAGGAGGGAGGGGTACAACACGAGGACTTCCCAGGGGGTCACCCATCCTAGTACTACTCTCGCCCAAGCACGCTTAACTTCGGAGTTCTGATGGGATCCGGTGCGTTAGTGCTGGTATGATCGTACCCATCAAGTTCAGTAATCGCAGCCTACACAACCCCTCCCCCCAACGCCCTAACAAAAACAATTCCCGCACTTCACTTCACATATGGGATGCATAAATCGCTAGTTTTCTTCGAAAATTTTACAACGACCACATGTCGCTTCGAACTCTGTGCCGAAAGGCGCACTGCGCGCAAAGTCTCATTTTTATACTAGCGACTACAATAAGCAAAATGTAACAAGTCCGCCCACACATTTCTGAAAGCCGCAAAATGTGAAAAATTTGACAACGGTGGGAAGATCGTGAAAAATTATGAAGGAGGGAGAAAAGACACAGCCAAAAAAAGAAAACAAAAAATAAATAAATAAAAGGAGGGAGGGGTACAACACGAGGACTTCCCAGGGGGTCACCCATCCTAGTACTACTCTCGCCCAAGCACGCTTAACTTCGGAGTTCTGATGGGATCCGGTGCGTTAGTGCTGGTATGATCGTACCCATCAAGTTCAGTAATCGCAGCCTACACAACCCCTCCCCCCAACGCCCTAACAAAAACAATTCCCGCACTTCACTTCACATGTGGGATGCATAAATCGCTAGTTTTCTTCGAAAATTTTACAACGACCACATGTCGCTTCGAACTCTGTGCCGAAAGGCGCACTGCGCGCAAAGTCTTATTTTTATACTAGCGACTACAATAAGCAAAATGTAACAAGTCCGCCCACACATTTCTGAAAGCCGCAAAATGTGAAAAATTTGACAACGGTGGGAAGATCGTGAAAAATTATGAAGGAGGGAGAAAAGACACAGCCAAAAAAAGAAAACAAAAAATAAATAAATAAAAGGAGGGAGGGGTACAACACGAGGACTTCCCAGGGGGTCACCCATCCTAGTACTACTCTCGCCCAAGCACGCTTAACTTCGGAGTTCTGATGGGATCCGGTGCGTTAGTGCTGGTATAATCGTACCCATCAAGTTCAGTAATCGCAGCCTACACAACCCCTCCCCCCAACGCCCTAACAAAAACAATTCCCGCACTTCACTTCACATGTGGGATGCATAAATCGCTAGTTTTCTTCGAAAATTTTACAACGACCACATGTCGCTTCGAACTCTGTGCCGAAAGGCGCACTGCGCGCAAAGTCTCATTTTTATACTAGCGACTACAATAAGCAAAATGTAACAAGTCCGCCCACACATTTCTGAAAGCCGCAAAATGTGAAAAATTTGACAACGGTGGGAAGATCGTGAAAAATTATGAAGGAGGGAGAAAAGACACAGCCAAAAAAAGAAAACAAAAAATAAATAAATAAAAGGAGGGAGGGGTACAACACGAGGACTTCCCAGGGGGTCACCCATCCTAGTACTACTCTCGCCCAAGCACGCTTAACTTCGGAGTTCTGATGGGATCCGGTGCGTTAGTGCTGGTATGATCGTACCCAACAAGTTCTGTAATCGCAGCCTACACAACCCCTCCCCCCAACGCCCTAACAAAAACAATTCCCGCACTTCACTTCACATGTGGGATGCATAAATCGCTAGTTTTCTTCGAAAATTTTACAACGACCACATGTCGCTTCGAACTCTGTGCCGAAAGGCGCACTGCGCGCAAAGTCTCATTTTTATACTAGCGACTACAATAAGCAAAATGTAACAAGTCCGCCCACACATTTCTGAAAGCCGCAAAATGTGAAAAATTTGACAACGGTGGGAAGATCGTGAAAAATTATGAAGGAGGGAGAAAAGACACAGCCAAAAAAAGAAAACAAAAAATAAATAAATAAAAGGAGGGAGGGGTACAACACGAGGACTTCCCAGGGGGTCACCCATCCTAGTACTACTCTCGCCCAAGCACGCTTAACTTCGGAGTTCTGATGGGATCCGGTGCGTTAGTGCTGGTATGATCGTACCCATCAAGTTCAGTAATCGCAGCCTACACAACCCCTCCCCCCAACGCCCTAACAAAAACAATTCCCGCACTTCACTTCACATATGGGATGCATAAATCGCTAGTTTTCTTCGAAAATTTTACAACGACCACATGTCGCTTCGAACTCTGTGCCGAAAGGCGCACTGCGCGCAAAGTCTCATTTTTATACTAGCGACTACAATAAGCAAAATGTAACAAGTCCGCCCACACATTTCTGAAAGCCGCAAAATGTGAAAAATTTGACAACGGTGGGAAGATCGTGAAAAATTATGAAGGAGGGAGAAAAGACACAGCCAAAAAAAGAAAACAAAAAATAAATAAATAAAAGGAGGGAGGGGTACAACACGAGGACTTCCCAGGGGGTCACCCATCCTAGTACTACTCTCGCCCAAGCACGCTTAACTTCGGAGTTCTGATGGGATCCGGTGCGCTAGTGCTGGTATGATCGTACCCATCAAGTTCAGTAATCGCAGCCTACACAACCCCTCCCCCCAACGCCCTAACAAAAACAATTCCCGCACTTCACTTCACATGTGGGATGCATAAATCGCTAGTTTTCTTCGAAAATTTTACAACGACCACATGTCGCTTCGAACTCTGTGCCGAAAGGCGCACTGCGCGCAAAGTCTTATTTTTATACTAGCGACTACAATAAGCAAAATGTAACAAGTCCGCCCACACATTTCTGAAAGCCGCAAAATGTGAAAAATTTGACAACGGTGGGAAGATCGTGAAAAATTATGAAGGAGGGAGAAAAGACACAGCCAAAAAAAGAAAACAAAAAATAAATAAATAAAAGGAGGGAGGGGTACAACACGAGGACTTCCCAGGGGGTCACCCATCCTAGTACTACTCTCGCCCAAGCACGCTTAACTTCGGAGTTCTGATGGGATCCGGTGCGTTAGTGCTGGTATAATCGTACCCATCAAGTTCAGTAATCGCAGCCTACACAACCCCTCCCCCCAACGCCCTAACAAAAACAATTCCCGCACTTCACTTCACATGTGGGATGCATAAATCGCTAGTTTTCTTCGAAAATTTTACAACGACCACATGTCGCTTCGAACTCTGTGCCGAAAGGCGCACTGCGCGCAAAGTCTCATTTTTATACTAGCGACTACAATAAGCAAAATGTAACAAGTCCGCCCACACATTTCTGAAAGCCGCAAAATGTGAAAAATTTGACAACGGTGGGAAGATCGTGAAAAATTATGAAGGAGGGAGAAAAGACACAGCCAAAAAAAGAAAACAAAAAATAAATAAATAAAAGGAGGGAGGGGTACAACACGAGGACTTCCCAGGGGGTCACCCATCCTAGTACTACTCTCGCCCAAGCACGCTTAACTTCGGAGTTCTGATGGGATCCGGTGCGTTAGTGCTGGTATGATCGTACCCAACAAGTTCTGTAATCGCAGCCTACACAACCCCTCCCCCCAACGCCCTAACAAAAACAATTCCCGCACTTCACTTCACATGTGGGATGCATAAATCGCTAGTTTTCTTCGAAAATTTTACAACGACCACATGTCGCTTCGAACTCTGTGCCGAAAGGCGCACTGCGCGCAAAGTCTCATTTTTATACTAGCGACTACAATAAGCAAAATGTAACAAGTCCGCCCACACATTTCTGAAAGCCGCAAAATGTGAAAAATTTGACAACGGTGGGAAGATCGTGAAAAATTATGAAGGAGGGAGAAAAGACACAGCCAAAAAAAGAAAACAAAAAATAAATAAATAAAAGGAGGGAGGGGTACAACACGAGGACTTCCCAGGGGGTCACCCATCCTAGTACTACTCTCGCCCAAGCACGCTTAACTTCGGAGTTCTGATGGGATCCGGTGCGTTAGTGCTGGTATGATCGTACCCATCAAGTTCAGTAATCGCAGCCTACACAACCCCTCCCCCCAACGCCCTAACAAAAACAATTCCCGCACTTCACTTCACATGTGGGATATATAAATCGCTAGTTTTCTTCGAAAATTTTACGACCCCATGTCGTTTCGAACTCTCTGCCGAAAGGCGCACTACGCGCAAAGTCTCATTTTTATACTAGCGACTACAATAAGCAAAATGTAACAAGTCCGCCCACACATTTCTGAAAGCCGCAAAATGTGAAAAATTTGACAACGGTGGGAAGATCGTGAAAAATTATGAAGGAGGGAGAAAAGACACAGCCAAAAAAAGAAAACAAAAAATAAATAAATAAAAGGAGGGAGGGGTACAACACGAGGACTTCCCAGGGGGTCACCCATCCTAGTACTACTCTCGCCCAAGCACGCTTAACTTCGGAGTTCTGATGGGATCCGGTGCGTTAGTGCTGGTATGATCGTACCCATCAAGTTCAGTAATCGCAGCCTACACAACCCCTCCCCCCAACGCCCTAACAAAAACAATTCCCGCACTTCACTTCACATGTGGGATGCATAAATCGCTAGTTTTCTTCGAAAATTTTATAACGACCACATGTCGCTTGGAACTCTGTGCCGAAAGGCGCACTGCGCGCAAAGTCTCATTTTTATACTAGCGACTACAATAAGCAAAATGTAACAAGTCCGCCCACACATTTCTGAAAGCCGCAAAATGTGAAAAATTTGACAACGGTGGGAAGATCGTGAAAAATTACGAAGGAGGGAGAAAAGACACAGCCAAAAAAAGAAAACAAAAAATAAATAAATAAAAGGAGGGAGGGGTACAACACGAGGACTTCCCAGGGGGTCACCCATCCTAGTACTACTCTCGCCCAAGCACGCTTAACTTCGGAGTTCTGATGGGATCCGGTGCGTTAGTGCTGGTATGATCGTACCCGTCAAGTTCAGTAATCGCAGCCTACACAACCCCTCCCCCGAACGCCCTAACAAAAACAATTCCCGCACTTCACTTCACATGTGGGATACATAAATCGCTAGTTTTCTTTGAAAATTTTACAACGACCACATGTCGCTTCGAACTCTGTGCCGAATGGCGCACTACGCGCAAAGTCTCATTTTTATACTAGCGACTACAATAAGCAAAATGTAACAAGTCCGCCCACACATTTCTGAAAGCCGCAAAATGTGAAAAATTTGACAACGGTGGGAAGATCGTGAAAAATTATGAAGGAGGGAGAAAAGACACAGCCAAAAAAAGAAAACAAAAAATAAATAAATAAAAGGAGGGAGGGGTACAACACGAGGACTTCCCAGGGGGTCACCCATCCTAGTACTACTCTCGCCCAAGCACGCTTAACTTCGGAGTTCTGATGGGATCCGGTGCGTTAGTGCTGGTATGATCGTACCCGTCAAGTTCAGTAATCGCAGCCTACACAACCCCTCCCCCGAACGCCCTAACAAAAACAATTCCCGCACTTCACTTCACATGTGGGATACATAAATCGCTAGTTTTCTTTGAAAATTTTACAACGACCACATGTCGCTTCGAACTCTGTGCCGAATGGCGCACTACGCGCAAAGTCTCATTTTTATACTAGCGACTACAATAAGCAAAATGTAACAAGTCCGCCCACACATTTCTGAAAGCCGCAAAATGTGAAAAATTTGACAACGGTGGGAAGATCGTGAAAAATTATGAAGGAGGGAGAAAAGACACAGCCAAAAAAAGAAAACAAAAAATAAATAAATAAAAGGAGGGAGGGGTACAACACGAGGACTTCCCAGGGGGTCACCCATCCTAGTACTACTCTCGCCCAAGCTCGCTTAACTTCGGAGTTCTGATGGGATCCGGTGCGTTAGTGCTGGTATGATCGTACCCATCAAGTTCAGTAATCGCAGCCTACACAACCCCTCCCCCCAACGCCCTAACAAAAACAATTCCCGCACTTCACTTCACATGTGGGATGCATAAATCGCTAGTTTTCTTCGAAAATTTTACAACGACCACATGTCGCTTCGAACTCTGTGCCGAAAGGCGCACTGCGCGCAAAGTCTCATTTTTATACTAGCGACTACAATAAGCAAAATGTAACAAGTCCGCCCACACATTTCTGAAAGCCGCAAAATGTGAAAAATTTGACAACGGTGGGAAGATCGTGAAAAATTATGAAGGAGGGAGAAAAGACACAGCCAAAAAAAGAAAACAAAAAATAAATAAATAAAAGGAGGGAGGGGTACAACACGAGGACTTCCCAGGGGGTCACCCATCCTTGTACTACTCTCGCCCAAGCACGCTTAACTTCAGAGTTCTGATGGGATCCGGTGCGTTAGTGCTGGTATGATCGTACCCATCAAGTTCAGTAATCGCAGCCTACACAACCCCTCCCCCCAACGCCCTAACAAAAACAATTCCCGCACTTCACTTCACATGTGGGATGCATAAATCGCTAGTTTTCTTCGAAAATTTTACAACAACCACATGTCGCTTTGAACTCTGTACCGAAAGGCGCACTGCGCGCAAAGTCTCATTTTTATACTAGCGACTACAATAAGCAAAATGTAACAAGTCCGCCCACACATTTCTGAAAGCCGCAAAATGTGAAAAATTTGACAACGGTGGGAAGATCGTGAAAAATTATGAAGGAGGGAGAAAAGACACAGCCAAAAAAAGAAAACAAAAAATAAATAAATAAAAGGAGGGAGGGGTACAACACGAGGACTTCCCAGGGGGTCACCCATCCTAGTACTACTCTCGCCCAAGCACGCTTATCTTCGGAGTTCTGATGGGATCCGGTGCATTAGTGCTGGTATGATCGTACCCAACAAGTTCTGTAATCGCAGCCTACACAACCCCTCCCCCCAACGCCCTAACAAAAACAATTCCCGCACTTCACTTCACATGTGGGATGCATAAATCGCTAGTTTTCTTCGAAAATTTTACAACGACCACATGTCGCTTCGAACTCTGTGCCGAAAGGCGCACTGCGCGCAAAGTCTCATTTTTATACTAGCGACTACAATAAGCAAAATGTAACAAGTCCGCCCACACATTTCTGAAAGCCGCAAAATGTGAAAAATTTGACAACGGTGGGAAGATCGTGAAAAATTATGAAGGAGGGAGAAAAGACACAGCCAAAAAAAGAAAACAAAAAATAAATAAATAAAAGGAGGGAGGGGTACAACACGAGGACTTCCCAGGGGGTCACCCATCCTAGTACTACTCTCGCCCAAGCACGCTTAACTTCGGAGTTCTGATGGGATCCGGTGCGTTAGTGCTGGTATGATCGTACCCATCAAGTTCAGTAATCGCAGCCTACACAACCCCTCCCCCCAACGCCCTAACAAAAACAATTCCCGCACTTCACTTCACATATGGGATGCATAAATCGCTAGTTTTCTTCGAAAATTTTACAACGACCACATGTCGCTTCGAACTCTGTGCCGAAAGGCGCACTGCGCGCAAAGTCTCATTTTTATACTAGCGACTACAATAAGCAAAATGTAACAAGTCCGCCCACACATTTCTGAAAGCCGCAAAATGTGAAAAATTTGACAACGGTGGGAAGATCGTGAAAAATTATGAAGGAGGGAGAAAAGACACAGCCAAAAAAAGAAAACAAAAAATAAATAAATAAAAGGAGGGAGGGGTACAACACGAGGACTTCCCAGGGGGTCACCCATCCTAGTACTACTCTCGCCCAAGCACGCTTAACTTCGGAGTTCTGATGGGATCCGGTGCGTTAGTGCTGGTATGATCGTACCCATCAAGTTCAGTAATCGCAGCCTACACAACCCCTCCCCCCAACGCCCTAACAAAAACAATTCCCGCACTTCACTTCACATGTGGGATATATAAATCGCTAGTTTTCTTCGAAAATTTTACGACCCCATGTCGTTTCGAACTCTCTGCCGAAAGGCGCACTACGCGCAAAGTCTCATTTTTATACTAGCGACTACAATAAGCAAAATGTAACAAGTCCGCCCACACATTTCTGAAAGCCGCAAAATGTGAAAAATTTGACAACGGTGGGAAGATCGTGAAAAATTATGAAGGAGGGAGAAAAGACACAGCCAAAAAAAGAAAACAAAAAATAAATAAATAAAAGGAGGGAGGGGTACAACACGAGGACTTCCCAGGGGGTCACCCATCCTAGTACTACTCTCGCCCAAGCACGCTTAACTTCGGAGTTCTGATGGGATCCGGTGCGTTAGTGCTGGTATGATCGTACCCATCAAGTTCAGTAATCGCAGCCTACACAACCCCTCCCCCCAACGCCCTAACAAAAACAATTCCCGCACTTCACTTCACATGTGGGATGCATAAATCGCTAGTTTTCTTCGAAAATTTTATAACGACCACATGTCGCTTGGAACTCTGTGCCGAAAGGCGCACTGCGCGCAAAGTCTCATTTTTATACTAGCGACTACAATAAGCAAAATGTAACAAGTCCGCCCACACATTTCTGAAAGCCGCAAAATGTGAAAAATTTGACAACGGTGGGAAGATCGTGAAAAATTACGAAGGAGGGAGAAAAGACACAGCCAAAAAAAGAAAACAAAAAATAAATAAATAAAAGGAGGGAGGGGTACAACACGAGGACTTCCCAGGGGGTCACCCATCCTAGTACTACTCTCGCCCAAGCACGCTTAACTTCGGAGTTCTGATGGGATCCGGTGCGTTAGTGCTGGTATGATCGTACCCGTCAAGTTCAGTAATCGCAGCCTACACAACCCCTCCCCCGAACGCCCTAACAAAAACAATTCCCGCACTTCACTTCACATGTGGGATACATAAATCGCTAGTTTTCTTTGAAAATTTTACAACGACCACATGTCGCTTCGAACTCTGTGCCGAATGGCGCACTACGCGCAAAGTCTCATTTTTATACTAGCGACTACAATAAGCAAAATGTAACAAGTTCGCCCACACATTTCTGAAAGCCGCAAAATGTGAAAAATTTGACAACGGTGGGAAGATCGTGAAAAATTATGAAGGAGGGAGAAAAGACACAGCCAAAAAAAGAAAACAAAAAATAAATAAATAAAAGGAGGGAGGGGTACAACACGAGGACTTCCCAGGGGGTCACCCATCCTAGTACTACTCTCGCCCAAGCACGCTTAACTTCGGAGTTCTGATGGGATCCGGTGCGTTAGTGCTGGTATGATCGTACCCGTCAAGTTCAGTAATCGCAGCCTACACAACCCCTCCCCCGAACGCCCTAACAAAAACAATTCCCGCACTTCACTTCACATGTGGGATACATAAATCGCTAGTTTTCTTTGAAAATTTTACAACGACCACATGTCGCTTCGAACTCTGTGCCGAATGGCGCACTACGCGCAAAGTCTCATTTTTATACTAGCGACTACAATAAGCAAAATGTAACAAGTCCGCCCACACATTTCTGAAAGCCGCAAAATGTGAAAAATTTGACAACGGTGGGAAGATCGTGAAAAATTATGAAGGAGGGAGAAAAGACACAGCCAAAAAAAGAAAACAAAAAATAAATAAATAAAAGGAGGGAGGGGTACAACACGAGGACTTCCCAGGGGGTCACCCATCCTAGTACTACTCTCGCCCAAGCTCGCTTAACTTCGGAGTTCTGATGGGATCCGGTGCGTTAGTGCTGGTATGATCGTACCCATCAAGTTCAGTAATCGCAGCCTACACAACCCCTCCCCCCAACGCCCTAACAAAAACAATTCCCGCACTTCACTTCACATGTGGGATGCATAAATCGCTAGTTTTCTTCGAAAATTTTACAACGACCACATGTCGCTTCGAACTCTGTGCCGAAAGGCGCACTGCGCGCAAAGTCTCATTTTTATACTAGCGACTACAATAAGCAAAATGTAACAAGTCCGCCCACACATTTCTGAAAGCCGCAAAATGTGAAAAATTTGACAACGGTGGGAAGATCGTGAAAAATTATGAAGGAGGGAGAAAAGACACAGCCAAAAAAAGAAAACAAAAAATAAATAAATAAAAGGAGGGAGGGGTACAACACGAGGACTTCCCAGGGGGTCACCCATCCTTGTACTACTCTCGCCCAAGCACGCTTAACTTCAGAGTTCTGATGGGATCCGGTGCGTTAGTGCTGGTATGATCGTACCCATCAAGTTCAGTAATCGCAGCCTACACAACCCCTCCCCCCAACGCCCTAACAAAAACAATTCCCGCACTTCACTTCACATGTGGGATGCATAAATCGCTAGTTTTCTTCGAAAATTTTACAACAACCACATGTCGCTTTGAACTCTGTACCGAAAGGCGCACTGCGCGCAAAGTCTCATTTTTATACTAGCGACTACAATAAGCAAAATGTAACAAGTCCGCCCACACATTTCTGAAAGCCGCAAAATGTGAAAAATTTGACAACGGTGGGAAGATCGTGAAAAATTATGAAGGAGGGAGAAAAGACACAGCCAAAAAAAGAAAACAAAAAATAAATAAATAAAAGGAGGGAGGGGTACAACACGAGGACTTCCCAGGGGGTCACCCATCCTAGTACTACTCTCGCCCAAGCACGCTTATCTTCGGAGTTCTGATGGGATCCGGTGCATTAGTGCTGGTATGATCGTACCCAACAAGTTCTGTAATCGCAGCCTACACAACCCCTCCCCCCAACGCCCTAACAAAAACAATTCCCGCACTTCACTTCACATGTGGGATGCATAAATCGCTAGTTTTCTTCGAAAATTTTACAACGACCACATGTCGCTTGGAACTCTGTGCCGAAAGGCGCACTGCGCGCAAAGTCTCATTTTTATACTAGCGACTACAATAAGCAAAATGTAACAAGTCCGCCCACACATTTCTGAAAGCCGCAAAATGTGAAAAATTTGACAACGGTGGGAAGATCGTGAAAAATTACGAAGGAGGGAGAAAAGACACAGCCAAAAAAAGAAAACAAAAAATAAATAAATAAAAGGAGGGAGGGGTACAACACGAGGACTTCCCAGGGGGTCACCCATCCTAGTACTACTCTCGCCCAAGCACGCTTAACTTCGGAGTTCTGATGGGATCCGGTGCGTTAGTGCTGGTATGATCGTACCCGTCAAGTTCAGTAATCGCAGCCTACACAACCCCTCCCCCGAACGCCCTAACAAAAACAATTCCCGCACTTCACTTCACATGTGGGATACATAAATCGCTAGTTTTCTTTGAAAATTTTACAACGACCACATGTCGCTTCGAACTCTGTGCCGAATGGCGCACTACGCGCAAAGTCTCATTTTTATACTAGCGACTACAATAAGCAAAATGTAACAAGTCCGCCCACACATTTCTGAAAGCCGCAAAATGTGAAAAATTTGACAACGGTGGGAAGATCGTGAAAAATTATGAAGGAGGGAGAAAAGACACAGCCAAAAAAAGAAAACAAAAAATAAATAAATAAAAGGAGGGAGGGGTACAACACGAGGACTTCCCAGGGGGTCACCCATCCTAGTACTACTCTCGCCCAAGCACGCTTAACTTCGGAGTTCTGATGGGATCCGGTGCGTTAGTGCTGGTATGATCGTACCCGTCAAGTTCAGTAATCGCAGCCTACACAACCCCTCCCCCGAACGCCCTAACAAAAACAATTCCCGCACTTCACTTCACATGTGGGATACATAAATCGCTAGTTTTCTTTGAAAATTTTACAACGACCACATGTCGCTTCGAACTCTGTGCCGAATGGCGCACTACGCGCAAAGTCTCATTTTTATACTAGCGACTACAATAAGCAAAATGTAACAAGTCCGCCCACACATTTCTGAAAGCCGCAAAATGTGAAAAATTTGACAACGGTGGGAAGATCGTGAAAAATTATGAAGGAGGGAGAAAAGACACAGCCAAAAAAAGAAAACAAAAAATAAATAAATAAAAGGAGGGAGGGGTACAACACGAGGACTTCCCAGGGGGTCACCCATCCTAGTACTACTCTCGCCCAAGCTCGCTTAACTTCGGAGTTCTGATGGGATCCGGTGCGTTAGTGCTGGTATGATCGTACCCATCAAGTTCAGTAATCGCAGCCTACACAACCCCTCCCCCCAACGCCCTAACAAAAACAATTCCCGCACTTCACTTCACATGTGGGATGCATAAATCGCTAGTTTTCTTCGAAAATTTTACAACGACCACATGTCGCTTCGAACTCTGTGCCGAAAGGCGCACTGCGCGCAAAGTCTCATTTTTATACTAGCGACTACAATAAGCAAAATGTAACAAGTCCGCCCACACATTTCTGAAAGCCGCAAAATGTGAAAAATTTGACAACGGTGGGAAGATCGTGAAAAATTATGAAGGAGGGAGAAAAGACACAGCCAAAAAAAGAAAACAAAAAATAAATAAATAAAAGGAGGGAGGGGTACAACACGAGGACTTCCCAGGGGGTCACCCATCCTTGTACTACTCTCGCCCAAGCACGCTTAACTTCAGAGTTCTGATGGGATCCGGTGCGTTAGTGCTGGTATGATCGTACCCATCAAGTTCAGTAATCGCAGCCTACACAACCCCTCCCCCCAACGCCCTAACAAAAACAATTCCCGCACTTCACTTCACATGTGGGATGCATAAATCGCTAGTTTTCTTCGAAAATTTTACAACAACCACATGTCGCTTTGAACTCTGTACCGAAAGGCGCACTGCGCGCAAAGTCTCATTTTTATACTAGCGACTACAATAAGCAAAATGTAACAAGTCCGCCCACACATTTCTGAAAGCCGCAAAATGTGAAAAATTTGACAACGGTGGGAAGATCGTGAAAAATTATGAAGGAGGGAGAAAAGACACAGCCAAAAAAAGAAAACAAAAAATAAATAAATAAAAGGAGGGAGGGGTACAACACGAGGACTTCCCAGGGGGTCACCCATCCTAGTACTACTCTCGCCCAAGCACGCTTATCTTCGGAGTTCTGATGGGATCCGGTGCATTAGTGCTGGTATGATCGTACCCAACAAGTTCTGTAATCGCAGCCTACACAACCCCTCCCCCCAACGCCCTAACAAAAACAATTCCCGCACTTCACTTCACATGTGGGATGCATAAATCGCTAGTTTTCTTCGAAAATTTTACAACGACCACATGTCGCTTCGAACTCTGTGCCGAAAGGCGCACTGCGCGCAAAGTCTCATTTTTATACTAGCGACTACAATAAGCAAAATGTAACAAGTCCGCCCACACATTTCTGAAAGCCGCAAAATGTGAAAAATTTGACAACGGTGGGAAGATCGTGAAAAATTATGAAGGAGGGAGAAAAGACACAGCCAAAAAAAGAAAACAAAAAATAAATAAATAAAAGGAGGGAGGGGTACAACACGAGGACTTCCCAGGGGGTCACCCATCCTAGTACTACTCTCGCCCAAGCACGCTTAACTTCGGAGTTCTGATGGGATCCGGTGCGTTAGTGCTGGTATGATCGTACCCATCAAGTTCAGTAATCGCAGCCTACACAACCCCTCCCCCCAACGCCCTAACAAAAACAATTCCCGCACTTCACTTCACATATGGGATGCATAAATCGCTAGTTTTCTTCGAAAATTTTACAACGACCACATGTCGCTTCGAACTCTGTGCCGAAAGGCGCACTGCGCGCAAAGTCTCATTTTTATACTAGCGACTACAATAAGCAAAATGTAACAAGTCCGCCCACACATTTCTGAAAGCCGCAAAATGTGAAAAATTTGACAACGGTGGGAAGATCGTGAAAAATTATGAAGGAGGGAGAAAAGACACAGCCAAAAAAAGAAAACAAAAAATAAATAAATAAAAGGAGGGAGGGGTACAACACGAGGACTTCCCAGGGGGTCACCCATCCTAGTACTACTCTCGCCCAAGCACGCTTAACTTCGGAGTTCTGATGGGATCCGGTGCGTTAGTGCTGGTATGATCGTACCCATCAAGTTCAGTAATCGCAGCCTACACAACCCCTCCCCCCAACGCCCTAACAAAAACAATTCCCGCACTTCACTTCACATGTGGGATGCATAAATCGCTAGTTTTCTTCGAAAATTTTACAACGACCACATGTCGCTTCGAACTCTGTGCCGAAAGGCGCACTGCGCGCAAAGTCTTATTTTTATACTAGCGACTACAATAAGCAAAATGTAACAAGTCCGCCCACACATTTCTGAAAGCCGCAAAATGTGAAAAATTTGACAACGGTGGGAAGATCGTGAAAAATTATGAAGGAGGGAGAAAAGACACAGCCAAAAAAAGAAAACAAAAAATAAATAAATAAAAGGAGGGAGGGGTACAACACGAGGACTTCCCAGGGGGTCACCCATCCTAGTACTACTCTCGCCCAAGCACGCTTAACTTCGGAGTTCTGATGGGATCCGGTGCATTAGTGCTGGTATGATCGTACCCAACAAGTTCTGTAATCGCAGCCTACACAACCCCTCCCCCCAACGCCCTAACAAAAACAATTCCCGCACTTCACTTCACATGTGGGATGCATAAATCGCTAGTTTTCTTCGAAAATTTTACAACGACCACATGTCGCTTCGAACTCTGTGCCGAAAGGCGCACTGCGCGCAAAGTCTCATTTTTATACTAGCGACTACAATAAGCAAAATGTAACAAGTCCGCCCACACATTTCTGAAAGCCGCAAAATGTGAAAAATTTGACAACGGTGGGAAGATCGTGAAAAATTATGAAGGAGGGAGAAAAGACACAGCCAAAAAAAGAAAACAAAAAATAAATAAATAAAAGGAGGGAGGGGTACAACACGAGGACTTCCCAGGGGGTCACCCATCCTAGTACTACTCTCGCCCAAGCACGCTTAACTTCGGAGTTCTGATGGGATCCGGTGCATTAGTGCTGGTATGATCGTACCCATCAAGTTCAGTAATCGCAGCCTACACAACCCCTCCCCCCAACGCCCTAACAAAAACAATTCCCGCACTTCACTTCACATATGGGATGCATAAATCGCTAGTTTTCTTCGAAAATTTTACAACGACCACATGTCGCTTCGAACTCTGTGCCGAAAGGCGCACTGCGCGCAAAGTCTCATTTTTATACTAGCGACTACAATAAGCAAAATGTAACAAGTCCGCCCACACATTTCTGAAAGCCGCAAAATGTGAAAAATTTGACAACGGTGGGAAGATCGTGAAAAATTATGAAGGAGGGAGAAAAGACACAGCCAAAAAAAGAAAACAAAAAATAAATAAATAAAAGGAGGGAGGGGTACAACACGAGGACTTCCCAGGGGGTCACCCATCCTAGTACTACTCTCGCCCAACCACGCTTAACTTCGGAGTTCTGATGGGATCCGGTGCGTTAGTGCTGGTATGATCGTACCCATCAAGTTCAGTAATCGCAGCCTACACAACCCCTCCCCCCAACGCCCTAACAAAAACAATTCCCGCACTTCACTTCACATGTGGGATGCATAAATCGCTAGTTTTCTTCGAAAATTTTACAACGACCACATGTCGCTTCGAACTCTGTGCCGAAAGGCGCACTGCGCGCAAAGTCTCATTTTTATACTAGCGACTACAATAAGCAAAATGTAACAAGTCCGCCCACACATTTCTGAAAGCCGCAAAATGTGAAAAATTTGACAACGGTGGGAAGATCGTGAAAAATTATGAAGGAGGGAGAAAAGACACAGCCAAAAAAAGAAAACAAAAAATAAATAAATAAAAGGAGGGAGGGGTACAACACGAGGACTTCCCAGGGGGTCACCCATCCTAGTACTACTCTCGCCCAAGCACGCTTAACTTCGGAGTTCTGATGGGATCCGGTGCGTTAGTGCTGGTATGATCGTACCCATCAAGTTCAGTAATCGCAGCCTACACAACCCCTCCCCCCAACGCCCTAACAAAAACAATTCCCGCACTTCACTTCACATGTGGGATGCATAAATCGCTAGTTTTCTTCGAAAATTTTACAACGACCACATGTCGCTTCGAACTCTGTGCCGAAAGGCGCACTGCGCGCAAAGTCTCATTTTTATACTAGCGACTACAATAAGCAAAATGTAACAAGTCCGCCCACACATTTCTGAAAGCCGCAAAATGTGAAAAATTTGACAACGGTGGGAAGATCGTGAAAAATTATGAAGGAGGGAGAAAAGACACAGCCAAAAAAAGAAAACAAAAAATAAATAAATAAAAGGAGGGAGGGGTACAACACGAGGACTTCCCAGGGGGTCACCCATCCTAGTACTACTCTCGCCCAAGCACGCTTAGCTTCGGAGTTCTGATGGGATCCGGTGCGTTAGTGCTGGTATGATCGTACCCATCAAGTTCTGTAATCGCAGCCTACACAACCCCTCCCCCCAACGCCCTAACAAAAACAATTCCCGCACTTCACTTCACATGTGGGATGCATAAATCGCTAGTTTTCTTCGAAAATTTTACAACGACCACATGTCGCTTCGAACTCTCTGCCGAAAGGCGCACTGCGCGCAAAGTCTCATTTTTATACTAGCGACTACAATAAGCAAAATGTAACAAGTCCGCCCACACATTTCTGAAAGCCGCAAAATGTGAAAAATTTGACAACGGTGGGAAGATCGTGAAAAATTATGAAGGAGGGAGAAAAGACACAGCCAAAAAAAGAAAACAAAAAATAAATAAATAAAAGGAGGGAGGGGTACAACACGAGGACTTCCCAGGGGGTCACCCATCCTAGTACTACTCTCGCCCAACCACGCTTAACTTCGGAGTTCTGATGGGATCCGGTGCGTTAGTGCTGGTATGATCGTACCCATCAAGTTCTGTAATCGCAGCCTACACAACCCCTCCCCCCAACGCCCTAACAAAAACAATTCCCGCACTTCACTTCACATGTGGGATGCATAAATCGCTAGTTTTCTTCGAAAATTTTACAACGACCACATGTCGCTTCGAACTCTGTGCCGAAAGGCGCACTGCGCGCAAAGTCTCATTTTTATACTAGCGACTACAATAAGCAAAATGTAACAAGTCCGCCCACACATTTCTGAAAGCCGCAAAATGTGAAAAATTTGACAACGGTGGGAAGATCGTGAAAAATTATGAAGGAGGGAGAAAAGACACAGCCAAAAAAAGAAAACAAAAAATAAATAAATAAAAGGAGGGAGGGGTACAACACGAGGACTTCCCAGGGGGTCACCCATCCTAGTACTACTCTCGCCCAAGCACGCTTAACTTCGGAGTTCTGATGGGATCCGGTGCGTTAGTGCTGGTATGATCGTACCCATCAAGTTCAGTAATCGCAGCCTACACAACCCCTCCCCCAAACGCCCTAACAAAAACAATTCCCGCACTTCACTTCACATGTGGGATGCATAAATCGCTAGTTTTCTTCGAAAATTTTACAACGACCACATGTCGCTTCGAACTCTGTGCCGAAAGGCGCACTGCGCGCAAAGTCTCATTTTTATACTAGCGACTACAATAAGCAAAATGTAACAAGTCCGCCCACACATTTCTGAAAGCCGCAAAATGTGAAAAATTTGACAATGGTGGGAAGATCGTGAAAAATTATGAAGGAGGGAGAAAAGACACAGCCAAAAAAAGAAAACAAAAAATAAATAAATAAAAGGAGGGAGGGGTACAACACGAGGACTTCCCAGGGGGTCACCCATCCTAGTACTACTCTCGCCCAAGCACGCTTAACTTCGGAGTTCTGATGGGATCCGGTGCGTTAGTGCTGGTATGATCGTACCCATCAAGTTCTGTAATCGCAGCCTACACAACCCCTCCCCCCAACGCCCTAACAAAAACAATTCCCGCACTTCACTTCACATGTGGGATGCATAAATCGCTAGTTTTCTTCGAAAATTTTACAACGACCACATGTCGCTTCGAACTCTCTGCCGAAAGGCGCACTGCGCGCAAAGTCTCATTTTTATACTAGCGACTACAATAAGCAAAATGTAACAAGTCCGCCCACACATTTCTGAAAGCCGCAAAATGTGAAAAATTTGACAACGGTGGGAAGATCGTGAAAAATTATGAAGGAGGGAGAAAAGACACAGCCAAAAAAAGAAAACAAAAAATAAATAAATAAAAGGAGGGAGGGGTACAACACGAGGACTTCCCAGGGGGTCACCCATCCTAGTACTACTCTCGCCCAACCACGCTTAACTTCGGAGTTCTGATGGGATCCGGTGCGTTAGTGCTGGTATGATCGTACCCATCAAGTTCTGTAATCGCAGCCTACACAACCCCTCCCCCCAACGCCCTAACAAAAACAATTCCCGCACTTCACTTCACATGTGGGATGCATAAATCGCTAGTTTTCTTCGAAAATTTTACAACGACCACATGTCGCTTCGAACTCTGTGCCGAAAGGCGCACTGCGCGCAAAGTCTCATTTTTATACTAGCGACTACAATAAGCAAAATGTAACAAGTCCGCCCACACATTTCTGAAAGCCGCAAAATGTGAAAAATTTGACAACGGTGGGAAAATCGTGAAAAATTATGAAGGAGGGAGAAAAGACACAGCCAAAAAAAGAAAACAAAAAATAAATAAATAAAAGGAGGGAGGGGTACAACACGAGGACTTCCCAGGGGGTCACCCATCCTAGTACTACTCTCGCCCAAGCACGCTTAACTTCGGAGTTCTGATGGGATCCGGTGCGTTAGTGCTGGTATGATCGTACCCGTCAAGTTCAGTAATCGCAGCCTACACAACCCCTCCCCCCAACGCCCTAACAAAAACAATTCCCGCACTTCACTTCACATGTGGGATACATAAATCGCTAGTTTTCTTTGAAAATTTTACAACGACCACATGTCGCTTCGAACTCTGTGCCGAATGGCGCACTACGCGCAAAGTCTCATTTTTATACTAGCGACTACAATAAGCAAAATGTAACAAGTCCGCCCACACATTTCTGAAAGCCGCAAAATGTGAAAATTTTGACAACGGTGGGAAGATCGTGAAAAATTATGAAGGAGGGAGAAAAGACACAGCCAAAAAAACAAAACAAAAAATAAATAAATAAAAGGAGGGAGGGGTACAACACGAGGATTTCCCAGGGGGTCACCCATCCTAGTACTACTCTCGCCCAAGCACGCTTAACTTCGGAGTTCTGATGGGATCCGGTGCGTTAGTGCTGGTATGATCGTACCCGTCAAGTTCAGTAATCGCAGCCTACACAACCCCTCCCCCCAACGCCCTAACAAAAACAATTCCCGCACTTCACTTCACATGTGGGATACATAAATCGCTAGTTTTCTTTGAAAATTTTACAACGACCACATGTCGCTTCGAACTCTGTGCCGAATGGCGCACTACGCGCAAAGTCTCATTTTTATACTAGCGACTACAATAAGCAAAATGTAACAAGTCCGCCCACACATTTCTGAAAGCCGCAAAATGTGAAAAATTTGACAACGGTGGGAAGATCGTGAAAAATTATGAAGGAGGGAGAAAAGACACAGCCAAAAAAAGAAAACAAAAAATAAATAAATAAAAGGAGGGAGGGGTACAACACGAGGACTTCCCAGGGGGTCCCCCATCCTAGTACTACTTTCGCCCAAGCACGCTTAACTTCGGAGTTCTGATGGGATCCGGTGCGTTAGTGCTGGTATGATCGTACCCGTCAAGTTCAGTAATCGCAGCCTACACAACCCCTCCCCCCAACGCCCTAACAAAAACAATTCCCGCACTTCACTTCACATGTGGGATATATAAATCGCTAGTTTTCTTTGAAAATTTTACAACGACCCCATGTCGCTTCGAACTCTCTGCCGAAAGGCGCACTACGCGCAAAGTCTCATTTTTATACTAGCGACTACAATAAGCAAAATGTAACAAGTCCGCCCACACATTTCTGAAAGCCGCAAAATGTGAAAAATTTGACAACGGTGGGAAGATCGTGAAAAATTAGAAAGGAGGGAGAAAAGACACAGCCAAAAAAAGAAAACAAAAAATAAATAAATAAAAGGAGGGAGGGGTACAACACGAGGACTTCCCAGGGGGTCACCCATCCTTTTACTACTCTCGCCCAAGCACGCTTAACTTCGCAGTTCTGATGGGATCCGGTGCGTTAGTGCTGGTATGATCGTACCCATCAAGTTCAGTAATCGCAGCCTACACAACCCCTCCCCCCAACGCCCTAACAAAAACAATTCCCGCACTTCACTTCACATGTGGGATGCATAAATCGCTAGTTTTCTTCGAAAATTTTACAACGACCACATGTCGCTTCAAACTCTGTGCCGAAAGGCGCACTGCGCGCAAAGTCTCATTTTTATACTAGCGACTACAATAAGCAGAATGTAACAAGTCCGCCCACACATTTCTGAAAGCCGCAAAATGTGAAAAATTTGACAACGGTGGGAAGATCGTGAAAAATTATGAAGGAGGGAGAAAAGACACAGCCAAAAAAAGAAAACAAAAAATAAATAAATAAAAGGAGGGAGGGGTACAACACGAGGACTTCCCAGGGGGTCACCCATCCTAGTACTACTCTCGCCCAAGCACGCTTAACTTCGGAGTTCTGATGGGATCCGGTGCGTTAGTGCTGGTATGATCGTACCCGTCAAGTTCAGTAATCGCAGCCTACACAACCCCTCCCCCCAACGCCCTAACAAAAACAATTCCCGCACTTCACTTCACATGTGGGATATATAAATCGCTAGTTTTCTTTGAAAATTTTACAACGACCCCATGTCGCTTCGAACTCTCTGCCGAAAGGCGCACTACGCGCAAAGTCTCATTTTTATACTAGCGACTACAATAAGCAAAATGTAACAAGTCCGCCCACACATTTCTGAAAGCCGCAAAATGTGAAAAATTTGACAACGGTGGGAAGATCGTGAAAAATTAGGAAGGAGGGAGAAAAGACACAGCCAAAAAAAGAAAACAAAAAATAAATAAATAAAAGGAGGGAGGGGTACAACACGAGGACTTCCCAGGGGGTCACCCATCCTTTTACTACTCTCGCCCAAGCACGCTTAACTTCGCAGTTCTGATGGGATCCGGTGCGTTAGTGCTGGTATGATCGTACCCATCAAGTTCAGTAATCGCAGCCTACACAACCCCTCCCCCCAACGCCCTAACAAAAACAATTCCCGCACTTCACTTCACATGTGGGATGCATAAATCGCTAGTTTTCTTCGAAAATTTTACAACGACCACATGTCGCTTCAAACTCTGTGCCGAAAGGCGCACTGCGCGCAAAGTCTCATTTTTATACTAGCGACTACAATAAGCAGAATGTAACAAGTCCGCCCACACATTTCTGAAAGCCGCAAAATGTGAAAAATTTGACAACGGTGGGAAGATCGTGAAAAATTATGAAGGAGGGAGAAAAGACACAGCCAAAAAAAGAAAACAAAAAATAAATAAATAAAAGGAGGGAGGGGTACAACACGAGGACTTCCCAGGGGGTCACCCATCCTAGTACTACTCTCGCCCAAGCACGCTTAACTTCGGAGTTCTGATGGGATCCGGTGCGTTAGTGCTGGTATGATCGTACCCGTCAAGTTCAGTAATCGCAGCCTACACAACCCCTCCCCCCAACGCCCTAACAAAAACAATTCCCGCACTTCACTTCACATGTGGGATACATAAATCGCTAGTTTTCTTTGAAAATTTTACAACGACCACATGTCGCTTCGAACTCTGTGCCGAATGGCGCACTACGCGCAAAGTCTCATTTTTATACTAGCGACTACAATAAGCAAAATGTAACAAGTCCGCCCACACATTTCTGAAAGCCGCAAAATGTGAAAAATTTGACAACGGTGGGAAGATCGTGAAAAATTATGAAGGAGGGAGAAAAGACACAGCCAAAAAATGGAAACAAAAAATAAATAAATAAAAGGAGGGAGGGGTACAACACGAGGACTTCCCAGGGGGTCACCCATCCTAGTACTACTCTCGCCCAAGCACGCTTAACTTCGGAGTTCTGATGGGATCCGGTGCGTTAGTGCTGGTATGATCGTACCCATCAAGTTCAGTAATCGCAGCCTACACAACCCCTCCCCCCAACGCCCTAACAAAAACAATTCCCGCACTTCACTTCACATGTGGGATGCATAAATCGCTAGTTTTCTTCGAAAATTTTACAACGACCACATGTCGCTTCGAACTCTGTGCCGAAAGGCGCACTGCGCGCAAAGTCTCATTTTTATACTAGCGACTACAATAAGCAAAATGTAACAAGTCCGCCCACACATTTCTGAAAGCCGCAAAATGTGAAAAATTTGACAACGGTGGGAAGATCGTGAAAAATTATGAAGGAGGGAGAAAAGACACAGCCAAAAAAAGAAAACAAAAAATAAATAAATAAAAGGAGGGAGGGGTACAACACGAGGACTTCCCAGGGGGTCACCCATCCTAGTACTACTTTCGCCCAAGCACGCTTAACTTCGGAGTTCTGATGGGATCCGGTGCGTTAGTGCTGGTATGATCGTACCCGTCAAGTTCAGTAATCGCAGCCTACACAACCCCTCCCCCCAACGCCCTAACAAAAACAATTCCCGCACTTCACTTCACATGTGGGATATATAAATCGCTAGTTTTCTTTGAAAATTTTACAACGACCCCATGTCGCTTCGAACTCTCTGCCGAAAGGCGCACTGCGCGCAAAGTCTCATTTTTATACTAGCGACTACAATAAGCAGAATGTAACAAGTCCGCCCACACATTTCTGAAAGCCGCAAAATGTGAAAAATTTGACAACGGTGGGAAGATCGTGAAAAATTAGGAAGGAGGGAGAAAAGACACAGCCAAAAAAAGAAAACAAAAAATAAATAAATAAAAGGAGGGAGGGGTACAACACGAGGACTTCCCAGGGGGTCACCCATCCTTTTACTACTCTCGCCCAAGCACGCTTAACTTCGCAGTTCTGATGGGATCCGGTGCGTTAGTGCTGGTATGATCGTACCCATCAAGTTCAGTAATCGCAGCCTACACAACCCCTCCCCCCAACGCCCTAACAAAAACAATTCCCGCACTTCACTTCACATGTGGGATGCATAAATCGCTAGTTTTCTTCGAAAATTTTACAACGACCACATGTCGCTTCAAACTCTGTGCCGAAAGGCGCACTGCGCGCAAAGTCTCATTTTTATACTAGCGACTACAATAAGCAGAATGTAACAAGTCCGCCCACACATTTCTGAAAGCCGCAAAATGTGAAAAATTTGACAACGGTGGGAAGATCGTGAAAAATTATGAAGGAGGGAGAAAAGACACAGCCAAAAAAAGAAAACAAAAAATAAATAAATAAAAGGAGGGAGGGGTACAACACGAGGACTTCCCAGGGGGTCACCCATCCTAGTACTACTCTCGCCCAAGCACGCTTAACTTCGGAGTTCTGATGGGATCCGGTGCGTTAGTGCTGGTATGATCGTACCCGTCAAGTTCAGTAATCGCAGCCTACACAACCCCTCCCCCCAACGCCCTAACAAAAACAATTCCCGCACTTCACTTCACATGTGGGATATATAAATCGCTAGTTTTCTTTGAAAATTTTACAACGACCCCATGTCGCTTCGAACTCTCTGCCGAAAGGCGCACTACGCGCAAAGTCTCATTTTTATACTAGCGACTACAATAAGCAAAATGTAACAAGTCCGCCCACACATTTCTGAAAGCCGCAAAATGTGAAAAATTTGACAACGGTGGGAAGATCGTGAAAAATTAGGAAGGAGGGAGAAAAGACACAGCCAAAAAAAGAAAACAAAAAATAAATAAATAAAAGGAGGGAGGGGTACAACACGAGGACTTCCCAGGGGGTCACCCATCCTTTTACTACTCTCGCCCAAGCACGCTTAACTTCGCAGTTCTGATGGGATCCGGTGCGTTAGTGCTGGTATGATCGTACCCATCAAGTTCAGTAATCGCAGCCTACACAACCCCTCCCCCCAACGCCCTAACAAAAACAATTCCCGCACTTCACTTCACATGTGGGATGCATAAATCGCTAGTTTTCTTCGAAAATTTTACAACGACCACATGTCGCTTCAAACTCTGTGCCGAAAGGCGCACTGCGCGCAAAGTCTCATTTTTATACTAGCGACTACAATAAGCAGAATGTAACAAGTCCGCCCACACATTTCTGAAAGCCGCAAAATGTGAAAAATTTGACAACGGTGGGAAGATCGTGAAAAATTATGAAGGAGGGAGAAAAGACACAGCCAAAAAAAGAAAACAAAAAATAAATAAATAAAAGGAGGGAGGGGTACAACACGAGGACTTCCCAGGGGGTCACCCATCCTAGTACTACTCTCGCCCAAGCACGCTTAACTTCGGAGTTCTGATGGGATCCGGTGCGTTAGTGCTGGTATGATCGTACCCGTCAAGTTCAGTAATCGCAGCCTACACAACCCCTCCCCCCAACGCCCTAACAAAAACAATTCCCGCACTTCACTTCACATGTGGGATACATAAATCGCTAGTTTTCTTTGAAAATTTTACAACGACCACATGTCGCTTCGAACTCTGTGCCGAATGGCGCACTACGCGCAAAGTCTCATTTTTATACTAGCGACTACAATAAGCAAAATGTAACAAGTCCGCCCACACATTTCTGAAAGCCGCAAAATGTGAAAAATTTGACAACGGTGGGAAGATCGTGAAAAATTATGAAGGAGGGAGAAAAGACACAGCCAAAAAATGGAAACAAAAAATAAATAAATAAAAGGAGGGAGGGGTACAACACGAGGACTTCCCAGGGGGTCACCCATCCTAGTACTACTCTCGCCCAAGCACGCTTAACTTCGGAGTTCTGATGGGATCCGGTGCGTTAGTGCTGGTATGATCGTACCCATCAAGTTCAGTAATCGCAGCCTACACAACCCCTCCCCCCAACGCCCTAACAAAAACAATTCCCGCACTTCACTTCACATGTGGGATGCATAAATCGCTAGTTTTCTTCGAAAATTTTACAACGACCACATGTCGCTTCGAACTCTGTGCCGAAAGGCGCACTGCGCGCAAAGTCTCATTTTTATACTAGCGACTACAATAAGCAAAATGTAACAAGTCCGCCCACACATTTCTGAAAGCCGCAAAATGTGAAAAATTTGACAACGGTGGGAAGATCGTGAAAAATTATGAAGGAGGGAGAAAAGACACAGCCAAAAAAAGAAAACAAAAAATAAATAAATAAAAGGAGGGAGGGGTACAACACGAGGACTTCCCAGGGGGTCACCCATCCTAGTACTACTTTCGCCCAAGCACGCTTAACTTCGGAGTTCTGATGGGATCCGGTGCGTTAGTGCTGGTATGATCGTACCCGTCAAGTTCAGTAATCGCAGCCTACACAACCCCTCCCCCCAACGCCCTAACAAAAACAATTCCCGCACTTCACTTCACATGTGGGATATATAAATCGCTAGTTTTCTTTGAAAATTTTACAACGACCCCATGTCGCTTCGAACTCTCTGCCGAAAGGCGCACTACGCGCAAAGTCTCATTTTTATACTAGCGACTACAATAAGCAAAATGTAACAAGTCCGCCCACACATTTCTGAAAGCCGCAAAATGTGAAAAATTTGACAACGGTGGGAAGATCGTGAAAAATTATGAAGGAGGGAGAAAAGACACAGCCAAAAAAAAAACAAAAAATAAATAAATAAAAGGAGGGAGGGGTACAACACGAGGACTTCCCAGAGGGTCACCCATCCTTTTACTACTCTCGCCCAAGCACGCTTAACTTCGCAGTTCTGATGGGATCCGGTGCGTTAGTGCTGGTATGATCGTACCCATCAAGTTCAGTAATCGCAGCCTACACAACCCCTCCCCCCAACGCCCTAACAAAAACAATTCCCGCACTTCACTTCACATGTGGGATGCATAAATCGCTAGTTTTCTTCGAAAATTTTACAACGACCACAGGTCGCTTCGAACTCTGTGCCGAAAGGCGCACTGCGCGCAAAGTCTCATTTTTATACTAGCGACTACAATAAGCAAAATGTAACAAGTCCGCCCACACATTTCTGAAAGCCGCAAAATGTGAAAAATTTGACAATGGTGGGAAGATCGTGAAAAATTATGAAGGAGGGAGAAAAGACACAGCCAAAAAAAGAAAACAAAAAATAAATAATTAAAAGGAGGGAGGGGTACAACACAAGGACTTCCCAGGGGGTCACCCATCCTAGTACTACTCTCGCCCAACCACGCTTAACTTCGGAGTTCTGATGGGATCCGGTGCGTTAGTGCTGGTATGATCGTACCCATCAAGTTCAGTAATCGCAGCCTACACAACCCCTCCCCCCAACGCCCTAACAAAAACAATTCCCGCACTTCACTTCACATGTGGGATGCATAAATCGCTAGTTTTCTTCGAAAATTTTACAACGACCACATGTCGCTTCGAACTCTGTGCCGAAAGGCGCACTGCGCGCAAAGTCTCATTTTTATACTAGCGACTACAATAAGCAAAATGTAACAAGTCCGCCCACACATTTCTGAAAGCCGCAAAATGTGAAAAATTTGACAACGATGGGAAGATCGTGAAAAATTATGAAGGAGGGAGAAAAGACACAGCCAAAAAAAGAAAACAAAAAATAAATAAATAAAAGGAGGGAGGGGTACAACACGAGGACTTCCCAGGGGGTCACCCATCCTAGTACTACTTTCGCCCAAGCACGCTTAACTTCGGAGTTCTGATGGGATCCGGTGCGTTAGTGCTGGTATGATCGTACCCGTCAAGTTCAGTAATCGCAGCCTACACAACCCCTCCCCCCAACGCCCTAACAAAAACAATTCCCGCACTTCACTTCACATGTGGGATATAAAAATCGCTAGTTTTCTTTGAAAATTTTACAACGACCCCATGTCGCTTCGAACTCTCTGCCGAAAGGCGCACTACGCGCAAAGTCTCATTTTTATACTAGCGACTACAATAAGCAAAATGTAACAAGTCCGCCCACACATTTCTGAAAGCCGCAAAATGTGAAAAATTTGACAACGGTGGGAAGATCGTGAAAAATTATGAAGGAGGGAGAAAAGACACAGCCAAAAAAAGAAAACAAAAAATAAATAAATAAAAGGAGGGAGGGGTACAACACGAGGACTTCCCAGGGGGTCACCCATCCTAGTACTACTCTCGCCCAAGCACGCTTAACTTCGGAGTTCTGATGGGATCCGGTGCGTTAGTGCTGGTATGATCGTACCCGTCAAGTTCAGTAATCGCAGCCTACACAACCCCTCCCCCCAACGCCCTAACAAAAACAATTCCCGCACTTCACTTCACATGTGGGATACATAAATCGCTAGTTTTCTTTGAAAATTTTACAACGACCACATGTCGCTTCGAACTCTGTGCCGAATGGCGCACTACGCGCAAAGTCTCATTTTTATACTAGCGACTACAATAAGCAAAATGTAACAAGTCCGCCCACACATTTCTGAAAGCCGCAAAATGTGAAAAATTTGACAACGGTGGGAAGATCGTGAAAAATTATGAAGGAGGGAGAAAAGACATAGCCAAAAAATGGAAACAAAAAATAAATAAATAAAAGGAGGGAGGGGTACAACACGAGGACTTCCCAGGGGGTCACCCATCCTAGTACTACTCTCGCCCAAGCACGCTTAACTTCGGAGTTCTGATGGGATCCGGTGCGTTAGTGCTGGTATGATCGTACACATCAAGTTCAGTAATCGCAGCCTACACAACCCCTCCCCCCAACGCCCTAACAAAAACAATTCCCGCACTTCACTTCACATGTGGGATGCATAAATCGCTAGTTTTCTTCGAAAATTTTACAACGACCACATGTCGCTTCGAACTCTGTGCCGAAAGGCGCACTGCGCGCAAAGTCTCATTTTTATACTAGCGACTACAATAAGCAAAATGTAACAAGTCCGCCCACACATTTCTGAAAGCCGCAAAATGTGAAAAATTTGACAACGGTGGGAAGATCGTGAAAAATTATGAAGGAGGGAGAAAAGACACAGCCAAAAAAAGAAAACAAAAAATAAATAAATAAAAGGAGGGAGGGGTACAACACGAGGACTTCCCAGGGGGTCACCCATCCTAGTACTACTTTCGCCCAAGCACGCTTAACTTCGGAGTTCTGATGGGATCCGGTGCGTTAGTGCTGGTATGATCGTACCCGTCAAGTTCAGTAATCGCAGCCTACACAACCCCTCCCCCCAACGCCCTAACAAAAACAATTCCCGCACTTCACTTCACATGTGGGATATATAAATCGCTAGTTTTCTTTGAAAATTTTACAACGACCCCATGTCGCTTCGAACTCTCTGCCGAAAGGCGCACTACGCGCAAAGTCTCATTTTTATACTAGCGACTACAATAAGCAAAATGTAACAAGTCCGCCCACACATTTCTGAAAGCCGCAAAATGTGAAAAATTTGACAACGGTGGGAAGATCGTGAAAAATTATGAAGGAGGGAGAAAAGACACAGCCAAAAAAAGAAAACAAAAAATAAATAAATAAAAGGAGGGAGGGGTACAACACGAGGACTTCCCAGGGGGTAACCCATCCTTTTACTACTCTCGCCCAAGCACGCTTAACTTCGCAGTTCTGATGGGATCCGGTGCGTTAGTGCTGGTATGATCGTACCCATCAAGTTCAGTAATCGCAGCCTACACAACCCCTCCCCCCAACGCCCTAACAAAAACAATTCCCGCACTTCACTTCACATGTGGGATGCATAAATCGCTAGTTTTCTTCGAAAATTTTACAACGACCACATGTCGCTTCAAACTCTGTGCCGAAAGGCGCACTGCGCGCAAAGTCTCATTTTTATACTAGCGACTACAATAAGCAGAATGTAACAAGTCCGCCCACACATTTCTGAAAGCCGCAAAATGTGAAAAATTTGACAACGGTGGGAAGATCGTGAAAAATTATGAAGGAGGGAGAAAAGACACAGCCAAAAAAAGAAAACAAAAAATAAATAAATAAAAGGAGGGAGGGGTACAACACGAGGACTTCCCAGGGGGTCACCCATCCTAGTACTACTCTCGCCCAAGCACGCTTAACTTCGGAGTTCTGATGGGATCCGGTGCGTTAGTGCTGGTATGATCGTACCCGTCAAGTTCAGTAATCGCAGCCTACACAACCCCTCCCCCCAACGCCCTAACAAAAACAATTCCCGCACTTCACTTCACATGTGGGATACATAAATCGCTAGTTTTCTTTGAAAATTTTACAACGACCACATGTCGCTTCGAACTCTGTGCCGAATAGCGCACTACGCGCAAAGTCTCATTTTTATACTAGCGACTACAATAAGCAAAATGTAACAAGTCCGCCCACACATTTCTGAAAGCCGCAAAATGTGAAAAATTTGACAACGGTGGGAAGATCGTGAAAAATTATGAAGGAGGGAGAAAAGACACAGCCAAAAAATGGAAACAAAAAATAAATAAATAAAAGGAGGGAGGGGTACAACACGAGGACTTCCCAGGGGGTCACCCATCCTAGTACTACTCTCGCCCAAGCACGCTTAGCTTCGGAGTTCTGATGGGATTCGGTGCGTTAGTGCTGGTATGATCGTACCCATCAAGTTCAGTAATCGCAGCCTACACAACCCCTCCCCCCAACGCCCTAACAAAAACAATTCCCGCACTTCACTTCACATGTGGGATGCATAAATCGCTAGTTTTCTTCGAAAATTTTACAACGACCACATGTCGCTTCGAACTCTGTGCCGAAAGGCGCACTGCGCGCAAAGTCTCATTTTTATACTAGCGACTACAATAAGCAAAATGTAACAAGTCCGCCCACACATTTCTGAAAGCCGCAAAATGTGAAAAATTTGACAACGGTGGGAAGATCGTGAAAAATTATGAAGGAGGGAGAAAAGACACAGCCAAAAAAAGAAAACAAAAAATAAATAAATAAAAGGAGGGAGGGGTACAACACGAGGACTTCCCAGGGGGTCACCCATCCTAGTACTACTTTCGCCCAAGCACGCTTAACTTCGGAGTTCTGATGGGATCCGGTGCGTTAGTGCTGGTATGATCGTACCCGTCAAGTTCAGTAATCGCAGCCTACACAACCCCTCCCCCCAACGCCCTAACAAAAACAATTCCCGCACTTCACTTCACATGTGGGATATATAAATCGCTAGTTTTCTTTGAAAATTTTACAACGACCCCATGTCGCTTCGAACTCTCTGCCGAAAGGCGCACTACGCGCAAAGTCTCATTTTTATACTAGCGACTACAATAAGCAAAATGTAACAAGTCCGCCCACACATTTCTGAAAGCCGCAAAATGTGAAAAATTTGACAACGGTGGGAAGATCGTGAAAAATTATGAAGGAGGGAGAAAAGACACAGCCAAAAAAAGAAAACAAAAAATAAATAAATAAAAGGAGGGAGGGGTACAACACGAGGACTTCCCAGGGGGTCACCCATCCTAGTACTACTCTCGCCCAAGCACGCTTAACTTCGCAGTTCTGATGGGATCCGGTGCGTTAGTGCTGGTATGATCGTACCCGTCAAGTTCAGTAATCGCAGCCTACACAACCCCTCCCCCCAACGCCCTAACAAAAACAATTCCCGCTCTTCACTTCACATGTGGGATGCATAAATCGCTAGTTTTCTTTGAAAATTTTACAACGACCACATGTCGCTTCAAACTCTGTGCCGAAAGGCGCACTGCGCGCAAAGTCTCATTTTTATACTAGCGACTACAATAAGCAGAATGTAACAAGTCCGCCCACACATTTCTGAAAGCCGCAAAATGTGAAAAATTTGACAACGGTGGGAAGATCGTGAAAAATTATGAAGGAGGGAGAAAAGACACAGCCAAAAAAAGAAAACAAAAAATAAATAAATAAAAGGAGGGAGGGGTACAACACGAAGACTTCCCAGGGGGTCACCCATCCTAGTACTACTCTCGCCCAAGCACGCTTAACTTCGGAGTTCTGATGGGATCCGGTGCGTTAGTGCTGGTATGATCGTACCCATCAAGTTCAGTAATCGCAGCCTACACAACCCCTCCCCCCAATGCCCTAACAAAAACAATTCCCGCACTTCACTTCACATGTGGGATGCATAAATCGCTAGTTTTCTTCGAAAATTTTACAACGACCACATGTCGCTTCAAACTCTGTGCCGAAAGGCGCACTGCGCGCAAAGTCTCATTTTTATACTAGCGACTACAATAAGCAAAATGTAACAAGTCCGCCCACACATTTCTGAAAGCCGCAAAATGTGAAAAATTTGACAACGGTGGGAAGATCGTGAAAAATTATGAAGGAGGGAGAAAAGACACAGCCAAAAAAAGAAAACAAAAAATAAATAAATAAAAGGAGGGAGGGGTACAACACGAGGACTTCCCAGGGGGTCACCCATCCTAGTACTACTTTCGCCCAAGCACGCTTAACTTCGCAGTTCTGATGGGATCCGGTGCGTTAGTGCTGGTATGATCGTACCCATCAAGTTCAGTAATCGCAGCCTACACAACCCCTCCCCCCAACGCCCTAACAAAAACAATTCCCGCACTTCACTTCACATGTGGGATGCATAAATCGCTAGTTTTCTTCGAAAATTTTACAACGACCACATGTCGCTTCAAACTCTGTGCCGAAAGGCGCACTGCGCGCAAAGTCTCATTTTTATACTAGCGACTACAATAAGCAGAATGTAACAAGTCCGCCCACACATTTCTGAAAGCCGCAAAATGTGAAAAATTTGACAACGGTGGGAAGATCGTGAAAAATTATGAAGGAGGGAGAAAAGACACAGCCAAAAAAAGAAAACAAAAAATAAATAAATAAAAGGAGGGAGGGGTACAACACGAGGACTTCCCAGGGGGTCACCCATCCTAGTACTACTCTCGCCCAAGCACGCTTAACTTCGGAGTTCTGATGGGATCCGGTGCGTTAGTGCTGGTATGATCGTACCCATCAAGTTCAGTAATCGCAGCCTACACAACCCCTCCCCCCAACGCCCTAACAAAAACAATTCCCGCACTTCACTTCACATGTGGGATGCATAAATCGCTAGTTTTCTTCGAAAATTTTACAACGACCACATGTCGCTTCGAACTCTGTGCCGAAAGGCGCACTGCGCGCAAAGTCTCATTTTTATACTAGCGACTACAATAAGCAAAATGTAACAAGTCCGCCCACACATTTCTGAAAGCCGCAAAATGTGAAAAATTTGACAACGGTGGGAAGATCGTGAAAAATTATGAAGGAGGGAGAAAAGACACAGCCAAAAAAAGAAAACAAAAAATAAATAAATAAAAGGAGGGAGGGGTACAACACGAGGACTTCCCAGGGGGTCACCCATCCTAGTACTACTTTCGCCCAAGCACGCTTAACTTCGGAGTTCTGATGGGATCCGGTGCGTTAGTGCTGGTATGATCGTACCCGTCAAGTTCAGTAATCGCAGCCTACACAACCCCTCCCCCCAACGCCCTAACAAAAACAATTCCCGCACTTCACTTCACATGTGGGATATATAAATCGCTAGTTTTCTTTGAAAATTTTACAACGACCCCATGTCGCTTCGAACTCTCTGCCGAAAGGCGCACTCCGCGCAAAGTCTCATTTTTATACTAGCGACTACAATAAGCAAAATGTAACAAGTCCGCCCACACATTTCTGAAAGCCGCAAAATGTGAAAAATTTGACAACGGTGGGAAGATCGTGAAAAATTATGAAGGAGGGAGAAAAGACACAGCCAAAAAAAGAAAACAAAAAATAAATAAATAAAAGGAGGGAGGGGTACAACACGAGGACTTCCCAGGGGGTCACCCATCCTTTTACTACTCTCGCCCAAGCACGCTTAACTTCGCAGTTCTGATGGGATCCGGTGCGTTAGTGCTGGTATGATCGTACCCATCAAGTTCAGTAATCGCAGCCTACACAACCCCTCCCCCCAACGCCCTAACAAAAACAATTCCCGCACTTCACTTCACATGTGGGATGCATAAATCGCTAGTTTTCTTCGAAAATTTTACAACGACCACATGTCGCTTCGAACTCTGTGCCGAAAGGCGCACTGCGCGCAAAGTCTCATTTTTATACTAGCGACTACAATAAGCAAAATGTAACAAGTCCGCCCACACATTTCTGAAAGCCGCAAAATGTGAAAAATTTGACAACGGTGGGAAGATCGTGAAAAATTATGAAGGAGGGAGAAAAGACACAGCCAAAAAAAGAAAACAAAAAATAAATAAATAAAAGGAGGGAGGGGTACAACACGAGGACTTCCCAGGGGGTCACCCATCCTTTTACTACTCTCGCCCAAGCACGCTTAACTTCGCAGTTCTGATGGGATCCGGTGCGTTAGTGCTGGTATGATCGTACCCATCAAGTTCAGTAATCGCAGCCTACACAACCCCTCCCCCCAACGCCCTAACAAAAACAATTCCCGCACTTCACTTCACATGTGGGATGCATAAATCGCTAGTTTTCTTCGAAAATTTTACAACGACCACATGTCGCTTCAAACTCTGTGCCGAAAGGCGCACTGCGCGCAAAGTCTCATTTTTATACTAGCGACTACAATAAGCAGAATGTAACAAGTCCGCCCACACATTTCTGAAAGCCGCAAAATGTGAAAAATTTGACAACGGTGGGAAGATCGTGAAAAATTATGAAGGAGGGAGAAAAGACACAGCCAAAAAAAGAAAACAAAAAATAAATAAATAAAAGGAGGGAGGGGAACAACACGAGGACTTCCCAGGGGGTCACCCATCCTAGTACTACTCTCGCCCAAGCACGCTTAACTTCGGAGTTCTGATGGGATCCGGTGCGTTAGTGCTGGTATGATCGTACCCGTCAAGTTCAGTAATCGCAGCCTACACAACCCCTCCCCCCAACGCCCTAACAAAAACAATTCCCGCACTTCACTTCACATGTGGGATACATAAATCGCTAGTTTTCTTTGAAAATTTTACAACGACCACATGTCGCTTCGAACTCTGTGCCGAATGGCGCACTACGCGCAAAGTCTCATTTTTATACTAGCGACTACAATAAGCAAAATGTAACAAGTCCGCCCACACATTTCTGAAAGCCGCAAAATGTGAAAAATTTGACAACGGTGGGAAAATCGTGAAAAATTATGAAGGAGGGAGAAAAGACACAGCCAAAAAATGGAAACAAAAAATAAATAAATAAAAGGAGGGAGGGGTACAACACGAGGACTTCCCAGGGGGTCACCCATCCTAGTACTACTCTCGCCCAAGCACGCTTAACTTCGGAGTTCTGATGGGATCCGGTGCGTTAGTGCTGGTATGATCGTACCCATCAAGTTCAGTAATCGCAGCCTACACAACCCCTCCCCCCAACGCCCTAACAAAAACAATTCCCGCACTTCACTTCACATGTGGGATGCATAAATCGCTAGTTTTCTTCGAAAATTTTACAACGACCACATGTCGCTTCGAACTCTGTGCCGAAAGGCGCACTGCGCGCAAAGTCTCATTTTTATACTAGCGACTACAATAAGCAAAATGTAACAAGTCCGCCCACACATTTCTGAAAGCCGCAAAATGTGAAAAATTTGACAACGGTGGGAAGATCGTGAAAAATTATGAAGGAGGGAGAAAAGACACAGCCAAAAAAAGAAAACAAAAAATAAATAAATAAAAGGAGGGAGGGGTACAACACGAGGACTTCCCAGGGGGTCACCCATCCTAGTACTACTTTCGCCCAAGCACGCTTAACTTCGGAGTTCTGATGGGATCCGGTGCGTTAGTGCTGGTATGATCGTACCCGTCAAGTTCAGTAATCGCAGCCTACACAACCCCTCCCCCCAACGCCCTAACAAAAACAATTCCCGCACTTCACTTCACATGTGGGATATATAAATCGCTAGTTTTCTTTGAAAATTTTACAACGACCCCATGTCGCTTCGAACTCTCTGCCGAAAGGCGCACTACGCGCAAAGTCTCATTTTTATACTAGCGACTACAATAAGCAAAATGTAACAAGTCCGCCCACACATTTCTGAAAGCCGCAAAATGTGAAAAATTTGACAACGGTGGGAAGATCGTGAAAAATTATGAAGGAGGGAGAAAAGACACAGCCAAAAAAAGAAAACAAAAAATAAATAAATAAAAGGAGGGAGGGGTACAACACGAGGACTTCCCAGGGGGTCACCCATCCTTTTACTACTCTCGCCCAAGCACGCTTAACTTCGCAGTTCTGATGGGATCCGGTGCGTTAGTGCTGGTATGATCGTACCCATCAAGTTCAGTAATCGCAGCCTACACAACCCCTCCCCCCAACGCCCTAACAAAAACAATTCCCGCACTTCACTTCACATGTGGGATGCATAAATCGCTAGTTTTCTTCGAAAATTTTACAACGACCACATGTCGCTTCGAACTCTGTGCCGAAAGGCGCACTGCGCGCAAAGTCTCATTTTTATACTAGCGACTACAATAAGCAAAATGTAACAAGTCCGCCCACACATTTCTGAAAGCCGCAAAATGTGAAAAATTTGACAACGGTGGGAAGATCGTGAAAAATTATGAAGGAGGGAGAAAAGACACAGCCAAAAAAAGAAAACAAAAAATAAATAAATAAAAGGAGGGAGGGGTACAACACGAGGACTTCCCAGGGGGTCACCCATCCTAGTACTACTCTGGCCCAACCACGCTTAACTTCGGAGTTCTGATGGGATCCGGTGCGTTAGTGCTGGTATGATCGTACCCGTCAAGTTCAGTAATCGCAGCCTACACAACCCCTCCCCCCAACGCCCTAACAAAAACAATTCCCGCACTTCACTTCACATGTGGGATATATAAATCGCTAGTTTTCTTTGAAAATTTTACAACGACCCCATGTCGCTTCGAACTCTCTGCCGAAAGGCGCACTACGCGCAAAGTCTCATTTTTATACTAGCGACTACAATAAGCAAAATGTAACAAGTCCGCCCACACATTTCTGAAAGCCGCAAAATGTGAAAAATTTGACAACGGTGGGAAGATCGTGAAAAATTATGAAGGAGGGAGAAAAGACACAGCCAAAAAAAGAAAACAAAAAATAAATAAATAAAAGGAGGGAGGGGTACAACACGAGGACTTCCCAGGGGGTCACCCATCCTTTTACTACTCTCGCCCAAGCACGCTTAACTTCGCAGTTCTGATGGGATCCGGTGCGTTAGTGCTGGTATGATCGTACCCATCAAGTTCAGTAATCGCAGCCTACACAACCCCTCCCCCCAACGCCCTAACAAAAACAATTCCCGCACTTCACTTCACATGTGGGATGCATAAATCGCTAGTTTTCTTCGAAAATTTTACAACGACCACATGTCGCTTCAAACTCTGTGCCGAAAGGCGCACTGCGCGCAAAGTCTCATTTTTATACTAGCGACTACAATAAGCAGAATGTAACAAGTCCGCCCACACATTTCTGAAAGCCGCAAAATGTGAAAAATTTGACAACGGTGGGAAGATCGTGAAAAATTATGAAGGAGGGAGAAAAGACACAGCCAAAAAAAGAAAACAAAAAATAAATAAATAAAAGGAGGGAGGGGTACAACACGAGGACTTCCCAGGGGGTCACCCATCCTAGTACTACTCTCGCCCAAGCACGCTTAACTTCGGAGTTCTGATGGGATCCGGTGCGTTAGTGCTGGTATGATCGTACCCGTCAAGTTCAGTAATCGCAGCCTACACAACCCCTCCCCCCAACGCCCTAACAAAAACAATTCCCGCACTTCACTTCACATGTGGGATACATAAATCGCTAGTTTTCTTTGAAAATTTTACAACGACCACATGTCGCTTCGAACTCTGTGCCGAATGGCGCACTACGCGCAAAGTCTCATTTTTATACTAGCGACTACAATAAGCAAAATGTAACAAGTCCGCCCACACATTTCTGAAAGCCGCAAAATGTGAAAAATTTGACAACGGTGGGAAGATCGTGAAAAATTATGAAGGAGGGAGAAAAGACACAGCCAAAAAATGAAAACAATAAATAAATAAATAAAAGGAGGGAGGGGTACAACACGAGGACTTCCCAGGGGGTCACCCATCCTAGTACTACTCTCGCCCAAGCACGCTTAACTTCGGAGTTCTGATGGGATCCGGTGCGTTAGTGCTGGTATGATCGTACCCATCAAGTTCAGTAATCGCAGCCTACACAACCCCTCCCCCCAACGCCCTAACAAAAACAATTCCCGCACTTCACTTCACATGTGGGATGCATAAATCGCTAGTTTTCTTTGAAAATTTTACAACGACCACATGTCGCTTCGAACTCTGTGCCGAAAGGCGCACTGCGCGCAAAGTCTCATTTTTATACTAGCGACTACAATAAGCAAAATGTAACAAGTCCGCCCACACATTTCTGAAAGCCGCAAAATGTGAAAAATTTGACAACGGTGGGAAGATCGTGAAAAATTATGAAGGAGGGAGAAAAGACACAGCCAAAAAAAGAAAACAAAAAATAAATAAATAAAAGGAGGGAGGGGTACAACACGAGGACTTCCCAGGGGGTCACCCATCCTAGTACTACTCTCGCCCAAGCACGCTTAACTTCGGAATTCTGATGGGATCCGGTGCGTTAGTGCTGGTATGATCGTACCCATCAAGTTCAGTAATCGGAGCCTACACAACCCCTCCCCCCAACGCCCTAACAAAAACAATTCCCGCACTTCACTTCACATGTGGGATACATAAATCGCTAGTTTTCTTCGAAAATTTTACAACGACCACATGTCGCTTCGAACTCTGTGCCGAAAGGCGCACTGCGCGCAAAGTCTCATTTTTATACTAGCGACTACAATAAGCAAAATGTAACAAGTCCGCCCACACATTTCTGAAAGCCGCAAAATGTGAAAAATTTGACAACGGTGGGAAGATCGTGAAAAATTATGAAGGAGGGAGAAAAGACACAGCCAAAAAAAGAAAACAAAAAATAAATAAATAAAAGGAGGGAGGGGTACAACACGAGGACTTCCCAGGGGGTCACCCATCCTAGTACTACTTTCGCCCAAGCACGCTTAACTTCGGAGTTCTGATGGGATCCGGTGCGTTAGTGCTGGTATGATCGTACCCGTCAAGTTCAGTAATCGCAGCCTAGACAACCCCTCCCCCCAACGCCCTAACAAAAACAATTCCCGCACTTCACTTCACATGTGGGATATATAAATCGCTAGTTTTCTTTGAAAATTTTACAACGACCCCATGTCGCTTCGAACTCTCTGCCGAAAGGCGCACTACGCGCAAAGTCTCATTTTTATACTAGCGACTACAATAAGCAAAATGTAACAAGTCCGCCCACACATTTCTGAAAGCCGCAAAATGTGAAAAATTTGACAACGGTGGGAAGATCGTGAAAAATTATGAAGGAGGGAGAAAAGACACAGCCAAAAAATGGAAACAAAAAATAAATAAATAAAAGGAGGGAGGGGTACAACACGAGGACTTCCCAGGGGGTCACCCATCCTAGTACTACTCTCGCCCAAGCACGCTTAACTTCGGAGTTCTGATGGGATCCGGTGCGTTAGTGCTGGTATGATCGTACCCATCAAGTTCAGTAATCGCAGCCTACACAACCCCTCCCCCCAACGCCCTAACAAAAACAATTCCCGCACTTCACTTCACATGTGGGATGCATAAATCGCTAGTTTTCTTCGAAAATTTTACAACGACCACATGTCGCTTCGAACTCTGTGCCGAAAGGCGCACTGCGCGCAAAGTCTCATTTTTATACTAGCGACTACAATAAGCAAAATGTAACAAGTTCGCCCACACATTTCTGAAAGCCTAAAAATGTGAAAAATTTGACAACGGTGGGAAGATCGTGAAAAATTATGAAGGAGGGAGAAAAGACACAGCCAAAAAATGAAAACAATAAATAAATAAATAAAAGGAGGGAGGGGTACAACACGAGGACTTCCCAGGGGGTCACCCATCCTAGTACTACTCTCGCCCAAGCACGCTTAACTTCGGAGTTCTGATGGGATCCGGTGCGTTAGTGCTGGTATGATCGTACCCATCAAGTTCAGTAATCGCAGCCTACACAACCCCTCCCCCCAACGCCCTAACAAAAACAATTCCCGCACTTCACTTCACATGTGGGATGCATAAATCGCTAGTTTTCTTCGAAAATTTTACAACGACCACATGTCGCTTCGAACTCTGTGCCGAAAGGCGCACTGCGCGCAAAGTCTCATTTTTATACTAGCGACTACAATAAGCAAAATGTAACAAGTTCGCCCACACATTTCTGAAAGCCTAAAAATGTGAAAAATTTGACAACGGTGGGAAGATCGTGAAAAATTATGAAGGAGGGAGAAAAAACACAGCCAAAAAAAGAAAACAAAAAATAAATAAATAAAAGGAGGGAGGGGTACAACACGAGGACTTCCCAGGGGGTCACCCATCCTAGTACTACTCTCGCCCAAGCACGCTTAACTTCGGAATTCTGATGGGATCCGGTGCGTTAGTGCTGGTATGATCGTACCCATCAAGTTCAGTAATCGGAGCCTACACAACCCCTCCCCCCAACGCCCTAACAAAAACAATTCCCGCACTTCACTTCACATGTGGGATACATAAATCGCTAGTTTTCTTTGAAAATTTTACTACGACCACATGTCGCTTCGAACTCTGTGCCGAAAGGCGCACTACGCGCAAAGTCTCATTTTTATACTAGCGACTACAATAAGCAAAATGTAACAAGTCCGCCCACACATTTCTGAAAGCCGCAAAATGTGAAAAATTTGACAACGGTGGGAAGATCGTGAAAAATTATGAAGGAGGGAGAAAAGACACAGCCAAAAAAAGAAAACAAAAAATAAATAAATAAAAGGAGGGAGGGGTACAACACGAGGACTTCCCAGGGGGTCACCCATCCTAGTACTTCTCTCGCCCAAGCACGCTTAACTTCGGAGTTCTGATGGGATCCGGTGCGTTAGTGCTGGTATGATCGTACCCATCAAGTTTAGTAATCGCAGCCTACACAACCCCTCCCCCCAACGCCCTAACAAAAACAATTCCCGCACTTCACTTCACATGTGGGATACATAAATCGCTAGTTTTCTTCGAAAATTTTACAACGACCACATGTCGCTTCGAACTATTTGCCGAAAGGCGCACTACGCGCAAAGTCTCATTTTTATACTAGCGACTACAATAAGCAAAATGTAACAAGTCCGCTCACACATTTCTGAAAGCCGCAAAATGTGAAAAATTTGACAACGGTGGGAAGATCGTGAAAAATTATGAAGGAGGGAGAAAAGACACAACCAAAAAAAGAAAACCAAAAATAAATAAATAAAAGGAGGGAGGGGTACAACACGAGGACTTCCCAGGGGGTCACCCATCCTAGTACTACTCTCGCCCAAGCACGCTTAACTTCGGAGTTCTGATGGGATCCGGTGCGTTAGTGCTGGTATGATCGTACCCATCAAGTTCAGTAATCGCAGCCTACACAACCCGTCCCCCCAACGCCCTAACAAAAACAATTCCCGCACTTCACTTCACATGTGGGATGCATAAATCGCTAGTTTTCTTCGAAAATTTTACAACGACCACATGTCGCTTCGAACTCTGTGCCGAAAGGCGCACTGCGCGCAAAGTCTCATTTTTATACTAGCGACTACAATAAGCAAAATGTAACAAGTCCGCCCACACATTTCTGAAAGCCGCAAAATGTGAAAAATTTGACAATGGTGGGAAGATCGTGAAAAATTATGAAGGAGGGAGAAAAGACACAGCCAAAAAAAGAAAACAAAAAATAAATAAATAAAAGGAGGGAGGGGTACAACACAAGGACTTCCCAGGGGGTCACCCATCCTGGTACTACTCTCGCCCAAGCACGCTTAACTTCGGAGTTCTGATGGGATCCGGTGCGTTAGTGCTGGTATGATCGTACCCATCAAGTTCAGTAATCGCAGCTTACACAACCCTTCCTCCCAACGCCCTAACAAAAACAATTCCCGCACTTCACTTCACATGTGGGATATATAAATCGCTAGTTTTCTTTGAAAATTTTACAACGACCCCATGTCGCTTCGAAATCTCTGCCGAAAGGCGCACTACGCGCAAAGTCTCATTTTTATACTAGCGACTACAATAAGCAAAATGTAACAAGTCCGCCCACACATTTCTGAAAGCCGTAAAATGTGAAAAATTTGACAACGGTGGGAAGATCGTGAAAAATTATGAAGGAGGGAGAAAAAACACAGCCAAAAAAAGAAAACAAAAAATAAATAAATAAAAGGAGGGAGGGGTACAACACGAGGACTCACCAGGGGGTCACCCATCCTAGTACTACTCTTGCCCAAGCACGCTTAACTTCGGAGTTCTGATGGGATCCGGTGCGTTAGTGCTGGTATGATCGTACCCATCAAGTTTAGTAATCGCAGCCTACACAACCCGTCCCCCCAACGCCCTAACAAAAACAATTCCCGCACTTCACTTCACATGTGGGATACATAAATCGCTAGTTTTCTTCGAAAATTTTACAACGACCACATGTCGCTTCGAACTCTATGCCGAAAGGCGCACTACGCGCAAAGTCTCATTTTTATACTAGCGACTACAATAAGCAAAATGTAACAAGTTCGCCCACACATTTCTGAAAGCCGCAAAATGTGAAAATTTTGACAACGGTGGGAAGATCGTGAAAAATTATGAAGGAGGGAGAAAAGACACAGCCAAAAAAAGAAAACAAAAAATAAATAAATAAAAGGAGGGAGGGGTACAACACGAGGACTTCCCAGGGGGTCACCCATCATAGTACTACTCTCACCCAAGCACGCTTAACTTCGGAGTTCTGATGGGATCCGGTGCGTTAGTGCTGGTATGATCGTACCCGTCAAGTTCAGTAATCGCCGCCTACACAACCTCTCCCCCCAACGCCCTAACAAAAACAATTCCCGCACTTCACTTCACATGTGGGATACATAAATCGCTAGTTTTCTTTGAAAATTTTACAACGACCACATGTCGCTTCGAACTCTATGCCGAAAGGCGCACTATGCGCAAAGTCTCATTTTTATACTAGCGACTACAATAAGCAAAATGTAACAAGTCCGCCCACACATTTCTGAAAGCCGCAAAATGTGAAAATTTTGACAACGGTGGGAAGATCGTGAAAAATTATGAAGGAGGGAGAAAAGACACAGCCAAAAAAAGAAAACCAAAAATAAATAAATAAAAGGAGGGAGGGGTACAACACGAGGACTTCCCAGGGGGTCACCCATCCTAGTACTACTCTCGCCCAAGCACGCTTAACTTCGGAGTTCTGATGGGATCCGGTGCGTTAGTGCTGGTATGATCGTACCCATCAAGTTTAGTAATCGCAGCCTACACAACCCCTCCCCCCAACGCCCTAACAAAAACAATTCCCGCACTTCACTTCACATGTGGGATACATAAATCGCTAGTTTTCTTCGAAAATTTTACAACGACCACATGTCGCTTCGAACTCTATGCCGAAAGGCGCACTACGCGCAAAGTCTCATTTTTATACTAGCGACTACAATAAGCAAAATGTAACAAGTTCGCCCACACATTTCTGAAAGCCGCAAAATGTGAAAATTTTGACAACGGTGGGAAGATCGTGAAAAATTATGAAGGAGGGAGAAAAGACACAGCCAAAAAAAGAAAACAAAAAATAAATAAATAAAAGGAGGGAGGGGTACAACACGAGGACTTCCCAGGGGGTCACCCATCCTAGTACTACTCTCACCCAAGCACGCTTAACTTCGGAGTTCTGATGGGATCCGGTGCGTTAGTGCTGGTATGATCGTACCCGTCAAGTTCAGTAATCGCAGCCTACACAACCTCTCCCCCCAACGCCCTAACAAAAACAATTCCCGCACTTCACTTCACATGTGGGATACATAAATCGCTAGTTTTCTTTGAAAATTTTACAACGACCACATGTCGCTTCGAACTCTATGCCGAAAGGCGCACTACGCGCAAAGTCTCATTTTTATACTAGCGACTACAATAAGCAAAATGTAACAAGTCCGCCCACACATTTATGAAAGCCGCAAAATGTGAAAAATTTGACAACGGTGGGAAGATCGTGAAAAATTATGAAGGAGGGAGAAAAGACACAGCCAAAAAAAGAAAACAAAAAATAAATAAATAAAAGGAGGGATGGGTACAACACGAGGACTTCCCAGGGGTCACCCATCCTAGTACTACTCTCGCCCAAGCACGCTTAACTTCGGAGTTCTGATGGGATCCGGTGCGTTAGTGCTGGTATGATCGTACCCGTCAAGTTCAGTAATCGCAGCCTACACAACCCCTCCCCCCAACGCCCTAACAAAAACAATTCCCGCACTTCACTTCACATGTGGGATGCATAAATCGCTAGTTTTCTTTGAAAATTTTACAACGACCACATGTCGCTTCGAACTCTGTGCCGAAAGGCGCACTGCGCGCAAAGTCTCATTTTTATACTAGCGACTACAATAAGCAAAATGTAACAAGTCCGCCCACACATTTCTGAAAGCCGCAAAATGTGAAAAATTTGACAACGGTGGGAAGATCGTGAAAAATTATGAAGGAGGGAGAAAAGACACAGCCAAAAAAAGAAAACAATAATAAATAAATAAAAGGAGGGAGGGGTACAACACGAGGACTCACCAGGGGGTCACCCATCCTAGTACTACTCTTGCCCAAGCACGCTTAACTTCGGAGTTCTGATGGGATCCGGTGCGTTAGTGCTGGTATGATCGTACCCATCAAGTTTAGTAATCGCAGCCTACACAACCCCTCCCCCCAACGCCCTAACAAAAACAATTCCCGCACTTCACTTCACATGTGGGATACATAAATCGCTAGTTTTCTTCGAAAATTTTACAACGACCACATGTCGCTTCGAACTCTATGCCGAAAAGCGCACTACGCGCAAAGTCTCATTTTTATACTAGCGACTACAATAAGCAAAATGTAACAAGTCCGCCCACACATTTCTGAAAGCCGCAAAATGTGAAAATTTTGACAACGGTGGGAAGATCGTGAAAAATTATGAAGGAGGGAGAAAAGACACAGCCAAAAAAAGAAAACAAAAAATAAATAAATAAAAGGAGGGAGGGGTACAACACGAGGACTTCCCAGGGGGTCACCCATCCTAGTACTACTCTCGCCCAAGCACGTTTAACTTCGGAGTTCTGATGGGATCCGGTGCGTTAGTGCTGGTATGATCGTACCCATCAAGTTCAGTAATCGCAGCCTACACAACCCCTCCCCCCAACGCCCTAACAAAAACAATTCCCGCACTTAACTTCACATGTGGGATGCATAAATCGCTAGTTTTCTTCGAAAATTTTACAACGACCACATGTCGCTTCGAACTCTGTGCCGAAAGGCGCACTGCGCGCAAAGTCTCATTTTTATACTAGCGACTACAATAAGCAAAATGTAACAAGTTCGCCCACACATTTCTGAAATCCGAAAAATGTGAAAAATTTGACAACGGTGGGAAGATCGTGAAAAATTATGAAGGAGGGAGAAAAGACACAGCCAAAAAAAGAAAACAAAAAATAAATAAATAAAAGGAGGGAGGGGTACAACACGAGGGCTTCCCAGGGTCACCCATCCTAGTACTACTCTCGCCCAAGCACGCTTAACTTCGGAGTTCTGATGGGATCCGGTGCGTTAGTGCTGGTATGATCGTACCCATCAAGTTTAGTAATTGCAGCCTACACAACCCCTCCCCCCAACGCCCTAACAAAAACAATTAGCGCACTTCACTTCACATGTGGGATACATAAATCGCTAGTTTTCTTCGAAAATTTTACAACGACCACATGTCGCTTCGAACTCTATGCCGAAAGGCGCACTACGCGCAAAGTCTCATTTTTATACTAGCGACTACAATAAGCAAAATGTAACAAGTCCGCCCACACATTTCTGAAAGCCGCAAAATGTGAAAATTTTGACAACGGTGGGAAGATCGTGAAAAATTATGAAGGAGGGAGAAAAGACATAGCCAAAAAAAGAAAACAAAAAATAAATAAATAAAAGGAGGGAGGGGTACAACACGAGGACTTCCCAGGGGGTCACCCATCCTAGTACTACTCTCGCCCAAGCACGCTTAACTTCGGAGTTCTGATGGGATCCGGTGCGTTAGTGCTGGTATGATCGTACCCATCAAGTTCAATAATCGCAGCCTACACAACCCCTCCCCCCAACGCCCTAACAAAAACAATTCCCGCACTTCACTTCACATGTGGGATACATAAATCCCTTGTTTTCTTTGAAAATTTTACAACGACCACATGTCGCTTCGAACTCTGTGCCGAAAGGCGCACTACGCGCAAAGTCTCATTTTTATACTAGCGACTACAATAAGCAAAATGTAACAAGTCCGCCCACACATTTCTGAAAGCCGCAAAATGTGAAAAATTTGACAACGGTGGGAAGATCGTGAAAAATTATGAAGGAGGGAGAAAAGACACAGCCAAAAAAAGAAAACAAAAAATAAATAAATAAAAGGAGGGAGGGGTACAACACGAGGACTCACCAGGGGGTCACCCATCCTAGTACTACTCTCGCCCAAGCACGCTTAACTTCGGAGTTCTGATGGGATCCGGTGCGTTAGTGCTGGTATGATCGTACCCATCAAGTTTAGTAATCGCAGCCTACACAACCCCTCCCCCCAACGCCCTAACAAAAACAATTCCCGCACTTCACTTCACATGTGGGATACATAAATCGTTAGTTTTCTTCAAAAATTTTACAACGACCACATGTCGCTTCGAACTCTATGCCGAAAGGCGCACTACGCGCAAAGTCTCATTTTTATACTAGCGACTACAATAAGCAAAATGTAACAAGTCCGCCCACACATTTCTGAAAGCCGCAAAATGTGAAAATTTTGACAACGGTGGGAAGATCGTGAAAAATTATGAAGGAGGGAGAAAAGACACAGCCAAAAAAAGAAAACAAAAAATAAATAAATAAAAGGAGGGAGGGGTACAACACGAGGACTTCCCAGGGGGTCACCCATCCTAGTACTACTCTCGCCCATGCATCTTAACTTCGGAGTTCTGATGGGATCCGGTGCGTTAGTGCTGGTATGATCGTACCCATCAAGTTTAGTAATCGCAGCCTACACAACCCCTCCCCCCAACGCCCTAACAAAAACAATTCCCGCACTTCACTTCACATGTGGGATACATAAATCGCTAGTTTTCTTCGAAAATTTTACAACGACCACATGTCGCTTCGAACTCTATGCCGAAAGGCGCACTACGCGCAAAGTCTCATTTTTATACTAGCGACTACAATAAGCAAAATGTAACAAGTCCGCCCACACATTTCTGAAAGCCGAAAAATGTGAAAATTTTGACAACGGTGGGAAGATCGTGAAAAATTATGAAGGAGGGAGAAAAGACACAGCCAAAAAAAGAAAACAAAAAATAAATAAATAAAAGGAGGGAGCGGTACAACACGAGGACTTCCCAGGGGGTCACCCATCCTAGTACTACTCTCGCCCAAGCACGCTTAACTTTGGAGTTCTAATCGGATCCGGTGCGTTAGTGCTGGTATGATCGTACCCATCAAGTTCAGTAATCGGAGCCTACACAACCCCTCCCCCCAACGCCCTAACAAAAACAATTCCCGCACTTCACTTCACATGTGGGATACATAAATCGCTAGTTTTCTTCGAAAATTTTACAACGACCACATGTCGCTTCGAACTCTATGCCGAAAGGCGCACTACGCGCAAAGTCTCATTTTTATACTAGCGACTACAATAAGCAAAATGTAACAAGTCCGCCCACACATTTCTGAAAGCCGCAAAATGTGAAAATTTTGACAACGGTGGGAAGATCGTGAAAAATTATGAAGGAGGGAGAAAAGACACAGCCAAAAAAAGAAAACAAAAAATAAATAAATAAAAGGAGGGAGGGGTACAACACGAGGACTTCCCAGGGGGTCACCCATCCTAGTACTACTCTCGCCCAAGCACGTTTAACTTCGGAGTTCTGATGGGATCCGGTGCGTTAGTGCTGGTATGATCGTACCCATCAAGTTCAGTAATCGCAGCCTACACAACCCCTCCCCCCAACGCCCTAACAAAAACAATTCCCGCACTTCACTTCACATGTGGGATGCATAAATCGCTAGTTTTCTTCGAAAATTTTACAACGACCACATGTCGCTTCGAACTCTGTGCCGAAAGGCGCACTGCGCGCAAAGTCTCATTTTTATACTAGCGACTACAATAAGCAAAATGTAACAAGTTCGCCCACACATTTCTGAAAGCCGAAAAATGTGAAAAATTTGACAACGGTGGGAAGATCGTGAAAAATTATGAAGGAGGGAGAAAAGACACAGCCAAAAAAAGAAAACAAAAAATAAATAAATAAAAGGAGGGAGGGGTACAACACGAGGACTTCCCAGGGTCACCCATCCTAGTACTACTCTCGCCCAAGCACGCTTAACTTCGGAGTTCTGATGGGATCCGGTGCGTTAGTGCTGGTATGATCGTACCCATCAAGTTTAGTAATCGCAGCCTACACAACCCCTCCCCCCAACGCCCTAACAAAAACAATTCCCGCACTTCACTTCACATGTGGGATACATAAATCGCTAGTTTTCTTCGAAAATTTTACAACGACCACATGTCGCTTCGAACTCTATGCCGAAAGGCGCACTACGCGCAAAGTCCCATTTTTATACTAGCGACTACAATAAGCAAAATGTAACAAGTCCGCCCACACATTTCTGAAAGCCGCAAAATGTGAAAATTTTGACAACGGTGGGAAGATCGTGAAAAATTATGAAGGAGGGAGAAAAGACACAGCCAAAAAAAGAAAACAAAAAATAAATAAATAAAAGGAGGGAGGGGTACAACACGAGGACTTCCCAGGGTCACCCATCCTAGTACTACTCTCGCCCAAGCACGCTTAACTTCGGAGTTCTGATGGGATCCGGTGCGTTAGTGCTGGTATGATCGTACCCATCAAGTTTAGTAATTGCAGCCTACACAACCCCTCCCCCCAACGCCCTAACAAAAACAATTCCCGCACTTCACTTCACATGTGGGATACATAAATCGCTAGTTTTCTTTGAAAATTTTACAACGACCACATGTCGCTTTGAACTCTGTGCCGAAAGGCCCACTACGCGCAAAGTCTCATTTTTATACTAGCGACTACAATAAGCAAAATGTAACAAGTCCGCCCACACATTTCTGAAAGCCGCAAAATGTGAAAAATTTGAGAACGGTGGGAAGATCGTGAAAAATTATGAAGGAGGGAGAAAAGACACTGCCAAAAAAAGAAAACAAAAAATAAATAAATAAAAGGAGGGAGGGGTACAACACGAGGACTTCCCAGGGTGTCACCCATCCTAGTACTACTCTCGCCCAAGCACGCTTAACTTCGGAGTTCTGATGGGATCCGGTGCGTTAGTGCTGCTATGATCGTACCCATCAAGTTTAGTAATTGCAGCCTACACAACCCCTCCCCCCAACGCCCTAACAAAAACAATTCCCGCACTTCACTTCACATGTGGGATGCATAAATCGCTAGTTTTCTTTGAAAATTTTACAACGACCACATGTCGCTTCGAACTCTGTGCCGAAAGGCGCACTGTGCGCAAAGTCTCATTTTTATACTAGCGACTACAATAAGCAAAATGTAACAAGTCCGCCCACACATTTCTGAAAGCCGCAAAATGTGAAAAATTTGAGAACGGTGGGAAGATCGTGAAAAATTATGAAGGAGGGAGAAAAGACACTGCCAAAAAAAGAAAACAAAAAATAAATAAATAAAAGGAGGGAGGGGTACAACACGAGGACTTCCCAGGGTGTCACCCATCCTAGTACTACTCTCGCCCAAGCACGCTTAACTTCGGAGTTCTGATGGGATCCGGTGCATTAGTGCTGGTATGATCGTACCCATCAAGTTTAGTAATTGCAGCCTACACAACCCCTCCCCCCAACGCCCTAACAAAAACAATTCCCGCACTTCACTTCACATGTGGGATGCATAAATCGCTAGTTTTCTTTGAAAATTTTACAACGACCACATGTCGCTTCGAACTCTGTGCCGAAAGGCGCACTGTGCGCAAAGTCTCATTTTTATACTAGCGACTACAATAAGCAAAATGTAACAAGTCCGCCCACACATTTCTGAAAGCCGCAAAATGTGAAAATTTTGACAACGGTGGGAAGATCGTGAAAAATTATGAAGGAGGGAGAAAAGACACTGCCAAAAAAAGAAAACAAAAAATAAATAAATAAAAGGAGGGAGGGGTACAACACGAGGACTTCCCAGGGTGTCACCCATCCTAGTACTACTCTCGCCCAAGCACGCTTAACTTCGGAGTTCTGATGGGATCCGGTGCGTTAGTGCTGGTATGATCGTACCCATCAAGTTTAGTAATTGCAGCCTACACAACCCCTCCCCCCAACGCCCTAACAAAAACAATTCCCGCACTTCACTTCACATGTGGGATGCATAAATCGCTAGTTTTCTTTGAAAATTTTACAACGACCACATGTCGCTTCGAACTCTGTGCCGAAAGGCGCACTGTGCGCAAAGTCTCATTTTTATACTAGCGACTACAATAAGCAAAATGTAACAAGTCCGCCCACACATTTCTGAAAGCCGCAAAATGTGAAAATTTTGACAACGGTGGGAAGATCGTGAAAAATTATGAAGGAGGGAGAAAAGACACAGCCAAAAAAAGAAAACAAAAAATAAATAAATAAAAGGAGGGAGGGGTACAACACGAGGACTTCCCAGGGGGTCACCCATCCTAGTACTTATCTCGCCCAAGCACGCTTAACTTCGGAGTTCTGATGGGATCCGGTGCGTTAGTGCTGGTATGATCGTACCCATCAAGTTCAGTAATCGCAGCCTACACAACCCCTCCCCCCAACGCCCTAACAAAAACAATTCCCGCACTTCACTTCACATGTGGGATGCATAAATCGCTAGTTTTCTTCGAAAATTTTACAACGACCACATGTCGCTTCGAACTCTGTGCCGAAAGGTGCACTGTGCGCAAAGTCTCATTTTTATACTAGCGACTACAATAAGCAAAATGTAACAAGTTCGCCCACACATTTCTGAAAGCCGAAAAATGTGAAAAATTTGACAACGGTGGGAAGATCGTGAAAAATTATGAAGGAGGGAGAAAAGACACAGCCAAAAAAAGAAAACAAAAAATAAATAAATAAAAGGAGGGAGGGGTACAACACGAGGACTTCCCAGGGGGTCACCCATCCTAGTACTACTCTCGCCCAAGCACGCTTAACTTCGGAGTTCTGATGGGATCCGGTGCGTTAGTGCTGGTATGATCGTACCCATCAAGTTCAGTAATCGCAGCCTACACAACCCCTCCCCCCAACGCCCTAACAAAAACAATTCCCGCACTTCACTTCACATGTGGGATGCATAAATCGCTAGTTTTCTTCGAAAATTTTACAACGACCACATGTCGCTTCGAACTCTGTGCCGAAAGGCGCACTGTGCGCAAAGTCTCATTTTTATACTAGCGACTACAATAAGCAAAATGTAACAAGTCCGCCCACACATTTCTGAAAGCCGAAAAATGTGAAAAATTTGACAACGGTGGGAAGATCGTGAAAAATTATGAAGGAGGGAGAAAAGACACAGCCAAAAAAAGAAAACAAAAAATAAATAAATAAAAGGAGGGAGGGGTACAACACGAGGACTTCCCAGGGTGTCACCCATCCTAGTACTACTCTCGCCCAAGCACGCTTAACTTCGGAGTTCTGATGGGATCCGGTGCGTTAGTGCTGCTATGATCGTACCCATCAAGTTTAGTAATTGCAGCCTACACAACCCCTCCCCCCAACGCCCTAACAAAAACAATTCCCGCACTTCACTTCACATGTGGGATGCATAAATCGCTAGTTTTCTTTGAAAATTTTACAACGACCACATGTCGCTTCGAACTCTGTGCCGAAAGGCGCACTGTGCGCAAAGTCTCATTTTTATACTAGCGACTACAATAAGCAAAATGTAACAAGTCCGCCCACACATTTCTGAAAGCCGCAAAATGTGAAAATTTTGACAACGGTGGGAAAATCGTGAAAAATTATGAAGGAGGGAGAAAAGACACAACCAAAAAAAGAAAACAAAAAATAAATAAATAAAAGGAGGGAGGGGTACAACACGAGGACTTCCCAGGGTCACCCATCCTAGTACTACTCTCGCCCAAGCACGCTTAACTTCGGAGTTCTGATGGGATCCGGTGCGTTAGTGCTGGTATGATCGTACCCATCAAGTTTAGTAATCGCAGCCTACACAACCCCTCCCCCCAACGCCCTAACAAAAACAATTCCCGCACTTCACTTCACATGTGGGATACATAAATCGCTAGTTTTCTTCGAAAATTTTACAACGACCACATGTCGCTTCGAACTCTATGCCGAAAGGCGCACTACGCGCAAAGTCTCATTTTTATACTAGCGACTACAATAAGCAAAATGTAACAAGTCCGCCCACACATTTCTGAAAGCCGCAAAATGTGAAAATTTTGACAACGGTGGGAAGATCGTGAAAAATTATGAAGGAGGGAGAAAAGACACAGCCAAAAAAAGAAAACAAAAAATAAATAAATAAAAGGAGGGAGGGGTACAACACGAGGACTTCCCAGGGTCACCCATCCTAGTACTACTCTCGCCCAAGCACGCTTAACTTCGGAGTTCTGATGGGATCCGGTGCGTTAGTGCTGGTATGATCGTACCCATCAAGTTTAGTAATTGCAGCCTACACAACCCCTCCCCCCAACGCCCTAACAAAAACAATTCCCGCACTTCACTTCACATGTGGGATGCATAAATCGCTAGTTTTCTTTGAAAATTTTACAACGACCACATGTCGCTTCGAACTCTGTGCCGAAAGGCGCACTGTGCGCAAAGTCTCATTTTTATACTAGCGACTACAATAAGCAAAATGTAACAAGTCCGCCCACACATTTCTGAAAGCCGCAAAATGTGAAAAATTTGAGAACGGTGGGAAGATCGTGAAAAATTATGAAGGAGGGAGAAAAGACACTGCCAAAAAAAGAAAACAAAAAATAAATAAATAAAAGGAGGGAGGGGTACAACACGAGGACTTCCCAGGGTGTCACCCATCCTAGTACTACTCTCGCCCAAGCACGCTTAACTTCGGAGTTCTGATGGGATCCGGTGCATTAGTGCTAGTATGATCGTACCCATCAAGTTTAGTAATTGCAGCCTACACAACCCCTCCCCCCAACGCCCTAACAAAAACAATTCCCGCACTTCACTTCACATGTGGGATGCATAAATCGCTAGTTTTCTTTGAAAATTTTACAACGACCACATGTCGCTTCGAACTCTGTGCCGAAAGGCGCACTGTGCGCAAAGTCTCATTTTTATACTAGCGACTACAATAAGCAAAATGTAACAAGTCCGCCCACACATTTCTGAAAGCCGCAAAATGTGAAAATTTTGACAACGGTGGGAAGATCGTGAAAAATTATGAAGGAGGGAGAAAAGACACTGCCAAAAAAAGAAAACAAAAAATAAATAAATAAAAGGAGGGAGGGGTACAACACGAGGACTTCCCAGGGTGTCACCCATCCTAGTACTACTCTCGCCCAAGCACGCTTAACTTCGGAGTTCTGATGGGATCCGGTGCGTTAGTGCTGGTATGATCGTACCCATCAAGTTTAGTAATTGCAGCCTACACAACCCCTCCCCCCAACGCCCTAACAAAAACAATTCCCGCACTTCACTTCACATGTGGGATGCATAAATCGCTAGTTTTCTTTGAAAATTTTACAACGACCACATGTCGCTTCGAACTCTGTGCCGAAAGGCGCACTGTGCGCAAAGTCTCATTTTTATACTAGCGACTACAATAAGCAAAATGTAACAAGTCCGCCCACACATTTCTGAAAGCCGCAAAATGTGAAAATTTTGACAACGGTGGGAAGATCGTGAAAAATTATGAAGGAGGGAGAAAAGACACAGCCAAAAAAAGAAAACAAAAAATAAATAAATAAAAGGAGGGAGGGGTACAACACGAGGACTTCCCAGGGGGTCACCCATCCTAGTACTTATCTCGCCCAAGCACGCTTAACTTCGGAGTTCTGATGGGATCCGGTGCGTTAGTGCTGGTATGATCGTACCCATCAAGTTCAGTAATCGCAGCCTACACAACCCCTCCCCCCAACGCCCTAACAAAAACAATTCCCGCACTTCACTTCACATGTGGGATGCATAAATCGCTAGTTTTCTTCGAAAATTTTACAACGACCACATGTCGCTTCGAACTCTGTGCCGAAAGGTGCACTGTGCGCAAAGTCTCATTTTTATACTAGCGACTACAATAAGCAAAATGTAACAAGTTCGCCCACACATTTCTGAAAGCCGAAAAATGTGAAAAATTTGACAACGGTGGGAAGATCGTGAAAAATTATGAAGGAGGGAGAAAAGACACAGCCAAAAAAAGAAAACAAAAAATAAATAAATAAAAGGAGGGAGGGGTACAACACGAGGACTTCCCAGGGGGTCACCCATCCTAGTACTACTCTCGCCCAAGCACGCTTAACTTCGGAGTTCTGATGGGATCCGGTGCGTTAGTGCTGGTATGATCGTACCCATCAAGTTCAGTAATCGCAGCCTACACAACCCCTCCCCCCAACGCCCTAACAAAAACAATTCCCGCACTTCACTTCACATGTGGGATGCATAAATCGCTAGTTTTCTTCGAAAATTTTACAACGACCACATGTCGCTTCGAACTCTGTGCCGAAAGGCGCACTGTGCGCAAAGTCTCATTTTTATACTAGCGACTACAATAAGCAAAATGTAACAAGTCCGCCCACACATTTCTGAAAGCCGAAAAATGTGAAAAATTTGACAACGGTGGGAAGATCGTGAAAAATTATGAAGGAGGGAGAAAAGACACAGCCAAAAAAAGAAAACAAAAAATAAATAAATAAAAGGAGGGAGGGGTACAACACGAGGACTTCCCAGGGTGTCACCCATCCTAGTACTACTCTCGCCCAAGCACGCTTAACTTCGGAGTTCTGATGGGATCCGGTGCGTTAGTGCTGCTATGATCGTACCCATCAAGTTTAGTAATTGCAGCCTACACAACCCCTCCCCCCAACGCCCTAACAAAAACAATTCCCGCACTTCACTTCACATGTGGGATGCATAAATCGCTAGTTTTCTTTGAAAATTTTACAACGACCACATGTCGCTTCGAACTCTGTGCCGAAAGGCGCACTGTGCGCAAAGTCTCATTTTTATACTAGCGACTACAATAAGCAAAATGTAACAAGTCCGCCCACACATTTCTGAAAGCCGCAAAATGTGAAAATTTTGACAACGGTGGGAAAATCGTGAAAAATTATGAAGGAGGGAGAAAAGACACAACCAAAAAAAGAAAACAAAAAATAAATAAATAAAAGGAGGGAGGGGTACAACACGAGGACTTCCCAGGGTCACCCATCCTAGTACTACTCTCGCCCAAGCACGCTTAACTTCGGAGTTCTGATGGGATCCGGTGCGTTAGTGCTGGTATGATCGTACCCATCAAGTTTAGTAATCGCAGCCTACACAACCCCTCCCCCCAACGCCCTAACAAAAACAATTCCCGCACTTCACTTCACATGTGGGATACATAAATCGCTAGTTTTCTTCGAAAATTTTACAACGACCACATGTCGCTTCGAACTCTATGCCGAAAGGCGCACTACGCGCAAAGTCTCATTTTTATACTAGCGACTACAATAAGCAAAATGTAACAAGTCCGCCCACACATTTCTGAAAGCCGCAAAATGTGAAAATTTTGACAACGGTGGGAAGATCGTGAAAAATTATGAAGGAGGGAGAAAAGACACAGCCAAAAAAAGAAAACAAAAAATAAATAAATAAAAGGAGGGAGGGGTACAACACGAGGACTTCCCAGGGTCACCCATCCTAGTACTACTCTCGCCCAAGCACGCTTAACTTCGGAGTTCTGATGGGATCCGGTGCGTTAGTGCTGGTATGATCGTACCCATCAAGTTTAGTAATTGCAGCCTACACAACCCCTCCCCCCAACGCCCTAACAAAAACAATTCCCGCACTTCACTTCACATGTGGGATGCATAAATCGCTAGTTTTCTTTGAAAATTTTACAACGACCACATGTCGCTTCGAACTCTGTGCCGAAAGGCGCACTGTGCGCAAAGTCTCATTTTTATACTAGCGACTACAATAAGCAAAATGTAACAAGTCCGCCCACACATTTCTGAAAGCCGCAAAATGTGAAAAATTTGAGAACGGTGGGAAGATCGTGAAAAATTATGAAGGAGGGAGAAAAGACACTGCCAAAAAAAGAAAACAAAAAATAAATAAATAAAAGGAGGGAGGGGTACAACACGAGGACTTCCCAGGGTGTCACCCATCCTAGTACTACTCTCGCCCAAGCACGCTTAACTTCGGAGTTCTGATGGGATCCGGTGCATTAGTGCTAGTATGATCGTACCCATCAAGTTTAGTAATTGCAGCCTACACAACCCCTCCCCCCAACGCCCTAACAAAAACAATTCCCGCACTTCACTTCACATGTGGGATGCATAAATCGCTAGTTTTCTTTGAAAATTTTACAACGACCACATGTCGCTTCGAACTCTGTGCCGAAAGGCGCACTGTGCGCAAAGTCTCATTTTTATACTAGCGACTACAATAAGCAAAATGTAACAAGTCCGCCCACACATTTCTGAAAGCCGCAAAATGTGAAAATTTTGACAACGGTGGGAAGATCGTGAAAAATTATGAAGGAGGGAGAAAAGACACTGCCAAAAAAAGAAAACAAAAAATAAATAAATAAAAGGAGGGAGGGGTACAACACGAGGACTTCCCAGGGTGTCACCCATCCTAGTACTACTCTCGCCCAAGCACGCTTAACTTCGGAGTTCTGATGGGATCCGGTGCGTTAGTGCTGGTATGATCGTACCCATCAAGTTTAGTAATTGCAGCCTACACAACCCCTCCCCCCAACGCCCTAACAAAAACAATTCCCGCACTTCACTTCACATGTGGGATGCATAAATCGCTAGTTTTCTTTGAAAATTTTACAACGACCACATGTCGCTTCGAACTCTGTGCCGAAAGGCGCACTGTGCGCAAAGTCTCATTTTTATACTAGCGACTACAATAAGCAAAATGTAACAAGTCCGCCCACACATTTCTGAAAGCCGCAAAATGTGAAAATTTTGACAACGGTGGGAAGATCGTGAAAAATTATGAAGGAGGGAGAAAAGACACAGCCAAAAAAAGAAAACAAAAAATAAATAAATAAAAGGAGGGAGGGGTACAACACGAGGACTTCCCAGGGGGTCACCCATCCTAGTACTTATCTCGCCCAAGCACGCTTAACTTCGGAGTTCTGATGGGATCCGGTGCGTTAGTGCTGGTATGATCGTACCCATCAAGTTCAGTAATCGCAGCCTACACAACCCCTCCCCCCAACGCCCTAACAAAAACAATTCCCGCACTTCACTTCACATGTGGGATGCATAAATCGCTAGTTTTCTTCGAAAATTTTACAACGACCACATGTCGCTTCGAACTCTGTGCCGAAAGGTGCACTGTGCGCAAAGTCTCATTTTTATACTAGCGACTACAATAAGCAAAATGTAACAAGTTCGCCCACACATTTCTGAAAGCCGAAAAATGTGAAAAATTTGACAACGGTGGGAAGATCGTGAAAAATTATGAAGGAGGGAGAAAAGACACAGCCAAAAAAAGAAAACAAAAAATAAATAAATAAAAGGAGGGAGGGGTACAACACGAGGACTTCCCAGGGGGTCACCCATCCTAGTACTACTCTCGCCCAAGCACGCTTAACTTCGGAATTCTGATGGGATCCGGTGCGTTAGTGCTGGTATGATCGTACCCATCAAGTTCAGTAATCGCAGCCTACACAACCCCTCCCCCCAACGCCCTAACAAAAACAATTCCCGCACTTCACTTCACATGTGGGATGCATAAATCGCTAGTTTTCTTCGAAAATTTTACAACGACCACATGTCGCTTCGAACTCTGTGCCGAAAGGCGCACTGTGCGCAAAGTCTCATTTTTATACTAGCGACTACAATAAGCAAAATGTAACAAGTCCGCCCACACATTTCTGAAAGCCGAAAAATGTGAAAAATTTGACAACGGTGGGAAGATCGTGAAAAATTATGAAGGAGGGAGAAAAGACACAGCCAAAAAAAGAAAACAAAAAATAAATAAATAAAAGGAGGGAGGGGTACAACACGAGGACTTCCCAGGGTGTCACCCATCCTAGTACTACTCTCGCCCAAGCACGCTTAACTTCGGAGTTCTGATGGGATCCGGTGCGTTAGTGCTGCTATGATCGTACCCATCAAGTTTAGTAATTGCAGCCTACACAACCCCTCCCCCCAACGCCCTAACAAAAACAATTCCCGCACTTCACTTCACATGTGGGATGCATAAATCGCTAGTTTTCTTTGAAAATTTTACAACGACCACATGTCGCTTCGAACTCTGTGCCGAAAGGCGCACTGTGCGCAAAGTCTCATTTTTATACTAGCGACTACAATAAGCAAAATGTAACAAGTCCGCCCACACATTTCTGAAAGCCGCAAAATGTGAAAATTTTGACAACGGTGGGAAAATCGTGAAAAATTATGAAGGAGGGAGAAAAGACACAACCAAAAAAAGAAAACAAAAAATAAATAAATAAAAGGAGGGAGGGGTACAACACGAGGACTTCCCAGGGGGTCACCCATCCTAGTACTTATCTCGCCCAAGCACGCTTAACTTCGGAGTTCTGATGGGATCCGGTGCGTTAGTGCTGGTATGATCGTACCCATCAAGTTCAGTAATCGCAGCCTACACAACCCCTCCCCCCAACGCCCTAACAAAAACAATTCCCGCACTTCACTTCACATGTGGGATGCATAAATCGCTAGTTTTCTTCGAAAATTTTACAACGACCACATGTCGCTTCGAACTCTGTGCCGAAAGGCGCACTCTGCGCAAAGTCTCATTTTTATACTAGCGACTACAATAAGCAAAATGTAACAAGTCCGCCCACACATTTCTGAAAGCCGAAAAATGTGAAAAATTTGACAACGGTGGGAAGATCGTGAAAAATTATGAAGGAGGGAGAAAAGACACAGCCAAAAAAAGAAAACAAAAAATAAATAAATAAAAGGAGGGAGGGGTACAACACGAGGACTTCCCAGGGTGTCACCCATCCTAGTACTACTCTCGCCCAAGCACGCTTAACTTCGGAGTTCTGATGGGATCCAGTGCGTTAGTGCTGCTATGATCGTACCCATCAAGTTTAGTAATTGCAGCCTACACAACCCCTCCCCCCAACGCCCTAACAAAAACAATTCCCGCACTTCACTTCACATGTGGGATGCATAAATCGCTAGTTTTCTTTGAAAATTTTACAACGACCACATGTCGCTTCGAACTCTGTGCCGAAAGGCGCACTGTGCGCAAAGTCTCATTTTTATACTAGCGACTACAATAAGCAAAATGTAACAAGTCCGCCCACACATTTCTGAAAGCCGCAAAATGTGAAAATTTTGACAACGGTGGGAAGATCGTGAAAAATTATGAAGGAGGGAGAAAAGACACAGCCAAAAAAAAGAAAACAAAAAATAAATAAATAAAAGGAGGGAGGGGTACAACACGAGGACTTCCCAGGGGGTCACCCATCCTAGTACTTATCTCGCCCAAGCACGCTTAACTTCGGAGTTCTGATGGGATCCGGTGCGTTAGTGCTGGTATGATCGTACCCATCAAATTCAGTAATCGCAGCCTACACAACCCCTCCCCCCAACGCCCTAACAAAAACAATTCCCGCACTTCACTTCACATGTGGGATACATAAATCGCTAGTTTTCTTTGAAAATTTTACAACGACCACATGTCGCTTCGAACTCTGTGCCGAAAGGCGCACTACGCGCAAAGTCTCATTTTTATACTAGCGACTACAATAAGCAAAAAATGTAACAAGTCCGCCCACACATTTCTGAAAGCCGCAAAATGTGAAAAATTTGACAACGGTGGGAAGATCGTGAAAAATTATGAAGGAGGGAGAAAAGACACAGCCAAAAAAAGAAAACAAAAAATAAATAAATAAAAGGAGGGAGGGGTACAACACGAGGACTCACCAGGGGGTCACCCATCCTAGTACTACTCTCGCCCAAGCACGCTTAACTTCGGAGTTCTGATGGGATCCGGTGCGTTAGTGCTGGTATGATCGTACCCATCAAGTTTAGTAATCGCAGCCTACACAACCCCTCCCCCCAATGCCCTAACAAAAACAATTCCCGCACTTCACTTCACATGTGGGATACATAAATCGCTAGTTTTCTTCGAAAATTTTACAACGACCACATGTCGCTTTGAACTCTATGCCGAAAGGCGCACTACGCGCAAAGTCTCATTTTTATACTAGCGACTACAATAAGCAAAATGTAACAAGTCCGCCCACACATTTCTGAAAGCCGCAAAATGTGAAAATTTTGACAACGGTGGGAAGATCGTGAAAAATTATGAAGGAGGGAGAAAAGACACAGCCAAAAAAAGAAAACAAAAAATAAATAAATAAAAGGAGGGAGCGGTACAACACGAGGACTTCCCAGGGGGTCACCCATCCTAGTACTACTCTCGCCCAAGCACGCTTAACTTCGGAGTTCTGATGGGATCCGGTGCGTTAGTGCTGGTATGATCGTACCCATCAAGTTCAGTAATCGCAGCCTACACAACCCCTCCCCCAACGCCCTAACAAAAACAATTCCCGCACTTCACTTCACGTGTGGGATGCATAAATCGCTAGTTTTCTTCGAAAATTTTACAACGACCACATGTCGCTTCGAACTCTGTGCCGAAAGGCGCACTGCGCGCAAAGTCTCATTTTTATACTAGCGACTACAATAAGCAAAATGTAACAAGTCCGCCCACACATTTCTGAAAGCCGAAAAATGTGAAAAATTTGACAACGGTGGGAAGATCGTGAAAAATTATGAAGGAGGGAGAAAAGACACAGCCAAAAAAAGAAAACAAAAAAATAAATAAATAAAAGAAGGGAGCGGTACAACACATTTCTGAAAGCCGCAAAATGTGAAAAATTTGACAACGGTGGGAAGATCGTGAAAAATTATGAAGGAGGGAGAAAAGACACTGCCAAAAAAAGAAAACAAAAAATAAATAAATAAAAGGAGGAAGGGGTACAACACGAGGACTTCCCAGGGGGTCACCCATCCTAGTACTACTCTCGCCCAAGCACGCTTAACTTCGGAGTTCTGATGGGATCCGGTGCGTTAGTGCTGGTATGATCGTGCCCATCAAGTTCAGTAATCGCAGCCTACACAACCCCTCCCCCCAACGCCCTAACAAAAACAATTCCCGCACTTCACTTCACATGTGGGATACATAAATCGCTAGTTTTCTTCGAAAATTATACAACGACCACATGTCGCTTCGAACTCTCTGCCTAAAGGCGCACTACGCGCAAAGTCTCATTTTTATACTAGCGACTACAATAAGCAAAATGTAACAAGTCCGCCCACACATTTCTGAAAGCCGCAAAATGTGAAAAATTTGACAACGGTGGGAAGATCGTGAAAAATTATGAAGGAGGGAGAAAAGACACAGCCAAAAAAAGAAAACAAAAAAATAAATAAATAAAAGAATGGAGCGGTACAACACAAGGACTTCCCAGGGGGTCACCCATCCTAGTACTACTCTCGCCCAAGCACGCTTAACTTCGGAGTTCTGATGGGATCCGGTGCGTTAGTGCTGTTATGATCGTACCCATCAAGTTCAGTAATCGCAGCCTACACAACCCCTCCCCCCAACGCCCTAACAAAAACAATTCCCGCACTTCACTTCACATGTGGGATACATAAATCGCTAGTTTTCTTTGAAAATTTTACAACGACCACATGTCGCTTCGAACTCTGTGCCGAAAGGCGCACTACGCACAAAGTCTCATTTTTATACTAGCGACTACAATAAGCAAAATGTAACAAGTCCGCCCACACATTTCTGAAAGCCGCAAAATGTGAAAAATTTGACAACGGTGGGAATATCGTGAAAAATTATGAAGGAGGGAGAAAAGACACAGCCAAAAAAAGAAAACAAAAAATAAATAAATAAAAGGAGGGAGGGGTACAACACGAGGACTCACCAGGGGGTCACCCATCCTAATACTACTCTCGCCCAAGCACACTTAACTTCGGAGTTCTGATGGGATCCGGTGCGTTAGTGCTGGTATGATCGTACCCATCAAGTTTAGTAATCGCAGCCTACACAACCCCTCCCCCCAACGCCCTAACAAAAACAATTCCCGCACTTCACTTCACATGTGGGATACATAAATCGCTAGTTTTCTTCGAAAATTTTACAACGACCACATGTCGCTTCGAACTCTATGCCGAAAGGCGCACTACGCGCAAAGTCTCATTTTTATACTAGCGACTACAATAAGCAAAATGTAACAAGTCCGCCCACACATTTCTGAAAGCCGCAAAATGTGAAAATTTTGACAACGGTGGGAAGATCGTGAAAAATTATGAAGGAGGGAGAAAAGACACAGCCAAAAAAAGAAAACAAAAAATAAATAAATAAAAGGAGGGAGCGGTACAACACGAGGACTTCCCAGGGGGTCACCCATCCTAGTACTACTCTCGCCCAAGCACGCTTAACTTCGGAGTTCTGATGGTATCCGGTGCGTTAGTGCTGGTATGATCGTACCCATCAAGTTCAGTAATCGCAGCCTACACAACCCCTCCCCCAACGCCCTAACAAAAACAATTCCCGCACTTCACTTCACATGTGGGATGCATAAATCGCTAGTTTTCTTCGAAAATTTTACAACGACCACATGTCGCTTCGAACTATGTGCCGAAAGGCGCACTACGCGCAAAGTCTTATTTTTATACTAGCGACTACAATAAGCAAAATGTAACAAGTCCGCCCACACATTTCTGAAAGCCGAAAAATGTGAAAAATTTGACAACGGTGGGAATATCGTGAAAAATTATGAAGGAGGGAGAAAAGACACAGCCAAAAAAAGAAAACAAAAAATAAATAAATAAAATGAGGAAGGGGTACAACACGAGGACTTCCCAGGGGGTCACCCATCCTAGTACTACTCTCGCCCAAGCACGCTTAACTTCGGAGTTCTGATGGGATCCGGTGCGTTAGTGCTGGTATGATCGTACCAATCAAGTTTAGTAATCGCAGCCTACACAACCCCTCCCCCCAACGCCCTAACAAAAACAATTCCCGCACTTCACTTCACATGTGGGATACATAAATCGCTAGTTTTCTTCGAAAATTTTACAACGACCACATGTCGCTTCGAACTCTGTGCCGAAAGGCGCACTACGCGCAAAGTCTTATTTTTATACTAGCGACTACAATAAGCAAAATGTAACAAGTCCGCCCACACATTTCTGAAAGCCGCAAAATGTGAAAATTTTGACAACGGTGGGAAGATCGTGAAAAATTATGAAGGAGGGAGAAAAGACACAGCCAAAAAAAGAAAACAAAAAATAAATAAATAAAAGGAGGAAGGGGTACAACACGAGGACTTCCCAGGGGGTCACCCATCCTAGTACTACTCTCGCCCAAGCACGATTAACTTCGGAGTTCTGATGGGATCCGGTGCGTTAGTGCTGGTATGATCGTACCCATCAAGTTCAGTAATCGCAGCCTACACAACCCCTCCCCCAACGCCCTAACAAAAACAATTCCCGCACTTCACTTCACATGTGGGATGCATAAATCGCTAGTTTTCTTCGAAAATTTTACAACGACCACATGTCGCTTCGAACTCTGTGCCGAAAGGCGCACTGCGCGCAAAGTCTCATTTTTATACTAGCGACTACAATAAGCAAAATGTAACAAGTCCGCCCACACATTTCTGAAAGCCGAAAAATGTGAAAAATTTGACAACGGTGGGAAGATCGTGAAAAATTATGAAGGAGGGAGAAAAGACACAGCCAAAAAAAGAAAACAAAAAATAAATAAATAAAAGGAGGGAGGGGTACAACACGAGGACTTCCCAGGGGGTCACCCATCCTAGTACTACTCTCGCCCAAGCACGCTTAACTTTGGAGTTCTAATGGGATCCGGTGCGTTAGTGCTGGTATGATCGTACCCATCAAGTTCAGTAATCGGAGCCTACACAACCCCTCCCCCCAACGCCCTAACAAAAACAATTCCCGCACTTCACTTCACAAGTGGGATACATAAATCGCTAGTTTTCTTTGAAAATTTTACAACGACCACATGTCGCTTCGAACTCTGTGCCGAAAGGCGCACTACGCGCAAAGTCTCATTTTTATACTAGCGACTACAATAAGCAAAATGTAACAAGTCCGCCCACACATTTCTGAAAGCCGAAAAATGTGAAAAATTTGACAACGGTGGGAAGATCGTGAAAAATTATGAAGGAGGGAGAAAAGACACAGCCAAAAAAAGAAAACAAAAAATAAATAAATAAAAGGAGGGAGGGGTACTACACGAGGACTTCCCAGGGGGTCACCCATCCTAGTACTACTCTCGCCCAAGCACGCTTAACTTTGGAGTTCTAATCGGATCCGGTGCGTTAGTGCTGGTATGATCGTACCCATCAAGTTCAGTAATCGGAGCCTACACAACCCCTCCCCCCAACGCCCTAACAAAAACAATTCCCGCACTTCACTTCACATGTGGGATACATAAATCGCTAGTTTTCTTTGAAAATTTTACAACGACCACATGTCGCTTTGAACTCTGTGCCGAAAGGCGCACTACGCGCAAAGTCTCATTTTTATACTAGCGACTACAATAAGCAAAATGTAACAAGTCCGCCCACACATTTCTGAAAGCCGCAAAATGTTAAAAATTTGACAACGGTGGGAAGATCGTGAAAAATTATGAAGGAGAGAGAAAAGACACAGCCAAAAAAAGAAAACAAAAAATAAATAAATAAAAGGAGGAAGGGGTACAACACGAGGACTTCCCAGGGGGTCACCCATCCTAGTACTACTCTCGCCCAAGCACGCTTAACTTCGGAGTTCTGATGGGATCCGGTGCGTTAGTGCTGGTATGATCGTACCCATCAAGTTTAGTAATCGCAGCCTACACAACCCCTACCCCCAACGCCTTAACAAAAACAATTCCCGCACTTCACTTCACATGTGGGATACATAAATCGCTAGTTTTCTTCGAAAATTTTACAACGACCACATGTCGCTTCGAACTCTGTGCCGAAAGGCGCACTACGCGCAAAGTCTCATTTTTATACTAGCGACTACAATAAGCAAAATGTAACAAGTCCGCCCACACATTTCTGAAAGCCGCAAAATGTGAAAAATTTGACAACGGTGGGAAGATCGTGAAAAATTATGAAGGAGGGAGAAAAGACACAGCCAAAAAAAGAAAACAAAAAATAAATAAATAAAAGGAGGGAGGGGTACAACACGAGGACTTCCCAGGGGGTCACCCATCCTAGTACTACTCTCGCCCAAGCACGCTTAACTTTGGAGTTCTAATCGGATCCGGTGCGTTAGTGCTGGTATGATCGTACCCATCAAGTTCAGTAATCGGAGCCTACACAACCCCTCCCCCCAACGCCCTAACAAAAACAATTCCCGCACTTCACTTCACATGTGGGATACATAAATCGCTAGTTTTCTTTGAAAATTTTACAACGACCACATGTCGCTTCGAACTCTGTGCCGAAAGGCGCACTACGCGCAAAGTCTCATTTTTATACTAGCGACTACAATAAGCAAAATGTAACAAGTCCGCCCACACATTTCTGAAAGCCGCAAAATGTGAAAAATTTGACAACGGTGGGAAGATCGTGAAAAATTATGAAGGAGGGAGAAAAGACACTGCCAAAAAAAGAAAACAAAAAATAAATAAATAAAAGGAGGAAGGGGTACAACACGAGGACTTCCCAGGGGGTCACCCATCCTAGTACTACTCTCGCCCAAGCACGCTTAACTTCGGAGTTCTGATGGGATCCGGTGCGTTAGTGCTGGTATGATCGTACCCATCAAGTTTAGTAATCGCAGCCTACACAACCCCTACCCCCAACGCCTTAACAAAAACAATTCCCGCACTTCACTTCACATGTGGGATACATAAATCGCTAGTTTTCTTCGAAAATTTTACAACGACCACATGTCGCTTCGAACTCTGTGCCGAAAGGCGCACTACGCGCAAAGTCTCATTTTTATACTAGCGACTACAATAAGCAAAATGTAACAAGTCCGCCCACACATTTCTGAAAGCCGCAAAATGTGAAAAATTTGACAACGGTGGGAAGATCGTGAAAAATTATGAAGGAGGGAGAAAAGACACAGCCAAAAATAGAAAACAAAAAATAAATAAATAAAAGGAGGGAGGGGTACAACACGAGGACTTCCCAGGGGGTCACCCATCCTAGTACTACTCTCGCCCAAGCACGCTTAACTTTGGAGTTCTAATCGGATCCGGTGCGTTAGTGCTGGTATGATCGTACCCATCAAGTTCAGTAATCGGAGCCTACACAACCCCTCCCCCCAACGCCCTAACAAAAACAATTCCCGCACTTCACTTCACATGTGGGATACATAAATCGCTAGTTTTCTTTGAAAATTTTACAACGACCACATGTCGCTTTGAACTCTGTGCCGAAAGGCGCACTACGCGCAAAGTCTCATTTTTATACTAGCGACTACAATAAGCAAAATGTAACAAGTCCGCCCACACATTTCTGAAAGCCGCAAAATGTGAAAAATTTGACAACGGTGGGAAGATCGTGAAAAATTATGAAGGAGGGAGAAAAGACACAGCCAAAAAAAGAAAACAAAAAATAAATAAATAAAAGGAGGAAGGGGTACAACACGAGGACTTCCCAGGGGGTCACCCATCCTAGTACTACTCTCGCCCAAGCACGCTTAACTTCGGAGTTCTGATGGGATCCGGTGCGTTAGTGCTGGTATGATCGTACCCATCAAGTTCAGTAATCGCAGCCTACACAACCCCTCCCCCCAACGCCCTAACAAAAACAATTCCCGCACTTCACTTCACATGTGGGATACATAAATCGCTAGTTTTCTTCGAAAATTTTACAACGACCACATGTCGATTCGAACTCTGTGCCGAAAGGCACACTACGCGCAAAGTCTCATTTTTATACTAGCGACTACAATAAGCAAAATGTAACAAGTCCGCCCACACATTTCTGAAAGCCGCAAAATGTGAAAAATTTGACAACGGTGGGAAGATCGTGAAAAATTATGAAGGAGGGAGAAAAGACACAGCCAAAAAAAGAAAACAAAAAATAAATAAATAAAAGGAGGGAGGGGTACAACACGAGGACTTCCCAGGGGTTCACCCATCCTAGTACTACTCTCGCCCAAGCACGCTTAACTTTGGAGTTCTAATCGGATCCGGTGCGTTAGTGCTGGTATGATCGTACCCATCAAGTTCAGTAATCGGAGCCTACACAACCCCTCCCCCCAACGCCCTAACAAAAACAATTCCCGCACTTCACTTCACATGTGGGATACATAAATCGCTAGTTTTCTTTGAAAATTTTACAACGACCACATGTCGCTTCGAACTCTGTGCCGAAAGGCGCACTACGCGCAAAGTCTCATTTTTATACTAGCGACTACAATAAGCAAAATGTAACAAGTCCGCCCACACATTTCTGAAAGCCGCAAAATGTGAAAAATTTGACAACGGTGGGAAGATCGTGAAAAATTATGAAGGAGGGAGAAAAGACAGAGCCAAAAAAAGAAAACAAAAAATAAATAAATAAAAGGAGGAAGGGGTACATCACGAGGACTTCCCAGGGGGTCACCCATCCTAGTACTACTCTCGCCCAAGCACGCTTAACTTCGGAGTTCTGATGGGACCCGGTGCGTTAGTGCTGGTATGATCGTACCCATCGAGTTTAGTAATCGCAGCCTACACAACCCCTCCCCCCCAACGCCCTAACAAAAACAATTCCCGCACTTCACTTCACATGTGGGATACATAAATCGCTAGTTTTCTTCGAAAATTTTACAACGACCACATGTCGCTTCGAACTCTGTGCCGAAAGGCGCACTACGCGCAAAGTCTCATTTTTATACTAGCGACTACAATAAGCAAAATGTAACAAGTCCGCCCACACATTTCTGAAAGCCGCAAAATGTGAAAAATTTGACAACGGTGGGAAGATCGTGAAAAATTATGAAGGAGGGAGAAAAGACACAGCCAAAAAAAGAAAACAAAAAATAAATAAATAAAAGGAGGGAGGGGTACAACACGAGGACTTCCCAGGGGGTCACCCAACCTAGTACTACTCTCGCCCAAGCACGCTTAACTTCGGAGTTCTGATGGGATCCGGTGCGTTAGTGCTGGTATGATCGTACCCATCAAGTTCAGTAATCGCAGCCTACACAACCCCTCCCCCAACGCCCTAACAGAAACAATTCCCGCACTTCACTTCACGTGTGGGATGCATAAATCGCTAGTTTTCTTCGAAAATTTTACAAAGACCACATGTCGCTTCGAACTCTGTGCCGAAAGGCGCACTGCGCGCAAAGTCTCATTTTTATACTAGCGACTACAATAAGCAAAATGTAACAAGTCCGCCCACACATTTCTGAAAGCCGCAAAATGTGAAAAATTTGACAACGGTGGGAATATCGTGAAAAATTATGAAGGAGGGAGAAAAGACACAGCCAAAAAAAGAAAACAAAAAATAAATAAATAAAAGGAGGGAGGGGTACAACACGAGGACTCACCAGGGGGTCACCCATCCTAATACTACTCTCGCCCAAGCACACTTAACTTCGGAGTTCTGATGGGATCCGATGCGTTAGTGCTGGTATGATCGTACCCATCAAGTTTAGTAATCGCAGCCTACACAACCCCTCCCCCCAACGCCCTAACAAAAACAATTCCCGCACTTCACTTCACATGTGGGATACATAAATCGCTAGTTTTCTTCGAAAATTTTACAACGACCACATGTCGCTTCGAACTCTATGCCGAAAGGCGCACTACGCGCAAAGTCTCATTTTTATACTAGCGACTACAATAAGCAAAATGTAACAAGTCCGCCCACACATTTCTGAAAGCCGCAAAATGTGAAAATTTTGACAACGGTGGGAAGATCGTGAAAAATTATGAAGGAGGGAGAAAAGACACAGCCAAAAAAAGAAAACAAAAAATAAATAAATAAAAGGAGGGAGCGGTACAACACGAGGACTTCCCAGGGGGTCACCCATCCTAGTACTACTCTCGCCCAAGCACGCTTAACTTCGGAGTTCTGATGGTATCCGGTGCGTTAGTGCTGGTATGATCGTACCCATCAAGTTCAGTAATCGCAGCCTACACAACCCCTCCCCCAATGCCCTAACAAAAACAATTCCCGCACTTCACTTCACATGTGGGATGCATAAATCGCTAGTTTTCTTCGAAAATTTTACAACGACCACATGTCGCTTCGAACTATGTGCCGAAAGGCGCACTACGCGCAAAGTCTTATTTTTATACTAGCGACTACAATAAGCAAAATGTAACAAGTCCGCCCACACATTTCTGAAAGCCGAAAAATGTGAAAAATTTGACAACGGTGGGAATATCGTGAAAAATTATGAAGGAGGGAGAAAAGACACAGCCAAAAAAAGAAAACAAAAAATAAATAAATAAAATGAGGAAGGGGTACAACACGAGGACTTCCCAGGGGGTCACCCATCCTAGTACTACTCTCGCCCAAGCACGCTTAACTTCGGAGTTCTGATGGGATCCGGTGCGTTAGTGCTGGTATGATCGTACCCATCAAGTTTAGTAATCGCAGCCTACACAACCCCTCCCCCCAACGCCCTAACAAAAACAATTCCCGCACTTCACTTCACATGTGGGATACATAAATCGCTAGTTTTCTTCGAAAATTTTACAACGACCACATGTCGCTTCGAACTCTGTGCCGAAAGGCGCACTACGCGCAAAGTCTTATTTTTATACTAGCGACTACAATAAGCAAAATGTAACAAGTCCGCCCACACATTTCTGAAAGCCGCAAAATGTGAAAATTTTGACAACGGTGGGAAGATCGTGAAAAATTATGAAGGAGGGAGAAAAGACACAGCCAAAAAAAGAAAACAAAAAATAAATAAATAAAAGGAGGAAGGGGTACAACACGAGGACTTCCCAGGGGGTCACCCATCCTAGTACTACTCTCGCCCAAGCACGATTAACTTCGGAGTTCTGATGGGATCCGGTGCGTTAGTGCTGGTATGATCGTACCCATCAAGTTCAGTAATCGCAGCCTACACAACCCCTCCCCCAACGCCCTAACAAAAACAATTCCCGCACTTCACTTCACATGTGGGATGCATAAATCGCTAGTTTTCTTCGAAAATTTTACAACGACCACATGTCGCTTCGAACTCTGTGCCGAAAGGCGCACTGCGCGCAAAGTCTCATTTTTATACTAGCGACTACAATAAGCAAAATGTAACAAGTCCGCCCACACATTTCTGAAAGCCGAAAAATGTGAAAAATTTGACAACGGTGGGAAGATCGTGAAAAATTATGAAGGAGGGAGAAAAGACACAGCCAAAAAAAGAAAACAAAAAATAAATAAATAAAAGGAGGGAGGGGTACAACACGAGGACTTCCCAGGGGGTCACCCATCCTAGTACTACTCTCGCCCAAGCACGCTTAACTTTGGAGTTCTAATGGGATCCGGTGCGTTAGTGCTGGTATGATCGTACCCATCAAGTTCAGTAATCGGAGCCTACACAACCCCTCCCCCCAACGCCCTAACAAAAACAATTCCCGCACTTCACTTCACATGTGGGATACATAAATCGCTAGTTTTCTTCGAAAATTTTACAACGACCACATGTCGCTTCGAACTCTGTGCCGAAAGGCGCACTACGCGCAAAGTCTCATTTTTATACTAGCGACTACAATAAGCAAAATGTAACAAGTCCGCCCACACATTTCTGAAAGCCGCAAAATGTGAAAAATTTGACAACGGTGGGAAGATCGTGAAAAATTATGAAGGAGGGAGAAAAGACACAGCCAAAAAAAGAAAACAAAAAATAAATAAATAAAAGGAGGGAGGGGTAAAACACGAGGACTTCCCAGGGGGTCACCCATCCTAGTACTACTCTCGCCCAAGCACGCTTAACTTTGGAGTTCTAATCGGATCCGGTGCGTTAGTGCTGGTATGATCGTACCCATCAAGTTCAGTAATCGGAGCCTACACAACCCCTCCCCCCAACGCCCTAACAAAAACAATTCCCGCACTTCACTTCACATGTGGGATACATAAATCGCTAGTTTTCTTTGAAAATTTTACAACGACCACATGTCGCTTCGAACTCTGTGCCGAAAGGCGCACTACGCGCAAAGTCTCATTTTTATACTAGCGACTACAATAAGCAAAATGTAACAAGTCCGCCCACACATTTCTGAAAGCCGCAAAATGTGAAAAATTTGACAACGGTGGGAAGATCGTGAAAAATTATGAAGGAGGGAGAAAAGACACAGCCAAAAAAAGAAAACAAAAAATAAATAAATAAAAGGAGGAAGGGGTACAACACGAGGACTTCCCAGGGGGTCACCCATCCTAGTACTACTCTCGCCCAAGCACGCTTAACTTCGGAGTTCTGATGGGATCCGGTGCGTTAGTGCTGGTATGATCGTACCCATCAAGTTTAGTAATCGCAGCCTACACAACCCCTACCCCCAACGCCTTAACAAAAACAATTCCCGCACTTCACTTCACATGTGGGATACATAAATCGCTAGTTTTCTTCGAAAATTTTACAACGACCACATGTCGCTTCGAACTCTGTGCCGAAAGGCGCACTACGCGCAAAGTCTCATTTTTATACTAGCGACTACAATAAGCAAAATGTAACAAGTCCGCCCACACATTTCTGAAAGCCGCAAAATGTGAAAAATTTGACAACGGTGGGAAGATCGTGAAAAATTATGAAGGAGGGAGAAAAGACACAGCCAAAAAAAGAAAACAAAAAATAAATAAATAAAAGGAGGGAGGGGTACAACACGAGGACTTCCCAGGGGGTCACCCATCCTAGTACTACTCTCGCCCAAGCACGCTTAACTTTGGAGTTCTAATCGGATCCGGTGCGTTAGTGCTGGTATGATCGTACCCATGAAGTTCAGTAATCGGAGCCTACACAACCCCTCCCCCCAACGCCCTAACAAAAACAATTCCCGCACTTCACTTCACATGTGGGATACATAAATCGCTAGTTTTCTTTGAAAATTTTACAACGACCACATGTCGCTTCGAACTCTGTGCCGAAAGGCGCACTACGCGCAAAGTCTCATTTTTATACTAGCGACTACAATAAGCAAAATGTAACAAGTCCGCCCACACATTTCTGAAAGCCGCAAAATGTGAAAAATTTGACAACGGTGGGAAGATCGTGAAAAATTATGAAGGAGGGAGAAAAGACACAGCCAAAAAAAGAAAACAAAAAATAAATAAATAAAAGGAGGAAGGGGTACAACACGAGGACTTCCCAGGGGGTCACCCATCCTAGTACTACTCTCGCCCAAGCACGCTTAACTTCGGAGTTCTGATGGGATCCGGTGCGTTAGTGCTGGTATGATCGTACCCATCAAGTTCAGTAATCGCAGCCTACACAACCCCTCCCCCCAACGCCCTAACAAAAACAATTCCCGCACTTCACTTCACATGTGGGATACATAAATCGCTAGTTTTCTTTGAAAATTTTACAACGACCACATGTCGATTCGAACTCTGTGCCGAAAGGCACACTACGCGCAAAGTCTCATTTTTATACTAGCGACTACAATAAGCAAAATGTAACAAGTCCGCCCACACATTTCTGAAAGCCGCAAAATGTGAAAAATTTGACAACGGTGGGAAGATCGTGAAAAATTATGAAGGAGGGAGAAAAGACACAGCCAAAAAAAGAAAACAAAAAATAAATAAATAAAAGGAGGGAGGGGTACAACACGAGGACTTCCCAGGGGTTCACCCATCCTAGTACTACTCTCGCCCAAGCACGCTTAACTTTGGAGTTCTAATCGGATCCGGTGCGTTAGTGCTGGTATGATCGTACCCATCAAGTTCAGTAATCGGAGCCTACACAACCCCTCCCCCCAACGCCCTAACAAAAACAATTCCCGCACTTCACTTCACATGTGGGATACATAAATCGCTAGTTTTCTTTGAAAATTTTACAACGACCACATGTCGCTTCGAACTCTGTGCCGAAAGGCGCACTACGCGCAAAGTCTCATTTTTATACTAGCGACTACAATAAGCAAAATGTAACAAGTCCGCCCACACATTTCTGAAAGCCGCAAAATGTGAAAAATTTGACAACGGTGGGAAGATCGTGAAAAATTATGAAGGAGGGAGAAAAGACAGAGCCAAAAAAAGAAAACAAAAAATAAATAAATAAAAGGAGGAAGGGGTACATCACGAGGACTTCCCAGGGGGTCACCCATCCTAGTACTACTCTCGCCCAAGCACGCTTAACTTCGGAGTTCTGATGGGACCCGGTGCGTTAGTGCTGGTATGATCGTACCCATCGAGTTTAGTAATCGCAGCCTACACAACCCCTCCCCCCCAACGCCCTAACAAAAACAATTCCCGCACTTCACTTCACATGTGGGATACATAAATCGCTAGTTTTCTTCGAAAATTTTACAACGACCACATGTCGCTTCGAACTCTGTGCCGAAAGGCGCACTACGCGCAAAGTCTCATTTTTATACTAGCGACTACAATAAGCAAAATGTAACAAGTCCGCCCACACATTTCTGAAAGCCGCAAAATGTGAAAAATTTGACAACGGTGGGAAGATCGTGAAAAATTATGAAGGAGGGAGAAAAGACACAGCCAAAAAAAGAAAACAAAAAATAAATAAATAAAAGGAGGGAGGGGTACAACACGAGGACTTCCCAGGGGGTCACCCAACCTAGTACTACTCTCGCCCAAGCACGCTTAACTTCGGAGTTCTGATGGGATCCGGTGCGTTAGTGCTGGTATGATCGTACCCATCAAGTTCAGTAATCGCAGCCTACACAACCCCTCCCCCAACGCCCTAACAGAAACAATTCCCGCACTTCACTTCACGTGTGGGATGCATAAATCGCTAGTTTTCTTCGAAAATTTTACAAAGACCACATGTCGCTTCGAACTCTGTGCCGAAAGGCGCACTGCGCGCAAAGTCTCATTTTTATACTAGCGACTACAATAAGCAAAATGTAACAAGTCCGCCCACACATTTCTGAAAGCCGCAAAATGTGAAAAATTTGACAACGGTGGGAATATCGTGAAAAATTATGAAGGAGGGAGAAAAGACACAGCCAAAAAAAGAAAACAAAAAATAAATAAATAAAAGGAGGGAGGGGTACAACACGAGGACTCACCAGGGGGTCACCCATCCTAATACTACTCTCGCCCAAGCACACTTAACTTCGGAGTTCTGATGGGATCCGATGCGTTAGTGCTGGTATGATCGTACCCATCAAGTTTAGTAATCGCAGCCTACACAACCCCTCCCCCCAACGCCCTAACAAAAACAATTCCCGCACTTCACTTCACATGTGGGATACATAAATCGCTAGTTTTCTTCGAAAATTTTACAACGACCACATGTCGCTTCGAACTCTATGCCGAAAGGCGCACTACGCGCAAAGTCTCATTTTTATACTAGCGACTACAATAAGCAAAATGTAACAAGTCCGCCCACACATTTCTGAAAGCCGCAAAATGTGAAAATTTTGACAACGGTGGGAAGATCGTGAAAAATTATGAAGGAGGGAGAAAAGACACAGCCAAAAAAAGAAAACAAAAAATAAATAAATAAAAGGAGGGAGCGGTACAACACGAGGACTTCCCAGGGGGTCACCCATCCTAGTACTACTCTCGCCCAAGCACGCTTAACTTCGGAGTTCTGATGGTATCCGGTGCGTTAGTGCTGGTATGATCGTACCCATCAAGTTCAGTAATCGCAGCCTACACAACCCCTCCCCCAATGCCCTAACAAAAACAATTCCCGCACTTCACTTCACATGTGGGATGCATAAATCGCTAGTTTTCTTCGAAAATTTTACAACGACCACATGTCGCTTCGAACTATGTGCCGAAAGGCGCACTACGCGCAAAGTCTTATTTTTATACTAGCGACTACAATAAGCAAAATGTAACAAGTCCGCCCACACATTTCTGAAAGCCGAAAAATGTGAAAAATTTGACAACGGTGGGAATATCGTGAAAAATTATGAAGGAGGGAGAAAAGACACAGCCAAAAAAAGAAAACAAAAAATAAATAAATAAAATGAGGAAGGGGTACAACACGAGGACTTCCCAGGGGGTCACCCATCCTAGTACTACTCTCGCCCAAGCACGCTTAACTTCGGAGTTCTGATGGGATCCGGTGCGTTAGTGCTGGTATGATCGTACCCATCAAGTTTAGTAATCGCAGCCTACACAACCCCTCCCCCCAACGCCCTAACAAAAACAATTCCCGCACTTCACTTCACATGTGGGATACATAAATCGCTAGTTTTCTTCGAAAATTTTACAACGACCACATGTCGCTTCGAACTCTGTGCCGAAAGGCGCACTACGCGCAAAGTCTTATTTTTATACTAGCGACTACAATAAGCAAAATGTAACAAGTCCGCCCACACATTTCTGAAAGCCGCAAAATGTGAAAATTTTGACAACGGTGGGAAGATCGTGAAAAATTATGAAGGAGGGAGAAAAGACACAGCCAAAAAAAGAAAACAAAAAATAAATAAATAAAAGGAGGAAGGGGTACAACACGAGGACTTCCCAGGGGGTCACCCATCCTAGTACTACTCTCGCCCAAGCACGATTAACTTCGGAGTTCTGATGGGATCCGGTGCGTTAGTGCTGGTATGATCGTACCCATCAAGTTCAGTAATCGCAGCCTACACAACCCCTCCCCCAACGCCCTAACAAAAACAATTCCCGCACTTCACTTCACATGTGGGATGCATAAATCGCTAGTTTTCTTCGAAAATTTTACAACGACCACATGTCGCTTCGAACTCTGTGCCGAAAGGCGCACTGCGCGCAAAGTCTCATTTTTATACTAGCGACTACAATAAGCAAAATGTAACAAGTCCGCCCACACATTTCTGAAAGCCGAAAAATGTGAAAAATTTGACAACGGTGGGAAGATCGTGAAAAATTATGAAGGAGGGAGAAAAGACACAGCCAAAAAAAGAAAACAAAAAATAAATAAATAAAAGGAGGGAGGGGTACAACACGAGGACTTCCCAGGGGGTCACCCATCCTAGTACTACTCTCGCCCAAGCACGCTTAACTTTGGAGTTCTAATGGGATCCGGTGCGTTAGTGCTGGTATGATCGTACCCATCAAGTTCAGTAATCGGAGCCTACACAACCCCTCCCCCCAACGCCCTAACAAAAACAATTCCCGCACTTCACTTCACATGTGGGATACATAAATCGCTAGTTTTCTTCGAAAATTTTACAACGACCACATGTCGCTTCGAACTCTGTGCCGAAAGGCGCACTACGCGCAAAGTCTCATTTTTATACTAGCGACTACAATAAGCAAAATGTAACAAGTCCGCCCACACATTTCTGAAAGCCGCAAAATGTGAAAAATTTGACAACGGTGGGAAGATCGTGAAAAATTATGAAGGAGGGAGAAAAGACACAGCCAAAAAAAGAAAACAAAAAATAAATAAATAAAAGGAGGGAGGGGTAAAACACGAGGACTTCCCAGGGGGTCACCCATCCTAGTACTACTCTCGCCCAAGCACGCTTAACTTTGGAGTTCTAATCGGATCCGGTGCGTTAGTGCTGGTATGATCGTACCCATCAAGTTCAGTAATCGGAGCCTACACAACCCCTCCCCCCAACGCCCTAACAAAAACAATTCCCGCACTTCACTTCACATGTGGGATACATAAATCGCTAGTTTTCTTTGAAAATTTTACAACGACCACATGTCGCTTCGAACTCTGTGCCGAAAGGCGCACTACGCGCAAAGTCTCATTTTTATACTAGCGACTACAATAAGCAAAATGTAACAAGTCCGCCCACACATTTCTGAAAGCCGCAAAATGTGAAAAATTTGACAACGGTGGGAAGATCGTGAAAAATTATGAAGGAGGGAGAAAAGACACAGCCAAAAAAAGAAAACAAAAAATAAATAAATAAAAGGAGGAAGGGGTACAACACGAGGACTTCCCAGGGGGTCACCCATCCTAGTACTACTCTCGCCCAAGCACGCTTAACTTCGGAGTTCTGATGGGATCCGGTGCGTTAGTGCTGGTATGATCGTACCCATCAAGTTTAGTAATCGCAGCCTACACAACCCCTACCCCCAACGCCTTAACAAAAACAATTCCCGCACTTCACTTCACATGTGGGATACATAAATCGCTAGTTTTCTTCGAAAATTTTACAACGACCACATGTCGCTTCGAACTCTGTGCCGAAAGGCGCACTACGCGCAAAGTCTCATTTTTATACTAGCGACTACAATAAGCAAAATGTAACAAGTCCGCCCACACATTTCTGAAAGCCGCAAAATGTGAAAAATTTGACAACGGTGGGAAGATCGTGAAAAATTATGAAGGAGGGAGAAAAGACACAGCCAAAAAAAGAAAACAAAAAATAAATAAATAAAAGGAGGGAGGGGTACAACACGAGGACTTCCCAGGGGGTCACCCATCCTAGTACTACTCTCGCCCAAGCACGCTTAACTTTGGAGTTCTAATCGGATCCGGTGCGTTAGTGCTGGTATGATCGTACCCATGAAGTTCAGTAATCGGAGCCTACACAACCCCTCCCCCCAACGCCCTAACAAAAACAATTCCCGCACTTCACTTCACATGTGGGATACATAAATCGCTAGTTTTCTTTGAAAATTTTACAACGACCACATGTCGCTTCGAACTCTGTGCCGAAAGGCGCACTACGCGCAAAGTCTCATTTTTATACTAGCGACTACAATAAGCAAAATGTAACAAGTCCGCCCACACATTTCTGAAAGCCGCAAAATGTGAAAAATTTGACAACGGTGGGAAGATCGTGAAAAATTATGAAGGAGGGAGAAAAGACACAGCCAAAAAAAGAAAACAAAAAATAAATAAATAAAAGGAGGAAGGGGTACAACACGAGGACTTCCCAGGGGGTCACCCATCCTAGTACTACTCTCGCCCAAGCACGCTTAACTTCGGAGTTCTGATGGGATCCGGTGCGTTAGTGCTGGTATGATCGTACCCATCAAGTTCAGTAATCGCAGCCTACACAACCCCTCCCCCCAACGCCCTAACAAAAACAATTCCCGCACTTCACTTCACATGTGGGATACATAAATCGCTAGTTTTCTTTGAAAATTTTACAACGACCACATGTCGATTCGAACTCTGTGCCGAAAGGCACACTACGCGCAAAGTCTCATTTTTATACTAGCGACTACAATAAGCAAAATGTAACAAGTCCGCCCACACATTTCTGAAAGCCGCAAAATGTGAAAAATTTGACAACGGTGGGAAGATCGTGAAAAATTATGAAGGAGGGAGAAAAGACACAGCCAAAAAAAGAAAACAAAAAATAAATAAATAAAAGGAGGGAGGGGTACAACACGAGGACTTCCCAGGGGTTCACCCATCCTAGTACTACTCTCGCCCAAGCACGCTTAACTTTGGAGTTCTAATCGGATCCGGTGCGTTAGTGCTGGTATGATCGTACCCATCAAGTTCAGTAATCGGAGCCTACACAACCCCTCCCCCCAACGCCCTAACAAAAACAATTCCCGCACTTCACTTCACATGTGGGATACATAAATCGCTAGTTTTCTTTGAAAATTTTACAACGACCACATGTCGCTTCGAACTCTGTGCCGAAAGGCGCACTACGCGCAAAGTCTCATTTTTATACTAGCGACTACAATAAGCAAAATGTAACAAGTCCGCCCACACATTTCTGAAAGCCGCAAAATGTGAAAAATTTGACAACGGTGGGAAGATCGTGAAAAATTATGAAGGAGGGAGAAAAGACAGAGCCAAAAAAAGAAAACAAAAAATAAATAAATAAAAGGAGGAAGGGGTACATCACGAGGACTTCCCAGGGGGTCACCCATCCTAGTACTACTCTCGCCCAAGCACGCTTAACTTCGGAGTTCTGATGGGACCCGGTGCGTTAGTGCTGGTATGATCGTACCCATCGAGTTTAGTAATCGCAGCCTACACAACCCCTCCCCCCCAACGCCCTAACAAAAACAATTCCCGCACTTCACTTCACATGTGGGATACATAAATCGCTAGTTTTCTTCGAAAATTTTACAACGACCACATGTCGCTTCGAACTCTGTGCCGAAAGGCGCACTACGCGCAAAGTCTCATTTTTATACTAGCGACTACAATAAGCAAAATGTAACAAGTCCGCCCACACATTTCTGAAAGCCGCAAAATGTGAAAAATTTGACAACGGTGGGAAGATCGTGAAAAATTATGAAGGAGGGAGAAAAGACACATCCAAAAAAAGAAAACAAAAAATAAATAAATAAAAGGAGGGAGGGGTACAACACGAGGACTTCCCAGGGGGTCACCCAACCTAGTACTACTCTCGCCCAAGCACGCTTAACTTCGGAGTTCTGATGGGATCCGGTGCGTTAGTGCTGGTATGATCGTACCCATCAAGTTCAGTAATCGCAGCCTACACAACCCCTCCCCCAACGCCCTAACAGAAACAATTCCCGCACTTCACTTCACGTGTGGGATGCATAAATCGCTAGTTTTCTTCGAAAATTTTACAAAGACCACATGTCGCTTCGAACTCTGTGCCGAAAGGCGCACTGCGCGCAAAGTCTCATTTTTATACTAGCGACTACAATAAGCAAAATGTAACAAGTCCGCCCACACATTTCTGAAAGCCGCAAAATGTGAAAAATTTGACAACGGTGGGAATATCGTGAAAAATTATGAAGGAGGGAGAAAAGACACAGCCAAAAAAAGAAAACAAAAAATAAATAAATAAAAGGAGGGAGGGGTACAACACGAGGACTTCCCAGGGGTTCACCCATCCTAGTACTACTCTCGCCCAAGCACGCTTAACTTTGGAGTTCTAATCGGATCCGGTGCGTTAGTGCTGGTATGATCGTACCCATCAAGTTCAGTAATCGGAGCCTACACAACCCCTCCCCCCAACGCCCTAACAAAAACAATTCCCGCACTTCACTTCACATGTGGGATACATAAATCGCTAGTTTTCTTCGAAAATTTTACAACGACCACATGTCGCTTCGAACTCTATGCCGAAAGGCGCACTACGCGCAAAGTCTCATTTTTATACTAGCGACTACAATAAGCAAAATGTAACAAGTCCGCCCACACATTTCTGAAAGCCGCAAAATGTGAAAATTTTGACAACGGTGGGAAGATCGTGAAAAATTATGAAGGAGGGAGAAAAGACACAGCCAAAAAAAGAAAACAAAAAATAAATAAATAAAAGGAGGGAGCGGTACAACACGAGGACTCACCAGGGGGTCACCCATCCTAATACTACTCTCGCCCAAGCACACTTAACTTCGGAGTTCTGATGGGATCCGGTGCGTTAGTGCTGGTATGATCGTACCCATCAAGTTTAGTAATCGCAGCCTACACAACCCCTCCCCCCAACGCCCTAACAAAAACAATTCCCGCACTTCACTTCACATGTGGGATACATAAATCGCTAGTTTTCTTCGAAAATTTTACAACGACCACATGTCGCTTCGAACTCTATGCCGAAAGGCGCACTACGCGCAAAGTCTCATTTTTATACTAGCGACTACAATAAGCAAAATGTAACAAGTCCGCCCACACATTTCTGAAAGCCGCAAAATGTGAAAATTTTGACAACGGTGGGAAGATCGTGAAAAATTATGAAGGAGGGAGAAAAGACACAGCCAAAAAAAGAAAACAAAAAATAAATAAATAAAAGGAGGGAGCGGTACAACACGAGGACTTCCCAGGGGGTCACCCATCCTAGTACTACTCTCGCCCAAGCACGCTTAACTTCGGAGTTCTGATGGTATCCGGTGCGTTAGTGCTGGTATGATCGTACCCATCAAGTTCAGTAATCGCAGCCTACACAACCCCTCCCCCAACGCCCTAACAAAAACAATTCCCGCACTTCACTTCACATGTGGGATGCATAAATCGCTAGTTTTCTTCGAAAATTTTACAACGACCACATGTCGCTTCGAACTATGTGCCGAAAGGCGCACTACGCGCAAAGTCTTATTTTTATACTAGCGACTACAATAAGCAAAATGTAACAAGTCCGCCCACACATTTCTGAAAGCCGAAAAATGTGAAAAATTTGACAACGGTGGGAATATCGTGAAAAATTATGAAGGAGGGAGAAAAGACACAGCCAAAAAAAGAAAACAAAAAATAAATAAATAAAATGAGGAAGGGGTACAACACGAGGACTTCCCAGGGGGTCACCCATCCTAGTACTACTCTCGCCCAAGCACGCTTAACTTCGGAGTTCTGATGGGATCCGGTGCGTTAGTGCTGGTATGATCGTACCCATCAAGTTTAGTAATCGCAGCCTACACAACCCCTCCCCCCAACGCCCTAACAAAAACAATTCCCGCACTTCACTTCACATGTGGGATACATAAATCGCTAGTTTTCTTCGAAAATTTTACAACGACCACATGTCGCTTCGAACTCTGTGCCGAAAGGCGCACTACGCGCAAAGTCTTATTTTTATACTAGCGACTACAATAAGCAAAATGTAACAAGTCCGCCCACACATTTCTGAAAGCCGCGAAATGTGAAAATTTTGACAACGGTGGGAAGATCGTGAAAAATTATGAAGGAGGGAGAAAAGACACAGCCAAAAAAAGAAAACAAAAAATAATTAAATAAAAGGAGGAAGGGGTACAACACGAGGACTTCCCAGGGGGTCACCCATCCTAGTACTACTCTCGCCCAAGCACGATTAACTTCGGAGTTCTGATGGGATCCGGTGCGTTAGTGCTGGTATGATCGTACCCATCAAGTTCAGTAATCGCAGCCTACACAACCCCTCCCCCAACGCCCTAACAAAAACAATTCCCGCACTTCACTTCACATGTGGGATGCATAAATCGCTAGTTTTCTTCGAAAATTTTACAACGACCACATGTCGCTTCGAACTCTGTGCCGAAAGGCGCACTGCGCGCAAAGTCTCATTTTTATACTAGCGACTACAATAAGCAAAATGTAACAAGTCCGCACACACATTTCTGAAAGCCGAAAAATGTGAAAAATTTGACAACGGTGGGAAGATCGTGAAAAATTATGAAGGAGGGAGAAAAGACACAGCCAAAAAAAGAAAACAAAAAATAAATAAATAAAAGGAGGGAGGGGTACAACACGAGGACTTCCCAGGGGGTCACCCATCCTAGTACTACTCTCGCCCAAGCACGCTTAACTTTGGAGTTCTAATGGGATCCGGTGCGTTAGTGCTGGTATGATCGTACCCATCAAGTTCAGTAATCGGAGCCTACACAACCCCTCCCCCCAACGCCCTAACAAAAACAATTCCCGCACTTCACTTCACATGTGGGATACATAAATCGCTAGTTTTCTTCGAAAATTTTACAACGACCACATGTCGCTTCGAACTCTGTGCCGAAAGGCGCACTACGCGCAAAGTCTCATTTTTATACTAGCGACTACAATAAGCAAAATGTAACAAGTCCGCCCACACATTTCTGAAAGCCGCAAAATGTGAAAAATTTGACAACGGTGGGAAGATCGTGAAAAATTATGAAGGAGGGAGAAAAGACACAGCCAAAAAAAGAAAACAAAAAATAAATAAATAAAAGGAGGGAGGGGTAAAACACGAGGACTTCCCAGGGGGTCACCCATCCTAGTACTGCTCTCGCCCAAGCACGCTTAACTTTGGAGTTCTAATCGGATCCGGTGCGTTAGTGCTGGTATGATCGTACCCATCAAGTTCAGTAATCGGAGCCTACACAACCCCTCCCCCCAACGCCCTAACAAAAACAATTCCCGCACTTCACTTCACATGTGGGATACATAAATCGCTAGTTTTCTTTGAAAATTTTACAACGACCACATGTCGCTTCGAACTCTGTGCCGAAAGGCGCACTACGCGCAAAGTCTCATTTTTATACTAGCGACTACAATAAGCAAAATGTAACAAGTCCGCCCACACATTTCTGAAAGCCGCAAAATGTGAAAAATTTGACAACGGTGGGAAGATCGTGAAAAATTATGAAGGAGGGAGAAAAGACACAGCCAAAAAAAGAAAACAAAAAATAAATAAATAAAAGGAGGAAGGGGTACAACACGAGGACTTCCCAGGGGGTCACCCATCCTAGTACTACTCTCGCCCAAGCACGCTTAACTTCGGAGTTCTGATGGGATCCGGTGCGTTAGTGCTGGTATGATCGTACCCATCAAGTTCAGTAATCGCAGCCTACACAACCCCTCCCCCCAACGCCCTAACAAAAACAATTCCCGCACTTCACTTCACATGTGGGATACATAAATCGCTAGTTTTCTTCGAAAATTTTACAACGACCACATGTCGATTCGAACTCTGTGCCGAAAGGCACACTACGCGCAAAGTCTCATTTTTATACTAGCGACTACAATAAGCAAAATGTAACAAGTCCGCCCACACATTTCTGAAAGCCGCAAAATGTGAAAAATTTGACAACGGTGGGAAGATCGTGAAAAATTATGAAGGAGGGAGAAAAGACACAGCCAAAAAAAGAAAACAAAAAATAAATAAATAAAAGGAGGGAGGGGTACAACACGAGGACTTCCCAGGGGGTCACCCATCCTAGTACTACTCTCGCCCAAGCACGCTTAACTTTGGAGTTCTAATCGGATCCGGTGCGTTAGTGCTGGTATGATCGTACCCATCAAGTTCAGTAATCGGAGCCTACACAACCCCTCCCCCCAACGCCCTAACAAAAACAATTCCCGCACTTCACTTCACATGTGGGATACATAAATCGCTAGTTTTCTTTGAAAATTTTACAACGACCACATGTCGCTTCGAACTCTGTGCCGAAAGGCGCACTACGCGCAAAGTCTCATTTTTATACTAGCGACTACAATAAGCAAAATGTAACAAGTCCGCCCACACATTTCTGAAAGCCGCAAAATGTGAAAAATTTGACAACGGTGGGAAGATCGTGAAAAATTATGAAGGAGGGAGAAAAGACAGAGCCAAAAAAAGAAAACAAAAAATAAATAAATAAAAGGAGGAAGGGGTACATCACGAGGACTTCCCAGGGGGTCACCCATCCTAGTACTACTCTCGCCCAAGCACGCTTAACTTCGGAGTTCTGATGGGACCCGGTGCGTTAGTGCTGGTATGATCGTACCCATCGAGTTTAGTAATCGCAGCCTACACAACCCCTCCCCCCCAACGCCCTAACAAAAACAATTCCCGCACTTCACTTCACATGTGGGATACATAAATCGCTAGTTTTCTTCGAAAATTTTACAACGACCACATGTCGCTTCGAACTCTGTGCCGAAAGGCGCACTACGCGCAAAGTCTCATTTTTATACTAGCGACTACAATAAGCAAAATGTAACAAGTCCGCCCACACATTTCTGAAAGCCGCAAAATGTGAAAAATTTGACAACGGTGGGAAGATCGTGAAAAATTATGAAGGAGGGAGAAAAGACACAGCCAAAAAAAGAAAACAAAAAATAAATAAATAAAAGGAGGGAAGGGTACAACACGAGGACTTCCCAGGGGGTCACCCATCCTAGTACTACTCTCGCCCAAGCACGCTTAACTTCGGAGTTCTGATGGGATCCGGTGCGTTAGTGCTGGTATGATCGTACCCATCAAGTTCAGTAATCGCAGCCTACACAACCCCTCCCCCAACGCCCTAACAAAAACAATTCCCGCACTTCACTTCACGTGTGGGATGCATAAATCGCTAGTTTTCTTCGAAAATTTTACAAAGACCACATGTCGCTTCGAACTCTGTGCCGAAAGGCGCACTGCGCGCAAAGTCTCATTTTTATACTAGCGACTACAATAAGCAAAATGTAACAAGTCCGCCCACACATTTCTGAAAGCCGCAAAATGTGAAAAATTTGACAACGGTGGGAATATCGTGAAAAATTATGAAGGAGGGAGAAAAGACACAGCCAAAAAAAGAAAACAAAAAATAAATAAATAAAAGGAGGGAGGGGTACAACACGAGGACTCACCAGGGGGTCACCCATCCTAATACTACTCTCGCCCAAGCACACTTAACTTCGGAGTTCTGATGGGATCCGGTGCGTTAGTGCTGGTATGATCGTTCCCATCAAGTTTAGTAATCGCAGCCTACACAACCCCTCCCCCCAACGCCCTAACAAAAACAATTCCCGCACTTCACTTCACATGTGGGATACATAAATCGCTAGTTTTCTTCGAAAATTTTACAACGACCACATGTCGCTTCGAACTCTATGCCGAAAGGCGCACTACGCGCAAAGTCTCATTTTTATACTAGCGACTACAATAAGCAAAATGTAACAAGTCCGCCCACACATTTCTGAAAGCCGCAAAATGTGAAAATTTTGACAACGGTGGGAAGATCGTGAAAAATTATGAAGGAGGGAGAAAAGACACAGCCAAAAAAAGAAAACAAAAAATAAATAAATAAAAGGAGGGAGCGGTACAACACGAGGACTTCCCAGGGGGTCACCCATCCTAGTACTACTCTCGCCCAAGCACGCTTAACTTCGGAGTTCTGATGGTATCCGGTGCGTTAGTGCTGGTATGATCGTACCCATCAAGTTCAGTAATCGCATCCTACACAACCCCTCCCCCAACGCCCTAACAAAAACAATTCCCGCACTTCACTTCACATGTGGGATGCATAAATCGCTAGTTTTCTTCGAAAATTTTACAACGACCACATGTCGCTTCGAACTATGTGCCGAAAGGCGCACTACGCGCAAAGTCTTATTTTTATACTAGCGACTACAATAAGCAAAATGTAACAAGTCCGCCCACACATTTCTGAAAGCCGAAAAATGTGAAAAATTTGACAACGGTGGGAATATCGTGAAAAATTATGAAGGAGGGAGAAAAGACACAGCCAAAAAAAGAAAACAAAAAATAAATAAATAAAATGAGGAAGGGGTACAACACGAGGACTTCCCAGGGGGTCACCCATCCTAGTACTACTCTCGCCCAAGCACGCTTAACTTCGGAGTTCTGATGGGATCCGGTGCGTTAGTGCTGGTATGATCGTACCAATCAAGTTTAGTAATCGCAGCCTACACAACCCCTCCCCCCAACGCCCTAACAAAAACAATTCCCGCACTTCACTTCACATGTGGGATACATAAATCGCTAGTTTTCTTCGAAAATTTTACAACGACCACATGTCGCTTCGAACTCTGTGCCGAAAGGCGCACTACGCGCAAAGTCTCATTTTTATACTAGCGACTACAATAAGCAAAATGTAACAAGTCCGCCCACACATTTCTGAAAGCCGCAAAATGTGAAAAATTTGACAACGGTGGGAAGATCGTGAAAAATTATGAAGGAGGGAGAAAAGACACAGCCAAAAAAAGAAAACAAAAAATAAATAAATAAAAGGAGGAAGGGGTACAACACGAGGACTTCCCAGGGGGTCACCCATCCTAGTACTACTCTCGCCCAAGCACGCTTAACTTCGGAGTTCTGATGGGATCCGGTGCGTTAGTGCTGGTATGATCGTACCCATCAAGTTCAGTAATCGCAGCCTACACAACCCCTCCCCCCAACGCCCTAACAAAAACAATTCCCGCACTTCACTTCACATGTGGGATACATAAATCGCTAGTTTTCTTCGAAAATTTTACAACGACCACATGTCGATTCGAACTCTGTGCCGAAAGGCACACTACGCGCAAAGTCTCATTTTTATACTAGCGACTACAATAAGCAAAATGTAACAAGTCCGCCCACACATTTCTGAAAGCCGCAAAATGTGAAAAATTTGACAACGGTGGGAAGATCGTGAAAAATTATGAAGGAGGGAGAAAAGACACAGCCAAAAAAAGAAAACAAAAAATAAATAAATAAAAGGAGGGAGGGGTACAACACGAGGACTTCCCAGGGGGTCACCCATCCTAGTACTACTCTCGCCCAAGCACGCTTAACTTTGGAGTTCTAATCGGATCCGGTGCGTTAGTGCTGGTATGATCGTACCCATCAAGTTCAGTAATCGGAGCCTACACAACCCCTCCCCCCAACGCCCTAACAAAAACAATTCCCGCACTTCACTTCACATGTGGGATACATAAATCGCTAGTTTTCTTTGAAAATTTTACAACGACCACATGTCGCTTCGAACTCTGTGCCGAAAGGCGCACTACGCGCAAAGTCTCATTTTTATACTAGCGACTACAATAAGCAAAATGTAACAAGTCCGCCCACACATTTCTGAAAGCCGCAAAATGTGAAAAATTTGACAACGGTGGGAAGATCGTGAAAAATTATGAAGGAGGGAGAAAAGACACAGCCAAAAAAAGAAAACAAAAAATAAATAAATAAAAGGAGGAAGGGGTACATCACGAGGACTTCCCAGGGGGTCACCCATCCTAGTACTACTCTCGCCCAAGCACGCTTAACTTCGGAGTTCTGATGGGACCCGGTGCGTTAGTGCTGGTATGATCGTACCCATCGAGTTTAGTAATCGCAGCCTACACAACCCCTCCCCCCCAACGCCCTAACAAAAACAATTCCCGCACTTCACTTCACATGTGGGATACATAAATCGCTAGTTTTCTTCGAAAATTTTACAACGACCACATGTCGCTTCGAACTCTGTGCCGAAAGGCGCACTACGCGCAAAGTCTCATTTTTATACTAGCGACTACAATAAGCAAAATGTAACAAGTCCGCCCACACATTTCTGAAAGCCGCAAAATGTGAAAAATTTGACAACGGTGGGAAGATCGTGAAAAATTATGAAGGAGGGAGAAAAGACACAGCCAAAAAAAGAAAACAAAAAATAAATAAATAAAAGGAGGGAGGGGTACAACACGAGGACTTCCCAGGGGGTCACCCATCCTAGTACTACTCTCGCCCAAGCACGCTTAACTTCGGAGTTCTGATGGGATCCGGTGCGTTAGTGCTGGTATGATCGTACCCATCAAGTTCAGTAATCGCAGCCTACACAACCCCTCCCCCAACGCCCTAACAAAAACAATTCCCGCACTTCACTTCACGTGTGGGATGCATAAATCGCTAGTTTTCTTCGAAAATTTTACAAAGACCACATGTCGCTTCGAACTCTGTGCCGAAAGGCGCACTGCGCGCAAAGTCTCATTTTTATACTAGCGACTACAATAAGCAAAATGTAACAAGTCCGCCCACACATTTCTGAAAGCCGCAAAATGTGAAAAATTTGACAACGGTGGGAATATCGTGAAAAATTATGAAGGAGGGAGAAAAGACACAGCCAAAAAAAGAAAACAAAAAATAAATAAATAAAAGGAGGGAGGGGTACAACACGAGGACTCACCAGGGGGTCACCCATCCTAATACTACTCTCGCCCAAGCACACTTAACTTCGGAGTTCTGATGGGATCCGGTGCGTTAGTGCTGGTATGATCGTACCCATCAAGTTTAGTAATCGCAGCCTACACAACCCCTCCCCCCAACGCCCTAACAAAAACAATTCCCGCACTTCACTTCACATGTGGGATACATAAATCGCTAGTTTTCTTCGAAAATTTTACAACGACCACATGTCGCTTCGAACTCTATGCCGAAAGGCGCACTACGCGCAAAGTCTCATTTTTATACTAGCGACTACAATAAGCAAAATGTAACAAGTCCGCCCACACATTTCTGAAAGCCGCAAAATGTGAAAATTTTGACAACGGTGGGAAGATCGTGAAAAATTATGAAGGAGGGAGAAAAGACACAGCCAAAAAAAGAAAACAAAAAATAAATAAATAAAAGGAGGGAGCGGTACAACACGAGGACTTCCCAGGGGGTCACCCATCCTAGTACTACTCTCGCCCAAGCACGCTTAACTTCGGAGTTCTGATGGTATCCGGTGCGTTAGTGCTGGTATGATCGTACCCATCAAGTTCAGTAATCGCATCCTACACAACCCCTCCCCCAACGCCCTAACAAAAACAATTCCCGCACTTCACTTCACATGTGGGATGCATAAATCGCTAGTTTTCTTCGAAAATTTTACAACGACCACATGTCGCTTCGAACTATGTGCCGAAAGGCGCACTACGCGCAAAGTCTTATTTTTATACTAGCGACTACAATAAGCAAAATGTAACAAGTCCGCCCACACATTTCTGAAAGCCGAAAAATGTGAAAAATTTGACAACGGTGGGAATATCATGAAAAATTATGAAGGAGGGAGAAAAGACACAGCCAAAAAAAGAAAACAAAAAATAAATAAATAAAATGAGGAAGGGGTACAACACGAGGACTTCCCAGGGGGTCACCCATCCTAGTACTACTCTCGCCCAAGCACGCTTAACTTCGGAGTTCTGATGGGATCCGGTGCGTTAGTGCTGGTATGATCGTACCAATCAAGTTTAGTAATCGCAGCCAACACAACCCCTCCCCCCAACGCCCTAACAAAAACAATTCCCGCACTTCACTTCACATGTGGGATACATAAATCGCTAGTTTTCTTCGAAAATTTTACAACGACCACATGTCGCTTCGAACTCTGTGCCGAAAGGCGCACTACGCGCAAAGTCTCATTTTTATACTAGCGACTACAATAAGCAAAATGTAACAAGTCCGCCCACACATTTCTGAAAGCCGCAAAATGTGAAAAATTTGACAACGGTGGGAAGATCGTGAAAAATTATGAAGGAGGGAGAAAAGACACAGCCAAAAAAAGAAAACAAAAAATAAATAAATAAAAGGAGGAAGGGGTACAACACGAGGACTTCCCAGGGGGTCACCCATCCTAGTACTACTCTCGCCCAAGCACGCTTAACTTCGGAGTTCTGATGGGATCCGGTGCGTTAGTGCTGGTATGATCGTACCCATCAAGTTCAGTAATCGCAGCCTACACAACCCCTCCCCCCAACGCCCTAACAAAAACAATTCCCGCACTTCACTTCACATGTGGGATACATAAATCGCTAGTTTTCTTCGAAAATTTTACAACGACCACATGTCGATTCGAACTCTGTGCCGAAAGGCACACTACGCGCAAAGTCTCATTTTTATACTAGCGACTACAATAAGCAAAATGTAACAAGTCCGCCCACACATTTCTGAAAGCCGCAAAATGTGAAAAATTTGACAACGGTGGGAAGATCGTGAAAAATTATGAAGGAGGGAGAAAAGACACAGCCAAAAAAAGAAAACAAAAAATAAATAAATAAAAGGAGGGAGGGGTACAACACGAGGACTTCCCAGGGGGTCACCCATCCTAGTACTACTCTCGCCCAAGCACGCTTAACTTTGGAGTTCTAATCGGATCCGGTGCGTTAGTGCTGGTATGATCGTACCCATCAAGTTCAGTAATCGGAGCCTACACAACCCCTCCCCCCAACGCCCTAACAAAAACAATTCCCGCACTTCACTTCACATGTGGGATACATAAATCGCTAGTTTTCTTTGAAAATTTTACAACGACCACATGTCGCTTCGAACTCTGTGCCGAAAGGCGCACTACGCGCAAAGTCTCATTTTTATACTAGCGACTACAATAAGCAAAATGTAACAAGTCCGCCCACACATTTCTGAAAGCCGCAAAATGTGAAAAATTTGACAACGGTGGGAAGATCGTGAAAAATTATGAAGGAGGGAGAAAAGACACAGCCAAAAAAAGAAAACAAAAAATAAATAAATAAAAGGAGGAAGGGGTACATCACGAGGACTTCCCAGGGGGTCACCCATCCTAGTACTACTCTCGCCCAAGCACGCTTAACTTCGGAGTTCTGATGGGACCCGGTGCGTTAGTGCTGGTATGATCGTACCCATCGAGTTTAGTAATCGCAGCCTACACAACCCCTCCCCCCCAACGCCCTAACAAAAACAATTCCCGCACTTCACTTCACATGTGGGATACATAAATCGCTAGTTTTCTTCGAAAATTTTACAACGACCACATGTCGCTTCGAACTCTGTGCCGAAAGGCGCACTACGCGCAAAGTCTCATTTTTATACTAGCGACTACAATAAGCAAAATGTAACAAGTCCGCCCACACATTTCTGAAAGCCGCAAAATGTGAAAAATTTGACAACGGTGGGAAGATCGTGAAAAATTATGAAGGAGGGAGAAAAGACACAGCCAAAAAAAGAAAACAAAAAATAAATAAATAAAAGGAGGGAGGGGTACAACACGAGGACTTCCCAGGGGGTCACCCATCCTAGTACTACTCTCGCCCAAGCACGCTTAACTTCGGAGTTCTGATGGGATCCGGTGCGTTAGTGCTGGTATGATCGTACCCATCAAGTTAAGTAATCGCAGCCTACACAACCCCTCCCCCAACGCCCTAACAAAAACAATTCCCGCACTTCACTTCACGTGTGGGATGCATAAATCGCTAGTTTTCTTCGAAAATTTTACAAAGACCACATGTCGCTTCGAACTCTGTGCCGAAAGGCGCACTGCGCGCAAAGTCTCATTTTTATACTAGCGACTACAATAAGCAAAATGTAACAAGTCCGCCCACACATTTCTGAAAGCCGCAAAATGTGAAAAATTTGACAACGGTGGGAATATCGTGAAAAATTATGAAGGAGGGAGAAAAGACACAGCCAAAAAAAGAAAACAAAAAATAAATAAATAAAAGGAGGGAGGGGTACAACACGAGGACTCACCAGGGGGTCACCCATCCTAATACTACTCTCGCCCAAGCACACTTAACTTCGGAGTTCTGATGGGATCCGGTGCGTTAGTGCTGGTATGATCGTACCCATCAAGTTTAGTAATCGCAGCCTACACAACCCCTCCCCCCAACGCCCTAACAAAAACAATTCCCGCACTTCACTTCACATGTGGGATACATAAATCGCTAGTTTTCTTCGAAAATTTTACAACGACCACATGTCGCTTCGAACTCTATGCCGAAAGGCGCACTACGCGCAAAGTCTCATTTTTATACTAGCGACTACAATAAGCAAAATGTAACAAGTCCGCCCACACATTTCTGAAAGCCGCAAAATGTGAAAATTTTGACAACGGTGGGAAGATCGTGAAAAATTATGAAGGAGGGAGAAAAGACACAGCCAAAAAAAGAAAACAAAAAATAAATAAATAAAAGGAGGGAGCGGTACAACACGAGGACTTCCCAGGGGGTCACCCATCCTAGTACTACTCTCGCCCAAGCACGCTTAACTTCGGAGTTCTGATGGTATCCGGTGCGTTAGTGCTGGTATGATCGTACCCATCAAGTTCAGTAATCGCAGCCTACACAACCCCTCCCCCAACGCCCTAACAAAAACAATTCCCGCACTTCACTTCACATGTGGGATGCATAAATCGCTAGTTTTCTTCGAAAATTTTACAACGACCACATGTCGCTTCGAACTATGTGCCGAAAGGCGCACTACGCGCAAAGTCTTATTTTTATACTAGCGACTACAATAAGCAAAATGTAACAAGTCCGCCCACACATTTCTGAAAGCCGAAAAATGTGAAAAATTTGACAACGGTGGGAATATCGTGAAAAATTATGAAGGAGGGAGAAAAGACACAGCCAAAAAAAGAAAACAAAAAATAAATAAATAAAATGAGGAAGGGGTACAACACGAGGACTTCCCAGGGGATCACCCATCCTAGTACTACTCTCGCCCAAGCACACTTAACTTCGGAGTTCTGATGGGATCCGGTGCGTTAGTACTGGTATGATCGTACCAATCAAGTTTAGTAATCGCAGCCTACACAACCCCTCCCCCCAACGCCCTAACAAAAACAATTCCCGCACTTCACTTCACATGTGGGATACATAAATCGCTAGTTTTCTTCGAAAATTTTACAACGACCACATGTCGCTTCGAACTCTGTGCCGAAAGGCGCACTACGCGCAAAGTCTTATTTTTATACTAGCGACTACAATAAGCAAAATGTAACAAGTCCGCCCACACATTTCTGAAAGCCGCAAAATGTGAAAATTTTGACAACGGTGGGAAGATCGTGAAAAATTATGAAGGAGGGAGAAAAGACACAGCCAAAAAAAGAAAACAAAAAATAAATAAATAAAAGGAGGAAGGGGTACAACACGAGGACTTCCCAGGGGGTCACCCATCCTAGTACTACTCTCGCCCAAGCACGATTAACTTCGGAGTTCTGATGGGATCCGGTGCGTTAGTGCTGGTATGATCGTACCCATCAAGTTCAGTAATCGCAGCCTACACAACCCCTCCCCCAACGCCCTAACAAAAACAATTCCCGCACTTCACTTCACATGTGGGATGCATAAATCGCTAGTTTTCTTCGAAAATTTTACAACGACCACATGTCGCTTCGAACTCTGTGCCGAAAGGCGCACTGCGCGCAAAGTCTCATTTTTATACTAGCGACTACAATAAGCAAAATGTAACAAGTCCGCCCACACATTTCTGAAAGCCGAAAAATGTGAAAAATTTGACAACGGTGGGAAGATCGTGAAAAATTATGAAGGAGGGAGAAAAGACACAGCCAAAAAAAGAAAACAAAAAATAAATAAATAAAAGGAGGGAGGGGTACAACACGAGGACTTCCCAGGGGGTCACCCATCCTAGTACTACTCTCGCCCAAGCACGCTTAACTTTGGAGTTCTAATGGGATCCGGTGCGTTAGTGCTGGTATGATCGTACCCATCAAGTTCAGTAATCGGAGCCTACACAACCCCTCCCCCCAACGCCCTAACAAAAACAATTCCCGCACTTCACTTCACAAGTGGGATACATAAATCGCTAGTTTTCTTTGAAAATTTTACAACGACCACATGTCGCTTCGAACTCTGTGCCGAAAGGCGCACTACGCGCAAAGTCTCATTTTTATACTAGCGACTACAATAAGCAAAATGTAACAAGTCCGCCCACACATTTCTGAAAGCCGAAAAATGTGAAAAATTTGACAACGGTGGGAAGATCGTGAAAAATTATGAAGGAGGGAGAAAAGACACAGCCAAAAAAAGAAAACAAAAAATAAATAAATAAAAGGAGGGAGGGGTACTACACGAGGACTTCCCAGGGGGTCACCCATCCTAGTACTACTCTCGCCCAAGCACGCTTAACTTCGGAGTTCTGATGGGATCCAGTGCGTTAGTGCTGGTATGATCGTACTCATCAAGTTCAGTAATCGGAGCCTACACAACCCCTCCCCCCAACGCCCTAACAAAAACAATTCCCGCACTTCACTTCACATGTGGGATACATAAATCGCTAGTTTTCTTTGAAAATTTTACAACGACCACATGTCGCTTTGAACTCTGTGCCGAAAGGCGCACTACGCGCAAAGTCTCATTTTTATACTAGCGACTACAATAAGCAAAATGTAACAAGTCCGCCCACACATTTCTGAAAGCCGCAAAATGTGAAAAATTTGACAACGGTGGGAAGATCGTGAAAAATTATGAAGGAGGGAGAAAAGACACAGCCAAAAAAAGAAAACAAAAAATAAATAAATAAAAGGAGGAAGGGGTACAACACGAGGACTTCCCAGGGGGTCACCCATCCTAGTACTACTCTCGCCCAAGCACGCTTAACTTCGGAGTTCTGATGGGATCCGGTGCGTTAGTGCTGGTATGATCGTACCCATTAAGTTTAGTAATCGCAGCCTACACAACCCCTACCCCCAACGCCCTAACAAAAACAATTCCCGCACTTCACTTCACATGTGGGATACATAAATCGCTAGTTTTCTTCGAAAATTTTACAACGACCACATGTCGCTTCGAACTCTGTGCCGAAAGGCGCACTACGCGCAAAGTCTCATTTTTATACTAGCGACTACAATAAGCAAAATGTAACAAGTCCGCCCACACATTTCTGAAAGCCGCAAAATGTGAAAAATTTGACAACGGTGGGAAGATCGTGAAAAATTATGAAGGAGGGAGAAAAGACACAGCCAAAAAAAGAAAACAAAAAATAAATAAATAAAAGGAGGGAGGGGTACAACACGAGGACTTCCCAGGGGGTCACCCATCCTAGTACTACTCTCGCCCAAGCACGCTTAACTTTGGAGTTCTAATCGGATCCGGTGCGTTAGTGCTGGTATGATCGTACCCATCAAGTTCAGTAATCGGAGCCTACACAACCCCTCCCCCCAACGCCCTAACAAAAACAATTCCCGCACTTCACTTCACATGTGGGATACATAAATCGCTAGTTTTCTTTGAAAATTTTACAACGACCACATGTCGCTTCGAACTCTGTGCCGAAAGGCGCACTACGCGCAAAGTCTCATTTTTATACTAGCGACTACAATAAGCAAAATGTAACAAGTCCGCCCACACATTTCTGAAAGCCGCAAAATGTGAAAAATTTGACAACGGTGGGAAGATCGTGAAAAATTATGAAGGAGGGAGAAAAGACACAGCCAAAAAAAGAAAACAAAAAATAAATAAATAAAAGGAGGGAGGGGTACAACACGAGGACTTCCCAGGGGGTCACCCATCCTAGTACTACTCTCGCCCAAGCACGCTTAACTTCGGAGTTCTGATGGGATCCGGTGCGTTAGTGCTGGTATGATCGTACCCAACAAGTTTAGTAATCGCAGCCTACACAACCCCTCCCCCCAACGCCCTAACAAAAACAATTCCCGCACTTCACTTCACATGTGGGATACATAAATCGCTAGTTTTCTTCGAAAATTTTACAACGACCACATGTCGATTCGAACTCTGTGCCGAAAGGCACACTACGCGCAAAGTCTCATTTTTATACTAGCGACTACAATAAGCAAAATGTAACAAGTCCGCCCACACATTTCTGAAAGCCGCAAAATGTGAAAAATTTGACAACGGTGGGAAGATCGTGAAAAATTATGAAGGAGGGAGAAAAGACACAGCCAAAGAAAGAAAACAAAAAATAAATAAATAAAAGGAGGGAGGGGTACAACACGAGGACTTCCCAGGGGGTCACCCATCCTAGTACTACTCTCGCCCAAGCACGTTTAACTTTGGAGTTCTAATCGGATCCGGTGCGTTAGTGCTGGTATGATCGTACCCATCAAGTTCAGAAATCGGAGCCTACACAACCCCTCCCCCCAACGCCCTAACAAAAACAATTCCCGCACTTCACTTCACATGTGGGATACATAAATCGCTAGTTTTCTTCAAAAATTTTACAACGACCACATGTCGCTTCGAACTCTGTGTGCCGAAAGGCGCACTACGCGCAAAGTCTCATTTTTATACTAGCGACTACAATAAGCAAAATGTAACAAGTCCGCCCACACATTTCTGAAAGCCGCAAAATGTGAAAATTTTGACAACGGTGGGAAGATCGTGAAAAATTATGAAGGAGGGAGAAAAGACACAGCCAAAAAAAGAAAACAAAAAATAAATAAATAAAAGGAGGAAGGGGTACAACACGAGGACTTCCCAGGGGGTCACCCATCCTAGTACTACTCTCGCCCAAGCACGCTTAACTTCGGAGTTCTGATGGGACCCGGTGCGTTAGTACTGGTATGATCGTACCCATCGAGTTTAGTAATCGCAGCCTACACAACCCCTCCCCCCCAACGCCCTAACAAAAACAATTCCCGCACTTCACTTCACATGTGGGATACATAAATCGCTAGTTTTCTTCGAAAATTTTACAACGACCACATGCCGCTTCGAACTCTGTGCCGAAAGGCGCACTACGCGCAAAGTCTCATTTTTATACTAGCGACTACAATAAGCAAAATGTAACAAGTCCGCCCACACATTTCTGAAAGCCGCAAAATGTGAAAAATTTGACAACGGTGGGAAGATCGTGAAAAATTATGAAGGAGGGAGAAAAGACACAGCCAAAAAAAGAAAACAAAAAATAAATAAATAAAAGGAGGGAGGGGTACAACACGAGGACTTCCCAGGGGGTCACCCATCCTAGTACTACTCTCGCCCAAGCACGCTTAACTTCGGAGTTCTGATGGGATCCGGTGCGTTAGTGCTGGTATGATCGTACCCATCAAGTTCAGTAATCGCAGCCTACACAATCCCTCCCCCCAACGCCCTAACAAAAACAATTCCCGCACTTCACTTCACATGTGGGATACATAAATCGCTAGTTTTCTTCGAAAATTTTACAACGACCACATGTCGCTTCGAACTCTGTGCCGAAAGGCGCACTACGCGCAAAGTCTCATTTTTATACTAGCGACTACAATAAGCAAAATGTAACAAGTCCGCCCACACATTTCTGAAAGCCGCAAAATGTGAAAATTTTGACAACGGTGGGAAGATCGTGAAAAATTATGAAGGAGGGAGAAAAGACACAGCCAAAAAAAGAAAACAAAAAATAAATAAATAAAAGGAGGGAGCGGTACAACACGAGGACTTCCCAGGGGGTCACCCATCCTAGTACTACTCTCGCCCAAGCACGCTTAACTTCGGAGTTCTAATGATCCGGTGCGTTAGTGCTGGTATGATCGTACCCATCAAGTTCAGTAATCGCAGCCTACACAACCCCTCCCCCAACGCCCTAACAAAAACAATTTCCGCACTTCACTTCACATGTGGGATGCATAAATCGCTAGTTTTCTTCGAAAATTTTACAACGACCACATGTCGCTTCGAACTCTGTGCCGAAAGGCGCACTGCGCGCAAAGTCTCATTTTTATACTAGCGACTACAATAAGCAAAATGTAACAAGTCCGCCCACACATTTCTGAAAGCCGCAAAATGTGAAAAATTTGACAACGGTGGGAAGATCGTGAAAAATTATGAAGGAGGGAGAAAAGACAGCCAAAAAAAGAAAACAAAAAATAAATAAATAAAAGGAGGGAGGGGTACAACACGAGGACTTCCCAGGGGGTCACCCATCCTAGTACTACTCTCGCCCAAGCACGCTTAACTTTGGAGATCTAATCGGATCCGGTGCGTTAGTGCTGGTATGATCGTACCCATCAAGTTCAGTAATCGCAGCCTACACAACCCCTCCCCCCAACGCCCTAACAAAAACAATTCCCGCACTTCACTTCACATGTGGGATACATAAATCGCTAGTTTTCTTCGAAAATTTTACAACGACCACATGTCGCTTCGAACTCTCTGCCGAAAGGCGCACTACGCGCAAAGTCTCATTTTTATACTAGCGACTACAATAAGCAAAATGTAACAAGTCCGCCCACACATTTCTGAAAGCCGCAAAATGTGAAAAATTTGACAACGGTGGGAAGATCGTGAAAAATTATGAAGGAGGGAGAAAAGACACAGCCAAAAAAAGAAAACAAAAAATAAATAAATAAAAGGAGGAAGGGGTACATCACGAGGACTTCCCAGGGGGTCACCCATCCTAGTACTACTCTCGCCCAAGCACGCTTAACTTCGGAGTTCTGATGGGACCCGGTGCGTTAGTGCTGGTATGATCGTACCCATCGAGTTTAGTAATCGCAGCCTACACAACCCCTCCCCCCCAACGCCCTAACAAAAACAATTCCCGCACTTCACTTCACATGTGGGATACATAAATCGCTAGTTTTCTTCGAAAATTTTACAACGACCACATGTCGCTTCGAACTCTGTGCCGAAAGGCGCACTACGCGCAAAGTCTCATTTTTATACTAGCGACTACAATAAGCAAAATGTAACAAGTCCGCCCACACATTTCTGAAAGCCGCAAAATGTGAAAAATTTGACAACGGTGGGAAGATCGTGAAAAATTATGAAGGAGGGAGAAAAGACACAGCCAAAAAAAGAAAACAAAAAATAAATAAATAAAAGGAGGGAGGGAGGGGTACAACACGAGGACTTCCCAGGGGGTCACCCATCCTAGTACTACTCTCGCCCAAGCACGCTTAACTTCGGAGTTCTGATGGGATCCGGTGCGTTAGTGCTGGTATGATCGTACCCATCAAGTTCAGTAATCGCAGCCTACACAACCCCTCCCCCAACGCCCTAACAAAAACAATTCCCGCACTTCACTTCACGTGTGGGATGCATAAATCGCTAGTTTTCTTCGAAAATTTTACAAAGACCACATGTCGCTTCGAACTCTGTGCCGAAAGGCGCACTGCGCGCAAAGTCTCATTTTTATACTAGCGACTACAATAAGCAAAATGTAACAAGTCCGCCCACACATTTCTGAAAGCCGCAAAATGTGAAAAATTTGACAACGGTGGGAATATCGTGAAAAATTATGAAGGAGGGAGAAAAGACACAGCCAAAAAAAGAAAACAAAAAATAAATAAATAAAAGGAGGGAGGGGTACAACACGAGGACTCACCAGGGGGTCACCCATCCTAATACTACTCTCGCCCAAGCACACTTAACTTCGGAGTTCTGATGGGATCCGGTGCGTTAGTGCTGGTATGATCGTACCCATCAAGTTTAGTAATCGCAGCCTACACAACCCCTCCCCCCAACGCCCTAACAAAAACAATTCCCGCACTTCACTTCACATGTGGGATACATAAATCGCTAGTTTTCTTCGAAAATTTTACAACGACCACATGTCGCTTCGAACTCTATGCCGAAAGGCGCACTACGCGCAAAGTCTCATTTTTATACTAGCGACTACAATAAGCAAAATGTAACAAGTCCGCCCACACATTTCTGAAAGCCGCAAAATGTGAAAATTTTGACAACGGTGGGAATATCGTGAAAAATTATGAAGGAGGGAGAAAAGACACAGCCAAAAAAAGAAAACAAAAAATAAATAAATAAAAGGAGGGAGCGGTACAACACGAGGACTTCCCAGGGGGTCACCCATCCTAGTACTACTCTCGCCCAAGCACGCTTAACTTCGGAGTTCTGATGGTATCCGGTGCGTTAGTGCTGGTATGATCGTACCCATCAAGTTCAGTAATCGCAGCCTACACAACCCCTCCCCCAACGCCCTAACAAAAACAATTCCCGCACTTCACTTCACATGTGGGATGCATAAATTGCTAGTTTTCTTCGAAAATTTTACAACGACCACATGTCGCTTCGAACTATGTGCCGAAAGGCGCACTACGCGCAAAGTCTTATTTTTATACTAGCGACTACAATAAGCAAAATGTAACAAGTCCGCCCACACATTTCTGAAAGCCGAAAAATGTGAAAAATTTGACAACGGTGGGAAGATCGTGAAAAATTATGAAGGAGGGAGAAAAGACAGCCAAAAAAAGAAAACAAAAAATAAATAAATAAAAGGAGGGAGGGGTACAACACGAGGACTTCCCAGGGGGTCACCCATCCTAGTACTACTCTCGCCCAAGCACGCTTAACTTTGGAGATCTAATCGGATCCGGTGCGTTAGTGCTGGTATGATCGTACCCATCAAGTTCAGTAATCGCAGCCTACACAACCCCTCCCCCCAACGCCCTAACAAAAACAATTCCCGCACTTCACTTCACATGTGGGATACATAAATCGCTAGTTTTCTTCGAAAATTTTACAACGACCACATGTCGCTTCGAACTCTCTGCCGAAAGGCGCACTACGCGCAAAGTCTCATTTTTATACTAGCGACTACAATAAGCAAAATGTAACAAGTCCGCCCACACATTTCTGAAAGCCGCAAAATGTGAAAAATTTGACAACGGTGGGAAGATCGTGAAAAATTATGAAGGAGGGAGAAAAGACACAGCCAAAAAAAGAAAACAAAAAATAAATAAATAAAAGGAGGAAGGGGTACATCACGAGGACTTCCCAGGGGGTCACCCATCCTAGTACTACTCTCGCCCAAGCACGCTTAACTTCGGAGTTCTGATGGGACCCGGTGCGTTAGTGCTGGTATGATCGTACCCATCGAGTTTAGTAATCGCAGCCTACACAACCCCTCCCCCCCAACGCCCTAACAAAAACAATTCCCGCACTTCACTTCACATGTGGGATACATAAATCGCTAGTTTTCTTCGAAAATTTTACAACGACCACATGTCGCTTCGAACTCTGTGCCGAAAGGCGCACTACGCGCAAAGTCTCATTTTTATACTAGCGACTACAATAAGCAAAATGTAACAAGTCCGCCCACACATTTCTGAAAGCCGCAAAATGTGAAAAATTTGACAACGGTGGGAAGATCGTGAAAAATTATGAAGGAGGGAGAAAAGACACAGCCAAAAAAAGAAAACAAAAAATAAATAAATAAAAGGAGGGAGGGAGGGGTACAACACGAGGACTTCCCAGGGGGTCACCCATCCTAGTACTACTCTCGCCCAAGCACGCTTAACTTCGGAGTTCTGATGGGATCCGGTGCGTTAGTGCTGGTATGATCGTACCCATCAAGTTCAGTAATCGCAGCCTACACAACCCCTCCCCCAACGCCCTAACAAAAACAATTCCCGCACTTCACTTCACGTGTGGGATGCATAAATCGCTAGTTTTCTTCGAAAATTTTACAAAGACCACATGTCGCTTCGAACTCTGTGCCGAAAGGCGCACTGCGCGCAAAGTCTCATTTTTATACTAGCGACTACAATAAGCAAAATGTAACAAGTCCGCCCACACATTTCTGAAAGCCGCAAAATGTGAAAAATTTGACAACGGTGGGAATATCGTGAAAAATTATGAAGGAGGGAGAAAAGACACAGCCAAAAAAAGAAAACAAAAAATAAATAAATAAAAGGAGGGAGGGGTACAACACGAGGACTCACCAGGGGGTCACCCATCCTAATACTACTCTCGCCCAAGCACACTTAACTTCGGAGTTCTGATGGGATCCGGTGCGTTAGTGCTGGTATGATCGTACCCATCAAGTTTAGTAATCGCAGCCTACACAACCCCTCCCCCCAACGCCCTAACAAAAACAATTCCCGCACTTCACTTCACATGTGGGATACATAAATCGCTAGTTTTCTTCGAAAATTTTACAACGACCACATGTCGCTTCGAACTCTATGCCGAAAGGCGCACTACGCGCAAAGTCTCATTTTTATACTAGCGACTACAATAAGCAAAATGTAACAAGTCCGCCCACACATTTTTGAAAGCCGCAAAATGTGAAAAATTTGACAACGGTGGGAAGATCGTGAAAAATTATGAAGGAGGGAGAAAAGACACAGCCAAAAAAAGAAAACAAAAAAATAAATAAATAAAAGAAGGGAGCGGTACAACACGAGGACTTCCCAGGGGGTCACCCATCCTAGTACTACTCTCGCCCAAGCACGCTTAACTTCGGAGCTCTGATGGGATTCGGTGCGTTAGTGCTGGTATGATCGTACCCATCAAGTTCAGTAATCGCAGCCTACACAACCCCTCCCCCCAACGCCCTAACAAAAACAATTCCCGCACTTCACTTCACATGTGGGATACATAAATCGCTAGTTTTCTTCGAAAATTTTACAACGACCACATGTCGCTTCGAACTCTGTGCCGAAAGGCGCACTACGCGCAAAGTCTCATTTTTATACTAGCGACTACAATAAGCAAAATGTAACAAGTCCGCCCACACATTTCTGAAAGCCGCAAAATGTGAAAAATTTGACAACGGTGGGAAGATCGTGAAAAATTATGAAGGAGGGAGAAAAGACACAGCCAAAAAAAGAAAACAAAAAATAAATAAATAAAATGAGGGAGGGGTACAACACGAGGACTTCCCAGGGGGTCACCCATCCTAGTACTACTCTCGCCCAAGCACGCTTAACTTCGGAGTTCTGATGGGATCCGGTGCGTTAGTGCTGGTATGATCGTACCCATCAAGTTCAGTAATCGCAGCCTACACAACCCCTCCCCCCAACGCCCTAACAAAAACAATTCCCGCACTACACTTCACATGTGGGATACATAAATCGCTAGTTTTCTTTGAAAATTTTACAACGACCACATGTCGCTTCGAACTCTGTGCCGAAAGGCGCACTACGCGCAAAGTCTCATTTTTATACTAGCGACTACAATAAGCAAAATGTAACAAGTCCGCCCACACATTTCTGAAAGCCGCAAAATGTGAAAAATTTGACAACGGTGGGAAGATCGTGAAAAATTATGAAGGAGGGAGAAAAGACACAGCCAAAAAAAGAAAACAAAAAATAAATAAATAAAAGGAGGGAGGGGTACAACACGAGGACTCACCAGGGGGTCACCCATCCTAGTACTACTCTCGCCCAAGCACGCTTAACTTCGGAGTTCTGATGGGATCCGGTGCGTTAGTGCTGGTATGATCGTACCCATCAAGTTTAGTAATCGCAGCCTACACAACCCCTCCCCCCAACGCCCTAACAAAAACAATTCCCGCACTTCACTTCACATGTGGGATACATAAATCGCTAGTTTTCTTCGAAAATTTTACAACGACCACATGTCGCTTCGAACTCTATGCCGAAAGGCGCACTACGCGCAAAGTCTCATTTTTATACTAGCGACTACAATAAGCAAAATGTAACAAGTCCGCCCACACATTTTTGAAAGCCGCAAAATGTGAAAAATTTGACAACGGTGGGAAGATCGTGAAAAATTATGAAGGAGGGAGAAAAGACACAGCCAAAAAAAGAAAACAAAAAATAAATAAATAAAAGGAGGGAGCGGTACAACACGAGGACTTCCCAGGGGGTCACCCATCCTAGTACTACTCTCGCCCAAGCACGCTTAACTTCGGAGTTCTGATGGGATCCGGTGCGTTAGTGCTGGTATGATCGTACCCATCAATTTCAGTAATCGGAGCCTACACAACCCCTGCCCCCAATGCCCTAACAAAAACAATTCCCGCACTTCACTTCACATGTGGGATACATAAATCGCTAGTTTTCTTTGAAAATTTTACAACGACCACATGTCGCTTCGAACTCTGTGCCGAAAGGCGCACTACGCGCAAAGTCTCATTTTTATACTAGCGACTACAATAAGCAAAATGTAACAAGTCCGCCCACACATTTCTGAAAGCCGCAAAATGTGAAAAATTTGACAACGGTGGGAAGATCGTGAAAAATTATGAAGGAGGGAGAAAAGACACAGCCAAAAAAAGAAAACAAAAAATAAATAAATAAAAGGAGGGAGCGGTACAACACGAGGACTTCCCAGGGGGTCACCCATCCTAGTACTACTCTCGCCCAAGCACGCTTAACTTCGGAGTTCTGATGGGATCCGGTGCGTTAGTGCTGGTATGATCGTACCCATCAAGTTCAGTAATCGGAGCCTACACAACCCCTCCCCCCAACGCCCTAACAAAAACAATTCCCGCACTTCACTTCACATGTGGGATACATAAATCGCTAGTTTTCTTCGAAAATTTTACAACGACCACATGTCGCTTCGAACTCTGTGCCGAAAGGCGCACTACGCGCAAAGTCTCATTTTTATACTGGCGACTACAATAAGCAAAATGTAACAAGTCCGCCCACACATTTCTGAAAGCCGCAAAATGTGAAAAATTTGACAACGGTGGGAAGATCGTGAAAAATTATGAAGGAGGGAGAAAAGACACAGCCAAAAAAAGAAAACAAAAAATAAATAAATAAAATGAGGGAGGGGTACAACACGAGGACTTCCCAGGGGGTCACCCATCCTAGTACTACTCTCGCCCAAGCACGCTTAACTTTGGAGTTCTGATGGGATCCGGTGCGTTAGTGCTGGTATGATCGTACCCATCAAGTTCAGTAATCGCAGCCTACACAACCCCTCCCCCCAACGCCCTAACAAAAACAATTCCCGCACTACACTTCACATGTGGGATACATAAATCGCTAGTTTTCTTTGAAAATTTTACAACGACCACATGTCGCTTCGAACTCTGTGCCGAAAGGCGCACTACGCGCAAAGTCTCATTTTTATACTAGCGACTACAATAAGCAAAATGTAACAAGTCCGCCCACACATTTCTGAAAGCCGCAAAATGTGAAAAATTTGACAACGGTGGGAAGATCGTGAAAAATTATGAAGGAGGGAGAAAAGACACAGCCAAAAAAAGAAAACAAAAAATAAATAAATAAAATGAGGGAGCGGTACAACACGAGGACTTCCCAGGGGGTCACCCATCCTAGTACTACTCTCGCCCAAGCACGCTTAGCTTCGGAGTTCTGATGGGATCCGGTGCGTTAGTGCTGGTATGATCGTACCCATCAAGTTCAGTAATCGCAGCCTACACAACCCCTCCCCGCAACACCCTAACAAAAACAATTCCCGCACTTCACTTCACATGTGGGATACATAAATCGCTAGTTTTCTTCGAAAATTTTACAACGACCACATGTCGCTTCGAACTCTCTGCCGAAAGGCGCACTACGCGCAAAGTCTCATTTTTATACTAGCGACTACAATAAGCAAAATGTAACAAGTCCGCCCACACATTTCTGAAAGCCGCAAAATGTGAAAAATTTGACAACGGTGGGAAGATCGTGAAATATTATGAAGGAGGGAGAAAAGACACAGCCAAAAAAAGAAAACAAAAAATAAATAAATAAAATGAGGGAGGGGTACAACACCAGGACTTCCCAGGGGGTCACCCATCCTAGTACTACTCTCGCCCAAGCACGCTTAACTTCGGAGTTCTGATGGGATCCGGTGCGTTAGTGCTGGTATGATCGTACCCATCAAGTTCAGTAATCGCAGCCTTCACAACCCCTCCCCCCAACGCCCTAACAAAAACAATTCCCGCACTTCACTTCACATGTGGGATACATAAATCGCTAGTTTTCTTCGAAAATTTAACAACGACCACATGTCGCTTCGAACTCTCTGCCGAAAGGCGCACTACGCGCAAAGTCTCATTTTTATACTAGCGACTACAATAAGCAAAATGTAACAAGTCCGCCCACACATTTCTGAAAGCCGCAAAATGTGAAAAATTTGACAACGGTGGGAAGATCGTGAAAAATTATGAAGGAGGGAGAAAAGACACAGCCAAAAAAAGAAAACAAAAAATAAATAAATAAAAGGAGGGAGGGGTACAACACGAGGACTTCCCAGGGGGTCACCCATCCTAGTACTACTCTCGCCCAAGCACGCTTAACTTCGGAGTTCTGATGGGATCCGGTGCGTTAGTGCTGGTATGATCGTACCCATCAAGTTCAGTAATCGCAGCCTACACAACCCCTCCCCCCAACGCCCTAACAAAAACAATTCCCGCACTTCACTTCACATGTGGGATACATAAATCGCTAGTTTTCTTTGAAAATTTTACAACGACCACATGTCGCTTCGAACTCTCTGCCGAAAGGCGCACTACGCGCAAAGTCTCATTTTTATACTAGCGACTACAATAAGCAAAATGTAACAAGTCCGCCCACACATTTCTGAAAGCCGCAAAATGTGAAAAATTTGACAACGGTGGGAAGATCGTGAAAAATTATGAAGGAGGGAGAAAAGACACAGCCAAAAAAAGAAAACAAAAAATAAATAAATAAAGGAGGGAGGGGTACAACACGAGGACTTCCCAGGGGGTCACCCATCCTAGTACTACTCTCGCCCAAGCACGCTTAACTTCGGAGCTCTGATGGGATTCGGTGCGTTAGTGCTGGTATGATCGTACCCATCAAGTTCAGTAATCGCAGCCTACACAACCCCTCCCCCCAACGCCCTAACAAAAACAATTCCCGCACTTCACTTCACATGTGGGATACATAAATCGCTAGTTTTCTTCGAAAATTTTACAACGACCACATGTCGCTTCGAACTCTCTGCCGAAAGGCGCACTACGCGCAAAGTCTCATTTTTATACTAGCGACTACAATAAGCAAAATGTAACAAGTCCGCCCACACATTTCTGAAAGCCGCAAAATGTGAAAAATTTGACAACGGTGGGAAGATCGTGAAAAATTATGAAGGAGGGAGAAAAGACACAGCCAAAAAAAGAAAACAAAAAAATAAATAAATAAAAGAAGGGAGCGGTACAACACGAGGACTTCCCAGGGGGTCACCCATCCTAGTACTACTCTCGCCCAAGCACGCTTAACTTCGGAGCTCTGATGGGATTCGGTGCGTTAGTGCTGGTATGATCGTACCCATCAAGTTCAGTAATCGCAGCCTACACAACCCCTCCCCCCAACGCCCTAACAAAAACAATTCCCGCACTTCACTTCACATGTGGGATACATAAATCGCTAGTTTTCTTCGAAAATTTTACAACGACCACATGTCGCTTCGAACTCTCTGCCGAAAGGCGCACTACGCGCAAAGTCTCATTTTTATACTAGCGACTACAATAAGCAAAATGTAACAAGTCCGCCCACACATTTCTGAAAGCCGCAAAATGTGAAAAATTTGACAACGGTGGGAAGATCGTGAAAAATTATGAAGGAGGGAGAAAAGACACAGCCAAAAAAAGAAAACAAAAAATAAATAAATAAAATGAGGGAGGGGTACAACACGAGGACTTCCCAGGGGGTCACCCATCCTAGTACTACTCTCGCCCAAGCACGCTTAACTTCGGAGTTCTGATGGGATCCGGTGCGTTAGTGCTGGTATGATCGTACCCATCAAGTTCAGTAATCGCAGCCTACACAACCCCTCCCCCCAACGCCCTAACAAAAACAATTCCCGCACTACACTTCACATGTGGGATACATAAATCGCTAGTTTTTTTTGAAAATTTTACAACGACCACATGTCGCTTCGAACTCTGTGCCGAAAGGCGCACTACGCGCAAAGTCTCATTTTTATACTAGCGACTACAATAAGCAAAATGTAACAAGTCCGCCCACACATTTCTGAAAGCCGCAAAATGTGAAAAATTTGACAACGGTGGGAAGATCGTGAAAAATTATGAAGGAGGGAGAAAAGACACAGCCAAAAAAAGAAAACAAAAAAATAAATAAATAAAAGAAGGGAGCGGTACAACACGAGGACTTCCCAGGGGGTCACCCATCCTAGTACTACTCTCGCCCAAGCACGCTTAACTTCGGAGCTCTGATGGGATTCGGTGCGTTAGTGCTGGTATGATCGTACCCATCAAGTTCAGTAATCGCAGCCTACACAACCCCTCCCCCCAACGCCCTAACAAAAACAATTCCCGCACTTCACTTCACATGTGGGATACATAAATCGCTAGTTTTCTTCGAAAATTTTACAACGACCACATGTCGCTTCGAACTCTGTGCCGAAAGGCGCACTACGCGCAAAGTCTCATTTTTATACTAGCGACTACAATAAGCAAAATGTAACAAGTCCGCCCACACATTTCTGAAAGCCGCAAAATGTGAAAAATTTGACAACGGTGGGAAGATCGTGAAAAATTATGAATGAGGGAGAAAAGACACAGCCAAAAAAAGAAAACAAAAAATAAATAAATAAAATGAGGGAGGGGTACAACACGAGGACTTCCCAGGGGGTCACCCATCCTAGTACTACTCTCGCCCAAGCACGCTTAACTTCGGAGTTCTGATGGGATCCGGTGCGTTAGTGCTGGTATGATCGTACCCATCAAGTTCAGTAATCGCAGCCTACACAACCCCTCCCCCCAACGCCCTAACAAAAACAATTCCCGCACTACACTTCACATGTGGGATACATAAATTGCTAGTTTTCTTTGAAAATTTTACAACGACCACATGTCGCTTCGAACTCTGTGCCGAAAGGCGCACTACGCGCAAAGTCTCATTTTTATACTAGCGACTACAATAAGCAAAATGTAACAAGTCCGCCCACACATTTCTGAAAGCCGCAAAATGTGAAAAATTTGACAACGGTGGGAAGATCGTGAAAAATTATGAAGGAGGGAGAAAAGACACAGCCAAAAAAAGAAAACAAAAAATAAATAAATAAAAGGAGGGAGGGGTACAACACGAGGACTCACCAGGGGGTCACCCATCCTAGTACTACTCTCGCCCAAGCACGCTTAACTTCGGAGTTCTGATGGGATCCGGTGCGTTAGTGCTGGTATGATCGTACCCATCAAGTTTAGTAATCGCAGCCTACACAATCCCTCCCCCCAACGCCCTAACAAAAACAATTCCCGCACTTCACTTCACATGTGGGATACATAAATCGCTAGTTTTCTTCGAAAATTTTACAACGACCACATGTCGCTTCGAACTCTATGCCGAAAGGCGCACTACGCGCAAAGTCTCATTTTTATACTAGCGACTACAATAAGCAAAATGTAACAAGTCCGCCCACACATTTTTGAAAGCCGCAAAATGTGAAAAATTTGACAACGGTGGGAAGATCGTGAAAAATTATGAAGGAGGGAGAAAAGACACAGCCAAAAAAAGAAAACAAAAAATAAATAAATAAAAGGAGGGAGCGGTACAACACGAGGACTTCCCAGGGGGTCACCCATCCTAGTACTACTCTCGCCCAAGCACGCTTAACTTCGGAGTTCTGATGGGATCCGGTGCGTTAGTGCTGGTATGATCGTACCCATCAATTTCAGTAATCGGAGCCTACACAACCCCTGCCCCCAATGCCCTAACAAAAACAATTCCCGCACTTCACTTCACATGTGGGATACATAAATCGCTAGTTTTCTTTGAAAATTTTACAACGACCACATGTCGCTTCGAACTCTGTGCCGAAAGGCGCACTACGCGCAAAGTCTCATTTTTATACTAGCGACTACAATAAGCAAAATGTAACAAGTCCGCCCACACATTTCTGAAAGCCGCAAAATGTGAAAAATTTGACAACGGTGGGAAGATCGTGAAAAATTATGAAGGAGGGAGAAAAGACACAGCCAAAAAAAGAAAACAAAAAATAAATAAATAAAAGGAGGGAGCGGTACAACACGAGGACTTCCCAGGGGGTCACCCATCCTAGTACTACTCTCGCCCAAGCACGCTTAACTTCGGAGTTCTGATGGGATCCGGTGCGTTAGTGCTGGTATGATCGTACCCATCAAGTTCAGTAATCGGAGCCTACACAACCCCTCCCCCCAACGCCCTAACAAAAACAATTCCCGCACTTCACTTCACATGTGGGATACATAAATCGCTAGTTTTCTTCGAAAATTTTACAACGACCACATGTCGCTTCGAACTCTGTGCCGAAAGGCGCACTACGCGCAAAGTCTCATTTTTATACTGGCGACTACAATAAGCAAAATGTAACAAGTCCGCCCACACATTTCTGAAAGCCGCAAAATGTGAAAAATTTGACAACGGTGGGAAGATCGTGAAAAATTATGAAGGAGGGAGAAAAGACACAGCCAAAAAAAGAAAACAAAAAATAAATAAATAAAATGAGGGAGGGGTACAACACGAGGACTTCCCAGGGGGTCACCCATCCTAGTACTACTCTCGCCCAAGCACGCTTAACTTTGGAGTTCTGATGGGATCCGGTGCGTTAGTGCTGGTATGATCGTACCCATCAAGTTCAGTAATCGCAGCCTACACAACCCCTCCCCCCAACGCCCTAACAAAAACAATTCCCGCACTACACTTCACATGTGGGATACATAAATCGCTAGTTTTCTTTGAAAATTTTACAACGACCACATGTCGCTTCGAACTCTGTGCCGAAAGGCGCACTACGCGCAAAGTCTCATTTTTATACTAGCGACTACAATAAGCAAAATGTAACAAGTCCGCCCACACATTTCTGAAAGCCGCAAAATGTGAAAAATTTGACAACGGTGGGAAGATCGTGAAAAATTATGAAGGAGGGAGAAAAGACACAGCCAAAAAAAGAAAACAAAAAATAAATAAATAAAATGAGGGAGCGGTACAACACGAGGACTTCCCAGGGGGTCACCCATCCTAGTACTACTCTCGCCCAAGCACGCTTAGCTTCGGAGTTCTGATGGGATCCGGTGCGTTAGTGCTGGTATGATCGTACCCATCAAGTTCAGTAATCGCAGCCTACACAACCCCTCCCCGCAACACCCTAACAAAAACAATTCCCGCACTTCACTTCACATGTGGGATACATAAATCGCTAGTTTTCTTCGAAAATTTTACAACGACCACATGTCGCTTCGAACTCTCTGCCGAAAGGCGCACTACGCGCAAAGTCTCATTTTTATACTAGCGACTACAATAAGCAAAATGTAACAAGTCCGCCCACACATTTCTGAAAGCCGCAAAATGTGAAAAATTTGACAACGGTGGGAAGATCGTGAAATATTATGAAGGAGGGAGAAAAGACACAGCCAAAAAAAGAAAACAAAAAATAAATAAATAAAATGAGGGAGGGGTACAACACCAGGACTTCCCAGGGGGTCACCCATCCTAGTACTACTCTCGCCCAAGCACGCTTAACTTCGGAGTTCTGATGGGATCCGGTGCGTTAGTGCTGGTATGATCGTACCCATCAAGTTCAGTAATCGCAGCCTTCACAACCCCTCCCCCCAACGCCCTAACAAAAACAATTCCCGCACTTCACTTCACATGTGGGATACATAAATCGCTAGTTTTCTTCGAAAATTTAACAACGACCACATGTCGCTTCGAACTCTCTGCCGAAAGGCGCACTACGCGCAAAGTCTCATTTTTATACTAGCGACTACAATAAGCAAAATGTAACAAGTCCGCCCACACATTTCTGAAAGCCGCAAAATGTGAAAAATTTGACAACGGTGGGAAGATCGTGAAAAATTATGAAGGAGGGAGAAAAGACACAGCCAAAAAAAGAAAACAAAAAATAAATAAATAAAATGAGGGAGCGGTACAACACGAGGACTTCCCAGGGGGTCACCCATCCTAGTACTACTCTCGCCCAAGCACGCTTAGCTTCGGAGTTCTGATGGGATCCGGTGCGTTAGTGCTGGTATGATCGTACCCATCAAGTTCAGTAATCGCAGCCTACACAACCCCTCCCCGCAACACCCTAACAAAAACAATTCCCGCACTTCACTTCACATGTGGGATACATAAATCGCTAGTTTTCTTCGAAAATTTTACAACGACCACATGTCGCTTCGAACTCTCTGCCGAAAGGCGCACTACGCGCAAAGTCTCATTTTTATACTAGCGACTACAATAAGCAAAATGTAACAAGTCCGCCCACACATTTCTGAAAGCCGCAAAATGTGAAAAATTTGACAACGGTGGGAAGATCGTGAAATATTATGAAGGAGGGAGAAAAGACACAGCCAAAAAAAGAAAACAAAAAATAAATAAATAAAATGAGGGAGGGGTACAACACCAGGACTTCCCAGGGGGTCACCCATCCTAGTACTACTCTCGCCCAAGCACGCTTAACTTCGGAGTTCTGATGGGATCCGGTGCGTTAGTGCTGGTATGATCGTACCCATCAAGTTCAGTAATCGCAGCCTTCACAACCCCTCCCCCCAACGCCCTAACAAAAACAATTCCCGCACTTCACTTCACATGTGGGATACATAAATCGCTAGTTTTCTTCGAAAATTTAACAACGACCACATGTCGCTTCGAACTCTCTGCCGAAAGGCGCACTACGCGCAAAGTCTCATTTTTATACTAGCGACTACAATAAGCAAAATGTAACAAGTCCGCCCACACATTTCTGAAAGCCGCAAAATGTGAAAAATTTGACAACGGTGGGAAGATCGTGAAAAATTATGAAGGAGGGAGAAAAGACACAGCCAAAAAAAGAAAACAAAAAATAAATAAATAAAATGAGGGAGCGGTACAACACGAGGACTTCCCAGGGGGTCACCCATCCTAGTACTGCTCTCGCCCAAGCACGCTTAACTTCGGAGTTCTGATGGGATCCGGTGCGTTAGTGCTGGTATGATCGTACCCATCAAGATCAGTAATCGGAGCCTACACAACCCCTCCCCCCAACGCCCTAACAAAAACAATTCCCGCACTTCACTTCACATGTGGGATACATAAATCGCTAGTTTTCTTTGAAAATTTTACAACGACCACATGTCGCTTCGAACTCTGTGCCGAAAGGCGCACTACGCGCAAAGTCTCATTTTTATACTAGCGACTACAATAAGCAAAATGTAACAAGTCCGCCCACACATTTCTGAAAGCCGCAAAATGTGAAAAATTTGACAACGGTGGGAAGATCGTGAAAAATTATGAAGGAGGGAGAAAAGACACAGCCAAAAAAAGAAAACAAAAAATAAATAAATAAAAGGAGGGAGCGGTACAACACGAGGACTCACCAGGGGGTCACCCATCCTAGTACTACTCTCGCCCAAGCACGCTTAACTTCGGAGTTCTGATGGGATCCGGTGCGTTAGTGCTGGTATGATCGTACCCATCAATTTCAGTAATCGGAGCCTACACAACCCCTCCCCCCAATGCCCTAACAAAAACAATTCCCGCACTTCACTTCACATGTGGGATACATAAATCGCTAGTTTTCTTTGAAAATTTTACAACGACCACATGTCGCTTCGAACTCTGTGCCGAAAGGCGCACTACGCGCAAAGTCTCATTTTTATACTAGCGACTACAATAAGCAAAATGTAACAAGTCCGCCCACACATTTCTGAAAGCCGCAAAATGTGAAAAATTTGACAACGGTGGGAAGATCGTGAAAAATTATGAAGGAGGGAGAAAAGACACAGCCAAAAAAAGAAAACAAAAAATAAATAAATAAAAGGAGGGAGCGGTACAACACGAGGACTTCCCAGGGGGTCACCCATCCTAGTACTACTCTCGCCCAAGCACGCTTAACTTCGGAGTTCTGATGGGATCCGGTGCGTTAGTGCTGGTATGATCGTACCCATCAAGTTCAGTAATCGGAGCCTACACAACCCCTCCCCCCAACGCCCTAACAAAAACAATTCCCGCACTTCACTTCACATGTGGGATACATAAATCGCTAGTTTTATTCGAAAATTTTACAACGACCACATGTCGCTTCGAACTCTGTGCCGAAAGGCGCACTACGCGCAAAGTCTCATTTTTATACTGGCGACTACAATAAGCAAAATGTAACAAGTCCGCCCACACATTTCTGAAAGCCGCAAAATGTGAAAAATTTGACAACGGTGGGAAGATCGTGAAAAATTATGAAGGAGGGAGAAAAGACACAGCCAAAAAAAGAAAACAAAAAATAAATAAATAAAAGGAGGGAGCGGTACAACACGAGGACTTCCCAGGGGGTCACCCATCCTAGTACTACTCTCGCCCAAGCACGCTTAACTTCGGAGTTCTGATGGGATCCGGTGCGTTAGTGCTGGTATGATCGTACCCATCAAGTTCAGTAATCGCAGCCTACACAACCCCTCCCCCCAACGCCCTAACAAAAACAATTCCCGCACTTCACTTCACATGTGGGATACATAAATCGCTAGTTTTCTTCGAAAATTTTACAACGACCACATGTCGCTTCGAACTCTGTGCCGAAAGGCGCACTACGCGCAAAGTCTCATTTTTATACTAGCGACTACAATAAGCAAAATGTAACAAGTCCGCCCACACATTTCTGAAAGCCGCAAAATGTGAAAAATTTGACAACGGTGGGAAGATCGTGAAAAATTATGAAGGAGGGAGAAAAGACACAGCCAAAAAAAGAAAACAAAAAATAAATAAATAAAATGAGGGAGGGGTACAACACGAGGACTTCCCAGGGGGTCACCCATCCTAGTACTACTCTCGCCCAAGCACGCTTAACTTCGGAGTTCTGATGGGATCCGGTGCGTTAGTGCTGGTATGATCGTACCCATCAAGTTCAGTAATCGCAGCCTACACAACCCCTCCCCCCAACGCCCTAACAAAAACAATTCCCGCACTTCACTTCACATGTGGGATACATAAATCGCTAGTTTTCTTTGAAAATTTTACAACGACCACATGTCGCTTCGAACTCTGTGCCGAAAGGCGCACTACGCGCAAAGTCTCATTTTTATACTAGCGACTACAATAAGCAAAATGTAACAAGTCCGCCCACACATTTCTGAAAGCCGCAAAATGTGAAAAATTTGACAACGGTGGGAAGATCGTGAAAAATTATGAAGGAGGGAGAAAAGACACAGCCAAAAAAAGAAAACAAAAAAATAAATAAATAAAAGGAGGGAGCGGTACAACACGAGGACTTCCCAGGGGGTCACCCATCCTAGTACTACTCTCGCCCAAGCACGCTTAACTTCGGAGTTCTGATGGGATTCGGTGCGTTAGTGCTGGTATGATCGTACCCATCAAGTTTAGTAATCGCAGCCTACACAACCCCTCCCCCCAACGCCCTAACAAAAACAATTCCCGCACTTCACTTCACATGTGGGATACATAAATCGCTAGTTTTCTTTGAAAATTTTACAACGACCACATGTCGCTTCGAACTCTCTGCCGAAAGGCGCACTACGCGCAAAGTCTCATTTTTATACTAGCGACTACAATAAGCAAAATGTAACAAGTCCGCCCACACATTTCTGAAAGCCGCAAAATGTGAAAAATTTGACAACGGTGGGAAGATCGTGAAAAATTATGAAGGAGGGAGAAAAGACACAGCCAAAAAAAGAAAACAAAAAATAAATAAATAAAAGGAGGGAGGGGTACAACACGAGGACTCACCAGGGGGTCACCCATCCTAGTACTACTCTCGCCCAAGCACGCTTAACTTCGGAGTTCTGATGGGATCCGGTGCGTTAGTGCTGGTATGATCGTACCCATCAAGTTCAGTAATCGGAGCCTACACAACCCCTCCCCCCAACGCCCTAACAAAAACAATTCCCGCACTTCACTTCACATGTGGGATACATAAATCGCTAGTTTTCTTTGAAAATTTTACAACGACCACATGTCGCTTCGAACTCTGTGCCGAAAGGCGCACTACGCGCAAAGTCTCATTTTTATACTAGCGACTACAATAAGCAAAATGTAACAAGTCCGCCCACACATTTCTGAAAGCCGCAAAATGTGAAAAATTTGACAACGGTGGGAAGATCGTGAAAAATTATGAAGGAGGGAGAAAAGACACAGCCAAAAAAAGAAAACAAAAAATAAATAAATAAAAGGAGGGAGCGGTACAACACGAGGACTCACCAGGGGGTCACCCATCCTAGTACTACTCTCGCCCAAGCACGCTTAACTTCGGAGTTCTGATGGGATCCGGTGCGTTAGTGCTGGTATGATCGTACCCATCAATTTCAGTAATCGGAGCCTACACAACCCCTCCCCCCAATGCCCTAACAAAAACAATTCCCGCACTTCACTTCACATGTGGGATACATAAATCGCTAGTTTTCTTTGAAAATTTTACAACGACCACATGTCGCTTCGAACTCTGTGCCGAAAGGCGCACTACGCGCAAAGTCTCATTTTTATACTAGCGACTACAATAAGCAAAATGTAACAAGTCCGCCCACACATTTCTGAAAGCCGCAAAATGTGAAAAATTTGACAACGGTGGGAAGATCGTGAAAAATTATGAAGGAGGGAGAAAAGACACAGCCAAAAAAAGAAAACAAAAAATAAATAAATAAAAGGAGGGAGCGGTACAACACGAGGACTTCCCAGGGGGTCACCCATCCTAGTACTACTCTCGCCCAAGCACGCTTAACTTCGGAGTTCTGATGGGATCCGGTGCGTTAGTGCTGGTATGATCGTACCCATCAAGTTCAGTAATCGGAGCCTACACAACCCCTCCCCCCAACGCCCTAACAAAAACAATTCCCGCACTTCACTTCACATGTGGGATACATAAATCGCTAGTTTTATTCGAAAATTTTACAACGACCACATGTCGCTTCGAACTCTGTGCCAAAAGGCGCACTACGCGCAAAGTCTCATTTTCATACTGGCGACTACAATAAGCAAAATGTAACAAGTCCGCCCACACATTTCTGAAAGCCGCAAAATGTGAAAAATTTGACAACGGTGGGAAGATCGTGAAAAATTATGAAGGAGGGAGAAAAGACACAGCCAAAAAAAGAAAACAAAAAATAAATAAATAAAAGGAGGGAGCGGTACAACACGAGGACTTCCCAGGGGGTCACCCATCCTAGTACTACTCTCGCCCAAGCACGCTAAACTTCGGAGTTCTGATGGGATCCGGTGCGTTAGTGCAGGTATGATCGTATCCATCAAGTTCAGTAATCGGAGCCTACACAACCCCTCCCCCCAACGCCCTAACAAAAACAATTCCCGCACTTCACTTCACATGTGGGATACATAAATCGCTAGTTTTCTTCGAAAATTTTACAACGACCACATGTCGCTTCGAACTCTGTGCCGAAAGGCGCACTACGCGCAAAGTCTCATTTTTATACTAGCGACTACAATAAGCAAAATGTAACAAGTCCGCCCACACATTTCTGAAAGCCGCAAAATGTGAAAAATTTGACAACGGTGGGAAGATCGTGAAAAATTATGAAGGAGGGAGAAAAGACACAGCCAAAAAAAGAAAACAAAAAAATAAATAAATAAAAGGAGGGAGCGGTACAACACGAGGACTTCCCAGGGGGTCACCCATCCTAGTACTACTCTCGCCCAAGCACGCTTAACTTCGGAGTTCTGATGGGATCCGGTGCGTTAGTGCTGGTATGATCGTACCCATCAAGTTTAGTAATCGCAGCCTACACAACCCCTCCCCCCAACGCCCTAACAAAAACAATTCCCGCACTTCACTTCACATGTGGGATACATAAATCGCTAGTTTTCTTTGAAAATTTTACAACGACCACATGTCGCTTCGAACTCTCTGCCGAAAGGCGCACTACGCGCAAAGTCTCATTTTTATACTAGCGACTACAATAAGCAAAATGTAACAAGTCCGCCCACACATTTCTGAAAGCCGCAAAATGTGAAAAATTTGACAACGGTGGGAAGATCGTGAAAAATTATGAAGGAGGGAGAAAAGACACAGCCAAAAAAAGAAAACAAAAAATAAATAAATAAAAGGAGGGAGGGGTACAACACGAGGACTCACCAGGGGGTCACCCATCCTAGTACTACTCTCGCCCAAGCACGCTTAACTTCGGAGTTCTGATGGGATCCGGTGCGTTAGTGCTGGTATGATCGTACCCATCAAGTTCAGTAATCGGAGCCTACACAACCCCTCCCCCCAACGCCCTAACAAAAACAATTCCCGCACTTCACTTCACATGTGGGATACATAAATCGCTAGTTTTCTTTGAAAATTTTACAACGACCACATGTCGCTTCGAACTCTGTGCCGAAAGGCGCACTACGCGCAAAGTCTCATTTTTATACTAGCGACTACAATAAGCAAAATGTAACAAGTCCGCCCACACATTTCTGAAAGCCGCAAAATGTGAAAAATTTGACAACGGTGGGAAGATCGTGAAAAATTATGAAGGAGGGAGAAAAGACACAGCCAAAAAAAGAAAACAAAAAATAAATAAATAAAAGGAGGGAGCGGTACAACACGAGGACTCACCAGGGGGTCACCCATCCTAGTACTACTCTCGCCCAAGCACGCTTAACTTCGGAGTTCTGATGGGATCCGGTGCGTTAGTGCTGGTATGATCGTACCCATCAATTTCAGTAATCGGAGCCTACACAACCCCTCCCCCCAATGCCCTAACAAAAACAATTCCCGCACTTCACTTCACATGTGGGATACATAAATCGCTAGTTTTCTTTGAAAATTTTACAACGACCACATGTCGCTTCGAACTCTGTGCCGAAAGGCGCACTACGCGCAAAGTCTCATTTTTATACTAGCGACTACAATAAGCAAAATGTAACAAGTCCGCCCACACATTTCTGAAAGCCGCAAAATGTGAAAAATTTGACAACGGTGGGAAGATCGTGAAAAATTATGAAGGAGGGAGAAAAGACACAGCCAAAAAAAGAAAACAAAAAATAAATAAATAAAAGGAGGGAGCGGTACAACACGAGGACTTCCCAGGGGGTCACCCATCCTAGTACTACTCTCGCCCAAGCACGCTTAACTTCGGAGTTCTGATGGGATCCGGTGCGTTAGTGCTGGTATGATCGTACCCATCAAGTTCAGTAATCGGAGCCTACACAACCCCTCCCCCCAACGCCCTAACAAAAACAATTCCCGCACTTCACTTCACATGTGGGATACATAAATCGCTAGTTTTATTCGAAAATTTTACAACGACCACATGTCGCTTCGAACTCTGTGCCAAAAGGCGCACTACGCGCAAAGTCTCATTTTCATACTGGCGACTACAATAAGCAAAATGTAACAAGTCCGCCCACACATTTCTGAAAGCCGCAAAATGTGAAAAATTTGACAACGGTGGGAAGATCGTGAAAAATTATGAAGGAGGGAGAAAAGACACAGCCAAAAAAAGAAAACAAAAAATAAATAAATAAAAGGAGGGAGCGGTACAACACGAGGACTTCCCAGGGGGTCACCCATCCTAGTACTACTCTCGCCCAAGCACGCTTAACTTCGGAGTTCTGATGGGATCCGGTGCGTTAGTGCTGGTATGATCGTACCCATCAAGTTCAGTAATCGGAGCCTACACAACCCCTCCCCCCAACGCCCTAACAAAAACAATTCCCGCACTTCACTTCACATGTGGGATACATAAATCGCTAGTTTTCTTCGAAAATTTTACAACGACCACATGTCGCTTCGAACTCTGTGCCGAAAGGCGCACTACGCGCAAAGTCTCATTTTTATACTAGCGACTACAATAAGCAAAATGTAACAAGTCCGCCCACACATTTCTGAAAGCCGCAAAATGTGAAAAATTTGACAACGGTGGGAAGATCGTGAAAAATTATGAAGGAGGGAGAAAAGACACAGCCAAAAAAAGAAAACAAAAAATAAATAAATAAAATGAGGGAGGGGTACAACACGAGGACTTCCCAGGGGGTCACCCATCCTAGTACTACTCTCGCCCAAGCACGCTTAACTTCGGAGTTCTGATGGGATCCGGTGCGTTAGTGCTAGTATGATCGTACCCATCAAGTTCAGTAATCGCAGCCTACACAACCCCTCCCCCCAACGCCCTAACAAAAACAATTCCCGCACTACACTTCACATGTGGGATACATAAATCGCTAGTTTTCTTTGAAAATTTTACAACGACCACATGTCGCTTCGAACTCTGTGCCGAAAGGCGCACTACGCGCAAAGTCTCATTTTTATACTAGCGACTACAATAAGCAAAATGTAACAAGTCCGCCCACACATTTCTGAAAGCCGCAAAATGTGAAAAATTTGACAACGGTGGGAAGATCGTGAAAAATTATGAAGGAGGGAGAAAAGACACAGCCAAAAAAAGAAAACAAAAAAATAAATAAATAAAAGGAGGGAGGGGTACAACACGAGGACTTCCCAGGGGGTCACCCATCCTAGTACTACTCTCGCCCAAGCACGCTTAACTTCGGAGTTCTGATGGGATCCGGTGCGTTAGTGCTGGTATGATCGTACCCATCAAGTTTAGTAATCGCAGCCTACACAACCCCTCCCCCCAACGCCCTAACAAAAACAATTCCCGCACTTCACTTCACATGTGGGATACATAAATCGCTAGTTTTCTTCGAAAATTTTACAACGACCACATGTCGCTTCGAACTCTCTGCCGAAAGGCGCACTACGCGCAAAGTCTCATTTTTATACTAGCGACTACAATAAGCAAAATGTAACAAGTCCGCCCACACATTTCTGAAAGCCGCAAAATGTGAAAAATTTGACAACGGTGGGAAGATCGTGAAAAATTATGAAGGAGGGAGAAAAGACACAGCCAAAAAAAGAAAACAAAAAAATAAATAAATAAAAGGAGGGAGCGGTACAACACGAGGACTTCCCAGGGGGTCACCCATCCTAGTACTACTCTCGCCCAAGCACGCTTAACTTCGGAGTTCTGATGGGATCCGGTGCGTTAGTGCTGGTATGATCGTACCCATCAAGTTTAGTAATCGCAGCCTACACAACCCCTCCCCCCAACGCCCTAACAAAAACAATTCCCGCACTTCACTTCACATGTGGGATACATAAATCGCTAGTTTTCTTCGAAAATTTTACAACGACCACATGTCGCTTCGAACTCTCTGCCGAAAGGCGCACTACGCGCAAAGTCTCATTTTTATACTAGCGACTACAATAAGCAAAATGTAACAAGTCCGCCCACACATTTCTGAAAGCCGCAAAATGTGAAAAATTTGACAACGGTGGGAAGATCGTGAAAAATTATGAAGGAGGGAGAAAAGACACAGCCAAAAAAAGAAAACAAAAAATAAATAAATAAAAGGAGGGAGGGGTACAACACGAGGACTCACCAGGGGGTCACCCATCCTAGTACTACTCTCGCCCAAGCACGCTTAACTTTGGAGTTCTAATGGGATCCGGTGCGTTAGTGCTGGTATGATCGTACCCATCAAGTTCAGTAATCGCAGCCTACACAACCCCTCCCCCCAACGCCCTAACAAAAACAATTCCCGCACTTCACTTCACATGTGGGATACATAAATCGCTAGTTTTCTTTGAAAATTTTACAACGACCACATGTCGCTTCGAACTCTCTGCCGAAAGGCGCACTACGCGCAAAGTCTCATTTTTATACTAGCGACTACAATAAGCAAAATGTAACAAGTCCGCCCACACATTTCTGAAAGCCGCAAAATGTGAAAAATTTGACAACGGTGGGAAGATCGTGAAAAATTATGAAGGAGGGAGAAAAGACACAGCCAAAAAAAGAAAACAAAAAATAAATAAATAAAAGGAGGGAGGGGTACAACATGAGGACTCACCAGGGGGTCACCCATCCTAGTACTACTCTCGCCCAAGCACGCTTAACTTCGGAGTTCTGATGGGATCCGGTGCGTTAGTGCTGGTATGATCGTACCCATCAAGTTTAGTAATCGCAGCCTACACAACCCCTCCCCCCAACGCCCTAACAAAAACAATTCCCGCACTTCACTTCACATGTGGGATACATAAATCGCTAGTTTTCTTCGAAAATTTTACAACGACCACATGTCGCTTCGAACTCTATGCCGAAAGGCGCACTACGCGCAAAGTCTCATTTTTATACTAGCGACTACAATAAGCAAAATGTAACAAGTCCGCCCACACATTTCTGAAAGCCGCAAAATGTGAAAATTTTGACAACGGTGGGAAGATCGTGAAAAATTATGAAGGAGGGAGAAAAGACACAGCCAAAAAAAGAAAACAAAAAATAAATAAATAAAAGGAGGGAGCGGTACAACACGAGGACTTCCCAGGGGGTCACCCATCCTAGTACTACTCTCACCCAAGCACGCTTAACTTTGGAGTTCTGATGGGATCCGGTGCGTTAGTGCTGGTATGATCGTACCCATCAAGTTCAGTAATCGCAGCCTACACAACCCCTCCCCCCAATGCCCTAACAAAAACAATTCCCGCACTTCACTTCACATGTGGGATACATAAATCGCTAGTTTTCTTTGAAAATTTTACAACGACCACATGTCGCTTCGAACTCTGTGCCGAAAGGCGCACTACGCGCAAAGTCTCATTTTTATACTAGCGACTACAATAAGCAAAATGTAACAAGTCCGCCCACACATTTCTGAAAGCCGCAAAATGTGAAAAATTTGACAACGGTGGGAAGATCGTGAAAAATTATGAAGGAGGGAGAAAAGACACAGCCAAAAAAAGAAAACAAAAAATAAATAAATAAAATGAGGGAGGGGTACAACACGAGGACTTCCCAGGGGGTCACCCATCCTAGTACTACTCTCGCCCAAGCACGCTTAACTTCGGAGTTCTGATGGGATCCGGTGCGTTAGTGCTGGTATGATCGTACCCATCAAGTTCAGTAATCGCAGCCTACACAACCCCTCCCCCCAACGCCCTAACAAAAACAATTCCCGCACTACACTTCACATGTGGGATACATAAATCGCTAGTTTTCTTTGAAAATTTTACAACGACCACATGTCGCTTCGAACTCTGTGCCGAAAGGCGCACTACGCGCAAAGTCTCATTTTTATACTAGCGACTACAATAAGCAAAATGTAACAAGTCCGCCCACACATTTCTGAAAGCCGCAAAATGTGAAAAATTTGACAACGGTGGGAAGATCGTGAAAAATTATGAAGGAGGGAGAAAAGACACAGCCAAAAAAAGAAAACAAAAAATAAATAAATAAAAGGAGGGAGCGGTACAACACGAGGACTTCCCAGGGGGTCACCCATCCTAGTACTACTCTCGCCCAAGCACGCTTAACTTCGGAGTTCTGATGGGATCCGGTGCGTTAGTGCTGGTATGATCGTACCCATCAAGTTCAGTAATCGGAGCCTACACAACCCCTCCCCCCAACGCCCTAACAAAAACAATTCCCGCACTTCACTTCACATGTGGGATACATAAATCGCTAGTTTTCTTCGAAAATTTTACAACGACCACATGTCGCTTCGAACTCTGTGCCGAAAGGCGCACTACGCGCAAAGTCTCATTTTTATACTGGCGACTACAATAAGCAAAATGTAACAAGTCCGCCCACACATTTCTGAAAGCCGCAAAATGTGAAAAATTTGACAACGGTGGGAAGATCGTGAAAAATTATGAAGGAGGGAGAAAAGACACAGCCAAAAAAAGAAAACAAAAAATAAATAAATAAAAGGAGGGAGGGGTACAACACGAGGACTCACCAGGGGGTCACCCATCCTAGTACTACTCTCGCCCAAGCACGCTTAACTTTGGAGTTCTAATGGGATCCGGTGCGTTAGTGCTGGTATGATCGTACCCATCAAGTTCAGTAATCGCAGCCTACACAACCCCTCCCCCCAACGCCCTAACAAAAACAATTCCCGCACTTCACTTCACATGTGGGATACATAAATCGCTAGTTTTCTTTGAAAATTTTACAACGACCACATGTCGCTTCGAACTCTCTGCCGAAAGGCGCACTACGCGCAAAGTCTCATTTTTATACTAGCGACTACAATAAGCAAAATGTAACAAGTCCGCCCACACATTTCTGAAAGCCGCAAAATGTGAAAAATTTGACAACGGTGGGAAGATCGTGAAAAATTATGAAGGAGGGAGAAAAGACACAGCCAAAAAAAGAAAACAAAAAATAAATAAATAAAAGGAGGGAGGGGTACAACATGAGGACTCACCAGGGGGTCACCCATCCTAGTACTACTCTCGCCCAAGCACGCTTAACTTCGGAGTTCTGATGGGATCCGGTGCGTTAGTGCTGGTATGATCGTACCCATCAAGTTTAGTAATCGCAGCCTACACAACCCCTCCCCCCAACGCCCTAACAAAAACAATTCCCGCACTTCACTTCACATGTGGGATACATAAATCGCTAGTTTTCTTCGAAAATTTTACAACGACCACATGTCGCTTCGAACTCTATGCCGAAAGGCGCACTACGCGCAAAGTCTCATTTTTATACTAGCGACTACAATAAGCAAAATGTAACAAGTCCGCCCACACATTTCTGAAAGCCGCAAAATGTGAAAATTTTGACAACGGTGGGAAGATCGTGAAAAATTATGAAGGAGGGAGAAAAGACACAGCCAAAAAAAGAAAACAAAAAATAAATAAATAAAAGGAGGGAGCGGTACAACACGAGGACTTCCCAGGGGGTCACCCATCCTAGTACTACTCTCACCCAAGCACGCTTAACTTTGGAGTTCTGATGGGATCCGGTGCGTTAGTGCTGGTATGATCGTACCCATCAAGTTCAGTAATCGCAGCCTACACAACCCCTCCCCCCAATGCCCTAACAAAAACAATTCCCGCACTTCACTTCACATGTGGGATACATAAATCGCTAGTTTTCTTTGAAAATTTTACAACGACCACATGTCGCTTCGAACTCTGTGCCGAAAGGCGCACTACGCGCAAAGTCTCATTTTTATACTAGCGACTACAATAAGCAAAATGTAACAAGTCCGCCCACACATTTCTGAAAGCCGCAAAATGTGAAAAATTTGACAACGGTGGGAAGATCGTGAAAAATTATGAAGGAGGGAGAAAAGACACAGCCAAAAAAAGAAAACAAAAAATAAATAAATAAAAGGAGGAAGGGGTACATCACGAGGACTTCCCAGGGGGTCACCCATCCTAGTACTACTCTCGCCCAAGCACGCTTAACTTTGGAGATCTAATCGGATCCGGTGCGTTAGTGCTGGTATGATCGTACCCATCAAGTTCAGTAATCGCAGCCTACACAACCCCTCCCCCCAACGCCCTAACAAAAACAATTCCCGCACTTCACTTCACATGTGGGATACATAAATCGCTAGTTTTCTTTGAAAATTTTACAACGACCACATGTCGCTTCGAACTCTGTGCCGAAAGGCGCACTACGCGCAAAGTCTCATTTTTATACTAGCGACTACAATAAGCAAAATGTAACAAGTCCGCCCACACATTTCTGAAAGCCGCAAAATGTGAAAAATTTGACAACGGTGGGAAGATCGTGAAAAATTATGAAGGAGGGAGAAAAGACACAGCCAAAAAAAGAAAACAAAAAATAAATAAATAAAAGGAGGGAGGGGTACAACACGAGGACTCACCAGGGGGTCACCCATCCTAGTACTACTCTCGCCCAAGCACGCTTAACTTCGGAGTTCTGATGGGATCCGGTGCGTTAGTGCTGGTATGATCGTACCCATCAAGTTTAGTAATCGCAGCCTACACAACCCCTCCCCCCAACGCCCTAACAAAAACAATTCCCGCACTTCACTTCACATGTGGGATACATAAATCGCTAGTTTTCTTCGAAAATTTTACAACGACCACATGTCGCTTCGAACTCTCTGCCGAAAGGCGCACTACGCGCAAAGTCTCATTTTTATACTAGCGACTACAATAAGCAAAATGTAACAAGTCCGCCCACACATTTCTGAAAGCCGCAAAATGTGAAAAATTTGACAACGGTGGGAAGATCGTGAAAAATTATGAAGGAGGGAGAAAAGACACAGCCAAAAAAAGAAAACAAAAAATAAATAAATAAAAGGAGGGAGGGGTACAACACGAGGACTCACCAGGGGGTCACCCATCCTAGTACTACTCTCGCCCAAGCACGCTTAACTTTGGAGTTCTAATGGGATCCGGTGCGTTAGTGCTGGTATGATCGTACCCATCAAGTTCAGTAATCGCAGCCTACACAACCCCTCCCCCCAACGCCCTAACAAAAACAATTCCCGCACTTCACTTCACATGTGGGATACATAAATCGCTAGTTTTCTTTGAAAATTTTACAACGACCACATGTCGCTTCGAACTCTCTGCCGAAAGGCGCACTACGCGCAAAGTCTCATTTTTATACTAGCGACTACAATAAGCAAAATGTAACAAGTCCGCCCACACATTTCTGAAAGCCGCAAAATGTGAAAAATTTGACAACGGTGGGAAGATCGTGAAAAATTATGAAGGAGGGAGAAAAGACACAGCCAAAAAAAGAAAACAAAAAATAAATAAATAAAAGGAGGGAGGGGTACAACATGAGGACTCACCAGGGGGTCACCCATCCTAGTACTACTCTCGCCCAAGCACGCTTAACTTCGGAGTTCTGATGGGATCCGGTGCGTTAGTGCTGGTATGATCGTACCCATCAAGTTTAGTAATCGCAGCCTACACAACCCCTCCCCCCAACGCCCTAACAAAAACAATTCCCGCACTTCACTTCACATGTGGGATACATAAATCGCTAGTTTTCTTCGAAAATTTTACAACGACCACATGTCGCTTCGAACTCTATGCCGAAAGGCGCACTACGCGCAAAGTCTCATTTTTATACTAGCGACTACAATAAGCAAAATGTAACAAGTCCGCCCACACATTTCTGAAAGCCGCAAAATGTGAAAATTTTGACAACGGTGGGAAGATCGTGAAAAATTATGAAGGAGGGAGAAAAGACACAGCCAAAAAAAGAAAACAAAAAATAAATAAATAAAAGGAGGGAGCGGTACAACACGAGGACTTCCCAGGGGGTCACCCATCCTAGTACTACTCTCACCCAAGCACGCTTAACTTTGGAGTTCTGATGGGATCCGGTGCGTTAGTGCTGGTATGATCGTACCCATCAAGTTCAGTAATCGCAGCCTACACAACCCCTCCCCCCAATGCCCTAACAAAAACAATTCCCGCACTTCACTTCACATGTGGGATACATAAATCGCTAGTTTTCTTTGAAAATTTTACAACGACCACATGTCGCTTCGAACTCTGTGCCGAAAGGCGCACTACGCGCAAAGTCTCATTTTTATACTAGCGACTACAATAAGCAAAATGTAACAAGTCCGCCCACACATTTCTGAAAGCCGCAAAATGTGAAAAATTTGACAACGGTGGGAAGATCGTGAAAAATTATGAAGGAGGGAGAAAAGACACAGCCAAAAAAAGAAAACAAAAAATAAATAAATAAAATGAGGGAGGGGTACAACACGAGGACTTCCCAGGGGGTCACCCATCCTAGTACTACTCTCGCCCTAGCACGCTTAACTTCGGAGTTCTGATGGGATCTGGTGCGTTAGTGCTGGTATGATCGTACCCATCAAGTTCAGTAATCGCAGCCTACACAACCCCTCCCCCCAACGCCCTAACAAAAACAATTCCCGCACTTCACTTCACATGTGGGATACATAAATCGCTAGTTTTCTTTGAAAATTTTACGACCACATGTCGCTTCGAACTCTGTGCCGAAAGGCGCACTACGCGCAAAGTCTCATTTTTATACTAGCGACTACAATAAGCAAAATGTAACAAGTCCGCCCACACATTTCTGAAAGCCGCAAAATGTGAAAAATTTGACAACGGTGGGAAGATCGTGAAAAATTATGAAGGAGGGAGAAAAGACACAGCCAAAAAAAGAAAACAAAAAATAAATAAATAAAAGGAGGGAGGGGTACAACACGAGGACTCACCAGGGGGTCACCCATCCTAGTACTACTCTCGCCCAAGCACGCTTAACTTCGGAGTTCTGATGGGATCCGGTGCGTTAGTGCTGGTATGATCGTACCCATCAAGTTTAGTAATCGCAGCCTACACAACCCCTCCCCCCAACGCCCTAACAAAAACAATTCCCGCACTTCACTTCACATGTGGGATACATAAATCGCTAGTTTTCTTCGAAAATTTTACAACGACCACATGTCGCTTCGAACTCTATGCCGAAAGGCGCACTACGCGCAAAGTCTCATTTTTATACTAGCGACTACAATAAGCAAAATGTAACAAGTCCGCCCACACATTTCTGAAAGCCGCAAAATGTGAAAATTTTGACAACGGTGGGAAGATCGTGAAAAATTATGAAGGAGGGAGAAAAGACACAGCCAAAAAAAGAAAACAAAAAATAAATAAACAAAAGGAGGGAGCGGTACAACACGAGGACTTCCCAGGGGGTCACCCATCCTAGTACTACTCTCGCCCAAGCACGCTTAACTTTGGAGTTCTAATGGGATCCGGTGCGTTAGTGCTGGTATGATCGTACCCATCAAGTTCAGTAATCGCAGCCTACACAACCCCTCCCCCCAACGCCCTAACAAAAACAATTCCCGCACTTCACTTCACATGTGGGATACATAAATCGCTAGTTTTCTTTGAAAATTTTACAAGGACCACATGTCGCTTCGAACTCTCTGCCGAAAGGCGCACTACGCGCAAAGTCTCATTTTTATACTAGCGACTACAATAAGCAAAATGTAACAAGTCCGCCCACACATTTCTGAAAGCCGCAAAATGTGAAAAATTTGACAACGGTGGGAAGATCGTGAAAAATTATGAAGGAGGGAGAAAAGACACAGCCAAAAAAAGAAAACAAAAAATAAATAAATAAAAGGAGGGAGGGGTACAACATGAGGACTCACCAGGGGGTCACCCATCCTAGTACTACTCTCGCCCAAGCACGCTTAACTTCGGAGTTCTGATGGGATCCGGTGCGTTAGTGCTGGTATGATCGTACCCATCAAGTTTAGTAATCGCAGCCTACACAACCCCTCCCCCCAACGCCCTAACAAAAACAATTCCCGCACTTCACTTCACATGTGGGATACATAAATCGCTAGTTTTCTTCGAAAATTTTACAACGACCACATGTCGCTTCGAACTCTATGCCGAAAGGCGCACTACGCGCAAAGTCTCATTTTTATACTAGCGACTACAATAAGCAAAATGTAACAAGTCCGCCCACACATTTCTGAAAGCCGCAAAATGTGAAAATTTTGACAACGGTGGGAAGATCGTGAAAAATTATGAAGGAGGGAGAAAAGACACAGCCAAAAAAAGAAAACAAAAAATAAATAAATAAAAGGAGGGAGCGGTACAACACGAGGACTTCCCAGGGGGTCACCCATCCTAGTACTACTCTCACCCAAGCACGCTTAACTTTGGAGTTCTGATGGGATCCGGTGCGTTAGTGCTGGTATGATCGTACCCATCAAGTTCAGTAATCGCAGCCTACACAACCCCTCCCCCCAATGCCCTAACAAAAACAATTCCCGCACTTCACTTCACATGTGGGATACATAAATCGCTAGTTTTCTTTGAAAATTTTACAACGACCACATGTCGCTTCGAACTCTGTGCCGAAAGGCGCACTACGCGCAAAGTCTCATTTTTATACTAGCGACTACAATAAGCAAAATGTAACAAGTCCGCCCACACATTTCTGAAAGCCGCAAAATGTGAAAAATTTGACAACGGTGGGAAGATCGTGAAAAATTATGAAGGAGGGAGAAAAGACACAGCCAAAAAAAGAAAACAAAAAATAAATAAATAAAATGAGGGAGGGGTACAACACGAGGACTTCCCAGGGGGTCACCCATCCTAGTACTACTCTCGCCCTAGCACGCTTAAGTTCGGAGTTCTGATGGGATCCGGTGCGTTAGTGCTGGTATGATCGTACCCATCAAGTTCAGTAATCGCAGCCTACACAACCCCTCCCCCCAACGCCCTAACAAAAACAATTCCCGCACTTCACTTCACATGTGGGATACATAAATCGCTAGTTTTCTTTGAAAATTTTACAACGACCACATGTCGCTTCGAACTCTGTGCCGAAAGGCGCACTACGCGCAAAGTCTCATTTTTATACTAGCGACTACAATAAGCAAAATGTAACAAGTCCGCCCACACATTTCTGAAAGCCGCAAAATGTGAAAAATTTGACAACGGTGGGAAGATCGTGAAAAATTATGAAGGAGGGAGAAAAGACACAGCCAAAAAAAGAAAACAAAAAATAAATAAATAAAAGGAGGGAGGGGTACAACACGAGGACTCACCAGGGGGTCACCCATCCTAGTACTACTCTCGCCCAAGCACGCTTAACTTCGGAGTTCTGATGGGATCCGGTGCGTTAGTGCTGGTATGATCGTACCCATCAAGTTTAGTAATCGCAGCCTACACAACCCCTCCCCCCAACGCCCTAACAAAAACAATTCCCGCACTTCACTTCACATGTGGGATACATAAATCGCTAGTTTTCTTCGAAAATTTTACAACGACCACATGTCGCTTCGAACTCTATGCCGAAAGGCGCACTACGCGCAAAGTCTCATTTTTATACTAGCGACTACAATAAGCAAAATGTAACAAGTCCGCCCACACATTTCTGAAAGCCGCAAAATGTGAAAATTTTGACAACGGTGGGAAGATCGTGAAAAATTATGAAGGAGGGAGAAAAGACACAGCCAAAAAAAGAAAACAAAAAATAAATAAACAAAAGGAGGGAGCGGTACAACACGAGGACTTCCCAGGGGGTCACCCATCCTAGTACTACTCTCGCCCAAGCACGCTTAACTTTGGAGTTCTAATGGGATCCGGTGCGTTAGTGCTGGTATGATCGTACCCATCAAGTTCAGTAATCGCAGCCTACACAACCCCTCCCCCCAACGCCCTAACAAAAACAATTCCCGCACTTCACTTCACATGTGGGATACATAAATCGCTAGTTTTCTTTGAAAATTTTACAAGGACCACATGTCGCTTCGAACTCTCTGCCGAAAGGCGCACTACGCGCAAAGTCTCATTTTTATACTAGCGACTACAATAAGCAAAATGTAACAAGTCCGCCCACACATTTCTGAAAGCCGCAAAATGTGAAAAATTTGACAACGGTGGGAAGATCGTGAAAAATTATGAAGGAGGGAGAAAAGACACAGCCAAAAAAAGAAAACAAAAAATAAATAAATAAAAGGAGGGAGCGGTACAACACGAGGACTTCCCAGGGGGTCACCCATCCTAGTACTACTCTCACCCAAGCACGCTTAACTTCGGAGTTCTGATGGGATCCGGTGCGTTAGTGCTGGTATGATCGTACCCATCAAGTTTAGTAATCGCAGCCTACACAACCCCTCCCCCAACGCCCTAACAAAAACAATTCCCGCACTTCACTTCACATGTGGGATGCATAAATCGCTAGTTTTCTTCGAAAATTTTACAACGACCACATGTCGCTTCGAACTCTGTGCCCAAAGGCGCACTGCGCGCAAAGTCTCATTTTTATACTAGCGACTACAATAAGCAAAATGTAACAAGTCCGCCCACACATTTCTGAAAGCCGAAAAATGTGAAAAATTTGACAACGGTATGAAGATCGTGAAAAATTATGAAGGAGGGAGAAAAGACACAGCCAAAAAAAGAAAACAAAAAATAAATAAATAAAAGGAGGGAGGGGTACAACACGAGGACTTCCCAGGGGGTCACCCATCCTATTACTACTCTCGCCCAAGCACGCTTAACTTTGGAGTTCTAATGGGATCCGGGGCGTTAGTGCTGGTATGATCGTACCCATCAAGTTCAGTAATCGGAGCCTACACAACCCCTCCCCCCAACGCCCTAACAAAAACAATTCCCGCACTTCACTTCACATGTGGGATACATAAATCGCTAGTTTTCTTTGAAAATTTTACAACGACCACATGTCGCTTCGAACTCTGTGCCGAAAGGTGCACTACGCGCAAAGTCTCATTTTTATACTAGCGACTACAATAAGCAAAATGTAACAAGTCCGCCCACACATTTCTGAAAGCCGCAAAATGTGAAAAATTTGACAACGGTGGGAAGATCGTGAAAAATTATGAAGGAGGGAGAAAAGACACAGCCAAAAAAAGAAAACAAAAAATAAATAAATAAAAGGAGGAAGGGGTACAACACGAGGACTTCCCAGGGGGTCACCCATCCTAGTACTACTCTCGCCCAAGCACGTTTAACTTCGGAGTTCTGCTGGGATCCGGTGCGTTAGTGCTGGTATGATCGTACCCATCAAGTTCAGTAATCGCAGCCTACATAACCCCTCCCCCCAACGCCCTAACAAAAACAATTCCCGCACTTCACTTCACATGTGGGATACATAAATCGCTAGTTTTCTTCGAAAATTTTACAACGACCACATGTCGCTTCGAACTCTGTGCCGAAAGGCGCACTACGCGCAAAGTCTCATTTTTATACTAGCGACTACAATAAGCAAAATGTAACAAGTCCGCCCACACATTTCTGAAAGCCGCAAAATGTGAAAAATTTGACAACGGTGGGAAGATCGTGAAAAATTATGAAGGAGGGAGAAAAGACACAGCCAAAAAAAGAAAACAAAAAATAAATAAATAAAAGGAGGGAGGGGTACAACACGAGGACTTCCCAGGGGGTCACCCATCCTAGTACTACTCTCGCCCAAGCACGCTTAACTTCGGAGTTCTGATGGGATCCGGTGCGTTAGTGCTGGTATGATCGTACCCATCAAGTTCATTAATCGCAGCCTACACAACCCCTCCCCCCAACGCCCTAACAAAAACAATTCCCGCACTTCACTTCACATGTGGGATACATAAATCGCTAGTTTTCTTCGAAAATTTTACAAAGACCACATGTCGCTTCGAACTCCCTGCCGAAAGGCGCACTACGCGCAAAGTCTCATTTTTATACTAGCGACTACAATAAGCAAAATGTAACAAGTCCGCCCACACATTTCTGAAAGCCGCAAAATGTGAAAAATTTGACAACGGTGGGAAGATCGTGAAAAATTATGAAGGAGGGAGAAAAGACACAGCCAAAAAAAGAAAAAAAAAATAAATAAATAAAAGGAGGGAGGGGTACAACACGAGGACTTCCCAGGGGTCACCCATCCTAGTACTACTTTGCCCAAGCACGCTTAACTTCGGAATTCTTATGGGATCCGGTGCGTTAGTGCTGGTATGATCGTACCCATCAAGTTCAGTAATCGCAGCCTACACAACCCCTCCCCCCAACGCCCTAACAAAAACAATTCCCGCACTTCACTTCACATGTGGGATACATAAATCGCTAGTTTTCTTCGAAAATTTTACAACGACCACATGTCACTTCGAACTCTGTGCCGAAAGGAGCACTACGCGCAAAGTCTCATTTTTATACTAGCGACTACAATAAGCAAAATGTAACAAGTCCGCCCACACATTTCTGAAAGCCGCAAAATGTGAAAAATTTGACAACGGTGGGAAGATCGTGAAAAATTATGAAGGAGGGAGAAAAGACACAGCCAAAAAAAGAAAACAAAAAATAAATAAATAAAAGGAGGAAGGGGTACAACACGAGGACTTCCCAGGGGGTCACCCATCCTAGTACTACTCTCGCCCAAGCACGTTTAACTTCGGAGTTCTGCTGGGATCCGGTGCGTTAGTGCTGGTATGATCGTACCCATTAAGTTCAGTAATCGCAGCCTACACAACCCCTCCCCCCAACGCCCTAACAAAAACAATGCCCGCACTTCACTTCACATGTGGGATACATAAATCGCTAGTTTTCTTCGAAAATTTTACAACGACCACATGTCGCTTCGAACTCTGTGCCGAAAGGCGCACTACGCGCAAAGTCTCATTTTTATACTAGCGACTACAATAAGCAAAATGTAACAAGTCCGCCCACACATTTCTGAAAGCCGCAAAATGTGAAAAATTTGACAACGGTGGTAAGATCGTGAAAAATTATGAAGGAGGGAGAAAAGACACAGCCAAAAAAAGAAAACAAAAAATAAATAAATAAAAGGAGGGAGGGGTACAACACGAGGACTTCCCAGGGGGTCACCCATCCTAGTACTACTCTCGCCCAAGCATGCTTAACTTCGGAGTTCTGATGGGATCCGGTGCGTTAGTGCTGGTATGATCGTACCCATCAAGTTTAGTAATCGCAGCCTACACAACCCCTCCCCCCAACGCCCTAACAAAAACAATTCCCGCACTTCACTTCACATGTGGGATACATAAATCGCTAGTTTTCTTCGAAAATTTTACAACGACCACATGTCGCTTCGAACTCTGTGCCGAAAGGCGCACTACGCGCAAAGTCTCATTTTTATACTAGCGACTACAATAAGCAAAATGTAACAAGTCCGCCCACACATTTCTGAAAGCCGCAAAATGTGAAAAATTTGACAACGGTGGGAAGATCGTGAAAAATTATGAAGGAGGGAGAAAAGACACAGCCAAAAAAAGAAAACAAAAAATAAATAAATAAAAGGAGGGAGGGGTACAACACGAGGACTTCCCAGGGGGTCACCCATCCTAGTACTACTCTCGCCCAAGCACGCTTAACTTCGGAGTTCTGATGGGATCCGGTGCGTTAGTGCTGGTATGATCGTACCCATCAAGTTCAGTAATCGCAGCCTACACAACCCCTCCCCCCAACGCCCTAACAAAAACAATTCCCGCACTTCACTTCACATGTGGGATACATAAATCGCTAGTTTTCTTTGAAAATTTTACAACGACCACATGTCGCTTCGAACTCTCTGCCGAAAGGCTCACTACGCGCAAAGTCTCATTTTTATACTAGCGACTACAATAAGCAAAATGTAACAAGTCCGCCCACACATTTCTGAAAGCCGCAAAATGTGAAAAATTTGACAACGGTGGGAAGATCGTGAAAATTTATGAAGGAGGGAGAAAAGACACAGCCAAAAAAAGAAAACAAAAAAAAAATAAATAAAATGAGGGAGGGGTACAACACGAGGACTTCCCAGGGGGTCACCCATCCTAGTACTACTCTCGCCCAAGCACGCTTAACTTCGGAGTTCTGATGGGATCCGGTGCGTTAGTGCTGGTATGATCGTACCCATCAAGTTCAGTAATCGCAGCCTACACAACCCCTCCCCCCAACGCCCTAACAAAAACAATTCCCGCACTTCACTTCACGTGTGGGATACATAAATCGCTAGTTTTCTTTGAAAATTTTACAACGACCACATGTCGCTTCGAACTCTCTGCCGAAAGGCGCACTACGCGCAAAGTCTCATTTTTATACTAGCGACTACAATAAGCAAAATGTTACAAGTCCGCCCACACATTTCTGAAAGCCGCAAAATGTGAAAAATTTGACAACGGTGGGAAGATCGTGAAAAATTATGAAGGAGGGAGAAAAGACACAGCCAAAAAAAGAAAACAAAAAATAAATAAATAAAAGGAGGGAGGGGTACAACACGAGGACTTCCCAGGGGGTCACCCATCCTAGTACTACTCTCGCCCAAGCATGCTTAACTTCGGAGTTCTGATGGGATCCGGTGCGTTAGTGCTGGTATGATCGTACCCATCAAGTTTAGTAATCGCAGCCTACACAACCTCTCCCCCCAACGCCCTAACAAAAACAATTCCCGCACTTCACTTCACATGTGGGATACATAAATCGCTAGTTTTCTTCGAAAATTTTACAACGACCACATGTCGCTTCGAACTCTGTGCCGAAAGGCGCACTACGCGCAAAGTCTCATTTTTATACTAGCGACTACAATAAGCAAAATGTAACAAGTCCGCCCACACATTTCTGAAAGCCGCAAAATGTGAAAAATTTGACAACGGTGGGAAGATCGTGAAAAATTATGGAGGGAGAAAAGACACAGCCAAAAAAAGAAAACAAAAAATAAATAAATAAAAGGAGGGAGGGGTACAACACGAGGACTTCCCAGGGGGTCACCCATCCTAGTACTACTCTCGCCCAAGCACGCTTAACTTCGGAGTTCTGATGGGATCCGGTGCGTTAGTGCTGGTATGATCGTACCCATCAAGTTCAGTAATCGCAGCCTACACAACCCCTCCCCCCAACGCCCTAATAAAAACAATTCTCGCACTTCACTTCACATGTGGGATACATAAATTGCTAGTTTTCTTCGAAAATTTTACAACGACCACATGTCGCTTCGAACTCTCTGCCGAAAGGCGCACTACGCGCAAAGTCTCATTTTTATACTAGCGACTACAATAAGCAAAATGTAACAAGTCCGCCCACACATTTCTGAAAGCCGCAAAATGTGAAAAATTTGACAACGGTGGGAAGATCGTGAAAAATTATGAAGGAGGGAGAAAAGACACAGCCAAAAAAAGAAAACAAAAAATAAATAAATAAAAGGAGGGAGGGGTACAACACGAGGACTTGCCAGGGGGTCACCCATCCTAGTACTACTCTCGCCCAAGCACGCTTAACTTCGGAGTTCTGATGGGATCCGGTGCGTTAGTGCTGGTATGATCGTACCCATCAAGTTCAGTAATCGCAGCCTACACAACCCCTCCCCCCAACGACCTAACAAAAACAATTCCCGCACTTCACTTCACATGTGGGATACATAAATCGCTAGTTTTCTTCGAAAATTTTACAACGACCACATGTCGCTTCGAACTCTCTGCCGAAAGGCGCACTACGCGCAAAGTCTCATTTTTATACTAGCGACTACAATAAGCAAAATGTAACAAGTCCGCCCACACATTTCTGAAAGCCGCAAAATGTGAAAAATTTGACAACGGTGGGAAGATCGTGAAAAATTATGAAGGAGGGAGAAAAGACACAGCCAAAAAAAGAAAACAAAAAATAAATAAATAAAAGGAGGGAGGGGTACAACACGAGGACTTCCCAGGGGGTCACCCATCCTAGTACTACTCTCGCCCAAGCATGCTTAACTTCGGAGTTCTGATGGGATCCGGTGCGTTAGTGCTGGTATGATCGTACCCATCAAGTTTAGTAATCGCAGCCTACACAACCCCTCCCCCCAACGCCCTAACAAAAACAATTCCCGCACTTCACTTCACATGTGGGATACATAAATCGCTAGTTTTCTTCGAAAATTTTACAACGACCACATGTCGCTTCGAACTCTGTGCCGAAAGGCGCACTACGCGCAAAGTCTCATTTTTATACTAGCGACTACAATAAGCAAAATGTAACAAGTCCGCCCACACATTTCTGAAAGCCACAAAATGTGAAAAATTTGACAACGGTGGGAAGATCGTGAAAAATTATGAAGGAGGGAGAAAAGACACAGCCAAAAAAAGAAAACAAAAAATAAATAAATAAAAGGAGGGAGGGGTACAACACGAGGACTTCCCAGGGGGTCACCCATCCTAGTACTACTCTCGCCCAAGCACGCTTAACTTCGGAGTTCTGATGGGATCCGGTGCGTTAGTGCTGGTATGATCGTACCCATCAAGTTCAGTAATCGCAGCCTACACAACCCCTCCCCCCAACGCCCTAACAAAAACAATTCCCGCACTTCACTTCACATGTGGGATACATAAATCGCTAGTTTTCTTCGAAAATTTTACAACGACCACATGTCGCTTCGAACTCTCTGCCGAAAGGCGCACTACGCGCAAAGTCTCATTTTTATACTAGCGACTACAATAAGCAAAATGTAACAAGTCCGCCCACACATTTCTGAAAGCCGCAAAATGTGAAAAATTTGACAACGGTGGGAAGATCGTGAAAAATTATGAAGGAGGGAGAAAAGACACAGCCAAAAAAAGAAAACAAAAAATAAATAAATAAAAGGAGGGAGGGGTACAACACGAGGACTTCCCAGGGGGTCACCCATCCTAGTACTACTCTCGCCCAAGCATGCTTAACTTCGGAGTTCTGATGGGATCCGGTGCGTTAGTGCTGGTATGATCGTACCCATCAAGTTTAGTAATCGCAGCCTACACAACCCCTCCCCCCAACGCCCTAACAAAAACAATTCCCGCACTTCACTTCACATGTGGGATACATAAATCGCTAGTTTTCTTCGAAAATTTTACAACGACCACATGTCGCTTCGAACTCTCTGCCGAAAGGCGCACTACGCGCAAAGTCTCATTTTTATACTAGCGACTACAATAAGCAAAATGTAACAAGTCCGCCCACACATTTCTGAAAGCCGCAAAATGTGAAAAATTTGACAACGGTGGGAAGATCGTGAAAAATTATGAAGGAGGGAGAAAAGACACAGCCAAAAAAAGAAAACAAAAAATAAATAAATAAAAGGAGGGAGGGGTACAACACGAGGACTTCCCAGGGGGTCACCCATCCTAGTACTACTCTCGCCCAAGCACGCTTAACTTCGGAGTTCTGATGGGATCCGGTGCGTTAGTGCTGGTATGATCGTACCCATCAAGTTTAGTAATCGCAGCCTACACAACCCCTCCCCCCAACGCCCTAACAAAAACAATTTCCGCACTTCACTTCACATGTGGGTACATAAATCGCTAGTTTTCTTCGAAAATTTTACAACGACCACATGTCGCTTCGAACTCTGTGCCGAAAGGCGCACTACGCGCAAAGTCTCATTTTTATACTAGCGACTACAATAAGCAAAATGTAACAAGTCCGCCCACACATTTCTGAAAGCCGCAAAATGTGAAAAATTTGACAACGGTGGGAAGATCGTGAAAAATTATGAAGGAGGGAGAAAAGACACAGCCAAAAAAAGAAAACAAAAAATAAATAAATAAAAGGAGGGAGGGGTACAACACGAGGACTTCCCAGGGGGTCACCCATCCTAGTACTACTCTCGCCCAAGCACGCTTAACTTCGGAGTTCTGATGGGATCCGGTGCGTTAGTGCTGGTATGATCGTACCCATCAAGTTCAGTAATCGCAGCCTACACAACCCCTCCCCCCAACGCCCTAACAAAAACAATTCCCGCACTTCACTTCACATGTGGGATACATAAATCGCTAGTTTTCTTTGAAAATTTTACAACGACCACATGTCGCTTCGAACTCTCTGCCGAAAGGCGCACTACGCGCAAAGTCTCATTTTTATACTAGCGACTACAATAAGCAAAATGTAACAAGTCCGCCCACACATTTCTGAAAGCCGCAAAATGTGAAAATTTTGACAACGGTGGGAAGATCGTGAAAAATTATGAAGGAGGGAGAAAAGACACAGCCAAAAAAAGAAAACAAAAAATAAATAAATAAAAGGAGGGAGCGGTACAACACGAGGACTTCCCAGGGGGTCACCCATCCTAGTACTACTCTCACCCAAGCACGCTTAACTTTGGAGTTCTGATGGGATCCGGTGCGTTAGTGCTGGTATGATCGTACCCATCAAGTTCAGTAATCGCAGCCTACACAACCCCTCCCCCCAATGCCCTAACAAAAACAATTCCCGCACTTCACTTCACATGTGGGATACATAAATCGCTAGTTTTCTTTGAAAATTTTACAACGACCACATGTCGCTTCGAACTCTGTGCCGAAAGGCGCACTACGCGCAAAGTCTCATTTTTATACTAGCGACTACAATAAGCAAAATGTAACAAGTCCGCCCACACATTTCTGAAAGCCGCAAAATGTGAAAAATTTGACAACGGTGGGAAGATCGTGAAAAATTATGAAGGAGGGAGAAAAGACACAGCCAAAAAAAGAAAACAAAAAATAAATAAATAAAATGAGGGAGGGGTACAACACGAGGACTTCCCAGGGGGTCACCCATCCTAGTACTACTCTCGCCCTAGCACGCTTAACTTCGGAGTTCTGATGGGATCTGGTGCGTTAGTGCTGGTATGATCGTACCCATCAAGTTCAGTAATCGCAGCCTACACAACCCCTCCCCCCAACGCCCTAACAAAAACAATTCCCGCACTTCACTTCACATGTGGGATACATAAATCGCTAGTTTTCTTTGAAAATTTTACAACGACCACATGTCGCTTCGAACTCTGTGCCGAAAGGCGCACTACGCGCAAAGTCTCATTTTTATACTAGCGACTACAATAAGCAAAATGTAACAAGTCCGCCCACACATTTCTGAAAGCCGCAAAATGTGAAAAATTTGACAACGGTGGGAAGATCGTGAAAAATTATGAAGGAGGGAGAAAAGACACAGCCAAAAAAAGAAAACAAAAAATAAATAAATAAAAGGAGGGAGGGGTACAACACGAGGACTCACCAGGGGGTCACCCATCCTAGTACTACTCTCGCCCAAGCACGCTTAACTTCGGAGTTCTGATGGGATCCGGTGCGTTAGTGCTGGTATGATCGTACCCATCAAGTTTAGTAATCGCAGCCTACACAACCCCTCCCCCCAACGCCCTAACAAAAACAATTCCCGCACTTCACTTCACATGTGGGATACATAAATCGCTAGTTTTCTTCGAAAATTTTACAACGACCACATGTCGCTTCGAACTCTATGCCGAAAGGCGCACTACGCGCAAAGTCTCATTTTTATACTAGCGACTACAATAAGCAAAATGTAACAAGTCCGCCCACACATTTCTGAAAGCCGCAAAATGTGAAAATTTTGACAACGGTGGGAAGATCGTGAAAAATTATGAAGGAGGGAGAAAAGACACAGCCAAAAAAAGAAAACAAAAAATAAATAAACAAAAGGAGGGAGCGGTACAACACGAGGACTTCCCAGGGGGTCACCCATCCTAGTACTACTCTCGCCCAAGCACGCTTAACTTTGGAGTTCTAATGGGATCCGGTGCGTTAGTGCTGGTATGATCGTACCCATCAAGTTCAGTAATCGCAGCCTACACAACCCCTCCCCCCAACGCCCTAACAAAAACAATTCCCGCACTTCACTTCACATGTGGGATACATAAATCGCTAGTTTTCTTTGAAAATTTTACAAGGACCACATGTCGCTTCGAACTCTCTGCCGAAAGGCGCACTACGCGCAAAGTCTCATTTTTATACTAGCGACTACAATAAGCAAAATGTAACAAGTCCGCCCACACATTTCTGAAAGCCGCAAAATGTGAAAAATTTGACAACGGTGGGAAGATCGTGAAAAATTATGAAGGAGGGAGAAAAGACACAGCCAAAAAAAGAAAACAAAAAATAAATAAATAAAAGGAGGGAGGGGTACAACATGAGGACTCACCAGGGGGTCACCCATCCTAGTACTACTCTCGCCCAAGCACGCTTAACTTCGGAGTTCTGATGGGATCCGGTGCGTTAGTGCTGGTATGATCGTACCCATCAAGTTTAGTAATCGCAGCCTACACAACCCCTCCCCCCAACGCCCTAACAAAAACAATTCCCGCACTTCACTTCACATGTGGGATACATAAATCGCTAGTTTTCTTCGAAAATTTTACAACGACCACATGTCGCTTCGAACTCTATGCCGAAAGGCGCACTACGCGCAAAGTCTCATTTTTATACTAGCGACTACAATAAGCAAAATGTAACAAGTCCGCCCACACATTTCTGAAAGCCGCAAAATGTGAAAATTTTGACAACGGTGGGAAGATCGTGAAAAATTATGAAGGAGGGAGAAAAGACACAGCCAAAAAAAGAAAACAAAAAATAAATAAATAAAAGGAGGGAGCGGTACAACACGAGGACTTCCCAGGGGGTCACCCATCCTAGTACTACTCTCACCCAAGCACGCTTAACTTTGGAGTTCTGATGGGATCCGGTGCGTTAGTGCTGGTATGATCGTACCCATCAAGTTCAGTAATCGCAGCCTACACAACCCCTCCCCCCAATGCCCTAACAAAAACAATTCCCGCACTTCACTTCACATGTGGGATACATAAATCGCTAGTTTTCTTTGAAAATTTTACAACGACCACATGTCGCTTCGAACTCTGTGCCGAAAGGCGCACTACGCGCAAAGTCTCATTTTTATACTAGCGACTACAATAAGCAAAATGTAACAAGTCCGCCCACACATTTCTGAAAGCCGCAAAATGTGAAAAATTTGACAACGGTGGGAAGATCGTGAAAAATTATGAAGGAGGGAGAAAAGACACAGCCAAAAAAAGAAAACAAAAAATAAATAAATAAAATGAGGGAGGGGTACAACACGAGGACTTCCCAGGGGGTCACCCATCCTAGTACTACTCTCGCCCTAGCACGCTTAACTTCGGAGTTCTGATGGGATCCGGTGCGTTAGTGCTGGTATGATCGTACCCATCAAGTTCAGTAATCGCAGCCTACACAACCCCTCCCCCCAACGCCCTAACAAAAACAATTCCCGCACTTCACTTCACATGTGGGATACATAAATCGCTAGTTTTCTTTGAAAATTTTACAACGACCACATGTCGCTTCGAACTCTGTGCCGAAAGGCGCACTACGCGCAAAGTCTCATTTTTATACTAGCGACTACAATAAGCAAAATGTAACAAGTCCGCCCACACATTTCTGAAAGCCGCAAAATGTGAAAAATTTGACAACGGTGGGAAGATCGTGAAAAATTATGAAGGAGGGAGAAAAGACACAGCCAAAAAAAGAAAACAAAAAATAAATAAATAAAAGGAGGGAGGGGTACAACACGAGGACTCACCAGGGGGTCACCCATCCTAGTACTACTCTCGCCCAAGCACGCTTAACTTCGGAGTTCTGATGGGATCCGGTGCGTTAGTGCTGGTATGATCGTACCCATCAAGTTTAGTAATCGCAGCCTACACAACCCCTCCCCCCAACGCCCTAACAAAAACAATTCCCGCACTTCACTTCACATGTGGGATACATAAATCGCTAGTTTTCTTCGAAAATTTTACAACGACCACATGTCGCTTCGAACTCTATGCCGAAAGGCGCACTACGCGCAAAGTCTCATTTTTATACTAGCGACTACAATAAGCAAAATGTAACAAGTCCGCCCACACATTTCTGAAAGCCGCAAAATGTGAAAATTTTGACAACGGTGGGAAGATCGTGAAAAATTATGAAGGAGGGAGAAAAGACACAGCCAAAAAAAGAAAACAAAAAATAAATAAACAAAAGGAGGGAGCGGTACAACACGAGGACTTCCCAGGGGGTCACCCATCCTAGTACTACTCTCGCCCAAGCACGCTTAACTTTGGAGTTCTAATGGGATCCGGTGCGTTAGTGCTGGTATGATCGTACCCATCAAGTTCAGTAATCGCAGCCTACACAACCCCTCCCCCCAACGCCCTAACAAAAACAATTCCCGCACTTCACTTCACATGTGGGATACATAAATCGCTAGTTTTCTTTGAAAATTTTACAAGGACCACATGTCGCTTCGAACTCTCTGCCGAAAGGCGCACTACGCGCAAAGTCTCATTTTTATACTAGCGACTACAATAAGCAAAATGTAACAAGTCCGCCCACACATTTCTGAAAGCCGCAAAATGTGAAAAATTTGACAACGGTGGGAAGATCGTGAAAAATTATGAAGGAGGGAGAAAAGACACAGCCAAAAAAAGAAAACAAAAAATAAATAAATAAAAGGAGGGAGCGGTACAACACGAGGACTTCCCAGGGGGTCACCCATCCTAGTACTACTCTCACCCAAGCACGCTTAACTTCGGAGTTCTGATGGGATCCGGTGCGTTAGTGCTGGTATGATCGTACCCATCAAGTTTAGTAATCGCAGCCTACACAACCCCTCCCCCAACGCCCTAACAAAAACAATTCCCGCACTTCACTTCACATGTGGGATACATAAATCGCTAGTTTTCTTTGAAAATTTTACAAGGACCACATGTCGCTTCGAACTCTCTGCCGAAAGGCGCACTACGCGCAAAGTCTTATTTTTATACTAGCGACTACAATAAGCAAAATGTAACAAGTCCGCCCACACATTTCTGAAAGCCGCAAAATGTGAAAATTTTGACAACGGTGGGAAGATCGTGAAAAATTATGAAGGAGGGAGAAAAGACACAGCCAAAAAAAGAAAACAAAAAATAAATAAATAAAAGGAGGGAGCGGTACAACACGAGGACTTCCCAGGGGGTCACCCATCCTAGTACTACTCTCACCCAAGCACGCTTAACTTTGGAGTTCTGATGGGATCCGGTGCGTTAGTGCTGGTATGATCGTACCCATCAAGTTCAGTAATCGCAGCCTACACAACCCCTCCCCCCAATGCCCTAACAAAAACAATTCCCGCACTTCACTTCACATGTGGGATACATAAATCGCTAGTTTTCTTTGAAAATTTTACAACGACCACATGTCGCTTCGAACTCTGTGCCGAAAGGCGCACTACGCGCAAAGTCTCATTTTTATACTAGCGACTACAATAAGCAAAATGTAACAAGTCCGCCCACACATTTCTGAAAGCCGCAAAATGTGAAAAATTTGACAACGGTGGGAAGATCGTGAAAAATTATGAAGGAGGGAGAAAAGACACAGCCAAAAAAAGAAAACAAAAAATAAATAAATAAAATGAGGGAGGGGTACAACACGAGGACTTCCCAGGGGGTCATCCATCCTAGTACTACTCTCGCCCTAGCACGCTTAACTTCGGAGTTCTGATGGGATCCGGTGCGTTAGTGCTGGTATGATCGTACCCATCAAGTTCAGTAATCGCAGCCTACACAACCCCTCCCCCCAACGCCCTAACAAAAACAATTCCCGCACTTCACTTCACATGTGGGATACATAAATCGCTAGTTTTCTTTGAAAATTTTACAACGACCACATGTCGCTTCGAACTCTGTGCCGAAAGGCGCACTACGCGCAAAGTCTCATTTTTATACTAGCGACTACAATAAGCAAAATGTAACAAGTCCGCCCACACATTTCTGAAAGCCGCAAAATGTGAAAAATTTGACAACGGTGGGAAGATCGTGAAAAATTATGAAGGAGGGAGAAAAGACACAGCCAAAAAAAGAAAACAAAAAATAAATAAATAAAAGGAGGGAGGGGTACAACACGAGGACTCACCAGGGGGTCACCCATCCTAGTACTACTCTCGCCCAAGCACGCTTAACTTCGGAGTTCTGATGGGATCCGGTGCGTTAGTGCTGGTATGATCGTACCCATCAAGTTTAGTAATCGCAGCCTACACAACCCCTCCCCCCAACGCCCTAACAAAAACAATTCCCGCACTTCACTTCACATGTGGGATACATAAATCGCTAGTTTTCTTCGAAAATTTTACAACGACCACATGTCGCTTCGAACTCTATGCCGAAAGGCGCACTACGCGCAAAGTCTCATTTTTATACTAGCGACTACAATAAGCAAAATGTAACAAGTCCGCCCACACATTTCTGAAAGCCGCAAAATGTGAAAATTTTGACAACGGTGGGAAGATCGTGAAAAATTATGAAGGAGGGAGAAAAGACACAGCCAAAAAAAGAAAACAAAAAATAAATAAACAAAAGGAGGGAGCGGTACAACACGAGGACTTCCCAGGGGGTCACCCATCCTAGTACTACTCTCGCCCAAGCACGCTTAACTTTGGAGTTCTAATGGGATCCGGTGCGTTAGTGCTGGTATGATCGTACCCATCAAGTTCAGTAATCGCAGCCTACACAACCCCTCCCCCCAACGCCCTAACAAAAACAATTCCCGCACTTCACTTCACATGTGGGATACATAAATCGCTAGTTTTCTTTGAAAATTTTACAAGGACCACATGTCGCTTCGAACTCTCTGCCGAAAGGCGCACTACGCGCAAAGTCTCATTTTTATACTAGCGACTACAATAAGCAAAATGTAACAAGTCCGCCCACACATTTCTGAAAGCCGCAAAATGTGAAAAATTTGACAACGGTGGGAAGATCGTGAAAAATTATGAAGGAGGGAGAAAAGACACAGCCAAAAAAAGAAAACAAAAAATAAATAAATAAAAGGAGGGAGCGGTACAACACGAGGACTTCCCAGGGGGTCACCCATCCTAGTACTACTCTCACCCAAGCACGCTTAACTTCGGAGTTCTGATGGGATCCGGTGCGTTAGTGCTGGTATGATCGTACCCATCAAGTTTAGTAATCGCAGCCTACACAACCCCTCCCCCAACGCCCTAACAAAAACAATTCCCGCACTTCACTTCACATGTGGGATGCATAAATCACTAGTTTTCTTCGAAAATTTTACAACGACCACATGTCGCTTCGAACTCTGTGCCGAAAGGCGCACTGCGCGCAAAGTCTCATTTTTATACTAGCGACTACAATAAGCAAAATGTAACAAGTCCGCCCACACATTTCTGAAAGCCGAAAAATGTGAAAAATTTGACAACGGTATGAAGATCGTGAAAAATTATGAAGGAGGGAGAAAAGACACAGCCAAAAAAAGAAAACAAAAAATAAATAAATAAAAGGAGGGAGGGGTACAACACGAGGACTTCCCAGGGGGTCACCCATCCTATTACTACTCTCGCCCAAGCACGCTTAACTTTGGAGTTCTAATGGGATCCGGGGCGTTAGTGCTGGTATGATCGTACCCATCAAGTTCAGTAATCGGAGCCTACACAACCCCTCCCCCCAACGCCCTAACAAAAACAATTCCCGCACTTCACTTCACATGTGGGATACATAAATCGCTAGTTTTCTTTGAAAATTTTACAACGACCACATGTCGCTTCGAACTCTGTGCCGAAAGGTGCACTACGCGCAAAGTCTCATTTTTATACTAGCGACTACAATAAGCAAAATGTAACAAGTCCGCCCACACATTTCTGAAAGCCGCAAAATGTGAAAAATTTAACAACGGTGGGAAGATCGTGAAAAATTATGAAGGAGGGAGAAAAGACACAGCCAAAAAAAGAAAACAAAAAATAAATAAATAAAAGGAGGAAGGGGTACAACACGAGGACTTCCCAGGGGGTCACCCATCCTAGTACTACTCTCGCCCAAGCACGTTTAACTTCGGAGTTCTGCTGGGATCCGGTGCGTTAGTGCTGGTATGATCGTACCCATCAAGTTCAGTAATCGCAGCCTACATAACCCCTCCCCCCAACGCCCTAACAAAAACAATTCCCGCACTTCACTTCACATGTGGGATACATAAATCGCTAGTTTTCTTCGAAAATTTTACAACGACCACATGTCGCTTCGAACTCTGTGCCGAAAGGCGCACTACGCGCAAAGTCTCATTTTTATACTAGCGACTACAATAAGCAAAATGTAACAAGTCCGCCCACACATTTCTGAAAGCCGCAAAATGTGAAAAATTTGACAACGGTGGGAAGATCGTGAAAAATTATGAAGGAGGGAGAAAAGACACAGCCAAAAAAAGAAAACAAAAAATAAATAAATAAAAAGAGGGAGGGGTACAACACGAGGACTTCCCAGGGGGTCACCCATCCTAGTACTACTCTCGCCCAAGCACGCTTAACTTCGGAGTTCTGATGGGATCCGGTGCGTTAGTGCTGGTATGATCGTACCCATCAAGTTCATTAATCGCAGCCTACACAACCCCTCCCCCCAACGCCCTAACAAAAACAATTCCCGCACTTCACTTCACATGTGGGATACATAAATCGCTAGTTTTCTTCGAAAATTTTACAAAGACCACATGTCGCTTCGAACTCCCTGCCGAAAGGCGCACTACGCGCAAAGTCTCATTTTTATACTAGCGACTACAATAAGCAAAATGTAACAAGTCCGCCCACACATTTCTGAAAGCCGCAAAATGTGAAAAATTTGACAACGGTGGGAAGATCGTGAAAAATTATGAAGGAGGGAGAAAAGACACAGCCAAAAAAAGAAAAAATAAATAAATAAATAAAAGGAGGGAGGGGTACAACACGAGGACTTCCCAGGGGTCACCCATCCTAGTACTACTTTGCCCAAGCACGCTTAACTTCGGAATTCTGATGGGATCCGGTGCGTTAGTGCTGGTATGATCGTACCCATCAAGTTCAGTAATCGCAGCCTACACAACCCCTCCCCCCAACGCCCTAGCAAAAACAATTCCCGCACTTCACTTCACATGTGGGATACATAAATCGCTAGTTTTCTTCGAAAATTTTACAACGACCACATGTCGCTTCGAACTCTGTGCCGAAAGGAGCACTACGCGCAAAGTCTCATTTTTATACTAGCGACTACAATAAGCAAAATGTAACAAGTCCGCCCACACATTTCTGAAAGCCGCAAAATGTGAAAAATTTGACAACGGTGGGAAGATCGTGAAAAATTATGAAGGAGGGAGAAAAGACACAGCCAAAAAAAGAAAACAAAAAATAAATAAATAAAAGGAGGGAGGGGTACTACACGAGGACTTCCCAGGGGTCACCCATCCTAGTACTACTCTCGCCCCAGCACGCTTAACTTCGGAGTTCTGATGGGATCCGGTGCGTTAGTGCTGGTATGATCGTACCCATCAATTTCAGTAATCGCAGCCTACACAACCCCTCCCCCCAACGCCCTAACAAAAACAATTCCCGCACTTCACTTCACATGTGGGATACATAAATCGCTAGTTTTCTTCGAAAATTTAAAAACGACCACAAGTCGCTTCGAACTCTCTGCCGAAAGGCGCACTACGCGCAAAGTCATATTTTTATACTAGCGACTACAATAAGCAAAATGTAACAAGTCCGCCCACACATTTCTGAAAGCCGCAAAATGTAAAAAATTTGACAACGGTGGGAAGATCGTGAAAAATTATGAAGGAGGGAGAAAAGACACAGCCAAAAAAAGAAAACAAAAAATAAATAAATAAAAGGAGGGAGGGGTACTACACGAGGACTTCTCTCGCCCCAGCACGCTTAACTTCGGAGTTCTGATGGGATCCGGTGCGTTAGTGCTGGTATGATCGTACCCATCAATTTCAGTAATCGCAGCCTACACAACCCCTCCCCCCAACGCCCTAACAAAAACAATTCCCGCACTTCACTTCACATGTGGGATACATAAATCGCTAGTTTTCTTCGAAAATTTTACAACGACCACAAGTCGCTTCGAACTCTCTGCCGAAAGGCGCACTACGCGCAAAGTCTCATTTTTATACTAGCGACTACAATAAGCAAAATGTAACAAGTCCGCCCACACATTTCTGAAAGCCGCAAAATGTGAAAAATTTGACAACGGTGGGAAGATCGTGAAAAATTATGAAGGAGGGAGAAAAGACACAGCCAAAAAAAGAAAACAAAAAATAAATAAATAAAAGGAGGGAGGGGTGCAACACGAGGACTTCCCAGGGGGTCACCCATCCTAGTACTACTCTCGCCCAAGCACGCTTAACTTCGGAGTTCTGATGGGATCCGGTGCGTTAGTGCTGGTATGATCGTACCCATCAAGTTCATTAATCGCAGCCTACACAACCCCTCCCCCCAACGCCCTAACAAAAACAATTCCCGCACTTCACTTCACATGTGGTATACATAAATCGCTAGTTTTCTTCGAAAATTTTACAAAGACCACATGTCGCTTCGAACTCCCTGCCGAAAGGCGCACTACGCGCAAAGTCTCATTTTTATACTAGCGACTACAATAAGCAAAATGTAACAAGTCCGCCCACACATTTCTGAAAGCCGCAAAATGTGAAAAATTTGACAACGGTGGGAAGATCGTGAAAAATTATGAAGGAGGGAGAAAAGACACAGCCAAAAAAAGAAAAAATAAATAAATAAATAAAAGGAGGGAGGGGTACAACACGAGGACTTCCCAGGGGTCACCCATCCTAGTACTACTTTGCCCAAGCACGCTTAACTTCGGAATTCTGATGGGATCCGGTGCGTTAGTGCTGGTATGATCGTACCCATCAAGTTCAGTAATCGCAGCCTACACAACCCCTCCCCCCAACGCCCTAACAAAAACAATTCCCGCACTTCACTTCACATGTGGGATACATAAATCGCTAGTTTTCTTCGAAAATTTTACAACGACCACATGTCGCTTCGAACTCTGTGCCGAAAGGAGCACTACGCGCAAAGTCTCATTTTTATACTAGCGACTACAATAAGCAAAATGTAACAAGTCCGCCCACACATTTCTGAAAGCCGCAAAATGTGAAAAATTTGACAACGGTGGGAAGATCGTGAAAAATTATGAAGGAGGGAGAAAAGACACAGCCAAAAAAAGAAAACAAAAAATAAATAAATAAAAGGAGGGAGGGGTACTACACGAGGACTTCCCAGGGGTCACCCATCCTAGTACTACTCTCGCCCCAGCACGCTTAACTTCGGAGTTCTGATGGGATCCGGTGCGTTAGTGCTGGTATGATCGTACCCATCAATTTCAGTAATCGCAGCCTACACAACCCCTCCCCCCAACGCCCTAACAAAAACAATTCCCGCACTTCACTTCACATGTGGGATACATAAATCGCTAGTTTTCTTCGAAAATTTAAAAACGACCACAAGTCGCTTCGAACTCTCTGCCGAAAGGCGCACTACGCGCAAAGTCATATTTTTATACTAGCGACTACAATAAGCAAAATGTAACAAGTCCGCCCACACATTTCTGAAAGCCGCAAAATGTAAAAAATTTGACAACGGTGGGAAGATCGTGAAAAATTATGAAGGAGGGAGAAAAGACACAGCCAAAAAAAGAAAACAAAAAATAAATAAATAAAAGGAGGGAGGGGTACTACACGAGGACTTCCCAGGGGTCACCCATCCTAGTACTACTCTCGCCCCAGCACGCTTAACTTCGGAGTTCTGATGGGATCCGGTGCGTTAGTGCTGGTATGATCGTACCCATCAATTTCAGTAATCGCAGCCTACACAACCCCTCCCCCCAACGCCCTAACAAAAACAATTCCCGCACTTCACTTCACATGTGGGATACATAAATCGCTAGTTTTCTTCGAAAATTTTACAACGACCACAAGTCGCTTCGAACTCTCTGCCGAAAGGCGCACTACGCGCAAAGTCTCATTTTTATACTAGCGACTACAATAAGCAAAATGTAACAAGTCCGCCCACACATTTCTGAAAGCCGCAAAATGTGAAAAATTTGACAACGGTGGGAAGATCGTGAAAAATTATGAAGGAGGGAGAAAAGACACAGCCAAAAAAAGAAAACAAAAAATAAATAAATAAAATGAGAGAGGGGTACAACACGAGGACTTCCCAGGGGGTCACCCATCCTAGTACTACTCTCGCCCAAGCACGCTTAACTACGGAGTTCTGATGGGATCCGGTGCGTTAGTGCTGGTATGATCGTACCCATCAAGTTCAGTAATCGCAGCCTACACAACCCCTCCCCCCAACGCCCTAACAAAAACAATTCCCGCACTTCACTTCACATGTGGGATACATAAATCGCTAGTTTTCTTTGAAAATTTTACAATGACCACATGTCGCTTCGAACTCTGTGCCGAAAGGCGCACTACGCGCAAAGTCTCATTTTTATACTAGCGACTACAATAAGCAAAATGTAACAAGTCCGCCCACACATTTCTGAAAGCCGCAAAATGTGAAAAATTTGACAACGGTGGGAAGATCGTGAAAAATTATGAAGGAGGGAGAAAAGACACAGCCAAAAAAAGAAAACAAAAAATAAATAAATAAAAGGAGGGAGGGGTACAACACGAGGACTTCCCAGGGGGTCACCCATCCTAGTACTACTCTCGCCCAAGCACGCTTAACTTCGGAGTTCTGATGGGATCCGGTGCGTTAGTGCTGGTATGATCGTACCCATCAAGTTCAGTAATCGCAGCCTACACAACCCCTCCCCCCAACGCCCTAACAAAAACAATTCCCGCACTTCACTTCACATGTGGGATACATAAATCGCTAGTTTTCTTCGAAAATTTTACAACGACCACATGTCGCTTCGAACTCTGTGCCGAAAGGCGCACTACGCGCAAAGTCTCATTTTTATACTAGCGACTACAATAAGCAAAATGTAACAAGTCCGCCCACACATTTCTGAAAGCCGCAAAATGTGAAAAATTTGACAACGGTGGGAAGATCGTGAAAAATTATGAAGGAGGGAGAAAAGACACAGCCAAAAAAAGAAAACAATAAATAAATAAATAAAAGGAGGGAGCGGTACAACACGAGGACTTCCCAGGGGGTCACCCATCCTAGTACTACTCTCGCCCAAGCACGCTTAACTTCGGAGTTCTGATGGGATCCGGTGCGTTAGTGCTGGTATGATCGTACCCATCAAGTTCAGTAATCGCAGCCTACACAACCCCTCCCCCCAACGCCCTAACAAAAACAATTCCCGCACTTCACTTCACATGTGGGATACATAAATCGCTAGTTTTCTTCGAAAATTTTACAACGACCACATGTCGCTTCGAACTCTGTGCCGAAAGGCGCACTACGCGCAAAGTCTCATTTTTATACTAGCGACTACAATAAGCAAAATGTAACAAGTCCGCCCACACATTTCTGAAAGCCGCAAAATGTGAAAAATTTGACAACGGTGGGAAGATCGTGAAAAATTATGAAGGAGGGAGAAAAGACACAGCCAAAAAAAGAAAACAATAAATAAATAAATAAAAGGAGGGAGCGGTACAACACGAGGACTTCCCAGGGGGTCACCCATCCTAGTACTACTCTCGCCCAAGCACGCTTAACTTCGGAGTTCTGATGGGATCCGGTGCGTTAGTGCTGGTATGATCGTACCCATCAAGTTCAGTAATCGCAGCCTACACAACCCCTCCCCCCAACGCCCTAACAAAAACAATTCCCGCACTTCACTTCACATGTGGGATACATAAATCGCTAGTTTTCTTCGAAAATTTTACAACGACCACATGTCGCTTCGAACTCTGTGCCGAAAGGCGCACTACGCGCAAAGTCTCATTTTTATACTAGCGACTACAATAAGCAAAATGTAACAAGTCCGCCCACACATTTCTGAAAGCCGCAAAATGTGAAAAATTTGACAACGGTGGGAAGATCGTGAAAAATTATGAAGGAGGGAGAAAAGACACAGCCAAAAAAAGAAAACAAAAAATAAATAAATAAAAGGAGGGAGGGGTACAACACGAGGACTTCCCAGGGGGTCACCCATCCTAGTACTACTCTCGCCCAAGCACGCTTAACTTCGGAGTTCTGATGGGATCCGGTGCGTTAGTGCTGGTATGATCGTACCCATCAAGTTCAGTAATCGCAGCCTACACAACCCCTCCCCCCAACGCCCTAACAAAAACAATTCCCGCACTTCACTTCACATGTGGGATACATAAATCGCTAGTTTTCTTCGAAAATTTTACAACGACCACATGTCGCTTCGAACTCTGTGCCGAAAGGCGCACTACGCGCAAAGTCTCATTTTTATACTAGCGACTACAATAAGCAAAATGTAACAAGTCCGCCCACACATTTCTGAAAGCCGCAAAATGTGAAAAATTTGACAACGGTGGGAAGATCGTGAAAAATTATGAAGGAGGGAGAAAAGACACAGCCAAAAAAAGAAAACAAAAAATAAATAAATAAAAGGAGGGAGGGGTGCAACACGAGGACTTCCCAGGGGGTCACCCATCCTAGTACTACTCTCGCCCAAGCACGCTTAACTTCGGAGTTCTGATGGGATCCGGTGCGTTAGTGCTGGTATGATCGTACCCATCAAGTTCAGTAATCGCAGCCTACACAACCCCTCCCCCCAACGCCCTAACAAAAACAATTCCCGCACTTCACTTCACATGTGGGATACATAAATCGCTAGTTTTCTTTGAAAATTTTACAACGACCACATGTCGCTTCGAACTCTCTGCCGAAAGGCGCACTACGCGCAAAGTCTCATTTTTATACTAGCGACTACAATAAGCAAAATATAACAAGTCCGCCCACACATTTCTGAAAGCCGCAAAATGTGAAAAATTTGACAACGGTGGGAAGATCGTGAAAAATTATGAAGGAGGGAGAAAAGACACAGCCAAAAAAAGAAAACAAAAAATAAATAAATAAAAGGAGGGAGGGGTACAACACGAGGACTTCCCAGGGGGTCACCAATCCTAGTACTACTCTCGCCCAAGCACGCTTAACTTCGGAGTTCTGATGGGATCCGGTGCGTTAGTGCTGGTATGATCGTACCCATCAAGTTTAGTAATCGCAGCCTACACAACCCCTCCCCCCAACGCCCTAACAAAAACAATTTCCGCACTTCACTTCACATGTGGGATACATAAATCGCTAGTTTTCTTCGAAAATTTTACAACGACCACATGTCGCTTCGAACTCTGTGCCGAAAGGCGCACTACGCGCAAAGTCTCATTTTTATACTAGCGACTACAATAAGAAAAATGTAACAAGTCCGCCCACACATTTCTGAAAGCCGCAAAATGTGAAAAATTTGACAACGGTGGGAAGATCGTGAAAAATTATGAAGGAGGGAGAAAAGACACAGCCAAAAAAAGAAAACAAAAAATAAATAAATAAAAGGAGGGAGGGGTACAACACGAGGACTTCCCAGGGGGTCACCCATCCTAGTACTACTCTCGCCCAAGCACGCTTAACTTCGGAGTTCTGATGGGATCCGGTGCGTTAGTGCTGGTATGATCGTACCCATCAAGTTCAGTAATCGCAGCCTACACAACCCCTCCCCCCAACGCCCTAACAAAAACAATTCCCGCACTTCACTTCACATGTGGGATACATAAATCGCTAGTTTTCTTCGAAAATTTTACAACGACCACAAGTCGCTTCGAACTCTCTGCCGAAAGGCGCACTACGCGCAAAGTCTCATTTTTATACTAGCGACTACAATAAGCAAAATGTAACAAGTCCGCCCACACATTTCTGAAAGCCGCAAAATGTGAAAAATTTGACAACGGTGGGAAGATCGTGAAAAATTATGAAGGAGGGAGAAAAGACACAGCCAAAAAAAGAAAACAAAAAATAAATAAATAAAATGAGAGAGGGGTACAACACGAGGACTTCCCAGGGGGTCACCCATCCTAGTACTACTCTCGCCCAAGCACGCTTAACTACGGAGTTCTGATGGGATCCGGTGCGTTAGTGCTGGTATGATCGTACCCATCAAGTTCAGTAATCGCAGCCTACACAACCCCTCCCCCCAACGCCCTAACAAAAACAATTCCCGCACTTCACTTCACATGTGGGATACATAAATCGCTAGTTTTCTTTGAAAATTTTACAATGACCACATGTCGCTTCGAACTCTGTGCCGAAAGGCGCACTACGCGCAAAGTCTCATTTTTATACTAGCGACTACAATAAGCAAAATGTAACAAGTCCGCCCACACATTTCTGAAAGCCGCAAAATGTGAAAAATTTGACAACGGTGGGAAGATCGTGAAAAATTATGAAGGAGGGAGAAAAGACACAGCCAAAAAAAGAAAACAAAAAATAAATAAATAAAAGGAGGGAGGGGTACAACACGAGGACTTCCCAGGGGGTCACCCATCCTAGTACTACTCTCGCCCAAGCACGCTTAACTTCGGAGTTCTGATGGGATCCGGTGCGTTAGTGCTGGTATGATCGTACCCATCAAGTTCAGTAATCGCAGCCTACACAACCCCTCCCCCCAACGCCCTAACAAAAACAATTCCCGCACTTCACTTCACATGTGGGATACATAAATCGCTAGTTTTCTTCGAAAATTTTACAACGACCACATGTCGCTTCGAACTCTGTGCCGAAAGGCGCACTACGCGCAAAGTCTCATTTTTATACTAGCGACTACAATAAGCAAAATGTAACAAGTCCGCCCACACATTTCTGAAAGCCGCAAAATGTGAAAAATTTGACAACGGTGGGAAGATCGTGAAAAATTATGAAGGAGGGAGAAAAGACACAGCCAAAAAAAGAAAACAATAAATAAATAAATAAAAGGAGGGAGCGGTACAACACGAGGACTTCCCAGGGGGTCACCCATCCTAGTACTACTCTCGCCCAAGCACGCTTAACTTCGGAGTTCTGATGGGATCCGGTGCGTTAGTGCTGGTATGATCGTACCCATCAAGTTCAGTAATCGCAGCCTACACAACCCCTCCCCCCAACGCCCTAACAAAAACAATTCCCGCACTTCACTTCACATGTGGGATACATAAATCGCTAGTTTTCTTCGAAAATTTTACAACGACCACATGTCGCTTCGAACTCTGTGCCGAAAGGCGCACTACGCGCAAAGTCTCATTTTTATACTAGCGACTACAATAAGCAAAATGTAACAAGTCCGCCCACACATTTCTGAAAGCCGCAAAATGTGAAAAATTTGACAACGGTGGGAAGATCGTGAAAAATTATGAAGGAGGGAGAAAAGACACAGCCAAAAAAAGAAAACAATAAATAAATAAATAAAAGGAGGGAGCGGTACAACACGAGGACTTCCCAGGGGGTCACCCATCCTAGTACTACTCTCGCCCAAGCACGCTTAACTTCGGAGTTCTGATGGGATCCGGTGCGTTAGTGCTGGTATGATCGTACCCATCAAGTTCAGTAATCGCAGCCTACACAACCCCTCCCCCCAACGCCCTAACAAAAACAATTCCCGCACTTCACTTCACATGTGGGATACATAAATCGCTAGTTTTCTTCGAAAATTTTACAACGACCACATGTCGCTTCGAACTCTGTGCCGAAAGGCGCACTACGCGCAAAGTCTCATTTTTATACTAGCGACTACAATAAGCAAAATGTAACAAGTCCGCCCACACATTTCTGAAAGCCGCAAAATGTGAAAAATTTGACAACGGTGGGAAGATCGTGAAAAATTATGAAGGAGGGAGAAAAGACACAGCCAAAAAAAGAAAACAAAAAATAAATAAATAAAAGGAGGGAGGGGTGCAACACGAGGACTTCCCAGGGGGTCACCCATCCTAGTACTACTCTCGCCCAAGCACGCTTAACTTCGGAGTTCTGATGGGATCCGGTGCGTTAGTGCTGGTATGATCGTACCCATCAAGTTCAGTAATCGCAGCCTACACAACCCCTCCCCCCAACGCCCTAACAAAAACAATTCCCGCACTTCACTTCACATGTGGGATACATAAATCGCTAGTTTTCTTCGAAAATTTTACAACGACCACATGTCGCTTCGAACTCTGTGCCGAAAGGCGCACTACGCGCAAAGTCTCATTTTTATACTAGCGACTACAATAAGCAAAATGTAACAAGTCCGCCCACACATTTCTGAAAGCCGCAAAATGTGAAAAATTTGACAACGGTGGGAAGATCGTGAAAAATTATGAAGGAGGGAGAAAAGACACAGCCAAAAAAAGAAAACAAAAAATAAATAAATAAAAGGAGGGAGGGGTGCAACACGAGGACTTCCCAGGGGGTCACCCATCCTAGTACTACTCTCGCCCAAGCACGCTTAACTTCGGAGTTCTGATGGGATCCGGTGCGTTAGTGCTGGTATGATCGTACCCATCAAGTTCAGTAATCGCAGCCTACACAACCCCTCCCCCCAACGCCCTAACAAAAACAATTCCCGCACTTCACTTCACATGTGGGATACATAAATCGCTAGTTTTCTTTGAAAATTTTACAACGACCACATGTCGCTTCGAAATCTCTGCCGAAAGGCGCACTACGCGCAAAGTCTCATTTTTATACTAGCGACTACAATAAGCAAAATATAACAAGTCCGCCCACACATTTCTGAAAGCCGCAAAATGTGAAAAATTTGACAACGGTGGGAAGATCGTGAAAAATTATGAAGGAGGGAGAAAAGACACAGCCAAAAAAAGAAAACAAAAAATAAATAAATAAAAGGAGGGAGGGGTACAACACGAGGACTTCCCAGGGGGTCACCAATCCTAGTACTACTCTCGCCCAAGCACGCTTAACTTCGGAGTTCTGATGGGATCCGGTGCGTTAGTGCTGGTATGATCGTACCCATCAAGTTTAGTAATCGCAGCCTACACAACCCCTCCCCCCAACGCCCTAACAAAAACAATTTCCGCACTTCACTTCACATGTGGGATACATAAATCGCTAGTTTTCTTCGAAAATTTTACAACGACCACATGTCGCTTCGAACTCTGTGCCGAAAGGCGCACTACGCGCAAAGTCTCATTTTTATACTAGCGACTACAATAAGAAAAATGTAACAAGTCCGCCCACACATTTCTGAAAGCCGCAAAATGTGAAAAATTTGACAACGGTGGGAAGATCGTGAAAAATTATGAAGGAGGGAGAAAAGACACAGCCAAAAAAAGAAAACAAAAAATAAATAAATAAAAGGAGGGAGGGGTACAACACGAGGACTTCCCAGGGGGTCACCCATCCTAGTACTACTCTCGCCCAAGCACGCTTAACTTCGGAGTTCTGATGGGATCCGGTGCGTTAGTGCTGGTATGATCGTACCCATCAAGTTCAGTAATCGCAGCCTACACAACCCCTCCCCCCAACGCCCTAACAAAAACAATTCCCGCACTTCACTTCACATGTGGGATACATAAATCGCTAGTTTTCTTTGAAAATTTTACAACGACCACATGTCGCTTCGAACTCTGTGCCGAAAGGCGCACTACGCGCAAAGTCTCATTTTTATACTAGCGACTACAATAAGCAAAATGTAACAAGTCCGCCCACACATTTCTGAAAGCCGCAAAATGTGAAAAATTTGACAACGGTGGGAAGATCGTGAAAAATTATGAAGGAGGGAGAAAAGACACAGCCAAAAAAAGAAAACAAAAAATAAATAAATAAAAGGAGGGAGGGGTACAACACGAGGACTTCCCAGGGGGTCACCCATCCTAGTACTACTCTCGCCCAAGCACGCTTAACTTCGGAGTTCTGATGGGATCCGGTGCGTTAGTGCTGGTATGATCGTACCCATCAAGTTCAGTAATCGCAGCCTACACAACCCCTCCCCCCAACGCCCTAACAAAAACAATTCCCGCACTTCACTTCACATGTGGGATACATAAATCGCTAGTTTTCTTTGAAAATTTTACAACGACCACATGTCGCTTCGAACTCTCTGCCGAAAGGCGCACTACGCGCAAAGTCTCATTTTTATACTAGCGACTACAATAAGCAAAATATAACAAGTCCGCCCACACATTTCTGAAAGCCGCAAAATGTGAAAAATTTGACAACGGTGGGAAGATCGTGAAAAATTATGAAGGAGGGAGAAAAGACACAGCCAAAAAAAGAAAACAATAAATAAATAAATAAAAGGAGGGAGCGGTACAACACGAGGACTTCCCAGGGGGTCACCCATCCTAGTACTACTCTCGCCCAAGCACGCTTAACTTCGGAGTTCTGATGGGATCCGGTGCGTTAGTGCTGGTATGATCGTACCCATCAAGTTCAGTAATCGCAGCCTACACAACCCCTCCCCCCAACGCCCTAACAAAAACAATTCCCGCACTTCACTTCACATGTGGGATACATAAATCGCTAGTTTTCTTCGAAAATTTTACAACGACCACATGTCGCTTCGAACTCTGTGCCGAAAGGCGCACTACGCGCAAAGTCTCATTTTTATACTAGCGACTACAATAAGCAAAATGTAACAAGTCCGCCCACACATTTCTGAAAGCCGCAAAATGTGAAAAATTTGACAACGGTGGGAAGATCGTGAAAAATTATGAAGGAGGGAGAAAAGACACAGCCAAAAAAAGAAAACAATAAATAAATAAATAAAAGGAGGGAGCGGTACAACACGAGGTCTTCCCAGGGGGTCACCCATCCTAGTACTACTCTCGCCCAAGCACGCTTAACTTCGGAGTTCTGATGGGATCCGGTGCGTTAGTGCTGGTATGATCGTACCCATCAAGTTCAGTAATCGCAGCCTACACAACCCCTCCCCCCAACGCCCTAACAAAAACAATTCCCGCACTTCACTTCACATGTGGGATACATAAATCGCTAGTTTTCTTCGAAAATTTTACAACGACCACATGTCGCTTCGAACTCTGTGCCGAAAGGCGCACTACGCGCAAAGTCTCATTTTTATACTAGCGACTACAATAAGCAAAATGTAACAAGTCCGCCCACACATTTCTGAAAGCCGCAAAATGTGAAAAATTTGACAACGGTGGGAAGATCGTGAAAAATTATGAAGGAGGGAGAAAAGACACAGCCAAAAAAAGAAAACAAAAAATAAATAAATAAAAGGAGGGAGGGGTGCAACACGAGGACTTCCCAGGGGGTCACCCATCCTAGTACTACTCTCGCCCAAGCACGCTTAACTTCGGAGTTCTGATGGGATCCGGTGCGTTAGTGCTGGTATGATCGTACCCATCAAGTTCAGTAATCGCAGCCTACACAACCCCTCCCCCCAACGCCCTAACAAAAACAATTCCCGCACTTCACTTCACATGTGGGATACATAAATCGCTAGTTTTCTTTGAAAATTTTACAACGACCACATGTCGCTTCGAACTCTCTGCCGAAAGGCGCACTACGCGCAAAGTCTCATTTTTATACTAGCGACTACAATAAGCAAAATATAACAAGTCCGCCCACACATTTCTGAAAGCCGCAAAATGTGAAAAATTTGACAACGGTGGGAAGATCGTGAAAAATTATGAAGGAGGGAGAAAAGACACAGCCAAAAAAAGAAAACAAAAAATAAATAAATAAAAGGAGGGAGGGGTACAACACGAGGACTTCCCAGGGGGTCACCAATCCTAGTACTACTCTCGCCTAAGCACGCTTAACTTCGGAGTTCTGATGGGATCCGGTGCGTTAGTGCTGGTATGATCGTACCCATCAAGTTTAGTAATCGCAGCCTACACAACCCCTCCCCCCAACGCCCTAACAAAAACAATTTCCGCACTTCACTTCACATGTGGGATACATAAATCGCTAGTTTTCTTCGAAAATTTTACAACGACCACATGTCGCTTCGAACTCTGTGCCGAAAGGCGCACTACGCGCAAAGTCTCATTTTTATACTAGCGACTACAATAAGAAAAATGTAACAAGTCCGCCCACACATTTCTGAAAGCCGCAAAATGTGAAAAATTTGACAACGGTGGGAAGATCGTGAAAAATTATGAAGGAGGGAGAAAAGACACAGCCAAAAAAAGAAAACAAAAAATAAATAAATAAAAGGAGGGAGGGGTACAACACGAGGACTTCCCAGGGGGTCACCCATCCTAGTACTACTCTCGCCCAAGCACGCTTAACTTCGGAGTTCTGATGGGATCCGGTGCGTTAGTGCTGGTATGATCGTACCCATCAAGTTCAGTAATCGCAGCCTACACAACCCCTACCCCCAACGCCCTAACAAAAACAATTCCCGCACTTCACTTCACATGTGGGATACATAAATCGCTAGTTTTCTTCGAAAATTTTACAAAGACCACATGTCGCTTCGAACTCCCTGCCGAAAGGCGCACTACGCGCAAAGTCTCATTTTTATACTAGCGACTACAATAAGCAAAATGTAACAAGTCCGCCCACACATTTCTGAAAGCCGCAAAATGTGAAAAATTTGACAACGGTGGGAAGATCGTGAAAAATTATGAAGGAGGGAGAAAAGACACAGCCAAAAAAAGAAAAAAAAAATAAATAAAAGGAGGGAGGGGTACAACACGAGGACTTCCCAGGGGTCACCCATCCTAGTACTACTCTCGCCCAAGCACGCTTAACTTCGGAGTTCTGATGGGATCCGGTGCGTTAGTGCTGGTATGATCGTACCCATCAAGTTTAGTAATCGCAGCCTACACAACCCCTCCCCCCAACGCCCTAACAAAAACAATTTCCGCACTTCACTTCACATGTGGGATACATAAATCGCTAGTTTTCTTCGAAAATTTTACAACGACCACATGTCGCTTCGAACTCTGTGCCGAAAGGCGCACTACGCGCAAAGTCTCATTTTTATACTAGCGACTACAATAAGAAAAATGTAACAAGTCCGCCCACACATTTCTGAAAGCCGCAAAATGTGAAAAATTTGACAACGGTGGGAAGATCGTGAAAAATTATGAAGGAGGGAGAAAAGACACAGCCAAAAAAAGAAAACAAAAAATAAATAAATAAAAGGAGGGAGGGGTACAACACGAGGACTTCCCAGGGGGTCACCCATCCTAGTACTACTCTCGCCCAAGCACGCTTAACTTCGGAGTTCTGATGGGATCCGGTGCGTTAGTGCTGGTATGATCGTACCCATCAAGTTCAGTAATCGCAGCCTACACAACCCCTCCCCCCAACGCCCTAACAAAAACAATTCCCGCACTTCACTTCACATGTGGGATACATAAATCGCTAGTTTTCTTTGAAAATTTTACAACGACCACATGTCGCTTCGAACTCTGTGCCGAAAGGCGCACTACGCGCAAAGTCTCATTTTTATACTAGCGACTACAATAAGCAAAATGTAACAAGTCCGCCCACACATTTCTGAAAGCCGCAAAATGTGAAAAATTTGACAACGGTGGGAAGATCGTGAAAAATTATGAAGGAGGGAGAAAAGACACAGCCAAAAAAAGAAAACAAAAAATAAATAAATAAAAGGAGGGAGGGGTACAACACGAGGACTTCCCAGGGGGTCACCCATCCTAGTACTACTCTCGCCCAAGCACGCTTAACTTCGGAGTTCTGATGGGATCCGGTGCGTTAGTGCTGGTATGATCGTACCCATCAAGTTCAGTAATCGCAGCCTACACAACCCCTCCCCCCAACGCCCTAACAAAAACAATTCCCGCACTTCACTTCACATGTGGGATACATAAATCGCTAGTTTTCTTTGAAAATTTTACAACGACCACATGTCGCTTCGAACTCTCTGCCGAAAGGCGCACTACGCGCAAAGTCTCATTTTTATACTAGCGACTACAATAAGCAAAATATAACAAGTCCGCCCACACATTTCTGAAAGCCGCAAAATGTGAAAAATTTGACAACGGTGGGAAGATCGTGAAAAATTATGAAGGAGGGAGAAAAGACACAGCCAAAAAAAGAAAACAAAAAATAAATAAATAAAAGGAGGGAGGGGTACAACACGAGGACTTCCCAGGGGGTCACCCATCCTAGTACTACTCTCGCCCAAGCACGCTTAACTTCGGAGTTCTGATGGGATCCGGTGCGTTAGTGCTGGTATGATCGTACCCATCAAGTTCAGTAATCGCAGCCTACACAACCCCTCCCCCCAACGCCCTAACAAAAACAATTCCCGCACTTCACTTCACATGTGGGATACATAAATCGCTAGTTTTCTTTGAAAATTTTACAACGACCACATGTCGCTTCGAACTCTCTGCCGAAAGGCGCACTACGCGCAAAGTCTCATTTTTATACTAGCGACTACAATAAGCAAAATGTAACAAGTCCGCCCACACATTTCTGAAAGCCGCAAAATGTGAAAAATTTGACAACGGTGGGAAGATCGTGAAAAATTATGAAGGAGGGAGAAAAGACACAGCCAAAAAAAGAAAACAAAAAATAAATAAATAAAAGGAGGGAGGGGTACAACACGAGGACTTCCCAGGGGGTCACCCATCCTAGTACTACTCTCGCCTAAGCACGCTTAACTTCGGAGTTCTGATGGGATCCGGTGCGTTAGTGCTGGTATGATCGTACCCATCAAGTTTAGTAATCGCAGCCTACACAACCCCTCCCCCCAACGCCCTAACAAAAACAATTTCCGCACTTCACTTCACATGTGGGATACATAAATCGCTAGTTTTCTTCGAAAATTTTACGACCACATGTCGCTTCGAACTCTGTGCCGAAAGGCGCACTACGCGCAAAGTCTCATTTTTATACTAGCGACTACAATAAGAAAAATGTAACATGTCCGCCCACACATTTCTGAAAGCCGCAAAATGTGAAAAATTTGACAACGGTGGGAAGATCGTGAAAAATTATGAAGGAGGGAGAAAAGACACAGCCAAAAAAAGAAAACAAAAAATAAATAAATAAAAGGAGGGAGGGGTACAACACGAGGACTTCCCAGGGGGTCACCCATCCTAGTACTACTCTCGCCCAAGCACGCTTAACTTCGGAGTTCTGATGGGATCCGGTGCGTTAGTGCTGGTATGATCGTACCCATCAAGTTCAGTAATCGCAGCCTACACAACCCCTCCCCCCAACGCCCTAACAAAAACAATTCCCGCACTTCACTTCACATGTGGGATACATAAATCGCTAGTTTTCTTTGAAAATTTTACAACGACCACATGTCGCTTCGAACTCTGTGCCGAAAGGCGCACTACGCGCAAAGTCTCATTTTTATACTAGCGACTACAATAAGCAAAATGTAACAAGTCCGCCCACACATTTCTGAAAGCCGCAAAATGTGAAAAATTTGACAACGGTGGGAAGATCGTGAAAAATTATGAAGGAGGGAGAAAAGACACAGCCAAAAAAAGAAAACAAAAAATAAATAAATAAAAGGAGGGAGGGGTACAACACGAGGACTTCCCAGGGGGTCACCCATCCTAGTACTACTCTCGCCCAAGCACGCTTAACTTCGGAGTTCTGATGGGATCCGGTGCGTTAGTGCTGGTATGATCGTACCCATCAAGTTTAGTAATCGCAGCCTACACAACCCCTCCCCCCAACGCCCTAACAAAAACAATTTCCGCACTTCACTTCACATGTGGGATACATAAATCGCTAGTTTTCTTCGAAAATTTTACAACGACCACATGTCGCTTCGAACTCTGTGCCGAAAGGCGCACTACGCGCAAAGTCTCATTTTTATACTAGCGACTACAATAAGCAAAATGTAACAAGTCCGCCCACACATTTCTGAAAGCCGCAAAATGTGAAAAATTTGACAACGGTGGGAAGATCGTGAAAAATTATGAAGGAGGGAGAAAAGACACAGCCAAAAAAAGAAAAAAAAATAAATAAAAGGAGGGAGGGGTACAACACGAGGACTTCCCAGGGGTCACCCATCCTAGTACTACTCTCGCCCAAGCACGCTTAACTTCGGAGTTCTGATGGGATCCGGTGCGTTAGTGCTGGTATGATCGTACCCATCAAGTTCAGTAATCGCAGCCTACACAACCCCTCCCCCCAACGCCCTAACAAAAACAATTCCCGCACTTCACTTCACATGTGGGATACATAAATCGCTAGTTTTCTTCGAAAATTTTACAACGACCACATGTCGCTTCGAACTCTGTGCCGAAAGGCGCACTACGCACAAAGTCTCATTTTTATACTAGCGACTACAATAAGCAAAATGTAACAAGTCCGCCCACACATTTCTGAAAGCCGCAAAATGTGAAAAATTTGACAACGGTGGGAAGATCGTGAAAAATTATGAAGGAGGGAGAAAAGACACAGCCAAAAAAAGAAAACAATAAATAAATAAATAAAAGGAGGGAGCGGTACAAAACGAGGACTTCCCAGGGGGTCACCCATCCTAGTACTACTCTCGCCCAAGCACGCTTAACTTCGGAGTTCTGATGGGATCCGGTGCGTTAGTGCTGGTATGATCGTACCCATCAAGTTCAGTAATCGCAGCCTACACAACCCCTCCCCCCAACGCCCTAACAAAAACAATTCCCGCACTTCACTTCACATGTGGGATACATAAATCGCTAGTTTTCTTCGAAAATTTTACAACGACCACATGTCGCTTCGAACTCTGTGCCGAAAGGCGCACTACGCGCAAAGTCTCATTTTTATACTAGCGACTACAATAAGCAAAATGTAACAAGTCCGCCCACACATTTCTGAAAGCCGCAAAATGTGAAAAATTTGACAACGGTGGGAAGATCGTGAAAAATTATGAAGGAGGGAGAAAAGACACAGCCAAAAAAAGAAAACAATAAATAAATAAATAAAAGGAGGGAGCGGTACAACACGAGGACTTCCCAGGGGGTCACCCATCCTAGTACTACTCTCGCCCAAGCACGCTTAACTTCGGAGTTCTGATGGGATCCGGTGCGTTAGTGCTGGTATGATCGTACCCATCAAGTTCAGTAATCGCAGCCTACACAACCCCTCCCCCCAACGCCCTAACAAAAACAATTCCCGCACTTCACTTCACATGTGGGATACATAAATCGCTAGTTTTCTTTGAAAATTTTACAACGACCACATGTCGCTTCGAACTCTGTGCCGAAAGGCGCACTACGCGCAAAGTCTCATTTTTATACTAGCGACTACAATAAGCAAAATGTAACAAGTCCGCCCACACATTTCTGAAAGCCGCAAAATGTGAAAAATTTGACAACGGTGGGAAGATCGTGAAAAATTATGAAGGAGGGAGAAAAGACACAGCCAAAAAAAGAAAACAAAAAATAAATAAATAAAAGGAGGGAGGGGTACAACACGAGGACTTCCCAGGGGGTCACCCATCCTAGTACTACTCTCGCCCAAGCACGCTTAACTTCGGAGTTCTGATGGGATCCGGTGCGTTAGTGCTGGTATGATCGTACCCATCAAGTTTAGTAATCGCAGCCTACACAACCCCTCCCCCCAACGCCCTAACAAAAACAATTTCCGCACTTCACTTCACATGTGGGATACATAAATCGCTAGTTTTCTTCGAAAATTTTACAACGACCACATGTCGCTTCGAACTCTGTGCCGAAAGGCGCACTACGCGCAAAGTCTCATTTTTATACTAGCGACTACAATAAGCAAAATGTAACAAGTCCGCCCACACATTTCTGAAAGCCGCAAAATGTGAAAAATTTGACAACGGTGGGAAGATCGTGAAAAATTATGAAGGAGGGAGAAAAGACACAGCCAAAAAAAGAAAAAAAAATAAATAAAAGGAGGGAGGGGTACAACACGAGGACTTCCCAGGGGTCACCCATCCTAGTACTACTCTCGCCCAAGCACGCTTAACTTCGGAGTTCTGATGGGATCCGGTGCGTTAGTGCTGGTATGATCGTACCCATCAAGTTCAGTAATCGCAGCCTACACAACCCCTCCCCCCAACGCCCTAACAAAAACAATTCCCGCACTTCACTTCACATGTGGGATACATAAATCGCTAGTTTTCTTCGAAAATTTTACAACGACCACATGTCGCTTCGAACTCTGTGCCGAAAGGCGCACTACGCACAAAGTCTCATTTTTATACTAGCGACTACAATAAGCAAAATGTAACAAGTCCGCCCACACATTTCTGAAAGCCGCAAAATGTGAAAAATTTGACAACGGTGGGAAGATCGTGAAAAATTATGAACGAGGGAGAAAAGACACAGCCAAAAAAAGAAAACAATAAATAAATAAATAAAAGGAGGGAGCGGTACAACACGAGGACTTCCCAGGGGGTCACCCATCCTAGTACTACTCTCGCCCAAGCACGCTTAACTTCGGAGTTCTGATGGGATCCGGTGCGTTAGTGCTGGTATGATCGTACCCATCAAGTTCAGTAATCGCAGCCTACACAACCCCTCCCCCCAACGCCCTAACAAAAACAATTCCCGCACTTCACTTCACATGTGGGATACATAAATCGCTAGTTTTCTTTGAAAATTTTACAAGGACCACATGTCGCTTCGAACTCTCTGCCGAAAGGCGCACTACGCGCAAAGTCTCATTTTTATACTAGCGACTACAATAAGCAAAATGTAACAAGTCCGCCCACACATTTCTGAAAGCCGCAAAATGTGAAAAATTTGACAACGGTGGGAAGATCGTGAAAAATTATGAAGGTGGGAGAAAAGACACAGCCAAAAAAAGAAAACAAAAAATAAATAAATAAAAGGAGGGAGGGGTACAACACGAGGACTTCCCAGGGGGTCACCCATCCTAGTACTACTCTCGCCCAAGCACGCTTAACTTCGGAGTTCTGATGGGATCCGGTGCGTTAGTGCTGGTATGATCGTACCCATCAAGTTTAGTAATCGCAGCCTACACAACCCCTCCCCCCAACGCCCTAACAAAAACAATTTCCGCACTTCACTTCACATGTGGGATACATAAATCGCTAGTTTTCTTCGAAAATTTTACAACGACCACATGTCGCTTCGAACTCTGTGCCGAAAGGCGCACTACGCGCAAAGTCTCATTTTTATACTAGCGACTACAATAAGAAAAATGTAACAAGTCCGCCCACACATTTCTGAAAGCCGCAAAATGTGAAAAATTTGACAACGGTGGGAAGATCGTGAAAAATTATGAAGGAGGGAGAAAAGACACAGCCAAAAAAAGAAAACAAAAAATAAATAAATAAAAGGAGGGAGGGGTACAACACGAGGACTTCCCAGGGGGTCACCCATCCTAGTACTACTCTCGCCCAAGCACGCTTAACTTCGGAGTTCTGATGGGATCCGGTGCGTTAGTGCTGGTATGATCGTACCCATCAAGTTCAGTAATCGCAGCCTACACAACCCCTCCCCCCAACGCCCTAACAAAAACAATTCCCGCACTTCACTTCACATGTGGGATACATAAATCGCTAGTTTTCTTTGAAAATTTTACAACGACCACATGTCGCTTCGAACTCTCTGCCGAAAGGCGCACTACGCGCAAAGTCTCATTTTTATACTAGCGACTACAATAAGCAAAATGTAACAAGTCCGCCCACACATTTCTGAAAGCCGCAAAATGTGAAAAATTTGACAACGGTGGGAAGATCGTGAAAAATTATGAAGGAGGGAGAAAAGACACAGCCAAAAAAAGAAAACAAAAAATAAATAAATAAAAGGAGGGAGGGGTACAACACGAGGACTTCCCAGGGGGTCACCCATCCTAGTACTACTCTCGCCCAAGCACGCTTAACTTCGGAGTTCTGATGGGATCCGGTGCGTTAGTGCTGGTATGATCGTACCCATCAAGTTCAGTAATCGCAGCCTACACAACCCCTCCCCCCAACGCCCTAACAAAAACAATTCCCGCACTTCACTTCACATGTGGGATACATAAATCGCTAGTTTTCTTTGAAAATTTTACAACGACCACATGTCGCTTCGAACTCTCTGCCGAAAGGCGCACTACGCGCAAAGTCTCATTTTTATACTAGCGACTACAATAAGCAAAATGTAACAAGTCCGCCCACACATTTCTGAAAGCCGCAAAATGTGAAAAATTTGACAACGGTGGGAAGATCGTGAAAAATTATGAAGGTGGGAGAAAAGACACAGCCAAAAAAAGAAAACAAAAAATAAATAAATAAAAGGAGGGAGGGGTACAACACGAGGACTTCCCAGGGGGTCACCCATCCTAGTACTACTCTCGCCCAAGCACGCTTAACTTCGGAGTTCTGATGGGATCCGGTGCGTTAGTGCTGGTATGATCGTACCCATCAAGTTTAGTAATCGCAGCCTACACAACCCCTCCCCCCAACGCCCTAACAAAAACAATTTCCGCACTTCACTTCACATGTGGGATACATAAATCGCTAGTTTTCCTCGAAAATTTTACAACGACCACATGTCGCTTCGAACTCTGTGCCGAAAGGCGCACTACGCGCAAAGTCTCATTTTTATACTAGCGACTACAATAAGAAAAATGTAACAAGTCCGCCCACACATTTCTGAAAGCCGCAAAATGTGAAAAATTTGACAACGGTGGGAAGATCGTGAAAAATTATGAAGGAGGGAGAAAAGACACAGCCAAAAAAAGAAAACAAAAAATAAATAAATAAAAGGAGGGAGGGGTACAACACGAGGACTTCCCAGGGGGTCACCCATCCTAGTACTACTCTCGCCCAAGCACGCTTAACTTCGGAGTTCTGATGGGATCCGGTGCGTTAGTGCTGGTATGATCGTACCCATCAAGTTCAGTAATCGCAGCCTACACAACCCCTCCCCCCAACGCCCTAACAAAAACAATTCCCGCACTTCACTTCACATGTGGGATACATAAATCGCTAGTTTTCTTCGAAAATTTTACAAAGACCACATGTCGCTTTGAACTCCCTGCCGAAAGGCGCAATACGCGCAAAGTCTCATTTTTATACTAGCGACTACAATAAGCAAAATGTAACAAGTCCGCCCACACATTTCTGAAAGCCGCAAAATGTGAAAAATTTGACAACGGTGGGAAGATCGTGAAAAATTATGAAGGAGGGAGAAAAGACACAGCCAAAAAAAGAAAAAAAAATAAATAAAAGGAGGGAGGGGTACAACACGAGGACTTCCCAGGGGTCACCCATCCTAGTACTACTCTCGCCCAAGCACGCTTAACTTCGGAGTTCTGATGGGATCCGGTGCGTTAGTGCTGGTATGATCGTACCCATCAAGTTCAGTAATCGCAGCCTACACAACCCCTCCCCCCAACGCCCTAACAAAAACAATTCCCGCACTTCACTTCACATGTGGGATACATAAATCGCTAGTTTTCTTCGAAAATTTTACAACGACCACATGTCGCTTCGAACTCTGTGCCGAAAGGCGCACTATGCACAAAGTCTCATTTTTATACTAGCGACTACAATAAGCAAAATGTAACAAGTCCGCCCACACATTTCTGAAAGCCGCAAAATGTGAAAAATTTGACAACGGTGGGAAGATCGTGAAAAATTATGAAGGAGGGAGAAAAGACACAGCCAAAAAAAGAAAACAATAAATAAATAAATAAAAGGAGGGAGCGGTACAACACGAGGACTTCCCAGGGGGTCACCCATCCTAGTACTACTCTCGCCCAAGCACGCTTAACTTCGGAGTTCTGATGGGATCCGGTGCGTTAGTGCTGGTATGATCGTACCCATCAAGTTCAGTAATCGCAGCCTACACAACCCCTCCCCCCAACGCCCTAACAAAAACAATTCCCGCACTTCACTTCACATGTGGGATACATAAATCGCTAGTTTTCTTCGAAAATTTTACAACGACCACATGTCGCTTCGAACTCTGTGCCGAAAGGCGCACTACGCGCAAAGTCTCATTTTTATACTAGCGACTACAATAAGCAAAATGTAACAAGTCCGCCCACACATTTCTGAAAGCCGCAAAATGTGAAAAATTTGACAACGGTGGGAAGATCGTGAAAAATTATGAAGGAGGGAGAAAAGACACAGCCAAAAAAAGAAAACAAAAAATAAATAAATAAAAGGAGGGAGGGGTACAACACGAGGACTTCCCAGGGGGTCACCCATCCTAGTACTACTCTCGCCCAAGCACGCTTAACTTCGGAGTTCTGATGGGATCTGGTGCGTTAGTGCTGGTATGATCGTACCCATCAAGTTCAGTAATCGCAGCCTACACAACCCCTCCCCCCAACGCCCTAACAAAAACAATTCCCGCACTTCACTTCACATGTGGGATACATAAATCGCTAGTTTTCTTCGAAAATTTTACAACGACCACATGTCGCTTCGAACTCTGTGCCGAAAGGCGCACTATGCACAAAGTCTCATTTTTATACTAGCGACTACAATAAGCAAAATGTAACAAGTCCGCCCACACATTTCTGAAAGCCGCAAAATGTGAAAAATTTGACAACGGTGGGAAGATCGTGAAAAATTATGAAGGAGGGAGAAAAGACACAGCCAAAAAAAGAAAACAATAAATAAATAAATAAAAGGAGGGAGCGGTACAACACGAGGACTTCCCAGGGGGTCACCCATCCTAGTACTACTCTCGCCCAAGCACGCTTAACTTCGGAGTTCTGATGGGATCCGGTGCGTTAGTGCTGGTATGATCGTACCCATCAAGTTCAGTAATCGCAGCCTACACAACCCCTCCCCCCAACGCCCTAACAAAAACAATTCCCGCACTTCACTTCACATGTGGGATACATAAATCGCTAGTTTTCTTCGAAAATTTTACAACGACCACATGTCGCTTCGAACTCTGTGCCGAAAGGCGCACTACGCGCAAAGTCTCATTTTTATACTAGCGACTACAATAAGCAAAATGTAACAAGTCCGCCCACACATTTCTGAAAGCCGCAAAATGTGAAAAATTTGACAACGGTGGGAAGATCGTGAAAAATTATGAAGGAGGGAGAAAAGACACAGCCAAAAAAAGAAAACAAAAAATAAATAAATAAAAGGAGGGAGGGGTACAACACGAGGACTTCCCAGGGGGTCACCCATCCTAGTACTACTCTCGCCCAAGCACGCTTAACTTCGGAGTTCTGATGGGATCCGGTGCGTTAGTGCTGGTATGATCGTACCCATCAAGTTCAGTAATCGCAGCCTACACAACCCCTCCCCCCAACGCCCTAACAAAAACAATTCCCGCACTTCACTTCACATGTGGGATACATAAATCGCTAGTTTTCTTCGAAAATTTTACAAAGACCACATGTCGCTTCGAACTCCCTGCCGAAAGGCGCACTACGCGCAAAGTCTCATTTTTATACTAGCGACTACAATAAGCAAAATGTAACAAGTCCGCCCACACATTTCTGAAAGCCGCAAATGTGAAAAATTTGACAACGGTGGGAAGATCGTGAAAAATTATGAAGGAGGGAGAAAAGACACAGCCAAAAAAAGAAAACAAAAAATAAATAAATAAAAGGAGGGAGGGGTACAACACGAGGACTTCCCAGGGGTCACCCATCCTAGTACTACTCTCGCCCAAGCACGCTTAACTTCGGAGTTCTGATGGGATCCGGTGCGTTAGTGCTGGTATGATCGTACCCATCAAGTTCAGTAATCGCAGCCTACACAACCCCTCCCCCCAACGCCCTAACAAAAACAATTCCCGCACTTCACTTCACATGTGGGATACATAAATCGCTAGTTTTCTTTGAAAATTTTACAACGACCACATGTCGCTTCGAACTCTGTGCCGAAAGGCGCACTACGCGCAAAGTCTCATTTTTATACTAGCGACTACAATAAGCAAAATGTAACAAGTCCGCCCACACATTTCTGAAAGCCGCAAAATGTGAAAAATTTGACAACGGTGGGAAGATCGTGAAAAATTATGAAGGAGGGAGAAAAGACACAGCCAAAAAAAGAAAACAAAAAATAAATAAATAAAAGGAGGGAGGGGTACAACACGAGGACTTCCCAGGGGGTCACCCATCCTAGTACTACTCTCGCCCAAGCACGCTTAACTTCGGAGTTCTGATGGGATCCGGTGCGTTAGTGCTGGTATGATCGTACCCATCAAGTTCAGTAATCGCAGCCTACACAACCCCTCCCCCCAACGCCCTAACAAAAACAATTCCCGCACTTCACTTCACATGTGGGATACATAAATCGCTAGTTTTCTTTGAAAATTTTACAACGACCACATGTCGCTTCGAACTCTGTGCCGAAAGGTGCACTACGCGCAAAGTCTCATTTTTATACTAGCGACTACAATAAGCAAAATGTAACAAGTCCGCCCACACATTTCTGAAAGCCGCAAAATGTGAAAAATTTGTCAACGGTGGGAAGATCGTGAAAAATTATGAAGGAGGGAGAAAAGACACAGCCAAAAAAAGAAAACAAAAAATAAATAAATAAAAGGAGGGAGGGGTACAACACGAGGACTTCCCAGGGGGTCACCCATCCTAGTACTACTCTCGCCCAAGCACGCTTAACTTCGGAGTTCTGATGGGATCCGGTGCGTTAGTGCTGGTATGATCGTACCCATCAAGTTCAGTAATCGCAGCCTACACAACCCCTCCCCCCAACGCCCTAACAAAAACAATTCCCGCACTTCACTTCACATGTGGGATACATAAATCGCTAGTTTTCTTTGAAAATTTTACAACGACCACATGTCGCTTCGAACTCTCTGCCGAAAGGCGCACTACGCGCAAAGTCTCATTTTTATACTAGCGACTACAATAAGCAAAATGTAACAAGTCCGCCCACACATTTCTGAAAGCCGCAAAATGTGAAAAATTTGACAACGGTGGGAAGATCTTGAAAAATTATGAAGGAGGGAGAAAAGACACAGCCAAGAAAAGAAAACAAAAAATAAATAAATAAAAGGAGGGAGGGGTACAACACGAGGACTTCCCAGGGGGTCACCCATCCTAGTACTACTCTCGCCCAAGCACGCTTAACTTCGGATTCTGATGGGATCCGGTGCGTTAGTGCTGGTATGATCGTACCCATCAAGTTCAGTAATCGCAGCCTACACAACCCCTCCCCCCAACGCCCTAACAAAAACAATTTCCGCACTTCACTTCACATGTGGGATACATAAATCGCTAGTTTTCTTCGAAAATTTTACAACGACCACATGTCGCTTCGAACTCTGTGCCGAAAGGCGCACTACGCGCAAAGTCTCATTTTTATACTAGCGACTACAATAAGCAAAATGTAACAAGTCCGCCCACACATTTCTGAAAGCCGCAAAATGTGAAAAATTTGACAACGGTGGGAAGATCGTGAAAAATTATGAAGGAGGGAGAAAAGACACAGCCAAAAAAAGAAAACAAAAAATAAATAAATAAAAGGAGGGAGGGGTACAACACGAGGACTTCCCAGGGGGTCACCCATCCTAGTACTACTCTCGCCCAAGCACGCTTAACTTCGGAGTTCTGATGGGATCCGGTGCGTTAGTGCTGGTATGATCGTACCCATCAAGTTCAGTAATCGCAGCCTACACAACCCCTCCCCCCAACGCCCTAACAAAAACAATTCCCGCACTTCACTTCACATGTGGGATACATAAATCGCTAGTTTTCTTTGAAAATTTTACAACGACCACATGTCGCTTCGAACTCTGTGCCGAAAGGCGCACTACGCGCAAAGTCTCATTTTTATACTAGCGACTACAATAAGCAAAATGTAACAAGTCCGCCCACACATTTCTGAAAGCCGCAAAATGTGAAAAATTTGACAACGGTGGGAAGATCGTGAAAAATTATGAAGGAGGGAGAAAAGACACAGCCAAAAAAAGAAAACAAAAAATAAATAAATAAAAGGAGGGAGGGGTACAACACGAGGACTTCCCAGGGGGTCACCCATCCTAGTACTACTCTCGCCCAAGCACGCTTAACTTCGGAGTTCTGATGGGATCCGGTGCGTTAGTGCTGGTATGATCGTACCCATCAAGTTCAGTAATCGCAGCCTACACAACCCCTCCCCCCAACGCCCTAACAAAAACAATTCCCGCACTTCACTTCACATGTGGGATACATAAATCGCTAGTTTTCTTTGAAAATTTTACAACGACCACATGTCGCTTCGAACTCTGTGCCGAAAGGCGCACTACGCGCAAAGTCTCATTTTTATACTAGCGACTACAATAAGCAAAATGTAACAAGTCCGCCCACACATTTCTGAAAGCCGCAAAATGTGAAAAATTTGACAACGGTGGGAAGATCGTGAAAAATTATGAAGGAGGGAGAAAAGACACAGCCAAAAAAAGAAAACAAAAAATAAATAAATAAAAGGAGGGAGGGGTACAACACGAGGACTTCCCAGGGGGTCACCCATCCTAGTACTACTCTCGCCCAAGCACGCTTAACTTCGGAGTTCTGATGGGATCCGGTGCGTTAGTGCTGGTATGATCGTACCCATCAAGTTCAGTAATCGCAGCCTACACAACCCCTCCCCCCAACGCCCTAACAAAAACAATTCCCGCACTTCACTTCACATGTGGGATACATAAATCGCTAGTTTTCTTTGAAAATTTTACAACGACCACATGTCGCTTCGAACTCTGTGCCGAAAGGCGCACTACGCGCAAAGTCTCATTTTTATACTAGCGACTACAATAAGCAAAATGTAACAAGTCCGCCCACACATTTCTGAAAGCCGCAAAATGTGAAAAATTTGACAACGGTGGGAAGATCGTGAAAAATTATGAAGGAGGGAGAAAAGACACAGCCAAAAAAAGAAAACAAAAAATAAATAAATAAAAGGAGGGAGGGGTACAACACGAGGACTTCCCAGGGGGTCACCCATCCTAGTACTACTCTCGCCCAAGCACGCTTAACTTCGGAGTTCTGATGGGATCCGGTGCGTTAGTGCTGGTATAATCGTACCCATCAAGTTCAGTAATCGCAGCCTACACAACCCCTCCCCCCAACGCCCTAACAAAAACAATTCCCGCACTTCACTTCACATGTGGGATACATAAATCGCTAGTTTTCTTTGAAAATTTTACAACGACCACATGTCGCTTCGAACTCTGTGCCGAAAGGTGCACTACGCGCAAAGTCTCATTTTTATACTAGCGACTACAATAAGCAAAATGTAACAAGTCCGCCCACACATTTCTGAAAGCCGCAAAATGTGAAAAATTTGTCAACGGTGGGAAGATCGTGAAAAATTATGAAGGAGGGAGAAAAGACACAGCCAAAAAAAGAAAACAAAAAATAAATAAATAAAAGGAGGGAGCGGTACAACACGAGGACTTCCCAAGGGGTCACCCATCCTGGTACTACTCTCGCCCAAGCACGCTTAACTTCGGAGTTCTGATGGGATCCGGTGCGTTAGTGCTGGTATGATCGTACCCATCAAGTTCAGTAATCGCAGCCTACACAACCCCTCCCCCCAACGCCCTAACAAAAACAATTCCCGCACTTCACTTCACATGTGGGATACATAAATCGCTAGTTTTCTTCGAAAATTTTACAACGACCACATGTCGCTTCGAACTCTGTGCCGAAAGGCGCACTACGCGCAAAGTCTCATTTTTATACTAGCGACTACAATAAGCAAAATGTAACAAGTCCGCCCACACATTTCTGAAAGCCGCAAAATGTGAAAAATTTGACAACGGTGGGTAGATCGTGAAAAATTATGAAGGAGGGAGAAAAGACACAGCCAAAAAAAGAAAACAAAAAATAAATAAATAAAAGGAGGGAGGGGTACAACACGAGGACTTCCCAGGGGGTCACCCATCCTAGTACTACTCTCGCCCAAGCACGCTTAACTTCGGAGTTCTGATGGGATCCGGTGCGTTAGTGCTGGTATGATCGTACCCATCAAGTTCAGTAATCGCAGCCTACACAACCCCTCCCCCCAACGCCCTAACAAAAACAATTCCCGCACTTCACTTCACATGTGGGATACATAAATCGCTAGTTTTCTTTGAAAATTTTACAACGACCACATGTCGCTTCGAACTCTGTGCCGAAAGGCGCACTACGCGCAAAGTCTCATTTTTATACTAGCGACTACAATAAGCAAAATGTAACAAGTCCGCCCACACATTTCTGAAAGCCGCAAAATGTGAAAAATTTGTCAACGGTGGGAAGATCGTGAAAAATTATGAAGGAGGGAGAAAAGACACAGCCAAAAAAAGAAAACAAAAAATAAATAAATAAAAGGAGGGAGCGGTACAACACGAGGACTTCCCAAGGGGTCACCCATCCTGGTACTACTCTCGCCCAAGCACGCTTAACTTCGGAGTTCTAATGGGATCCGGTGCGTTAGTGCTGGTATGATCGTACCCATCAAGTTCAGTAATCGCAGCCTACACAACCCCTCCCCCCAACGCCCAAACAAAAACAATTCCCGCACTTCACTTCACATGTGGGATATATAAATCGCTAGTTTTCTTTGAAAATTTTACAACGACCCCATGTCGTTTCGAACTCTCTGCCGAAAGGCGCACTACGCGCAAAGTCTCATTTTTATACTAGCGACTACAATAAGCAAAATGTAACAAGTCCGCCCACACATTTCTGAAAGCCGCAAAATGTGAAAAATTTGACAACGGTGGGAAGATCGTGAAAAATTATGAAGGAGGGAGAAAAGACACAACCAAAAAAAGAAAACAAAAAATAAATAAAAGGAGGGAGCGGTACAACACGAGGATTTCCCAGGGGGTCACCCATCCTAGAACTACTCTCGCCCAAGCACGCTTAACTTCGGAGTTCTGATGGGATCCGGTGCGTTAGTGCTGGTATGATCGTACCCATCAAGTTTAGTAATCGCAGCCTACACAACCCCTCCCCCCAACGCCCTAACAAAAACAATTTCCGCACTTCACTTCACATGTGGGATACATAAATCGCTAGTTTTCTTCGAAAATTTTACAACGACCACATGTCGCTTCGAACTCTGTGCCGAAAGGCGCACTACGCGCAAAGTCTCATTTTTATACTAGCGACTACAATAAGCAAAATGTAACAAGTCCGCCCACACATTTCTGAAAGCCGCAAAATGTGAAAAATTTGACAACGGTGGGAAGATCGTGAAAAATTATGAAGGAGGGAGAAAAGACACAGCCAAAAAAAGAAAACAAAAAATAAATAAATAAAAGGAGGGAGGGGTACAACACGAGGACTTCCCAGGGGGTCACCCATCCTAGTACTACTCTCGCCCAAGCACGCTTAACTTCGGAGTTCTGATGGGATCCGGTGCGTTAGTGCTGGTATGATCGTACCCATCAAGTTCAGTAATCGCAGCCTACACAACCCCTCCCCCCAACGCCCTAACAAAAACAATTCCCGCACTTCACTTCACATGTGGGATACATAAATCGCTAGTTTTCTTTGAAAATTTTACAACGACCACATGTCGCTTCGAACTCTGTGCCGAAAGGCGCACTACGCGCAAAGTCTCATTTTTATACTAGCGACTACAATAAGCAAAATGTAACAAGTCCGCCCACACATTTCTGAAAGCCGCAAAATGTGAAAAATTTGACAACGGTGGGAAGATCGTGAAAAATTATAAAGGAGGGAGAAAAGACACAGCCAAAAAAAGAAAACAAAAAATAAATAAATAAAAGGAGGGAGGGGTACAACACGAGGACTTCCCAGGGGGTCACCCATCCTAGTACTACTCTCGGCCAAGCACGCTTAACTTCGGAGTTCTGATGGGATCCGGTGCGTTAGTGCTGGTATGATCGTACCCATCAAGTTCAGTAATCGCAGCCTACACAACCCCTCCCCCCAACGCCCTAACAAAAACAATTCCCGCACTTCACTTCACATGTGGGATACATAAATCGCTAGTTTTCTTTGAAAATTTTACAACGACCACATGTCGCTTCGAACTCTGTGCCGAAAGGCGCACTACGCGCAAAGTCTCATTTTTATACTAGCGACTACAATAAGCAAAATGTAACAAGTCCGCCCACACATTTCTGAAAGCCGCAAAATGTGAAAAATTTGTCAACGGTGGGAAGATCGTGAAAAATTATGAAGGAGGGAGAAAAGACACAGCCAAAAAAAGAAAACAAAAAATAAATAAATAAAAGGAGGGAGCGGTACAACACGAGGACTTCCCAAGGGGTCACCCATCCTGGTACTACTCTCGCCCAAGCACGCTTAACTTCGGAGTTCTGATGGGATCCGGTGCGTTAGTGCTGGTATGATCGTACCCATCAAGTTCAGTAATCGCAGCCTACACAACCCCTCCCCCCAACGCCCAAACAAAAACAATTCCCGCACTTCACTTCACAAGTGGGATATATAAATCGCTAGTTTTCTTTGAAAATTTTACAACGACCCCATGTCGTTTCGAACTCTCTGCCGAAAGGCGCACTACGCGCAAAGTCTCATTTTTATACTAGCGACTACAATAAGCAAAATGTAACAAGTCCGCCCACACATTTCTGAAAGCCGCAAAATGTGAAAAATTTGTCAACGGTGGGAAGATCGTGAAAAATTATGAAGGAGGGAGAAAAGACACAGCCAAAAAAAGAAAACAAAAAATAAATAAATAAAAGGAGGGAGCGGTACAACACGAGGACTTCCCAAGGGGTCACCCATCCTGGTACTACTCTCGCCCAAGCACGCTTAACTTCGGAGTTCTGATGGGATCCGGTGCGTTAGTGCTGGTATGATCGTACCCATCAAGTTCAGTAATCGCAGCCTACACAACCCCTCCCCCCAACGCCCTAACAAAAACAATTCCCGCACTTCACTTCACATGTGGGATACATAAATCGCTAGTTTTCTTCGAAAATTTTACAACGACCACATGTCGCTTCGAACTCTGTGCCGAAAGGCGCACTACGCGCAAAGTCTCATTTTTATACTAGCGACTACAATAAGCAAAATGTAACAAGTCCGCCCACACATTTCTGAAAGCCGCAAAATGTGAAAAATTTGACAACGGTGGGAAGATCGTGAAAAATTATGAAGGAGGGAGAAAAGACACAGCCAAAAAAAGAAAACAAAAAATAAATAAATAAAAGGAGGGAGGGGTACAACACGAGGACTTCCCAGGGGGTCACCCATCCTAGTACTACTCTCGCCCAAGCACGCTTAACTTCGGAGTTCTGATGGGATCCGGTGCGTTAGTGCTGGTATGATCGTACCCATCAAGTTCAGTAATCGCAGCCTACACAACCCCTCCCCCCAACGCCCTAACAAAAACAATTCCCGCACTTCACTTCACATGTGGGATACATAAATCGCTAGTTTTCTTTGAAAATTTTACAACGACCACATGTCGCTTCGAACTCTGTGCCGAAAGGCGCACTACGCGCAAAGTCTCATTTTTATACTAGCGACTACAATAAGCAAAATGTAACAAGTCCGCCCACACATTTCTGAAAGCCGCAAAATGTGAAAAATTTGTCAACGGTGGGAAGATCGTGAAAAATTATGAAGGAGGGAGAAAAGACACAGCCAAAAAAAGAAAACAAAAAATAAATAAATAAAAGGAGGGAGCGGTACAACACGAGGACTTCCCAAGGGGTCACCCATCCTGGTACTACTCTCGCCCAAGCACGCTTAACTTCGGAGTTCTGATGGGATCCGGTGCGTTAGTGCTGGTATGATCGTACCCATCAAGTTCAGTAATCGCAGCCTACACAACCCCTCCCCCCAACGCCCAAACAAAAACAATTCCCGCACTTCACTTCACATGTGGGATATATAAATCGCTAGTTTTCTTTGAAAATTTTACAACGACCCCATGTCGTTTCGAACTCTCTGCCGAAAGGCGCACTACGCGCAAAGTCTCATTTTTATACTAGCGACTACAATAAGCAAAATGTAACAAGTCCGCCCACACATTTCTGAAAGCCGCAAAATGTGAAAAATTTGACAACGGTGGGAAGATCGTGAAAAATTATGAAGGAGGGAGAAAAGACACAGCCAAAAAAAGAAAACAAAAAATAAATAAAAGGAGGGAGCGGTACAACACGAGGATTTCCCAGGGGGTCACCCATCCTAGAACTACTCTCGCCCAAGCACGCTTAACTTCGGAGTTCTGATGGGATCCGGTGCGTTAGTACTGGTATGATCGTACCCATCAAGTTCAGTAATCGCAGCCTACACAACCCCTCCCCCCAACGCCCTAACAAAAACAATTCCCGCACTTCACTTCACATGTGGGATACATAAATCGCTAGTTTTCTTTGAAAATTTTACAACGACCACATGTCGCTTCGAACTCTGTGCCGAAAGGTGCACTACGCGCAAAGTCTCATTTTTATACTAGCGACTACAATAAGCAAAATGTAACAAGTCCGCCCACACATTTCTGAAAGCCGCAAAATGTGAAAAATTTGACAACGGTGGGAAGATCGTGAAAAATTATGAAGGAGGGAGAAAAGACACAGCCAAAAAAAGAAAACAAAAAATAAATAAATAAAAGGAGGGAGGGGTACAACACGAGGACTTCCCAGGGGGTCACCCATCCTAGTACTACTCTCGCCCAAGCACGCTTAACTTCGGAGTTCTGATGGGATCCGGTGCGTTAGTGCTGGTATGATCGTACCCATCAAGTTCAGTAATCGCAGCCTACACAACCCCTCCCCCCAACGCCCTAACAAAAACAATTCCCGCACTTCACTTCACATGTGGGATACATAAATCGCTAGTTTTCTTTGAAAATTTTACAACGACCACATGTCGCTTCGAACTCTCTGCCGAAAGGCGCACTGCGCGCAAAGTCTCATTTTTATACTAGCGACTACAATAAGCAAAATGTAACAAGTCCGCCCACACATTTCTGAAAGCCGCAAAATGTGAAAAATTTGACAACGGTGGGAAGATCTTGAAAAATTATGAAGGAGGGAGAAAAGACACAGCCAAGAAAAGAAAACAAAAAATAAATAAATAAAAGGAGGGAGGGGTACAACACGAGGACTTCCCAGGGGGTCACCCATCCTAGTACTACTCTCGCCCAAGCACGCTTAACTTCGGAGTTCTGATGGGATCCGGTGCGTTAGTGCTGGTATGATCGTACCCATCAAGTTCAGTAATCGCAGCCTACACAACCCCTCCCCCCAACGCCCTAACAAAAACAATTTCCGCACTTCACTTCACATGTGGGATACATAAATCGCTAGTTTTCTTCGAAAATTTTACAACGACCACATGTCGCTTCGAACTCTGTGCCGAAAGGCGCACTACGCGCAAAGTCTCATTTTTATACTAGCGACTACAATAAGCAAAATGTAACAAGTCCGCCCACACATTTCTGAAAGCCGCAAAATGTGAAAAATTTGACAACGGTGGGAAGATCGTGAAAAATTATGAAGGAGGGAGAAAAGACACAGCCAAAAAAAGAAAACAAAAAATAAATAAATAAAAGGAGGGAGCGGTACAACACGAGGACTTCCCAAGGGGTCACCCATCCTGGTACTACTCTCGCCCAAGCACGCTTAACTTCGGAGTTCTGATGGGATCCGGTGCGTTAGTGCTGGTATGATCGTACCCATCAAGTTCAGTAATCGCAGCCTACACAACCCCTCCCCCCAACGCCCTAACAAAAACAATTCCCGCACTTCACTTCACATGTGGGATACATAAATCGCTAGTTTTCTTTGAAAATTTTACAACGACCACATGTCGCTTCGAACTCTGTGCCGAAAGGTGCACTACGCGCAAAGTCTCATTTTTATACTAGCGACTACAATAAGCAAAATGTAACAAGTCCGCCCACACATTTCTGAAAGCCGCAAAATGTGAAAAATTTGACAACGGTGGGAAGATCGTGAAAAATTATGAAGGAGGGAGAAAAGACACAGCCAAAAAAAGAAAACAAAAAATAAATAAATAAAAGGAGGGAGGGGTACAACACGAGGACTTCCCAGGGGGTCACCCATCCTAGTACTACTCTCGCCCAAGCACGCTTAACTTCGGAGTTCTGATGGGATCCGGTGCGTTAGTGCTGGTATGATCGTACCCATCAAGTTCAGTAATCGCAGCCTACACAACCCCTCCCCCCAACGCCCTAACAAAAACAATTCCCGCACTTCACTTCACATGTGGGATACATAAATCGCTAGTTTTCTTTGAAAATTTTACAACGACCACATGTCGCTTCGAACTCTCTGCCGAAAGGCGCACTACGCGCAAAGTCTCATTTTTATACTAGCGACTACAATAAGCAAAATGTAACAAGTCCGCCCACACATTTCTGAAAGCCGCAAAATGTGAAAAATTTGACAACGGTGGGAAGATCTTGAAAAATTATGAAGGAGGGAGAAAAGACACAGCCAAGAAAAGAAAACAAAAAATAAATAAATAAAAGGAGGGAGGGGTACAACACGAGGACTTCCCAGGGGGTCACCCATCCTAGTACTACTCTCGCCCAAGCACGCTTAACTTCGGAGTTCTGATGGGATCCGGTGCGTTAGTGCTGGTATGATCGTACCCATCAAGTTCAGTAATCGCAGCCTACACAACCCCTCCCCCCAACGCCCTAACAAAAACAATTCCCGCACTTCACTTCACATGTGGGATACATAAATCGCTAGTTTTCTTTGAAAATTTTACAACGACCACATGTCGCTTCGAACTCTGTGCCGAAAGGCGCACTACGCGCAAAGTCTTATTTTTATACTAGCGACTACAATAAGCAAAATGTAACAAGTCCGCCCACACATTTCTGAAAGCCGCAAAATGTGAAAAATTTGTCAACGGTGGGAAGATCGTGAAAAATTATGAAGGAGGGAGAAAAGACACAGCCAAAAAAAGAAAACAAAAAATAAATAAATAAAAGGAGGGAGCGGTACAACACGAGGACTTCCCAAGGGGTCACCCATCCTGGTACTACTCTCGCCCAAGCACGCTTAACTTCGGAGTTCTGATGGGATCCGGTGCGTTAGTGCTGGTATGATCGTACCCATCAAGTTCAGTAATCGCAGCCTACACAACCCCTCCCCCCAACGCCCTAACAAAAACAATTCCCGCACTTCACTTCACATGTGGGATACATAAATCGCTAGTTTTCTTTGAAAATTTTACAACGACCACATGTCGCTTCGAACTCTGTGCCGAAAGGTGCACTACGCGCAAAGTCTCATTTTTATACTAGCGACTACAATAAGCAAAATGTAACAAGTCCGCCCACACATTTCTGAAAGCCGCAAAATGTGAAAAATTTGACAACGGTGGGAAGATCGTGAAAAATTATGAAGGAGGGAGAAAAGACACAGCCAAAAAAAGAAAACAAAAAATAAATAAATAAAAGGAGGGAGGGGTACAACACGAGGACTTCCCAGGGGGTCACCCATCCTAGTACTACTCTCGCCCAAGCACGCTTAACTTCGGAGTTCTGATGGGATCCGGTGCGTTAGTGCTGGTATGATCGTACCCATCAAGTTCAGTAATCGCAGCCTACACAACCCCTCCCCCCAACGCCCTAACAAAAACAATTCCCGCACTTCACTTCACGTGTGGGATACATAAATCGCTAGTTTTCTTCGAAAATTTTACAACGACCACATGTCGCTTCGAACTCTCTGCCGAAAGGCGCACTACGCGCAAAGTCTCATTTTTATACTAGCGACTACAATAAGCAAAATGTAACAAGTCCGCCCACACATTTCTGAAAGCCGCAAAATGTGAAAAATTTGACAACGGTGGGAAGATCTTGAAAAATTATGAAGGAGGGAGAAAAGACACAGCCAAGAAAAGAAAACAAAAAATAAATAAATAAAAGGAGGGAGGGGTACAACACGAGGACTTCCCAGGGGGTCACCCATCCTAGTACTACTCTCGCCCAAGCACGCTTAACTTCGGAGTTCTGATGGGATCCGGTGCGTTAGTGCTGGTATGATCGTACCCATCAAGTTCAGTAATCGCAGCCTACACAACCCCTCCCCCCAACGCCCTAACAAAAACAATTCCCGCACTTCACTTCACATGTGGGATACATAAATCGCTAGTTTTCTTTGAAAATTTTACAACGACCACATGTCGCTTCGAACTCTGTGCCGAAAGGCGCACTACGCGCAAAGTCTTATTTTTATACTAGCGACTACAATAAGCAAAATGTAACAAGTCCGCCCACACATTTCTGAAAGCCGCAAAATGTGAAAAATTTGTCAACGGTGGGAAGATCGTGAAAAATTATGAAGGAGGGAGAAAAGACACAGCCAAAAAAAGAAAACAAAAAATAAATAAATAAAAGGAGGGAGCGGTACAACACGAGGACTTCCCAAGGGGTCACCCATCCTGGTACTACTCTCGCCCAAGCACGCTTAACTTCGGAGTTCTGATGGGATCCGGTGCGTTAGTGCTGGTATGATCGTACCCATCAAGTTCAGTAATCGCAGCCTACACAACCCCTCCCCCCAACGCCCTAACAAAAACAATTCCCGCACTTCACTTCACATGTGGGATACATAAATCGCTAGTTTTCTTTGAAAATTTTACAACGACCACATGTCGCTTCGAACTCTGTGCCGAAAGGTGCACTACGCGCAAAGTCTCATTTTTATACTAGCGACTACAATAAGCAAAATGTAACAAGTCCGCCCACACATTTCTGAAAGCCGCAAAATGTGAAAAATTTGACAACGGTGGGAAGATCGTGAAAAATTATGAAGGAGGGAGAAAAGACACAGCCAAAAAAAGAAAACAAAAAATAAATAAATAAAAGGAGGGAGGGGTACAACACGAGGACTTCCCAGGGGGTCACCCATCCTAGTACTACTCTCGCCCAAGCACGCTTAACTTCGGAGTTCTGATGGGATCCGGTGCGTTAGTGCTGGTATGATCGTACCCATCAAGTTCAGTAATCGCAGCCTACACAACCCCTCCCCCCAACGCCCTAACAAAAACAATTCCCGCACTTCACTTCACATGTGGGATACATAAATCGCTAGTTTTCTTTGAAAATTTTACAACGACCACATGTCGCTTCGAACTCTCTGCCGAAAGGCGCACTACGCGCAAAGTCTCATTTTTATACTAGCGACTACAATAAGCAAAATGTAACAAGTCCGCCCACACATTTCTGAAAGCCGCAAAATGTGAAAAATTTGACAACGGTGGGAAGATCTTGAAAAATTATGAAGGAGGGAGAAAAGACACAGCCAAGAAAAGAAAACAAAAAATAAATAAATAAAAGGAGGGAGGGGTACAACACGAGGACTTCCCAGGGGGTCACCCATCCTAGTACTACTCTCGCCCAAGCACGCTTAACTTCGGAGTTCTGATGGGATCCGGTGCGTTAGTGCTGGTATGATCGTACCCATCAAGTTCAGTAATCGCAGCCTACACAACCCCTCCCCCCAACGCCCTAACAAAAACAATTTCCGCACTTCACTTCACATGTGGGATACATAAATCGCTAGTTTTCTTCGAAAATTTTACAACGACCACATGTCGCTTCGAACTCTGTGCCGAAAGGCGCACTACGCGCAAAGTCTCATTTTTATACTAGCGACTACAATAAGCAAAATGTAACAAGTCCGCCCACACATTTCTGAAAGCCGCAAAATGTGAAAAATTTGACAACGGTGGGAAGATCGTGAAAAATTATGAAGGAGGGAGAAAAGACACAGCCAAAAAAAGAAAACAAAAAATAAATAAATAAAAGGAGGGAGGGGTACAACACGAGGACTTCCCAGGGGGTCACCCATCCTAGTACTACTCTCGCCCAAGCACGCTTAACTTCGGAGTTCTGATGGGATCCGGTGCGTTAGTGCTGGTATGATCGTACCCATCAAGTTCAGTAATCGCAGCCTACACAACCCCTCCCCCCAACGCCCTAACAAAAACAATTCCCGCACTTCACTTCACATGTGGGATACATAAATCGCTAGTTTTCTTTGAAAATTTTACAACGACCACATGTCGCTTCGAACTCTGTGCCGAAAGGCGCACTACGCGCAAAGTCTCATTTTTATACTAGCGACTACAATAAGCAAAATGTAACAAGTCCGCCCACACATTTCTGAAAGCCGCAAAATGTGAAAAATTTGACAACGGTGGGAAGATCGTGAAAAATTATGAAGGAGGGAGAAAAGACACAGCCAAAAAAAGAAAACAAAAAATAAATAAATAAAAGGAGGGAGGGGTACAACACGAGGACTTCCCAGGGGGTCACCCATCCTAGTACTACTCTCGCCCAAGCACGCTTAACTTCGGAGTTCTGATGGGATCCGGTGCGTTAGTGCTGGTATAATCGTACCCATCAAGTTCAGTAATCGCAGCCTACACAACCCCTCCCCCCAACGCCCTAACAAAAACAATTCCCGCACTTCACTTCACATGTGGGATACATAAATCGCTAGTTTTCTTTGAAAATTTTACAACGACCACATGTCGCTTCGAACTCTGTGCCGAAAGGTGCACTACGCGCAAAGTCTCATTTTTATACTAGCGACTACAATAAGCAAAATGTAACAAGTCCGCCCACACATTTCTGAAAGCCGCAAAATGTGAAAAATTTGTCAACGGTGGGAAGATCGTGAAAAATTATGAAGGAGGGAGAAAAGACACAGCCAAAAAAAGAAAACAAAAAATAAATAAATAAAAGGAGGGAGCGGTACAACACGAGGACTTCCCAAGGGGTCACCCATCCTGGTACTACTCTCGCCCAAGCACGCTTAACTTCGGAGTTCTGATGGGATCCGGTGCGTTAGTGCTGGTATGATCGTACCCATCAAGTTCAGTAATCGCAGCCTACACAACCCCTCCCCCCAACGCCCTAACAAAAACAATTCCCGCACTTCACTTCACATGTGGGATACATAAATCGCTAGTTTTCTTCGAAAATTTTACAACGACCACATGTCGCTTCGAACTCTGTGCCGAAAGGCGCACTACGCGCAAAGTCTCATTTTTATACTAGCGACTACAATAAGCAAAATGTAACAAGTCCGCCCACACATTTCTGAAAGCCGCAAAATGTGAAAAATTTGACAACGGTGGGTAGATCGTGAAAAATTATGAAGGAGGGAGAAAAGACACAGCCAAAAAAAGAAAACAAAAAATAAATAAATAAAAGGAGGGAGGGGTACAACACGAGGACTTCCCAGGGGGTCACCCATCCTAGTACTACTCTCGCCCAAGCACGCTTAACTTCGGAGTTCTGATGGGATCCGGTGCGTTAGTGCTGGTATGATCGTACCCATCAAGTTCAGTAATCGCAGCCTACACAACCCCTCCCCCCAACGCCCTAACAAAAACAATTCCCGCACTTCACTTCACATGTGGGATACATAAATCGCTAGTTTTCTTTGAAAATTTTACAACGACCACATGTCGCTTCGAACTCTGTGCCGAAAGGCGCACTACGCGCAAAGTCTCATTTTTATACTAGCGACTACAATAAGCAAAATGTAACAAGTCCGCCCACACATTTCTGAAAGCCGCAAAATGTGAAAAATTTGCCAACGGTGGGAAGATCGTGAAAAATTATGAAGGAGAGAGAAAAGACACAGCCAAAAAAAGAAAACAAAAAATAAATAAATAAAAGGAGGGAGGGGTACAACACGAGGACTTCCCAGGGGGTCACCCATCCTAGTACTACTCTCGCCCAAGCACGCTTAACTTCGGAGTTCTGATGGGATCCGGTGCGTTAGTGCTGGTATGATCGTACCCATCAAGTTCAGTAATCGCAGCCTACACAACCCCTCCCCCCAACGCCCTAACAAAAACAATTCCCGCACTTCACTTCACATGTGGGATACATAAATCGCTAGTTTTCTTTGAAAATTTTACAACGACCACATGTCGCTTCGAACTCTGTGCCGAAAGGTGCACTACGCGCAAAGTCTCATTTTTATACTAGCGACTACAATAAGCAAAATGTAACAAGTCCGCCCACACATTTCTGAAAGCCGCAAAATGTGAAAAATTTGTCAACGGTGGGAAGATCGTGAAAAATTATGAAGGAGGGAGAAAAGACACAGCCAAAAAAAGAAAACAAAAAATAAATAAATAAAAGGAGGGAGCGGTACAACACGAGGACTTCCCAAGGGGTCACCCATCCTGGTACTACTCTCGCCCAAGCACGCTTAACTTCGGAGTTCTGATGGGATCCGGTGCGTTAGTGCTGGTATGATCGTACCCATCAAGTTCAGTAATCGCAGCCTACACAACCCCTCCCCCCAACGCCCTAACAAAAACAATTCCCGCACTTCACTTCACATGTGGGATACATAAATCGCTAGTTTTCTTCGAAAATTTTACAACGACCACATGTCGCTTCGAACTCTGTGCCGAAAGGCGCACTACGCGCAAAGTCTCATTTTTATACTAGCGACTACAATAAGCAAAATGTAACAAGTCCGCCCACACATTTCTGAAAGCCGCAAAATGTGAAAAATTTGACAACGGTGGGAAGATCGTGAAAAATTATGAAGGAGGGAGAAAAGACACAGCCAAAAAAAGAAAACAAAAAATAAATAAATAAAAGGAGGGAGGGGTACAACACGAGGACTTCCCAGGGGGTCACCCATCCTAGTACTACTCTCGCCCAAGCACGCTTAACTTCGGAGTTCTGATGGGATCCGGTGCGTTAGTGCTGGTATGATCGTACCCATCAAGTTCAGTAATCGCAGCCTACACAACCCCTCCCCCCAACGCCCTAACAAAAACAATTCCCGCACTTCACTTCACATGTGGGATACATAAATCGCTAGTTTTCTTTGAAAATTTTACAACGACCACATGTCGCTTCGAACTCTGTGCCGAAAGGCGCACTACGCGCAAAGTCTCATTTTTATACTAGCGACTACAATAAGCAAAATGTAACAAGTCCGCCCACACATTTCTGAAAGCCGCAAAATGTGAAAAATTTGTCAACGGTGGGAAGATCGTGAAAAATTATGAAGGAGGGAGAAAAGACACAGCCAAAAAAAGAAAACAAAAAATAAATAAATAAAAGGAGGGAGCGGTACAACACGAGGACTTCCCAAGGGGTCACCCATCCTGGTACTACTCTCGCCCAAGCACGCTTAACTTCGGAGTTCTGATGGGATCCGGTGCGTTAGTGCTGGTATGATCGTACCCATCAAGTTCAGTAATCGCAGCCTACACAACCCCTCCCCCCAACGCCCAAACAAAAACAATTCCCGCACTTCACTTCACATGTGGGATATATAAATCGCTAGTTTTCTTTGAAAATTTTACAACGACCCCATGTCGTTTCGAACTCTCTGCCGAAAGGCGCACTACGCGCAAAGTCTCATTTTTATACTAGCGACTACAATAAGCAAAATGTAACAAGTCCGCCCACACATTTCTGAAAGCCGCAAAATGTGAAAAATTTGACAACGGTGGGAAGATCGTGAAAAATTATGAAGGAGGGAGAAAAGACACAGCCAAAAAAAGAAAACAAAAAATAAATAAAAGGAGGGAGCGGTACAACACGAGGATTTCCCAGGGGGTCACCCATCCTAGAACTACTCTCGCCCAAGCACGCTTAACTTCGGAGTTCTGATGGGATCCGGTGCGTTAGTGCTGGTATGATCGTACCCATCAAGTTTAGTAATCGCAGCCTACACAACCCCTCCCCCCAACGCCCTAACAAAAACAATTTCCGCACTTCACTTCACATGTGGGATACATAAATCGCTAGTTTTCTTCGAAAATTTTACAACGACCACATGTCGCTTCGAACTCTGTGCCGAAAGGCGCACTACGCGCAAAGTCTCATTTTTATACTAGCGACTACAATAAGCAAAATGTAACAAGTCCGCCCACACATTTCTGAAAGCCGCAAAATGTGAAAAATTTGACAACGGTGGGAAGATCGTGAAAAATTATGAAGGAGGGAGAAAAGACACAGCCAAAAAAAGAAAACAAAAAATAAATAAATAAAAGGAGGGAGGGGTACAACACGAGGACTTCCCAGGGGGTCACCCATCCTAGTACTACTCTCGCCCAAGCACGCTTAACTTCGGAGTTCTGATGGGATCCGGTGCGTTAGTGCTGGTATGATCGTACCCATCAAGTTCAGTAATCGCAGCCTACACAACCCCTCCCCCCAACGCCCTAACAAAAACAATTCCCGCACTTCACTTCACATGTGGGATACATAAATCGCTAGTTTTCTTTGAAAATTTTACAACGACCACATGTCGCTTCGAACTCTGTGCCGAAAGGCGCACTACGCGCAAAGTCTCATTTTTATACTAGCGACTACAATAAGCAAAATGTAACAAGTCCGCCCACACATTTCTGAAAGCCGCAAAATGTGAAAAATTTGACAACGGTGGGAAGATCGTGAAAAATTATAAAGGAGGGAGAAAAGACACAGCCAAAAAAAGAAAACAAAAAATAAATAAATAAAAGGAGGGAGGGGTACAACACGAGGACTTCCCAGGGGGTCACCCATCCTAGTACTACTCTCGCCCAAGCACGCTTAACTTCGGAGTTCTGATGGGATCCGGTGCGTTAGTGCTGGTATGATCGTACCCATCAAGTTCAGTAATCGCAGCCTACACAACCCCTCCCCCCAACGCCCTAACAAAAACAATTCCCGCACTTCACTTCACATGTGGGATACATAAATCGCTAGTTTTCTTTGAAAATTTTACAACGACCACATGTCGCTTCGAACTCTGTGCCGAAAGGCGCACTACGCGCAAAGTCTCATTTTTATACTAGCGACTACAATAAGCAAAATGTAACAAGTCCGCCCACACATTTCTGAAAGCCGCAAAATGTGAAAAATTTGTCAACGGTGGGAAGATCGTGAAAAATTATGAAGGAGGGAGAAAAGACACAGCCAAAAAAAGAAAACAAAAAATAAATAAATAAAAGGAGGGAGCGGTACAACACGAGGACTTCCCAAGGGGTCACCCATCCTGGTACTACTCTCGCCCAAGCACGCTTAACTTCGGAGTTCTGATGGGATCCGGTGCGTTAGTGCTGGTATGATCGTACCCATCAAGTTCAGTAATCGCAGCCTACACAACCCCTCCCCCCAACGCCCAAACAAAAACAATTCCCGCACTTCACTTCACAAGTGGGATATATAAATCGCTAGTTTTCTTTGAAAATTTTACAACGACCCCATGTCGTTTCGAACTCTCTGCCGAAAGGCGCACTACGCGCAAAGTCTCATTTTTATACTAGCGACTACAATAAGCAAAATGTAACAAGTCCGCCCACACATTTCTGAAAGCCGCAAAATGTGAAAAATTTGTCAACGGTGGGAAGATCGTGAAAAATTATGAAGGAGGGAGAAAAGACACAGCCAAAAAAAGAAAACAAAAAATAAATAAATAAAAGGAGGGAGCGGTACAACACGAGGACTTCCCAAGGGGTCACCCATCCTGGTACTACTCTCGCCCAAGCACGCTTAACTTCGGAGTTCTGATGGGATCCGGTGCGTTAGTGCTGGTATGATCGTACCCATCAAGTTCAGTAATCGCAGCCTACACAACCCCTCCCCCCAACGCCCTAACAAAAACAATTCCCGCACTTCACTTCACATGTGGGATACATAAATCGCTAGTTTTCTTCGAAAATTTTACAACGACCACATGTCGCTTCGAACTCTGTGCCGAAAGGCGCACTACGCGCAAAGTCTCATTTTTATACTAGCGACTACAATAAGCAAAATGTAACAAGTCCGCCCACACATTTCTGAAAGCCGCAAAATGTGAAAAATTTGACAACGGTGGGAAGATCGTGAAAAATTATGAAGGAGGGAGAAAAGACACAGCCAAAAAAAGAAAACAAAAAATAAATAAATAAAAGGAGGGAGGGGTACAACACGAGGACTTCCCAGGGGGTCACCCATCCTAGTACTACTCTCGCCCAAGCACGCTTAACTTCGGAGTTCTGATGGGATCCGGTGCGTTAGTGCTGGTATGATCGTACCCATCAAGTTCAGTAATCGCAGCCTACACAACCCCTCCCCCCAACGCCCTAACAAAAACAATTCCCGCACTTCACTTCACATGTGGGATACATAAATCGCTAGTTTTCTTTGAAAATTTTACAACGACCACATGTCGCTTCGAACTCTGTGCCGAAAGGCGCACTACGCGCAAAGTCTCATTTTTATACTAGCGACTACAATAAGCAAAATGTAACAAGTCCGCCCACACATTTCTGAAAGCCGCAAAATGTGAAAAATTTGTCAACGGTGGGAAGATCGTGAAAAATTATGAAGGAGGGAGAAAAGACACAGCCAAAAAAAGAAAACAAAAAATAAATAAATAAAAGGAGGGAGCGGTACAACACGAGGACTTCCCAAGGGGTCACCCATCCTGGTACTACTCTCGCCCAAGCACGCTTAACTTCGGAGTTCTGATGGGATCCGGTGCGTTAGTGCTGGTATGATCGTACCCATCAAGTTCAGTAATCGCAGCCTACACAACCCCTCCCCCCAACGCCCAAACAAAAACAATTCCCGCACTTCACTTCACATGTGGGATATATAAATCGCTAGTTTTCTTTGAAAATTTTACAACGACCCCATGTCGTTTCGAACTCTCTGCCGAAAGGCGCACTACGCGCAAAGTCTCATTTTTATACTAGCGACTACAATAAGCAAAATGTAACAAGTCCGCCCACACATTTCTGAAAGCCGCAAAATGTGAAAAATTTGACAACGGTGGGAAGATCGTGAAAAATTATGAAGGAGGGAGAAAAGACACAGCCAAAAAAAGAAAACAAAAAATAAATAAAAGGAGGGAGCGGTACAACACGAGGATTTCCCAGGGGGTCACCCATCCTAGAACTACTCTCGCCCAAGCACGCTTAACTTCGGAGTTCTGATGGGATCCGGTGCGTTAGTGCTGGTATGATCGTACCCATCAAGTTTAGTAATCGCAGCCTACACAACCCCTCCCCCCAACGCCCTAACAAAAACAATTTCCGCACTTCACTTCACATGTGGGATACATAAATCGCTAGTTTTCTTCGAAAATTTTACAACGACCACATGTCGCTTCGAACTCTGTGCCGAAAGGCGCACTACGCGCAAAGTCTCATTTTTATACTAGCGACTACAATAAGCAAAATGTAACAAGTCCGCCCACACATTTCTGAAAGCCGCAAAATGTGAAAAATTTGACAACGGTGGGAAGATCGTGAAAAATTATGAAGGAGGGAGAAAAGACACAGCCAAAAAAAGAAAACAAAAAATAAATAAATAAAAGGAGGGAGGGGTACAACACGAGGACTTCCCAGGGGGTCACCCATCCTAGTACTACTCTCGCCCAAGCACGCTTAACTTCGGAGTTCTGATGGGATCCGGTGCGTTAGTGCTGGTATGATCGTACCCATCAAGTTCAGTAATCGCAGCCTACACAACCCCTCCCCCCAACGCCCTAACAAAAACAATTCCCGCACTTCACTTCACATGTGGGATACATAAATCGCTAGTTTTCTTTGAAAATTTTACAACGACCACATGTCGCTTCGAACTCTGTGCCGAAAGGCGCACTACGCGCAAAGTCTCATTTTTATACTAGCGACTACAATAAGCAAAATGTAACAAGTCCGCCCACACATTTCTGAAAGCCGCAAAATGTGAAAAATTTGACAACGGTGGGAAGATCGTGAAAAATTATAAAGGAGGGAGAAAAGACACAGCCAAAAAAAGAAAACAAAAAATAAATAAATAAAAGGAGGGAGGGGTACAACACGAGGACTTCCCAGGGGGTCACCCATCCTAGTACTACTCTCGCCCAAGCACGCTTAACTTCGGAGTTCTGATGGGATCCGGTGCGTTAGTGCTGGTATGATCGTACCCATCAAGTTCAGTAATCGCAGCCTACACAACCCCTCCCCCCAACGCCCTAACAAAAACAATTCCCGCACTTCACTTCACATGTGGGATACATAAATCGCTAGTTTTCTTTGAAAATTTTACAACGACCACATGTCGCTTCGAACTCTGTGCCGAAAGGCGCACTACGCGCAAAGTCTCATTTTTATACTAGCGACTACAATAAGCAAAATGTAACAAGTCCGCCCACACATTTCTGAAAGCCGCAAAATGTGAAAAATTTGTCAACGGTGGGAAGATCGTGAAAAATTATGAAGGAGGGAGAAAAGACACAGCCAAAAAAAGAAAACAAAAAATAAATAAATAAAAGGAGGGAGCGGTACAACACGAGGACTTCCCAAGGGGTCACCCATCCTGGTACTACTCTCGCCCAAGCACGCTTAACTTCGGAGTTCTGATGGGATCCGGTGCGTTAGTGCTGGTATGATCGTACCCATCAAGTTCAGTAATCGCAGCCTACACAACCCCTCCCCCCAACGCCCAAACAAAAACAATTCCCGCACTTCACTTCACAAGTGGGATATATAAATCGCTAGTTTTCTTTGAAAATTTTACAACGACCCCATGTCGTTTCGAACTCTCTGCCGAAAGGCGCACTACGCGCAAAGTCTCATTTTTATACTAGCGACTACAATAAGCAAAATGTAACAAGTCCGCCCACACATTTCTGAAAGCCGCAAAATGTGAAAAATTTGACAACGGTGGGAAGATCGTGAAAAATTATGAAGGAGGGAGAAAAGACACAGCCAAAAAAAGAAAACAAAAAATAAATAAATAAAAGGAGGGAGGGGTACAACACGAGGACTTCCCAGGGGGTCACCCATCCTAGTACTACTCTCGCCCAAGCACGCTTAACTTCGGAGTTCTGATGGGATCCGGTGCGTTAGTGCTGGTATGATCGTACCCATCAAGTTCAGTAATCGCAGCCTACACAACCCCTCCCCCCAACGCCCTAACAAAAACAATTCCCGCACTTCACTTCACATGTGGGATACATAAATCGCTAGTTTTCTTTGAAAATTTTACAACGACCACATGTCGCTTCGAACTCTGTGCCGAAAGGCGCACTACGCGCAAAGTCTCATTTTTATACTAGCGACTACAATAAGCAAAATGTAACAAGTCCGCCCACACATTTCTGAAAGCCGCAAAATGTGAAAAATTTGACAACGGTGGGAAGATCGTGAAAAATTATGAAGGAGGGAGAAAAGACACAGCCAAGAAAAGAAAACAAAAAATAAATAAATAAAAGGAGGGAGGGGTACAACACGAGGACTTCCCAGGGGGTCACCCATCCTAGTACTACTCTCGCCCAAGCACGCTTAACTTCGGAGTTCTGATGGGATCCGGTGCGTTAGTGCTGGTATGATCGTACCCATCAAGTTTAGTAATCGCAGCCTACACAACCCCTCCCCCCAACGCCCTAACAAAAACAATTCCCGCACTTCACTTCACATGTGGGATACATAAATCGCTAGTTTTCTTCGAAAATTTTACAACGACCACATGTCGCTTCGAACTCTATGCCGAAAGGCGCACTACGCGCAAAGTCTCATTTTTATACTAGCGACTACAATAAGCAAAATGTAACAAGTCCGCCCACACATTTCTGAAAGCCGCAAAATGTGAAAAATTTGACAACGGTGGGAAGATCGTGAAAAATTATGAAGGAGGGAGAAAAGACACAGCCAAAAAAAGAAAACAAAAAATAAATAAATAAAAGGAGGGAGCGGTACAACACGATGACTTCCCAGGGGGTCACCCATCCTAGTACTACTCTCGCCCAAGCACGCTTAACTTCGGAGTTCTGATGGGATCCGGTGCGTTAGTGCTGGTATGATCGTACCCATCAAGTTTAGTAATCGCAGCCTACACAACCCCTCCCCCCAACGCCCTAACAAAAATAATTTCCGCACTTCACTTCACATGTGGGATACATAAATCGCTAGTTTTCTTCGAAAATTTTACAACGACCACATGTCGCTTCGAACTCTGTGCCGAAAGGCGCACTACGCGCAAAGTCTCATTTTTATACTAGCGACTACAATAAGCAAAATGTAACAAGTCCGCCCACACATTTCTGAAAGCCGCAAAATGTGAAAAATTTGACAACGGTGGGAAGATCGTGAAAAATTATGAAGGAGGGAGAAAAGACACAGCCAAAAAAAGAAAACAAAAAATAAATAAATAAAAGGAGGGAGGGGTACAACACGAGGACTTCCCAGGGGGTCACCCATCCTAGTACTACTCTCGCCCAAGCACGCTTAACTTCGGAGTTCTGATGGGATCCGGTGCGTTAGTGCTGGTATGATCGTACCCATCAAGTTCAGTAATCGCAGCCTACACAACCCCTCCCCCCAACGCCCTAACAAAAACAATTCCCGCACTTCACTTCACATGTGGGATACATAAATCGCTAGTTTTCTTCGAAAATTTTACAACGACCACATGTCGCTTCGAACTCTGTGCCGAAAGGCGCACTACGCGCAAAGTCTCATTTTTATACTAGCGACTACAATAAGCAAAATGTAACAAGTCCGCCCACACATTTCTGAAAGCCGCAAAATGTGAAAAATTTGACAACGGTGGGAAGATCGTGAAAAATTATGAAGGAGGGAGAAAAGACACAGCCAAAAAAAGAAAACAAAAAATAAATAAATAAAAGGAGGGAGCGGTACAACACGATGACTTCCCAGGGGGTCACCCATCCTAGTACTACTCTCGCCCAAGCACGCTTAACTTCGGAGTTCTGATGGGATCCGGTGCGTTAGTGCTGGTATGATCGTACCCATCAAGTTTAGTAATCGCAGCCTACACAACCCCTCCCCCCAACGCCCTAACAAAAACAATTTCCGCACCTCACTTCACATGTGGGATACATAAATCGCTAGTTTTCTTCGAAAATTTTACAACGACCACATGTCGCTTCGAACTCTGTGCCGAAAGGCGCACTACGCGCAAAGTCTCATTTTTATACTAGCGACTACAATAAGCAAAATGTAACAAGTCCGCCCACACATTTCTGAAAGCCGCAAAATGTGAAAAATTTGACAACGGTGGGAAGATCGTGAAAAATTATGAAGGAGGGAGAAAAGACACAGCCAAAAAAAGAAAACAAAAAATAAATAAATAAAAGGAGGGAGCGGTACAACACGAGGACTTCCCAGGGGGTCACCCATCCTAGTATTACTCTCGCCCAAGCACGCTTAACTTCGGAGTTCTGATGGGATCCGGTGCGTTAGTGCTGGTATGATCGTACCCATCAAGTTTAGTAATCGCAGCCTACACAACCCCTCCCCCCAACGCCCTAACAAAAACAATTTCCGCACTTCACTTCACATGTGGGATACATAAATCGCTAGTTTTCTTCGAAAATTTTACAACGACCACATGTCGCTTCGAACTCTGTGCCGAAAGGCGCACTACGCGCAAAGTCTCATTTTTATACTAGCGACTACAATAAGCAAAATGTAACAAGTCCGCCCACACATTTCTGAAAGCCGCAAAATGTGAAAAATTTGACAACGGTGGGAAGATCGTGAAAAATTATGAAGGAGGGAGAAAAGACACAGCCAAAAAAAGAAAACAAAAAATAAATAAATAAAAGGAGGGAGGGGTACAACACGAGGACTTCCCAGGGGGTCACCCATCCTAGTACTACTCTCGCCCAAGCACGCTTAACTTCGGAGTTCTGATGGGATCCGGTGCGTTAGTGCTGGTATGATCGTACCCATCAAGTTCAGTAATCGCAGCCTACACAACCCCTCCCCCCAACGCCCTAACAAAAACAATTCCCGCACTTCACTTCACATGTGGGATACATAAATCGCTAGTTTTCTTTAAAAATTTTACAACGACCACATGTCGCTTCGAACTCTCTGCCGAAAGGCGCACTACGCGCAAAGTCTCATTTTTATACTAGCGACTACAATAAGCAAAATGTAACAAGTCCGCCCACACATTTCTGAAAGCCGCAAAATGTGAAAAATTTGACAACGGTGGGAAGATCGTGAAAAATTATGAAGGAGGGAGAAAAGACACAGCCAAAAAAAGAAAACAAAAAATAAATAAATAAAAGGAGGGAGCGGTACAACACGAGGACTTCCCAGGGGGTCACCCATCCTAGTACTACTCTCGCCCAAGCACGCTTAACTTCGGAGTTCTGATGGGATCCGGTGCATTAGTGCTGGTATGATCGTACCCATCAAGTTTAGTAATCGCAGCCTACACAACCCCTCCCCCCAACGCCCTAACAAAAACAATTTCCGCACTTCACTTCACATGTGGGATACATAAATCGCTAGTTTTCTTCGAAAATTTTACAACGACCACATGTCGCTTCGAACTCTGTGCCGAAAGGCGCACTACGCGCAAAGTCTCATTTTTATACTAGCGACTACAATAAGCAAAATGTAACAAGTCCGCCCACACATTTCTGAAAGCCGCAAAATGTGAAAAATTTGACAACGGTGGGAAGATCGTGAAAAATTATGAAGGAGGGAGAAAAGACACAGCCAAAAAAAGAAAACAAAAAATAAATAAATAAAAGGAGGGAGGGGTACAACACGAGGACTTCCCAGGGGGTCACCCATCCTAGTACTACTCTCGCCCAAGCACGCTTAACTTCGGAGTTCTGATGGGATCCGGTGCGTTAGTGCTGGTATGATCGTACCCATCAAGTTCAGTAATCGCAGCCTACACAACCCCTCCCCCCAACGCCCTAACAAAAACAATTCCCGCACTTCACTTCACATGTGGGATACATAAATCGCTAGTTTTCTTTGAAAATTTTACAACGACCACATGTCGCTTCGAACTCTCTGCCGAAAGGCGCACTACGCGCAAAGTCTCATTTTTATACTAGCGACTACAATAAGCAAAATGTAACAAGTCCGCCCACACATTTCTGAAAGCCGCAAAATGTGAAAAATTTGACAACGGTGGGAAGATCGTGAAAAATTATGAAGGAGGGAGAAAAGACACAGCCAAGAAAAGAAAACAAAAAATAAATAAATAAAAGGAGGGAGGGGTACAACACGAGGACTTCCCAGGGGGTCACCCATCCTAGTACTACTCTCGCCCAAGCACGCTTAACTTCGGAGTTCTGATGGGATCCGGTGCGTTAGTGCTGGTATGATCGTACCCATCAAGTTTAGTAATCGCAGCCTACACAACCCCTCCCCCCAACGCCCTAACAAAAACAATTCCCGCACTTCACTTCACATGTGGGATACATAAATCGCTAGTTTTCTTCGAAAATTTTACAACGACCACATGTCGCTTCGAACTCTGTGCCGAAAGGCGCACTACGCGCAAAGTCTCATTTTTATACTAGCGACTACAATAAGCAAAATGTAACAAGTCCGCCCACACATTTCTGAAAGCCGCAAAATGTGAAAAATTTGACAACGGTGGGAAGATCGTGAAAAATTATGAAGGAGGGAGAAAAGACACAGCCAAGAAAAGAAAACAAAAAATAAATAAATAAAAGGAGGGAGGGGTACAACACGAGGACTTCCCAGGGGGTCACCCATCCTAGTACTACTCTCGCCCAAGCACGCTTAACTTCGGAGTTCTGATGGGATCCGGTGCGTTAGTGCTGGTATGATCGTACCCATCAAGTTTAGTAATCGCAGCCTACACAACCCCTCCCCCCAACGCCCTAACAAAAACAATTCCCGCACTTCACTTCACATGTGGGATACATAAATCGCTAGTTTTCTTTGAAAATTTTACGACGACCACATGTCGCTTCGAACTCTCTGCCGAAAGGCGCACTACGCGCAAAGTCTCATTTTTATACTAGCGACTACAATAAGCAAAATGTAACAAGTCCGCCCACACATTTCTGAAAGCCGCAAAATGTGAAAAATTTGACAACGGTGGGAAGATCGTGAAAAATTATGAAGGAGGGAGAAAAGACACAGCCAAGAAAAGAAAACAAAAAATAAATAAATAAAAGGAGGGAGGGGTACAACACGAGGACTTCCCAGGGGGTCACCCATCCTAGTACTACTCTCGCCCAAGCACGCTTAACTTCGGAGTTCTGATGGGATCCGGTGCGTTAGTGCTGGTATGATCGTACCCATCAAGTTTAGTAATCGCAGCCTACACAACCCCTCCCCCCAACGCCCTAACAAAAACAATTCCCGCACTTCACTTCACATGTGGGATACATAAATCGCTAGTTTTCTTCGAAAATTTTACAACGACCACATGTCGCTTCGAACTCTGTGCCGAAAGGCGCACTACGCGCAAAGTCTCATTTTTATACTAGCGACTACAATAAGCAAAATGTAACAAGTCCGCCCACACATTTCTGAAAGCCGCAAAATGTGAAAAATTTGACAACGGTGGGAAGATCGTGAAAAATTATGAAGGAGGGAGAAAAGACACAGCCAAGAAAAGAAAACAAAAAATAAATAAATAAAAGGAGGGAGGGGTACAACACGAGGACTTCCCAGGGGGTCACCCATCCTAGTACTACTCTCGCCCAAGCACGCTTAACTTCGGAGTTCTGATGGGATCCGGTGCGTTAGTGCTGGTATGATCGTACCCATCAAGTTTAGTAATCGCAGCCTACACAACCCCTCCCCCCAACGCCCTAACAAAAACAATTCCCGCACTTCACTTCACATGTGGGATACATAAATCGCTAGTTTTCTTCGAAAATTTTACAACGACCACATGTCGCTTCGAACTCTATGCCGAAAGGCGCACTACGCGCAAAGTCTCATTTTTATACTAGCGACTACAATAAGCAAAATGTAACAAGTCCGCCCACACATTTCTGAAAGCCGCAAAATGTGAAAAATTTGACAACGGTGGGAAGATCGTGAAAAATTATGAAGGAGGGAGAAAAGACACAGCCAAAAAAAGAAAACAAAAAATAAATAAATAAAAGGAGGGAGCGGTACAACACGATGACTTCCCAGGGGGTCACCCATCCTAGTACTACTCTCGCCCAAGCACGCTTAACTTCGGAGTTCTGATGGGATCCGGTGCGTTAGTGCTGGTATGATCGTACCCATCAAGTTTAGTAATCGCAGCCTACACAACCCCTCCCCCCAACGCCCTAACAAAAACAATTTCCGCACTTCACTTCACATGTGGGATACATAAATCGCTAGTTTTCTTCGAAAATTTTACAACGACCACATGTCGCTTCGAACTCTGTGCCGAAAGGCGCACTACGCGCAAAGTCTCATTTTTATACTAGCGACTACAATAAGCAAAATGTAACAAGTCCGCCCACACATTTCTGAAAGCCGCAAAATGTGAAAAATTTGACAACGGTGGGAAGATCGTGAAAAATTATGAAGGAGGGAGAAAAGACACAGCCAAAAAAAGAAAACAAAAAATAAATAAATAAAAGGAGGGAGCGGTACAACACGAGGACTTCCCAGGGGGTCACCCATCCTAGTACTACTCTCGCCCAAGCACGCTTAACTTCGGAGTTCTGATGGGATCCGGTGCGTTAGTGCTGGTATGATCGTACCCATCAAGTTTAGTAATCGCAGCCTACACAACCCCTCCCCCCAACGCCCTAACAAAAACAATTTCCGCACTTCACTTCACATGTGGGATACATAAATCGCTAGTTTTCTTCGAAAATTTTACAACGACCACATGTCGCTTCGAACTCTGTGCCGAAAGGCGCACTACGCGCAAAGTCTCATTTTTATACTAGCGACTACAATAAGCAAAATGTAACAAGTCCGCCCACACATTTCTGAAAGCCGCAAAATGTGAAAAATTTGACAACGGTGGGAAGATCGTGAAAAATTATGAAGGAGGGAGAAAAGACACAGCCAAAAAAAGAAAACAAAAAATAAATAAATAAAAGGAGGGAGGGGTACAACACGAGGACTTCCCAGGGGGTCACCCATCCTAGTACTACTCTCGCCCAAGCACGCTTAACTTCGGAGTTCTGATGGGATCCGGTGCGTTAGTGCTGGTATGATCGTACCCATCAAGTTCAGTAATCGCAGCCTACACAACCCCTCCCCCCAACGCCCTAACAAAAACAATTCCCGCACTTCACTTCACATGTGGGATACATAAATCGCTAGTTTTCTTTGAAAATTTTACAACGACCACATGTCGCTTCGAACTCTCTGCCGAAAGGCGCACTACGCGCAAAGTCTCATTTTTATACTAGCGACTACAATAAGCAAAATGTAACAAGTCCGCCCACACATTTCTGAAAGCCGCAAAATGTGAAAAATTTGACAACGGTGGGAAGATCGTGAAAAATTATGAAGGAGGGAGAAAAGACACAGCCAAAAAAAGAAAACAAAAAATAAATAAATAAAGGAGGGAGGGGTACAACACGAGGACTTCCCAGGGGGTCACCCATCCTAGTACTACTCTCGCCCAAGCACGCTTAACTTCGGAGTTCTGATGGGATCCGGTGCGTTAGTGCTGGTATGATCGTACCCATCAAGTTCAGTAATCGCAGCCTACACAACCCCTCCCCCCAACGCCCTAACAAAAACAATTCCCGCACTTCACTTCACATGTGGGATACATAAATCGCTAGTTTTCTTCGAAAATTTTACAACGACCACATGTCGCTTCGAACTCTGTGCCGAAAGGCGCACTACGCGCAAAGTCTCATTTTTATACTAGCGACTACAATAAGCAAAATGTAACAAGTCCGCCCACACATTTCTGAAAGCCGCAAAATGTGAAAAATTTGACAACGGTGGGAAGATCGTGAAAAATTATGAAGGAGGGAGAAAAGACACAGCCAAAAAAAGAAAACAAAAAATAAATAAATAAAAGGAGGGAGCGGTACAACACGATGACTTCCCAGGGGGTCACCCATCCTAGTACTACTCTCGCCCAAGCACGCTTAACTTCGGAGTTCTGATGGGATCCGGTGCGTTAGTGCTGGTATGATCGTACCCATCAAGTTTAGTAATCGCAGCCTACACAACCCCTCCCCCCAACGCCCTAACAAAAACAATTCCCGCACTTCACTTCACATGTGGGATACATAAATCGCTAGTTTTCTTCGAAAATTTTACAACGACCACATGTCGCTTCGAACTCTGTGCCGAAAGGCGCACTACGCGCAAAGTCTCATTTTTATACTAGCGACTACAATAAGCAAAATGTAACAAGTCCGCCCACACATTTCTGAAAGCCGCAAAATGTGAAAAATTTGACAACGGTGGGAAGATCGTGAAAAATTATGAAGGAGGGAGAAAAGACACAGCCAAGAAAAGAAAACAAAAAATAAATAAATAAAAGGAGGGAGGGGTACAACACGAGGACTTCCCAGGGGGTCACCCATCCTAGAACTACTCTCGCCCAAGCACGCTTAACTTCGGAGTTCTGATGGGATCCGGTGCGTTAGTGCTGGTATGATCGTACCCATCAAGTTTAGTAATCGCAGCCTACACAACCCCTCCCCCCAACGCCCTAACAAAAACAATTCCCGCACTTCACTTCACATGTGGGATACATAAATCGCTAGTTTTCTTCGAAAATTTTACAACGACCACATGTCGCTTCGAACTCTATGCCGAAAGGCGCACTACGCGCAAAGTCTCATTTTTATACTAGCGACTACAATAAGCAAAATGTAACAAGTCCGCCCACACATTTCTGAAAGCCGCAAAATGTGAAAAATTTGACAACGGTGGGAAGATCGTGAAAAATTATGAAGGAGGGAGAAAAGACACAGCCAAAAAAAGAAAACAAAAAATAAATAAATAAAAGGAGGGAGCGGTACAACACGATGACTTCCCAGGGGGTCACCCATCCTAGTACTACTCTCGCCCAAGCACGCTTAACTTCGGAGTTCTGATGGGATCCGGTGTGTTAGTGCTGGTATGATCGTACCCATCAAGTTTAGTAATCGCAGCCTACACAACCCCTCCCCCCAACGCCCTAACAAAAACAATTTCCGCACTTCACTTCACATGTGGGATACATAAATCGCTAGTTTTCTTCGAAAATTTTACAACGACCACATGTCGCTTCGAACTCTGTGCCGAAAGGCGCACTACGCGCAAAGTCTCATTTTTATACTAGCGACTACAATAAGCAAAATGTAACAAGTCCGCCCACACATTTCTGAAAGCCGCAAAATGTGAAAAATTTGACAACGGTGGGAAGATCGTGAAAAATTATGAAGGAGGGAGAAAAGACACAGCCAAAAAAAGAAAACAAAAAATAAATAAATAAAGGAGGGAGGGGTACAACACGAGGACTTCCCAGGGGGTCACCCATCCTAGTACTACTCTCGCCCAAGCACGCTTAACTTCGGAGTTCTGATGGGATCCGGTGCGTTAGTGCTGGTATGATCGTACCCATCAAGTTCAGTAATCGCAGCCTACACAACCCCTCCCCCCAACGCCCTAACAAAAACAATTCCCGCACTTCACTTCACATGTGGGATACATAAATCGCTAGTTTTCTTCGAAAATTTTACAACGACCACATGTCGCTTCGAACTCTGTGCCGAAAGGCGCACTACGCGCAAAGTCTCATTTTTATACTAGCGACTACAATAAGCAAAATGTAACAAGTCCGCCCACACATTTCTGAAAGCCGCAAAATGTGAAAAATTTGACAACGGTGGGAAGATCGTGAAAAATTATGAAGGAGGGAGAAAAGACACAGCCAAAAAAAGAAAACAAAAAATAAATAAATAAAAGGAGGGAGCGGTACAACACGATGACTTCCCAGGGGGTCACCCATCCTAGTACTACTCTCGCCCAAGCACGCTTAACTTCGGAGTTCTGATGGGATCCGGTGCGTTAGTGCTGGTATGATCGTACCCATCAAGTTCAGTAATCGCAGCCTACACAACCCCTCCCCCCAACGCCCTAACAAAAACAATTTCCGCACTTCACTTCACATGTGGGATACATAAATCGCTAGTTTTCTTCGAAAATTTTACAACGACCACATGTCGCTTCGAACTCTGTGCCGAAAGGCGCACTACGCGCAAAGTCTCATTTTTATACTAGCGACTACAATAAGCAAAATGTAACAAGTCCGCCCACACATTTCTGAAAGCCGCAAAATGTGAAAAATTTGACAACGGTGGGAAGATCGTGAAAAATTATGAAGGAGGGAGAAAAGACACAGCCAAAAAAAGAAAACAAAAAATAAATAAATAAAAGGAGGGAGCGGTACAACACGAGGACTTCCCAGGGGGTCACCCATCCTAGTACTACTCTCGCCCAAGCACGCTTAACTTCGGAGTTCTGATGGGATCCGGTGCGTTAGTGCTGGTATGATCGTACCCATCAAGTTTAGTAATCGCAGCCTACACAACCCCTCCCCCCAACGCCCTAACAAAAACAATTTCCGCACTTCACTTCACATGTGGGATACATAAATCGCTAGTTTTCTTCGAAAATTTTACAACGACCACATGTCGCTTCGAACTCTGTGCCGAAAGGCGCACTACGCGCAAAGTCTCATTTTTATACTAGCGACTACAATAAGCAAAATGTAACAAGTCCGCCCACACATTTCTGAAAGCCGCAAAATGTGAAAAATTTGACAACGGTGGGAAGATCGTGAAAAATTATGAAGGAGGGAGAAAAGACACAGCCAAAAAAAGAAAACAAAAAATAAATAAATAAAGGAGGGAGGGGTACAACACGAGGACTTCCCAGGGGGTCACCCATCCTAGTACTACTCTCGCCCAAGCACGCTTAACTTCGGAGTTCTGATGGGATCCGGTGCGTTAGTGCTGGTATGATCGTACCCATCAAGTTCAGTAATCGCAGCCTACACAACCCCTCCCCCCAACGCCCTAACAAAAACAATTCCCGCACTTCACTTCACATGTGGGATACATAAATCGCTAGTTTTCTTCGAAAATTTTACAACGACCACATGTCGCTTCGAACTCTGTGCCGAAAGGCGCACTACGCGCAAAGTCTCATTTTTATACTAGCGACTACAATAAGCAAAATGTAACAAGTCCGCCCACACATTTCTGAAAGCCGCAAAATGTGAAAAATTTGACAACGGTGGGAAGATCGTGAAAAATTATGAAGGAGGGAGAAAAGACACAGCCAAAAAAAGAAAACAAAAAATAAATAAATAAAAGGAGGGAGCGGTACAACACGATGACTTCCCAGGGGGTCACCCATCCTAGTACTACTCTCGCCCAAGCACGCTTAACTTCGGAGTTCTGATGGGATCCGGTGCGTTAGTGCTGGTATGATCGTACCCATCAAGTTCAGTAATCGCAGCCTACACAACCCCTCCCCCCAACGCCCTAACAAAAACAATTTCCGCACTTCACTTCACATGTGGGATACATAAATCGCTAGTTTTCTTCGAAAATTTTACAACGACCACATGTCGCTTCGAACTCTGTGCCGAAAGGCGCACTACGCGCAAAGTCTCATTTTTATACTAGCGACTACAATAAGCAAAATGTAACAAGTCCGCCCACACATTTCTGAAAGCCGCAAAATGTGAAAAATTTGACAACGGTGGGAAGATCGTGAAAAATTATGAAGGAGGGAGAAAAGACACAGCCAAAAAAAGAAAACAAAAAATAAATAAATAAAAGGAGGGAGCGGTACAACACGAGGACTTCCCAGGGGGTCACCCATCCTAGTACTACTCTCGCCCAAGCACGCTTAACTTCGGAGTTCTGATGGGATCCGGTGCGTTAGTGCTGGTATGATCGTACCCATCAAGTTTAGTAATCGCAGCCTACACAACCCCTCCCCCCAACGCCCTAACAAAAACAATTTCCGCACTTCACTTCACATGTGGGATACATAAATCGCTAGTTTTCTTCGAAAATTTTACAACGACCACATGTCGCTTCGAACTCTGTGCCGAAAGGCGCACTACGCGCAAAGTCTCATTTTTATACTAGCGACTACAATAAGCAAAATGTAACAAGTCCGCCCACACATTTCTGAAAGCCGCAAAATGTGAAAAATTTGACAACGGTGGGAAGATCGTGAAAAATTATGAAGGAGGGAGAAAAGACACAGCCAAAAAAAGAAAACAAAAAATAAATAAATAAAAGGAGGGAGGGGTACAACACGAGGACTTCCCAGGGGGTCACCCATCCTAGTACTACTCTCGCCCAAGCACGCTTAACTTCGGAGTTCTGATGGGATCCGGTGCGTTAGTGCTGGTATGATCGTACCCATCAAGTTTAGTAATCGCAGCCTACACAACCCCTCCCCCCAACGCCCTAACAAAAACAATTTCCGCACTTCACTTCACATGTGGGATACATAAATCGCTAGTTTTCTTCGAAAATTTTACAACGACCACATGTCGCTTCGAACTCTGTGCCGAAAGGCGCACTACGCGCAAAGTCTCATTTTTATACTAGCGACTACAATAAGCAAAATGTAACAAGTCCGCCCACACATTTCTGAAAGCCGCAAAATGTGAAAAATTTGACAACGGTGGGAAGATCGTGAAAAATTATGAAGGAGGGAGAAAAGACACAGCCAAAAAAAGAAAACAAAAAATAAATAAATAAAAGGAGGGAGCGGTACAACACGAGGACTTCCCAGGGGGTCACCCATCCTAGTACTACTCTCGCCCAAGCACGCTTAACTTCGGAGTTCTGATGGGATCCGGTGCGTTAGTGCTGGTATGATCGTACCCATCAAGTTTAGTAATCGCAGCCTACACAACCCCTCCCCCCAACGCCCTAACAAAAACAATTTCCGCACTTCACTTCACATGTGGGATACATAAATCGCTAGTTTTCTTCGAAAATTTTACAACGACCACATGTCGCTTCGAACTCTGTGCCGAAAGGCGCACTACGCGCAAAGTCTCATTTTTATACTAGCGACTACAATAAGCAAAATGTAACAAGTCCGCCCACACATTTCTGAAAGCCGCAAAATGTGAAAAATTTGACAACGGTGGGAAGATCGTGAAAAATTATGAAGGAGGGAGAAAAGACACAGCCAAAAAAAGAAAACAAAAAATAAATAAATAAAAGGAGGGAGGGGTACAACACGAGGACTTCCCAGGGGGTCACCCATCCTAGTACTACTCTCGCCCAAGCACGCTTAACTTCGGAGTTCTGATGGGATCCGGTGCGTTAGTGCTGGTATGATCGTACCCATCAAGTTCAGTAATCGCAGCCTACACAACCCCTCCCCCCAACGCCCTAACAAAAACAATTCCCGCACTTCACTTCACATGTGGGATACATAAATCGCTAGTTTTCTTTGAAAATTTTACAACGACCACATGTCGCTTCGAACTCTCTGCCGAAAGGCGCACTACGCGCAAAGTCTCATTTTTATACTAGCGACTACAATAAGCAAAATGTAACAAGTCCGCCCACAAATTTCTGAAAGCCGCAAAATGTGAAAAATTTGACAACGGTGGGAAGATCGTGAAAAATTATGAAGGAGGGAGAAAAGACACAGCCAAAAAAAGAAAACAAAAAATAAATAAATAAAAGGAGGGAGCGGTACAACACGAGGACTTCCCAGGGGGTCACCCATCCTAGTACTACTCTCGCCCAAGCACGCTTAACTTCGGAGTTCTGATGGGATCCGGTGCATTAGTGCTGGTATGATCGTACCCATCAAGTTTAGTAATCGCAGCCTACACAACCCCTCCCCCCAACGCCCTAACAAAAACAATTTCCGCACTTCACTTCACATATGGGATACATAAATCGCTAGTTTTCTTCGAAAATTTTACAACGACCACATGTCGCTTCGAACTCTGTGCCGAAAGGCGCACTACGCGCAAAGTCTCATTTTTATACTAGCGACTACAATAAGCAAAATGTAACAAGTCCGCCCACACATTTCTGAAAGCCGCAAAATGTGAAAAATTTGACAACGGTGGGAAGATCGTGAAAAATTATGAAGGAGGAAGAAAAGACACAGCCAAAAAAAGAAAACAAAAAATAAATAAATAAAAGGAGGGAGGGGTACAACACGAGGACTTCCCAGGGGGTCACCCATCCTAGTACTACTCTCGCCCAAGCACGCTTAACTTCGGAGTTCTGATGGGATCCGGTGCGTTAGTGCTGGTATGATCGTACCCATCAAGTTCAGTAATCGCAGCCTACACAACCCCTCCCCCCAACGCCCTAACAAAAACAATTCCCGCACTTCACTTCACATGTGGGATACATAAATCGCTAGTTTTCTTTGAAAATTTTACAACGACCACATGTCGCTTCGAACTCTCTGCCGAAAGGCGCACTACGCGCAAAGTCTCATTTTTATACTAGCGACTACAATAAGCAAAATGTAACAAGTCCGCCCACACATTTCTGAAAGCCGCAAAATGTGAAAAATTTGACAACGGTGGGAAGATCGTGAAAAATTATGAAGGAGGGAGAAAAGACACAGCCAAGAAAAGAAAATAAAAAATAAATAAATAAAAGGAGGGAGGGGTACAACACGAGGACTTCCCAGGGGGTCACCCATCCTAGTACTACTCTCGCCCAAGCACGCTTAACTTCGGAGTTCTGATGGGATCCGGTGCGTTAGTGCTGGTATGATCGTACCCATCAAGTTTAGTAATCGCAGCCTACACAACCCCTCCCCCCAACGCCCTAACAAAAACAATTCCCGCACTTCACTTCACATGTGGGATACATAAATCGCTAGTTTTCTTCGAAAATTTTACAACGACCACATGTCGCTTCGAACTCTGTGCCGAAAGGCGCACTACGCGCAAAGTCTCATTTTTATACTAGCGACTACAATAAGCAAAATGTAACAAGTCCGCCCACACATTTCTGAAAGCCGCAAAATGTGAAAAATTTGACAACGGTGGGAAGATCGTGAAAAATTATGAAGGAGGGAGAAAAGACACAGCCAAAAAAAGAAAACAAAAAATAAATAAATAAAAGGAGGGAGCGGTACAACACGATGACTTCCCAGGGGGTCACCCATCCTAGTACTACTCTCGCCCAAGCACGCTTAACTTCGGAGTTCTGATGGGATCCGGTGCGTTAGTGCTGGTATGATCGTACCCATCAAGTTTAGTAATCGCAGCCTACACAACCCCTCCCCCCAACGCCCTAACAAAAACAATTTCCGCACTTCACTTCACATGTGGGATACATAAATCGCTAGTTTTCTTCGAAAATTTTACAACGACCACATGTCGCTTCGAACTCTGTGCCGAAAGGCGCACTACGCGCAAAGTCTCATTTTTATACTAGCGACTACAATAAGCAAAATGTAACAAGTCCGCCCACACATTTCTGAAAGCCGCAAAATGTGAAAAATTTGACAACGGTGGGAAGATCGTGAAAAATTATGAAGGAGGGAGAAAAGACACAGCCAAAAAAAGAAAACAAAAAATAAATAAATAAAAGGAGGGAGGGGTACAACACGAGGACTTCCCAGGGGGTCACCCATCCTAGTACTACTCTCGCCCAAGCACGCTTAACTTCGGAGTTCTGATGGGATCCGGTGCGTTAGTGCTGGTATGATCGTACCCATCAAGTTCAGTAATCGCAGCCTACACAACCCCTCCCCCCAACGCCCTAACAAAAACAATTCCCGCACTTCACTTCACATGTGGGATACATAAATCGCTAGTTTTCTTTGAAAATTTTACAACGACCACATGTCGCTTCGAACTCTCTGCCGAAAGGCGCACTACGCGCAAAGTCTCATTTTTATACTAGCGACTACAATAAGCAAAATGTAACAAGTCCGCCCACACATTTCTGAAAGCCGCAAAATGTGAAAAATTTGACAACGGTGGGAAGATCGTGAAAAATTATGAAGGAGGGAGAAAAGACACAGCCAAAAAAAGAAAACAAAAAATAAATAAATAAAAGGAGGGAGCGGTACAACACGAGGACTTCCCAGGGGGTCACCCATCCTAGTACTACTCTCGCCCAAGCACGCTTAACTTCGGAGTTCTGATGGGATCCGGTGCATTAGTGCTGGTATGATCGTACCCATCAAGTTTAGTAATCGCAGCCTACACAACCCCTCCCCCCAACGCCCTAACAAAAACAATTTCCGCACTTCACTTCACATGTGGGATACATAAATCGCTAGTTTTCTTCGAAAATTTTACAACGACCACATGTCGCTTCGAACTCTGTGCCGAAAGGCGCACTACGCGCAAAGTCTCATTTTTATACTAGCGACTACAATAAGCAAAATGTAACAAGTCCGCCCACACATTTCTGAAAGCCGCAAAATGTGAAAAATTTGACAACGGTGGGAAGATCGTGAAAAATTATGAAGGAGGAAGAAAAGACACAGCCAAAAAAAGAAAACAAAAAATAAATAAATAAAAGGAGGGAGGGGTACAACACGAGGACTTCCCAGGGGGTCACCCATCCTAGTACTACTCTCGCCCAAGCACGCTTAACTTCGGAGTTCTGATGGGATCCGGTGCATTAGTGCTGGTATGATCGTACCCATCAAGTTCAGTAATCGCAGCCTACACAACCCCTCCCCCCAACGCCCTAACAAAAACAATTCCCGCACTTCACTTCACATGTGGGATACATAAATCGCTAGTTTTCTTTGAAAATTTTACAACGACCACATGTCGCTTCGAACTCTCTGCCGAAAGGCGCACTACGCGCAAAGTCTCATTTTTATACTAGCGACTACAATAAGCAAAATGTAACAAGTCCGCCCACACATTTCTGAAAGCCGCAAAATGTGAAAAATTTGACAACGGTGGGAAGATCGTGAAAAATTATGAAGGAGGGAGAAAAGACACAGCCAAGAAAAGAAAATAAAAAATAAATAAATAAAAGGAGGGAGGGGTACAACACGAGGACTTCCCAGGGGGTCACCCATCCTAGTACTACTCTCGCCCAAGCACGCTTAACTTCGGAGTTCTGATGGGATCCGGTGCGTTAGTGCTGGTATGATCGTACCCATCAAGTTTAGTAATCGCAGCCTACACAACCCCTCCCCCCAACGCCCTAACAAAAACAATTCCCGCACTTCACTTCACATGTGGGATACATAAATCGCTAGTTTTCTTCGAAAATTTTACAACGACCACATGTCGCTTCGAACTCTGTGCCGAAAGGCGCACTACGCGCAAAGTCTCATTTTTATACTAGCGACTACAATAAGCAAAATGTAACAAGTCCGCCCACACATTTCTGAAAGCCGCAAAATGTGAAAAATTTGACAACGGTGGGAAGATCGTGAAATATTATGAAGGAGGGAGAAAAGACACAGCCAAAAAAAGAAAACAAAAAATAAATAAATAAAAGGAGGGAGCGGTACAACACGATGACTTCCCAGGGGGTCACCCATCCTAGTACTACTCTCGCCCAAGCACGCTTAACTTCGGAGTTCTGATGGGATCCGGTGCGTTAGTGCTGGTATGATCGTACCCATCAAGTTTAGTAATCGCAGCCTACACAACCCCTCCCCCCAACGCCCTAACAAAAACAATTTCCGCACTTCACTTCACATGTGGGATACATAAATCGCTAGTTTTCTTCGAAAATTTTACAACGACCACATGTCGCTTCGAACTCTGTGCCGAAAGGCGCACTACGCGCAAAGACTCATTTTTATACTAGCGACTACAATAAGCAAAATGTAACAAGTCCGCCCACACATTTCTGAAAGCCGCAAAATGTGAAAAATTTGACAACGGTGGGAAGATCGTGAAAAATTATGAAGGAGGGAGAAAAGACACAGCCAAAAAAAGAAAACAAAAAATAAATAAATAAAAGGAGGGAGGGGTACAACACGAGGACTTCCCAGGGGGTCACCCATCCTAGTACTACTCTCGCCCAAGCACGCTTAACTTCGGAGTTCTGATGGGATCCGGTGCGTTAGTGCTGGTATGATCGTACCCATCAAGTTCAGTAATCGCAGCCTACACAACCCCTCCCCCCAACGCCCTAACAAAAACAATTCCCGCACTTCACTTCACATGTGGGATACATAAATCGCTAGTTTTCTTTGAAAATTTTACAACGACCACATGTCGCTTCGAACTCTGTGCCGAAAGGCGCACTACGCGCAAAGTCTCATTTTTATACTAGCGACTACAATAAGCAAAATGTAACAAGTCCGCCCACACATTTCTGAAAGCCGCAAAATGTGAAAAATTTGACAACGGTGGGAAGATCGTGAAAAATTATGAAGGAGGGAGAAAAGACACAGCCAAAAAAAGAAAACAAAAAATAAATAAATAAAAGGAGGGAGCGGTACAACACGAGGACTTCCCAGGGGGTCACCCATCCTAGTACTACTCTCGCCCAAGCACGCTTAACTTCGGAGTTCTGATGGGATCCGGTGCGTTAGTGCTGGTATGATCGTACCCATCAAGTTTAGTAATCGCAGCCTACACAACCCCTCCCCCCAACGCCCTAACAAAAACAATTTCCGCACTTCACTTCACATGTGGGATACATAAATCGCTAGTTTTCTTCGAAAATTTTACAACGACCACATGTCGCTTCGAACTCTGTGCCGAAAGGCGCACTACGCGCAAAGTCTCATTTTTATACTAGCGACTACAATAAGCAAAATGTAACAAGTCCGCCCACACATTTCTGAAAGCCGCAAAATGTGAAAAATTTGACAACGGTGGGAAGATCGTGAAAAATTATGAAGGAGGGAGAAAAGACACAGCCAAAAAAAGAAAACAAAAAATAAATAAATAAAAGGAGGGAGGGGTACAACACGAGGACTTCCCAGGGGGTCACCCATCCTAGTACTACTCTCGCCCAAGCACGCTTAACTTCGGAGTTCTGATGGGATCCGGTGCGTTAGTGCTGGTATGATCGTACCCATCAAGTTCAGTAATCGCAGCCTACACAACCCCTCCCCCCAACGCCCTAACAAAAACAATTCCCGCACTTCACTTCACATGTGGGATACATAAATCGCTAGTTTTCTTTGAAAATTTTACAACGACCACATGTCGCTTCGAACTCTCTGCCGAAAGGCGCACTACGCGCAAAGTCTCATTTTTATACTAGCGACTACAATAAGCAAAATGTAACAAGTCCGCCCACACATTTCTGAAAGCCGCAAAATGTGAAAAATTTGACAACGGTGGGAAGATCGTGAAAAATTATGAAGGAGGGAGAAAAGACACAGCCAAAAAAAGAAAACAAAAAATAAATAAATAAAAGGAGGGAGCGGTACAACACGAGGACTTCCCAGGGGGTCACCCATCCTAGTACTACTCTCGCCCAAGCACGCTTAACTTCGGAGTTCTGATGGGATCCGGTGCATTAGTGCTGGTATGATCGTACCCATCAAGTTTAGTAATCGCAGCCTACACAACCCCTCCCCCCAACGCCCTAACAAAAACAATTTCCGCACTTCACTTCACATGTGGGATACATAAATCGCTAGTTTTCTTCGAAAATTTTACAACGACCACATGTCGCTTCGAACTCTGTGCCGAAAGGCGCACTACGCGCAAAGTCTCATTTTTATACTAGCGACTACAATAAGCAAAATGTAACAAGTCCGCCCACACATTTCTGAAAGCCGCAAAATGTGAAAAATTTGACAACGGTGGGAAGATCGTGAAAAATTATGAAGGAGGAAGAAAAGACACAGCCAAAAAAAGAAAACAAAAAATAAATAAATAAAAGGAGGGAGGGGTACAACACGAGGACTTCCCAGGGGGTCACCCATCCTAGTACTACTCTCGCCCAAGCACGCTTAACTTCGGAGTTCTGATGGGATCCGGTGCGTTAGTGCTGGTATGATCGTACCCATCAAGTTCAGTAATCGCAGCCTACACAACCCCTCCCCCCAACGCCCTAACAAAAACAATTCCCGCACTTCACTTCACATGTGGGATACATAAATCGCTAGTTTTCTTTGAAAATTTTACAACGACCACATGTCGCTTCGAACTCTCTGCCGAAAGGCGCACTACGCGCAAAGTCTCATTTTTATACTAGCGACTACAATAAGCAAAATGTAACAAGTCCGCCCACACATTTCTGAAAGCCGCAAAATGTGAAAAATTTGACAACGGTGGGAAGATCGTGAAAAATTATGAAGGAGGGAGAAAAGACACAGCCAAGAAAAGAAAATAAAAAATAAATAAATAAAAGGAGGGAGGGGTACAACACGAGGACTTCCCAGGGGGTCACCCATCCTAGTACTACTCTCGCCCAAGCACGCTTAACTTCGGAGTTCTGATGGGATCCGGTGCGTTAGTGCTGGTATGATCGTACCCATCAAGTTTAGTAATCGCAGCCTACACAACCCCTCCCCCCAACGCCCTAACAAAAACAATTCCCGCACTTCACTTCACATGTGGGATACATAAATCGCTAGTTTTCTTCGAAAATTTTACAACGACCACATGTCGCTTCGAACTCTGTGCCGAAAGGCGCACTACGCGCAAAGTCTCATTTTTATACTAGCGACTACAATAAGCAAAATGTAACAAGTCCGCCAAACACATTTCTGAAAGCCGCAAAATGTGAAAAATTTGACAACGGTGGGAAGATCGTGAAAAATTATGAAGGAGGGAGAAAAGACACAGCCAAAAAAAGAAAACAAAAAATAAATAAATAAAAGGAGGGAGCGGTACAACACGATGACTTCCCAGGGGGTCACCCATCCTAGTACTACTCTCGCCCAAGCACGCTTAACTTCGGAGTTCTGATGGGATCCGGTGCGTTAGTGCTGGTATGATCGTACCCATCAAGTTTAGTAATCGCAGCCTATACAACCCCTCCCCCCAACGCCCTAACAAAAACAATTTCCGCACTTCACTTCACATGTGGGATACATAAATCGCTAGTTTTCTTCGAAAATTTTACAACGACCACATGTCGCTTCGAACTCTGTGCCGAAAGGCGCACTACGCGCAAAGTCTCATTTTTATACTAGCGACTACAATAAGCAAAATGTAACAAGTCGCCCACACATTTCTGAAAGCCGCAAAATGTGAAAAATTTGACAACGGTGGGAAGATCGTGAAAAATTATGAAGGAGGGAGAAAAGACACAGCCAAAAAAAGAAAACAAAAAATAAATAAATAAAAGGAGGGAGGGGTACAACACGAGGACTTCCCAGGGGGTCACCCATCCTAGTACTACTCTCGCCCAAGCACGCTTAACTTCGGAGTTCTGATGGGATCCGGTGCGTTAGTGCTGGTATGATCGTACCCATCAAGTTTAGTAATCGCAGCCTACACAACCCCTCCCCCCAACGCCCTAACAAAAACAATTTCCGCACTTCACTTCACATGTGGGATACATAAATCGCTAGTTTTCTTCGAAAATTTTACAACGACCACATGTCGCTTCGAACTCTGTGCCGAAAGGCGCACTACGCGCAAAGTCTCATTTTTATACTAGCGACTACAATAAGCAAAATGTAACAAGTCCGCCCACACATTTCTGAAAGCCGCAAAATGTGAAAAATTTGACAACGGTGGGAAGATCGTGAAAAATTATGAAGGAGGGAGAAAAGACACAGCCAAAAAAAGAAAACAAAAAATAAATAAATAAAAGGAGGGAGCGGTACAACACGAGGACTTCCCAGGGGGTCACCCATCCTAGTACTACTCTCGCCCAAGCACGCTTAACTTCGGAGTTATGATGGGATCCGGTGCGTTAGTGCTGGTATGATCGTACCCATCAAGTTTAGTAATCGCAGCCTACACAACCCCTCCCCCCAACGCCCTAACAAAAACAATTTCCGCACTTCACTTCACATGTGGGATACATAAATCGCTAGTTTTCTTCGAAAATTTTACAACGACCACATGTCGCTTCGAACTCTGTGCCGAAAGGCGCACTACGCGCAAAGTCTCATTTTTATACTAGCGACTACAATAAGCAAAATGTAACAAGTCCGCCCACACATTTCTGAAAGCCGCAAAATGTGAAAAATTTGACAACGGTGGGAAGATCGTGAAAAATTATGAAGGAGGGAGAAAAGACACAGCCAAAAAAAGAAAACAAAAAATAAATAAATAAAAGGAGGGAGGGGTACAACACGAGGACTTCCCAGGGGGTCACCCATCCTAGTACTACTCTCGCCCAAGCACGCTTAACTTCGGAGTTCTGATGGGATCCGGTGCGTTAGTGCTGGTATGATCGTACCCATCAAGTTCAGTAATCGCAGCCTACACAACCCCTCCCCCCAACGCCCTAACAAAAACAATTCCCGCACTTCACTTCACATGTGGGATACATAAATCGCTAGTTTTCTTTGAAAATTTTACAACGACCACATGTCGCTTCGAACTCTCTGCCGAAAGGCGCACTACGCGCAAAGTCTCATTTTTATACTAGCGACTACAATAAGCAAAATGTAACAAGTCCGCCCACACATTTCTGAAAGCCGCAAAATGTGAAAAATTTGACAACGGTGGGAAGATCGTGAAAAATTATGAAGGAGGGAGAAAAGACACAGCCAAGAAAAGAAAACAAAAAATAAATAAATAAAAGGAGGGAGGGGTACAACACGAGGACTTCCCAGGGGGTCACCCATCCTAGTACTACTCTCGCCCAAGCACGCTTAACTTCGGAGTTCTGATGGGATCCGGTGCGTTAGTGCTGGTATGATCGTACCCATCAAGTTTAGTAATCGCAGCCTACAAAACCCCTCCCCCCAACGCCCTAACAAAAACAATTCCCGCACTTCACTTCACATGTGGGATACATAAATCGCTAGTTTTCTTCGAAAATTTTACAACGACCACATGTCGCTTCGAACTCTGTGCCGAAAGGCGCACTACGCGCAAAGTCTCATTTTTATACTAGCGACTACAATAAGCAAAATGTAACAAGTCCGCCCACACATTTCTGAAAGCCGCAAAATGTGAAAAATTTGACAACGGTGGGAAGATCGTGAAAAATTATGAAGGAGGGAGAAAAGACACAGCCAAAAAAAGAAAACAAAAAATAAATAAATAAAAGGAGGGAGGGGTACAACACGAGGACTTCCCAGGGGGTCACCCATCCTAGTACTACTCTCGCCCAAGCACGCTTAACTTCGGAGTTCTGATGGGATCCGGTGCGTTAGTGCTGGTATGATCGTACCCATCAAGTTTAGTAATCGCAGCCTACACAACCCCTCCCCCCAACGCCCTAACAAAAACAATTTCCGCACTTCACTTCACATGTGGGATACATAAATCGCTAGTTTTCTTCGAAAATTTTACAACGACCACATGTCGCTTCGAACTCTCTGCCGAAAGGCGCACTACGCGCAAAGTCTCATTTTTATACTAGCGACTACAATAAGCAAAATGTAACAAGTCCGCCCACACATTTCTGAAAGCCGCAAAATGTGAAAAATTTGACAACGGTGGGAAGATCGTGAAAAATTATGAAGGAGGGAGAAAAGACACAGCCAAAAAAAGAAAACAAAAAATAAATAAATAAAAGGAGGGAGGGGTACAACACGAGGACTTCCCAGGGGGTCACCCATCCTAGTACTACTCTCGCCCAAGCACGCTTAACTTCGGAGTTCTGATGGGATCCGGTGCGTTAGTGCGGGTATGATCGTAACCATCAAGTTCAGTAATCGCAGCCTACACAACCCCTCCCCCCAACGCCCTAACAAAAACAATTCCCGCACTTCACTTCACATGTGGGATATATAAATCGCTAGTTTTCTTTGAAAATTTTACAACGACCCCATGTCGCTTCGAACTCTCTGCCAAAAGGCGCACTACGCGCAAAGTCTCATTTTTATACTAGCGACTACAATAAGCAAAATGTAACAAGTCCGCCCACACATTTATGAAAGCCGCAAAATGTGAAAAATTTGACAACGGTGGGAAGATCGTGAAAAATTATGAAGGAGGGAGAAAAGACACAGCCAAAAAAAGAAAACAAAAAATAAATAAATAAAAGGAGGGAGGGGTACAACACGAGGACTTCCCAGGGGGTCACCCATCCTAGTACTACTCTCGCCCAAGCACGCTTAACTTCGGAGTTCTGATGGGATCCGGTGCGTTAGTGCTGGTATGATCGTACCCATCAAGTTTAGTAATCGCAGCCTACACAACCCCTCCCCCCAACGCCCTAACAAAAACAATTCCCGCACTTCACTTCACATGTGGGATACATAAATCGCTAGTTTTCTTCGAAAATTTTACAACGACCACATGTCGCTTCGAACTCTGTGCCGAAAGGCGCACTACGCGCAAAGTCTCATTTTTATACTAGCGACTACAATAAGCAAAATGTAACAAGACCGCCCACACATTTCTGAAAGCCGCAAAATTTGAAAAATTTGACAACGGTGGGAAGATCGTGAAAAATTATGAAGGAGGGAGAAAAGACACAGCCAAAAAAAGAAAACAAAAAATAAATAAATAAAAGGAGGGAGGGGTACAACACGAGGACTTCCCAGGGGGTCACCCATCCTAGTACTATTCTCGCCCAAGCACGCTTAACTTCGGAGTTCTGATGGGATCCGGTGCGTTAGTGCTGGTATGATCGTACCCATCAAGTTTAGTAATCGCAGCCTACACAACCCCTCCCCCCAACGCCCTAACAAAAACAATTTCCGCACTTCACTTCACATGTGGGATACATAAATCGCTAGTTTTCTTCGAAAATTTTACAACGACCACATGTCGCTTCGAACTCTCTGCCGAAAGGCGCACTACGCGCAAAGTCTCATTTTTATACTAGCGACTACAATAAGCAAAATGTAACAAGTCCGCCCACACATTTCTGAAAGCCGCAAAATGTGAAAAATTTGACAACGGTGGGAAGATCGTGAAAAATTATGAAGGAGGGAGAAAAGACACAGCCAAAAAAAGAAAACAAAAAATAAATAAATAAAAGGAGGGAGGGGTACAACACGAGGACTTCCCAGGGGGTCACCCATCCTAGTACTACTCTCGCCCAAGCACGCTTAACTTCGGAGTTCTGATGGGATCCGGTGCGTTAGTGCAGGTATGATCGTAACCATCAAGTTCAGTAATCGCAGCCTACACAACCCCTCCCCCCAACGCCCTAACAAAAACAATTCCCGCACTTCACTTCACATGTGGGATATATAAATCGCTAGTTTTCTTTGAAAATTTTACAACGACCCCATGTCGCTTCGAACTCTCTGCCAAAAGGCGCACTACGCGCAAAGTCTCATTTTTATACTAGCGACTACAATAAGCAAAATGTAACAAGTCCGCCCACACATTTATGAAAGCCGCAAAATGTGAAAAATTTGACAACGGTGGGAAGATCGTGAAAAATTATGAAGGAGGGAGAAAAGACACAGCCAAAAAAAGAAAACAAAAAATAAATAAATAAAAGGAGGGAGGGGTACAACACGAGGACTTCCCAGGGGGTCACCCATCCTAGTACTACTCTCGCCCAAGCACGCTTAACTTCGGAGTTCTGATGGGATCCGGTGCGTTAGTGCTGGTATGATCGTACCCATCAAGTTTAGTAATCGCAGCCTACACAACCCCTCCCCCCAACGCCCTAACAAAAACAATTCCCGCACTTCACTTCACATGTGGGATACATAAATCGCTAGTTTTCTTCGAAAATTTTACAACGACCACATGTCGCTTCGAACTCTGTGCCGAAAGGTGCACTACGCGCAAAGTCTCATTTTTATACTAGCGACTACAATAAGCAAAATGTAACAAGACCGCCCACACATTTCTGAAAGCCGCAAAATGTGAAAAATTTGACAACGGTGGGAAGATCGTGAAAAATTATGAAGGAGGGAGAAAAGACACAGCCAAAAAAAGAAAACAAAAAATAAATAAATAAAAGGAGGGAGGGGTACAACACGAGGACTTCCCAGGGGGTCACCCATCCTAGTACTATTCTCGCCCAAGCACGCTTAACTTCGGAGTTCTGATGGGATCCGGTGCGTTAGTGCTGGTATGATCGTACCCATCAAGTTTAGTAATCGCAGCCTACACAACCCCTCCCCCCAACGCCCTAACAAAAACAATTTCCGCACTTCACTTCACATGTGGGATACATAAATCGCTAGTTTTCTTCGAAAATTTTACAACGACCACATGTCGCTTCGAACTCTCTGCCGAAAGGCGCATTACGCGCAAAGTCTCATTTTTATACTAGCGACTACAATAAGCAAAATGTAACAAGTCCGCCCACACATTTCTGAAAGCCGCAAAATGTGAAAAATTTGACAACGGTGGGAAGATCGTGAAAAATTATGAAGGAGGGAGAAAAGACACAGCCAAAAAAAGAAAACAAAAAATAAATAAATAAAAGGAGGGAGGGGTACAACACGAGGACTTCCCAGGGGGTCACCCATCCTAGTACTACTCTCGCCCAAGCACGCTTAACTTCGGAGTTCTGATGGGATCCGGTGCGTTAGTGCGGGTATGATCGTAACCATCAAGTTCAGTAATCGCAGCCTACACAACCCCTCCCCCCAACGCCCTAACAAAAACAATTCCCGCACTTCACTTCACATGTGGGATACATAAATCGCTAGTTTTCTTTGAAAATTTTACAACGACCACATGTCGCTTCGAACTCTCTGCCGAAAGGCGCACTACGCGCAAAGTCTCATTTTTATACTAGCGACTACAATAAGCAAAATGTAACAAGTCCGCCCACACATTTCTGAAAGCCGCAAAATGTGAAAATTTTGACAACGGTGGGAAGATCGTGAAAAATTATGAAGGAGGGAGAAAAGACACAGCCAAAAAAAAAAACAAAAAATAAATAAATAAAAGGAGGGAGCGGTACAACACGATGACTTCCCAGGGGGTCACCCATCCTAGTACTACTCTCGCCCAAGCACGCTTAACTTCGGAGTTCTGATGGGATCCGGTGCGTTAGTGCGGGTATGATCGTAACCATCAAGTTCAGTAATCGCAGCCTACACAACCCCTCCCCCCAACGCCCTAACAAAAACAATTTCCGCACTTCACTTCACATGTGGGATACATAAATCGCTAGTTTTCTTCGAAAATTTTACAACGACCACATGTCGCTTCGAACTCTCTGCCGAAAGGCGCACTACGCGCAAAGTCTCATTTTTATACTAGCGACTACAATAAGCAAAATGTAACAAGTCCGCCCACACATTTCTGAAAGCCGCAAAATGTGAAAAATTTGACAACGGTGGGAAGATCGTGAAAAATTATGAAGGAGGGAGAAAAGACACAGCCAAAAAAAGAAAACAAAAAATAAATAAATAAAAGGAGGGAGGGGTACAACACGAGGACTTCCCAGGGGGTCACCCATCCTAGTACTACTCTCGCCCAAGCACGCTTAACTTCGGAGTTCTGATGGGATCCGGTGCGTTAGTGCGGGTATGATCGTAACCATCAAGTTCAGTAATCGCAGCCTACACAACCCCTCCCCCCAACGCCCTAACAAAAACAATTTCCGCACTTCACTTCACATGTGGGATACATAAATCGCTAGTTTTCTTCGAAAATTTTACAACGACCACATGTCGCTTCGAACTCTCTGCCGAAAGGCGCATTACGCGCAAAGTCTCATTTTTATACTAGCGACTACAATAAGCAAAATGTAACAAGTCCGCCCACACATTTCTGAAAGCCGCAAAATGTGAAAAATTTGACAACGGTGGGAAGATCGTGAAAAATTATGAAGGAGGGAGAAAAGACACAGCCAAAAAAAGAAAACAAAAAATAAATAAATAAAAGGAGGGAGGGGTACAACACGAGGACTTCCCAGGGGGTCACCCATCCTAGTACTACTCTCGCCCAAGCACGCTTAACTTCGGAGTTCTGATGGGATCCGGTGCGTTAGTGCGGGTATGATCGTAACCATCAAGTTCAGTAATCGCAGCCTACACAACCCCTCCCCCCAACGCCCTAACAAAAACAATTCCCGCACTTCACTTCACATGTGGGATACATAAATCGCTAGTTTTCTTTGAAAATTTTACAACGACCACATGTCGCTTCGAACTCTCTGCCGAAAGGCGCACTACGCGCAAAGTCTCATTTTTATACTAGCGACTACAATAAGCAAAATGTAACAAGTCCGCCCACACATTTCTGAAAGCCGCAAAATGTGAAAATTTTGACAACGGTGGGAAGATCGTGAAAAATTATGAAGGAGGGAGAAAAGACACAGCCAAAAAAAAAAACAAAAAATAAATAAATAAAAGGAGGGAGCGGTACAACACGATGACTTCCCAGGGGGTCACCCATCCTAGTACTACTCTCGCCCAAGCACGCTTAACTTCGGAGTTCTGATGGGATCCGGTGCGTTAGTGCGGGTATGATCGTAACCATCAAGTTCAGTAATCGCAGCCTACACAACCCCTCCCCCCAACGCCCTAACAAAAACAATTTCCGCACTTCACTTCACATGTGGGATACATAAATCGCTAGTTTTCTTCGAAAATTTTACAACGACCACATGTCGCTTCGAACTCTCTGCCGAAAGGCGCACTACGCGCAAAGTCTCATTTTTATACTAGCGACTACAATAAGCAAAATGTAACAAGTCCGCCCACACATTTCTGAAAGCCGCAAAATGTGAAAAATTTGACAACGGTGGGAAGATCGTGAAAAATTATGAAGGAGGGAGAAAAGACACAGCCAAAAAAAGAAAACAAAAAATAAATAAATAAAAGGAGGGAGGGGTACAACACGAGGACTTCCCAGGGGGTCACCCATCCTAGTACTACTCTCGCCCAAGCACGCTTAACTTCGGAGTTCTGATGGGATCCGGTGCGTTAGTGCGGGTATGATCGTAACCATCAAGTTCAGTAATCGCAGCCTACACAACCCCTCCCCCCAACGCCCTAACAAAAACAATTCCCGCACTTCACTTCACATGTGGGATATATAAATCGCTAGTTTTCTTTGAAAATTTTACAATGACCCCATGTCGCTTCGAACTCTCTGCCGAAAGGCGCACTACGCGCAAAGTCTCATTTTTATACTAGCGACTACAATAAGCAAAATGTAACAAGTCCGCCCACACATTTCTGAAAGCCGCAAAATGTGAAAAATTTGACAACGGTGGGAAGATCGTGAAAAATTATGAAGGAGGGAGAAAAGACACAGCCAAAAAAAGAAAACAAAAAATAAATAAATAAAAGGAGGGAGGGGTACAACACGAGGACTTCCCAGGGGGTCACCCATCCTAGAACTACTCTCGCCCAAGCACGCTTAACTTCGGAGTTCTGATGGGATCCGGTGCGTTAGTGCTGGTATGATCGTACACATCAAGTTTAGTAATCGCAGCCTACACAACCCCTCCCCCCAACGCCCTAACAAAAACAATTCCCGCACTTCACTTCACATGTGGGATACATAAATCGCTAGTTTTCTTCGAAAATTTTACAACGACCACATGTCGCTTCGAACTCTGTGCCGAAAGGCGCACTACGCGCAAAGTCTCATTTTTATACTAGCGACTACAATAAGCAAAATGTAACAAGACCGCCCACACATTTCTGAAAGCCGCAAAATGTGAAAAATTTGACAACGGTGGGAAGATCGTGAAAAATTATGAAGGAGGGAGAATAGACACAGCCAAAAAAAGAAAACAAAAAATAAATAAATAAAAGGAGGGAGGGGTACAACACGAGGACTTCCCAGGGGGTCACCCATCCTAGTACTACTCTCGCCCAAGCACGCTTAACTTCGGAGTTCTGATGGGATCCGGTGCGTTAGTGCTGGTATGATCGTACCCATCAAGTTTAGTAATCGCAGCCTACACAACCCCTCCCCCCAACGCCCTAACAAAAACAATTCCCGCACTTCACTTCACATGTGGGATACATAAATCGCTAGTTTTCTTCGAAAATTTTACAACGACCACATGTCGCTTCGAACTCTGTGCCAAAAGGTGCACTACGCGCAAAGTCTCATTTTTATACTAGCGACTACAATAAGCAAAATGTAACAAGTCCGCCCACACATTTCTGAAAGCCGCAAAATGTGAAAAATTTGACAACGGTGGGAAGATCGTGAAAAATTATGAAGGAGGGAGAAAAGACACAGCCAAAAAAAGAAAACAAAAAATAAATAAATAAAAGGAGGGAGCGGTACAACACGAGGACTTCCCAGGGGGTCACCCATCCTAGTACTACTCTCGCCCAAGCACGCTTAACTTCGGAGTTCTGATGGGATCCGGTGCGTTAGTGCTGGTATGATCGTACCCATCAAGTTTAGTAATCGCAGCCTACACAACCCCTCCCCCCAACGCCCTAACAAAAACAATTTCCGCACTTCACTTCACATGTGGGATACATAAATCGCTAGTTTTCTTCGAAAATTTTACAACGACCACATGTCGCATCGAACTCTGTGCCGAAAGGCGCACTACGCGCAAAGTCTCATTTTTATACTAGCGACTACAATAAGCAAAATGTAACAAGTCCGCCCACACATTTCTGAAAGCCGCAAAATGTGAAAAATTTGACAACGGTGGGAAGATCGTGAAAAATTATGAAGGAGGGAGAAAAGACACAGCCAAAAAAAGAAAACAAAAAATAAATAAATAAAAGGAGGGAGGGGTACAACACGAGGACTTCCCAGGGGGTCACCCATCCTAGTACTACTCTCGCCCAAGCACGCTTAACTTCGGAGTTCTGATGGGATCCGGTGCGTTAGTGCTGGTATGATCGTACCCATCAAGTTCAGTAATCGCAGCCTACACAACCCCTCCCCCCAACGCCCTAACAAAAACAATTCCCGCACTTCACTTCACATGTGGGATACATAAATCGCTAGTTTTCTTCGAAAATTTTACAACGACCACATGTCGCTTCGAACTCTGTGCCGAAAGGCGCACTACGCGCAAAGTCTCATTTTTATACTAGCGACTACAATAAGCAAAATGTAACAAGACCGCCCACACATTTCTGAAAGCCGCAAAATGTGAAAAATTTGACAACGGTGGGAAGATCGTGAAAAATTATGAAGGAGGGAGAAAAGACACAGCCAAAAAAAGAAAACAAAAAATAAATAAATAAAAGGAGGGAGGGGTACAACACGAGGACTTCCCAGGGGGTCACCCATCCTAGTACTACTCTCGCCCAAGCACGCTTAACTTCGGAGTTCTGATGGGATCCGGTGCGTTAGTGCTGGTATGATCGTACCCATCAAGTTTAGTAATCGCAGCCTACACAACCCCTCCCCCCAACGCCCTAACAAAAACAATTCCCGCACTTCACTTCACATGTGGGATACATAAATCGCTAGTTTTCTTCGAAAATTTTACAACGACCACATGTCGCTTCGAACTCTGTGCCGAAAGGCGCACTACGCGCAAAGTCTCATTTTTATACTAGCGACTACAATAAGCAAAATGTAACAAGTCCGCCCACACATTTCTGAAAGCCGCAAAATGTGAAAAATTTGACAACGGTGGGAAGATCGTGAAAAATTATGAAGGAGGGAGAAAAGACACAGCCAAAAAAAGAAAACAAAAAATAAATAAATAAAAGGAGGGAGCGGTACAACACGAGGACTTCCAAGGGGGTCACCCATCCTAGTACTACTCTCGCCCAAGCACGCTTAACTTCGGAGTTCTGATGGGATCCGGTGCGTTAGTGCTGGTATGATCGTACCCATCAAGTTTAGTAATCGCAGCCTACACAACCCCTCCCCCCAACGCCCTAACAAAAACAATTTCCGCACTTCACTTCACATGTGGGATACATAAATCGCTAGTTTTCTTCGAAAATTTTACAACGACCACATGTCGCATCGAACTCTGTGCCGAAAGGCGCACTACGCGCAAAGTCTCATTTTTATACTAGCGACTACAATAAGCAAAATGTAACAAGTCCGCCCACACATTTCTGAAAGCCGCAAAATGTGAAAAATTTGACAACGGTGGGAAGATCGTGAAAAATTATGAAGGAGGGAGAAAAGACACAGCCAAAAAAAGAAAACAAAAAATAAATAAATAAAAGGAGGGAGGGGTACAACACGAGGACTTCCCAGGGGGTCACCCATCCTAGTACTACTCTCGCCCAAGCACGCTTAACTTCGGAGTTCTTATGGGATCCGGTGCGTTAGTGCTGGTATGATCGTACCCATCAAGTTTAGTAATCGCAGCCTACACAACCCCTCCCCCCAACGCCCTAACAAAAACAATTCCCGCACTTCACTTCACATGTGGGATACATAAATCGCTAGTTTTCTTCGAAAATTTTACAACGACCACATGTCGCTTCGAACTCTCTGCCGAAAGGCGCACTACGCGCAAAGTCGCATTTTTATACTAGCGACTACAATAAGCAAAATGTAACAAGACCGCCCACACATTTCTGAAAGCCGCAAAATGTGAAAAATTTGACAACGGTGGGAAGATCGTGAAAAATTATGAAGGAGGGAGAAAAGACACAGCCAAAAAAAGAAAACAAAAAATAAATAAATAAAAGGAGGGAGGGGTACAACACGAGGACATCCCAGGGGGTCACCCATCCTAGTACTACTCTCGCCCAAGCACGCTTAACTTCGGAGTTCTGATGGGATCCGGTGCGTTAGTGCTGGTATGATCGTACCCATCAAGTTTAGTAATCGCAGCCTACCCAACGCCTCCCCCCAACGCCCTAACAAAAACAATTTCCGCACTTCACTTCACATGTGGGATACATAAATCGCTAGTTTTCTTCGAAAATTTTACAACGACCACATGTCGCTTCGAACTCTCTGCCGAAAGGCGCACTACGCGCAAAGTCGCATTTTTATACTAGCGACTACAATAAGCAAAATGTAACAAGTCCGCCCACACATTTATGAAAGCCGCAAAATGTGAAAAATTTGACAACGGTGGGAAGATCGTGAAAAATTATGAAGGAGGGAGAAAAGACACAGCCAAAAAAAGAAAACAAAAAATAAATAAATAAAAGGAGGGAGGGGTACAACACGAGGACTTCCCAGGGGGTCACCCATCCTAGTACTACTCTCGCCCAAGCACGCTTAACTTCGGAGTTCTGATGGGATCCGGTGCGTTAGTGCGGGTATGATCGTAACCATCAAGTTCAGTAATCGCAGCCTACACAACCCCTCCCCCCAACGCCCTAACAAAAACAATTCCCGCACTTCACTTCACATGTGGGATATATAAATCGCTAGTTTTCTTTGAAAATTTTACAACGACCCCATGTCGCTTCGAACTCTCTGCCGAAAGGCGCACTACGCGCAAAGTCTCATTTTTATACTAGCGACTACAATAAGCAAAATGTAACAAGTCCGCCCACACATTTCTGAAAGCCGCAAAATGTGAAAAATTTGACAACGGTGGGAAGATCGTGAAAAATTATGAAGGAGGGAGAAAAGACACAGCCAAAAAAAGAAAACAAAAAATAAATAAATAAAAGGAGGGAGGGGTACAACACGAGGACTTCCCAGGGGGTCACCCATCCTAGTACTACTCTCGCCCAAGCAACGCTTAACTTCGGAGTTCTGATGGGATCCGGTGCGTTAGTGCTGGTATGATCGTACCCATCAAGTTTAGTAATCGCAGCCTACACAACCCCTCCCCCCAACGCCCTAACAAAAACAATTCCCGCACTTCACTTCACATGTGGGATACATAAATCGCTAGTTTTCTTCGAAAATTTTACAACGACCACATGTCGCTTCGAACTCTGTGCCGAAAGGCGCACTACGCGCAAAGTCTCATTTTTATACTAGCGACTACAATAAGCAAAATGTAACAAGTCCGCCCACACATTTCTGAAAGCCGCAAAATGTGAAAAATTTGACAACGGTGGGAAGATCGTGAAAAATTATGAAGGAGGGAGAAAAGACACAGCCAAAAAAAGAAAACAAAAAATAAATAAATAAAAGGAGGGAGCGGTACAACACGAGGACTTCCCAGGGGGTCACCCATCCTAGTACTACTCTCGCCCAAGCACGCTTAACTTCGGAGTTCTGATGGGATCCGGTGCGTTAGTGCTGGTATGATCGTACCCATCAAGTTTAGTAATCGCAGCCTACACAACCCCTCCCCCCAACGCCCTAACAAAAACAATTTCCGCACTTCACTTCACATGTGGGATACATAAATCGCTAGTTTTCTTCGAAAATTTTACAACGACCACATGTCGCATCGAACTCTGTGCCGAAAGGCGCACTACGCGCAAAGTCTCATTTTTATACTAGCGACTACAATAAGCAAAATGTAACAAGTCCGCCCACACATTTCTGAAAGCCGCAAAATGTGAAAAATTTGACAACGGTGGGAAGATCGTGAAAAATTATGAAGGAGGGAGAAAAGACACAGCCAAAAAAAGAAAACAAAAAATAAATAAATAAAAGGAGGGAGCGGTACAACACGAGGACTTCCCAGGGGGTCACCCATCCTAGTACTACTCTCGCCCAAGCACGCTTAACTTCGGAGTTCTGATGGGATCCGGTGCGTTAGTGCTGGTATGATCGTACCCATCAAGTTCAGTAATCGCAGCCTACACAACCCCTCCCCCCAACGCCCTAACAAAAACAATTCCCGCACTTCACTTCACATGTGGGATACATAAATCGCTAGTTTTCTTCGAAAATTTTACAACGACCACATGTCGCTTCGAACTCTGTGCCGAAAGGCGCACTACGCGCAAAGTCTCATTTTTATACTAGCGACTACAATAAGCAAAATGTAACAAGACCGCCCACACATTTCTGAAAGCCGCAAAATGTGAAAATTTTGACAACGGTGGGAAGATCGTGAAAAATTATGAAGGAGGGAGAAAAGACACAGCCAAAAAAAGAAAACAAAAAATAAATAAATAAAAGGAGGGAGGGGTACAACACGAGGACTTCCCAGGGGGTCACCCATCCTAGTACTACTCTCGCCCAAGCACGCTTAACTTCGGAGTTCTGATGGGATCCGGTGCGTTAGTGCTGGTATGATCGTACCCATCAAGTTTAGTAATCGCAGCCTACCCAACGCCTCCCCCCAACGCCCTAACAAAAACAATTTCCGCACTTCACTTCACATGTGGGATACATAAATCGCTAGTTTTCTTCGAAAATTTTACAACGACCACATGTCGCTTCGAACTCTCTGCCGAAAGGCGCACTACGCGCAAAGTCGCATTTTTATACTAGCGACTACAATAAGCAAAATGTAACAAGTCCGCCCACACATTTATGAAAGCCGCAAAATGTGAAAAATTTGACAACGGTGGGAAGATCGTGAAAAATTATGAAGGAGGGAGAAAAGACACAGCCAAAAAAAGAAAACAAAAAATAAATAAATAAAAGGAGGGAGGGGTACAACACGAGGACTTCCCAGGGGGTCACCCATCCTAGTACTACTCTCGCCCAAGCACGCTTAACTTCGGAGTTCTGATGGGATCCGGTGCGTTAGTGCGGGTATGATCGTAACCATCAAGTTCAGTAATCGCAGCCTACACAACCCCTCCCCCCAACGCCCTAACAAAAACAATTCCCGCACTTCACTTCACATGTGGGATATATAAATCGCTAGTTTTCTGTGAAAATTTTACAACGACCCCATGTCGCTTCGAACTCTCTGCCGAAAGGCGCACTACGCGCAAAGTCTCATTTTTATACTAGCGACTACAATAAGCAAAATGTAACAAGTCCGCCCACACATTTCTGAAAGCCGCAAAATGTGAAAAATTTGACAACGGTGGGAAGATCGTGAAAAATTATGAAGGAGGGAGAAAAGACACAGCCAAAAAAAGAAAACAAAAAATAAATAAATAAAAGGAGGGAGGGGTACAACACGAGGACTTCCCAGGGGGTCACCCATCCTAGTACTACTCTCGCCCAAGCACGCTTAACTTCGGAGTTCTGATGGGATCCGGTGCGTTAGTGCTGGTATGATCGTACCCATCAAGTTTAGTAATCGCAGCCTACACAACCCCTCCCCCCAACGCCCTAACAAAAACAATTCCCGCACTTCACTTCACATGTGGGATACATAAATCGCTAGTTTTCTTCGAAAATTTTACAACGACCACATGTCGCTTCGAACTCTATGCCGAAAGGCGCACTACGCGCAAAGTCTCATTTTTATACTAGCGACTACAATAAGCAAAATGTAACAAGTCCGCCCACACATTTCTGAAAGCCGCAAAATGTGAAAAATTTGACAACGGTGGGAAGATCGTGAAAAATTATGAAGGAGGGAGAAAAGACACAGCCAAAAAAAGAAAACAAAAAATAAATAAATAAAAGGAGGGAGCGGTACAACACGAGGACTTCCCAGGGGGTCACCCATCCTAGTACTACTCTCGCCCAAGCACGCTTAACTTCGGAGTTCTGATGGGATCCGGTGCGTTAGTGCTGGTATGATCGTACCCATCAAGTTTAGTAATCGCAGCCTACACAACCCCTCCCCCCAACGCCCTAACAAAAACAATTTCCGCACTTCACTTCACATGTGGGATACATAAATCGCTAGTTTTCTTCGAAAATTTTACAACGACCACATGTCGCATCGAACTCTGTGCCGAAAGGCGCACTACGCGCAAAGTCTCATTTTTATACTAGCGACTACAATAAGCAAAATGTAACAAGTCCGCCCACACATTTCTGAAAGCCGCAAAATGTGAAAAATTTGACAACGGTGGGAAGATCGTGAAAAATTATGAAGGAGGGAGAAAAGACACAGCCAAAAAAAGAAAACAAAAAATAAATAAATAAAAGGAGGGAGGGGTACAACACGAGGACTTCCCAGGGGGTCACCCATCCTAGTACTACTCTCGCCCAAGCACGCTTAACTTCGGAGTTCTGATGGGATCCGGTGCGTTAGTGCTGGTATGATCGTACCCATCAAGTTCAGTAATCGCAGCCTACACAACCCCTCCCCCCAACGCCCTAACAAAAACAATTCCCGCACTTCACTTCACATGTGGGATACATAAATCGCTAGTTTTCTTCGAAAATTTTACAACGACCACATGTCGCTTCGAACTCTGTGCCGAAAGGCGCACTACGCGCAAAGTCTCATTTTTATACTAGCGACTACAATAAGCAAAATGTAACAAGACCGCCCACACATTTCTGAAAGCCGCAAAATGTGAAAAATTTGACAACGGTGGGAAGATCGTGAAAAATTATGAAGGAGGGAGAAATGACACAGCCAAAAAAAGAAAACAAAAAATAAATAAATAAAAGGAGGGAGGGGTACAACACGAGGACTTCCCAGGGGGTCACCCATCCTAGTACTACTCTCGCCCAAGCACGCTTAACTTCGGAGTTCTGATGGGATCCGGTGCGTTAGTGCTGGTATGATCGTACCCATCAAGTTTAGTAATCGCAGCCTACACAACCCCTCCCCCCAACGCCCTAACAAAAACAATTTCCGCACTTCACTTCACATGTGGGATACATAAATCGCTAGTTTTCTTCGAAAATTTTACAACGACCACATGTCGCTTCGAACTCTCTGCCGAAAGGCGCACTACGCGCAAAGTCGCATTTTTATACTAGCGACTACAATAAGCAAAATGTAACAAGTCCGCCCACACATTTCTGAAAGCCGCAAAATGTGAAAAATTTGACAACGGTGGGAAGATCGTGAAAAATTATGAAGGAGGGAGAAAAGACACAGCCAAAAAAAGAAAACAAAAAATAAATAAATAAAAGGAGGGAGGGGTACAACACGAGGACTTCCCAGGGGGTCACCCATCCTAGTACTACTCTCGCCCAAGCACGCTTAACTTCGGAGTTCTGATGGGATCCGGTGCGTTAGTGCGGGTATGATCGTAACCATCAAGTTCAGTAATCGCAGCCTACACAACCCCTCCCCCCAACGCCCTAACAAAAACAATTCCCGCACTTCACTTCACATGTGGGATATATAAATCGCTAGTTTTCTTTGAAAATTTTACAACGACCCCATGTCGCTTCGAACTCTCTGCCGAAAGGCGCACTACGCGCAAAGTCTCATTTTTATACTAGCGACTACAATAAGCAAAATGTAACAAGTCCGCCCACACATTTCTGAAAGCCGCAAAATGTGAAAAATTTGACAACGGTGGGAAGATCGTGAAAAATTATGAAGGAGGGAGAAAAGACACAGCCAAAAAAAGAAAACAAAAAATAAATAAATAAAAGGAGGGAGGGGTACAACACGAGGACTTCCCAGGGGGTCACCCATCCTAGTACTACTCTCGCCCAAGCACGCTTAACTTCGGAGTTCTGATGGGATCCGGTGCGTTAGTGCTGGTATGATCGTACCCATAAAGTTTAGTAATCGCAGCCTACACAACCCCTCCCCCCAACGCCCTAACAAAAACAATTCCCGCACTTCACTTCACATGTGGGATACATAAATCGCTAGTTTTCTTCGAAAATTTTACAACGACCACATGTCGCTTCGAACTCTGTGCCGAAAGGCGCACTACGCGCAAAGTCTCATTTTTATACTAGCGACTACAATAAGCAAAATGTAACAAGACCGCCCACACATTTCTGAAAGCCGCAAAATGTGAAAAATTTGACAACGGTGGGAAGATCGTGAAAAATTATGAAGGAGGGAGAAAAGACACAGCCAAAAAAAGAAAACAAAAAATAAATAAATAAAAGGAGGGAGGGGTACAACACGAGGACTTCCCAGGGGGTCACCCATCCTAGTACTACTCTCGCCCAAGCACGTTTAACTTCGGAGTTCTGATGGGATCCGGTGCGTTAGTGCTGGTATGATCGTACCCATCAAGTTTAGTAATCGCAGCCTACACAACCCCTCCCCCCAACGCCCTAACAAAAACAATTCCCGCACTTCACTTCACATGTGGGATACATAAATCGCTAGTTTTCTTCGAAAATTTTACAACGACCACATGTCGCTTCGAACTCTGTGCCGAAAGGCGCACTACGCGCAAAGTCTCATTTTTATACTAGCGACTACAATAAGCAAAATGTAACAAGTCCGCCCACACATTTCTGAAAGCCGCAAAATGTGAAAAATTTGACAACGGTGGGAAGATCGTGAAAAATTATGAAGGAGGGAGAAAAGACACAGCCAAAAAAAGAAAACAAAAAATAAATAAATAAAAGGAGGGAGCGGTACAACACGAGGACTTCCCAGGGGGTCACCCATCCTAGTACTACTCTCGCCCAAGCACGCTTAACTTCGGAGTTCTGATGGGATCCGGTGCGTTAGTGCTGGTATGATCGTACCCATCAAGTTTAGTAATCGCAGCCTACACAACCCCTCCCCCCAACGCCCTAACAAAAACAATTTCCGCACTTCACTTCACATGTGGGATACATAAATCGCTAGTTTTCTTCGAAAATTTTACAACGACCACATGTCGCATCGAACTCTGTGCCGAAAGGCGCACTACGCGCAAAGTCTCATTTTTATACTAGCGACTACAATAAGCAAAATGTAACAAGTCCGCCCACACATTTCTGAAAGCCGCAAAATGTGAAAAATTTGACAACGGTGGGAAGATCGTGAAAAATTATGAAGGAGGGAGAAAAGACACAGCCAAAAAAAGAAAACAAAAAATAAATAAATAAAAGGAGGGAGGGGTACAACACGAGGACATCCCAGGGGGTCACCCATCCTAGTACTACTCTCGCCCAAGCACGCTTAACTTCGGAGTTCTGATGGGATCCGGTGCGTTAGTGCTGATATGATCGTACCCATCAAGTTCAGTAATCGCAGCCTACACAACCCCTCCCCCCAACGCCCTAACAAAAACAATTCCCGCACTTCACTTCACATGTGGGATACATAAATCGCTAGTTTTCTTCGAAAATTTTACAACGACCACATGTCGCTTCGAACTCTGTGCCGAAAGGCGCACTACGCGCAAAGTCTCATTTTTATACTAGCGACTACAATAAGCAAAATGTAACAAGTCCGCCCACACATTTCTGAAAGCCGCAAAATGTGAAAAATTTGACAACGGTGGGAAGATCGTGAAAAATTATGAAGGAGGGAGAAAAGACACAGCCAAAAAAAGAAAACAAAAAATAAATAAATAAAAGGAGGGAGCGGTACAACACGAGGACTTCCCAGGGGGTCACCCATCCTAGTACTACTCTCGCCCAAGCACGCTTAACTTCGGAGTTCTGATGGGATCCGGTGCGTTAGTGCTGGTATGATCGTACCCATCAAGTTTAGTAATCGCAGCCTACACAACCCCTCCCCCCAACGCCCTAACAAAAACAATTTCCGTACTTCACTTCACATGTGGGATACATAAATCGCTAGTTTTCTTCGAAAATTTTACAACGACCACATGTCGCATCGAACTCTGTGCCGAAAGGCGCACTACGCGCAAAGTCTCATTTTTATACTAGCGACTACAATAAGCAAAATGTAACAAGTCCGCCCACACATTTCTGAAAGCCGCAAAATGTGAAAAATTTGACAACGGTGGGAAGATCGTGAAAAATTATGAAGGAGGGAGAAAAGACACAGCCAAAAAAAGAAAACAAAAAATAAATAAATAAAAGGAGGGAGGGGTACAACACGAGGACATCCCAGGGGGTCACCCATCCTAGTACTACTCTCGCCCAAGCACGCTTAACTTCGGAGTTCTGATGGGATCCGGTGCGTTAGTGCTGATATGATCGTACCCATCAAGTTCAGTAATCGCAGCCTACACAACCCCTCCCCCCAACGCCCTAACAAAAACAATTCCCGCACTTCACTTCACATGTGGGATACATAAATCGCTAGTTTTCTTCGAAAATTTTACAACGACCACATGTCGCTTCGAACTCTCTGCCGAAAGGCGCACTACGCGCAAAGTCTCATTTTTATACTAGCGACTACAATAAGCAAAATGTAACAAGTCCGCCCACACATTTCTGAAAGCCGCAAAATGTGAAAAATTTGACAACGGTGGGAAGATCGTGAAAAATTATGAAGGAGGGAGAAAAGACACAGCCAAAAAAAGAAAACAAAAAATAAATAAATAAAAGGAGGGAGGGGTACAACACGAGGACTTCCCAGGGGGTCACCCATCCTAGTACTACTCTCGCCCAAGCACGCTTAACTTCGGAGTTCTGATGGGATCCGGTGCGTTAGTGCTGGTATGATCGTACCCATCAAGTTTAGTAATCGCAGCCTACACAACCCCTCCCCCCAACGCCCTAACAAAAACAATTCCCGCACTTCACTTCACATGTGGGATACATAAATCGCTAGTTTTCTTCGAAAATTTTACAACGACCACATGTCGCTTCGAACTCTGTGCCGAAAGGCGCACTACGCGCAAAGTCTCATTTTTATACTAGCGACTACAATAAGCAAAATGTAACAAGACCGCCCACACATTTCTGAAAGCCGCAAAATGTGAAAAATTTGACAACGGTGGGAAGATCGTGAAAAATTATGAAGGAGGGAGAAAAGACACAGCCAAAAAAAGAAAACAAAAAATAAATAAATAAAAGGAGGGAGGGGTACAACACGAGAACTTCCCAGGGGGTCACCCATCCTAGTACTACTCTCGCCCAAGCACGCTTAACTTCGGAGTTCTGATGGGATCCGGTGCGTTAGTGCTGGTATGATCGTACCCATCAAGTTCAGTAATCGCAGCCTACACAACCCCTCCCCCCAACGCCCTAACAAAAACAATTCCCGCACTTCACTTCACATGTGGGATACATAAATCGCTAGTTTTCTTCGAAAATTTTACAACGACCACATGTCGCTTCGAACTCTCTGCCGAAAGGCGCACTACGCGCAAAGTCTCATTTTTATACTAGCGACTACAATAAGCAAAATGTAACAAGTCCGCCCACACATTTCTGAAAGCCGCAAAATGTGAAAAATTTGACAACGGTGGGAAGATCGTGAAAAATTATGAAGGAGGGAGAAAAGACACAGCCAAAAAAAGAAAACAAAAAATAAATAAATAAAAGGAGGGAGGGGTACAACACGAGGACTTCCCAGGGGGTCACCCATCCTAGTACTACTCTCGCCCAAGCACGCTTAACTTCGGAGTTCTGATGGGATCCGGTGCGTTAGTGCTGGTATGATCATACCCATCAAGTTTAGTAATCGCAGCCTACACAACCCCTCCCCCCAACGCCCTAACAAAAACAATTCCCGCACTTCACTTCACATGTGGGATACATAAATCGCTAGTTTTCTTCGAAAATTTTACAACGACCACATGTCGCTTCGAACTCTCTGCCGAAAGGCGCACTACGCGCAAAGTCTCATTTTTATACTAGCGACTACAATAAGCAAAATGTAACAAGTCCGCCCACACATTTCTGAAAGCCGCAAAATGTGAAAAATTTGACAACGGTGGGAAGATCGTGAAAAATTATGAAGGAGGGAGAAAAGACACAGCCAAAAAAAGAAAACAAAAAATAAATAAATAAAAGGAGGGAGGGGTACAACACGAGGACTTCCCAGGGGGTCACCCATCCTAGTACTACTCTCGCCCAAGCACGCTTAACTTCGGAGTTCTGATGGGATCCGGTGCGTTAGTGCTGGTATGATCGTACCCATCAAGTTTAGTAATCGCAGCCTACACAACCCCTCCCCCCAACGCCCTAACAAAAACAATTCCCGCACTTCACTTCACATGTGGGATACATAAATCGCTAGTTTTCTTCGAAAATTTTACAACGACCACATGTCGCTTCGAACTCTGTGCCGAAAGGCGCACTACGCGCAAAGTCTCATTTTTATACTAGCGACTACAATAAGCAAAATGTAACAAGTCCGCCCACACATTTCTGAAAGCCGCAAAATGTGAAAAATTTGACAACGGTGGGAAGATCGTGAAAAATTATGAAGGAGGGAGAAAAGACACAGCCAAAAAAAGAAAACAAAAAATAAATAAATAAAAGGAGGGAGCGGTACAACACGAGGACTTCCCAGGGGGTCACCCATCCTAGTACTACTCTCGCCCAAGCACGCTTAACTTCGGAGTTCTGATGGGATCCGGTGCGTTAGTGCTGGTATGATCGTACCCATCAAGTTTAGTAATCGCAGCCTACACAACCCCTCCCCCCAACGCCCTAACAAAAACAATTTCCGCACTTCACTTCACATGTGGGATACATAAATCGCTAGTTTTCTTCGAAAATTTTACAACGACCACATGTCGCTTCGAACTCTGTGCCGAAAGGCGCACTACGCGCAAAGTCTCATTTTTATACTAGCGACTACAATAAGCAAAATGTAACAAGTCCGCCCACACATTTCTGAAAGCCGCAAAATGTGAAAAATTTGACAACGGTGGGAAGATCGTGAAAAATTATGAAGGAGGGAGAAAAGACACAGCCAAAAAAAAGAAAACAAAAAATAAATAAATAAAAGGAGGGAGCGGTACAACACGAGGACTTCCCAGGGGGTCACCCATCCTAGTACTACTCTCGCCCAAGCACGCTTAACTTCGGAGTTCTGATGGGATCCGGTGCGTTAGTGCTGGTATGATCGTACCCATCAAGTTTAGTAATCGCAGCCTACACAACCCCTCCCCCCAACGCCCTAACAAAAACAATTTCCGCACTTCACTTCACATGTGGGATACATAAATCGCTAGTTTTCTTCGAAAATTTTACAACGACCACATGTCGCATCGAACTCTATGCCGAAAGGCGCACTACGCGCAAAGTCTCATTTTTATACTAGCGACTACAATAAGCAAAATGTAACAAGTCCGCCCACACATTTCTGAAAGCCGCAAAATGTGAAAAATTTGACAACGGTGGGAAGATCGTGAAAAATTATGAAGGAGGGAGAAAAGACACAGCCAAAAAAAGAAAACAAAAAATAAATAAATAAAAGGAGGGAGGGGTACAACACGAGGACATCCCAGGGGGTCACCCATCCTAGTACTACTCTCGCCCAAGCACGCTTAACTTCGGAGTTCTGATGGGATCCGGTGCGTTAGTGCTGATATGATCGTACCCATCAAGTTCAGTAATCGCAGCCTACACAACCCCTCCCCCCAACGCCCTAACAAAAACAATTCCCGCACTTCACTTCACATGTGGGATACATAAATCGCTAGTTTTCTTCGAAAATTTTACAACGACCACATGTCGCTTCGAACTCTGTGCCGAAAGGCGCACTACGCGCAAAGTCTCATTTTTATACTAGCGACTACAATAAGCAAAATGTAACAAGTCCGCCCACACATTTCTGAAAGCCGCAAAATGTGAAAAATTTGACAACGGTGGGAAGATCGTGAAAAATTATGAAGGAGGGAGAAAAGACACAGCCAAAAAAAGAAAACAAAAAATAAATAAATAAAAGGAGGGAGCGGTACAACACGAGGACTTCCCAGGGGGTCACCCATCCTAGTACTACTCTCGCCCAAGCACGCTTAACTTCGGAGTTCTGATGGGATCCGGTGCGTTAGTGCTGGTATGATCGTACCCATCAAGTTTAGTAATCGCAGCCTACACAACCCCTCCCCCCAACGCCCTAACAAAAACAATTTCCGCACTTCACTTCACATGTGGGATACATAAATCGCTAGTTTTCTTCGAAAATTTTACAACGACCACATGTCGCATCGAACTCTGTGCCGAAAGGCGCACTACGCGCAAAGTCTCATTTTTATACTAGCGACTACAATAAGCAAAATGTAACAAGTCCGCCCACACATTTCTGAAAGCCGCAAAATGTGAAAAATTTGACAACGGTGGGAAGATCGTGAAAAATTATGAAGGAGGGAGAAAAGACACAGCCAAAAAAAGAAAACAAAAAATAAATAAATAAAAGGAGGGAGGGGTACAACACGAGGACATCCCAGGGGGTCACCCATCCTAGTACTACTCTCGCCCAAGCACGCTTAACTTCGGAGTTCTGATGGGATCCGGTGCGTTAGTGCTGATATGATCGTACCCATCAAGTTCAGTAATCGCAGCCTACACAACCCCTCCCCCCAACGCCCTAACAAAAACAATTCCCGCACTTCACTTCACATGTGGGATACATAAATCGCTAGTTTTCTTCGAAAATTTTACAACGACCACATGTCGCTTCGAACTCTCTGCCGAAAGGCGCACTACGCGCAAAGTCTCATTTTTATACTAGCGACTACAATAAGCAAAATGTAACAAGTCCGCCCACACATTTCTGAAAGCCGCAAAATGTGAAAAATTTGACAACGGTGGGAAGATCGTGAAAAATTATGAAGGAGGGAGAAAAGACACAGCCAAAAAAAGAAAACAAAAAATAAATAAATAAAAGGAGGGAGGGGTACAACACGAGGACTTCCCAGGGGGTCACCCATCCTAGTACTACTCTCGCCCAAGCACGCTTAACTTCGGAGTTCTGATGGGATCCGGTGCGTTAGTGCTGGTATGATCGTACCCATCAAGTTTAGTAATCGCAGCCTACACAACCCCTCCCCCCAACGCCCTAACAAAAACAATTCCCGCACTTCACTTCACATGTGGGATACATAAATCGCTAGTTTTCTTCGAAAATTTTACAACGACCACATGTCGCTTCGAACTCTGTGCCGAAAGGCGCACTACGCGCAAAGTCTCATTTTTATACTAGCGACTACAATAAGCAAAATGTAACAAGTCCGCCCACACATTTCTGAAAGCCGCAAAATGTGAAAAATTTGACAACGGTGGGAAGATCGTGAAAAATTATGAAGGAGGGAGAAAAGACACAGCCAAAAAAAGAAAACAAAAAATAAATAAATAAAAGGAGGGAGCGGTACAACACGAGGACTTCCCAGGGGGTCACCCATCCTAGTACTACTCTCGCCCAAGCACGCTTAACTTCGGAGTTCTGATGGGATCCGGTGCGTTAGTGCTGGTATGATCGTACCCATCAAGTTTAGTAATCGCAGCCTACACAACCCCTCCCCCCAACGCCCTAACAAAAACAATTTCCGCACTTCACTTCACATGTGGGATACATAAATCGCTAGTTTTCTTCGAAAATTTTACAACGACCACATGTCGCATCGAACTCTGTGCCGAAAGGCGCACTACGCGCAAAGTCTCATTTTTATACTAGCGACTACAATAAGCAAAATGTAACAAGTCCGCCCACACATTTCTGAAAGCCGCAAAATGTGAAAAATTTGACAACGGTGGGAAGATCGTGAAAAATTATGAAGGAGGGAGAAAAGACACAGCCAAAAAAAGAAAACAAAAAATAAATAAATAAAAGGAGGGAGGGGTACAACACGAGGACATCCCAGGGGGTCACCCATCCTAGTACTACTCTCGCCCAAGCACGCTTAACTTCGGAGTTCTGATGGGATCCGGTGCGTTAGTGCTGATATGATCGTACCCATCAAGTTCAGTAATCGCAGCCTACACAACCCCTCCCCCCAACGCCCTAACAAAAACAATTCCCGCACTTCACTTCACATGTGGGATACATAAATCGCTAGTTTTCTTCGAAAATTTTACAACGACCACATGTCGCTTCGAACTCTCTGCCGAAAGGCGCACTACGCGCAAAGTCTCATTTTTATACTAGCGACTACAATAAGCAAAATGTAACAAGTCCGCCCACACATTTCTGAAAGCCGCAAAATGTGAAAAATTTGACAACGGTGGGAAGATCGTGAAAAATTATGAAGGAGGGAGAAAAGACACAGCCAAAAAAAGAAAACAAAAAATAAATAAATAAAAGGAGGGAGGGGTACAACACGAGGACTTCCCAGGGGGTCACCCATCCTAGTACTACTCTCGCCCAAGCACGCTTAACTTCGGAGTTCTGATGGGATCCGGTGCGTTAGTGCTGGTATGATCGTACCCATCAAGTTTAGTAATCGCAGCCTACACAACCCCTCCCCCCAACGCCCTAACAAAAACAATTCCCGCACTTCACTTCACATGTGGGATACATAAATCGCTAGTTTTCTTCGAAAATTTTACAACGACCACATGTCGCTTCGAACTCTGTGCCGAAAGGCGCACTACGCGCAAAGTCTCATTTTTATACTAGCGACTACAATAAGCAAAATGTAACAAGTCCGCCCACACATTTCTGAAAGCCGCAAAATGTGAAAAATTTGACAACGGTGGGAAGATCGTGAAAAATTATGAAGGAGGGAGAAAAGACACAGCCAAAAAAAGAAAACAAAAAATAAATAAATAAAAGGAGGGAGGGGTACAACACGAGGACTTCCCAGGGGGTCACCCATCCTAGTACTACTCTCGCCCAAGCACGCTTAACTTCGAAGTTCTGATGGGATCCGGTGCGTTAGTGCTGGTATGATCGTACCCATCAAGTTTAGTAATCGCAGCCTACACAACCCCTCCCCCCAACGCCCTAACAAAAACAATTCCCGCACTTCACTTCACATGTGGGATACATAAATCGCTAGTTTTCTTCGAAAATTTTACAACGACCACATGTCGCTTCGAACTCTGTGCCGAAAGGCGCACTACGCGCAAAGTCTCATTTTTATACTAGCGACTACAATAAGCAAAATGTAACAAGTCCGCCCACACATTTCTGAAAGCCGCAAAATGTGAAAAATTTGACAACGGTGGGAAGATCGTGAAAAATTATGAAGGAGGGAGAAAAGACACAGCCAAAAAAAGAAAACAAAAAATAAATAAATAAAAGGAGGGAGGGGTACAACACGAGGACATCCCAGGGGGTCACCCATCCTAGTACTACTCTCGCCCAAGCACGCTTAACTTCGGAGTTCTGATGGGATCCGGTGCGTTAGTGCTGATATGATCGTACCCATCAAGTTCAGTAATCGCAGCCTACACAACCCCTCCCCCCAACGCCCTAACAAAAACAATTCCCGCACTTCACTTCACATGTGGGATACATAAATCGCTAGTTTTCTTCGAAAATTTTACAACGACCACATGTCGCTTCGAACTCTGTGCCGAAAGGCGCACTACGCGCAAAGTCTCATTTTTATACTAGCGACTACAATAAGCAAAATGTAACAAGTCCGCCCACACATTTCTGAAAGCCGCAAAATGTGAAAAATTTGACAACGGTGGGAAGATCGTGAAAAATTATGAAGGAGGGAGAAAAGACACAGCCAAAAAAAGAAAACAAAAAATAAATAAATAAAAGGAGGGAGCGGTACAACACGAGGACTTCCCAGGGGGTCACCCATCCTAGTACTACTCTCGACCAAGCACGCTTAACTTCGGAGTTCTGATGGGATCCGGTGCGTTAGTGCTGGTATGATCGTATCCATCAAGTTTAGTAATCGCAGCCTACACAACCCCTCCCCCCAACGCCCTAACAAAAACAATTTCCGCACTTCACTTCACATGTGGGATACATAAATCGCTAGTTTTCTTCGAAAATTTTACAACGACCACATGTCGCATCGAACTCTGTGCCGAAAGGCGCACTACGCGCAAAGTCTCATTTTTATACTAGCGACTACAATAAGCAAAATGTAACAAGTCCGCCCACACATTTCTGAAAGCCGCAAAATGTGAAAAATTTGACAACGGTGGGAAGATCGTGAAAAATTATGAAGGAGGGAGAAAAGACACAGCCAAAAAAAGAAAACAAAAAATAAATAAATAAAAGGAGGGAGGGGTACAACACGAGGACATCCCAGGGGGTCACCCATCCTAGTACTACTCTCGCCCAAGCACGCTTAACTTCGGAGTTCTGATGGGATCCGGTGCGTTAGTGCTGATATGATCGTACCCATCAAGTTCAGTAATCGCAGCCTACACAACCCCTCCCCCCAACGCCCTAACAAAAACAATTCCCGCACTTCACTTCACATGTGGGATACATAAATCGCTAGTTTTCTTCGAAAATTTTACAACGACCACATGTCGCTTCGAACTCTCTGCCGAAAGGCGCACTACGCGCAAAGTCTCATTTTTATACTAGCGACTACAATAAGCAAAATGTAACAAGTCCGCCCACACATTTCTGAAAGCCGCAAAATGTGAAAAATTTGACAACGGTGGGAAGATCGTGAAAAATTATGAAGGAGGGAGAAAAGACACAGCCAAAAAAAGAAAACAAAAAATAAATAAATAAAAGGAGGGAGGGGTACAACACGAGGACTTCCCAGGGGGTCACCCATCCTAGTACTACTCTCGCCCAAGCACGCTTAACTTCGGAGTTCTGATGGGATCCGGTGCGTTAGTGCTGGTATGATCGTACCCATCAAGTTTAGTAATCGCAGCCTACACAACCCCTCCCCCCAACGCCCTAACAAAAACAATTCCCGCACTTCACTTCACATGTGGGATACATAAATCGCTAGTTTTCTTCGAAAATTTTACAACGACCACATGTCGCTTCGAACTCTGTGCCGAAAGGCGCACTACGCGCAAAGTCTCATTTTTATACTAGCGACTACAATAAGCAAAATGTAACAAGACCGCCCACACATTTCTGAAAGCCGCAAAATGTGAAAAATTTGACAACGGTGGGAAGATCGTGAAAAATTATGAAGGAGGGAGAAAAGACACAGCCAAAAAAAGAAAACAAAAAATAAATAAATAAAAGGAGGGAGGGGTACAACACGAGAACTTCCCAGGGGGTCACCCATCCTAGTACTACTCTCGCCCAAGCACGCTTAACTTCGGAGTTCTGATGGGATCCGGTGCGTTAGTGCTGGTATGATCGTACCCATCAAGTTCAGTAATCGCAGCCTACACAACCCCTCCCCCCAACGCCCTAACAAAAACAATTCCCGCACTTCACTTCACATGTGGGATACATAAATCGCTAGTTTTCTTCGAAAATTTTACAACGACCACATGTCGCTTCGAACTCTCTGCCGAAAGGCGCACTACGCGCAAAGTCTCATTTTTATACTAGCGACTACAATAAGCAAAATGTAACAAGTCCGCCCACACATTTCTGAAAGCCGCAAAATGTGAAAAATTTGACAACGGTGGGAAGATCGTGAAAAATTATGAAGGAGGGAGAAAAGACACAGCCAAAAAAAGAAAACAAAAAATAAATAAATAAAAGGAGGGAGGGGTACAACACGAGGACTTCCCAGGGGGTCACCCATCCTAGTACTACTCTCGCCCAAGCACGCTTAACTTCGGAGTTCTGATGGGATCCGGTGCGTTAGTGCTGGTATGATCGTACCCATCAAGTTTAGTAATCGCAGCCTACACAACCCCTCCCCCCAACGCCCTAACAAAAACAATTTCCGCACTTCACTTCACATGTGGGATACATAAATCGCTAGTTTTCTTCGAAAATTTTACAACGACCACATGTCGCATCGAACTCTGTGCCGAAAGGCGCACTACGCGCAAAGTCTCATTTTTATACTAGCGACTACAATAAGCAAAATGTAACAAGTCCGCCCACACATTTCTGAAAGCCGCAAAATGTGAAAAATTTGACAACGGTGGGAAGATCGTGAAAAATTATGAAGGAGGGAGAAAAGACACAGCCAAAAAAAGAAAACAAAAAATAAATAAATAAAAGGAGGGAGGGGTACAACACGAGGACATCCCAGGGGGTCACCCATCCTAGTACTACTCTCGCCCAAGCACGCTTAACTTCGGAGTTCTGATGGGATCCGGTGCGTTAGTGCTGATATGATCGTACCCATCAAGTTCAGTAATCGCAGCCTACACAACCCCTCCCCCCAACGCCCTAACAAAAACAATTCCCGCACTTCACTTCACATGTGGGATACATAAATCGCTAGTTTTCTTCGAAAATTTTACAACGACCACATGTCGCTTCGAACTCTGTGCCGAAAGGCGCACTACGCGCAAAGTCTCATTTTTATACTAGCGACTACAATAAGCAAAATGTAACAAGTCCGCCCACACATTTCTGAAAGCCGCAAAATGTGAAAAATTTGACAACGGTGGGAAGATCGTGAAAAATTATGAAGGAGGGAGAAAAGACACAGCCAAAAAAAGAAAACAAAAAATAAATAAATAAAAGGAGGGAGCGGTACAACACGAGGACTTCCCAGGGGGTCACCCATCCTAGTACTACTCTCGCCCAAGCACGCTTAACTTCGGAGTTCTGATGGGATCCGGTGCGTTAGTGCTGGTATGATCGTACCCATCAAGTTTAGTAATCGCAGCCTACACAACCCCTCCCCCCAACGCCCTAACAAAAACAATTTCCGCACTTCACTTCACATGTGGGATACATAAATCGCTAGTTTTCTTCGAAAATTTTACAACGACCACATGTCGCATCGAACTCTGTGCCGAAAGGCGCACTACGCGCAAAGTCTCATTTTTATACTAGCGACTACAATAAGCAAAATGTAACAAGTCCGCCCACACATTTCTGAAAGCCGCAAAATGTGAAAAATTTGACAACGGTGGGAAGATCGTGAAAAATTATGAAGGAGGGAGAAAAGACACAGCCAAAAAAAGAAAACAAAAAATAAATAAATAAAAGGAGGGAGGGGTACAACACGAGGACATCCCAGGGGGTCACCCATCCTAGTACTACTCTCGCCCAAGCACGCTTAACTTCGGAGTTCTGATGGGATCCGGTGCGTTAGTGCTGATATGATCGTACCCATCAAGTTCAGTAATCGCAGCCTACACAACCCCTCCCCCCAACGCCCTAACAAAAACAATTCCCGCACTTCACTTCACATGTGGGATACATAAATCGCTAGTTTTCTTCGAAAATTTTACAACGACCACATGTCGCTTCGAACTCTCTGCCGAAAGGCGCACTACGCGCAAAGTCTCATTTTTATACTAGCGACTACAATAAGCAAAATGTAACAAGTCCGCCCACACATTTCTGAAAGCCGCAAAATGTGAAAAATTTGACAACGGTGGGAAGATCGTGAAAAATTATGAAGGAGGGAGAAAAGACACAGCCAAAAAAAGAAAACAAAAAATAAATAAATAAAAGGAGGGAGGGGTACAACACGAGGACTTCCCAGGGGGTCACCCATCCTAGTACTACTCTCGCCCAAGCACGCTTAACTTCGGAGTTCTGATGGGATCCGGTGCGTTAGTGCTGGTATGATCGTACCCATCAAGTTTAGTAATCGCAGCCTACACAACCCCTCCCCCCAACGCCCTAACAAAAACAATTCCCGCACTTCACTTCACATGTGGGATACATAAATCGCTAGTTTTCTTCGAAAATTTTACAACGACCACATGTCGCTTCGAACTCTGTGCCGAAAGGCGCACTACGCGCAAAGTCTCATTTTTATACTAGCGACTACAATAAGCAAAATGTAACAAGACCGCCCACACATTTCTGAAAGCCGCAAAATGTGAAAAATTTGACAACGGTGGGAAGATCGTGAAAAATTATGAAGGAGGGAGAAAAGACACAGCCAAAAAAAGAAAACAAAAAATAAATAAATAAAAGGAGGGAGGGGTACAACACGAGAACTTCCCAGGGGGTCACCCATCCTAGTACTACTCTCGCCCAAGCACGCTTAACTTCGGAGTTCTGATGGGATCCGGTGCGTTAGTGCTGGTATGATCGTACCCATCAAGTTTAGTAATCGCAGCCTACACAACCCCTCCCCCCAACGCCCTAACAAAAACAATTCCCGCACTTCACTTCACATGTGGGATACATAAATCGCTAGTTTTCTTCGAAAATTTTACAACGACCACATGTCGCTTCGAACTCTGTGCCGAAAGGCGCACTACGCGCAAAGTCTCATTTTTATACTAGCGACTACAATAAGCAAAATGTAACAAGTCCGCCCACACATTTCTGAAAGCCGCAAAATGTGAAAAATTTGACAACGGTGGGAAGATCGTGAAAAATTATGAAGGAGGGAGAAAAGACACAGCCAAAAAAAGAAAACAAAAAATAAATAAATAAAAGGAGGGAGCGGTACAACACGAGGACTTCCCAGGGGGTCACCCATCCTAGTACTACTCTCGCCCAAGCACGCTTAACTTCGGAGTTCTGATGGGATCCGGTGCGTTAGTGCTGGTATGATCGTACCCATCAAGTTTAGTAATCGCAGCCTACACAACCCCTCCCCCCAACGCCCTAACAAAAACAATTCCCGCACTTCACTTCACATGTGGGTACATAAATCGCTAGTTTTCTTCGAAAATTTTACAACGACCACATGTCGCTTCGAACTCTGTGCCGAAAGGCGCACTACGCGCAAAGTCTCATTTTTATACTAGCGACTACAATAAGCAAAATGTAACAAGTCCGCCCACACATTTCTGAAAGCCGCAAAATGTGAAAAATTTGACAACGGTGGGAAGATCGTGAAAAATTATGAAGGAGGGAGAAAAGACACAGCCAAAAAAAGAAAACAAAAAATAAATAAATAAAAGGAGGGAGGGGTACAACACGAGGACTTCCCAGGGGGTCACCCATCCTAGTACTACTCTCGCCCAAGCACGCTTAACTTCGGAGTTCTGATGGGATCCGGTGCGTTAGTGCTGGTATGATCGTACCCATCAAGTTCAGTAATCGCAGCCTACACAACCCCTCCCCCCAACGCCCTAACAAAAACAATTCCCGCACTTCACTTCACATGTGGGATACATAAATCGCTAGTTTTCTTTGAAAATTTTACAACGACCACATGTCGCTTCGAACTCTCTGCCGAAAGGCGCACTACGCGCAAAGTCTCATTTTTATACTAGCGACTACAATAAGCAAAATGTAACAAGTCCGCCCACACATTTCTGAAAGCCGCAAAATGTGAAAAATTTGACAACGGTGGGAAGATCGTGAAAAATTATGAAGGAGGGAGAAAAGACACAGCCAAAAAAAGAAAACAAAAAATAAATAAATAAAAGGAGGGAGGGGTACAACACGAGGACTTCCCAGGGGGTCACCCATCCTAGTACTACTCTCGCCCAAGCACGCTTAACTTCGGAGTTCTGATGGGATCCGGTGCGTTAGTGCTGGTATGATCGTACCCATCAAGTTTAGTAATCGCAGCCTACACAACCCCTCCCCCCAACGCCCTAACAAAAACAATTTCCGCACTTCACTTCACATGTGGGTACATAAATCGCTAGTTTTCTTCGAAAATTTTACAACGACCACATGTCGCTTCGAACTCTGTGCCGAAAGGCGCACTACGCGCAAAGTCTCATTTTTATACTAGCGACTACAATAAGCAAAATGTAACAAGTCCGCCCACACATTTCTGAAAGCCGCAAAATGTGAAAAATTTGACAACGGTGGGAAGATCGTGAAAAATTATGAAGGAGGGAGAAAAGACACAACCAAAAAAAGAAAACAAAAAATAAATAAATAAAAGGAGGGAGGGGTACAACACGAGGACTTCCCAGGGGGTCACCCATACTAGTACTACTCTCGCCCAAGCACGCTTAACTTCGGAGTTCTGATGGGATCCGGTGCGTTAGTGCTGATATGATCGTACCCATCAAGTTCAGTAATCGCAGCTTACACAACCCCTCCCCCCAACGCCCTAACAAAAACAATTCCCGCACTTCACTTCACATGTGGGATACATAAAATCGCTAGTTTTCTTCGAAAATTTTACAACGACCACATGTCGCTTCGAACTCTCTGCCGAAAGGCGCACTACGCGCAAAGTCTCATTTTTATACTAGCGACTACAATAAGCAAAATGTAACAAGTCCGCCCACACATTTCTGAAAGCCGCAAAATGTGAAAAATTTGACAACGGTGGGAAGATCGTGAAAAATTATGAAGGAGGGAGAAAAGACACAGCCAAAAAAAGAAAACAAAAAATAAATAAATAAAAGGAGGGAGGGGTACAACACGAGAACTTCCCAGGGGGTCACCCATCCTAGTACTACTCTCGCCCAAGCACGCTTAACTTCGGAGTTCTGATGGGATCCGGTGCGTTAGTGCTGGTATGATCGTACCCATCAAGTTTAGTAATCGCAGCCTACACAACCCCTCCCCCCAACGCCCTAACAAAAACAATTCCCGCACTTCACTTCACATGTGGGATACATAAATCGCTAGTTTTCTTCGAAAATTTTACAACGACCACATGTCGCTTCGAACTCTGTGCCGAAAGGCGCACTACGCGCAAAGTCTCATTTTTATACTAGCGACTACAATAAGCAAAATGTAACAAGTCCGCCCACACATTTCTGAAAGCCGCAAAATGTGAAAAATTTGACAACGGTGGGAAGATCGTGAAAAATTATGAAGGAGGGAGAAAAGACACAGCCAAAAAAAGAAAACAAAAAATAAATAAATAAAAGGAGGGAGGGGTACAACACGAGGACTTCCCAGGGGGTCACCCATCCTAGTACTACTCTCGCCCAAGCACGCTTAACTTCGGAGTTCTGATGGGATCCGGTGCGTTAGTGCTGGTATGATCGTACCCATCAAGTTTAGTAATCGCAGCCTACACAACCCCTCCCCCCAACGCCCTAACAAAAACAATTTCCGCACTTCACTTCACATGTGGGTACATAAATCGCTAGTTTTCTTCGAAAATTTTACAACTACCACATGTCGCTTCGAACTCTGTGCCGAAAGGCGCACTACGCGCAAAGTCTCATTTTTATACTAGCGACTACAATAAGCAAAATGTAACAAGTCCGCCCACACATTTCTGAAAGCCGCAAAATGTGAAAAATTTGACAACGGTGGGAAGATCGTGAAAAATTATGAAGGAGGGAGAAAAGACACAGCCAAAAAAAGAAAACAAAAAATAAATAAATAAAAGGAGGGAGGGGTACAACACGAGGACTTCCCAGGGGGTCACCCATCCTAGTACTACTCTCACCCAAGCACGCTTAACTTCGGAGTTCTGATGAGATCCGGTGCGTTAGTGCTGGTATGATCGTACCCATCAAGTTCAGTAATCGCAGCCTACACAACCCCTCCCCCCAACGCCCTAACAAAAACAATTCCCGCACTTCACTTCACATGTGGGATACATAAATCGCTAGTTTTCTTTGAAAATTTTACAACGACCACATGTCGCTTCGAACTCTCTGCCGAAAGGCGCACTACGCGCAAAGTCTCATTTTTATACTAGCGACTACAATAAGCAAAATGTAACAAGTCCGCCCACACATTTCTGAAAGCCGCAAAATGTGAAAAATTTGACAACGGTGGGAAGATCGTGAAAAATTATGAAGGAGGGAGAAAAGACACAGCCAAAAAAAGAAAACAAAAAATAAATAAATAAAAGGAGGGAGGGGTACAACACGAGGACTTCCCAGGGGGTCACCCATCCTAGTACTACTCTCGCCCAAGCACGCTTAACTTCGGAGTTCTGATGGGATCCGGTGCGTTAGTGCTGGTATGATCGTACCCATCAAGTTTAGTAATCGCAGCCTACACAACCCCTCCCCCCAACGCCCTAACAAAAACAATTCCCGCACTTCACTTCACATGTGGGATACATAAATCGCTAGTTTTCTTCGAAAATTTTACAACGACCACATGTCGCTTCGAACTCTCTGCCGAAAGGCGCACTACGCGCAAAGTCTCATTTTTATACTAGCGACTACAATAAGCAAAATGTAACAAGTCCGCCCACACATTTCTGAAAGCCGCAAAATGTGAAAAATTTGACAACGGTGGGAAGATCGTGAAAAATTATGAAGGAGGGAGAAAAGACACAGCCAAAAAAAGAAAACAAAAAATAAATAAATAAAAGGAGGGAGGGGTACAACACGAGGACTTCCCAGGGGGTCACCCATCCTAGTACTACTCTCGCCCAAGCACGCTTAACTTCGGAGTTCTGATGGGATCCGGTGCGTTAGTGCTGGTATGATCGTACCCATCAAGTTCAGTAATCGCAGCCTACACAACCCCTCCCCCCAACGCCCTAACAAAAACAATTCCCGCACTTCACTTCACATGTGGGATACATAAATCGCTAGTTTTCTTCAAAAATTTTACAACGACCACATGTCGCTTCGAACTCTGTGCCGAAAGGCGCACTACGCGCAAAGTCTCATTTTTATACTAGCGACTACAATAAGCAAAATGTAACAAGTCCGCCCACACATTTCTGAAAGCCGCAAAATGTGAAAAATTTGACAACGGTGGGAAGATCGTGAAAAATTATGAAGGAGGGAGAAAAGACACAGCCAAAAAAAGAAAACAAAAAATAAATAAATAAAAGGAGGGAGGGGTACAACACGAGGACTTCCCAGGGGGTCACCCATCCTAGTACTACTCTCGCCCAAGCACGCTTAACTTCGGAGTTCTGATGGGATCCGGTGCGTTAGTGCTGGTATGATCGTACCCATCAAGTTTAGTAATCGCAGCCTACACAACCCCTCCCCCCAACGCCCTAACAAAAACAATTTCCGCACTTCACTTCACATGTGGGTACATAAATCGCTAGTTTTCTTCGAAAATTTTACAACGACCACATGTCGCTTCGAACTCTGTGCCGAAAGGCGCACTACGCGCAAAGTCTCATTTTTATACTAGCGACTACAATAAGCAAAATGTAACAAGTCCGCCCACACATTTCTGAAAGCCGCAAAATGTGAAAAATTTGACAACGGTGGGAAGATCGTGAAAAATTATGAAGGAGGGAGAAAAGACACAACCAAAAAAAGAAAACAAAAAATAAATAAATAAAAGGAGGGAGGGGTACAACACGAGGACTTCCCAGGGGGTCACCCATACTAGTACTACTCTCGCCCAAGCACGCTTAACTTCGGAGTTCTGATGGGATCCGGTGCGTTAGTGCTGATATGATCGTACCCATCAAGTTCAGTAATCGCAGCTTACACAACCCCTCCCCCCAACGCCCTAACAAAAACAATTCCCGCACTTCACTTCACATGTGGGATACATAAAATCGCTAGTTTTCTTCGAAAATTTTACAACGACCACATGTCGCTTCGAACTCTCTGCCGAAAGGCGCACTACGCGCAAAGTCTCATTTTTATACTAGCGACTACAATAAGCAAAATGTAACAAGTCCGCCCACACATTTCTGAAAGCCGCAAAATGTGAAAAATTTGACAACGGTGGGAAGATCGTGAAAAATTATGAAGGAGGGAGAAAAGACACAGCCAAAAAAAGAAAACAAAAAATAAATAAATAAAAGGAGGGAGGGGTACAACACGAGAACTTCCCAGGGGGTCACCCATCCTAGTACTACTCTCGCCCAAGCACGCTTAACTTCGGAGTTCTGATGGGATCCGGTGCGTTAGTGCTGGTATGATCGTACCCATCAAGTTTAGTAATCGCAGCCTACACAACCCCTCCCCCCAACGCCCTAACAAAAACAATTCCCGCACTTCACTTCACATGTGGGATACATAAATCGCTAGTTTTCTTCGAAAATTTTACAACGACCACATGTCGCTTCGAACTCTGTGCCGAAAGGCGCACTACGCGCAAAGTCTCATTTTTATACTAGCGACTACAATAAGCAAAATGTAACAAGTCCGCCCACACATTTCTGAAAGCCGCAAAATGTGAAAAATTTGACAACGGTGGGAAGATCGTGAAAAATTATGAAGGAGGGAGAAAAGACACAGCCAAAAAAAGAAAACAAAAAATAAATAAATAAAAGGAGGGAGGGGTACAACACGAGGACTTCCCAGGGGGTCACCCATCCTAGTACTACTCTCGCCCAAGCACGCTTAACTTCGGAGTTCTGATGGGATCCGGTGCGTTAGTGCTGGTATGATCGTACCCATCAAGTTTAGTAATCGCAGCCTACACAACCCCTCCCCCCAACGCCCTAACAAAAACAATTTCCGCACTTCACTTCACATGTGGGTACATAAATCGCTAGTTTTCTTCGAAAATTTTACAACTACCACATGTCGCTTCGAACTCTGTGCCGAAAGGCGCACTACGCGCAAAGTCTCATTTTTATACTAGCGACTACAATAAGCAAAATGTAACAAGTCCGCCCACACATTTCTGAAAGCCGCAAAATGTGAAAAATTTGACAACGGTGGGAAGATCGTGAAAAATTATGAAGGAGGGAGAAAAGACACAGCCAAAAAAAGAAAACAAAAAATAAATAAATAAAAGGAGGGAGGGGTACAACACGAGGACTTCCCAGGGGGTCACCCATCCTAGTACTACTCTCACCCAAGCACGCTTAACTTCGGAGTTCTGATGAGATCCGGTGCGTTAGTGCTGGTATGATCGTACCCATCAAGTTCAGTAATCGCAGCCTACACAACCCCTCCCCCCAACGCCCTAACAAAAACAATTCCCGCACTTCACTTCACATGTGGGATACATAAATCGCTAGTTTTCTTTGAAAATTTTACAACGACCACATGTCGCTTCGAACTCTCTGCCGAAAGGCGCACTACGCGCAAAGTCTCATTTTTATACTAGCGACTACAATAAGCAAAATGTAACAAGTCCGCCCACACATTTCTGAAAGCCGCAAAATGTGAAAAATTTGACAACGGTGGGAAGATCGTGAAAAATTATGAAGGAGGGAGAAAAGACACAGCCAAAAAAAGAAAACAAAAAATAAATAAATAAAAGGAGGGAGGGGTACAACACGAGGACTTCCCAGGGGGTCACCCATCCTAGTACTACTCTCGCCCAAGCACGCTTAACTTCGGAGTTCTGATGGGATCCGGTGCGTTAGTGCTGGTATGATCGTACCCATCAAGTTTAGTAATCGCAGCCTACACAACCCCTCCCCCCAACGCCCTAACAAAAACAATTTCCGCACTTCACTTCACATGTGGGTACATAAATTGCTAGTTTTCTTCGAAAATTTTACAACGACCACATGTCGCTTCGAACTCTGTGCCGAAAGGCGCACTACGCGCAAAGTCTCATTTTTATACTAGCGACTACAATAAGCAAAATGTAACAAGTCCGCCCACACATTTCTGAAAGCCGCAAAATGTGAAAAATTTGACAACGGTGGGAAGATCGTGAAAAATTATGAAGGAGGGAGAAAAGACACAGCCAAAAAAAGAAAACAAAAAATAAATAAATAAAAGGAGGGAGGGGTACAACACGAGGACTTCCCAGGGGGTCACCCATCCTAGTACTACTCTCGCCCAAGCACGCTTAACTTCGGAGTTCTGATGGGATCCGGTGCGTTAGTGCTAATATGATCGTACCCATCAAGTTCAGTAATCGCAGCTTACACAACCCCTCCCCCCAACGCCCTAACAAAAACAATTCCCGCACTTCACTTCACATGTGGGATACATAAATCGCTAGTTTTCTTCGAAAATTTTACAACGACCACATGTCGCTTCGAACTCTCTGCCGAAAGGCGCACTACGCGCAAAGTCTCATTTTTATACTAGCGACTACAATAAGCAAAATGTAACAAGTCCGCCCACACATTTCTGAAAGCCGCAAAATGTGAAAAATTTGACAACGGTGGGAAGATCGTGAAAAATTATGAAGGAGGGAGAAAAGACACAGCCAAAAAAAGAAAACAAAAAATAAATAAATAAAAGGAGGGAGGGGTACAACACGAGGACTTCCCAGGGGGTCACCCATCCTAGTACTACTCTCGCCCAAGCACGCTTAACTTCGGAGTTCTGATGGGATCCGGTGCGTTAGTGCTGGTATGATCGTACCCATCAAGTTCAGTAATCGCAGCCTACACAACCCCTCCCCCCAACGCCCTAACAAAAACAATTCCCGCACTTCACTTCACATGTGGGATACATAAATCGCTAGTTTTCTTCAAAAATTTTACAACGACCACATGTCGCTTCGAACTCTGTGCCGAAAGGCGCACTACGCGCAAAGTCTCATTTTTATACTAGCGACTACAATAAGCAAAATGTAACAAGTCCGCCCACACATTTCTGAAAGCCGCAAAATGTGAAAAATTTGACAACGGTGGGAAGATCGTGAAAAATTATGAAGGAGGGAGAAAAGACACAGCCAAAAAAAGAAAACAAAAAATAAATAAATAAAAGGAGGGAGGGGAACAACACGAGGACTTCCCAGGGGGTCACCCATCCTAGTACTACTCTCGCCCAAGCACGCTTAACTTCGGAGTTCTGATGGGATCCGGTGCGTTAGTGCTGGTATGATCGTACCCATCAAGTTTAGTAATCGCAGCCTACACAACCCCTCCCCCCAACGCCCTAACAAAAACAATTCCCGCACTTCACTTCACATGTGGGATACATAAATCGCTAGTTTTCTTCGAAAATTTTACAACGACCACATGTCGCTTCGAACTCTGTGCCGAAAGGCGCACTACGCGCAAAGTCTCATTTTTATACTAGCGACTACAATAAGCAAAATGTAACAAGTCCGCCCACACAATTCTGAAAGCCGCAAAATGTGAAAAATTTGACAACGGTGGGAAGATCGTGAAAAATTATGAAGGAGGGAGAAAAGACACAGCCAAAAAAAGAAAACAAAAAATAAATAAATAAAAGGAGGGAGGGGTACAACACGAGGACTTCCCAGGGGGTCACCCATCCTAGTACTACTCTCGCCCAAGCACGCTTAACTTCGGAGTTCTGATGGGATCCGGTGCGTTAGTGCTGGTATGATCGTACCCATCAAGTTTAGTAATCGCAGCCTACACAACCCCTCCCCCCAACGCCCTAACAAAAACAATTTCCGCACTTCACTTCACATGTGGGTACATAAATCGCTAGTTTTCTTCAAAAATTTTACAACTACCACATGTCGCTTCGAACTCTGTGCCGAAAGGCGCACTACGCGCAAAGTCTCATTTTTATACTAGCGACTACAATAAGCAAAATGTAACAAGTCCGCCCACACATTTCTGAAAGCCGCAAAATGTGAAAAATTTGACAACGGTGGGAAGATCGTGAAAAATTATGAAGGAGGGAGAAAAGACACAGCCAAAAAAAGAAAACAAAAAATAAATAAATAAAAGGAGGGAGGGGTACAACACGAGGACTTCCCAGGGGGTCACCCATCCTAGTACTACTCTCGCCCAAGCACGCTTAACTTCGGAGTTCTGATGGGATCCGGTGCGTTAGTGCTGGTATGATCGTACCCATCAAGTTCAGTAATCGCAGCCTACACAACCCCTCCCCCCAACGCCCTAACAAAAACAATTCCCGCACTTCACTTCACATGTGGGATACATAAATCGCTAGTTTTCTTTGAAAATTTTACAACGACCACATGTCGCTTCGAACTCTGTGCCGAAAGGCGCACTACGCGCAAAGTCTCATTTTTATACTAGCGACTACAATAAGCAAAATGTAACAAGTCCGCCCACACATTTCTGAAAGCCGCAAAATGTGAAAAATTTGACAACGGTGGGAAGATCGTGAAAAATTATGAAGGAGGGAGAAAAGACACAGCCAAAAAAAGAAAACAAAAAATAAATAAATAAAAGGAGGGAGCGGTACAACACGAGGACTACCCAGGGGGTCACCCATCCTAGTACTACTCTCGCCCAAGCACGCTTAACTTCGGAGTTCTGATGGGATCCGGTGCGTTAGTGCTGGTATGATCGTACCCATCAAGTTTAGTAATCGCAGCCTACACAACCCCTCCCCCCAACGCCCTAACAAAAACAATTTCCGCACTTCACTTCACATGTGGGATACATAAATCGCTAGTTTTCTTCGAAAATTTTACAACGACCACATGTCGCTTCGAACTCTCTGCCGAAAGGCGCACTACGCGCAAAGTCTCATTTTTATACTAGCGACTACAATAAGCAAAATGTAACAAGTCCGCCCACACATTTCTGAAAGCCGCAAAATGTGAAAAATTTGACAACGGTGGGAAGATCGTGAAAAATTATGAAGGAGGGAGAAAAGACACAGCCAAAAAAAGAAAATAAAAAATAAATAAATAAAAGGAGGGAGGGGTACAACACGAGGACTTCCCAGGGGGTCACCCATCCTAGTACTACTCTCGCCCAAGCACGCTTAACTTCGGAGTTCTGATGGGATCCGGTGCGTTAGTGCTGGTATGATCGTACCCATCAAGTTTAGTAATCGCAGCCTACACAACCCCTCCCCCCAACGCCCTAACAAAAACAATTTCCGCACTTCACTTCACATGTGGGTACATAAATCGCTAGTTTTCTTCGAAAATTTTACAACGACCACATGTCGCTTCGAACTCTGTGCCGAAAGGCGCACTACGCGCAAAGTCTCATTTTTATACTAGCGACTACAATAAGCAAAATGTAACAAGTCCGCCCACACATTTCTGAAAGCCGCAAAATGTGAAAAATTTGACAACGGTGGGAAGATCGTGAAAAATTATGAAGGAGGGAGAAAAGACACAGCCAAAAAAAGAAAACAAAAAATAAATAAATAAAAGGAGGGAGGGGTACAACACGAGGACTTCCCAGGGGGTCACCCATCCTAGTACTACTCTCGCCCAAGCACGCTTAACTTCGGAGTTCTGATGGGATCCGGTGCGTTAGTGCTGATATGATCGTACCCATCAAGTTCAGTAATCGCAGCTTACACAACCCCTCCCCCCAACGCCCTAACAAAAACAATTCCCGCACTTCACTTCACATGTGGGATAAATAAATCGCTAGTTTTCTTCGAAAATTTTACAACGACCACATGTCGCTTCGAACTCTCTGCCGAAAGGCGCACTACGCGCAAAGTCTCATTTTTATACTAGCGACTACAATAAGCAAAATGTAACAAGTCCGCCCACACATTTCTGAAAGCCGCAAAATGTGAAAAATTTGACAACGGTGGGAAGATCGTGAAAAATTATGAAGGAGGGAGAAAAGACACAGCCAAAAAAAGAAAACAAAAAATAAATAAATAAAAGGAGGGAGGGGTACAACACGAGGACTTCCCAGGGGGTCACCCATCCTAGTACTACTCTCGCCCAAGCACGCTTAACTTCGGAGTTCTGATGGGATCCGGTGCGTTAGTGCTGGTATGATCGTACCCATCAAGTTCAGTAATCGCAGCCTACACAACCCCTCCCCCCAACGCCCTAACAAAAACAATTCCCGCACTTCACTTCACATGTGGGATACATAAATCGCTAGTTTTCTTCGAAAATTTTACAACGACCACATGTCGCTTCGAACTCTGTGCCGAAAGGCGCACTACGCGCAAAGTCTCATTTTTATACTAGCGACTACAATAAGCAAAATGTAACAAGTCCGCCCACACATTTCTGAAAGCCGCAAAATGTGAAAAATTTGACAACGGTGGGAAGATCGTGAAAAATTATGAAGGAGGGAGAAAAGACACAGCCAAAAAAAGAAAACAAAAAATAAATAAATAAAAGGAGGGAGGGGAACAACACGAGGACTTCCCAGGGGGTCACCCATCCTAGTACTACTCTCGCCCAAGCACGCTTAACTTCGGAGTTCTGATGGGATCCGGTGCGTTAGTGCTGGTATGATCGTACCCATCAAGTTTAGTAATCGCAGCCTACACAACCCCTCCCCCCAACGCCCTAACAAAAACAATTCCCGCACTTCACTTCACATGTGGGATACATAAATCGCTAGTTTTCTTCGAAAATTTTACAACGACCACATGTCGCTTCGAACTCTGTGCCGAAAGGCGCACTACGCGCAAAGTCTCATTTTTATACTAGCGACTACAATAAGCAAAATGTAACAAGTCCGCCCACACATTTCTGAAAGCCGCAAAATGTGAAAAATTTGACAACGGTGGGAAGATCGTGAAAAATTATGAAGGAGGGAGAAAAGACACAGCCAAAAAAAGAAAACAAAAAATAAATAAATAAAAGGAGGGAGGGGTACAACACGAGGACTTCCCAGGGGGTCACCCATCCTAGTACTACTCTCACCCAAGCACGCTTAACTTCGGAGTTCTGATGGGATCCGGTGCGTTAGTGCTGGTATGATCGTACCCATCAAGTTTAGTAATCGCAGCCTACACAACCCCTCCCCCCAACGCCCTAACAAAAACAATTTCCGCACTTCACTTCACATGTGGGATACATAAATCGCTAGTTTTCTTCGAAAATTTTACAACGACCACATGTCGCTTCGAACTCTGTGCCGAAAGGCGCACTACGCGCAAAGTCTCATTTTTATACTAGCGACTACAATAAGCAAAATGTAACAAGTCCGCCCACACATTTCTGAAAGCCGCAAAATGTGAAAAATTTGACAACGGTGGGAAGATCGTGAAAAATTATGAAGGAGGGAGAAAAGACACAGCCAAAAAAAGAAAACAAAAAATAAATAAATAAAAGGAGGGAGGGGTACAACACGAGGACTTCCCAGGGGGTCACCCATCCTAGTACTACTCTCGCCCAAGCACGCTTAACTTCGGAGTTCTGATGGGATCCGGTGCGTTAGTGCTGGTATGATCGTACCCATCAAGTTCAGTAATCGCAGCCTACACAACCCCTCCCCCCAACGCCCTAACAAAAACAATTCCCGCACTTCACTTCACATGTGGGATACATAAATCGCTAGTTTTCTTCGAAAATTTTACAACTACCACATGTCGCTTCGAACTCTGTGCCGAAAGGCGCACTACGCGCAAAGTCTCATTTTTATACTAGCGACTACAATAAGCAAAATGTAACAAGTCCGCCCACACATTTCTGAAAGCCGCAAAATGTGAAAAATTTGACAACGGTGGGAAGATCGTGAAAAATTATGAAGGAGGGAGAAAAGACACAGCCAAAAAAAGAAAACAAAAAATAAATAAATAAAAGGAGGGAGGGGTACAACACGAGGACTTCCCAGGGGGTCACCCATCCTAGTACTACTCTCGCCCAAGCATGCTTAACTTCGGAGTTCTGATGGGATCCGGTGCGTTAGTGCTGGTATGATCGTACCCATCAAGTTCAGTAATCGCAGCCTACACAACCCCTCCCCCCAACGCCCTAACAAAAACAATTCCCGCACTTCACTTCACATGTGGGATATATAAATCGCTAGTTTTCTTTGAAAATTTTACAACGACCCCATGTCGCTTCGAACTCTCTGCCGAAAGGCGCACTACGCGCAAAGTCTCATTTTTATACTAGCGACTACAATAAGCAAAATGTAACAAGTCCGCCCACACATTTCTGAAAGCCGCAAAATGTGAAAAATTTGACAACGGTGGGAAGATCGTGAAAAATTATGAAGGAGGGAGAAAAGACACAGCCAAAAAAAGAAAACAAAAAATAAATAAATAAATGGAGGGAGGGGTACAACACGAGGACTTCCCAGGGGGTCACCCATCCTAGTACTACTCTCGCCCAAGCACGCTTAACTTCGGAGTTCTGATGGGATCCGGTGCGTTAGTGCTGGTATGATCGTACCCATCAAGTTTAGTAATCGCAGCCTACACAACCCCTCCCCCCAACGCCCTAACAAAAACAATTCCCGCACTTCACTTCACATGTGGGATACATAAATCGCTAGTTTTCTTCGAAAATTTTACAACGACCACATGTCGCTTCGAACTCTGTGCCGAAAGGCGCACTACGCGCAAAGTCTCATTTTTATACTAGCGACTACAATAAGCAAAATGTAACAAGTCCGCCCACACATTTCTGAAAGCCGCAAAATGTGAAAAATTTGACAACGGTGGGAAGATCGTGAAAAATTATGAAGGAGGGAGAAAAGACACAGCCAAAAAAAGAAAACAAAAAATAAATAAATAAAAGGAGGGAGCGGTACAACACGAGGACTACCCAGGGGGTCACCCATCCTAGTACTACTCTCGCCCAAGCACGCTTAACTTCGGAGTTCTGATGGGATCCGGTGCGTTAGTGCTGGTATGATCGTACCCATCAAGTTTAGTAATCGCAGCCTACACAACCCCTCCCCCCAACGCCCTAACAAAAACAATTTCCGCACTTCACTTCACATGTGGGATACATAAATCGCTAGTTTTCTTCGAAAATTTTACAACGACCACATGTCGCTTCGAACTCTCTGCCGAAAGGCGCACTACGCGCAAAGTCTCATTTTTATACTAGCGACTACAATAAGCAAAATGTAACAAGTCCGCCCACACATTTCTGAAAGCCGCAAAATGTGAAAAATTTGACAACGGTGGGAAGATCGTGAAAAATTATGAAGGAGGGAGAAAAGACACAGCCAAAAAAAGAAAACAAAAAATAAATAAATAAAAGCAGGGAGGGGTACAACACGAGGACTTCCCAGGGGGTCACCCATCCTAGTACTACTCTCGCCCAAGCACGCTTAACTTCGAAGTTCTGATGGGATCCGGTGCGTTAGTGCTGGTATGATCGTACCCATCAAGTTTAGTAATCGCAGCCTACACAACCCCTCCCCCCAACGCCCTAACAAAAACAATTTCCGCACTTCACTTCACATGTGGGATACATAAATCGCTAGTTTTCTTCGAAAATTTTACAACGACCACATGTCGCTTCGAACTCTGTGCCGAAAGGCGCACTACGCGCAAAGTCTCATTTTTATACTAGCGACTACAATAAGCAAAATGTAACAAATCCGCCCACACATTTCTGAAAGCCGCAAAATGTGAAAAATTTGACGACGGTGGGAAGATCGTGAAAAATTATGAAGGAGGGAGAAAAGACACAGCCAAAAAAAGAAAACAAAAAATAAATAAATAAAAGGAGGGAGGGGTACAACACGAGGACTTCCCAGGGGGTCACCCATCCTAGTACTACTCTCGCCCAAGCACGCTTAACTTCGGAGTTCTGATGGGATCCGGTGCGTTAGTGCTGGTAAGATCGTACCCATCAAGTTCAGTAATCGCAGCCTACACAACTCCTCCCCCCAACGCCCTAACAAAAACAATTCCCGCACTTCACTTCACATGTGGGATATATAAATCGCTAGTTTTCTTTGAAAATTTTACAACGACCCCATGTCGCTTCGAACTCTCTGCCGAAAGGCGCACTACGCGCAAAGTCTCATTTTTATACTAGCGACTACAATAAGCAAAATGTAACAAGTCCGCCCACACATTTCTGAAAGCCGCAAAATGTGAAAAATTTGACAACGGTGGGAAGATCGTGAAAAATTATGAAGGAGGGAGAAAAGACACAGCCAAAAAAAGAAAACAAAAAATAAATAAATAAAAGGAGGGAGGGGTACAACACGAGGACTTCCCAGGGGGTCACCCATCCTAGTACTACTCTCGCCCAAGCACGCTTAACTTCGGAGTTCTGATGGGATCCGGTGCATTAGTGCTGGTATGATCGTACACATCAAGTTCAGTAATCGCAGCCTACACAACCCCTCCCCCCAACGCCCTAACAAAAACAATTCCCGCACTTCACTTCACATGTGGGATACATAAATCGCTAGTTTTCTTCGAAAATTTTACAACGACCACATGTCGCTTCGAACTCTGTGCCGAAAGGCGCACTACGCGTAAAGTCTCATTTTTATACTAGCGACTACAATAAGCAAAATGTAACAAGTCCGCCCACACATTTCTGAAAGCCGCAAAATGTGAAAAATTTGACAACGGTGGGAAGATCGTGAAAAATTATGAAGGAGGGAGAAAAGACACAGCCAAAAAAAGAAAACAAAAAATAAATAAATAAAAGGAGGGAGGGGTACAACACGAGGACTTCCCAGGGGGTCACCCATCCTAGTACTACTCTCGCCCAAGCACGCTTAACTTCGGAGTTCTGATGGGATCCGGTGCGTTAGTGCTGGTATGATCGTACCCATTAAGTTCAGTAATCGCAGCCTACACAACCCCTCCCCCCAACGCCCTAACAAAAACAATTCCCGCACTTCACTTCACATGTGGGATATATAAATCGCTAGTTTTCTTTGAAAATTTTACAACGACCCCATGTCGCTTCGAACTCTCTGCCGAAAGGCGCACTACGCGCAAAGTCTCATTTTTATACTAGCGACTACAATAAGCAAAATGTAACAAGTCCGCCCACACATTTCTGAAAGCCGCAAAATGTGAAAAATTTGACAACGGTGGGAAGATCGTGAAAAATTATGAAGGAGGGAGAAAAGACACAGCCAAAAAAAGAAAACAAAAAATAAATAAATAAAAGAAGGGAGGTACAACACGAGGACTTCCCAGGGGGTCACCCATCCTAGTACTACTCTCGCCCAAGCACGCTTAACTTCGGAGTTCTGATGGGATCCGGTGCGTTAGTGCTGGTATGATCGTACCCATCAAGTTTAGTAATCGCAGCCTACACAACCCCTCCCCCCAACGCCCTAACAAAAACAATTCCCGCACTTCACTTCACATGTGGGATATATAAATCGCTAGTTTTCTTTGAAAATTTTACAACGACCCCATGTCGTTTCGAACTCTCTGCCGAAAGGCGCACTACGCGCAAAGTCTCATTTTTATACTAGCGACTACAATAAGCAAAATGTAACAAGTCCGCCCACACATTTCTGAAAGCCGCAAAATGTGAAAAATTTGACAACGGTGGGAAGATCGTGAAAAATTATGAAGGAGGGAGAAAAGACACAGCCAAAAAAAGAAAACAAAAAATAAATAAATAAAAGGAGGGAGGGGTACAACACGAGGACTTCCCAGGGGGTCACCCATCCTAGTACTACTCTCGCCCAAGCACGCTTAACTTCGGAGTTCTGATGGGATCCGGTGCGTTAGTGCTGGTATGATCGTACCCATCAAGTTTAGTAATCGCAGCCTACACAACCCCTCCCCCCAACGCCCTAACAAAAACAATTCCCGCACTTCACTTCACATGTGGGATATATAAATCGCTAGTTTTCTTTGAAAATTTTACAACGACCCCATGTCGTTTCGAACTCTCTGCCGAAAGGCGCACTACGCGCAAAGTCTCATTTTTATACTAGCGACTACAATAAGCAAAATGTAACAAGTCCGCCCACACATTTCTGAAAGCCGCAAAATGTGAAAAATTTGACAACGGTGGGAAGATCGTGAAAAATTATGAAGGAGGGAGAAAAGACACAGCCAAAAAAAGAAAACAAAAAATAAATAAATAAAAGGAGGGAGGGGTACAACACGAGGACTTCCCAGGGGGTCACCCATCCTAGTACTACTCTCGCCCAAGCACGCTTAACTTCGGAGTTCTGATGGGATCCGGTGCGTTAGTGCTGGTATGATCGTACCCATCAAGTTTAGTAATCGCAGCCTACAGAACCCCTCCCCCCAACGCCCTAACAAAAACAATTCCCGCACTTCACTTCACATGTGGGATACATAAATCGCTAGTTTTCTTCGAAAATTTTACAACGACCACATGTCGCTTCGAACTCTCTGCCGAAAGGCGCACTACGCGCAAAGTCTCATTTTTATACTAGCGACTACAATAAGCAAAATGTAACAAGTCCGCCCACACATTTCTGAAAGCCGCAAAATGTGAAAAATTTGACAACGGTGGGAAGATCGTGAAAAATTATGAAGGAGGGAGAAAAGACACAGCCAAAAGAAGAAAACAAAAAATAAATAAATAAAAGAAGGGAGGGGTACAACACGAGAAAAGACACAGCCAAAAAAAGAAAACAAAAAATAAATAAATAAAAGGAGGGAGGGGTACAACACGAGGACTTCCCAGGGGGTCACCCATCCTAGTACTACTCTCGCCCAAGCACGCTTAACTTCGGAGTTCTGATGGGATCCGGTGCGTTAGTGCTGGTATGATCGTACCCATCAAGTTTAGTAATCGCAGCCTACAGAACCCCTCCCCCCAACGCCCTAACAAAAACAATTCCCGCACTTCACTTCACATGTGGGATACATAAATCGCTAGTTTTCTTCGAAAATTTTACAACGACCACATGTCGCTTCGAACTCTCTGCCGAAAGGCGCACTACGCGCAAAGTCTCATTTTTATACTAGCGACTACAATAAGCAAAATGTAACAAGTCCGCCCACACATTTCTGAAAGCCGCAAAATGTGAAAAATTTGACAACGGTGGGAAGATCGTGAAAAATTATGAAGGAGGGAGAAAAGACACAGCCAAAAGAAGAAAACAAAAAATAAATAAATAAAAGAAGGGAGGGGTACAACACGAGGACTTCCCAGGGGGTCACCCATCCTGGTACTACTCTCGCCCAAGCACGCTTAACTTCGGAGTTCTGATGGGATCCGGTGCGTTAGTGCTGGTATGATCGTACCCATCAAGTTCAGTAATCGCAGCCTACACAACCCCTCCCCCCAACGCCCTAACAAAAACAATTCCCGCACTTCACTTCACATGTGGGATATATAAATCGCTAGTTTTCTTTGAAAATTTTACAACGACCCCATGTCGCTTCGAACTCTCTGCCGAAAGGCGCACTACGCGCAAAGTCTCATTTTTATACTAGCGACTACAATAAGCAAAATGTAACAAGTCCGCCCACACATTTCCGAAAGCCGCAAAATGTGAAAAATTTGACAACGGTGGGAAGATCGTGAAAAATTATGAAGGAGGGAGAAAAGACACAGCCAAAAAAAGAAAACAAAAAATAAATAAATAAAAGGAGGGAGGGGTATAACACGAGGACTTCCCAGGGGGTCACCCATCCTAGTACTACTCTCGCCCAAGCACGCTTAACTTCGGAGTTCTGATGGGATCCGGTGCGTTAGTGCTGGTATGATCGTACCCATCAAGTTTAGTAATCGCAGCCTACAGAACCCCTCCCCCCAACGCCCTAACAAAAACAATTCCCGCACTTCACTTCACATGTGGGATACATAAATCGCTAGTTTTCTTCGAAAATTTTACAACGACCACATGTCGCTTCGAACTCTCTGCCGAAAGGCGCACTACGCGCAAAGTCTTATTTTTATACTAGCGACTACAATAAGCAAAATGTAACAAGTCCGCCCACACATTTCTGAAAGCCGCAAAATGTGAAAAATTTGACAACGGTGGGAAGATCGTGAAAAATTATGAAGGAGGGAGAAAAGACACAGCCAAAAAAAGAAAACAAAAAATAAATAAATAAAAGGAGGGAGGGGTACAACACGAGGACTTCCCAGGGGGCCACCCATCCTAGTACTACTCTCGCCCAAGCACGCTTAACTTCGGAGTTCTGATGGGATCCGGTGCGTTAGTGCTGGTATGATCATACCCATCAAGTTCAGTAATCGCAGCCTACACAACCCCTCCCCCCAACGCCCTAACAAAAACAATTTCCGCACTTCACTTCACATGTGGGATATATAAATCGCTAGTTTTCTTTGAAAATTTTACAACGACCCCATGTCGCTTCGAACTCTCTGCCGAAAGGCGCACTACGCGCAAAGTCTCATTTTTATACTAGCGACTACAATAAGCAAAATGTAACAAGTCCGCCCACACATTTATGAAAGCCGCAAAATGTGAAAAATTTGACAACAGTGGGAAGATCGTGAAAAATTATGAAGGAGGGAGAAAAGACACAGCCAAAAAAAGAAAACAAAAAATAAATAAATAAAAGGAGGGAGGGGTACAACACGAGGACTTCCCAGGGGGTCACCCATCCTAGTACTACTCTCGCCCAAGCACGCTTAACTTCGAAGTTCTGATGGGATCCGGTGCGTTAGTGCTGGTATGATCGTACCCATCAAGTTTAGTAATCGCAGCCTACACAACCCCTCCCCCCAACGCCCTAACAAAAATAATTCCCGCACTTCACTTCACATGTGGGATATATAAATCGCTAGTTTTCTTTGAAAATTTTACAACGACCCCATGTCGTTTCGAACTCTCTGCCGAAAGGCGCACTACGCGCAAAGTCTCATTTTTATACTAGCGACTACAATAAGCAAAATGTAACAAGTCCGCCCACACATTTCTGAAAGCCGCAAAATGTGAAAAATTTGACAACGGTGGGAAGATCGTGAAAAATTATGAAGGAGGGAGAAAAGACACAGCCAAAAAAAGAAAACAAAAAATAAATAAATAAAAGCAGGGAGGGGTACAACACGAGGACTTCCCAGGGGGTCACCCATCCTAGTACTACTCTCGCCCAAGCACGCTTAACTTCGAAGTTCTGATGGGATCCGGTGCGTTAGTGCTGGTATGATCGTACCCATCAAGTTTAGTAATCGCAGCCTACACAACCCCTCCCCCCAACGCCCTAACAAAAACAATTTCCGCACTTCACTTCACATGTGGGATACATAAATCGCTAGTTTTCTTCGAAAATTTTACAACGACCACATGTCGCTTCGAACTCTGTGCCGAAAGGCGCACTACGCGCAAAGTCTCATTTTTATACTAGCGACTACAATAAGCAAAATGTAACAAATCCGCCCACACATTTCTGAAAGCCGCAAAATGTGAAAAATTTGACGACGGTGGGAAGATCGTGAAAAATTATGAAGGAGGGAGAAAAGACACAGCCAAAAAAAGAAAACAAAAAATAAATAAATAAAAGGAGGGAGGGGTACAACACGAGGACTTCCCAGGGGGTCACCCATCCTAGTACTACTCTCGCCCAAGCACGCTTAACTTCGGAGTTCTGATGGGATCCGGTGCGTTAGTGCTGGTAAGATCGTACCCATCAAGTTCAGTAATCGCAGCCTACACAACCCCTCCCCCCAACGCCCTAACAAAAACAATTCCCGCACTTCACTTCACATGTGGGATATATAAATCGCTAGTTTTCTTTGAAAATTTTACAACGACCCCATGTCGCTTCGAACTCTCTGCCGAAAGGCGCACTACGCGCAAAGTCTCATTTTTATACTAGCGACTACAATAAGCAAAATGTAACAAGTCCGCCCACACATTTCTGAAAGCCGCAAAATGTGAAAAATTTGACAACGGTGGGAAGATCGTGAAAAATTATGAAGGAGGGAGAAAAGACACAGCCAAAAAAAGAAAACAAAAAATAAATAAATAAAAGGAGGGAGGGGTACAACACGAGGACTTCCCAGGGGGTCACCCATCCTAGTACTACTCTCGCCCAAGCACGCTTAACTTCGGAGTTCTGATGGGATCCGGTGCATTAGTGCTGGTATGATCGTACACATCAAGTTCAGTAATCGCAGCCTACACAACCCCTCCCCCCAACGCCCTAACAAAAACAATTCCCGCACTTCACTTCACATGTGGGATACATAAATCGCTAGTTTTCTTCGAAAATTTTACAACGACCACATGTCGCTTCGAACTCTGTGCCGAAAGGCGCACTACGCGTAAAGTCTCATTTTTATACTAGCGACTACAATAAGCAAAATGTAACAAGTCCGCCCACACATTTCTGAAAGCCGCAAAATGTGAAAAATTTGACAACGGTGGGAAGATCGTGAAAAATTATGAAGGAGGGAGAAAAGACACAGCCAAAAAAAGAAAACAAAAAATAAATAAATAAAAGAAGGGAGGTACAACACGAGGACTTCCCAGGGGGTCACCCATCCTAGTACTACTCTCGCCCAAGCACGCTTAACTTCGGAGTTCTGATGGGATCCGGTGCGTTAGTGCATGTATGATCGTACCCATCAAGTTTAGTAATCGCAGCCTACACAACCCCTCCCCCCAACGCCCTAACAAAAACAATTCCCGCACTTCACTTCACATGTGGGATATATAAATCGCTAGTTTTCTTTGAAAATTTTACAACGACCCCATGTCGTTTCGAACTCTCTGCCGAAAGGCGCACTACGCGCAAAGTCTCATTTTTATACTAGCGACTACAATAAGCAAAATGTAACAAGTCCGCCCACACATTTCTGAAAGCCGCAAAATGTGAAAAATTTGACAACGGTGGGAAGATCGTGAAAAATTATGAAGGAGGGAGAAAAGACACAGCCAAAAAAAGAAAACAAAAAATAAATAAATAAAAGCAGGGAGGGGTACAACACGAGGACTTCCCAGGGGGTCACCCATCCTAGTACTACTCTCGCCCAAGCACGCTTAACTTCGAAGTTCTGATGGGATCCGGTGCGTTAGTGCTGGTATGATCGTACCCATCAAGTTTAGTAATCGCAGCCTACACAACCCCTCCCCCCAACGCCCTAACAAAAACAATTTCCGCACTTCACTTCACATGTGGGATACATAAATCGCTAGTTTTCTTCGAAAATTTTACAACGACCACATGTCGCTTCGAACTCTGTGCCGAAAGGCGCACTACGCGCAAAGTCTCATTTTTATACTAGCGACTACAATAAGCAAAATGTAACAAATCCGCCCACTCATTTCTGAAAGCCGCAAAATGTGAAAAATTTGACGACGGTGGGAAGATCGTGAAAAATTATGAAGGAGGGAGAAAAGACACAGCCAAAAAAAGAAAACAAAAAATAAATAAATAAAAGGAGGGAGGGGTACAACACGAGGACTTCCCAGGGGGTCACCCATCCTAGTACTACTCTCGCCCAAGCACGCTTAACTTCGGAGTTCTGATGGGATCCGGTGCGTTAGTGCTGGTAAGATCGTACCCATCAAGTTCAGTAATCGCAGCCTACACAACCCCTCCCCCCAACGCCCTAACAAAAACAATTCCCGCACTTCACTTCACATGTGGGATATATAAATCGCTAGTTTTCTTTGAAAATTTTACAACGACCCCATGTCGCTTCGAACTCTCTGCCGAAAGGCGCACTACGCGCAAAGTCTCATTTTTATACTAGCGACTACAATAAGCAAAATGTAACAAGTCCGCCCACACATTTCTGAAAGCCGCAAAATGTGAAAAATTTGACAACGGTGGGAAGATCGTGAAAAATTATGAAGGAGGGAGAAAAGACACAGCCAAAAAAAGAAAACAAAAAATAAATAAATAAAAGGAGGGAGGGGTACAACACGAGGACTTCCCAGGGGGTCACCCATCCTAGTACTACTCTCGCCCAAGCACGCTTAACTTCGGAGTTCTGATGGGATCCGGTGCATTAGTGCTGGTATGATCGTACACATCAAGTTCAGTAATCGCAGCCTACACAACCCCTCCCCCCAACGCCCTAACAAAAACAATTCCCGCACTTCACTTCACATGTGGGATACATAAATCGCTAGTTTTCTTCGAAAATTTTACAACGACCACATGTCGCTTCGAACTCTGTGCCGAAAGGCGCACTACGCGTAAAGTCTCATTTTTATACTAGCGACTACAATAAGCAAAATGTAACAAGTCCGCCCACACATTTCTGAAAGCCGCAAAATGTGAAAAATTTGACAACGGTGGGAAGATCGTGAAAAATTATGAAGGAGGGAGAAAAGACACAGCCAAAAAAAGAAAACAAAAAATAAATAAATAAAAGGAGGGAGGGGTACAACACGAGGACTTCCCAGGGGGTCACCCATCCTAGTACTACTCTCGCCCAAGCACGCTTAACTTCGGAGTTCTGATGGGATCCGGTGCGTTAGTGCTGGTATGATCGTACCCATTAAGTTCAGTAATCGCAGCCTACACAACCCCTCCCCCCAACGCCCTAACAAAAACAATTCCCGCACTTCACTTCACATGTGGGATATATAAATCGCTAGTTTTCTTTGAAAATTTTACAACGACCCCATGTCGCTTCGAACTCTCTGCCGAAAGGCGCACTACGCGCAAAGTCTCATTTTTATACTAGCGACTACAATAAGCAAAATGTAACAAGTCCGCCCACACATTTCTGAAAGCCGCAAAATGTGAAAAATTTGACAACGGTGGGAAGATCGTGAAAAATTATGAAGGAGGGAGAAAAGACACAGCCAAAAAAAGAAAACAAAAAATAAATAAATAAAAGGAGGGAGGGGTACAACACGAGGACTTCCCAGGGGGTCACCCATCCTAGTACTACTCTCGCCCAAGCACGCTTAACTTCGGAGTTCTGATGGGATCCGGTGCGTTAGTGCTGGTATGATCGTACCCATCAAGTTTAGTAATCGCAGCCTACACAACCCCTCCCCCCAACGCCCTAACAAAAACAATTCCCGCACTTCACTTCACATGTGGGATATATAAATCGCTAGTTTTCTTTGAAAATTTTACAACGACCCCATGTCGTTTCGAACTCTCTGCCGAAAGGCGCACTACGCGCAAAGTCTCATTTTTATACTAGCGACTACAATAAGCAAAATGTAACAAGTCCGCCCACACATTTCTGAAAGCCGCAAAATGTGAAAAATTTGACAACGGTGGGAAGATCGTGAAAAATTATGAAGGAGGGAGAAAAGACACAGCCAAAAAAAGAAAACAAAAAATAAATAAATAAAAGGAGGGAGGGGTACAACACGAGGACTTCCCAGGGGGTCACCCATCCTAGTACTACTCTCGCCCAAGCACGCTTAACTTCGGAGTTCTGATGGGATCCGGTGCGTTAGTGCTGGTATGATCGTACCCATCAAGTTTAGTAATCGCAGCCTACACAACCCCTCCCCCCAACGCCCTAACAAAAACAATTCCCGCACTTCACTTCACATGTGGGATATATAAATCGCTAGTTTTCTTTGAAAATTTTACAACGACCCCATGTCGTTTCGAACTCTCTGCCGAAAGGCGCACTACGCGCAAAGTCTCATTTTTATACTAGCGACTACAATAAGCAAAATGTAACAAGTCCGCCCACACATTTCTGAAAGCCGCAAAATGTGAAAAATTTGACAACGGTGGGAAGATCGTGAAAAATTATGAAGGAGGGAGAAAAGACACAGCCAAAAAAAGAAAACAAAAAATAAATAAATAAAAGGAGGGAGGGGTACAACACGAGGACTTCCCAGGGGGTCACCCATCCTAGTACTACTCTCGCCCAAGCACGCTTAACTTCGGAGTTCTGATGGGATCCGGTGCGTTAGTGCTGGTATGATCGTACCCATCAAGTTTTGTAATCGCAGCCTACACAACCCCTCCCCCCAACGCCCTAACAAAAACAATTCCCGCACTTCACTTCACATGTGGGATACATAAATCGCTAGTTTTCTTCGAAAATTTTACAACGACCACATGTCGCTTCGAACTCTGTGCCGAAAGGCGCACTACGCGCAAAGTCTCATTTTTATACTAGCGACTACAATAAGCAAAATGTAACAAGTCCGCCCACACATTTATGAAAGCCGCAAAATGTGAAAAATTTGACAACAGTGGGAAGATCGTGAAAAATTATGAAGGAGGGAGAAAAGACACAGCCAAAAAAAGAAAACAAAAAATAAATAAATAAAAGGAGGGAGGGGTACAACACGAGGACTTCCCAGGGGGTCACCCATCCTAGTACTACTCTCGCCCAAGCACGCTTAACTTCGGAGTTCTGATGGGATCCGGTGCATTAGTGCTGGTATGATCGTACACATCAAGTTCAGTAATCGCAGCCTACACAACCCCTCCCCCCAACGCCCTAACAAAAACAATTCCCGCACTTCACTTCACATGTGGGATACATAAATCGCTAGTTTTCTTCGAAAATTTTACAACGACCACATGTCGCTTCGAACTCTCTGCCGAAAGGCGCACTACGCGCAAAGTCTCATTTTTATACTAGCGACTACAATAAGCAAAATGTAACAAGTCCGCCCACACATTTCTGAAAGCCGCAAAATGTGAAAAATTTGACAACGGTGGGAAGATCGTGAAAAATTATGAAGGAGGGAGAAAAGACACAGCCAAAAAAAGAAAACAAAAAATAAATAAATAAAAGGAGGGAGGGGTACAACACGAGGACTTCCCAGGGGGTCACCCATCCTAGTACTACTCTCGCCCAAGCACGCTTAACTTCGGAGTTCTGATGGGATCCGGTGCATTAGTGCTGGTATGATCGTACACATCAAGTTCAGTAATCGCAGCCTACACAACCCCTCCCCCCAACGCCCTAACAAAAACAATTCCCGCACTTCACTTCACATGTGGGATACATAAATCGCTAGTTTTCTTCGAAAATTTTACAACGACCACATGTCGCTTCGAACTCTGTGCCGAAAGGCGCACTACGCGTAAAGTCTCATTTTTATACTAGCGACTACAATAAGCAAAATGTAACAAGTCCGCCCACACATTTCTGAAAGCCGCAAAATGTGAAAAATTTGACAACGGTGGGAAGATCGTGAAAAATTATGAAGGAGGGAGAAAAGACACAGCCAAAAAAAGAAAACAAAAAATAAATAAATAAAAGGAGGGAGGGGTACAACACGAGGACTTCCCAGGGGGTCACCCATCCTAGTACTACTCTCGCCCAAGCACGCTTAACTTCGGAGTTCTGATGGGATCCGGTGCGTTAGTGCTGGTATGATCGTACCCATTAAGTTCAGTAATCGCAGCCTACACAACCCCTCCCCCCAACGCCCTAACAAAAACAATTCCCGCACTTCACTTCACATGTGGGATATATAAATCGCTAGTTTTCTTTGAAAATTTTACAACGACCCCATGTCGCTTCGAACTCTCTGCCGAAAGGCGCACTACGCGCAAAGTCTCATTTTTATACTAGCGACTACAATAAGCAAAATGTAACAAGTCCGCCCACACATTTCTGAAAGCCGCAAAATGTGAAAAATTTGACAACGGTGGGAAGATCGTGAAAAATTATGAAGGAGGGAGAAAAGACACAGCCAAAAAAAGAAAACAAAAAATAAATAAATAAAAGAAGGGAGGTACAACACGAGGACTTCCCAGGGGGTCACCCATCCTAGTACTACTCTCGCCCAAGCACGCTTAACTTCGGAGTTCTGATGGGATCCGGTGCGTTAGTGCTGGTATGATCGTACCCATCAAGTTTAGTAATCGCAGCCTACACAACCCCTCCCCCCAACGCCCTAACAAAAACAATTCCCGCACTTCACTTCACATGTGGGATATATAAATCGCTAGTTTTCTTTGAAAATTTTACAACGACCCCATGTCGTTTCGAACTCTCTGCCGAAAGGCGCACTACGCGCAAAGTCTCATTTTTATACTAGCGACTACAATAAGCAAAATGTAACAAGTCCGCCCACACATTTCTGAAAGCCGCAAAATGTGAAAAATTTGACAACGGTGGGAAGATCGTGAAAAATTATGAAGGAGGGAGAAAAGACACAGCCAAAAAAAGAAAACAAAAAATAAATAAATAAAAGGAGGGAGGGGTACAACACGAGGACTTCCCAGGGGGTCACCCATCCTAGTACTACTCTCGCCCAAGCACGCTTAACTTCGGAGTTCTGATGGGATCCGGTGCGTTAGTGCTGGTATGATCGTACCCATCAAGTTTAGTAATCGCAGCCTACACAACCCCTCCCCCCAACGCCCTAACAAAAACAATTCCCGCACTTCACTTCACATGTGGGATATATAAATCGCTAGTTTTCTTTGAAAATTTTACAACGACCCCATGTCGTTTCGAACTCTCTGCCGAAAGGCGCACTACGCGCAAAGTCTCATTTTTATACTAGCGACTACAATAAGCAAAATGTAACAAGTCCGCCCACACATTTCTGAAAGCCGCAAAATGTGAAAAATTTGACAACGGTGGGAAGATCGTGAAAAATTATGAAGGAGGGAGAAAAGACACAGCCAAAAAAAGAAAACAAAAAATAAATAAATAAAAGGAGGGAGGGGTACAACACGAGGACTTCCCAGGGGGTCACCCATCCTAGTACTACTCTCGCCCAAGCACGCTTAACTTCGGAGTTCTGATGGGATCCGGTGCGTTAGTGCTGGTATGATCGTACCCATCAAGTTTAGTAATCGCAGCCTACAGAACCCCTCCCCCCAACGCCCTAACCAAAACAATTCCCGCACTTCACTTCACATGTGGGATACATAAATCGCTAGTTTTCTTCGAAAATTTTACAACGACCACATGTCGCTTCGAACTCTCTGCCGAAAGGCGCACTACGCGCAAAGTCTCATTTTTATACTAGCGACTACAATAAGCAAAATGTAACAAGTCCGCCCACACATTTCTGAAAGCCGCAAAATGTGAAAAATTTGACAACGGTGGGAAGATCGTGAAAAATTATGAAGGAGGGAGAAAAGACACAGCCAAAAAAAGAAAACAAAAAATAAATAAATAAAAGAAGGGAGGGGTACAACACGAGGACTTCCCAGGGGGTCACCCATCCTGGTACTACTCTCGCCCAAGCACGCTTAACTTCGGAGTTCTGATGGGATCCGGTGCGTTAGTGCTGGTATGATCGTACCCATCAAGTTCAGTAATCGCAGCCTACACAACCCCTCCCCCCAACGCCCTAACAAAAACAATTCCCGCACTTCACTTCACATGTGGGATATATAAATCGCTAGTTTTCTTTGAAAATTTTACAACGACCCCATGTCGCTTCGAACTCTCTGCCGAAAGGCGCACTACGCGCAAAGTCTCATTTTTATACTAGCGACTACAATAAGCAAAATGTAACAAGTCCGCCCACACATTTCCGAAAGCCGCAAAATGTGAAAAATTTGACAACGGTGGGAAGATCGTGAAAAATTATGAAGGAGGGAGAAAAGACACAGCCAAAAAAAGAAAACAAAAAATAAATAAATAAAAGGAGGGAGGGGTATAACACGAGGACTTCCCAGGGGGTCACCCATCCTAGTACTACTCTCGCCCAAGCACGCTTAACTTCGGAGTTCTGATGGGATCCGGTGCGTTAGTGCTGGTATGATCGTACCCATCAAGTTTAGTAATCGCAGCCTACAGAACCCCTCCCCCCAACGCCCTAACAAAAACAATTCCCGCACTTCACTTCACATGTGGGATACATAAATCGCTAGTTTTCTTCGAAAATTTTACAACGACCACATGTCGCTTCGAACTCTCTGCCGAAAGGCGCACTACGCGCAAAGTCTTATTTTTATACTAGCGACTACAATAAGCAAAATGTAACAAGTCCGCCCACACATTTCTGAAAGCCGCAAAATGTGAAAAATTTGACAACGGTGGGAAGATCGTGAAAAATTATGAAGGAGGGAGAAAAGACACAGCCAAAAAAAGAAAACAAAAAATAAATAAATAAAAGGAGGGAGGGGTACAACACGAGGACTTCCCAGGGGGCCACCCATCCTAGTACTACTCTCGCCCAAGCACGCTTAACTTCGGAGTTCTGATGGGATCCGGTGCGTTAGTGCTGGTATGATCATACCCATCAAGTTCAGTAATCGCAGCCTACACAACCCCTCCCCCCAACGCCCTAACAAAAACAATTCCCGCACTTCACTTCACATGTGGGATATATAAATCGCTAGTTTTCTTTGAAAATTTTACAACGACCCCATGTCGCTTCGAACTCTCTGCCGAAAGGCGCACTACGCGCAAAGTCTCATTTTTATACTAGCGACTACAATAAGCAAAATGTAACAAGTCCGCCCACACATTTATGAAAGCCGCAAAATGTGAAAAATTTGACAACAGTGGGAAGATCGTGAAAAATTATGAAGGAGGGAGAAAAGACACAGCCAAAAAAAGAAAACAAAAAATAAATAAATAAAAGGAGGGAGGGGTACAACACGAGGACTTCCCAGGGGGTCACCCATCCTAGTACTACTCTCGCCCAAGCACGCTTAACTTCGGAGTTCTGATGGGATCCGGTGCGTTAGTGCTGGTATGATCGTACCCATCAAGTTCAGTAATCGCAGCCTACACAACCCCTCCCCCCAACGCCCTAACAAAAACAATTCCCGCACTTCACTTCACATGTGGGATGCATAAATCGCTAGTTTTCTTCGAAAATTTTACAACGACCACATGTCGCTTCGAACTCTGTGCCGAAAGGCGCACTGCGCGCAAAGTCTCATTTTTATACTAGCGACTACAATAAGCAAAATGTAACAAGTCCGCCCACACATTTCTGAAAGCCGCAAAATGTGAAAAATTTGACAACGGTGGGAAGATCGTGAAAAATTATGAAGGAGGGAGAAAAGACACAGCCAAAAAAAGAAAACAAAAAATAAATAAATAAAAGGAGGGAGGGGTACAACACGAGGACTCCCCAGGGGGTCACCCATCCTAGTACTACTCTCGCCCAAGCACGCTTAACTTCGGAGTTCTGATGGGATCCGGTGCGTTAGTGCTGGTATGATCGTACCCATCAAGTTCAGTAATCGCAGCCTACACAACCCCTCCCCCCAACGCCCTAACAAAAACAATTCCCGCACTTCACTTCACATGTGGGATACATAAATCGCTAGTTTTCTTCGAAAATTTTACAACGACCACATGTCGCTTTGAACTCTGTGCCGAAAGGCGCACTACGCGCAAAGTCTCATTTTTATACTAGCGACTACGATAAGCAAAATGTAACAAGTCCGCCCACACATTTCTGAAAGCCGCAAAATGTGAAAAATTTGACAACGGTGGGAAGATCGTGAAAAATTATGAAGGAGGGAGAAAAGACACAGCCAAAAAAAGAAAACAAAAAATAAATAAATAAAAGGAGGGAGGGGTACAACACGAGGACTTCCCAGGGGGTCACCCATCCTAGTACTACTCTCGCCCAAGCACGCTTAACTTCGGAGTTCTGATGGGATCCGGTGCGTTAGTGCTGGTATGATCGTACCCATCAAGTTCAGTAATCGCAGCCTACACAACCCCTCCCCCCAACGCCCTAACAAAAACAATTCCCGCACTTCACTTCACATGTGGGATGCATAAATCGCTAGTTTTCTTCGAAAATTTTACAACGACCACATGTCGCTTCGAACTCTGTGCCGAAAGGCGCACTGCGCGCAAAGTCTCATTTTTATACTAGCGACTACAATAAGCAAAATGTAACAAGTCCGCCCACACATTTCTGAAAGCCGCAAAATGTGAAAAATTTGACAACGGTGGGAAGATCGTGAAAAATTATGAAGGAGGGAGAAAAGACACAGCCAAAAAAAGAAAACAAAAAATAAATAAATAAAAGGAGGGAGGGGTACAACACGAGGACTCCCCAGGGGGTCACCCATCCTAGTACTACTCTCGCCCAAGCACGCTTAACTTCGGAGTTCTGATGGGATCCGGTGCGTTAGTGCTGGTATGATCGTACCCATCAAGTTCAGTAATCGCAGCCTACACAACCCCTCCCCCCAACGCCCTAACAAAAACAATTCCCGCACTTCACTTCACATGTGGGATACATAAATCGCTAGTTTTCTTCGAAAATTTTACAACGACCACATGTCGCTTTGAACTCTGTGCCGAAAGGCGCACTACGCGCAAAGTCTCATTTTTATACTAGCGACTACGATAAGCAAAATGTAACAAGTCCGCCCACACATTTCTGAAAGCCGCAAAATGTGAAAAATTTGACAACGGTGGGAAGATCGTGAAAAATTATGAAGGAGGGAGAAAAGACACAGCCAAAAAAAGAAAACAAAAAATAAATAAATAAAAGGAGGGAGGGGTACAACACGAGGACTTCCCAGGGGGTCACCCATCCTAGTACTACTCTCGCCCAAGCACGCTTAACTTCGGAGTTCTGATGGGATCCGGTGCGTTAGTGCTGGTATGATCGTACCCATCAAGTTCAGTAATCGCAGCCTACACAACCCCTCCCCCCAACGCCCTAACAAAAACAATTCCCGCACTTCACTTCACATGTGGGATACATAAATCGCTAGTTTTCTTCGAAAATTTTACAACGACCACATGTCGCTTCGAACTCTCTGCCGAAAGGCGCACTACGCGCAAAGTCTTATTTTTATACTAGCGACTACAATAAGCAAAATGTAACAAGTCCGCCCACACATTTCTGAAAGCCGCAAAATGTGAAAAATTTGACAACGGTGGGAAGATCGTGAAAAATTATGAAGGAGGGAGAAAAGACACAGCCAAAAAAAGAAAACAAAAAATAAATAAATAAAAGGAGGGAGGGGTACAACACGAGGACTTCCCAGGGGGCCACCCATCCTAGTACTACTCTCGCCCAAGCACGCTTAACTTCGGAGTTCTGATGGGATCCGGTGCGTTAGTGCTGGTATGATCGTACCCATCAAGTTCAGTAATCGCAGCCTACACAACCCCTCCCCCCAACGCCCTAACAAAAACAATTCCCGCACTTCACTTCACATGTGGGATATATAAATCGCTAGTTTTCTTTGAAAATTTTACAACGACCACATGTCGCTTCGAACTCTCTGCCGAAAGGCGCACTACGCGCAAAGTCTCATTTTTATACTAGCGACTACAATAAGCAAAATGTAACAAGTCCGCCCACACATTTCTGAAAGCCGCAAAATGTGAAAAATTTGACAACGGTGGGAAGATCGTGAAAAATTATGAAGGAGGGAGAAAAGACACAGCCAAAAAAAGAAAACAAAAAATAAATAAATAAAAGGAGGGAGGGGTACCACACGAGGACTTCCCAGGGGGTCACCCATCCTAGTACTACTCTCGCCCAAGCACGCTTAACTTCGGAGTTCTGATGGGATCCGGTACGTTAGTGCTGGTATGATCGTACCCATCAAGTTTAGTAATCGCAGCCTACACAACCCCTCCCCCCAACACCCTAACAAAAACAATTCCCGCACTTCACTTCACATGTGGGATATATAAATCGCTAGTTTTCTTTGAAAATTTTACAACGACCCCATGTCGTTTCGAACTCTCTGCCGAAAGGCGCACTACGCGCAAAGTCTCATTTTTATACTAGCGACTACAATAAGCAAAATGTAACAAGTCCGCCCACACATTTCTGAAAGCCGCAAAATGTGAAAAATTTGACAACGGTGGGAAGATCGTGAAAAATTATGAAGGAGGGAGAAAAGACACAGCCAAAAAAAGAAAACAAAAAATAAATAAATAAAAGGAGGGAGGGGTACAACACGAGGACTTCCCAGGGGGTCACCCATCCTAGTACTACTCTCGCCCAAGCACGCTTAACTTCGGAGTTCTGATGGGATCCGGTGCGTTAGTGCTAGTATGATCGTACCCATCAAGTTCAGTAATCGCAGCCTACACAACCCCTCCCCCCAACGCCCTAACAAAAACAATTCCCGCACTTCACTTCACATGTGGGATGCATAAATCGCTAGTTTTCTTCGAAAATTTTACAACGACCACATGTCGCTTCGAACTCTGTGCCGAAAGGCGCACTGCGCGCAAAGTCTCATTTTTATACTAGCGACTACAATAAGCAAAATGTAACAAGTCCGCCCACACATTTCTGAAAGCCGCAAAATGTGAAAAATTTGACAACGGTGGGAAGATCGTGAAAAATTATGAAGGAGGGAGAAAAGACACAGCCAAAAAAAGAAAACAAAAAATAAATAAATAAAAGGAGGGAGGGGTACAACACGAGGACTCCCCAGGGGGTCACCCATCCTAGTACTACTCTCGCCCAAGCACGCTTAACTTCGGAGTTCTGATGGGATCCGGTGCGTTAGTGCTGGTATGATCGTACCCATCAAGTTCAGTAATCGCAGCCTACACAACCCCTCCCCCCAACGCCCTAACAAAAACAATTCCCGCACTTCACTTCACATGTGGGATACATAAATCGCTAGTTTTCTTCGAAAATTTTACAACGACCACATGTCGCTTTGAACTCTGTGCCGAAAGGCGCACTACGCGCAAAGTCTCATTTTTATACTAGCGACTACGATAAGCAAAATGTAACAAGTCCGCCCACACATTTCTGAAAGCCGCAAAATGTGAAAAATTTGACAACGGTGGGAAGATCGTGAAAAATTATGAAGGAGGGAGAAAAGACACAGCCAAAAAAAGAAAACAAAAAATAAATAAATAAAAGGAGGGAGGGGTACAACACGAGGACTTCCCAGGGGGTCACCCATCCTAGTACTACTCTCGCCCAAGCACGCTTAACTTCGGAGTTCTGATGGGATCCGGTGCGTTAGTGCTGGTATGATCGTACCCATCAAGTTCAGTAATCGCAGCCTACACAACCCCTCCCCCCAACGCCCTAACAAAAACAATTCCCGCACTTCACTTCACATGTGGGATACATAAATCGCTAGTTTTCTTCGAAAATTTTACAACGACCACATGTCGCTTCGAACTCTCTGCCGAAAGGCGCACTACGCGCAAAGTCTTATTTTTATACTAGCGACTACAATAAGCAAAATGTAACAAGTCCGCCCACACATTTCTGAAAGCCGCAAAATGTGAAAAATTTGACAACGGTGGGAAGATCGTGAAAAATTATGAAGGAGGGAGAAAAGACACAGCCAAAAAAAGAAAACAAAAAATAAATAAATAAAAGGAGGGAGGGGTACAACACGAGGACTTCCCAGGGGGCCACCCATCCTAGTACTACTCTCGCCCAAGCACGCTTAACTTCGGAGTTCTGATGGGATCCGGTGCGTTAGTGCTGGTATGATCGTACCCATCAAGTTCAGTAATCGCAGCCTACACAACCCCTCCCCCCAACGCCCTAACAAAAACAATTCCCGCACTTCACTTCACATGTGGGATATATAAATCGCTAGTTTTCTTTGAAAATTTTACAACGACCACATGTCGCTTCGAACTCTCTGCCGAAAGGCGCACTACGCGCAAAGTCTCATTTTTATACTAGCGACTACAATAAGCAAAATGTAACAAGTCCGCCCACACATTTCTGAAAGCCGCAAAATGTGAAAAATTTGACAACGGTGGGAAGATCGTGAAAAATTATGAAGGAGGGAGAAAAGACACAGCCAAAAAAAGAAAACAAAAAATAAATAAATAAAAGGAGGGAGGGGTACCACACGAGGACTTCCCAGGGGGTCACCCATCCTAGTACTACTCTCGCCCAAGCACGCTTAACTTCGGAGTTCTGATGGGATCCGGTACGTTAGTGCTGGTATGATCGTACCCATCAAGTTTAGTAATCGCAGCCTACACAACCCCTCCCCCCAACACCCTAACAAAAACAATTCCCGCACTTCACTTCACATGTGGGATATATAAATCGCTAGTTTTCTTTGAAAATTTTACAACGACCCCATGTCGTTTCGAACTCTCTGCCGAAAGGCGCACTACGCGCAAAGTCTCATTTTTATACTAGCGACTACAATAAGCAAAATGTAACAAGTCCGCCCACACATTTCTGAAAGCCGCAAAATGTGAAAAATTTGACAACGGTGGGAAGATCGTGAAAAATTATGAAGGAGGGAGAAAAGACACAGCCAAAAAAAGAAAACAAAAAATAAATAAATAAAAGGAGGGAGGGGTACAACACGAGGACTTCCCAGGGGGTCACCCATCCTAGTACTACTCTCGCCCAAGCACGCTTAACTTCGGAGTTCTGATGGGATCCGGTGCGTTAGTGCTAGTATGATCGTACCCATCAAGTTCAGTAATCGCAGCCTACACAACCCCTCCCCCCAACGCCCTAACAAAAACAATTCCCGCACTTCACTTCACATGTGGGATGCATAAATCGCTAGTTTTCTTCGAAAATTTTACAACGACCACATGTCGCTTCGAACTCTGTGCCGAAAGGCGCACTGCGCGCAAAGTCTCATTTTTATACTAGCGACTACAATAAGCAAAATGTAACAAGTCCGCCCACACATTTCTGAAAGCCGCAAAATGTGAAAAATTTGACAACGGTGGGAAGATCGTGAAAAATTATGAAGGAGGGAGAAAAGACACAGCCAAAAAAAGAAAACAAAAAATAAATAAATAAAAGAAGGGAGGGGTACAACACGAGGACTTCCCAGGGGGTCACCCATCCTGGTACTACTCTCGCCCAAGCACGCTTAACTTCGGAGTTCTGATGGGATCCGGTGCGTTAGTGCTGGTATGATCGTACCCATCAAGTTCAGTAATCGCAGCCTACACAACCCCTCCCCCCAACGCCCTAACAAAAACAATTCCCGCACTTCACTTCACATGTGGGATATATAAATCGCTAGTTTTCTTTGAAAATTTTACAACGACCCCATGTCGCTTCGAACTCTCTGCCGAAAGGCGCACTACGCGCAAAGTCTCATTTTTATACTAGCGACTACAATAAGCAAAATGTAACAAGTCCGCCCACACATTTCCGAAAGCCGCAAAATGTGAAAAATTTGACAACGGTGGGAAGATCGTGAAAAATTATGAAGGAGGGAGAAAAGACACAGCCAAAAAAAGAAAACAAAAAATAAATAAATAAAAGGAGGGAGGGGTATAACACGAGGACTTCCCAGGGGGTCACCCATCCTAGTACTACTCTCGCCCAAGCACGCTTAACTTCGGAGTTCTGATGGGATCCGGTGCGTTAGTGCTGGTATGATCGTACCCATCAAGTTTAGTAATCGCAGCCTACAGAACCCCTCCCCCCAACGCCCTAACAAAAACAATTCCCGCACTTCACTTCACTTCACATGTGGGATACATAAATCGCTAGTTTTCTTCGAAAATTTTACAACGACCACATGTCGCTTCGAACTCTCTGCCGAAAGGCGCACTACGCGCAAAGTCTCATTTTTATACTAGCGACTACAATAAGCAAAATGTAACAAGTCCGCCCACACATTTCTGAAAGCCGCAAAATGTGAAAAATTTGACAACGGTGGGAAGATCGTGAAAAATTATGAAGGAGGGAGAAAAGACACAGCCAAAAAAAGAAAACAAAAAATAAATAAATAAAAGGAGGGAGGGGTACAACACGAGGACTTCCCAGGGGGCCACCCATCCTAGTACTACTCTCGCCCAAGCACGCTTAACTTCGGAGTTCTGATGGGATCCGGTGCGTTAGTGCTGGTATGATCGTACCCATCAAGTTAAGTAATCGCAGCCTACACAACCCATCCCCCCAACGCCCTAACAAAAACAATTCCCGCACTTCACTTCACATGTGGGATATATAAATCGCTAGTTTTCTTTGAAAATTTTACAACGACCCCATGTCGCTTCGAACTCTCTGCCGAAAGGCGCACTACGCGCAAAGTCTCATTTTTATACTAGCGACTACAATAAGGAAAATGTAACAAGTCCACCCACACATTTATGAAAGCCGCAAAATGTGAAAAATTTGACAACGGTGGGAAGATCGTGAAAAATTATGAAGGAGGGAGAAAAGACACAGCCAAAAAAAGAAAACAAAAAATAAATAAATAAAAGGAGGGAGGGGTACAACACGAGGACTTCCCAGGGGGTCACCCATCCTAGTACTACTCTCGCCCAAGCACGCTTAACTTCGGAGTTCTGATGGGATCCGGTGCGTTAGTGCTGGTATGATCGTACCCATCAAGTTCAGTAATCGCAGCCTACACAACCCCTCCCCCCAACGCCCTAACAAAAACAATTCCCGCACTTCACTTCACATGTGGGATGCATAAATCGCTAGTTTTCTTCGAAAATTTTACAACGACCACATGTCGCTTCGAACTCTGTGCCGAAAGGCGCACTGCGCGCAAAGTCTCATTTTTATACTAGCGACTACAATAAGCAAAATGTAACAAGTCCGCCCACACATTTCTGAAAGCCGCAAAATGTGAAAAATTTGACAACGGTGGGAAGATCGTGAAAAATTATGAAGGAGGGAGAAAAGACACAGCCAAAAAAAGAAAACAAAAAATAAATAAATAAAAGGAGGGAGGGGTACAACACGAGGACTTCCCTGGGGGTCACCCATCCTAGTACTACTCTCGCCCATGCACGCTTAACTTCGGAGTTCTGATGGGATCCGGTGCGTTAGTGCTGGTATGATCGTACCCATCAAGTTCAGTAATCGCAGCCTACACAACCCCTCCCCCCAACGCCCTAACAAAAACAATTCCCGCACTTCACTTCACATGTGGGATACATAAATCGCTAGTTTTCTTTGAAAATTTTACAACGACCACATGTCGCTTCGAACACTGTGCCGAAAGGCGCACTACGCGCAAAGTCTCATTTTTATACTAGCGACTACAATAAGCAAAATGTAACAAGTCCGCCCACACATTTCTGAAAGCCGCAAAATGTGAAAAATTTGACAACGGTGGGAAGATCGTGAAAAATTATGAAGGAGGGAGAAAAGACACAGCCAAAAAAAGAAAACAAAAAATAAATAAATAAAAGGAGGGAGGGGTACAACACGAGGACTGCCCAGGGGGTCACCCATCCTAGTACTACTCTCGCCCAAGCACGCTTAACTTCGGAGTTCTGATGGGATCCGGTGCGTTAGTGCTGGTATGATCGTACCCATCAAGTTTAGTAATCGCAGCCTACACAGCCCCTCCCCCCAACGCCCTAACAAAAACAATTCCCGCACTTCACTTCACATGTGGGATACATAAATCGCTAGTTTTCTTCGAAAATTTTACAACAACCACATGTCGCTTTGAACTCTGTGCCGAAAGGCGCACTACGCGCAAAGTCTCATTTTTATACTAGCGACTACAATAAGCAAAATGTAACAAGTCCGCCCACACATTTCTGAAAGCCGCAAAATGTGAAAAATTTGACAACGGTGGGAAGATCGTGAAAAATTATGAAGGAGGGAGAAAAGACACAGCCAAAAAAAGAAAACAAAAAATAAATAAATAAAAGGAGGGAGGGGTACAACACGAGGACTTCCCAGGGGGTCACCCATCCTAGTACTACTCTCGCCCAAGCATGCTTAACTTCGGAGTTCTGATGGGATCCGGTGCGTTAGTGCTGGTATGATCGTACCCATCAAGTTTAGTAATCGCAGCCTACAGAACCCCTCCCCCCAACGCCCTAACAAAAACAATTCCCGCACTTCACTTCACATGTGGGATACATAAATCGCTAGTTTTCTTCGAAAATTTTACAACGACCACATGTCGCTTCGAACTCTCTGCCGAAAGGCGCACTACGCGCAAAGTCTTATTTTTATACTAGCGACTACAATAAGCAAAATGTAACAAGTCCGCCCACACATTTCTGAAAGCCGCAAAATGTGAAAAATTTGACAACGGTGGGAAGATCGTGAAAAATTATGAAGGAGGGAGAAAAGACACAGCCAAAAAAAGAAAACAAAAAATAAATAAATAAAAGGAGGGAGGGGTACAACACGAGGACTTCCCAGGGGGCCACCCATCCTAGTACTACTCTCGCCCAAGCACGCTTAACTTCGGAGTTCTGATGGGATCCGGTGCGTTAGTGCTGGTATGATCATACCCATCAAGTTCAGTAATCGCAGCCTACACAACCCCTCCCCCCAACGCCCTAACAAAAACAATTCCCGCACTTCACTTCACATGTGGGATATATAAATCGCTAGTTTTCTTTGAAAATTTTACAACGACCCCATGTCGCTTCGAACTCTCTGCCGAAAGGCGCACTACGCGCAAAGTCTCATTTTTATACTAGCGACTACAATAAGCAAAATGTAACAAGTCCGCCCACACATTTATGAAAGCCGCAAAATGTGAAAAATTTGACAACAGTGGGAAGATCGTGAAAAATTATGAAGGAGGGAGAAAAGACACAGCCAAAAAAAGAAAACAAAAAATAAATAAATAAAAGGAGGGAGGGGTACAACACGAGGACTTCCCAGGGGGTCACCCATCCTAGTACTACTCTCGCCCAAGCACGCTTAACTTCGGAGTTCTGATGGGATCCGGTGCGTTAGTGCTGGTATGATCGTACCCATCAAGTTCAGTAATCGCAGCCTACACAACCCCTCCCCCCAACGCCCTAACAAAAACAATTCCCGCACTTCACTTCACATGTGGGATGCATAAATCGCTAGTTTTCTTCGAAAATTTTACAACGACCACATGTCGCTTCGAACTCTGTGCCGAAAGGCGCACTGCGCGCAAAGTCTCATTTTTATACTAGCGACTACAATAAGCAAAATGTAACAAGTCCGCCCACACATTTCTGAAAGCCGCAAAATGTGAAAAATTTGACAACGGTGGGAAGATCGTGAAAAATTATGAAGGAGGGAGAAAAGACACAGCCAAAAAAAGAAAACAAAAAATAAATAAATAAAAGGAGGGAGGGGTACAACACGAGGACTCCCCAGGGGGTCACCCATCCTAGTACTACTCTCGCCCAAGCACGCTTAACTTCGGAGTTCTGATGGGATCCGGTGCGTTAGTGCTGGTATGATCGTACCCATCAAGTTCAGTAATCGCAGCCTACACAACCCCTCCCCCCAACGCCCTAACAAAAACAATTCCCGCACTTCACTTCACATGTGGGATACATAAATCGCTAGTTTTCTTCGAAAATTTTACAACGACCACATGTCGCTTTGAACTCTGTGCCGAAAGGCGCACTACGCGCAAAGTCTCATTTTTATACTAGCGACTACGATAAGCAAAATGTAACAAGTCCGCCCACACATTTCTGAAAGCCGCAAAATGTGAAAAATTTGACAACGGTGGGAAGATCGTGAAAAATTATGAAGGAGGGAGAAAAGACACAGCCAAAAAAAGAAAACAAAAAATAAATAAATAAAAGGAGGGAGGGGTACAACACGAGGACTTCCCAGGGGGTCACCCATCCTAGTACTACTCTCGCCCAAGCACGCTTAACTTCGGAGTTCTGATGGGATCCGGTGCGTTAGTGCTGGTATGATCGTACCCATCAAGTTCAGTAATCGCAGCCTACACAACCCCTCCCCCCAACGCCCTAACAAAAACAATTCCCGCACTTCACTTCACATGTGGGATACATAAATCGCTAGTTTTCTTCGAAAATTTTACAACGACCACATGTCGCTTCGAACTCTCTGCCGAAAGGCGCACTACGCGCAAAGTCTTATTTTTATACTAGCGACTACAATAAGCAAAATGTAACAAGTCCGCCCACACATTTCTGAAAGCCGCAAAATGTGAAAAATTTGACAACGGTGGGAAGATCGTGAAAAATTATGAAGGAGGGAGAAAAGACACAGCCAAAAAAAGAAAACAAAAAATAAATAAATAAAAGGAGGGAGGGGTACAACACGAGGACTTCCCAGGGGGCCACCCATCCTAGTACTACTCTCGCCCAAGCACGCTTAACTTCGGAGTTCTGATGGGATCCGGTGCGTTAGTGCTGGTATGATCGTACCCATCAAGTTCAGTAATCGCAGCCTACACAACCCCTCCCCCCAACGCCCTAACAAAAACAATTCCCGCACTTCACTTCACATGTGGGATATATAAATCGCTAGTTTTCTTTGAAAATTTTACAACGACCACATGTCGCTTCGAACTCTCTGCCGAAAGGCGCACTACGCGCAAAGTCTCATTTTTATACTAGCGACTACAATAAGCAAAATGTAACAAGTCCGCCCACACATTTCTGAAAGCCGCAAAATGTGAAAAATTTGACAACGGTGGGAAGATCGTGAAAAATTATGAAGGAGGGAGAAAAGACACAGCCAAAAAAAGAAAACAAAAAATAAATAAATAAAAGGAGGGAGGGGTACCACACGAGGACTTCCCAGGGGGTCACCCATCCTAGTACTACTCTCGCCCAAGCACGCTTAACTTCGGAGTTCTGATGGGATCCGGTACGTTAGTGCTGGTATGATCGTACCCATCAAGTTTAGTAATCGCAGCCTACACAACCCCTCCCCCCAACACCCTAACAAAAACAATTCCCGCACTTCACTTCACATGTGGGATATATAAATCGCTAGTTTTCTTTGAAAATTTTACAACGACCCCATGTCGTTTCGAACTCTCTGCCGAAAGGCGCACTACGCGCAAAGTCTCATTTTTATACTAGCGACTACAATAAGCAAAATGTAACAAGTCCGCCCACACATTTCTGAAAGCCGCAAAATGTGAAAAATTTGACAACGGTGGGAAGATCGTGAAAAATTATGAAGGAGGGAGAAAAGACACAGCCAAAAAAAGAAAACAAAAAATAAATAAATAAAAGGAGGGAGGGGTACAACACGAGGACTTCCCAGGGGGTCACCCATCCTAGTACTACTCTCGCCCAAGCACGCTTAACTTCGGAGTTCTGATGGGATCCGGTGCGTTAGTGCTAGTATGATCGTACCCATCAAGTTCAGTAATCGCAGCCTACACAACCCCTCCCCCCAACGCCCTAACAAAAACAATTCCCGCACTTCACTTCACATGTGGGATGCATAAATCGCTAGTTTTCTTCGAAAATTTTACAACGACCACATGTCGCTTCGAACTCTGTGCCGAAAGGCGCACTGCGCGCAAAGTCTCATTTTTATACTAGCGACTACAATAAGCAAAATGTAACAAGTCCGCCCACACATTTCTGAAAGCCGCAAAATGTGAAAAATTTGACAACGGTGGGAAGATCGTGAAAAATTATGAAGGAGGGAGAAAAGACACAGCCAAAAAAAGAAAACAAAAAATAAATAAATAAAAGAAGGGAGGGGTACAACACGAGGACTTCCCAGGGGGTCACCCATCCTGGTACTACTCTCGCCCAAGCACGCTTAACTTCGGAGTTCTGATGGGATCCGGTGCGTTAGTGCTGGTATGATCGTACCCATCAAGTTCAGTAATCGCAGCCTACACAACCCCTCCCCCCAACGCCCTAACAAAAACAATTCCCGCACTTCACTTCACATGTGGGATATATAAATCGCTAGTTTTCTTTGAAAATTTTACAACGACCCCATGTCGCTTCGAACTCTCTGCCGAAAGGCGCACTACGCGCAAAGTCTCATTTTTATACTAGCGACTACAATAAGCAAAATGTAACAAGTCCGCCCACACATTTCCGAAAGCCGCAAAATGTGAAAAATTTGACAACGGTGGGAAGATCGTGAAAAATTATGAAGGAGGGAGAAAAGACACAGCCAAAAAAAGAAAACAAAAAATAAATAAATAAAAGGAGGGAGGGGTATAACACGAGGACTTCCCAGGGGGTCACCCATCCTAGTACTACTCTCGCCCAAGCACGCTTAACTTCGGAGTTCTGATGGGATCCGGTGCGTTAGTGCTGGTATGATCGTACCCATCAAGTTTAGTAATCGCAGCCTACAGAACCCCTCCCCCCAACGCCCTAACAAAAACAATTCCCGCACTTCACTTCACTTCACATGTGGGATACATAAATCGCTAGTTTTCTTCGAAAATTTTACAACGACCACATGTCGCTTCGAACTCTCTGCCGAAAGGCGCACTACGCGCAAAGTCTCATTTTTATACTAGCGACTACAATAAGCAAAATGTAACAAGTCCGCCCACACATTTCTGAAAGCCGCAAAATGTGAAAAATTTGACAACGGTGGGAAGATCGTGAAAAATTATGAAGGAGGGAGAAAAGACACAGCCAAAAAAAGAAAACAAAAAATAAATAAATAAAAGGAGGGAGGGGTACAACACGAGGACTTCCCAGGGGGCCACCCATCCTAGTACTACTCTCGCCCAAGCACGCTTAACTTCGGAGTTCTGATGGGATCCGGTGCGTTAGTGCTGGTATGATCGTACCCATCAAGTTAAGTAATCGCAGCCTACACAACCCCTCCCCCCAACGCCCTAACAAAAACAATTCCCGCACTTCACTTCACATGTGGGATATATAAATCGCTAGTTTTCTTTGAAAATTTTACAACGACCCCATGTCGCTTCGAACTCTCTGCCGAAAGGCGCACTACGCGCCAAGTCTCATTTTTATACTAGCGACTACAATAAGGAAAATGTAACAAGTCCACCCACACATTTATGAAAGCCGCAAAATGTGAAAAATTTGACAACGGTGGGAAGATCGTGAAAAATTATGAAGGAGGGAGAAAAGACACAGCCAAAAAAAGAAAACAAAAAATAAATAAATAAAAGGAGGGAGGGGTACAACACGAGGACTTCCCAGGGGGTCACCCATCCTAGTACTACTCTCGCCCAAGCACGCTTAACTTCGGAGTTCTGATGGGATCCGGTGCGTTAGTGCTGGTATGATCGTACCCATCAAGTTCAGTAATCGCAGCCTACACAACCCCTCCCCCCAACGCCCTAACAAAAACAATTCCCGCACTTCACTTCACATGTGGGATGCATAAATCGCTAGTTTTCTTCGAAAATTTTACAACGACCACATGTCGCTTCGAACTCTGTGCCGAAAGGCGCACTGCGCGCAAAGTCTCATTTTTATACTAGCGACTACAATAAGCAAAATGTAACAAGTCCGCCCACACATTTCTGAAAGCCGCAAAATGTGAAAAATTTGACAACGGTGGGAAGATCGTGAAAAATTATGAAGGAGGGAGAAAAGACACAGCCAAAAAAAGAAAACAAAAAATAAATAAATAAAAGGAGGGAGGGGTACAACACGAGGACTTCCCTGGGGGTCACCCATCCTAGTACTACTCTCGCCCATGCACGCTTAACTTCGGAGTTCTGATGGGATCCGGTGCGTTAGTGCTGGTATGATCGTACCCATCAAGTTCAGTAATCGCAGCCTACACAACCCCTCCCCCCAACGCCCTAACAAAAACAATTCCCGCACTTCACTTCACATGTGGGATACATAAATCGCTAGTTTTCTTTGAAAATTTTACAACGACCACATGTCGCTTCGAACACTGTGCCGAAAGGCGCACTACGCGCAAAGTCTCATTTTTATACTAGCGACTACAATAAGCAAAATGTAACAAGTCCGCCCACACATTTCTGAAAGCCGCAAAATGTGAAAAATTTGACAACGGTGGGAAGATCGTGAAAAATTATGAAGGAGGGAGAAAAGACACAGCCAAAAAAAGAAAACAAAAAATAAATAAATAAAAGGAGGGAGGGGTACAACACGAGGACTGCCCAGGGGGTCACCCATCCTAGTACTACTCTCGCCCAAGCACACTTAACTTCGGAGTTCTGATGGGATCCGGTGCGTTAGTGCTGGTATGATCGTACCCATCAAGTTTAGTAATCGCAGCCTACACAGCCCCTCCCCCCAACGCCCTAACAAAAACAATTCCCGCACTTCACTTCACATGTGGGATACATAAATCGCTAGTTTTCTTCGAAAATTTTACAACAACCACATGTCGCTTTGAACTCTGTGCCGAAAGGCGCACTACGCGCAAAGTCTCATTTTTATACTAGCGACTACAATAAGCAAAATGTAACAAGTCCGCCCACACATTTCTGAAAGCCGCAAAATGTGAAAAATTTGACAACGGTGGGAAGATCGTGAAAAATTATGAAGGAGGGAGAAAAGACACAGCCAAAAAAAGAAAACAAAAAATAAATAAATAAAATGAGGGAGGGGTACAACACGAGGACTTCCCAGGGGGTCACCCATCCTAGTACTACTCTCGCCCAAGCACGCTTAACTTTGGAGTTCTGATGGGATCCGGTGCGTTAGTGCTGGTATGATCGTACCCATCAAATTCAGTAATCGCAGCCTACACAACCCCTCCCCCCAACGCCCTAACAAAAACAATTCCCGCACTTCACTTCACATGTGGGATACATATATCGCTAGTTTTCTTTGAAAATTTTACAACGACCCCATGTCGCTTCGAACTCTGTGCCGAAAGGCGCACTACGTGCAAAGTCTCATTTTTATACTAGCGACTACAATAAGCAAAATGTAACAAGTCCGCCCACACATTTCTGAAAGCTGCAAAATGTGAAAAATTTGACAACGGTGGGAAGATCGTGAAAAATTATGAAGGAGGGAGAAAAGACACAGCCAAAAAAAGAAAACAAAAAATAAATAAATAAAAGGAGGGAGGGGTACAACACGAGGACTTCCCAGGGGGCCACCCATCCTAGTACTACTCTCGCCCAAGCACGCTTAACTTCGGAGTTCTGATGGGATCCGGTGTGTTAGTGCTGGTATGATCGTACCCATCAAGTTCAGTAATCGCAGCCTACACAACCCCTCCCCCCAACGCCCTAACAAAAACAATTCCCGCACTTCACTTCACATGTGGGATGCATAAATCGCTAGTTTTCTTCGAAAATTTTACAACGACCACATGTCGCTTCGAACTCTGTGCCGAAAGGCGCACTGCGCGCAAAGTCTCATTTTTATACTAGCGACTACAATAAGCAAAATGTAACAAGTCCGCCCACACATTTCTGAAAGCCGCAAAATGTGAAAAATTTGACAACGGTGGGAAGATCGTGAAAAATTATGAAGGAGGGAGAAAAGACACAGCCAAAAAAAGAAAACAAAAAATAAATAAATAAAAGGAGGGAGGGGTACAACACGAGGACTTCCCAGGGGGTCACCCATCCTAGTTCTACTCTCGCCCAAGCACGCTTAACTTCGGAGTTCTGATGGGATCCGGTGCGTTAGTGCTGGTATGATCGTACCCATCAAGTTTAGTAATCGCAGCCTACACAACCCCTCCCCCCAACGCCCTAACAAAAACAATTCCCGCACTTCACTTCACATGTGGGACACATAAATCGCTAGTTTTCTTCGAAAATTTTACAACGACCACATGTCGCTTCGAACTCTCTGCCGAAAGGCGCACTACGCGCAAAGTCTCATTTTTATACTAGCGACTACAATAAGCAAAATGTAACAAGTCCGCCCACACATTTCTGAAAGCCGCAAAATGTGAAAAATTTGACAACGGTGGGAAGATCGTGAAAAATTATGAAGGAGGGAGAAAAGACACAGCCAAAAAAAGAAAACAAAAAATAAATAAATAAAAGGAGGGAGCGGTACAACACGAGGACTTCCCAGGGGGTCACCCATCCTAGTACTACTCTCGCCCAAGCACGCTTAACTTCGGAGTTCTGATGGGATCCGGTGCGTTAGTGCTGGTATGATCGTACCCATCAAGTTTAGTAATCGCAGCCTACACAACCCCTCCCCCCAACGCCCTAACAAAAACAATTCCCGCACTTCACTTCACATGTGGGACACATAAATCGCTAGTTTTCTTCGAAAATTTTACAACGACCACATGTCGCTTCGAACTCTCTGCCGAAAGGCGCACTACGCGCAAAGTCTCATTTTTATACTAGCGACTACAATAAGCAAAATGTAACAAGTCCGCCCACACATTTCTGAAAGCCGCAAAATGTGAAAAATTTGACAACGGTGGGAAGATCGTGAAAAATTATGAAGGAGGGAGAAAAGACACAGCCAAAAAAAGAAAACAAAAAATAAATAAATAAAAGGAGGGAGGGGTACAACACGAGGACTTCCCAGGGGGCCACCCATCCTAGTACTACTCTCGCCCAAGCACGCTTAACTTCGGAGTTCTGATGGGATCCGGTGCGTTAGTGCTGGTATGATCGTACCCATCAAGTTCAGTAATCGCAGCCTACACAACCCCTCCCCCCAACGCCCTAACAAAAACAATTCCCGCACTTCACTTCACATGTGGGATGCATAAATCGTTAGTTTTCTTCGAAAATTTTACAACGACCACATGTCGCTTCGAACTCTGTGCCGAAAGGCGCACTGCGCGCAAAGTCTCATTTTTATACTAGCGACTACAATAAGCAAAATGTAACAAGTCCGCCCACACATTTCTGAAAGCCGCAAAATGTGAAAAATTTGACAACGGTGGGAAGATCGTGAAAAATTATGAAGGAGGGAGAAAAGACACAGCCAAAAAAAGAAAACAAAAAATAAATAAATAAAAGGAGGGAGGGGTACAACACGAGGACTTCCCAGGGGGTCACCCATCCTAGTACTACTCTCGCCCAAGCATGCTTAACTTCGGAGTTCTGATGGGATCCGGTGCGTTAGTGCTGGTATGATCGTACCCATCAAGTTTAGTAATCGCAGCCTACAGAACCCCTCCCCCCAACGCCCTAACAAAAACAATTCCCGCACTTCACTTCACATGTGGGATACATAAATCGCTAGTTTTCTTCGAAAATTTTACAACGACCACATGTCGCTTCGAACTCTCTGCCGAAAGGCGCACTACGCGCAAAGTCTCATTTTTATACTAGCGACTACAATAAGCAAAATGTAACAAGTCCGCCCACACATTTCTGAAAGCCGCAAAATGTGAAAAATTTGACAACGGTGGGAAGATCGTGAAAAATTATGAAGGAGGGAGAAAAGACACAGCCAAAAAAAGAAAACAAAAAATAAATAAATAAAAGGAGGGAGGGGTACAACACGAGGACTTCCCAGGGGGCCACCCATCCTAGTACTACTCTCGCCCAAGCACGCTTAACTTCGGAGTTCTGATGGGATCCGGTGCGTTAGTGCTGGTATGATCGTACCCATCAAGTTCAGTAATCGCAGCCTACACAACCCCTCCCCCCAACGCCCTAACAAAAACAATTCCCGCACTTCACTTCACATGTGGGATGCATAAATCGCTAGTTTTCTTCGAAAATTTTACAACGACCACATGTCGCTTCGAACTCTGTGCCGAAAGGCGCACTGCGCGCAAAGTCTCATTTTTATACTAGCGACTACAATAAGCAAAATGTAACAAGTCCGCCCACACATTTCTGAAAGCCGCAAAATGTGAAAAATTTGACAACGGTGGGAAGATCGTGAAAAATTATGAAGGAGGGAGAAAAGACACAGCCAAAAAAAGAAAACAAAAAATAAATAAATAAAAGGAGGGAGGGGTACAACACGAGGACTTCCCTGGGGGTCACCCATCCTAGTACTACTCTCGCCCATGCACGCTTAACTTCGGAGTTCTGATGGGATCCGGTGCGTTAGTGCTGGTATGATCGTACCCATCAAGTTCAGTAATCGCAGCCTACACAACCCCTCCCCCCAACGCCCTAACAAAAACAATTCCCGCACTTCACTTCACATGTGGGATACATAAATCGCTAGTTTTCTTTGAAAATTTTACAACGACCACATGTCGCTTCGAACACTGTGCCGAAAGGCGCACTACGCGCAAAGTCTCATTTTTATACTAGCGACTACAATAAGCAAAATGTAACAAGTCCGCCCACACATTTCTGAAAGCCGCAAAATGTGAAAAATTTGACAACGGTGGGAAGATCGTGAAAAATTATGAAGGAGGGAGAAAAGACACAGCCAAAAAAAGAAAACAAAAAATAAATAAATAAAATGAGGGAGGGGTACAACACGAGGACTTCCCAGGGGGTCACCCATCCTAGTACTACTCTCGCCCAAGCACGCTTAACTTCGGAGTTCTGATGGGATCCGGTGCGTTAGTGCTGGTATGATCGTACCCATCAAGTTCAGTAATCGCAGCCTACACAACCCCTCCCCCCAACGCCCTAACAAAAACAATTCTCGCACTTCATTTCACGTGTGGGATACATAAATCGCTAGTTTTCTTCGAAAATTTTACAACGACCACATGTCGCTTCGAACTCTCTGCCGAAAGGCGCACTACGCGCAAAGTCTCATTTTTATACTAGCGACTACAATAAGCAAAATGTAACAAGTCCGCCCACACATTTCTGAAAGCCGCAAAATGTGAAAAATTTGACAACGGTGGGAAGATCGTGAAAAATTATGAAGGAGGGAGAAAAGACACAGCCAAAAAAAGAAAACAAAAAATAAATAAATAAAATGAGGGAGGGGTACAACACGAGGACTTCCCAGGGGGTCACCCATCCTAGTACTACTCTCGCCCAAGCACGCTTGACTTCGGAGTTCTGATGGGATCCGGTGCGTTAGTGCTGGTATGATCGTACCCATCAAGTTCAGTAATCGCAGCCTACACAACCCCTCCCCCCAACGCCCTAACAAAAACAATTCCCGCACTTCACTTCACGTGTGGGATACATAAATCGCTAGTTTTCTTTGAAAATTTTACAACGACCACATGTCGCTTCGAACTCTGTGCCGAAAGGCGCACTACGCGCAAAGTCTCATTTTTATACTAGCGACTACAATAAGCAAAATGTAACAAGTCCGCCCACACATTTCTGAAAGCCGCAAAATGTGAAAAATTTGACAACGGTGGGAAGATCGTGAAAAATTATGAAGGAGGGAGAAAAGACACAGCCAAAAAAAGAAAACAAAAAATAAATAAATAAAAGGAGGGAGGGGTACAACACGAGGACTTCCCAGGGGGTCACCCATCCTAGTACTACTCTCGCCCAAGCACGCTTAACTTCGGAGTTCTGATGGGATCCGGTGCGTTAGTGCTGGTATGATCGTACCCATCAAGTTTAGTAATCGCAGCCTACACAACCCCTCCCCCCAACGCCCTAACAAAAACAATTCCCGCACTTCACTTCACATGTGGGATACATAAATCGCTAGTTTTCTTCGAAAATTTTACAACGACCACATGTCGCTTCGAACTCTCTGCCGAAAGGCGCACTACGCGCAAAGTCTCATTTTTATACTAGCGACTACAATAAGCAAAATGTAACAAGTCCGCCCACACATTTCTGAAAGCCGCAAAATGTGAAAAATTTGACAACGGTGGGAAGATCGTGAAAAATTATGAAGGAGGGAGAAAAGACACAGCTAAAAAAAGAAAACAAAAAATAAATAAATAAAAGGAGGGAGGGGTACAACACGAGGACTTCCCAGGGGGTCACCCATCCTAGTACTACTCTCGCCCAAGCATGCTTAACTTCGGAGTTCTGATGGGATCCGGTGCGTTAGTGCTGGTATGATCGTACCCATCAAGTTTAGTAATCGCAGCCTACACAACCCCTCCCCCCAACGCCCTAACAAAAACAATTCCCGCACTTCACTTCACATGTGGGATACATAAATCGCTAGTTTTCTTCGAAAATTTTACAACGACCACATGTCGCTTCGAACTCTGTGCCGAAAGGCGCACTACGCGCAAAGTCTCATTTTTATACTAGCGACTACAATAAGCAAAATGTAACAAGTCCGCCCACACATTTCTGAAAGCCGCAAAATGTGAAAAATTTGACAACGGTGGGAAGATCGTGAAAAATTATGAAGGAGGGAGAAAAGACACAGCCAAAAAAAGAAAACAAAAAATAAATAAATAAAAGGAGGGAGGGGTACAACACGAGGACTTCCCAGGGGGTCACCCATCCTAGTACTACTCTCGCCCAAGCACGCTTAACTTCGGAGTTCTGATGGGATCCGGTGCGTTAGTGCTGGTATGATCGTACCCATCAAGTTTAGTAATCGCAGCCTACACAACCCCTCCCCCCAACGCCCTAACAAAAACAATTCCCGCACTTCACTTCACATGTGGGATACATAAATCGCTAGTTTTCTTCGAAAATTTTACAACGACCACATGTCGCTTCGAACTCTCTGCCGAAAGGCGCACTACGCGCAAAGTCTCATTTTTATACTAGCGACTACAATAAGCAAAATGTAACAAGTCCGCCCACACATTTCTGAAAGCCGCAAAATGTGAAAAATTTGACAACGGTGGGAAGATCGTGAAAAATTATGAAGGAGGGAGAAAAGACACAGCCAAAAAAAGAAAACAAAAAATAAATAAATAAAAGGAGGGAGGGGTACAACACGAGGACTTCCCAGGGGGTCACCAATCCTAGTACTACTCTCGCCCAAGCACGCTTAACTTCGGAGTTCTGATGGGATCCAGTGCGTTAGTGCTGGTATGATCGTACCCATCAAGTTCAGTAATCGCAGCCTACACAACCCCTCCCCCCAATGCCCTAACAAAAACAATTCCCGCACTTCACTTCACATGTGGGATACATAAATCGCTAGTTTACTTCGAAAATTTTACAACGACCACATGTCGCTTCGAACTCTGTGCCGAAAGGCGCACTACGCGCAAAGTCTCATTTTTATACTAGCGACTACAATAAGCAAAATGTAACAAGTCCGCCCACACATTTCTGAAAGCCGCAAAATGTGAAAAATTTGACAACGGTGGGAAGATCGTGAAAAATTATGAAGGAGGGAGAAAAGACACAGCCAAAAAAAGAAAACAAAAAATAAATAAATAAAAGGAGGGAGGGGTACAACACGAGGACTTCCCAGGGGGTCACCCATCCTAGTACTACTCTCGCCCAAGCACGCTTAACTTCGGAGTTCTGATGGGATCCGGTGCGTTAGTGCTGGTATGATCGTACCCATCAAGTTTAGTAATCGCAGCCTACACAACCCCTCCCCCCAACGCCCTAACAAAAACAATTCCCGCACTTCACTTCACATGTGGGATACATAAATCGCTAGTTTTCTTCGAAAATTTTACAACGACCACATGTCGCTTCGAACTCTGTGCCGAAAGGCGCACTACGCGCAAAGTCTCATTTTTATACTAGCGACTACAATAAGCAAAATGTAACAAGTCCGCCCACACATTTCTGAAAGCCGCAAAATGTGAAAAATTTGACAACGGTGGGAAGATCGTGAAAAATTATGAAGGAGGGAGAAAAGACACAGCCAAAAAAAGAAAACAAAAAATAAATAAATAAAAGGAGGGAGGGGTACAACACGAGGACTTCCCAGGGGGTCACCAATCCTAGTACTACTCTCGCCCAAGCACGCTTAACTTCGGAGTTCTGATGGGATCCAGTGCGTTAGTGCTGGTATGATCGTACCCATCAAGTTCAGTAATCGCAGCCTACACAACCCCTCCCCCCAACGCCCTAACAAAAACAATTCCCGCACTTCACTTCACATGTGGGATACATAAATCGCTAGTTTTCTTCGAAAATTTTACAACGACCACATGTCGCTTCGAACTCTCTGCCGAAAGGCGCACTACGCGCAAAGTCTCATTTTTATACTAGCGACTACAATAAGCAAAATGTAACAAGTCCGCCCACACATTTCTGAAAGCCGCAAAATGTGAAAAATTTGACAACGGTGGGAAGATTGTGAAAAATTATGAAGGAGGGAGAAAAGACACAGCCAAAAAAAGAAAACAAAAAATAAATAAATAAAATGAGGGAGGGGTACAACACGAGGACTTCCCAGGGGGTCACCCATCCTAGTACTACTCTCGCCCAAGCACGCTTAACTTCGGAGTTCTGATGGGATCCGGTGCGTTAGTGCTGGTATGATCGTACCCATCAAGTTCAGTAATCGCAGCCTACACAACCCCTCCCCCCAACGCCCTAACAAAAACAATTCCCGCACTTCACTTCACATGTGGGATACATAAATCGCTAGTTTTCTTCGAAAATTTTACAACGACCACATGTCGCTTCGAACTCTCTGCCGAAAGGCGCACTACGCGCAAAGTCTCATTTTTATACTAGCGACTACAATAAGCAAAATGTAACAAGTCCGCCCACACATTTCTGAAAGCCGCAAAATGTGAAAAATTTGACAACGGTGGGAAGATCGTGAAAAATTATGAAGGAGGGAGAAAAGACACAGCCAAAAAAAGAAAACAAAAAATAAATAAATAAAAGGAGGGAGGGGTACAACACGAGGACTTCCCAGGGGGTCACCAATCCTAGTACTACTCTCGCCCAAGCACGCTTAACTTCGGAGTTCTGATGGGATCCAGTGCGTTAGTGCTGGTATGATCGTACCCATCAAGTTCAGTAATCGCAGCCTACACAACCCCTCCCCCCAACGCCCTAACAAAAACAATTCCCGCACTTCACTTCACATGTGGGATACATAAATCGCTAGTTTTCTTCGAAAATTTTACAACGACCACATGTCGTTTCGAACTCTCTGCCGAAAGGCGCACTACGCGCAAAGTCTCATTTTTATACTAGCGACTACAATAAGCAAAATGTAACAAGTCCGCCCACACATTTCTGAAAGCCGCAAAATGTGAAAAATTTGACAACGGTGGGAAGATCGTGAAAAATTATGAAGGAGGGAGAAAAGACACAGCCAAAAAAAGAAAACAAAAAATAAATAAATAAAATGAGGGAGGGGTACAACACGAGGACTTCCCAGGGGGTCACCCATCCTAGTACTACTCTCGCCCAAGCACGCTTAACTTCGGAGTTCTGATGGGATCCGGTGCGTTAGTGCTGGTATGATCGTACCCATCAAGTTCAGTAATCGCAGCCTACACAACCCCTCCCCCCAACGCCCTAACAAAAACAATTCCCGCACTTCACTTCACGTGTGGGATACATAAATCGCTAGTTTTCTTCGAAAATTTTACAACGACCACATGTCGCTTCGAACTCTCTGCCGAAAGGCGCACTACGCGCAAAGTCTCATTTTTATACTAGCGACTACAATAAGCAAAATGTAACAAGTCCGCCCACACATTTCTGAAAGCCGCAAAATGTGAAAAATTTGACAACGGTGGGAAGATCGTGAAAAATTATGAAGGAGGGAGAAAAGACACAGCCAAAAAAAGAAAACAAAAAATAAATAAATAAAATGAGGGAGGGGTACAACACGAGGACTTCCCAGGGGGTCACCCATCCTAGTACTACTCTCGCCCAAGCACGCTTAACTTCAGAGTTCTGATGGGATCCGGTGCGTTAGTGCTGGTATGATCGTACCCATCAAGTTCAGTAATCGCAGCCTACACAACCCCTCCCCCCAACGCCCTAACAAAAACAATTCCCGCACTTCACTTCACGTGTGGGATACATAAATCGCTAGTTTTCTTTGAAAATTTTACAACGACCACATGTCGCTTCGAATTCTCTGCCGAAAGGCGCACTACGCGCAAAGTCTCATTTTTATACTAGCGACTACAATAAGCAAAATGTAACAAGTCCACCCACACATTTTTGAAAGCCGCAAAATGTGAAAAATTTGACAACGGTGGGAAGATCGTGAAAAATTATGAAGGAGGGAGAAAAGACACAGCCAAAAAAAGAAAACAAAAAATAAATAAATAAAAGGAGGGAGGGGTACAACACGAGGACTTCCCAGGGGGTCACCCATCCTAGTACTACTCTCGCCCAAGCACGCTTAACTTCGGAGTTCTGATGGGATCCGGTGCGTTAGTGCTGGTATGATCGTACCCATCAAGTTCAGTAATCGCAGCCTACACAACCCCTCCCCCCAACGCCCTAACAAAAACAATTCCCGCACTTCACTTCACGTGTGGGATACATAAATCGCTAGTTTTCTTCGAAAATTTTACAACGACCACATGTCGCTTCGAACTCTCTGCCGAAAGGCGCACTACGCGCAAAGTCTCATTTTTATACTAGCGACTACAATAAGCAAAATGTAACAAGTCCGCCCACACATTTCTGAAAGCCGCAAAATGTGAAAAATTTGACAACGGTGGGAAGATCGTGAAAAATTATGAAGGAGGGAGAAAAGACACAGCCAAAAAAAGAAAACAAAAAATAAATAAATAAAATGAGGGAGGGGTACAACACGAGGACTTCCCAGGGGGTCACCCATCCTAGTACTACTCTCGCCCAAGCACGCTTAACTTCAGAGTTCTGATGGGATCCGGTGCGTTAGTGCTGGTATGATCGTACCCATCAAGTTCAGTAATCGCAGCCTACACAACCCCTCCCCCCAACGCCCTAACAAAAACAATTCCCGCACTTCACTTCACGTGTGGGATACATAAATCGCTAGTTTTCTTTGAAAATTTTACAACGACCACATGTCGCTTCGAACTCTCTGCCGAAAGGCGCACTACGCGCAAAGTCTCATTTTTATACTAGCGACTACAATAAGCAAAATGTAACAAGTCCACCCACACATTTTTGAAAGCCGCAAAATGTGAAAAATTTGACAACGGTGGGAAGATCGTGAAAAATTATGAAGGAGGGAGAAAAGACACAGCCAAAAAAAGAAAACAAAAAATAAATAAATAAAAGGAGGGAGGGGTACAACACGAGGACTTCCCAGGGGGTCACCCATCCTAGTACTACTCTCGCCCAAGCACGCTTAACTTCGGAGTTCTGATGGGATCCGGTGCGTTAGTGCTGGTATGATCGTACCCATCAAGTTCAGTAATCGCAGCCTACACAACCCCTCCCCCCAACGCCCTAACAAAAACAATTCCCGCACTTCACTTCACGTGTGGGATACATAAATCGCTAGTTTTCTTCGAAAATTTTACAACGACCACATGTCGCTTCGAACTCTCTGCCGAAAGGCGCACTACGCGCAAAGTCTCATTTTTATACTAGCGACTACAATAAGCAAAATGTAACAAGTCCGCCCACACATTTCTGAAAGCCGCAAAATGTGAAAAATTTGACAACGGTGGGAAGATCGTGAAAAATTATGAAGGAGGGAGAAAAGACACAGCCAAAAAAAGAAAACAAAAAATAAATAAATAAAAGGAGGGAGGGGTACAACACGAGGACTTCCCAGGGGGTCACCCATCCTAGTACTACTCTCGCCCAAGCACGCTTAACTTCAGAGTTCTGATGGGATCCGGTGCGTTAGTGCTGGTATGATCGTACCCATCAAGTTCAGTAATCGCAGCCTACACAACCCCTCCCCCCAACGCCCTAACAAAAACAATTCTCGCACTTCACTTCACGTGTGGGATACATAAATCGCTAGTTTTCTTCGAAAATTTTACAACGACCACATGTCGCTTCGAACTCTCTGCCGAAAGGCGCACTACGCGCAAAGTCTCATTTTTATACTAGCGACTACAATAAGCAAAATGTAACAAGTCCGCCCACACATTTCTGAAAGCCGCAAAATGTGAAAAATTTGACAACGGTGGGAAAATCGTGAAAAATTATGAAGGAGGGAGAAAAGACACAGCCAAAAAAAGAAAACAAAAAATAAATAAATAAAATGAGGGAGGGGTACAACACGAGGACTTCCCAGGGGGTCACCCATCCTAGTACTACTCTCGCCCAAGCACGCTTAACTTCAGAGTTCTGATGGGATCCGGTGCGTTAGTGCTGGTATGATCGTACCCATCAAGTTCAGTAATCGCAGCCTACACAACCCCTCCCCCCAACGCCCTAACAAAAACAATTCCCGCACTTCACTTCATATGTGGGATACATAAATCGCTAGTTTTCTTCGAAAATTTTACAACGACCACATGTCGCTTCGAACTCTGTGCCGAAAGGCGCACTACGCGCAAAGTCTCATTTTTATACTAGCGACTACAATAAGCAAAATGTAACAAGTCCGCCCACACATTTCTGAAAGCCGCAAAATGTGAAAAATTTGACAACGGTGGGAAGATCGTGAAAAATTATGAAGGAGGGAGAAAAGACACAGCCAAAAAAAGAAAACAAAAAATAAATAAATAAAATGAGGGAGGGGTACAACACGAGGACTTCCCAGGAGGTCACCCATCCTAGTACTACTCTCGCCCAAGCACGCTTAACTTCGGAGTTCTGATGGGATCCGGTGCGTTAGTGCTGGTATGATCGTACCCATCAAGTTCAGTAATCGCAGCCTACACAACCCCTCCCCCCAACGCCCTAACAAAAACAATTCTCGCACTTCACTTCACGTGTGGGATACATAAATCGCTAGTTTTCTTCGAAAATTTTACAACGACCACATGTCGCTTCGAACTCTCTGCCGAAAGGCGCACTACGCGCAAAGTCTCATTTTTATACTAGCGACTACAATAAGCAAAATGTAACAAGTCCGCCCACACATTTCTGAAAGCCGCAAAATGTGAAAAATTTGACAACGGTGGGAAGATCGTGAAAAATTATGAAGGAGGGAGAAAAGACACAGCTAAAAAAAGAAAACAAAAAATAAATAAATAAAAGGAGGGAGGGGTACAACACGAGGACTTCCCAGGGGGTCACCCATCCTAGTACTACTCTCGCCCAAGCATGCTTAACTTCGGAGTTCTGATGGGATCCGGTGCGTTAGTGCTGGTATGATCGTACCCATCAAGTTTAGTAATCGCAGCCTACACAACCCCTCCCCCCAACGCCCTAACAAAAACAATTCCCGCACTTCACTTCACATGTGGGATACATAAATCGCTAGTTTTCTTCGAAAATTTTACAACGACCACATGTCGCTTCGAACTCTGTGCCGAAAGGCGCACTACGCGCAAAGTCTCATTTTTATACTAGCGACTACAATAAGCAAAATGTAACAAGTCCGCCCACACATTTCTGAAAGCCGCAAAATGTGAAAAATTTGACAACGGTGGGAAGATCGTGAAAAATTATGAAGGAGGGAGAAAAGACACAGCCAAAAAAAGAAAACAAAAAATAAATAAATAAAAGGAGGGAGGGGTACAACACGAGGACTTCCCAGGGGGTCACCCATCCTAGTACTACTCTCGCCCAAGCACGCTTAACTTCGGAGTTCTGATGGGATCCGGTGCGTTAGTGCTGGTATGATCGTACCCATCAAGTTTAGTAATCGCAGCCTACACAACCCCTCCCCCCAACGCCCTAACAAAAACAATTCCCGCACTTCACTTCACATGTGGGATACATAAATCGCTAGTTTTCTTCGAAAATTTTACAACGACCACATGTCGCTTCGAACTCTCTGCCGAAAGGCGCACTACGCGCAAAGTCTCATTTTTATACTAGCGACTACAATAAGCAAAATGTAACAAGTCCGCCCACACATTTCTGAAAGCCGCAAAATGTGAAAAATTTGACAACGGTGGGAAGATCGTGAAAAATTATGAAGGAGGGAGAAAAGACACAGCCAAAAAAAGAAAACAAAAAATAAATAAATAAAAGGAGGGAGGGGTACAACACGAGGACTTCCCAGGGGGTCACCAATCCTAGTACTACTCTCGCCCAAGCACGCTTAACTTCGGAGTTCTGATGGGATCCAGTGCGTTAGTGCTGGTATGATCGTACCCATCAAGTTCAGTAATCGCAGCCTACACAACCCCTCCCCCCAACGCCCTAACAAAAACAATTCTCGCACTTCACTTCACATGTGGGATACATAAATCGCTAGTTTTCTTCGAAAATTTTACAACGACCACATGTCGCTTCGAACTCTCTGCCGAAAGGCGCACTACGCGCAAAGTCTCATTTTTATACTAGCGACTACAATAAGCAAAATGTAACAAGTCCGCCCACACATTTCTGAAAGCCGCAAAATGTGAAAAATTTGACAACGGTGGGAAGATCGTGAAAAATTATGAAGGAGGGAGAAAAGACACAGCCAAAAAAAGAAAACAAAAAATAAATAAATAAAATGAGGGAGGGGTACAACACGAGGACTTCCCAGGGGGTCACCCATCCTAGTACTACTCTCGCCCAAGCACGCTTAACTTCGGAGTTCTGATGGGATCCGGTGCGTTAGTGCTGGTATGATCGTACCCATCAAGTTCAGTAATCGCAGCCTACACAACCCCTCCCCCCAACGCCCTAACAAAAACAATTCTCGCACTTCACTTCACGTGTGGGATACATAAATCGCTAGTTTTCTTCGAAAATTTTACAACGACCACATGTCGCTTCGAACTCTCTGCCGAAAGGCGCACTACGCGCAAAGTCTCATTTTTATACTAGCGACTACAATAAGCAAAATGTAACAAGTCCGCCCACACATTTCTGAAAGCCGCAAAATGTGAAAAATTTGACAACGGTGGGAAGATCGTGAAAAATTATGAAGGAGGGAGAAAAGACACAGCCAAAAAAAGAAAACAAAAAATAAATAAATAAAATGAGGGAGGGGTACAACACGAGGACTTCCCAGGGGGTCACCCATCCTAGTACTACTCTCGCCCAAGCACGCTTAACTTCAGAGTTCTGATGGGATCCGGTGCGTTAGTGCTGGTATGATCGTACCCATCAAGTTCAGTAATCGCAGCCTACACAACCCCTCCCCCCAACGCCCTAACAAAAACAATTCCCGCACTTCACTTCATATGTGGGATACATAAATCGCTAGTTTTCTTCGAAAATTTTACAACGACCACATGTCGCTTCGAACTCTGTGCCGAAAGGCGCACTACGCGCAAAGTCTCATTTTTATACTAGCGACTACAATAAGCAAAATGTAACAAGTCCGCCCACACATTTCTGAAAGCCGCAAAATGTGAAAAATTTGACAACGGTGGGAAGATCGTGAAAAATTATGAAGGAGGGAGAAAAGACACAGCTAAAAAAAGAAAACAAAAAATAAATAAATAAAAGGAGGGAGGGGTACAACACGAGGACTTCCCAGGGGGTCACCAATCCTAGTACTACTCTCGCCCAAGCACGCTTAACTTCGGAGTTCTGATGGGATCCAGTGCGTTAGTGCTGGTATGATCGTACCCATCAAGTTCAGTAATCGCAGCCTACACAACCCCTCCCCCCAACGCCCTAACAAAAACGATTCCCGCACTTCACTTCACATGTGGGATACATAAATCGCTAGTTTTCTTCGAAAATTTTACAACGACCACATGTCGCTTCGAACTCTCTGCCGAAAGGCGCACTACGCGCAAAGTCTCATTTTTATACTAGCGACTACAATAAGCAAAATGTAACAAGTCCGCCCACACATTTCTGAAAGCCGCAAAATGTGAAAAATTTGACAACGGTGGGAAGATCGTGAAAAATTATGAAGGAGGGAGAAAAGACACAGCCAAAAAAAGAAAACAAAAAATAAATAAATAAAAGGAGGGAGGGGTACAACACGAGGACTTCCCAGGGGGTCACCAATCCTAGTACTACTCTCGCCCAAGCACGCTTAACTTCGGAGTTCTGATGGGATCCAGTGCGTTAGTGCTGGTATGATCGTACCCATCAAGTTCAGTAATCGCAGCCTACACAACCCCTCCCCCCAACGCCCTAACAAAAACAATTCCCGCACTTCACTTCACATGTGGGATACATAAATCGCTAGTTTTCTTCGAAAATTTTACAACGACCACATGTCGTTTCGAACTCTCTGCCGAAAGGCGCACTACGCGCAAAGTCTCATTTTTATACTAGCGACTACAATAAGCAAAATGTAACAAGTCCGCCCACACATTTCTGAAAGCCGCAAAATGTGAAAAATTTGACAACGGTGGGAAGATCGTGAAAAATTATGAAGGAGGGAGAAAAGACACAGCCAAAAAAAGAAAACAAAAAATAAATAAATAAAATGAGGGAGGGGTACAACACGAGGACTTCCCAGGGGGTCACCCATCCTAGTACTACTCTCGCCCAAGCACGCTTAACTTCGGAGTTCTGATGGGATCCGGTGCGTTAGTGCTGGTATGATCGTACCCATCAAGTTCAGTAATCGCAGCCTACACAACCCCTCCCCCCAACGCCCTAACAAAAACAATTCCCGCACTTCACTTCACGTGTGGGATACATAAATCGCTAGTTTTCTTCGAAAATTTTACAACGACCACATGTCGCTTCGAACTCTCTGCCGAAAGGCGCACTACGCGCAAAGTCTCATTTTTATACTAGCGACTACAATAAGCAAAATGTAACAAGTCCGCCCACACATTTCTGAAAGCCGCAAAATGTGAAAAATTTGACAACGGTGGGAAGATCGTGAAAAATTATGAAGGAGGGAGAAAAGACACAGCCAAAAAAAGAAAACAAAAAATAAATAAATAAAATGAGGGAGGGGTACAACACGAGGACTTCCCAGGGGGTCACCCATCCTAGTACTACTCTCGCCCAAGCACGCTTAACTTCGGAGTTCTGATGGGATCCGGTGCGTTAGTGCTGGTATGATCGTACCCATCAAGTTCAGTAATCGCAGCCTACACAACCCCTCCCCCCAACGCCCTAACAAAAACAATTCCCGCACTTCACTTCACGTGTGGGATACATAAATCGCTAGTTTTCTTCGAAAATTTTACAACGACCACATGTCGCTTCGAACTCTCTGCCGAAAGGCGCACTACGCGCAAAATCTCATTTTTATACTAGCGACTACAATAAGCAAAATGTAACAAGTCCGCCCACACATTTCTGAAAGCCGCAAAATGTGAAAAATTTGACAACGGTGGGAAGATCGTGAAAAATTATGAAGGAGGGAGAAAAGACACAGCCAAAAAAAGAAAACAAAAAATAAATAAATAAAAGGAGGGAGGGGTACAACACGAGGACTTCCCAGGGGGTCACCCATCCTAGTACTACTCTCGCCCAAGCACGCTTAACTTCAGAGTTCTGATGGGATCCGGTGCGTTAGTGCTGGTATGATCGTACCCATCAAGTTCAGTAATCGCAGCCTACACAACCCCTCCCCCCAACGCCCTAACAAAAACAATTCTCGCACTTCACTTCACGTGTGGGATACATAAATCGCTAGTTTTCTTCGAAAATTTTACAACGACCACATGTCGCTTCGAACTCTCTGCCGAAAGGCGCACTACGCGCAAAGTCTCATTTTTATACTAGCGACTACAATAAGCAAAATGTAACAAGTCCGCCCACACATTTCTGAAAGCCGCAAAATGTGAAAAATTTGACAACGGTGGGAAGATCGTGAAAAATTATGAAGGAGGGAGAAAAGACACAGCCAAAAAAAGAAAACAAAAAATAAATAAATAAAATGAGGGAGGGGTACAACACGAGGACTTCCCAGGGGGTCACCCATCCTAGTACTACTCTCGCCCAAGCACGCTTAACTTCAGAGTTCTGATGGGATCCGGTGCGTTAGTGCTGGTATGATCGTACCCATCAAGTTCAGTAATCGCAGCCTACACAACCCCTCCCCCCAACGCCCTAACAAAAACAATTCCCGCACTTCACTTCATATGTGGGATACATAAATCGCTAGTTTTCTTCGAAAATTTTACAACGACCACATGTCGCTTCGAACTCTGTGCCGAAAGGCGCACTACGCGCAAAGTCTCATTTTTATACTAGCGACTACAATAAGCAAAATGTAACAAGTCCGCCCACACATTTCTGAAAGCCGCAAAATGTGAAAAATTTGACAACGGTGGGAAGATCGTGAAAAATTATGAAGGAGGGAGAAAAGACACAGCCAAAAAAAGAAAA